>CM050888.1:150536028-151786028 GCA_027725995.1 Rhynchospora tenuis | reverse complement strand
TTGAAAAATAATTTCATATGCATGTATGGACCGGGGTAAATTTGTCAGCTTTTACAAAAAGTAAACACATTTCCACATTCTGTAATCTGTCGGATTAGTCTCCTCTCTTTCTCCTTTTCACGTGCACCTCCAAAATATCTCAAATCCCAAATGTACCACCAGAAAACAGCCCTTCTACTCTTTTTGTCCCTAAGTTCCTAACTCCTCTTAAATATTTAAATTTTATTTTCTTAAAGTTCTAGAATATAAACAACTAATATGAAATTAGTCCTACATACCAAGACAATAATAACATATATATAATTCTAACAACAATGAATGTTGCCCCAAAATTAAAAAAGGTACAGTATATTCTTACATAATATTGAGGCTGCATTAGAGAGAGAAACAACATTTTGAATAATACAAGGACATAAATGAAAAGGTTGTCCTTTTTGTGATGAAGATAAGAGTGCTTTATAGCAGGAGTCACTTCCTAATTATACATCCCACTCATCCGCAGAAAGCGAAAAATAAAGCCCTCCGAACACAACACAACACAACAGACAGCCACATACCAAGCACAAAAGAAAAGAGAGAAGAAAAAAGAGAGACAACAAAGCAAAACAGAGAAAAGAGCAAGAGATAGAAGAGAATGGGTAGCGAGAGAGCAGCAAAGGACTTGGGACTGGAGGAGACGGAGCTGTGCTTGGGCTTACCAGGCGGTGTCAAGACCACTGCCTCAGGCAAGAGAGGCTTCACCGAAACTGAGGCCTCTGTTGAGCCAACCATTGACCTCAAGCTCAAGCTCCAAACTTCTGTGGGACCCACAACGCCAACCAATCAGGTTTCGTCCGAGAAGACCAAGCGGGGCCCAGCTGAGAAATCTAGCGCCGAGACCTCTGTTAGGCCTCCTGCTTCTAAGTATGCTTAATTCTCTTTCTTTGTAGTACTTCTCTAACAAAACTTTTTTGTAACTGTTCTTTTTTTAAAATCCTTATAAGAAGAAACTGTTTCTGTAAGAAGTAAGAACTAATTTTTGTTGGTTTATTATACAGTTACTGTAAGCTAACTAAAAAAAGAAATATTTGCAAAAACAGAGAGAAGCTTAAGCGGAGAGAGACTTTATCTTTTTGCTTAGTTGTCCTGTTTTTTCTTATAATTTTACTTTTTTGCCTTGCTTGTCTGCATCTGAGGTTTGGGAAGCTTTGAAGAACAATTCTTTTGTGGGAAACTGAAAAGAATTTAAATAATAGAGAATAAGGGAAACAAAAAAGATGTTTTAAACCAGTACATACTTTACACTGACAGGTACCGGTACATGCTTGAATGTTACTACTTGCTTGCTTGAAAGTAACTTTTTTACATTTGTTTTCTTTTTTCTGATTTGGCCTCGTGACAGATGCTGATTTTGCTTGGTACCTGTTTGTTTACTTTTAGCTTTAAGAAGAAGCATTATGCCTCTTGTTTAATTAAAAAGTGGTATGAGAATATATTCTAATTTAAGGATAGAGATGTACAACTACAACAAGCAAGGGCAATAAATGGTGATTTTAAAAGACAAGATATTCTTGTTCCTTTATTAATAATAGATATTTTTCCTTGGAAGTCAACTTTAGATCCACAGAAGATGGAAATTCTGTTGAGAGCTCATGCAAATTACACTTTGCTACCTGAAAAATTCTTGATACACCCATGAAAGATGACCAATGAAGAGCAAACACTTTTTGATAACTTCAATTTGGGATCTCATAAACTTCTTTTTATTTTTCCTTGAAAAGTTTCTTCAACCTCTATCATTAATGTGGTGTACCAGACACTGGTCCTGTACCTGTGCTGCTAATTGTGTATTCTGACGGTACTCCACTGTTGTATCAGGGCACAAGTCGTGGGTTGGCCACCAGTTAGGTCTTACCGCAAAAATATACTGACAAGCAATTCTGAGAAAGAAAAGGAAGAAAATGAAAAGGGCGGTGTGGCGTTTGTTAAAGTCAGCATGGATGGTGCTCCATACCTTCGCAAGGTTGACCTGAAGATATATAGAGGCTACAAAGAGCTCTCAAATGCTTTACGCAAGATGTTTGGCTCCTTTGGTACTGGTATGATTTTGATCTACAAACACTTTGTTATTTTTGCTGAATGCTTGGAGCTTTTTGTGCTGATCTTGCACAGTGTTGCATTTCAAGATATGCTAATGCATACCGACTGGTATTTGAACTAGAACTAATAGGAAATGATACATGCTGGGCTTCTTTAGTACTGTACAAACTTTTCAGAATTGGTATTGGTACATCATCAAGTAACAAAGATTATAGTCAGAGGATTGTATAAGGGGGTCGAATTACCGTGCTCAGCAAAACCTGTCGATTAATGCTCTTATTTTCTAATTTGCAGAATTTGTTGTTACTTATGAAGATAAAGATGGTGATTGGATGCTTGTTGGTGATCTCCCATTCGAGTAAGTACCTTTACGAACAATTGTTAAACTTGTAGCTGTAGTTAGCATATGGTACCTGACCTGCTACCAACTGTGACAACTATATTTATTCTTTTCATTTTTCTGATTGATTAGGGCTTTTAAAGTGGGATTATGTGAGTTAATCTGGGCTGGCTTTAGGTTGTAGCCTAGCACCAGTACCTACTATCTGGTGCACTACTGCACCTCCTATGTAACCACTGACATTTAATCACTTGTCATTAACTTCTCTGTGTCTATTTTTCTAGAATGTTTGTTGATACATGCAAACGGCTTCGTGTGATGAAAGGATCAGATGCCATGGAACTTGGTCAGTATCTTATCCACTTGTATAAAATGGTTGTGTTTCATAATGTTGAAATTTCACATAGCTTTCTTGTGAGCATGAGATATTTCAATACCTCATCCAAAGATGGCGGAGAATTTCTACTCCTATACCCCCCAAGAAAAGATGTCAAAACTACCCTTATGTCTTCCATTAGTGTGCTTACTTGTTTTTTTCGAATAGTTGTTAATTTGAATAGAACAGCAGAATTAGTGACTATTATGAACTGCTACCCACTGATCCAATTGTCGAATAATGTTTCGGAATAGTCGCTACGCGGTGCAATAAAAGTGATGATAAATGTAATGGTTGGGCTACTTTTCTTATTCCACATAAGCTTGCTTTGTATTTCTGTTATAGGATAGGCTCGAAGTTGGCTTATTTTCATGTATATTTATTTGTTCCATCTAATTTGCTTCAAGCTAAATTCATTTTGCTTTTTTTCTTGTAGCACCAAAAGGGGGAGATAAATGCAGCAAAGCAGGCTGATATGCGAAATCAGAAGCCTTCTTACTTCATTGTATCATAAACCAAATAGACAAAACTACTTGTATCAAGCTTGCCATTTTCCTTTATTCTTTTTCCTCACTTTTTGACTCTAGTTTATATGAGAGAAATTTGTTTGCCTGTGTAATGGACTTGAGTAAAATCCTTTCGGTAGAATCCCAGTGCAATTGTTGGACCAATCTAGGATCTGTATCTGGAATTCTACCGAAGGGATTTTATGTGTAGAAACAATGTGAACTCTTTCTTAATTTGTGTAATTTGGTGTATGTGAATTGTTTATTGAGTAGTGGAGTTCCAAGTGTTAATAGAAAAATACTCAGAATAGCATTTGCCATGCTGGTACTGTCTGTAGTTGATTGGATGGTACCCATTATTTGGTCCATGAAATAAGTAAAGTGGCTTTGGTGCTGCTGTATAATTGAAGTGCCAGCGAGGCCTAGAAGCAGACCATGTGCGCACAATCATGGCTATGTTATTTGAATATTGTGAGCGTATCTAATTATCAAGATATGCTGCAAACATTTATGGGCAAATACACTAGTATTATTAAGCCTTGTACAGTATTTTATTGTTATTAGTCAGTGTCGGTGTTTTTCTTGGCAGAAAGGAGCTTTCTCTTTGGTTCAATGTTCTAATATTTGTTTGGTTTTGTGCTGGTTGCGGTCCAAAGTTAACCACCAAATGCTGATATTAAGGATAAAGAAGTATTAGGAAGGAACAGACTGTTGGTTCCAGGAAATGAAGCATCTGTTTTATATGTGAAGAAACCTTACCTTGTTGTTTTTATTTTGACAACTTTTATTCTCCATATGCTTTTGATGGAGTGCGTTTAGTATTTTCGGCTTCCATTCAACCGCTCTCATTGTTTGACATAACTCCACTCGTACAATTCCTTTTTGATTTGGGTTCACGTCTTTTCTAGTCTGCATCGCCATCTTTTCCATTCTTTAAGCGTGACTGTGATGCAAGAAATTTATACATGTACACTTGACTGTGCAAAAGTTTTAATAACAGAATCTTTCAATTGTTTCAAACAGATATTTTATTTTATTAATATTAGTGCTTATATTAATTTTTAAAGTTGTATTTGTATCGTTAAAATAGATGTAATACTGTAAAGACTTTATAACAGATGCTGCTGGCACCTTGCGAGCTAGCCTTCGGACCAAAAAAAAAAAATGTTATGTTATGAATAAATTGAGATGGCGTTTACATTTTTGATGTAGTGTTTAAACTATTACAATATATGTGTCATTGTGTTTATTTTTTACAATGAAAAAGTTGTTTTGTTACAAAACTCGGACTGTAATATGTTCTTTTGAGTTTTGAATGCATGAGATGTTCATACTATTACAACATGAGCATATCCTAATTAACGAGAGTCCGAAGTATGAAAGTAGCTCTGCGAGATTGAAATCATGAGTTGAAAAAGGGTCCAAACAAGAGCAAAAGTATGCATTGGGTCCGACAGGTTGCTTGGGTTTTACAAGCAGAGTGAAGAAGATGGACGATGAAAGAGCGCATTAGGAAATGGAGAGACAGAAAGGTGAGGGCATGAGCAAAGACCAAAAAAATGAAAGGGACTGAATCAAAACACGTGGATGGATGGATTTTTGTGTTTACATGGATGAAATAATTTTATCAATTCGGAAGCATATGTAATAGAAGCAGGGAGATGTACAAACTCTACTGCACTAATACAAAATAAAACATGGTAAATGTTTTTCATTAATTGTTTGAAAATTTTTTTATCAAGTTCATATCTACCAGTGTTTTAGCATCACACGTGAATATTTTATAATTTTCAATAAACAAAATAAAAATGAATCCTTAATGAATTTCAATTATGTTAATAGTTAACATTTCCCACAAAAAAAGAAAAAAGAAAAAAGAATGACACATCGAGAGCGGAATGAGTTTTTCTTAGCCGTAGTTATTAAATGAACCCATAGAAACATCAAGGAAAAGTTTAGTACAATATCGCCATTATCTCCCCTAAAGAAACACGTAGCCATTATAACCCCTAAGGCCATTATAACATCTATAATCCGTAAAGCTATATATCGCTATCATAACTCTGAAGCCATGATAACATGTATATTGAAATTTTTTAAAAGGGTAGCGAAACTATATAATGATGATGGTGGTGAAATTAAGTATGTAAAATTTAAGACTGAAAGCTTCTAATCTCTTATGTCGCCTACAATTCAACGGAATAACCTTTTTTCTAAGAATTTATTTACAAATTATATATTTAAATTATTACTTATATTAATGTTTGTATTATTCTTTTAGGGTTTTCAATTCAAACATGATTCTAATAAATATAAACTGGCGGGGCCGTTTAAAGGCCACTTATAAAAAAATTGTTTTGTTTTTTTTTTATTATTTCCTTTTATATTTGACAATGTCAGATCCATCTAGAACTTGTATCTTATTTGACCACCTTAAATTAAGATAGGAGTCTGACAAAATTTATATGCAAGCATGAAGATAAAGTTTCGTTTCGGTTCTGATCAAAATCCACATGTAAATTCTTACAAACGAGCTTTTAGTCGACGTTTTTATATAGTTTGAAAACTTATTTAAGTAAGTTTACAGAGTTACCATCATACATTGAGGTCCAAAATATATAAATACATTCTTTTATAAACCTAATCATTTTCTACAGATTCACGCCTAAGACAGCTGGATTAGATATTATTTTGTTCATGTAGAAGTTACGTATTTTAAATTAAGCATCCAACTGGAATGTTTGTGTGTGTATAAAGAGGCCTGAGCCCTTTACTCGTAATTTAAGCATTCTCTCCTACATTATCGAAACGAAAAATCTCAGACCAATCAATTTAACGTGAAATTTACATTCTCAAGAGTACTTCATGGAAAAATAAGTTGGAAATTTTTATTTAGCAGGATAAACCCTGAGTAACAAGGTTGAAAGCAGATTAATCCTGCTTAATTTGCTTAATTACAATGGGGGAAAAAAAATCTATGACCCGCTTGCATGCATGTAATGCCTACAAAATGTATTATAATTCTCTCTCTTGGAATTTCTGCCTGGAATACTATTGCCCATTTACTTAAGGTTATTATACATACTGGTTAATAATAAATATTTGAATCAATACTTGATAATGGAAATCAGATTCATTCAGTTTACCCTTGAATCAGTACTTTTTTTTTTTTTTTTTTTTTTGACATAACCCTTGAATCGGTACTTTTATATTTGACCCTGTCACTCTCTCAGATTCATTTGGAACTTGTATCTTATTTGACCGCCTC
The DNA here is from genome assembly GCA_027725995.1 of Rhynchospora tenuis. Lineage (NCBI taxonomy): Eukaryota > Viridiplantae > Streptophyta > Magnoliopsida > Poales > Cyperaceae > Rhynchospora > Rhynchospora tenuis. The sequence goes on along the minus strand of CM050888.1, from coordinate 151,779,459 downwards.
TGATTCAGAGAGGAGTCTGACACAATTTATATGCAAACATGAAGATAAAGTTTTGTTTCTTTTATCTGATCAAAATGCACATGCAAATGCTCAGAAACAAGCTATTTGTGGACGTTTATATAGCTTCGAATTTTGTAGGTGGATTAATATAGTTTCAATTGTACACTGAGGTCCAGTAATATAAAGAAATAAATAAAATTTTCAACCTATTAATTTTCTGCAGAATCACGTCTAAGACTATTAACATTTTATGTAGTACGAAGTGTTGGTGCTGCATTTTCTTTTTCTTTTTTTTTTAGTGTATGTTATGTGTTTTATATTGGGCCGGCCCATATTTTTTATTTTCAATTAATGGAGCCCCTTCTCTGGGTTTCTCGACTTAGGTTTAGATTGCTGGGCAGCGGCTGCCAAGCTTTAGTTTGCATATTGTTTAGCTCTTATTGTGTTTGTGTCACGACTCACGATGGATAGCCCATATTTCTCTGAACAGACCCAACCCAAGTGGAGAGAGCGCGTTCACGTAATCACGTTGATGCGGATGGACCGATGGAGGTATATGAGCTTGTGTGGTATCCGTATCAGGCAGCAGAATTGGCCTGCGAGTCGTTTACTCGTTTACAAAGAGTATTGTTTGCTGAAGGCGAACCGAGCTTTCACGCTGGCGATAGTAGTGTTATTTTCTTATAAAATGAAAAAAAAATAAATTCGAACCATATCGAAGCAATAAGTTAAGTCTATCAAAATAATAAATATTACTAAAAATTATATACAAATTTTATTCAGAAAATTGTGTGAAGTCGTAATAAATTGTAAGCGACTGATCAAGTCGAATGACCGCCTCCCTCCCTAGTAAAATCATACTATTTTTTTTAAGCACCTCATAGTAAAATTATTTTGTAAAATTATGGAAGACGTTATATAAAATAAGCACCTCATAGTAGTATTAATAAGTTTTCACTTTTATCTATACATGTCATTTTTTTTTTTTAAAAAAAAAGAAAACTATCTTTAAAGAGATAGAGAGCGAGTTGAATGCCCGCCTCCCTCCCTATGCATTTTTACTTAAAATCTAACCCTAGGCCTCGCTCGCAACTCTTCTTGTTATTTTCTTATTTCATCCTCACCGCATATTAAAATTTCGCTTTGCGATGAAATCTTCTATCTCCACACAAGCCACCATCATCATGAGTCGAAGAATTTCTCGATGATTACTCTCTAGTTAGCATCGCGTCATCTGTTGCGTTGATTTCGTTTGATATCGCCACAGGTATCTCATTTTCTCCTAAAAAAAGATATTTTATTTACTTTTTTTGTTCCTTGCTTCTATGTGAAACAAAAAGGAAGCACGAAGGGGATCCTCCCTCATTTCCCTTCCTATACCCGTCTAACCGTCTTAGATGAAACTATTAACTATTCATTTTATTATTTTTTTCACACATAATGTCGAATTTTGTTGGTATCATATCTTTCACTATTCTTTTCACTATACATACACTTCCAAACATCCCCTATAAAAATCTTTTAAAAGCAATATTAATAAGTTTTCACTTTAAAAGCAATAAAATCATTTTTTTTAAAAAAATTCTTTAAAGAGATAGAAAGCGAGTCGAATGCCTCCCTCCCTCCCTACGCATGTCTACTTGAAATCTAACCCTAGGCCTCGCCCGCAACTTTCCTTGTTACTCTCTTATTTCATCCTCACCGGAAATTAAAATTTCGCTTTGCGATGGAATCTTATATCTCCACACAAGCCGCCATCATCATTAGTCGAATAATTTTTCGATGATTACTCTCTAGCTAGCATCGCGTCATCTTATTTGTTGCGTTGATTTCATTTGATATCGCCACATGTATCTCATTTTATTCTAAAAAGAGATATTTTGTTTACTTTTTTTTTTGTTCCTTGTTTTTTTGTGAAACAAAAAGAAGCACGGTGAGGATTCTCCCTCATTTCTCTTCCTATATCTGTCTTAGATGAAACTATTAACTATTGATATTTTTTTTCACACATAATGTCGAATTTTGTTGGTATCATATATTTCACTATTCTTTAACTTGTTTCGACTTATGTTGACACAATAGATCTAAGTGCATCAATTCCTATCCTCTCTCAATTCGAGGTAAAATCTCAATTGTAATAAGTTGGTCATGCTTTTTGATGAGTAAATTGCATAACGAGTCAATATTGTTTTAATATAAGCCGCATGTAGATAGTTAATATATAAACAAATATCGTACGAGCAATACTTGTGATATCTAGATGAAACATGGTATCATAAGCTGATAATAAATAGTATGATATGCAAATTTTTATATAAATAAATTTACTAAAATCAAAATCATTCTTAGTATCCAGCAGTACTCTTAGCTAACAGAACACTAGACTTCTTATTTTAGAATTTTTTTCCCTTCCTAGCTGGGACTTATATTACTCTTATCATCCTCCCTTCTTTTTCTTTTCCCCCTTCTTATTCACATCTCCATACCTAAAATTTAAATATTCTTTTCGGGCTCGTTTGGATGGGTTAGGAATAGGGTAGGAATAACATAAATTTAGGAAAAATTACTATTCATATGAATTGTGGGAATTTGCTATTCCGAAAATTGAAAATGTTGTTTGGATGGTGAGTTTAGGGATAACGTTGGGAAGTGTGAAAAGTAGAGATAAAAGTGTTATTGGGAAGAGTGTTATTGAAAATTGTGTTAGGAATGGAATTGGCTATTCCAAAATAGTTTGGATGGAAAATTTAGAAATGGAATTGCTAATTCCGAGAATTGGCCAATTCCATTGCCATCCAAACGACACCTTCATATTTATCTTTCGTAATGAACTTGTAACAAGCAATCGACTAGTGTCTGATAAAGAAATTTGCCAATATTCAATATTTAATTTGAGACCAGCCAAGTGAGATCACCATACGTAAATGATAAAAATAACCATATGTCGAAGGGCATCGAATATGATACCCTCTCAATTTGAGGTAAAATCTTAATTGCATTAATTAAGTTGGTCTTATTTTCTGATGATTAATTTGCATATCGAGTCACTATTGAAAAATAAGCCATCTATCGAGGGGCTGATATATACTAATCAAATTCTTACAGAGCTAAAATTAATTTTGAATCTTGCCTACTACGATAGACAAATATTGCAGGAGCAATAATCCTAATATCTAAATAGGACGGTTTAATACCAAACTTACATGGTAAACTGGTATACTAAACCAAGCTAATTTCCACTTTACGATGACATCTTTAATTTCTCTACAAAAGCTATCTACATAGTGATTAAAAGATTATTTTTTTTTATGTTACTCTCGAACATCACTTCATCATAATATCTCGTTTTTGTTTGAAACCAAACTCAAGAGTCATCTCGGATGACAACGTTTATTTGGAATTACTATAAACACACATTAGATTTATGATGGAAAAATTGTTATATCGCACACAAATTATTCCTTAAATTTTAATAATATGATTTTTTTCAAAAAAAATTAATAATACGATGTAAGGGACGATGTAAGATGATTATAATTCATCAATGTGTGTGTGTGTATATATATATATATGTGATTATGCACTTATTTCTGAATTCTTTTAGTGTGATTTTCCTTTTCAAATAAAGAAGCAAATTAAACTTTCTAATTTAAAATATTTTAAATGTTTTTCACTCAAGAACATCATTCTTAGTCACTTCAAATAGATTGCTATGAGTAATGAAACTGAAAGAGAGATAAAGAGAGCACTTTTTATCATTATTTTTAATAACATAACGGCACCTCTACCAGCAGGTGACTGAAAATTCGATATATTTGGTATTTTTTTTTTTATTTTTTGATGTATTTTCTGACGATATCAAATATCGTTATTTCGGTCACCGTTTCGATTCTTGGCATTATTAGAATTTTTTCGTATCCGGTACGATATTAAAAACATTGCTTTTTATCATGGGAAGAGGAAGCCACGTATAGGACATGTGGCTAAACGTTGCCACCAAGTGGCAAGTGGCTGCAGCCCCTCTCTTTTTTTTGGCCGTTATGATAAATTAGGATGTTATTATCTTATTTTATTCAATCTTGTTGTTGGCAACTAAGCCAACAAGCCTTCTGAAAAAAAAATATCAAATTTTAAAAAAGATATCTCTCAATAAATTTATGTAAATATATAAAAAAATCAATCGCACAATAACTCGTTACACAAAGAGCTCCACAGAAATAATAACCCCACTTCCATTTATTTTTCACCGCACCTAGTTAATTAAAATCCATTGACTGAACCCCGCAATCCGCTCCTCGTTTTAACTATACACTGGCTCTAATATTAAATCTTTCCAGTTTCCACTTCCTCCCTCTTTTTAACCTCACCTCAATTGGAAAGAAAGTTAATTTTACGAATCACGAATTTTTACGGGCCGTTTGAAAAAGATTCGCTGAGTGTCACTCAGTGCACTCACTGTATCTTCACTGATTCCTTTCCCATTTCCATTTCCCCCGCAATTTTTCTCTCTTTCCCGCCAAAATAAAAGGGGCATAAAGCACCCCCTATAAAACCCCAAACCAAATGATGCCTCTCTCTCTCTCTCTACCTCCGCCGCAGTCTAGGTAGATTGGGTTGATCGCTTGCTAGGTAGGTGGTTCAGTTGCTCTCTCTACTTCTAGCGAGTCTAGGTTAGTTGATTTTTCTCCTTTTTTTTTGTTGATTTCTACTATTTTTGACGATTTTGAGGGGATAAGGGTGTTGAGATTGTAGGTTTTCTCTCTCTGGTGGTTGCCACTTGCCACACAGAAATACTGTTTTGGGTCGTTTAGTTTTTCTGCAGCGAGAAATTGTTTTTGCTTGAATTGCATAATAGAACCAGATCTACAGTGATTACTGGGTGTTTTCTCATAGATAAATTTTAGATACACTCGAGGTGATTAGTAATTGGAGGTCTATGTGTATAGATATAAAAAAAAAAGTATCAGATCTGATATTTGTACTGGCTTTTCTCATAAAAATGGTATTTCAAATATCTCGAGGTGATCAGTGATTAGATTTGTTATTTTTATTTATCAGTGATTAATAGAAATCCTAATTGTATCAGATATGGAATTATTTCGTGGTTTCTCAGACAATAAGTGTTCTTATATCTTGAGGTGATCAGTGATTAGATACGAGTGGTTCAATCTGTCAATATTGATAAATAGAAACAAAGGGTGTTTTAGTCATTCAGTCCAAAATATTGGTTCTGTGGTGCCTTGACAGTGCTTGATGGAATGCCTAAGAGAAGTTGGGTATATTATGCAAGCCTTGATAAAATAGATATACCAGTCTGCATTTGTTCATTGACAACTATTTCTCAGTGCTTATGAATGGGGTTGGATGGCTGATGTAGGGCCTCTCACACTCCAAAAAAAAAAAAATGGCTGATGTAAGACTTTCATGAGTGGTACGGTGATTTATTTGTTGTTGGCCTTGTGTGATATTTACTTGCAAAATTAGAGGCCTCGAAGATATTTTATTTGCCAATGTGGTTCAAGTTTCATTTCTGTAGGAATTGTTTCCTAAAAGTTTATTATTTCAAATTATGCAGGAGGTTACAACATGGCAAGGAATTCTGGCTCTTCAGTCTCAACTAGTATGGCTATCTTTTCATAAATTAATATCATAAATCATTATCTTTTCCTGTGTTTAGTTTCAGACTACTGATTTAGGACTGCTATGCAGCCTGACTGGTTCAGTACCAAATATTGAGAAACCTAACTCTTTTGAACTGAGCAAAAATTATATGCTTTGTGCAGTTACACAGAGGAGCAGAGGAAAGGCATCTAAAAATGAAGAAATTAGTGAAAATGGTAAAATCAAGTCACCAGAAACTGAAGAGCATACAATGAGCAAAACTGGTACGTTTCTTTTGTTGCAGCACTGAAATGGGTACAGAGTACAGACTGAAAAAACTGAATTTAATAGGAACAGTTGTACTTATTAGTACTGTACTCTTCAAGTTTCTGGTTCATGTCTAGAAACATGTTTGTAATACTGGTTTATGCAGGGAATCCTTAGATATCACATATTTTACACCTTAAATTTTCAATCTCCAGAATTTCCAGTTTAGTACCAATCTTCATTTTTACATCTCTCATCTCAGGTTCAAAGCGGGGCCGAGGTAAGACGTCCAATGCTTCCGAAAAAGCTACTGCAAATGGTGATGAAGCCATAAATTTACCATCTGAAAATGGAGAAGCTCTGAACATTTCCAAGCGACCACGAAGAGCTGCTGCATGTGCCAATTTCAAGGAGAAATCACTGCAACTCTCTGAAAAGGACTGCCTTCTGATCCCCAAGGAGAAAAACCAGGTTGTAGATGATGAAGTAGTGGCAGTTGAACTAACAAAACTTGGCCCTGAGGACTCCCGGCCATTCCGAAAAATTGTTGACTTTATACTGCATGATTCTGAAGGGAACCCTCAGCCATTTGAGATGTCAGAAATAGGTGAACTTTTCATAACTGCTCTGGTGATGCCGATGGATGATAAACTAACGAAGGAGAAAGAAAGAGGTGTGAGGTGTGAAGGGTTTGGCCGAATTGAGTCATGGGCCATCGCAGGGTATGATGAGGGGTTCCCTATCATTTGGGTCTCTACTGAGATTGCTGAATACGAGTGCCTAAAGCCAGCTGGGAGCTACAAAAATCATTATGAAATCTTTTACGAAAAGGCCCGTATTTGCATTGAGGTTTACAGAAAGTTAGCTAAAGGTGCAGGTGGAAATCCTGATCTGGGTCTTGAGGAGTTGCTTGCTGGGGTAGTTAGGTCAATTGGCTCAACCAGTAAAGATTTTATTATCTCTCTTGGTGAATTTGTGTACAACCAATTAAATGGTCTTGAAGATGTGAGGTATGTTGAATTACCTGCTCTGGTTTCTCTAAGAGAAGAATGTAAGAGTCGAAATGGGGTTAGCAGATGTCCCCAAACTGTCCCTAATGGGAGCATAAAAATCAAAGAGGTAGAGAAAAATGAGATTAATGATGAAGATGAAGATGAAGATGAAAAGTTGGCAAGGCTTTTACAAGAAGAGGAAGAATGGAAGCTGATGAAGCAACAAAAAAAACGGTGCAAAACTTCATCCCATAAGAATGTTTACATTAAAATCAGTGAAGAGGAAATTGCAAATGATTACCCGCTACCAGCTTTTTACAAGCCTGTTACTGATGAAATGGATGAGTATATCTTTGATAGTGATGATATCTTGTACACTCAGGATCTGCCTAGGAGAGTGCTAAACAACTGGGCATTGTACAACTCTGACTCGAGATTAATTTCTCTAGAGCTCGTCCCTATGACACCTGGTACAGAAAATGATGTGATGGTGTTTGGGTCAGGATTCATGAAGGAGGATGATGGGAGTGGATTTTGTTTGGAGGCTGAAGTAGGTCAGGCTTCAGGGAGTGGGTCCGGTGGATCAGAATCTGATGGTATTGCAATATACCTTAGTGCAATTAAAGAATGGATGATTGAATTTGGCTCTTCTATGGTTTTTATCTCTGTGCGAACTGATGTAGCATGGTAAGATTATATGAAACCTCTTTTATATATGTACAGCATATTTCTACTATTTGCTATTGGAATTGTTAGGAAGTGGAGGATTATTTTATTTAATTTTTTTTTTTGTTAGGTAAACAAACTCTATTCTTTTAGTCCTGTTACTACATATGGTTTTGTATTGCCATGGTTAAAACAATGGCTTATACCCTGATACTTAACCTGATTGATACAGTATAAAACCAGGACAGGAAACCAAAGAAAAATTGAAACACTTCAAGGTCAATGACCAAATTTTCTCTGCATGCGACATAACCTGAGTTTCCACACTATCCTATTTTCAGGTATCGACTTGGCAAACCAACCAAACAATATGCTCCCTGGTATGAGCCCGTATTGAAAACAGCACGTCTTGCGATTGCAATCATAACCCTATTAAAAGAACAGAGCCGCACCTCTAAGCTCTCCTTCTCTGATGTAATAAAAAAGGTCTCAGAATTCAACAGGGAGCATACTGCTTACATCTCAACAAATCAAGCCCTTGTTGAACGGTATATTGTGGTTCATGGCCAGATTATACTTCAACAATTTGCTGAATACCCAGATGACACAATTCGCAAGTGTGCTTTTGTGACTGGACTTACTGAAAAGATGGAACAGAGGAGGCATATAAAACTGCAGATGAAGAAAAAGATGGCTTCAGTGCAAAAAGGGGAGAATTTGAACCCTAGTGCCAGTATGGGTCATGACATTGCTTCTAGAAGGAAAGTTATGCGGGCCACAACAACCCAGCTCATTAACCGGATTTGGAGTGACTATTACTCAAATGATTTTCCAGAGGATAAGAAGGAATCAAAGGAGGTTGTGGAAGAGGAAAATGAAAATGAAGAGGACAATGAAGAAGAGAATGAAGATGAAAATGATATTGAAAACAACAATGCAATTCCTGCTGACAAGGAATTAGATACTAAATTGGTACAAACACCGCAGTCAGTGAAATCAACACACCCAAGGAAGTCGAAATCTGGTCCATGCGAAGATGTTGAATGGGCCAGCCAGAAATTGAGTAAAACAAAATCTGGTGAAACAATGTACCTGAAGGCAGTTGTAAAGGGAATGGAAGTGACAGTTGGAGGTGTAGTGGTAGTTGAAGATGGGCCCATATGTTATATAGAATACATGTATGAGAAAGAAAGTGGCACCAAAATGGCGCATGGAAGGGTGATGCAAAAAGGCATTGATACCGTACTTGGAAATGCTGCAAATGAAAGAGAGGTTTTCCTAACCGATGAATGCCTTGATTTTGAACTGGAAGAAGTAAAAGAACTAGAAGTTGTGAGTATTCGATCGTTACCATGGGGCCATGTGCACAGAAAGGATAATATAAATTTTGACAAACTTGATAGAGCAAAAGCTGAGGAGAGGATGAAAAAGGGCTTGCCAACTGAGTATTACTGTAAGAGTTTGTACTGTCCTGGAAAAGGCGGGTTCTTTTCTCTTTCGTTGAATAAATTGGGTCTTGGTAATGGAGTTTGTAATTCTTGTGAGGAGCGAACTGAGTCTGAAAACAGCGAATTCAAGGTTCTGTCAAAGAATGAATTTTGTTTCGACAAGGTAGACTATAAGGTGCATGATTTTGTGTATGTATTGCCCCAGTTTTTTGGGGAAGATGAAGGGGATAGAGGTACTGGTACATACAAGGGTGGTAGAAATGTGGGGTTGAGGCCATATGTAGTGTGTCATTTACTAGAGATACTGGTACCAGGTGGTAATAAGGCTACACCAGTATCTACTAAGGTAAAAGCTAGACGGTTTTATAGGCCAGATGATATCTCTTCAGAGAAAGCATATTATTCAGATGTGAGAGAAGTAAGCCTCTCTCCCTCTTTCTCTGTCACTCTCAGATTTATATATGTATTATAAGTTGTTAAGTTATATCAGTTTGTAGAGTGTTTTATTTATTAGTATTCATATTGTTCTGGTTTTTCAGTATCATAACTTACAATACCTGGACTGATCCTGACTAGTACGGTATTGGCATCCAGTATGCATACTTAAATGTGCAGTAGCCAAAGGTTTAGCCATCCCTGTATGGTATCCGCTATCTGGAGTTCCAGACAATAAAATCATTTTTTTTTTCATTTATAAGATCTTAACCAATTTGGTCCAGTTATATTGCCTACTGATCAATTTTTTTTAAAATTTTCATGATTCAGGTATATTACAGTGAAGAGATTGTAACTGTACCAGTTGATATGATAGAGGGGAAATGTGAAGTCATAAAGAAGAATGATCTTCCAAGCTCTGACCTTCCTGTGATTACAGATCACATTTTCTTTTGTGAACATTTGTATGATCCCACCAACGGATCTCTCAAACAGGTAGCTACTTTCTTTCCTTTTTCTCTTTTAAAAAGTATCCTGCTGTATAGCAGGATACAAAACTCATTCAATATCAATTTTCTTGATAAGCGTTTTGTTTTGAGGTTTTGTGAGGGATTTAGTGTGCAATTAACAAGGACCACAATACTAAAAATGTATTTTTTTTTAACTGGAATGAAAATTTATTGTGGAACAGCTGCCTCCAAGTGTGAGATTAGTGTCCCTCACACAAAAGGCTGGCAAAACTATATCTAGAAAGAATAAGGGCAAGGCTATTTGTAATGGAGACGACAACCATTCTTATGAACAAAGAGAGCCACAAGAGGATCGTTTGGCCACACTAGATATTTTTGCTGGCTGCGGCGGTTTGTCTGAAGGGTTACAACGATCTGGTAAAGAAAGTAACTTCTCTATTTTAAGTAGTGGATTTACAATTTTCTATCTTCACCGGGTTTTACTGTTTATTAGGAGTATCGCTTACAAAATGGGCAATCGAATATGAACAACCTGCTGGAGAAGCTTTTAGCGAGAATCATCCTGAAGGGCACATATTCATTGATAATTGCAATGTCATCTTGAGGTTAAATCTCTCTCTCTCTCTCTGTCTCTCTGTCTCTGTCTTTTTCCATACACCCACACACAGAAGGGTCAACCCATGGAGTTGCAACATCACATGCACATTGCAGAATCTCAAAATGGCATGGAACCTGTAGAAAAATACACGATGCAGGCAGATTAATGACAATACATAATGAAATTATGCATGTTCTTCATTTCCATTTTCTATCAAATTTCTCTAGTTACCTTACAGGTTTTTTGAATCAGGGAGAATGAGTAATTTGAGTACATGTGAACAAAGAAATTAATTGGAAAGATATTTGGTGTTGAGACTTAACATTATAATCTCAAGTACTTATTCAGCATCTTTTTATCTTAACTGCCTGCAATAAAAGAAAATCAAATTTTAATGAAGGGCAATTATGGAAAAATGTGGGGATGTTGATGACTGTATCTCAACAACTGAGGCTGATGAGCTTGCTGCCAAGTTTGATGAAGAGAAGATTAAGAACCTTCCGATACCTGGAGAAGTTGAATTCATCAATGGTGGTCCACCATGCCAAGTATTTGCTTTCATCTTCTTTTTATATATATATATATATATATATATTTTTTTTTTTCTTGTGGAAACACACCTCAGTACTGAGTCCAAGGATGGTTTTGGAGATCTGGAGTCTAGTCAGGTGCTAGGTGGTATGTATTGGTTCCCAAACTTGTTGATGTATATGCTGTGTATTGATTACGTCCTTTTGGTTGGTGTTGAATCAACTTTAAGGATGGTTCATGGTTGAGGCTTATGCATTAAGTCTAGTCAAACAATATCCCTCCTTTGTCAACAAAGTGACATATAAGTGTGAGATGTGAATGTAACCTGTGCATAAGAACAAGCACTGTTCTTGACGGATATTATAGTAATAGCTCTTTTACACTTTTAAATAACTTAAGTTAGACTTTGATGAAGACATTTTATCAAACAAACTCTTAACTCTTAATCTGTTGGCACATTAGGGATTCTCAGGAATGAACAGATTTAACAAAAGCACATGGAGCAAGGTGCAATGTGAGATGATATTGGCCTTTTTGTCTTTTGCTGACTACTTTCGCCCAAAATATTTTCTCTTGGAGAATGTCAGAAATTTTGTTTCATTCAACAAGGGCCAGACCTTTCGGCTAACTATTGCTTCTCTCCTTGAGATGGGATATCAGGTACTTTTTCAAGCATTATGTGCTGGATGCAGGTGGATAAATTTGTAGGCGTGATACATTTTTTGCCAATTATTTGGCTCTGGATATATGGACGTAAAATTATCTTTGTACTGATTTGGATGCCATCTTTCTTCAGTATCAATTCAATTTGAAACACCAGAATTAGCACGAGAAAAATATGACACACAAAAAGAGAAAAAGGGAAAAGGGAAAAGACATGGAAGAATCTTTTGACCAGCCATGATATCAGTGAAACCCTTTTTGATAACAGACAATATATGTTCTTTCTTATGTACAGGAAGCAAAAATAGAAATCCAGGAACATATGCACACTCAGGCAACTATTGGAAACAGTTATATATCTAACTATAAACTGACAATCCTCTCTCCCTTTTAGGTGCGATTTGGGATTCTTGAAGCAGGAGCTTTTGGGGTGGCTCAGTCAAGGAAGCGTGCTTTTATCTGGGCTGCCGCTCCTAACGAAATCCTACCTGATTGGCCCCAACCTATGCATGTTTTTGCAAGCCCACAGTTGAGAATCTCCTTGTCTGATGGCCAGTCCTATGCAGCTGTTCCCAGCACTGCTAGTGGAGCTCCCTTCCGGTCAATTACTGTAAGAGACACCATTGGGGACCTCCCTGAAGTTGAGAATGGAGCCAATAAAGTCACCATAGATGTAATTTTCTACTTTGTTTTAAATTCTTTTCTTTTCTTTTGTGTGTATGTGTGTGTGATAAGGTTTTGGTAAGAAATCTAACATAAATGCTGCATCTAAGATAAGCATGAACCACAGAAGCTATATAGTTGTCCTTAAATAAGCCTGAACATTGCCTAAACACAATTGATATATATATAGAAGATCTACATTACTCAAGTTCATTTCTTGCTCCTTTCTCTTGTAGTATAAAAGTGATCCAGTCTCTTGGTTCCAAAAGAAAATAAGAGGGAACATGATAGCCTTAAATGACCATATTTCGAAGGAGATGAATGAACTGAATCTTATCCGGTGCAAACACATCCCCAAGCGCCCTGGTGCTGATTGGCGCGATCTGCCTGATGAGAAGGTTCTCTATCTATATATAGTTCTCCCTTTCTCGCTCTCTGCCCCAGCAACATTCATTTTTTGAATCAATCCTTTCACTGTGGATGTTAGTTATTACTCTAAAACCAACAAAATTATTACCAGAGATATTTAGTCCCAAGCGAAGGGAATTATTGTATCTTGTAAGAAGATATAGTACCAAAGCTCAGCTGTCCTGGGTCGATACTAAGTTCTCTTAGGGTTTTGGGTTGTTCATGGTAATCATTTTAACCTTATTTAGGTCTCCACTTGCCTTCTAATATAGTATGCATGTGAAGAAAAAGTAATGGGAGAAGAAGAAAAGGAAAAAAAAATGTTATGAGCTGTTTACCATATTTACTAGATTAGGTATGGCACTGTAAACAAAGAAGCTTAACCTCCGTGTTCTTAATGCTACCCTCGTCAGCCCTTTCTCCAGAGAAAGTTTAACTTAATAGAGACAGTTTTATGTCACACAACTAATAAATAAGTTGAAGGGAGCTATAATATCTTTCTTTTTTGTGGAATGCAGGTCAAGCTGTCAACAGGTCAGACTGCTGACCTGATACCGTGGTGCTTGCCAAACACTGCGAAGCGCCATAACCAATGGAAGGGTCTCTTTGGGAGGCTCGACTGGGAGGGGAACTTCCCAACCTCCATAACTGATCCTCAACCCATGGGCAAGGTTGGGATGTGTTTCCATCCTGAACAGGACCGAATTCTCACTGTCAGGGAATGTGCTCGCTCCCAGGTTCGTTTATAAGATAACTCGTATCGAATCCTTTTGTAGGCTTTGTGAAAATGGGATTTGATTTTAAAAGCATTTTGGGTTTAGAAAAATATCAATGAACTTATTACTAATGAAACCTCTAATAAATCACATTTAATTTTTAAAATAAGAAATTTACCTTTCTGAAGAGAAAAAAAGTTCAATCATAGAATAATTTAATTGACATTAATGTTTCATTTTTAAGCAAAAGAAATTGGTGCCAGGGAGTAGAATATAGGCATGTGAGTAGTTACTTTATGTATTGGTTCCTTATGATGACTGCATGCCGCATTATGATGGTCGTTCAGAGTACTGTGTTTGAGTGTTTCTAGAAAGAAAAGGCTAGAAAATCTTTAATTGCAACAAAAATTCAATTAGGGATGTCTGCAGTTCCGTTTACTTTTAAAGAATAACCTCAACTTAAAATATTCTGAGCTAACTACATTGTTTATTGATTAAATTTTTGCTTATATGAAAAAGGATAAGCATTGAAAAATTCTGATGTCAAAGTTGATGTTATTTGCAACAACCAAAACAGTATTTGTCTAGTTAATAAAGAACAAAAAATTTTGTTCAGATATTATAAACATGTAGAATGTGCATCAACATCATGGTAATACCATAATTGAACCACTAGACTGCAAATATATATAGAAAAACTTTAATACTTAGCTCCTACATTTTTGCTGATATTTACAACATCTAGTTGTTTTTATGATAAGATTTAAAAAATGAGAATCTTCAATGAAATTACAGGGCTTCCCAGACAGCTACAAGTTTTCAGGAAATATTATAAATAAGCACAGGCAGATTGGGAATGCTGTACCGCCACCTCTTGCTTATGCTCTTGGCAGGAAGTTGAAGGAAGCTGTCAGCCAAAGCAAAATTAAGAGTATCGCAGAAAGAAATTGCGGCATTTAGCCGCTGTATATTTGATTAACTTTGCTAATTAGATTTTCATAAGCTGTTCTTCGATCATGTGATTATGTTAGATGTAGTATCAAATATTTTTTAATTTCTCTGCAGCTTATATGCGGATGAATATTAGATTCTCCTGCTATTTCCAGTAACATGGGTTTTACTGGTTTATTCAACTTTGATCTGTGTTTGGGCCTTGCATTGTTTCAAATTTACATTTCTAGCATATGAAAAGCATTCGTGCTTTTGACCTTTTGATGTGCTAGAGGTTCTTGTGTTCTACAAATCTGTTGGTGGAAAATTCTACCGGAAAATTTATCTTCACCATGTTAGGCAAATCAGGCAATATACACCTGAAATATTTGGACAGAGTTACAGTAAGATAAGGTACTGATTTCTAGGATGGATCCTGTCCAGTTAAATCTTGCTCAATTTTTTTTAGTGTATAGTTTACTCTTTTTTACCCACATAAAATGTAAAGTATAGAATTTTTTCTATTTAAGTTCACTTTTTTATGTATAGAAATCAGTAAACTATGCACTAGATGAAGTTTTATCAAAATTTTGCTTGATGAATAAAAAGGGTATTTTCCTTTATTGGATTATACTTTCATGGTAAAGTTGACTGATCCTCAATAAATTGAACAGATCTTTCATTTGCAATTATCTTCCAACCGACGAGGCAGAAACAGAAACCTCAACTTAAATCCAAACAAGCAACTGCTAAAGCAATACCCCACCATCGGTAAATGCAAACATACAAGGCGGAAGCCACAAACCTACACTACGAATGAGAAAATCACTTTTGGGACCTACCTACAACTCAGCTCTCGTCTTTTTTTCACTGTGTTTTGCATTATCCTTCTATGCATTTTTCCTATTGGCGCGTTTTCAGTTTGGTTGTTAGCAATCAATCAGATCTTGGATTTTAGTACCGATTTTTATTCTGTTTTCTACAGTCAGACGACAGCTGATTCCGACTCAAAATTTCTGTTTGCTCTTGTTGCAAATGGATTTATTGGAGTCCATTTGGGATCATTTCAGAACTCATTGAGATCTAAGAATCTTCGTAAACAAACGTTATAGCTTGTAAGCAAGATCAAACTGACTGATAAAATAAAGAACCTGTCATTTTACAATTAATTTTCCTTCCCGACCAAAATAATAATAATAATAAATCAGTGCCGAGGACGTCAATAATCTCTGCAAACACCCTACGCGCCAATAAGGTTTTATAATTTGTGATTCAAATCATACAATTAAATTTTATTCACCAGGCTAACGGTTGATTTACAATTCAGGTAGCTCCGAACAGACAAAATTGTTAGATATCTATGTCAGGAAACTTAACTTAAAATCCTCCCAAAAAATATATAATCCACGTCCGCTGTACCATTTTTTTTTTTATTATTTCGCTACCCAAGGAGCACTGGAAGAGAAGTGCAAAAGCAAACAGTCACAAATGACAACAATTTAAGCAACTTCTTCGTGATGTGAATCAAATTCGACATAAGACATGATACAACAGTTATTCTAAGCTCCAATAACATGCAAGTAAACAACGTTGCCAGACCTGAAATTTTGTCAAGACTCTAAACAACATTGCCAGACATGATACAACAGTTAGAACCAATATCAATTGCAAAAGGATTGTCTTAATGAACATGTTACTTTGAATAAGTATTGTAATAAGAATTTTCATAAACAAAAAGAGCTGGATAACAACCTACTGAAAATTTAATGTGGTACCCACTATCAAGATCTTCTTAAAAAAGGGCACAACTTACTGAAAAAGTGATAACTAACAAATACAATAATAAATAACATGAATGTTAGCTCTGTTAATATTTACAAAGGCACACGCTAAGAGAAAAACCAAACCAAGAATCAAGATTAAATTTCGATACAAACTTCAATCTATGCTGCTGTTAAACCTCTCTAATCTCAAACACTATTGATTTGCAATTTATTACCCATTACTAAAGACACACCTCGAAAGGTAATACTCCGTTACTGGCAATGTAAAACAATAATTCATAAAAACTAAAAAGAAAGAAAATCTCAATTTGCTCCCAATTTTCTTTTCAGAAACCATGTAAAGATTCCTAATTAACAACAAGGCCAATATCATTACCAATGCAACTAACCAAAAATCTGATCAGCATTTGAACATCTCCCAATCACAACCAAGTACCCAATTGCAAGTTCTGCAAACAAACCCACAATTTTCCAAACCAAAGTTCCAAATTCCAATCTGAAAACAACCAGCTGAGTTCTCAATTTAACTGCAAAAAGCTTCTCATATCAGAAACTCATGGAAAATTATGCTGACTGCCCACAACTGAGAACAAACCGCCCTGTACCGACTCCCTTTCATCCAGGTATACATCATCTGGAACTCTAAATGAAGCATGTACACCAACAATCAAAGCACTAATCACGAGGCAAACCAGTACATTCAATCCAACACTCGTGAAAACAAGCCCCAAAATAGTGATCACAAACAAAAACCCTAATACAACCCGATCATCAATCTCTCTCCCAAAAACCACAACTGGGTTTTCATTTCCGAAATAGAGAAAGAGCCATAGAGTGAAAATAACTAAAAACACGATCATTGAAATTGGGTGGTAGATCAAACCCACAAAGAGAATAATCAGGGTTATCAAAGCGTAGTTGGATCGGAAGTGAAGCAGGTTGCGGCGCGCTCGAGCCTTGGCCTCGCCATAGGTGTACGGACGGGAGAAAGTGGAGAGATCGACCAGCTCGCGCCATGGCCGGAGAGTGGAAGCGAAGGCGCTGGTTTGTGCCCTTGCGCGGGAGAAGAAAGTGGTGGTGGGAGCACTGGAGGTGGGGAGATCGTCGGAGGTCGGGATTGTCCCGTAGCGCGTCATCGGAGAAATGAAACCCTAACTGAGAGAGAGAGAGAGAGATGGATCTGAGAAAGGCGGGGCTCAAGAGTTGGGAATTGAAATCGCAGATGTTTCGGTTCGAGTTGTTTTATTTCGTTTCGTTTCGTTAGAATGGGCTGTATGGGCATGTGTTAGGAAATAGTGTTGTAGATCATTTATTTATGAGTTTGGTTCTAACAAAATTCTAGCAAATCTATAAATTTTTTTTTTAAAAAAAATTGGAATTCTGACATTGTAGCAATGATTTGTATTGTACATACATCATACAAATTATAATTTCATGAGGTTTTTGTGTATGTTTATCATTCATCCAATGTCTGAATTTTTAATATTGTGATTTTAAATATAATTAACGCATTATAAAAAAACAAATTTTTTTCCCAATGTATTATTTTGTTTGTAAACGCTTTTATTTTTGGGTGTATTGAGATGGTGATCTGAACCAATTTTTTCAATGTTATATTTCCTGGATTTTATTTTTGGGTGTATTGAGAAAAATTTAGAATTCAAAGGATTTTATTTCTACTAGTTATAAGAATTTAAACAATATGCCAGATTGTTTGTTTTATTTGGTAACAACTAATTTCTCAAGAATTATAATTTAATACAATTATAAAATTAGAAAATATAAAAGAACATTACCATTTTTATAATTAATGGGAAACAATTTGCATAAATGAATATATATAAAATCAAGATCCTTTTTTATTACAAAATTTTTTGAAGTAGTTCATCCTTTCAAAGACACTCTTCTAAATTTGAATTTTTGCTTTTTTTGAAGATTCATTTATTTTGAACCGTAATTAAAATAAATAAGACAAATTAGTATCATAATTAAAATATTGTGATTATATAGATATTTTTTATTAGGAAAAGTTTATTTTTTTTCCATAAATACGAAATTGACTTTTTGTGTATTCTAATAGCTTTCTCAATATTAGTTTGAACGGTGTGTATGACAGGAAAGGAAAGTTATTATTTTATTCGTTGTAGTTACTATTTTTACCTGTCAATTCGAGAAAGTTGCATCAGAAAATTCCATAAGTACCTCATTCATAATGCTGTCAGAAAAGCTAGATGGTGCCAATATTTGCAGTTTAAAAATCCTGATAAATTAGAAAAAGTAACCACCAAAATAAAGATTAAGTATTAAAATTTTAACTTAAAAAAAGAAAGTAAAAAATATTAAATAATGTATGGATTAAAAAATAATATTTAAAATAATGAAGATGGTAGATCTTCAGTGCTTCAATATCATCATTCATGATCACCCGTACCAGTGGAAGGCAATCACAAAAGATAGTCGTGCCTTGCTCATTGTATTCCCTTTCATCCTACTGAGCACCCTTTAGAGCCTCTAGAAGTTCAATTGCCTCTGCTTCAAATGAATCATGGGCAGTATAAAAATTATAAAAGATCCTCTGAATCTGACCCGACTTGTATCTCACATAAGCTGAACCCATTGATGGTCTTACCACTTGGTTCTCAAGATGCATCCATTAATATTTTGTATTTCCTCTCTAGTTGCATGCATATAGATTGATTGCAATCTGGTATGGTTTGATAAAGGTGATACATGAACTACCATTTTAAGTCCAATATATTTCAAATTAGAAACAGACTGGTACAATAAAGTAACATATTCATCAGTATCGTAGTCAACTGTCTTGTACCTGTTTTGGGCTAGTGTGCGGTTGCATCCACTTAGTATGTGCTACTATTAATGGACCTATATATTATGATTAGTAATGGAGCACGACTTGGTGGTGCGGCAAATAAATCAAGCACTGGACCATGGCAATAGCAAGCTTAGGTAACATTTCAATTAGATATTAATTGGTTCCTTTTTCCTAGTTCAGAACACACATGAAGTTTCAATTTGAAAAATCATATGATAAGTACTATTCCATAACTAACGGCTTAGGTATTGATCACCCCCTCTCCTCCTCCTCCTCCTTCACCTCCGACCGTCAGTCTCAACCCCAGGCGGGAGATACCTTGCTCCTCCTCTGCCTCAGCTAGTGCTAGTGCTAGTGCTACTGTGAGTGAGAAGAAGAAATGTGTGAAGTACTATAACTCCCCGCCCTTCTTTGTCTCGCCTTTCCAACTCTTTCTGCTCGCAAATCGAAACTCCACATAAGACAAGATTCAGTTCCTCTCTCCATATGATTTTAATGGGAAATGACTTGGGAACCGTAGGTGCTCCATCGCTCCACTGGGAGAGACGCCTCGGAAACTAGATGCATCGATGCCTGAACCCTAAGATTGGGCATTCGGGCCCTTTGTACTTTCTAAATATTTCTCCCTATCTACTTGCGGTATTGGTGCCTCATCCCACCCGAATAGTTTGTGATCTTGGTAGTTCCAGCAAGCACATGCATTTTCAAAGAATACTGACACTGATTATAACCTCTACTCTCTCTCAGAAGTCAGAATAGTGTGAAAGACGTCTGATGGTGGCTTTTATAGACTACTGCTGTTATTTTGTTAATTATTGTTGGTTTATTTTAGTTTGGGGTATGTAATTCTTTTGTAAATTGAAGATGTTAATTTGTAAATTATTTCAGTTTTACTGATGTTAACTTTAATTATGTTAATTAAGCAACATAAATCAGTGGAATTCAATTGGAAATGTCAGTTGTTTGAATGTGCGTTATCACCATGTATGATTTTGTTACCAATGCTTCTATTTTGTTAAGTGTTCAGCTCTGCCTTGCACCAATAACTGGTATGGATGCCTTCATTTGGGGAACTGTTTAGTCAAGAGAGCAAATTACTTTCTAGTAACTGAGTCATGGTTTTAATGTATCAGTTTTTTTTTCCTAGAGTAGTTTTGAATGAAAATGAATTAGCTAAAAAGCAACAATAAACTTGCATGTTAGACATCTGAGCCGATTGACAGTGTAAGAATACTCAAAATACAAAATAATGTCGATATTTATAATTTTTTTTTTTGACTAAAAGCAGCCTTAGGTAGGCTTGCATTTAAAAGATTGAAGTGTAATTTATTCATGAACTAAAAAGTGAAGCATCTAATTATAAAGTCATCATCTTCTTGTGCAAATCCCTTCGGCAAATAGAATTCTAAGACTTGCCTTTGCAAGTGGTCTGAGCATGTACTTTCTCTTTTTCGACTGTTTGCTGCTGGCCTTTTCGGCAATTGCTTATGCTCACCATCTTTTTATTTTAGCAAACTAGCACAGAAAAATTGACTTGAGTAATAAAAACAAATATGCTGCATTATTAAAAAAAAAAAATCATCCAATTAGCTACTTGTTACGTCTCCGAGAAACTTGAAGGGCTGTAATTCTAAGAAAAAGATTTTTTTTTTTTTTTTTTTTTTGAAACCAATGGGGATTCTCCCACCTCCTTTCATTTTATTAAAACGAAAAAGCCCAAACTAGAAAAAGATTTGTCTCAAACAAGAGAAATTAGAACGAGAGGCTGCCACAAGGTGGAGGATTTTGAATTGACAGTCCGACGAGATGGAGAGAGGAATTAGAAAGATGGTTATCGAAGAGGGAGAGAGAGGGGCCTGCACGGAGGCCGTCTGTCTCAAACGGAAGAAAAGTAAAATTAACGGAGAGTTTTAACTCTCCATCGCTATAAATTTGAGAGGCCCAGATTAGATCCAACACGCATCATAATACAATCTGACGGTCCAAAACACTATTGCACGGAGGTTGTATGCTTTGCAAAGCATTTTAACCAATCTCTCTATATATATTATAATAACTATATAAATCGCGGGAGGTGTGAGCCCCGCGTGAGTTACTGTGGTTAGCACAGTAACTCGCGCGGATTTTATGTGGCCATGTTGCTGGATTTTTGGTGTGGCGTGATTTTTTGGTCTGGATTTTTTATAGCAGTTTCTGTATAATATATCAATAGTATTCTCAATTTTTATGATATTTTTTATATAGTGTTTTGAATTTCGTAAAAAAAATTATATGTGCGATGTTTGCTCTATAGTTATCAATCTTGACCACAAGATTTTATTAAGTGCATTGAATTTAATAACATATTCGTATAGGAATGAATCGCGCAACGCGCGAAATAAGAGCTAGTATAAATAAATTTCACATCAAACTAGGATCCGCACATGTCAAGTAATACGGTTCGTCCAAACTTGTAATCTTCTTGTCCTTCTCGACTTGTACCTTAATTACGGTGTAAATAATTCTAGTTACTACAGATCCAAATAGAACTATATTATCTAAATAACTGAAGAAGGCCCAAGATCAACTGATGACACCGCTGTAAGGGGATAAACCTACTCGTGATATACTAGCAAAATTTTGGTGACTCTCTAACCGACTTGAAATTTGTCAACCCAATAAGACAAGTCAAACATTCATGAAAATAAGAAACATAAAAATGATCAAATCTTTCAGGAACACTCGTAGGTATTAGAACCAGTTAGTCTTAACCAGGATTTAATATCGATTGATTAGACAAGAATACTCACCACGCTTACTCCTTAATCGTCACTTCAATCCAGCAGCACAGATCTCTTCTAGCAGTACAGAACAAACTGAGAGGATTTTAGAAAGGAGGCGCTTGGATTTTGCAAGAACGAGAGAGTGATTTATGGAGATATATAACTGACTGGCATGAAAGATACATGTAGGTACCTCCTGATAGCACTACTAGAATATTGAGTAGTAGAGTGGAGCATTAGGGTCGGTAGTCCGACCTTGAAAGTCATTGGCCTTAATGTACCGACACAAAGCACCCACGCAGATAACCTCGCCGCTAATATTTTTTATCTGCGTCTCCTGAATGCTAATATTCATTTTCTATTAGAAACGTTAATCCTTGCACCCAGATATTACCCACGCAAACTCCAATATCCGATCTATTAAAAAAGTCAATCCTGTCACCCAGATATTACCCACGTAGTACTTATTCCGATTGTCTGGTGATATTTATGATGTGTAGCTAATAGTACCCTAATTTGATCTTAAAAATACCGCAAGCGTACGGTAAATCGTTGGATGTGGTTAGGGGTTGAATCCACAGGGACGGTAGATTGAGTATTAAACCTTACTTATTCACAAAATCTAGACAATCAAATGAAGGGGTTTTGGCTTAAACTAACAATTAACAAGACAATAAACTAAATACAAACAAAACAAAGATAATAAAGGCAAAGTTTGGTGTTTTGGTGATAAAATATGCAATAAAAGTGTCCTAGGGTTTCAGTTTCACTTTCAGTCCGGCTTCGGGTCGTCGGTGCTGGTCACTTTCGCGCCTAACACCGACTAGTGCTGAGCTGGTACAATTGTACCCTGCACAGTCACAGTTGTTAGCCGCACAGGCACAACTGTAGGCCGCACAGATCCAAATGTAGCCCGCACAACCCTCAGTTAATGGTGTTTCGACTCAATAAGTTGGTTTTTGGCTTGTGTGGGACAGATCTAGCCGGACTTGGACTCCCTAGACCTCAGCCGTCGCTTGTTGGTCAAGGTATCGGAACCGGAACCTAGTCTAACACCCCCATTAGGTTGGTTAACTCTCAACTTTCGTTTGTTGGCTTAATCTTCCTAAGTCTACTTGTTGTTTTCGAAGGTATCCACTAGACTTTCGCCTTAGCAGAAACTTTCCCCTTTCGGGTACCAATTGGACTACCTTTCGGCCTATGTCCTACCTCAAGTCACTTTGTTCAACCCAATCAACTAACCTACACCTTTGACCTAGATTAGATGTGGTCATTCACCTAATAGGAGGTTCAATTAATCAATCAAGCACAAACAAACATGCACAAATAACATCCAACAAGCAATACACATCAAATACCAAATATCAAGTGTCATACATCAATCCAAACATCAAGATCTAATCTAAGCCCTATGACAATGCAATCTAGCCTAACATGTGCTCAAAACATAAAGTAAATGATGAAATGCAAGATACAAACTCCATGGTCAAGCAAACAAGAGAAAAAGGAGAGATACAACCGTAACCCAGCTTATTCTCCCTATTGGCAAGCTTCTAGAGTCGAAATCGGGACTTGAATCACTGCTGTCGCATGCAAATCCAAGTTCCAGAGGCGTTGTGCGGTGTACGGTGGCGGCGATGCGGGATGCACCAGAGCGGCGACGTGGATCGGCAAGGGAAGAGTGGTGATGTGCGGGGTACGGTATGGAGCTGTGCGGGGTACGGCGGAGGTGTTGTGCGGGGTACAGTTTCTCTGGTGCGGGCTACACGAGAGGTGAAAATGGTGGAAAGTGGTGGCGGCGCCCCTGGCAGCCGCCAGGAGTCGAGAATGGAAAGAGGGATCCCTAATTAGGGCATGGGAGGCGCCTTATATAGGGGGTTAGGTAGGGTTTGGTGAGTTGTGCGGGATACAATATGGGCTGTGCGGGCTACAGAAAAGTCATGTTGGGTGCACAGCAGAGTTCTGGGCCGGGAATGAGTCATCCGGCCCAAGTGTATCCCGCACAGTGAGACCCGTAGGCCGTGTTGGAGTTATGTCCTAGAAGTCAATATTTAATGACTTATTTTCTTAGTTTATGTTAATGATGATATTTGATCATTTGTTCCTAGAGTTTATTATTGACAGATCATTCAGGTTGAGGATCTGAATTGTAGATCTCTGTGGATCATTCATTAGAATGACAATAATAAATCTAAATCGTCCATAATCTTGATAATTAACAAGGAACATTAATTATCATAAAAGATTAGTATGCAAGTTAAGTGATGATTAAGTTCTACAAATCATAGGTAAGGAGTTACCAACTTAATTGCATATGTGTATGTTATTGGAACATAGTACAGGACTTGACCCAATGAAATAAACATATGGATTGTGTTATGTGTCATTGTTTATTTCATATGAGTTTGATTCTAAGTTTGAGATGTTCATCTTTTCCACATGAGGATAGGTTCAATAAATATCGTCTAACGTTGATTCCTGATAAAGGCTGCTATAAGGACTTTATTTATGTTCTCTTGAATTGTGCGGGGAAAAGTTGTTCATCAAGAAAACCGTATGTCCCTCATTAGTATACCTAGTGAGTGATGATATCTGTTTGGGCCCCTTGATGGAGTTGGATTGTATGCATGCAAACTAGACGATCAACTCTAGATCAAGAAATGTATAATCTGCAAGAATGACACATTCCTATCTTGGATTATACAAAGATATCGTGTGACATAAGAATCAAACAAAGAAATACTTTTATTTCTTATGCAGGATTGAGATATTGTAACGGTACATTATTTATACGAATTGGGAATCATAACGTGTTGCTAGATACCGCTTATGATTATTGGAAATAAATAACGATTTATTTCCATGGCCAACATAGTATAAATCCTCAAATAGGGTCGCACAAATAGGATTCTAACCACTTGGTGCATTTATTGTTTATTCACAATAATGTGTATTGTGAAATGTGATAAGTTAATTAATTAATTATATACCGTTATGAACCGTTATAATTAATTAAATTAAAAGGATCATATGGAAACAATTTAATGCATTAGCTAATCATAGATTAATTATTAATGAGTTAATAATTAATTATGTTCAACTTACTTTAATTAGTTTGAGCTAATTGGGCTTCTATTTAATTGGTTAATTAAAGGCCCGATTTAAGGAAGAATGAAGAGACAATTAAAGGAGATTCATTAATTGGCGAATTAATGAATAAAGGCCTTTTATTAAGATGGCCCAAGAGAGCCCATTAGGTGGCCTCTTAGGGTGGATGGCATACTTGTAAATAGTATGAAGGTTGGATGAGAGTGGTTGGCTATATAAAGGGGTCTCTTTGGGAGAAAACCCTAGCCGTCATCTCTCTTCCTCTCCCCTCCCTTGCGCCTCCACCTAGAAGAGAGATTTTTCTCTCTTCTCCATGGCTCTTCCCTTCCTCTCTTAGCTCATGTGTTGAGCATCCCACCTCTCTTCCTCTCCATTAAATAGTTAATTAAGAGAAGCAAGGTGATTAGCAAGAGGTTCAAGAGAACTAGCATTCTCTTTGAGCTTGGTGGTGGGTCCTTGGTGGGCTAGAGGCGGCCATAGATGGTGGAGATGGTGGAGCACGCACCCCATCGACTCCCATGCCATGGATTCGAGCCTCATGAATACAATTTCATGAGAGGTACAATTTCTCCTACCTTCTCTCTTGATTGGATGTGTGATTGCTTTAGCACTAGATCTATTGATTTGCTTGTTGTTAATGGTGATTAATTAGTTGTAATTAATCTAAAATTAAAATATGAGCATTTCCTAACAGTGGTATCAGAGCTATGGTCGTGCTTAAGGTTTTTCACACTTAATTAAGTGAGAATTCGTAATTAATTAAGTTAATTAGTGATGTGCATGCTTGCTGGCCCTGGAAAGGCTGTTTTCTGTCTTGTTGCTTGTTTTTCGTGGTGTAAATCTCTCTGAATTTTTTTTCCTTCTTATTGGAGGTTGTAGCCCTTTGAGTTGTGGTTGTTTTCCCACTGGAATCATTGAAATTCGATGTAAAATGAATTTTTAGTGATTTAAACGGTAACGGTGCGCAGATCTGTTATTCTGCTGTACAGTTCTGTTGTTGTGGTTGGTAACAAATAAGTTTGTATACAAAGTACCTGTAACTTTTAGATAGGATTATTCTAAACTTGATGCTCTTTCTGGATATGTAAATTTTGTTGCATATTTCGGATTTTATGTGGGCGTTCAAGGATGAAAAGTGATGAAGTTGTCAGATCTGTTTTTTCAAACAAACTGATTGTTTTGAAAAACTGTACTTATTGAGAAACTTTTATGGAAAAGTGTTGAAATGGAAATGTTCTCTTTTAAGTCTGAAATCTGTGAAAATTAATTTCATAGATTTTCATTGAGATTTGATACCTCAACCGAGTGAAACCTTTTTGGTCGACGGTCTGTTCCAGAACAGGATACCTTGCTTAAATGCTTGTTATCTCGTTGATCTTGAATATAACTTGTGGTTTTTCTTTTCATGGAATGATAGCCTATTGTATGTAGTATTTTTCTATGTAAATTGTTTGCTGGAAAAATATCAAGGGGATGATCATACAGATCAAAAGGTTGAGACCCATAACAGAATTTTTCTCTAACGGTGCTTCGCGCACAATCTGAGGATTTGTCTTTTTTGGTTCTCCCTGATGGTAATTGATCTCTCCTTGAGATTTTTACAGGTAATCACAATCTTTGTAAGGAGTTCTCTGGATTTATTTCAGATTTTTTGGAGACCGAATTATTTTGAATTTTTTCGGGTCCCGAATTTCGTATTTTAATTAGTTAAAATAGTTTCTAATTAATCAATTATTGAAATGTTAATTAGAAGACTCCTTAAATACCCTCCTTTCTGTTTTGATAGTTGGATTTAATTTAAAAGGGCTTAAACAATAAGTTGTTAAGGTTAAGCCTTCTTTGCATTCAAAAAAACTTGAGCAACAAGTATGCACAAAGATTCTAATTAATGAAATTAATTAAGAGCAAGTGAATCATGTATATTGTATATGTGCTAACTTTGTTTTGTAGGAGGATGTGGTTTTGATATGGCTCAAGATGTCAATGCCTTGTGTGTTGTAAAATGTTGTGAATGCATGTGATTCCTTGTAAAGTGGCCTAAGGTGCCTTGATAATTAAGTGGTTAATTTTTGATGTAACTTGTGAGGCTTGCATGTCCCTAAGGCCTAGGCGGGGTTTTCGGAATTTTATCACATGTATTTATTTCCCTTAATTATTAGATAGGATCTTAGTAATTAGTGGGAGGGCTTGATTAGATTAGTCTCGTTACATGGAGATGCGACGAAGATTAATGCAAGCGGGAGCCATACAAACCCACGGCAATGCTTGAGATGCTTATGTTATGTGATTGTTTGTGAATGCCTTGAATTGTCATAGGTAGGTATGGGTGTATGCTTACACGACCACCAAACAAGAGTCACATTTTTTGTCCCAAACTAAATTGATTAAGTCGACCGCCTTCCTTCTCTCTATCCCCTTCACGTCAATAGCCAATCATGGCGCGGTCCGCCATAGCGGACGTCATGGTTGTCAACCTTGATAGTCGGGGTACAAATGAAAAGATTTGTTAGGAGCAAATAGAGAGAGGTTGCTTATCGATGGACCCAACAAGTTTTCTTGGACATCGGGGCGAAGTTTGTAAATATACTTAGATATTCACAAACCAAGAGTCATATGGTTGATATGATTGGTTGGAGAACCTACCTTGTCTAGTTAAGTAGGGTGTCGTGCCATAGCAGGCTCTACTTGACGAAAATGGGGATCTTGGAATCCATTACATTTAGGGACATTAATTAAATGTAGTGGGAGTTTTTGTTTATCATTCCATAAACAAAACATTGCATAAACTAAATGACCTTAAATTGAAATTGTTATAGATATTAAATATGTTAATTTCGTTGCGATCAATCTTTGAAAAACGACAAGCTCGTTTCTAAGGTATTTACTTGGAGAAGAAATACCGATTCCTAAGACATGTTCTTGGAAATGAGAAACTTGAGCAAATTTAATCCCAAAAACGTTCCTCGACTTCCCGAACATAGCTTCGCAATGATTGATTAGTTTTGACGAAAATTATTCAATAAAGCGAATGCTTATATCCTTTTAGAAGTTCTAGACTTTTGAATTGGAGAATTCATAAGGACTAGACTATACTTCTATACTCTCATCCACTTACTCAAGAAGACGTTCTTAGAGAAAGTAAAAGATAGACTCAATCATTTATGATCTAGAAATAGAATGTGAGTTAACCAAGAGACTCTTCTTATAAGAAGATAAATATTTCATTAGCTTGTGAACCGAAAGGTTTGAGTAGCTAATTGACAACTAGAGATATTAAGATCTCCAATATCAAGGATTGTTGATATTGTCATACAATCTCTTTCTATGGATAAAGGATATGTTGTTCGCACACTTGTTAGTGCTTAAAATGATTGGTTAAGTATTAAAGGAATACTCTACCAATATATGAGTTGAGACTTCGAGACCCTCACTAGTGACCGTGTGTCACATGAGATGTTTCATTTACCAATTATGGGAGACATTTGAAAAGATGTCCAAAATACCATGATGTTCTAAACCTTAAGATATTTGTCGTTCAAATTATCTTACTATCTCTAATTCACACTAGTAATTAGGTGCTAGTTCATGTGCTCGCATTTAACGAAATGTGTAGGCAATGATGAATAAGAGAAAGTTCGAGATAAGTAAAGTAAACTCCGTTTTGGAAATGGCTTATACGTCTAAGCCGCTACCATTGAATACGTAGAGTTATCTTTACTAAATAAAGAGTTTGTTTAGGAATTTGAGGTTGTATACCTTATTCCAAACATCTCATAAAACCTTATCTCCGTTTCATATTTGATGATGGATGATCATGTTTTGTAATAGAGAAATGTTGTTCTCTTATTGTTATAAATTTGTGTATAAGATTTCATGCATCTTAATTGAATTTGCTTGAAATAGATTAACAAATTTTGAATGACAAATATGTAAGACTTCGCATAAAGTATTTGACTTTTATGTAAAATAGTTGCTTAGTCGAATATAAACAAGAATCGCATTATGAGAGTCTACGTAACGTGGAGCTCGTAAATCAATTTGATTGCAAAGAATCGCATTATGAGAGTCTACGTAACGTGGAGCTCGTAAATCAATTCGATTGCAAATCAATTGAAATTCATGCGAATCGTGTTTGTTAAAAGACAAAAGCGCCTTTGACCTACGAAGGTTTAAAGGACAAGTAACCTTATTAAGACTTATACATATTGATGTATATAGACTTATAGGACTTGTGCAATTGAAAGGTTGTTGACACTTTACCACTTGACCAACGATCATTGTAGATATTAACGTATCTATTTGATATGGTATAAATATGAATCTTTTGACAAGATCAAAAGGATCTCAAGAGTAAAGTTGAAAAACTATTCAATAAAAGCAAAAGTCTTAAAATAGATCATGGTAAATAGTTAAGTCATGTAGTTTGATATATTGCCTAAAGAGTATGAAAGACGTTTCACTACTCGCTCCATGAGGAACATTGAAAAATGTATCCAAGGATGAAGGTATCGAACATTGTTTAACATAGTTCGATCGGTAATAAATCAAATTGACTTGTTCGACTCATGTAAGGGATTTGTGTTTGAGGACAATATTGTTTACACTGAATAAAAATTCCATTGAAGTCTATTGAGAAAGATATCTTACGAGATTCGATCTCTAGGTATATTGTTTCTCAAGATTTGGTGTTGAGAAGCTTATTTCAAGGTTCGATTGATTGATAAGCTTGGACCCAAATAAGACGCTTATTATTTTGAAGGATATCTTGAATTAGCCAAAAGGTACTACTTCTATGAACATGATAAGAACAAAGTAGTTGTTGCTCATCATAACGTAATCTTAAAGAATGATATTCTTAAGATGAAGTAGTGGGAGTAAAGTGAGCATTAAAGGAGTTTATGCGTCACTACAAGAAGTACCTTTATAGGGAACTTGTCACTCCATACATGGTGCTTAGTGGAAGTTGAGCGGAACTTAACTCACAAGCAGTTGTGAAAGGAAGAAGTTTATAAGCACGCTCGCTTCTAAAGAGTACTCAAACATCTCATTACTGGATGATGTTAGAGAAACTCGTGCAATACATTAGGATCAAGAACTTATTCTACAAGATGTTGTAGGAGTAGTTTATAGACCTCAAGCACCAATCCTACAAAGATCAACAAGAGTGAATTGCCTAAACTAAAAAATACATAGGTTTCACAACATCCTCGTACTTGACATATGAGGATCCGTTGATAAATAAAGAAGCGATGGAAAGACCCGATTCCACAAGTATATTTTGAATCTATATGATCTTTAAGTGCAATCCATATATATAACAACAAGGTATAGACCTTGATTGATGTTCATGAAGGAGCAATCCATCTAGAACATATAGATCTTTAAAAGGAAAGATAGATATGGATAACAAGTCGACTCTGTACAAAGCACAATTTCATGATTGATGCTATGTCTAAGTCGATAACGAGTTGACCATGTACAAAGCACGGCTTCTCGCTTGTAGCTGTGTCTAAGTCAATAAAGATCATTCTAGCAATAGTTATATTTCGTATATATAGATATATGAAAAGATACATCAAAACCGCCTTCTTCGATTGAATGAAGGAAGTTGTTGTGAATTTGACACAAACTGAGGATTTGTTGTATTGCTAGAAATGTATATGTGCTTCAAGGATCAATTGATGAATTGAAGCAAGAATTGTGAAAATTGGAATAAACATTTTGACAAAGAAGTCAAGGAGTTGCACTTCGTCAAAAGTATCTTGTATAGACAAGATATTCAGTGGGAGCATTATTATGTTACATGTATTGTACAAGATACAAGACATTAATTGGGAATAAAATTAAAGAAATGAATATTGTCAAGATCTCATTGGAGAATGTTTTCTCAATAGAGAACTTGGATAAGTCACCTAAATCCAAGGAAACAAAATCTATGGAGATAGATTGTGATGGATTTCAGGTTTGAGAAAATGTGCATATAATGACAAGGTGTTATAGTTACACGAAAAGATAGACTCCTAGAAAGGATGTCTAACCATGTTGTATGGCAAACACTTGAGTTCTACTCGGTGTGTTGCAACTCAATTCGAGAAGAGTGCATGATATAATTCGAGCATCCTTCTGTTATGAGTTTCATTACGTACGCCATACTTATGCACATGCCCCTATGTGTTGTACCCAAGGAGTATGACAATCAGTTGTCAAGTGGATACAAAGAAAAACACATTTGGACAATAATCAGGAATGTCCTCGAGTATCTTAAGAGAAAGAGTGATATGTTTTTCCATCTGATAAGATAAAAGAAAGCTCATATAAATTGATATATTGATGCTAGTTTTCGAAAGATTGATATAAATACAATTGAGCTACATATTTTGTTTAAATGTGGTGTTGTAAGTTTAGAAGGTGTTCTAAATGGGATATTACAACCGTTTCCTTCACCAAAACAAAATATATAGCAACTTGTGAAGCAATGAAAGAATGTAGTAAGGATCGTGAAGTTCTCAGTCAAGCTAATATGGTTCTATGCATCTCGAACCATAGCTTAAACTTGAAGAACCCAATATTAAATTGGTGATCCAACTAAGATCTATGACGATGTCACTTGATCTCACATGATGATGATCAAGAACACATATATAGGAGTATATATGTATATAGGGTCAAATAAAATTTGATAGGTTCGCGGACACAGCGAACACTCTAACTTAACCTCTACCTTAAGCGGTATACGAGATGCAATTGTGCATCCATGCGTGATAGACGTATGAGTAACTTGCTTTAAGTGTATTACATCTTTTGAGGTTCGAGACATGTATATATATAGATATATGACATTGTTCTAAATTCTTCACTGGCTAGAAGTCACTATTGATTGACTCTAGGCCAAGTGGGAGATTGTTGGAGTTATGTCCTAGAAGTCAATATTTAATGACTTATTTTCTTAGTTTATGTTAATGATGATATTTGATCATTTGTTCCTAGAGTTTATTATTGACAGATCATTCAGGTTGAGGATCTGAATTGTAGATCTCTGTGGATCATTCATTAGAATGACAATAATAAATCTAAATCGTCCATAATCTTGATAATTAACAAGGAACATTAATTATCATAAAAGATTAGTATGCAAGTTAAGTGATGATTAAGTTCTACAAATCATAGGTAAGGAGTTACCAACTTAATTGCATATGTGTATGTTATTGGAACATAGTACAGGACTTGACCCAATGAAATAAACATATGGATTGTGTTATGTGTCATTGTTTATTTCATATGAGTTTGATTCTAAGTTTGAGATGTTCATCTTTTCCACATGAGGATAGGTTCAATAAATATCGTCTAACGTTGATTCCTGATAAAGGCTGCTATAAGGACTTTATTTATGTTCTCTTGAATTGTGCGGGGAAAAGTTGTTCATCAAGAAAACCGTATGTCCCTCATTAGTATACCTAGTGAGTGATGATATCTGTTTGGGCCCCTTGATGGAGTTGGATTGTATGCATGCAAACTAGACGATCAACTCTAGATCAAGAAATGTATAATCTGCAAGAATGACACATTCCTATCTTGGATTATACAAAGATATCGTGTGACATAAGAATCAAACAAAGAAATACTTTTATTTCTTATGCAGGATTGAGATATTGTAACGGTACATTATTTATACGAATTGGGAATCATAACGTGTTGCTAGATACCGCTTATGATTATTGGAAATAAATAACGATTTATTTCCATGGCCAACATAGTATAAATCCTCAAATAGGGTCGCACAAATAGGATTCTAACCACTTGGTGCATTTATTGTTTATTCACAATAATGTGTATTGTGAAATGTGATAAGTTAATTAATTAATTATATACCGTTATGAACCGTTATAATTAATTAAATTAAAAGGATCATATGGAAACAATTTAATGCATTAGCTAATCATAGATTAATTATTAATGAGTTAATAATTAATTATGTTCAACTTACTTTAATTAGTTTGAGCTAATTGGGCTTCTATTTAATTGGTTAATTAAAGGCCCGATTTAAGGAAGAATGAAGAGACAATTAAAGGAGATTCATTAATTGGCGAATTAATGAATAAAGGCCTTTTATTAAGATGGCCCAAGAGAGCCCATTAGGTGGCCTCTTAGGGTGGATGGCATACTTGTAAATAGTATGAAGGTTGGATGAGAGTGGTTGGCTATATAAAGGGGTCTCTTTGGGAGAAAACCCTAGCCGTCATCTCTCTTCCTCTCCCCTCCCTTGCGCCTCCACCTAGAAGAGAGATTTTTCTCTCTTCTCCATGGCTCTTCCCTTCCTCTCTTAGCTCATGTGTTGAGCATCCCACCTCTCTTCCTCTCCATTAAATAGTTAATTAAGAGAAGCAAGGTGATTAGCAAGAGGTTCAAGAGAACTAGCATTCTCTTTGAGCTTGGTGGTGGGTCCTTGGTGGGCTAGAGGCGGCCATAGATGGTGGAGATGGTGGAGCACGCACCCCATCGACTCCCATGCCATGGATTCGAGCCTCATGAATACAATTTCATGAGAGGTACAATTTCTCCTACCTTCTCTCTTGATTGGATGTGTGATTGCTTTAGCACTAGATCTATTGATTTGCTTGTTGTTAATGGTGATTAATTAGTTGTAATTAATCTAAAATTAAAATATGAGCATTTCCTAACAGGCCGCACAGGAGATGTCCAGTGCACGGTTGAGAGGTTGTAGACCGCACAAGTCCATTGTAGACCGATTGGATGTGTCCAGGGTGCGCCTGAGAAGTTGTAGGCCGCACAAGTCCATCTTTGGTGCCCGAAATGTGCCGATTTTCGTTGGTTTTGCTCCAAATTCCTGAAATTCAAAAAACAACCAAAAGCAGTACCAAATCCTACAAACAAAGACTGAAAACACACAATTTCAAGTGTTTAGGTTATGATTTTGGGGCTAAGTCCGGCCAAATACCATATATATAAGTGTGATATCAATTTACACTATAACCCATCATATAAATAAAATTATGTTTTAATTGAAAGGAATTATATTTTCATAATGTAAACAATTTAAAAATCAATTAACTCAAATATCATTTAGTTATTTTACAACATACATCACATTATCCTCATCTAATAACCATAATTAAAAATAAGAGTGCAAAATATATTCATACAACATACAACGTCAACTAAAATCCACAATAAAATAATAAGACAAAATTATATTCATAAGTATGGCATTGATCTAGCTCAGCAATCTGCTTATCATGGTGTCGGTCCTACTATGACCACTCCTGTGTTCTTCAAAGTCATTTTAAGACTGCTCTTGTCATGATCTACAATTATATAATTAAAATTGTGATTCAAACTTGATTTCCACAAGGATATACATGATATTTGACTTCTGAATAAATCATACAAAATCACTAAGAAGTGACATTACCTATAAGCACAAAATTACCACACTGCATGCATTCGCCATCCAAAAAATGTATATACTGTCATATTATTTTCCCTTCACCTGAAAATATGGCATCAGCAATTTAACCCGTGAATTTCTATATTAACAATTAAGCAAAAACAAATAGAAAACAAAACTTCAAGCATCATATCTGGTCCTTGTAAAAACTTAAAATACTCTACAACAACTGATTCGCCTCACAATTTTTTTCTTTAACAATATACCAAAACAATACAGATCTTTTTATTTATCTAATTCTATTTTCCAAAGGAATATCAAATTCATGAACCCAATAAAAACAAGCTTGAAAATTACCTTATAATGAATCTAGAGAGGTGTTCTCATTCTTCATAAACAAACTTCAGGAGGCCTACAAAACTTAGAAATAAGATGAATGTGCTCCACAAAAAAAATCACAATAATTTAAAATGTACTTAACAAGAGAATACTTACCATTGTAATATATTTGTATGCCAAAATATTTGAGAACAGCATGTCTGTAGACTGTAGTTGAAACCTGATTAAAGCAGAGATGTAAACTTTAAAAAAATAATAATAATAAATAAGTAGAGACTAGCTAGAGAGATTGTGTACCTTTGTTGATAATTCATAAATGTAATATATGATGTCAGGATCTGACAAGTAGGGTACAACTTTTAAAACCCATGTTGACATGCTAAAAAAATGAGGCTTGGTGTCTTTGATTCTGTCTCTCACTATGTCAAGTAGCTTGACTATATTCGGACCACCACACAACTCTTGAAGAATCTTTATTTCCTTTTTTATCTGTTACATTTAACATAGCCATCATAGCAATGTCAAAAATACTATTTACTATTACAAAATTGATGCACAATGTGAGAAATTAGTTCAGAACTTCAGATTATGAGATTATGATGATCAGATCAACCAAATTGGCCCAATTAAACCCTTTATTATGCACACACAACTCAACTTTCCCCGATGAGCCCCTATCAGGTCCTTGATACAAACAAATAAATAGTCAGTTTTAAACAGAGGTTTCAGAAACAATTGCCATTGTATTAGTACAATGTGTTATTCTAAGTTTATTAATCTAAATTCAGTAACAATCTGCATGTACAGATCCAATTTAGCCTTTGCTTTTTCTTTGTTTCTTTCTTTCAAAATTAGTAGATAACAGAACTAATTAAATAAACTACTTATACCCTGACCCCAAATCATTCAATACTTAGTGTAATCAAAATACCATTTGGCCAAACATGTGGTTTAGGCATGTAATTTTTACTATAGTAGTCTCATGAACCAAGCTAACACAAATTGAAGAAAGTATCTCGGTATCTATAAGTGACACTGACTGAAAATTCAGGTGCAAATTAGTATCAAAGAGGAACAGATTCAATTAGACCTGAAATTAATGTCTAAATCTTAATAATCTCCTACACAAGAGTCAGAACTGAAATAACGAAATCGAAACGAAATTGAAATTAACGACCTGAAATTATGTGAATGGCCCTCCAAAATTTTTCACTAAAGTTTATATGACGCTGAATTAAAGTGTTGTCAGATTTTTGTGAAATGAGAGGGAGGCCAATTTCACTTTCCCCCTAAATTAATTTCAATAATAACTGAATTAATTTAAAATTTAAATAAATTCATTGATGGGTTATAAAGTAAAATTATATGGAGGGAATATTATGTAATAAGCCCGCCGAAAATTTCGTTTGAAAATTTCAAGTTGTCTAAATTTCTATTGTCATGAACATATCTGAATTGGTGTATTGTTTGAAAATTTGTTCTATTTTTATAGAATTAGAATATTTAAAATGACTCAATATAGATATGGAGGAAAATTATTATTTGCGTATAAGAACAATTTGCTTATATTTTCTACTAAACTTTTTTAAAATTTTTAGTTGTTTGTATAATTGAGTACATATTATATGATATGGGAAAAAAACAACATTTTCCTTTCTATGCATTGCGGTCTTTTTTTGGAATTTTTACAAATGGACAAATCTAATTTAACTAGTTTAATATATTCCAAAAATAGCGAGGTTTAAGAAATTCGAAACTCGGTTTCATATAATTTAAAAGTGTTTAACGTATAAGACAATATTGTGTATAATTAACACAAAATATCAGATTAAAAAATTTAAAACATATTCAATGGTTTAATATTGTATAAGAAATATATTTATGATTTTATGGCGTGAAATATTAATAAAGTATTTGTACGTTATATTTTATTAGATCCAGTTGGAAATAAAGTATTTATATGTTACAATAATAAAGTGTTTTTAAATAGAGGAGGTTCCAGTGCCCACATTTTTTTATACCCCCAAATTCCCTAAACTCACTTTATTATTACTTTTTTAAAAATTGAAGTTGAAATATTGAATCCAAACCGTTGATCTTATTTGACATAACGAATGATGCATTTTTATATAAATTTTATAAATTTTAAAGTTTATTTGATACTTGATCAAGATGCTAAAATATGAACATTAGAATTAATCTATCATATTTTTAACTAGATTCGTTCAATATTCAATCTCTTGATCAAGTATCAAATAAACTTCAAAATTAATAAAACTTATATGAAAATGCATCGCTCATTATATTGGATAAGATCAACGGTTTGGATTCGGAGCTTGAATTTTTTATTTTGAAAAAAGTAATAGAAAAAGTGAGTTTGGGACATTTGGAGCATTTAAATTATGGTCACTATGGTCACTAGAACATACTCTTTTAAATATGTGGACCTCCAAATTCAAAAAGTCCTAAAAAAATTATACTATCATATGATTATACTTTAGATCGTTCCGTATAACCACTGAAAAATTAATTCATATATATGATGCAGTGAATAAATACATCTATATGTTAATAACATGTATATCTCCGATTAATGAATGAACATACTCGTATCTAATTTATTACTAAACATATACTTGTCTATTTTATTTCATTTTGTTTATAGCAATATAATGCGTGCTTCTATTTCCATGAACTTTTTTTAATCTTGTTTTTTTTGTATATAATGCTTACTTCTACTTTATATATAAGAAATAAATTAATGTCATACTTTGTACCATATAATTAATAGTAATTATTATTAATAACTAAATTCGACTCATACTTCGTCCTATCAATTGCAAATATTTGCCTATAGTAAATATTTTAATTATTTTAAATTAAAGTAATATATCGTTTGCATATAATGTACACATGAATTGCATAAAATGTCTGCATATACGAACTACATATATTGTATGCATATACAAACTACATATAATGTCTGCATATACAAACTACATATAATGTATGCATATAT
Source organism: Rhynchospora tenuis (assembly GCA_027725995.1). Classification (NCBI taxonomy): domain Eukaryota; kingdom Viridiplantae; phylum Streptophyta; class Magnoliopsida; order Poales; family Cyperaceae; genus Rhynchospora; species Rhynchospora tenuis. The sequence goes on along the minus strand of CM050888.1, from coordinate 151,741,820 downwards.
TAAATTAATCTATTAAAGTATGTATATAATAAAATAGGAAAATTCTAATGTGGACACAAAATATAGACCGTGCATTTTATATCTATCGAACGACCATAATAACATATTAAACTTTCCCACATCCAAGTTATCTGTTTTTTCTCTCCGTTAAGTTGAACAGAAAAAAAAGAGGCTGAATGAGTTTCTTTTATAACGGAGGGAGAAATGATGAAAAGAGGCTGATAGCTTATTAGACTCTTGGAGTCATGGTACTACTGTGATACACTGACACTGTCACACTGGCCAGAGCTCAGGCTCCTCTTTCGCAACCTTTCTCCATGAACGACACACCAATCCAGTGACTCGAAGCACCTCGAGAGACCCAGCAACTTGAAGCAACTTTAGAAAAATCATCAAAAGCACATCTGATTGCATCTGCACCCAGTTGCTGCCGCAAGACGAAGGTGCTTCTGTCCTCATCACTTTTATTCGTACAAGGATTTCTCTATCAAAACTAAAAAATGAAGAAAAAATATGTTATTTACATTTCCAATTAGAATATAAAATTTAAATTTTAGTGGCATACAAATTTTTGCTGATACCAAATTCTTAAGAAAATGGAAAATGAGAAGTCACAGGAGAAACCTTTTTTGATGAATGATTTCCAATATTGGAATTAAGTGAGCGGAATGAAGGGGTTTTTTCCTCTTATTTTCGTGCTTCTTCGTAAATCTTTCTAACTTCTCCGTGTGTAATTAAGTTTTTGTTCATTAACGGAGGGAGAAATTTTTTTTTTCAAACAAACGGTGGGAGAAATGATGAAAAGAGGCTGATAGCTTATTAGACTCTTGGGAGTCATGCTACTACTGTGATACACTAACACTGTCACACTGGCCAGACACTCAGACAGAGATAGAGAGGACTTCTTTTTTTGCTCTATCCCCATTCGGCCATTCCCCAGGAATTTCGTCTATGAAGCAGTCAAAAAGCACTATTTGGTAACAGGCCAGCAGGAGTTTTTTTGGATGAGTCGGGGGTGGTTGTATTTGTTATGATTGTTATCCATAGTGGGTATGTTTGGCACCTCTGCGAACAGTCTGTTCGCGAACAAAAATTAGAGATGCACGAACCAAACGCGGAACAACTGTTCGCTGTTCGCGAACTAGGGCTTGTTCCTAGTTCCGATTTTTTTGCGAACAACGAACAAGGGTAGGTGGGGAACAAAATATTCGCGAACTGCTTGTTCGCGATTGTTCGTGAGTTCTACCAAACATACCCAGTAGGGACTAGGGAACTAAGAAGGAATTGGTGCCTTCAGTGGGGGAATAATATGGACTCTCTCTGCACAGCACGGCTGGAAAGAAGCTGAAAAACGGGACCCTCTGTTCCTAATCGGGTTGAATTATTTTACATCCGCATCCAGTCAAAACTAATTCCCTTTTTTAACTTACCCACTTAATAAACATCGGTATCATCATCATGCGTTCCTTCTCACTATTTATCGGATATTCTATGGTTCTTTCAATGTAGTTATAGAAATGACGGATTAGAAAAATACTTTTGACGGGTTAGTGTATCGGCGCCATTTCTCAAAAACCGACAGAGCTGTGGCAGAATTCACATAGACTCGCCACGTGGAATTCATCCCGATATGATTCCACTTAGCGCTGCTGATATATTTTGTGAAGATCGCTCTGTGTGTACCAATATAACAAACATATTGGTGACATGATGATTCGATCGCTACAGGCAAAGCTTTACAAATGATGTCTTAATTTAATTCAAAACGCGGTTTTCAATTTTCATGCTCCCGGAAAAAATATTTCGGCCATTTTGCTATCTAGCTCCCTGTAAATTTTCTTATTTTCAACGATTCAGTTTACGTAATTAGTTCCCAATTCCAACATTTAATTGTATATGGCTGTTTTACGTATTTAAAAATTTAATAATCTATTGAAAATTTTTTATTTTATTTTGAAACCGTTCGTATGAAGGTAGCGAACAAAATGAGTCCGACATTGAATATGTTTAGTTGCTGTTATTAATAACCGTATCTTTTAGATCTCTTTATATATAGACAAAAAAAATGCTTATGCCAATAAAAAGCATGAAACGAGTTTTAAACATTTAGAGCGTGAACTAAAATCTCACAAGTAATATTTTCGTAAAAACTTTTCAGTTATTGACATATTATTACACCAATATTCATCTATTTAGTATAAAAAGGTTGCTAAATCATCCATCCAAATATAAAATTTTCATTGGAACTAAGCCTTTTCAATATTTTTTTTTATTGGCAACAAGAGTTTGTAACTAAAATCTGATGATGTGGACAATTAATTTCAGATGTTCATACAAATTATTGGATTCGATTGTCATAGCTTTGTGTGTATGTGTAGAGATAGGACGATAGATAATATCAAGTGCAGTCGTTGAGAGCTAATAGTATTTCATCTTTAATGTGAAATTGAATTTTTTTTATGAAATTGGTGAGTTGAAACAATAAGAAAGTTAAATGTTGTTTAATGCAGTATTCTGAATTCCTCTCATTGATTCCCGAACATGCGCAACATCATGCACAATGCTAGAGTCAAACATATTTGACGTCAAACGTGATTCGAGTCTCGACTACTGAAAATTCAAAAGGTCAATCCGAACTATAAAACTTAGTACTTAACGAGGTTTTATTATGGAGAAAAAAATTTGCGATTTAAATTGACTATTGTAATTTCAAAATTTTAAATTTGATCCGTTTGACGCTCTCATATGTGAAACGCGACGCTTCGTTACTCTGGACTGGTGGTATTATTCTGTCGTGACGGTCCAAGAGATGGACCTTAATCCAAAGCGCACCTCAGCTTCTTTCATATCCCTTGAGCATATCAATATTGGGCTTATAAGTGTTACATCTACCCTATTAGGCCCAATATAAAAAGGAGATCACTAACTTGTTACTTGTGATGTCAATCATCATTTTCTTCTTAGGACTTCACAATTCACATCCGCATCATCTTGAAAGGACCTGTTTTAGAATTTGTAATTTCCAAATAGGCTGATTTATCTCATGCATTTCGGGTATAATTTTTCTTTTCAATTTGGTGAATCATTTTCAATCACGGAATAGATTTTTTTTATCAGTACACAACTTTTCGCCTCCCAGATAAAATTTGAAAAAAAAAAAAAAGAAAACTCAACTTGCCTTATTATTTTTCTTGTTAGATATTTTTCAAATATATAGTACAGCCTTATCTTTTTAAAAATTGCGCACGCCTTTACAATTTATGTGCTACGTCCATTGGAAACCTTTCTTTTGTGGTCAATGCAATAGCCAGCTCATATGCGTCCAATGATATATATGTGAGTTATATCGCTCGAGAGCCGCATGTCCCTATCATAATATTATATTCATATTAAATATTTCATTCGTGCATTGACTTGTTAGTATGCGATGCATGCAAATTCCCACGGTATATTATTAGGTAGCATAAGAAAATCGAACTAGCAAAATAATGTCTGCTCTTTCTGCCAGGTTGTTTCGGTTAATTAGTCGTTGGATAATCTGCTAATATAATAGAACTGTAACCATATACTGTGCAATCAATCTTAGGATAATCTGAAACTTTCATCTAACGGGAATATTTCAGTGCTTACATTTTGGTTTCCTTCAAATACCAATATTTTATTTTTAATTATTTGTTTGAGATTTAAAAATTAAAACCGTTGATTTTTTTTCTCAATTTAACGAGCAATGCATTGTTATATAAATATAAGTTTTGTAAAATATAGAGTTCATTTGATACTAAATCCAAGTAGTAGAAAAATAGACAAACCTTGTTAACTATGATCAATTTATTTTAAAAATATTTCATGTTTTGGTCAATTATTGAATATCAAATTAATTTCAAATTTTGCAAAATTTATACGAAACTGCATCATCCGTTATATTGAACAAGATTAACACTTAAGAATTGATATTTGAATCTTAAATCTTAAATTTTTAAAAAAAATAAAATGAAATGGGTATCTGGGAATACCAAAAATGTATGCACTAAAACTATCCTCTCATCTAATTTAGCTTGATATTTTTTAAAATCATGCTTCTGATTAACAAAATGAGATAATCAGATGAATAAAATATTTAAATATAAATTGGGATACGATTAATTCTTGATCGGATGTCACTTTTTCTTTCTATACAAATTCTCAATATATTTTGTTTTAGAAAGACGAATTCAACAAAAACAATTCCCATTGAATTTATTTCTTCTCTACGTCCTTCCTTTTGATTAAAGAGAAAACCAACTTGTTTCTTCAATATTTATATTTTGAGTAAATATTCTCGGAAGTCACTCAAGTTTGTACATTGTCCAAATCTGGTCACTGAACTTCAATTTGTCATTCTAGAACCACTAAACTTTAATTTTGTCCGATTTTAATCACTCCGTCAAAATTCCGTTTACTTCCGTTTATTTGCTCAAATTGGAGCGTAAAGTGGAGATCTGAAGAACGTTGCTTGCTTCTCCTCCGTGCACAAAGCGTCTCTCTTTTTTATTAGGCGCTACCTCTGCTGCTCCAAAAAAAAAAATCTATCTCCATCGTCTATCTCTTAATCCTTTAACTCCACCTCTGCGTTAAATCCTATCTCCAACTTTCATTACTCTCGGTCTCTCTCTCCTTTAGAAAGCACATTTGTAGCAAGGACAATTATGGTTAGTAGCTGAACTAATTGCTTATTTCTTCGTATTTTTGTAAATAATTTCACATTTGTCAAATGCTCAGCTAAGCATTTTAGCAAATGGCAAATGCCTACCGTGCATGGAAAAAAACAAAAGAGTTAAAACCCTTTAAACACATATAATTGAAACCTCTCTTCAACCATAGACATTGCCATTGCTAATTAAAAAAATATAAAGAATAAAAAGTAGAAAATTTGTTGATGGGTTTAACAATAAAATACCCGTTAGGCCGTTAGCCAATTTTGTCCTTAGATGCCTCATATGCACACGAATCAAAAGGCTCTTAATTATGCACATTAGTGTGACGTTATAATAGAGTTCAATGGATAATAGCATTCATTGTCCTAATTAGTAATTACCTTGATCTTAGACACAGAGAGAGCAATAATTTAGTGGGACGAGAACCGTGGAGGCATGGATGTGTAATTTACTGAGGGGATTAAAGGAGAGAGAGGGGCCATTCCCTTCAATCCAAATAGAGGGGGGGGGGGGGGGGGGGGGGGGGAAGAGAGAGATACCAAGAGTACTTGAAGGTTAGAGGAACTATTTGGCAGCGAGAGAGAGGTGAGGGTTAAGAGTTCAAGAATGAAGAAAAAGACGATGGAGGTAGCTCTTTTTGTTTTTGTCTGTTTTGAGCATTAGAGGTAGCTTAGTGACACTGCAGGAACTTGAGGAGATGCAACATTCCATTTGAATCGATCTCCATTTTGCACTCCAATTTCACCAAATAAACGGAACTAGACGGAATTATGATGGAGTGACTAAAATCGGACAAAATCAAAGTTTAGTGATTCTGGAATGACAAATTGAACTTCAGTGATCAAATTTGGACAATGTATAAACTTGAGTGACCTCCGAAAAAATTTACTCTTTATATTTTACTCCAACTTAATTAAAAAGATGGGCATGTTAATCTATTCGTATTCTCATTAGCTTCCTTTTTCTATACCACCCCCCCAATTCAGATCAGCTGTCGCGCGGCACAACGTGTAGCGCGGGCTGTGGGCCGTCTGATCTGAATCTGATAAAATAAGGGAGCCCTGTGAATCTAATAGGTCCGAAAAAAATGAACCGTCCGATCAAAATCGAACGGCTCGTGGGGTGCGCTACACGCGTGCCGCGCGACACTGGATCCGGATCCCCCCATTATACTTTTGAGCCAATGGCTGCACCAATTAATGCAAAATTTGAGTTACAAGAAATCCGTACAATAATAGATCAAAGCATGTGAACTCAAAGCCAACCTATGGAGACACATAGAGACCCGTGCCACCTAAGAAATAGAAGTCAACGCTGTGCCAGAGTGGTCCCACTTCCAGTGACCTGGCTTTAACTCTTCTGTTTTTCCAACTAATTGTACAATTTTACAATTTTAATCAATCTACGACTCAAATCAAATTATGAAAGTTTGAGACTGTTTAATCGAAACATTTCTACAGTCGTGAGAAACATTTTGACTGTGTTTCCTTTTTTTAAAAAAAAAATATGTACCGACTCGAGAAAAGGGTATAAGATAGGTAAGCCCTGCTTATTTGGACTATTTAAATTAAATATTAATCTTAATTAATAATTATACAGAAAGGTTCGAATTTTTTGTTTTATCTTAAGAAGAAAGTGTAATCGTTTTCTAAACACTAGTAGTAAAAAAAAAAAAAAAGAAGATCTAATTTCAGATGTCAATAAGGACCGTATTCAAAAGATATTCTGATAATTTTTTTTATTATTTCAAATTGTGGAATGCTTTAAAATGCATGAGCAAATATTTTCGCATCAGTTTGTTTAATGTGCTGTCAAAACTAAAAGTATTTACGTTACGCAATTTGGGTGAATTTGAGTATGTATTTTGCCGTAATTATTGAACTCAAACCATAATTTTGTATTTGCTTGGTATTCATTGTTCAGTTTAAATCTAATTTGTTAGATTGATCTTCTGATGATAAAGTATCGGAATTTGTAAAATCAAGTCTTACAATTATAGTCTAATATAACAAAATTAAAGAAGATATATGAAGAAATGAAAAATAATATCTGACCTTTTGCCTTACCGTCTTTATGAGTCTCATCAAGTACGATAAGAGTTTGATGGGCAGATTTGCATGTTGAAATGCATTAGGAATTGGTATTATCCATATATTCTTATTAGTTAAGATATAGTCATGTCAATATTCTATCCTTATTATTGTCAACGTACAACACATAGATTATGAATAATTATCGGATAAAATAGTATTATTTACAAAATTTAAACATAATAAATATCGAATAAGTAAACTAATAATTTATTAAAAAGTTACATGAAATATTTTATCATAATTATAAACATTTGACAATCAAGTGAATGATTGATAAAACTATAATACATGATTATATTAGTTAATCATTTCATAGATAATATATACAAAATAGTTATTACCTATAAATTTATCTGATAAGATAGTAGAAAAAAATTCTGTGTATATCCTTATTCTTATTCGTAATTAATAAAAGGGAAAATCATTATTAAATATTTAATACTTATGTTATCAATGAACAAATTTTATTAACACATATAACACGTCTCCCAGCCAAGCGCACCGGCGAGGGTCAGAAAGATTCCAATGCACCGTTTTAGACCTTTCTCGATTTTCTTTGGTGTTTTGTTTGTTTGTTTTATTTTGTGAAACACGCAGCACTTCAGACTTGAAAGTTAAAAAACAGAGGAAAAGGGACCACTTTTACCCTTCACTAACGTTTAATGACCTTTTTAAATTAAGAATTCTCCGTGTACTACTATTAATGTCACTTGCATGTGACATAATACAGGACTGCACAACTGCACTTTAACCCTTGTACCTCCCTTTATTTACAATACACGCATAAGCTTGTTCCGGATCTTACGGCTCTACATGACTACATGTGGATCCGGATACTGTGTCGCGCGGCACGCGTGTAGCGCACCCTACGAGCCGTTCGATTTTGATTGGACGGTTCATTTTTTTCGGGCCTATTAGATTCACGGGGCTCCCTTATCCATCAGATTCAGATCAGACGGTCCACAGCCTACGCTACACGCTGTGCCGCGCGACAACAAATCTGAATTCGACTACATGTTAGGAGCGATGAACTAAAAATAAAGCAGCGTCGAGTATTTTAACGTCTTAAATCTAAGTATTTTTCACCGAAATAGTGATAATATATATGAAACGAGTGCTCAAAGATAGTGTAGTGCTTAAAACAAACATTTTTTTGGAAAAGTAATGAACTAACATAGTCCAAAAAAATTTAACGATAAAAATTTTGATCACCTTCATATCATAAAAAAAAATTTACCATGCAAATCTGTGAATTAGAAGACACTAATAACGCAAAAAAAAAGTCTGAATTGTCTCCAATATTAGACACTTTTATGGTGCTTCTGATATACACTTTCCAGGGAGGTTTTGATGGCACCTAATCATGCAAATTTGCGAACTTTTGATAGTCATCCACATGGACCACAACAAAAATTTTGTTTTATGATGGAGACAACAAACAAATTCAGTCAAAAAGCAAAAGGATGAGCTTCTATCTAGTTGTATGAAAAATATTTGACGAGTTTAGCCATACCCGAATTAGCATTCTTAAAGTATTATCCAAAATCAACATATTTAAATATTTAAAAAAAAATAGAAATGGCAAACTTGTTTTAGAGCAATAGATACTAACAAATGGCGTGAAGAAGAGTCGAGACCTCCCTCCCCATCCAAAAAAGACAAAAGAATAAGAAAAAGGAAAGAAAAGTAAAAACAAATAAAGAAGAAGATGAAAAAGGAAAAAAAAAAAAGAATAAGAGAGAGGGGAGAGTGAATGTGCCTAGTTACAATTTACAAATAAAGTGTGGAGTAACAAGAAAAAAATAGATTTGTTATAAGATGTCTTAGAAATCTTATCTCCTACATCTTAATCATATATTATTGAGTTTGATGAAGTATATAAATTATATAATTAAAAAATAACTTATTTATATCATTTTTTATTACAAGTCTATATACACTACGAGTGTATTTAGCTGCACAAGGAATAAGACTTCTTCTCTCTCTCCTTTTTTTTTTTTTTTTTTTTTTTTTTTTTTGCTGTAAGCAAAACCAAATACAAAAAGGAATATAAGATAAGTTTCATTATTTCTTTGTTCCAACAAAATATGGTTTTTTTTTTTTAAAAAAAAAATGCATAACGGTGTGTTTGGTCTTTTTCTCACTTTTCCATCAAACATTATAAAATGAGAATAAACACTATTCTTCACTTCTCACTCTTTTTTTTTTTTTTTTACTTTCTTTCCTATTCTCTATTAATCTCGTTCATCCATGTACAACGAAACACACACACCCTTCAGGCCTTCACTCTCTCTTTTTGAAGATGTTCATTTTTTATGAAATGTATCAGTATTCAGTACTAATTTAGCATTATCCAATACTTTAACAATAAAGTTTATTTTACTCCAAATTGATGTTAATTTCACCGTTAAATCAGTTATCGAATATAAGTTAATTTTTCTAGATAATTTCATCACGTGAAAGAAGTTTTGTATGGTTTAAGTGGTTATGCTTTTAAAATTCAAGTAAAATATGTTGGTCTAACTCTCCGAATAACTTATAATTGAAATATGTTTAGAAATATGTATGATAGACTTATGACGTCCTTATTGCATCAAATTATTATTTATATAATATGTTACAGCTAAATAAAATTTATTTATAACTAATCAAATATAACGGACTTATGTCGGAGTAGTGTCCAATTTTCAAGTCCATGAGAAATATTCAACTTCTGTGGATGATTAAGTTATTTTAAATATGTTGATTAAATTATTTCTCTTCCTCTTAATTTTGATAAGTCAACAAAATAAACTAAAAAAAAAGACAATCTTCTAGATAAATACGCAAAATTTTATATAATAAAATTTAAAAATTTCGTGGAAGCAGAATATTGAATATTCCTTTTAACATATTCGCTATTCAATTAATGATTTTTTTTTTTTCGTATCTTCGGGGACTTATTGTATGACAGCTTGAAGCTTACGAAGTAAAAGCAATAAATTTGATCTAGTATTTAGGCCAGTCAATCCCAACTGAGAAAATAAGGTTCCATTTGTTTACTCTTTGTAAGAAAAATAACAAAAAAATAAAGTCCTGCTTAATCAAATTTAACAAATCACAAGGGCTAATATGCGAATAAAGCAGTGCTTAATAATGGGGCATACGCTGAATTCAGCCTACCACCACAGTAAATGTGTATTATTAATTCAAAAAGTCAAATTCTAGGGAGTTATTTACGAACAATCCACTCTCCTCTTCTCGCTCCGAATTTCTAGCGTGTCTATCCCGACCTTTTGCAAAAGAACACCGCGTATCGCGTTCTCAAACAATTTACATGCCTATGCCTCCACTCTGATCGTTTGAAGCGGAATCTGTGCATATTTTTTACGTTACATACACCTGACAAAGTTGAGTACAAAGATGTAACACAATATTACACACGACCCAGCCGCATAAGATCAGCTTCAGAGACATATTACAGTAATTTTATTTTGAGTAGGTATATTTTAATAATTTCTTAGGGTTTAATGGCAAACTGGCCCAAAAATGTTTTTTCTTATTTTTTTTCCAATAGAAAGTTCTTTTTGTTGCTTGTGGAATATAACTTTCCGGTATAAAAAGTGCCCCAAGAAATTATTTTTGTTCCTCTTCACAAATTCTCTCTCTCTCTCCTCTCGCTCGCTAGCTCCTCTCTCCTCTCCGTCGTTTCCAATTCATGGTCTCTTCCATTACAATCTCTTTTTGGTAACCAGCAAAAGGAAGAGCACTTATTACTAGGTATAATTTGTCAAATTCTCTTCTTGGGAAATTTTGTAGAATATACTTGTTTGTTGCCTTTTTTGGTTCTTTGCTTCTTGAAATGCTAATTCCACTGCGCTTTAGTATCTTCCTAGCGGAGAAAATACTACCCAAAATTGTAAATTGGTCCCTGCCATTTTCTCTTGGTTTAGTGTTGCTATTTCCTTTTCTACTTAACAGAACACGAAAATGATTCCAATATTTAATTTTGGTTTTTTCATTGATGGGTTTTTAGGGCGATTTTTAGGGTTTTAAATTTGAGTTATGTTTACATAGTTACTAATTATTTTTTTTCAATTCTGCGTCTGATTAATGGTTAAATTTGAGACAGAAATGCAAACAGCCCATCAAATTTAATTCCCAACTTGGTGAAGCTGTCTCTAATCTATTGTCTTTTTTGTCTCATCAGTTTTATAATTCCAATATTATGCAATTTGACCCTCAAATATTGAAAATTTCGGTCATATGAGTAGTATCAATTTGTTGAACTGGAAGTGCTCAACAGAATCAGAATTTAGACATTTATGAGGTATACTCTGCTATTGTGACAATTCCAAATTCTGAATTTTCAGGTTCAATTTGAAGCCAAAAATTTAAAACTGCATTTTGTTAATGCTGTCATTTTGAGATGGAAGGAGTAGAAGAGGCAAATCAAGCGGCCATAAACAGTAGTTATAGAGTTCTGAGCCTTCTCTCGCTGCCGAAGAACCAACTCCAGTTTAGGCAAATCGCACTCGAGACAGGAGATTCTGTTTCTAAATTCAATAAGGTTGTTTTGCTTCTAAGCAACAATAAAGGCCATGCCAGATCAAGAACAGAGAAAAGGAAGAACAGAAACCTACCTCAAATAAACCCTATTTGTCTGTTAGACCATCCAGTTTTGTCCAATTTTGACCAATTTGCTCCCAATTTGGACCCCTCCCCCTCTAATTCTTTCCAATTTCACCCAAAGAATAAATTTTCAATTGATTCGGGCTCTGGTTCTTTTGCCAAGACCGCAAGTACACCTAAATTCAACCAAAACATATTTCTAGAATCCCCAATTCTGGAAATTGACCCCTCTTCTTCTTCAGTCAATCAAAATCATCAAATTGTGCCACAGTCCAATAAACCAAAATCGACCCAGTTCCAATTCAAAGATGATAGGAGCAAACCTAGTGGGATTAACATAGATTTTGAAAATTTTTCAAAAGCAAACTCTGTATATTCTTCCCTTAGTGTGGATGGAAGTGGATTTCAGCTCATCAGTGGTGCCCAGTCGTCAGACCTTGTCAGCCCGCGGCCGCCTTCTTTTAAGAGAAAGTGCCATGAAAAGGGAGAAAATGGCGAGAGCAAATGTGGAACCAGTGGAAAATGTCATTGTGCTAAAAAGAGGTACTATTTTGCAAACTTCTGACTCTTTTATTTTATTTGAAAAGAAAATTATTCCAATTTATGACCTATTGACTAATTTTCTTCTATAATATTTCAATTTGTAATATTCTGTCTAATTGACCAGCATTTCGTTGGAACTTTATTTGCTTTCAATTACTTAAGATTATTGATGGCATTGTTTACTTTGTAATCTTAATGTTTGCAGCTTAGATCCTGTATTTGTATATGTTTGATCATGTCTTCATTCCCTGTTATCGTTTTACTTTGTCTACAGGAAATATAGAGTGAAGAAAACAATCAAAGTGCCAGCAATTAGTGACAAAATTGCAGATATACCCCCTGATGATTACTCCTGGAGAAAATATGGCCAGAAACCAATTAAAGGCTCACCTCATCCCAGGTATTCTTTTTATTTATGCTTTTTAACATTTTGTTACTATGCTCTCGTTTTGTGCTATGTGAGCTTTGTGGGGCTTTCAATAATTTCATTCCCTCGTTTATGTGGCAAAATCTTCCAAGAATTCAACATTTGAAGATGCCTTAGATCTCTTAGTTCTCTTAAATTTTCTACTGAGGTTTTTCTTCCTAATTAAATTCCAGTTTCAGCATAATGAATAAAAGGTTAAAGCTAAGCATTCAGATATATTTTTTTACAGTTGCCTCAGTATAACGATATGTAATGCTAAGGTTTGAGCATCTGTTGTTCCCAATTTCCCTTTGTTGATATTTCTGTAATATGTTTTTGTGCTTGGACTTTTTTCTTCTGTCTTTTTTGGCTTTAGTTTGTTTTCTTTTGTTGGGCTAAATTCTTTTTCTTTCTGTGATGATACTTATTATAGGCCAATCAGAGAAAGTTTTGTTTGTTATTTGTTGTTTAATTGCAAAGATATATTAAGTTTGTTCCAAGTTCCAACCCATGTAACATCCTATCAGAATAATTATGCATAGTTTGAAATAATTAATTTTGATTTTCAGGGGTTACTACAAATGTAGCGGAGTGAAAGGTTGCCCTGCAAAAAAGCACGTAGAGAGATGTTTAGACGAGCCCTCCATGCTTATTGTAACATATGAAGGAGAACACAACCACGCGAAGCCATTAAACCAACCGGCACAAACAACATAGAAACCTAATTCCATTTTTCTTGCAAATTTGGTCCCTCATTGGTTAATTTGCTGTCATCTGCATTTTCGAGTGAGAATGAGAATCATTGTGCCTGACAAAATCTGAAAAGTTATCTTGTGTTGCCCTGCAAGAGAAGAAATACCTCACAAAATGGATTGCTATTGTATTCCTCTCAAAGTTTAGTTAGTAGAAAGAAAAAGATACCTAAACAACCTTTTCATGTAGTTAGAAACCAAAAGGGAGGGGGTTAGCTGCACATTAAGGAATGAGGGTGATGCATGATGTATTTCTCATTTGCAGGGATTCAGCCTGATAATTGGAGATTTTGGAAGGGTTAGAGAATTAGATATTCTTTAGGTTATTAATTGTCTGATTTTTTATGTCTTAATTGATAAAAGAGTGAGTTTGTTTCAACTTGTGGTTGATAGCATGTCATTTAGAGAGGATGTGAAATAGGTAAATACATCTTTGTTTTTCTTTTTTACTTTATGAGGGTTTGTAAATTCTGTAATTTGAGGAGATTTGAGTCGAATTATCTCTTTTCCTCTTCTTCGATTTAATTCCAAATTTTACAATGAGATATATGAGTGGCTTAAAACTGGCAATGCAATTTTCAATCGTGCTTGAACATTTTTGGCGGCTGTTCCAATGGATGGTTTTTAACGGTTCATTGTTCTCTCTAAAACAAGTTTATGGTCATTATTATAAGATCAAAATAGCAAGTTGAGGTGCCTTGACAGATAATGCAATCTTAACGCATTCAGCAAATCTTGTGACAAAAATGACATTGGAAGAGAGTATTAATTATTTAAGGCCGCCTTTTAAGTTTTCATATTAAAAGTGCAAAGAGAAAGATACGCAGATCCACATTATTTATCGTCATTTTCAAGGTAGTTGAGTGTTGATAAATATTGTTAAATGAAGGTCAACTCCTCCAGCTCAAATATATTGATTTTAAAAACGGAGAGAGTTTGCCACAGTAGCTCAGTCCTAACAAGAAATTATAAGAAAATGATTAAAAAAAATAGATAGCTGAAAAGGTCATACAATTCGAGTGACAGAAGCCCCTTGCTTTCGTAAAATTTACAGGCTAAATTCAAAATATTTCGCAATACATCAAAATTAAATATTTTCTTATAAACTTGCATATATGTTATAATTTAATAACACTAAACTCTCATAACTTTGCACCTAAACTCTACAACTAATAAGTTTTCTCTCCGCAAATGTATTTGAAATTAAGACTAGAATTAATTATTTAAGACTAAAACTTTTATCCGTAATAGTTAAAAAATAAGTTTATTCTAACAAAATATACATAACTTTGATGGTGTGTTATGAATACGAAATATTATTTAGACTAGAATATCTCAATTCATGGCTTATTTATACTTTACTTACCATCATATTCTAATTCATATTTTAATATTAATTTTGAAAAAATAATATTACCTATCAGACATTAATTGGTCCCTTTTTGAAAATCTTATCCAACAAAAATATTGGAATAGTTAATTTGTCCCTCCGAAATAACTTCGTAATCGACTCTGTTTGAATTAATTTTTCCGAATTAAGGAGTTAATCCGGAATAATACCTTATTCTTGCTCATCCAAACACGGCCTATAATTGTAAGTATAATATTTATCGTTTCGCAAAACAAAGTACAGCATCATTTTTTACACTAACCTCAAAATCGACAAAAGAAGCTCAAACAATCAATCCTAGCTATCCAATGCGATCTACGTATTTAGAATCTTGTATGAAACAACTTTTACACTTTTTAGAGATTTTTTCTCACTATTTTTCTACGTTTTTGAAATAGTGTTGTTTTTCTTACCATTCTACTAATATATTCGTATTAGAAAAAAAAAAACCTTCATTTAAAGAAGAGGTTTACATTTTCTCCTAACAAATTTTTTTTTTGAGAAAAAAAAAGTCTTTGCTATCCATTTGTTTTGTTTTGTTTTAGTTTTTTTTTCTTAAAAAAATTAAACCTAGTGCTCGTATCATTGAGCTACCAGGCCACTTGCTACGTCTAATGTTATATATTTGAGCTTTATAAATTCTAAATCTATTAAAAGTTCAGATATGATGAGAAAATGAAAGTGAATAAAAATGTATATTGTATTAATTAGGCATTTATAATCTTTATCGAATTACGCTTTGAAGTAATATATGATAGGTAAAATTTGGAAACTAGTACTGGGATACAAATTTTCGGATGATTGAATCAAATGGGAAGGATTCAATACTCATAGGATCCTGATCACATAAGATACTGACAGATATGTTTAAATATTTATGAATAAAATAAAAATTCATTTTAGAATTGAAACAAGGATTATCTATGTTTGGACGAAAGAGATGGAAATATGCTTCTGGACCCATGACACTTCAAGATGCATTTCATTTTTTGATGAACTAATTAGCTACAATAGATTGATTTTAATATATTAATTTAAGTCAAATTGACGTAATATAAACAAAAGAAAATCATAAAAATTACGTTGATAATAAATCTTATATCAAAAACATGTTAACTCCGTTCTATGTAGATTAATTATGTTCTTATTTTCTTTATTTTGATCCAAGAAATGTTCCATTCACATCTCATAAGTACGTAACACATGCGTTTAATTTTAAATATAACGTTGTCAAAATTTTAAAACGTAAACATTAATGTTACTTCTTTGAAAGCCAGATTAAACAACAAAAAAAATTCTTGATGCTATATAATCTTTTTACGCGAGAAAATTTGAAAGCAAAACTTTTTTTTTAGATTAATTATGCGCAAATAAAAATATGAAGACGCAGATATATACAGTGGCAAACTGAGAAGTTGACCGTTAAGAATACGAATTCATATCAGATGACCAATGCATACACTTGTTGATGTTATGACGAATCGCTTTTATATATTTATATTTTTTCCCTTAAAATACGTATATAAAAACATCTCAATACATGCATGAATCAAATATATTATATTAGATGAGATGCATGAGCAGGGATATAAATTAAATATTTTCTGAATATTAATATGATTATAATTTAAACATAACCTAGAATAATCACATATTTATAAAAAATATAAGTTATAGTGACAAAAAAAAATTTTCACAAAGCAATGAGGCCAAAATTGGAAAACTTAACCTTGGATTAAAAAATTGAATTTTAGAATCCAATAATATGCTTCAGCCTTCAGATCAATGTCAGCCTCTCATGCAAGCTAAGCTAATAGCAGCATGACAACCAATAATAAAACATATGGCATTCGACCAAAATTACTTATGAAAAATAATATTACACGGCGACGCAAAACAAAAAAAAAATTATATGGAAATTTATGTTGTCATCATATTTTGCTTCTTGCAAAGAAACTTATTTATTCAGCATTAATATTTAGAAATATTGACACCTAAATTTGTTTTGTACACTTTCTAAATTTCCCTCAAATCCTACATTTGTAAATTTTGTGCAAGACACGAGGCTATTTGTTTTCAACCCATGTATGTATTAGTTAAATAATTTAAGGAGACTACTTACAATTGCCTGTGATCTTTACGTATGGGACTTGTCAACAATCTACAGGATACCCCGTCGCCTCATATTTTTGTCTACAAGTATAGGTTCAAATTTTATACATTTTTTTACGCTAAAACATTATAAAATTTAGATTTGGTAAATCATACTTACACTTCTTTTATACTTGCATTGTAGGTAGCTGAGGAACAAAACTACGATCAAGGACTCGGGATTCCCCAAACCAACAAATATATATTTCTCGTATTTCAAATGTTACATACATGGTACAAAAGCATGGCTTTGTTTTAACATCAGATTCGTATCTAAATAAAACGGAAAGCATGCACAAAGATTGAGATTCTTTTTCTAAAAAACCGCAGAATGAAGGCTCCCTGGCCTTTTTAGAAAAAAAAAAATGTGAAAAAGGGTGGGATCCATCGTTAATTAATAACGAATCAAGTCTAAGAAAGTTTAGCAATATTATTTCAAATTAAATACAAAATAGGAAAATGTAAGTGTCATTTGATATTTTATCAAAGATAATTGATTTTGACCACTGTGAATTTCGTATTTATCTTTATAAACGGTAAATCTTAGTTCAAGTCTAGTTGTTAAATATGAGACTGATACAAATACAGTTCTAAATGTAGGATATCTAAAAATTAAAAATTATGAAATTATTGAGAATCAACTCTTGATTTAGTGACAAGGGGTAATTCGTAGTTTGCAGATTCGAAATCCGGTTGAATGTCTTTTAAGATATTAAATTTGAAAATGAGTCGGAAACTTGACCAAATTTATCATTAAAAAAAAAAAATCAAATTATCATACTGTTAAGAAATGTCCGCCCTCTATACTATATAGCCTATATAGGCCAAACCGAACTTATTATAGTTCTTGTTGCTGATGAAGTTACCTATACAGCTAATCCAGATCTAATTAATGGTTATAAATGCGTATAGAGTTGACTGCTATACCTAATGGCCATTATTAAGTTCATAAGCAAACTATATTATTCTGCTCTCTGATTATTATTACCCAACAATAGATAAAGGTCGCCAATGCCTAATAATTCTTGTTACAGTCTGCAGGCCATGTGACTTATTTTTCAATTGTTGATTAGGATTTAGGGTTTTTGGTGATTTCTAAAATTAAAGTATTCAATGTTATGCTTTTCATCATAGATAAAATTTTTGAAAGTGATTTAATTACAGAAACTGTGACCCGACTAGTGTATTTTTTTTGAACTCAGAATAATTAAACTACTACTTCAAATTTCATTTGTATAGGCTTTATTGTAACTTTATATTTAACAATGTTAATAATATAGAATTTTTATACCGGATTGATTTCTTACTATATTCATATATACTCTGAATTTGATATCTTTTACCCTCGTTTTCCCTTATTTATTTTTTTATTAATTTTAATATAGTTTTTTATATTACTAGATATAACATCATGAGACCCTCTTAGCAATCGCCTAATTTATATTAAGTTTGTCTGCCAATAAGTGAGGGACACGTCATTTCATGCGTGATGTGCCAAATGCTCTTCTGTCAATTATCTACTAGGTACAAGTTTAACAGAAAAACATAATACACATTTACAGGCAACATAACTAATCTTTATTGGAACGACAGTCTGTGAATAAATTATTTCTGCTAAATAATATTTTTCAAACGTTATTGACAGGGTCGATAATTTTTCCATCAATGAATGTTCACGATTTCAAATTGTGTGCTCTTAATCTTGATTTACTTTTCTCATTTCCGAAATTAAAGCACCCTAATCAGTGGATTGACTCCGTTCGATTTTTTTTTTCCCTGAATCAACATATTCAGTATTATTTAATTAACTGGTCGGAAAGTATAAAAAAGAGAAACATGCTTCCACGTCGCAGCTTGTGGTTGGCACTTGGCTTCCTTATCCTTTGATGCTTGTATAACAAATTTAGTTGGCTATTTTTTTTTTTTTCCTGTCTCAAACAAAAAAGGTGGCAAATATTGGTTATGCTTATACAGTATAACCATTTTATCTTGTCACGCATTACCATATATTGCTTATGTTAATGTTTATCATCATTATCAACTACTTGTTAGTACCACCATCGCCATTGGTGTTATGCTATTTACGCTGCTATTAAGTATCAAATTTTACTCTATAAATAATATGGAATGAATTTCTTATTAGTAAGTTTAGACACACTGGCTAATTGATGTGATTTTGTGGTTGTTTAGCTCTCACACTTTTAAAAAATCTATGCATGCATGCTATAAGTATAAAGTTAAAAAAAAAATCCCCCACTTCAAATAATTCAATTTAGAAAATTCTACTTAATTAATTAAAAATATCGCCCTCCAGTGCTTAGCTTAACTAGCTAGGTCACCAGGTTGGTAAAAGAAATTAAAGAATAGCTAGGTCATAGCACCTTTGTGTAATGGTCATTTGCTACTTTTTGTTTGAATTATCATGCTTAAGAAAAATGCTGGTTTTATATATTAGCAAAATAAAAATTGTGGTTTGACCATGCAAACTCCACACTATCGATGATATTAAATGCAAAACAAAATGGTTCGGCAGGGTCTAGAGTGAAAATGTTGGAACATATATTTGAAAACTCAAAATGTCTATTTGATAAATTCGTTTGTAAAATATTATTGGACCTTTTATCTTCTGGAACCGACTATTCATCATTCTCACTTTAATTTCTTTTTTCCATTACTCATCTGTTCTGCAATTTCATCAGTGATTAAATTCTTTAATGGCCACTAACGTTGGTACATTTATTTTCCATATCAAGACTTTCAATTCCCTGTGATTAATTCGTAAATTAATTGGCTGTGGAAAACGTTATTTGATGAGACCCTTTATAAAGAGTCCAATTTCATAAGAAGAGTAGAAGCAAGTTGATATAGAGAATATATACTTGATTAAATATTCCAATTCTCTATTTTGTTTTTTGAGATTGAGATAGTTCATCTTAGTAATTCCTCAATTTAATTTGAATATTATTCCAATTGATTCTACTAGATATTGTGGAGGCTTTCATTAGTTGCTTTTCTGGTCGTGCCCTACAAAGCAACATCCCCAAATTATCTTGATTGCTGTTGCTGTCGCAAGTTGAGGCAGAATACGCTTAAGGACAACACCTAGCACGATTCATATAAAATTATTTTAATTACTTATTTTATATATTTTATGCTATCCGAATTTTATTATTTGATTTTTGCACCAACAGAAAATGACTATTTTGTGTTTTTCTTAATATTCAGGGAACATAATTTAGCATCTAGATGAATATAAAATAATACATAGATGGGCCTGATAATTGTCTTCTTACAAAGAATGCTCACAATAGAGGATGAGGAAGGTTACTCTACTAACATTTTGGTTATCCTCAAATGTCAACATTTTGTTAGTAAGTTATTTTTTTGAATTTTAAAATTCAAACATTAAATCTAAACCGTTGATCTTATTTAGTTTAACAAGCATTTTCATATAAGTTTTGTAAATTTTCGGATTTATTTGATACTCGATGAATAGATAGAAAAATAAACGAAGCTTGTTAACTATGATAGATTCGTTCTAATTGTTGGAGTTATGTCCTAGAAGTCAATATTTAATGACTTATTTTCTTAGTTTATGTTAATGATGATATTTGATCATTTGTTCCTAGAGTTTATTATTGACAGATCATTCAGGTTGAGGATCTGAATTGTAGATCTCTGTGGATCATTCATTAGAATGACAATAATAAATCTAAATCGTCCATAATCTTGATAATTAACAAGGAACATTAATTATCATAAAAGATTAGTATGTAAGTTAAGTGATGATTAAGTTCTACAAATCATAGGTAAGGAGTTACCAACTTAATTGCATATGTGTATGTTATTGGAACATAGTACAGGACTTGACCCAATGAAATAAACATATGGATTGTGTTATGTGTCATTGTTTATTTCATATGTTGTTGATTCTAAGTTTGAGATGCTCAGCTTTTCCACATGAGGATAGGTTCAATAAATATCGTCTAACGTTGATTCCTGATAAAGGCTGCTATAAGGACTTTATTTATGTTCTCTTGAATTGTGCGGGGAAAAGTTGTTCATCAAGAAAACCGTATGTCCCTCATTAATATACTTAATGAGTGATGATATCTGTTTGGGCCCCTTGATGGAGTTGGATCGTATGCATGCAAACTAGACGATCAACTCTAGATCAAGAAATGTATAATCTGCAAGAATGACACATTCCTATCTTGGATTATACAAAGATATCGTGTGACATAAGAATCAAACAAAGAAATACTTTTATTTCTTATGCAGGATTGAGATATTGTAACGGTACATTATTTATACGAATTGGGAATCATAACGTGTTGCTAGATACCGCTTATGATTATTGGAAATAAATAACGATTTATTTCCATGGCCAACATAGTATAAATCCTCAAATAGGGTCGCACAAATAGGATTCTAACCACTTGGTGCATTTATTGTTTATTCACAATAATGTGTATTGTGAAATGTGATAAGTTAATTAATTAATTATATACCGTTATGAACCGTTATAATTAATTAAATTAAAAGGATCATATGGAAACAATTTAATGCATTAGCTAATCATAGATTAATTATTAATGAGTTAATAATTAATTATGTTCAACTTACTTTAATTAGTTTGAGCTAATTGGGCTTCTATTTAATTGGTTAATTAAAGGCCCGATTTAAGGAAGAATGAAGAGACAATTAAAGGAGATTCATTAATTGGTGAATTAATGAATAAAGGCCTTTTATTAAGATGGCCCAAGAGAGCCCATTAGGTGGCCTCTTAGGGTGGATGGCATACTTGTAAATAGTATGAAAATTGGATGAGAGTGGTTGGCTATATAAAGGGGTCTCTTTGGGAGAAAACCCTAGCCGTCATCTCTCTTCCTCTCCCCTCCCTTGCGCCTCCACCTAGAAGAGAGATTTTTCTCTCTTCTCCATGGCTCTTCCCTTCCTCTCTTAGCTCATGTGTTGAGCATCCCACCTCTCTTCCTCTCCATTAAATAGTTAATTAAGAGAAGCAAGGTGATTAGCAAGAGGTTCAAGAGAACTAGCATTCTCTTTGAGCTTGGTGGTGGGTCCTTGGTGGGCTAGAGGCGCCTTAGATGGTGGAGGTGGTGGAGCACGCACCCCATCGACTCCCATGCCATGGATTCGAGCCTCATGAATACAATTTCATGAGAGGTACAATTTCTCCTACCTTCTCTCTTGATTGGATGTGTGATTGCTTTAGCACTAGATCTATTGATTTGCTTGTTGTTAATGGTGATTAATTAGTTGTAATTAATCTAAAATTAAAATATGAGCATTTCCTAACAGTGGTATCAGAGGGGAGGTGCTTTGGACACCCTAATTAACACTGGGAGCAGCGCTTTTTTTTTCAAATGACAAATTTGTCCCTGTTAAAATAAAGTAAGAAGCTTCCGTAAGGTTTGCCAATTATTCTTTACAATTATATCACAAAGATTTCCTTAATTGATCTATCTCCTAAACAATAGTACAACAGATTCTTAGGTTAATTTCAATGGCCGCCGTATCGAAGAAAATTCATAATCGACAGTATTCTTAATAATTCACTTGGACTCTTCGAACTTTTGTGACACAAATTTAGTGCTCTTCATTCCACCCTCCACTTGACTGGTACTTTCTCTTCTATTTTATTTTCTATCCTCCACTTGATTGGTACTTTCTCTTCTATTTTATTTATATATATATATTTTCTATTAATTTTTGTTAAACCTAGTTGAGCAATGACTCCACCTTTTTCATTAAACTGAAAAGTGAAATCAGACCCTAATATCAAGACACAGAATTGTTTATTGTAATCCACAATCAAATAAATAAACCATTGTTGTTTACCATGAAGCAATAGTTTCTAAACAAACCAAAAACATAATGTACCAGTTACATTAATTCTTCACAACAAATAGAATCTCGAAAAAAAAAATCAATGGCAGGCAGATGAATTCATTTGTTGATGTGCATCTTTAATTTGGTAGGCATCAAGACTACATAACTGCTCCTGTCGCAAAGGCAACAATATTTTAAATCGTCAATGGCATTGAATTTATGATTTTGATTTTACCATCAACTAAACATGAAGAGAAAATTCAAGACATTCTCAACCAAAATGAAGTGCTTTTTGAACCAACAATTCCACCACATGAGAACAAATTTCAAGTTGCAAAAAAAAGGAAAGCAAAAAGTTCTACCAGACGTGATCCATCACAATTTGAGATCGTTGAAGCAGCATGGCAATGTAGTTCTTCAAATGGTGTTTCTCAACCTAGCCAAGTTCACCAAGATATGAACATAGCTACCACTGAATCTGAAATTCCTACAACATCATCAGATGATGGCGCATTTCATTGGATTGATTTAAATATTTAATTTTTAAATATGTTATCATAAAGATAAGTTATTCAATAGCTACTTGATGTTTTCTTAATAGTGTTGTTTAGACTTATTTAAATTAGGTTAGCAGTGAAAAATAATTCAGTCCAGAGTATTGAATGTTTGGTCTTAATATCTAAAAGTTATTGTTGGATAGCTACTTGGCATGTGCTTTTTCAGTAGTGTTATATCAAACTTCTGATAGCAATTACGCAGTGATATAACACTGCTCATTCACTAATATATCCATCCCAGCTTATTCAATTGAAATTGTAGAGAAAAAATTTCACCTACCTTCCAACTTCCACAAATTATCTTTAAGCTGTGAAGCAACTGATGTGCCTCAGGATCCAACAGACTAAACAACCACAATTTGCTTGACAACATACAAAGGACTAAAAAAAAAGTTGGAATTAATTTAAAGTATTTAGACTTGTGTTTGAGAAATTGGACTTTAAAGATTCGTCAAAATAAGAGATTATGTAATATGAAATGCTTACCAAATTTCTTCTAGTCTCTCTTTAGAGTCCAGAAGCCCCAAATGCAAAATTGACATTCTTTTGAGCCGTTGCATATGGAGTAATGAGGCTTCAGAAACATAAAAGCACACCAATTTCACGAGCTGCCATTGGACTTGGACGGAGGTGGAGGGTTGGAGGTGGAAGGGGAAGGAGAAGGGAGGGGACGGCGAGTGTGAGGGAGAGACAGCGGTAGAGAGGGTTGTGATGGAGTGAGTGCGGAGAGGAGTTTCTCTATTCCAGCCTCGCATATGTCGCCTTCGATGGAGACGGGGTGATTGCGAGAGGCAGTGGTACCACAGTGGGAGAGCAAGAGAAGGAGATGGGAGCGAGTTCAGGAAGGAGGTTTCCAAAATGAGTTGGACAGCTCAAAGGGTAATTTTGTCATTTGAAAAAAAAAGCGCTGCTCCCAGTGTTAATTAGGGTGTCCAAAGCACCTCCCGTATCAGAGCTATGGTCGTGCTTAAGGTTTTTCACACTTAATTAAGTGAGAATTCGTAATTAATTAAGTTAATTAGTGATGTGCATGCTTGCTGGCCCTGGAAAGGCTGTTTTCTGTCTTGTTGCTTGTTTTTCGTGGTGTAAAACTCTCTGAAATTTTTTCCTTCTTATTGGAGGTTGTAGCCCTTTGAGTTGTGGTTGTTTTCCCACTGGAATCATTGAAATTCGATGTAAAATGAATTTTTAGTGATTTAAACGGTAAAGGTGCGCAGATCTGTAATTGTGCTGCACAGTTCTGTTGTTGTGGTTGGTAACAAATAAGTTTGTATACAAAGTACCTGTAACTTTTAGATAGGATTATTCTAAACTTGATGCTCTTTCTGGATATGTAAATTTTGTTGCATATTTCAGATATTATGTGGGCGTTCAAGGATGAAAAGTGATGAAGTTGTCAGATCTGTTTTTTCAAACAAACCGATTGTTTTGAAAAACTGTACTTATTGAGAAACTTTTATGGAAAAGTGTCTGAATGGAAATGTTCTCCTTTAAGTCTGGAATCTATGAAAATTAATTTTATAGATTTTCATTGAGATTTGATACCTCAACCGAGTGAAACCTTTTTGGTCGACGGTCTGTTCCAGAACAGGATACCTTGCTTAAATGCTTGTTATCTCGTTGATCTTGAATATAACTTGTGGATTTTCTTTTCATGGAATGATAGCCTATTGTATGTAGTATTTTTCTATATAAATTGTTTGCTGGAAAAATATCAAGGGGATGATCATACAGATCAAAAGGTTGAGACCCATAACAGAATTTTCTCTAACGGTGCTTCGCGCACAATCTGAGGATTTGTCTTTTTTGGTTCTCCCTGATGGTAATTGATCTCTCCTTGAGATTTTTACAGGTAATCACAATCTTTGTAAGGAGTTCTCTGGATTTATTTCAGATTTTTTGGAGACCGAATTATTTTGAATTTTTTCGGGTCCCGAATTTCGTATTTTAATTAGTTAAAATAGTTTCTAATTAATCAATTTATTGAAATGTTAATTAGAAGACTCCTTAAATACCCTCCTTTCTGTTTTGATAGTTGGATTTAATTTAAAAGGGCTTAAACAATTAGTTGTTAAGGTTAAGTCTTCTTTGCATTCGAAAAACTTGAGCAACAAGTATGCACAAAGATTCTAATTAATGAAATTAATTAAGAACAAGTGAATCATGTATATTGTATATGTGCTAACTTTGTTTTGTAGGAGGATGTGGGTTTGATATGGCTCAAGATGTCAATGCCTTGTGTGTTGTAAAATGTTGTGAATGCATGTGATTGCTTGTAAAGTGGCCTAAGGTGCCTTGATAATTAAGTGGTTAATTTTTGATGTAACTTGTGAGGCTTGCATGCCCCTAAGGCCTAGGCGGGGTTTTAGGAATTTTATCACATGTATTTATTTCCCTTAATTATTAGATAGGATCTTAGTAATTAGTGGGAGGGCTTGATTAGATTAGTCTCGTTACATGGAGATGCGACGAAGATTAATGCAAGCGGGAGCCATACAAACCCACGGCAATGTTTGAGATGCTTATTATTATGTGATTGTTTGTGAATGCCTTGAATTGTCATAGGTAGGTATGGGTGTATGCTTACACGACCACCAAACAAAGTCACGTAATTGCTTATGTCCCAAATTAACTTGATTTAGCCAAATCGTCCTCCTTCTCTCTATCCCCTTCAATACAATTGATTGTCTATTGATGCATTCCTGCCGACGCGGACATCGTAGTCCATCATTGTAGTCGGGGTGTAAATCGGATT
Source organism: Rhynchospora tenuis (assembly GCA_027725995.1). Classification (NCBI taxonomy): domain Eukaryota; kingdom Viridiplantae; phylum Streptophyta; class Magnoliopsida; order Poales; family Cyperaceae; genus Rhynchospora; species Rhynchospora tenuis. The sequence goes on along the minus strand of CM050888.1, from coordinate 151,716,015 downwards.
TACTAGGAGCAAATAGAGAGAAGTTGCTTTACAACGGACCCACTCGGATTGGACGTTGGGACGAAGTTTGTAGATATACTTATGATATCTCACAAACCAAGAATCATATGGACAAGATATGATTGGTTGGAGAACCTACCTTATCTAGTTGTTTTAGGTGTCATGCCGACGCTGGCCCCTATTTCAACGAAAATGAGGATCTTGGAATCCATTACATTTAGGGACATTAATTAAATGTAGTGGGAGTTTTGTTTATCATTCCATAAACAAAACATTGCATAAACTAAATGACCTTAAATTGAAATTGTTATAGATGTTAAATATGTTAATTTCGTTGCGATCAATCTTTGGAAAACGACAAGCTCGTTTTTAAGGTATTTACTTGGAGAAGAAATACCGATTCCTAAGACATGTTCTTGGAAATGAGAAACTTGAGCAAGTTTAATCCCAAAAACGTTCCTCAACTTCCCGAAAATAGCTTCGCAATGATTGATTAGTTTTGACGAAAATTATTCAATAAAGCGAATGCTTATATCCTTTTAGAAGTTCTAGACTTTTGAATTGGAGAATTCATAAGGACTAGACTAGACTTCTATACTCTCATCCACCTACTCAAGAAGGCGTTCTTAGAGAAAGTAAAGATAGACTCAATCATTTATGATCGAGTAATGGAGTGTGAGTTAACCAAGAGACTCTTCTTATAAGAAGATAAATATTTCATTAGCTTGCGAACCGAAAGATTTGAGTAGCTAATTGACAACTAGAGATACTAAGATCTCCAATATCAAGGATTGTTGATATTGTCATACAATCTCTTTCTATGGATAAAGGATATATTGTTCGCACACTTGTTAGTGCTAAAAGTAATTGGTTAAGTATTAAAGGAATACTTTACCAAGATATGAGTTGAAACTTTGAGATCCTCACTAGTGACCGTGTGTCACATGAGATGTTTCATTTGCCATTTATGGGAGGCATTTGAAAGGTTGTCCGAAATACCATGATGTTCTAAACCTTGAGATATTTGTCGTTCAAATTATCTCACTATCTCTAATTCACACTAGTAATTAGGTGCTAGTTCATGTGCTCGCATTTAACGAAATGTGTAGACAATGATGAATAAGAGAAAGTCGAGATAAGTAAAGTAAACTCCGTTTTGGAAATGACTTATACGTCTAGGTCGCTACCATTGAATACGTAGAGTTATCTTTACTAAATAAAGAATTTGTTTAGGAATTTGAGGTTATATACCTTATTCCAAACATCTTATAAAACCTTATCTCCATTTCATATTTGATGATGGATGATCATGTTTTGTAATAGAGAAATGTCGTTCTCTTATTGTTATGAATTTGTGTATAAGATTTCACGCATCTTGATTGAATTTGCTTGAAATAGATAAACAAATTTCGAATGACAAATATGTAAGACTTCACATAAAGTATTTGACTTTTATGTAAGATAGTCGCTTAGTCGAATATAAACAAGAATCGCATTATGAGAGTCTACGTAATGTGGAGCTCGTAAATCAATTTGATTGCAAAATCAATTGAAATTCATGCGAATCGTGTTTGTTAAATGACAAAAGCGCCTTTGAACTACGAAGGTTTAAGGGACAAGTAACCTTATTAAGACTTATACATATTGATGTATATAGACCTATAGGTACTTGTGCAATTGAAAGGTTGTTGAAACTTTACCACTTGACCAACAATCATTGTAGATATTAACGTATCTATTTGATATGGTATAAGTATGAATCTTTTGACAAGATCAAAAGAATTTCAAGAGTAAAGTTGAAAAACTATTCAATAAAAGCAAAAGTCTTAAGATGGATCATGGTAAATAGTTAAGTCATGTAGTTTGATGTATTACCTAAAGAGTATGAAATACGTTTCACTACTCGCTTCATGAGGAACATTGAAAAAATGTATCCAAGGATGAAGGTATCGAACATAGTTTGATATAGTTCGATCGGTAATAAATCAAATTGACTTGTTCGACTCATGTAAGGGATTTGTGTTTGAGGACAATATTGTTTACACTGAATAAAAATTCCATCGAAGTCTATTGAGAAAGATATCTTACGAGATTCGATCTCTAGGTATATTGTTTCTCAAGATTTGGTATTGAGAAGCTTATTTCAAAGTTAGATTGATTGATAAGCTTGGACCCAAATAAGACGCTTAATATGATGTAGGATATCTTGAACTAACCGAAAGGTACTACTTCAACGAACATGATAAGAACAAAGTAGTTGTTGCTCATCATAACGTATTCTTGAAGAATGATATTCTCAAGAAGAAGTAGTGAGAGTAAAGTGAGCATTGAAGGAGTTTATGCGTCACTACAAGAAGTACATTTATAGGAAACTTGTCACTCCATACATGGTGCTTAGTGGGAGTTGAGCGGAACCTTATTCACAAGTAGTTGTGAAAGGAAGAAGTTTATAAACACGCTCACTTCTAAAGAGTGCTCAAACATCTCACGAATGGATGATGTTCGAGAAACTCATGCAATATATTAGGATCAAGAACTTACTCTACAAGATGTTGTAGAAGTAGCTTACTGACCTCAAGCACCAATCCTACAAAGATCAACGAGAATGAATTGCCTAAACTGTCACACCCCGAACCAAATCAGAATTCGAGGAGGACAACCCGCCACGTGCATACACTCTGTTGTATACACGTAAGGCTAAATTTTAGTGTCTCAGATACAATAAATCACAAAATAATGTCATAAGAATAATACAAAATAAAAAGTACACAAAAGAACGACATCTGAAGCAACTCAGATATCATATAACATCATCCAGCAGCGGTAAGCAATCTCTAAGTCGGATCGTCTTCAGTCAGACCTAAACCTGTCTCCACAATCAAAGTATGTGGGATGAGTATGTGAATACTCAGTGCGGTAATAAGGTAAGCCAACAAGGTCCTGGTTAATATCTAGCTAGACCATACTTAAGACTTTTAAATCCTATTATGCAATAACTAAGTGTATGTTTAATGAAATGATATCCTTAATCTACAAGTTATGACATGCCCAAATAAATAAAATAAAAAAATATCTGGAGAAACGGATAATACTAGTAATATAATATAGTACGGTTAATGAGAATAATAATACGAGAGTCAAGCACCCGCACTCAATGGTCATATAATAAGTCATATAAAATCCATAATCAATCTCACAAATCCCAATGTGGATCGTGCCTGCAGATCTACCTACGCATAAGCTCGACACGCATAAGCTCCTACCTCACTCCCCCGTCGAAGAGTGAGCAGTATAACACGGTACCGGCCTACTGACGCATGGAGGTCGAGAGATAGTCTGATATATATATATGGCACACACACATAACTCAAGTCCAGTCAAGTCAAAAGGAATATAATACTACAAAGCAACATAATAACCATCAAGTGACCGCAGTACCGCCTGACGGTCGGTCTGCTGAGTGATCATCAGATCGCGTTGCCCACGATCTCTATCATAAGGAGACCTCCGGCAATGGCTTGGGACAATCTCCCGATAATGGAAACCCAAGGCAAAACGAACTTATCACACTCGGTCTCGCTATCCTGATCCGCACCAAATGCATGTGTTGATTATGGGTACTTTTTAGTTCATTAATCACATTATTATTAATATGCAATGCATATCCTATAAGTGCAATCTAGTTTTGAGTTAATGACATGTGCTTAACTGTTTACTTAATATTAATGACATGATATGCACACAATTAATTATTGATCTAATTACTAACTAAAGATTAAACAAAACCTAAGGCATCCACACCTGGAATGACGGGCATAGAAGGAGAGTTGTGGCTAAGAAACATCAGTGAAGTCTTGGTCTCCACTTTGCAACTCTTACTCAGATTGGTAGTTGGTAAACTATATCTGAATAGTCTGACTGAGTACCTGACGATCAGAAACGTAAGCGTTAGACTGGCGATCTACCCAGTTGTCCCATAATTAACATCAAGTGCTGGTTATGTGTTCTAAACCGTACTTAGAAGGGAAAGGGTTATGTTTTGAAATATAATATTAAATTGACTTAAAACACTTTGTAAGATTTCGCAGAGTTTCATATAAAACCAGTGTAAAGAAATATTTATTAAGTTAGAATATTATTGTTAATTTTAGAAATAATTTGGCAAAGTTTAATTTAGAAAACAAGATGTGAAGAAAGACGTCTGGTCGAATTTATATCAGCTTAGTCTACACGTTTGAGTCGCGTCACTTTTAGTTTGTCTTTAGAAACCACTTTGATGGTAAAAGTCACAACCAAAGGATATTAAGTTTAACTACACAAGTATTTTAATCTAAATGTGCTTAGACATTTAAAATTCTAAAACTCTTTTCATTAATATTAATTAAACTATTTTATTATGTACTTGTATTACTTTTATAATATTTATGTCATTTAAGGTACCTTTGTAAAATATAAATAAGCATAGTAAAATTAAAGCTAATCACTTTCATCTCAGAACAAATGTCAAATTTTACATTTATTATTTTAGAAAATTATTAAGCTAATATTAAGTTAACATGTTACTAATATTTGTATAAACATAATATTTATACTTGTTTATAGTATTAAAAATCATTTTGTAATTATATTATATATGTTACTTTTACTAATTATTGTCCATGTGCTTAATTAAGAAATATATATAAATGAGTTTGATAGTGTATTTACCGTATTAAAGTTATCGATTGCATAAATGACATATGAAGGTTTATATTCCTATTTTATTAGCACTTGTCTTATCTTATCTAATATTAACATCTCACAATCAATGTTCTTTTAGTAGTGTAAATGACTTGTTTAAAATTACTAGCTTGCTTTAAGAATTTATCTGATGAATTTATTTGTGTGTAACAAACATAATTATCATATTTGTTAGATTTCAAGAAACACTTTTCTAATAAAAAGATATATTAACTTATATTGGGTTATGTCAAAAGCATAAGTAACTCATTAATTATTATCTATTTTAAATTGGCAAATATGCAACAGCGTTATTTAAAAGGGATATTTTGTAAAACATGAATGTGTATAACTACATATGAGTTAGATCTCACGACATTTATGTGATGTTTAGTTATTAGAAAATTATTTGATAAGTCTAGTTATAATTTTAATAGTGTTTTGCTCAAGTATGGAATATTTATATACATATTCTTGAAAATAAAGAAACTCATTTAATAATATAACTGATGTCATTATTATTTGTAGGTATTTGGACCATACTTGGCACTCAAATGATACTCAAACCATTAAAATGCTTGACAATTTATCATGTTTTTCCAGGATTTGGCTATGCCGTCGTTTCTTCTTCCATTTTGCAGGGTTTTAGGTGATATTCGAGTATTTTGATGATTCTCAGCACTTCCTCACGCTAGACGACTCATTCCTAGCATGGAGCAACGCTAGATGTCTCATTCCTAGCATATGGCACCTCTGTCCACCCTCCACTCGGACTGATCGACCCTCTGTTCGACCCGAGTGGATCTCCGCTTGGACTTGACGCGACACAGAGCCACAACCGCCACCTTTTCTTGACCGCTCGGACCGAATGGACTCTTGCTCGGCCCGAGTGCTCCACATGATCGACCCAAAATGTGCTTAAGATGGCAAGCCTCTGCTGACTGCTGTTCGGACCGAGTGAACCTTTCGTTCGGGTCGAGCAGTATGCCGACTTAGCATGTTTTGGCAACTTTTCAAGAAAGGAATGCCATTTTTTTGGTAAGATCTGGCCGACCTAGTGCCCTAACTTGCTCCCCAAGTGCCTGAGACAAGTATATAAGGCAGCTTCTTCGACAGAATAAGGGCTGGACCCTTGGAGACAATTCTCTCGCTTGATTTCACCACAAACCCTAGTTCTTACTCTTGTTTTTGAGGCGACGGCAGCAGCACCAGTTGAGACACGCATCCACCATCTTCCATAGCCGATAGGATTGATTGAACAAGTCTAGAAGGAGTATTTGTTTATTTCTTCTCTTACTTTGATAATCTATCTTATGGCTTGTATCTTATTTCTGCACTTTATTATTGTTGTTTATGCTACGATGTTAGGCTAGATTTTATGTAGTCTTAGGAGTAGGAAAGTAACTTAAAGTTTGGATGTTATGACTTGATATGTTTCGTTATGATATGACTTGTTATTGATCTGTTTTGTATTATTGATTATCGCTTGATTAAATTGCTTGGCTTGATTTGATTATACTTCTAGATATGGCCACATCTAGTTAAGTCTAAAGTTGAATAGGTTAAGTTATTTTGATTGAGAACTTGGAGTAAATCTGTGATCCGAAAGGGGAGATTAGTTAGCATCAAAAGTGCAACGTTTAGATAGGTTCAAAAGATCATCTAAATATTCCTAAGAACACAAACAGATCAGTTAGGTTAATTAATTTCTATACCAAAAGTTGTGAGTTAGTTAATCCTATTGGGGTGAGTTTAGATTGACCAGACCCTTGCCCAACAAGTGAAAGCTGAGGATTAGAAGTTTAGGATCAACAAACAAGCCCTAGATCGAGTTATAGAGTAACAAAATATACAAGTTTGAGCACCTGCACTTACTGTTCGGACCGAGTGAAGTCCTTACTCGGGTCGAACAGGGGGTATTTGCTTGGTTTATTTGTTAAGTTATGAAAGTAACTTGATCGATAACTCCAAGTCCAAACTAAAGTGAAATCCGAGTCCTAAGACGCCCTTTTATTCTGTTATTAAACCCAAAAAATTTATTATTGTTTGTTAGTTAATTTTTATAACAAAAGACCAAAAATATACCTTAGTTAGTTTATTATTGCAATTGTTTTTATCTTGTTATTTATTTACAGTCATTTAATCCAAAATCACTAAAAATCATCTGTCTAGATTTTGAAAACAAATAAGTCTAGTATTCATTAATCCGTCCCTTGGGTTCGACCCTAAAGCCTTACCAACTACGACTAGTGAGGTTAAGTCTTAGGTACAAATTTATTTGATACTTAGGTTTTAAGCCTTCATCAAATTGGCGCCGTTGCCGGGGACGGTGTTGATATTAGATACTTATTTTACTATCAAGAGGCTAGACTTTCCTTTTTATTTAACCTTTTCCCTTTTTCATTTCCCTCTTTGCAGGACTGGCAGATAGGAGGCGCACACGATCCAAATCTCAGCCCCCTATAGTCAGAAGATATTTTTTCCGAAACCTGCAAGAAGACCCAGAGACCGCTCCAGATCTCTGCCAGACCCTCTGCTCGATCCGAAGGCACCTCACTCGGACCGAGCACCCCATTGTTCGACTCGAGCAGCAGCCAGAATCTCCTCAGTCAGGCTCTGTTCGACCCGAGCAATCCCCCAGTCGATCCGAGCACCACTCAGACACCCGTCTGTCCGGAGCCACTCGACTCGACACATCAACCACTCGAACCGAACGCCCCTCTGCTCGACCCGAACAGACACCAGCAATGGCAGAGCACGTCGAGAATATTGACCTTGCTGCCGAGACTGAGCGCCTCAATGCTCTAAGGCTCCAACTGGAGCAGCGAGAGGCCCAGATCAGGATGCAGAGGGCACAACTGGACGAAGACGTCCGTCGGTGGACAATGGAAGGCGAGAGCGTTGGTGGCAACTCCGATGATGAAGATGTGGTCAACAACCAGGGCCGTACGCTCAACGACTATGGCGCTCCCAAAGCCAAGTATGTCGGGGGCCCGGTAGTCATCCGCGGCATCGAGGCGAACAACATGCAGATCTTGCCCGCCCATGTCACGGCCGTCCAACAATACCCTTTCCACGGAGAAGACCATGAGGATCCTCATGCCCATTTAAATAATTTTGTTGATTACACTAGATTGATTAAAATGAATGGGGTCCCTCAATCTGCTGTTAGGCTCTTGTTGTTTAAGTTTACCCTAAAGGACAAAGCCCAAAAATGGTACAAAACACTTAAAAAGGGGTCAATTGATTCATGGGACCTAATGGCACAAACTTTTCTTGACAAATACTTCCCCGATGATAGGGCTGACCGCATTAGATCTGAATTGCATAACTTTCGCCAAAAGGACAATGAGTCCATGGCCGCGGCTTGGGAACGGTTCCGTGACTTAGAAAATTCTTGTCCACACCACGGGATCCAAGAATGGATGTTATTGAAAAATTTTTATAAGGGATTATATGATAATATCAAGATTAACTTGGATTCTATTTCAGGTGGATGTTTCAAAAGTCTTCATCCCGCCGAAGGAAGGGATAAGCTCGACCAATGCGCGAGGCAATACCACTGGATGCCGGTCATCACCAATTCTCGCGGGGCTTATAAGCAAGTCAATGTCATCTCCGCGCCGCCCTCCGTCGACGATCGGATCGCCGATCTTGAAGCGGAATTGGCCGCGTGTCAAACAGCCCTAGGCACCCACCTCAACCGCAAGGATTGCGGGTGCTGCGGCGAAGAAGGGCATACCTCTCTTGAATGCCCGCTTGCTAAGCCCGAAAACAACACGGCTCAAGTTAATTCTCTTAATGGCGAGCCTTCTTACTACCCTCGCCATATCTTTAGCCGGAGCTATTCTCTCGACCCGGTGGAACAAGAACAATGGGAGCATAATAACGACCCGGTGTTCAAGGACACCGCCATGGGCTCTACACGAGATAGGCCCTATGTTCCCAAGTACAACTACCGGAATCGACCTCCGCCGAACTTCACTAGAAACGGGCCGGCCCCGAACAACCCCAATGCCCCCATGAAGTCAGTCTACAACAAGGAAGGGGTGCCTAAGGTGGTTCAAGAATTCATGGACCAACAGGGCCGGTTCAACCAAATGTTTGCCGCGGGATTGGATGAGATGAAAGAGAACCAAAATGCGTTGCAAAGAATTGAACGCATGATGGTGCAACAATTTGGGCAAACTGGTGAAGGCAAAGGGAAGCTACCGAGCCAGACAGAAGTGAATCCTAGGGCAGAATGCAAAGCTCTACACACCCTAAGGAGCGGAACGAGATACGAGGACCCCCCGATGCCTCAACCGGAGACACAACAGGTCACTGTTCGACCCGAGCGCTCCTCTGCTCGGTCCGAGCAAGACAAATCGCAGGACGACGAACCAGTGCTGGAGCAGATCCTGCCATTCCCTCCGCTCCAGCGACCAGGACAACAAACCAGGCAACCAGCTGACCAGCAGTCCTTGCCTGAAGCAGCAGATCCAGGGAGCACTCGACCCGAGCAGTCCAGCGCTCGACCCGAGCGGCTGTCTGATGAGCCCGAGCTGTCACAGCCTCGACCCGAGCAGCAGTCCGATCAGTCCGAAGGGAGCAGCGCTCGACCCAATCAACTAGGCGTTCGACCCGAGCGCCCCTCTGTTCGATCCGAACGACTCAGCAAGGAGACAGCCCAAGGTAAGGGGAAGGCACAGGCCGTCCAACCAAGCAGCTATCAACCGCCAGTGCCCTTCCCGCAAAGGCTCGCCAAATCCAGAGAGGATGCACGTTTTCTAGCTTTTTGGGAAATCCTTAAACAATTGAGGATAACAATTCCTTTTACCGATGTAGTAGCTCAAGTTCCAATTTATGCTAAATTTCTTAAAGAGTTATGTACAGGAAAGAGGCCCTTGGAGGATTTGAAGACGGTTGCCCTCTCCCGAGAGAGCAGCGAAGCTTTGAAGAGCATAATGCCTCCCAAGCTAGAAGACCCGGGCCGATTCGCTCTTCCATGCATCATCGGCAAGGCAGTGATTAAGCAAGCCCTATGCGACATGGGGGCGAGTGTTAGTCTCATGCCAAAGTCGGTGTACGACCGGGTCGGGTATGAAGGCCTTCTTCCCACACCCATTACCTTGAAGCTAGCCGACTCATCCGTCCGGCTACCATTGGGCATTTTGAAAGACGTCCCCGTCCAGGTTGGCCATTTCTTTGTACCGGGGGACTTTGTTGTGATGGATATGGAAGAAGATCTTGAGGTGCCCATCATTTTAGGGCGACCTTTCTTGAGAACAGCGGGTGTCCTCATGGATGCCCGAGACGGGACAATTTTGGTCAGAGTTGGGGGGGAGCAGCTCCTATTTTCGATTGAGCATGCTATGAGATGCCCAGACCCCCACCCCGCCTTTTCATGCTTTATGGTCCAAGGGATTGAACCCGAAATTGAAGAAACACTTGAGGACCAATATCTGAGTGCTCTGATCAACTACCAAAGCTTTCTCTACGACATTCAAGAGGCTATTGGGGTGGAGGAATCCATACAGGAGCTGACTGGAGGTCAAGACGTGGAAACAGACCTCTGCTCGGGTTGGGCAGACGACTGCTCGGACCGAGCGCCAGTCCAGACAGCAGGACGGGAAGACTTCGAGCCTCTGTTCGACCCGACTGACCCACGATCGACCCGAATGGTCGTTTACTCGGCCCGAACAGGGTCCCCTGACAACAGTCCTGGGACGTTCGACAGTCCACTCGACCATGCTATGGAGCATTCGACCCGAGCAGACGTGTGTTCGGTCCGAACAGAACCACCCAAAGTCGAACTTAAAGTTCTTCCGGCGTCGCTCAGGTATGAATTTCTTGGCCCTGATCAAACGTACCCTGTTATTATTAACTCAGAACTAGATGCAGGGCAAACAGAGAAGCTATTGGTGGAGTTGAAGAAGCATAAGGGGGCTATTGGCTACTCGATCGAGGATCTCAAGGGCATAGACCCCTCATTTTGCACACACAAGATCTTGCTAGAAGATGACCACAAGCCGTCAAGGGAAGCACAAAGGAGACTTAACCCTAACCTGAAGGAAGTGGTCCGAAAAGAAGTGCAAAAGCTTCACGATGCGGGCATCATCTACGCAATCTCCGATAGCAAGTGGGTGAGCCCGGTGCATGTGGTGCCTAAGAAGGGAGGCACAACGGTGGTCAAAAACGACAAAGACGAGCTGATCCAAACAAGAATGGTGACGGGATGGAGGATGTGCATAGATTACCGCAAGCTCAATGCGGCAACTCGCAAAGATCACTTTCCCTTACCTTTTGTTGATCAATTATTAGAAAGACTTGCTAATCACTCGTACTTTTGTTATTTAGATGGTTATTCCGGTTTCTTCCAAATACCAATCCATCCAAATGACCAAGAAAAGACCACTTTTACTTGTCCATACGGTACTTTTGCCTATAGGAGAATGCCCTTTGGTCTTTGCAATGCACCCGCAACCTTCCAACGTGCCATGATGTCTATTTTTTCGGACTTTATTGAAAAAGAAATGGAAGTTTTTATGGACGATTTCTCGGTTTATGGTACTTGTTTTGATTCTTGTCTTGCTAACCTTTCTAAAATCTTGCAGCGATGTGAAGAGGTTAACTTGGTGTTGAATTGGGAGAAGTGCCATTTTATGGTACAAAGGGGCGTTGTGCTAGGCCATGTGATCACATCCAACGGGATAGAAGTGGACAAGGCTAAGATTGAGGTGATAGAGAAGCTTGGCGTTCCCAAAAGCGTCAAGGATGTCCGGAGCTTCCTAGGACATGCCGGATTTTACCGTCGATTCATTAAAGACTTCTCTAAAATCGCAAAACCTTTAAGCAATCTTTTAATTAAAGATAATGATTTCGTTATTGACGAAGATTGTTTGAATGCATTTAACAGGTTGAAGGAGGCATTGATCTCTGCACCAATTTTGCAACCTCCGGATTGGTCTCAACCCTTCGAGCTCATGTGTGATGCAAGCGACTTTGCCATCGGAGCGGTGCTTGGGCAGCGCAAAGACAAGAAGCCGGTTGCTATCTACTACGCTAGCAAGGTGTTGGACCCCGCTCAAATCAACTACACGACCACCGAGAAAGAGCTTTTGGCAATTGTGTTCGCACTTGACAAGTTTAGGTCCTACTTGGTGGGGTCTAAGGTAATCGTGTATACGGATCATGCGGCAATCCGATATCTCCTTAGCAAGAAGGATGCTAAGCCACGTTTAATCAGATGGGTCCTTCTCCTCCAAGAATTTGATTTGGAGATTAAGGACAAGAAAGGTACAGAGAATTCAGTGGCCGATCACCTGTCTAGGCTGCACTGGGAGGAGGAGGAGAGCACAAAAATACCCATCGATGACTCCTTCCCAGACGAACACCTGATGAGTCTGAGTCACTGTTCGACCCGAGCGGACGTCCACTCGGACCGAGCGCTAGGCCCTGCAGAGCTGTCGACCGTCCTCTCGGACCCCTCGGAGTCCCATTCGGACCTCTCATCTGCCCTATCGACCTTGCACTCGACCCGAGCACCCATCTACTCGGACCGAACAGACCTGACAGACGAAGATTGGGCCCAACTAGCAATGCACATTCTCTCAGTCGAGGGGCATTCGGACCGAGCAGACCACCGTTCGACCCGAGCAGAAGCTCAGCAGCTCAAAAACAAGCAGCCGTGGTATGCCGACCTGGCTAACTACCTGGCCAGTGGGGTGCTTCCTCCTGAAATGACTTGGCAAGAGAGGAAGAAGTTGAAAACTGATGCCAAGTATTACTTTTGGGACGAGCCTTACCTTTTCAAGATTGGGATTGATGACATCTATAGGCGTTGCGTGCCTTATGAAGAGGTTAGGCCAATCCTCTCTAGTTGCCACTCCTCCGCTTATGGCGGGCATGCTTCATTCTCCAAGACGGCAGCTAAAGTTCTCCAATCAGGATTCTTTTGGCCCTCCCTCTTTAAAGACGCTCGTTCTTTTGTTCTTTCATGTGATCAATGTCAAAGGACGGGTAACATCACCAAAAGAAATGAAATGGCTCTCAACCCGATTCTTGAAGTAGAGATATTTGATGTTTGGGGAGTAGATTACATGGGCCCATTCCCGAGCTCTCATGGTTACCAATATATCTTGGTTGCGGTGGACTATGTATCTAAATGGGTTGAAGCCATCCCATGCAAGGCCGCGGATTCAAGCTCGGTCATCAAGTTGTTTTCCAAGATAATTTTCCCCCGCTTTGGTGTTCCAAGAGCGGTAATTAGCGATGGTGGAAAACACTTTATCAACCGTTACTTTGAAGGTCTATTGAAGAAGCATGGGGTCACACATAAGGTTGCCACGCCTTACCACCCGCAAACAAGTGGGCAAGTGGAGGTGTCTAATCGGGAAATCAAGAGCATTCTAGAGAAGACGGTCGCTAGGACCCGCAAGGATTGGGCCAACAAACTTGATGATGCACTATGGGCCTACCGCACCGCCTTCAAGACTCCCATTGGCATGAGCCCTTTCAAGCTTGTGTATGGGAAGCCATGTCACCTCCCGGTCGAGATCGAGCACAAGGCGTATTGGGCAACCCGCGTGATCAACATGGACTTGCAAAAAGCCGGTGAAAAGCGCATTCTTGACTTACATGAGTTGGATGAGGTACGCTTAAACTCCTATGAAAATGCTAAACTTTACAAAGAGAAAACAAAATTTGTGCATGATAGGCATATTTCAAGAAGAGAGTTCAAGGAGGGCGATCTTGTGCTTCTTTTCAACTCAAGGCTCAAACTTTTCCCGGGCAAGTTGAAGTCTAGATGGTCGGGCCCGTTCCGCGTAGTGAAGGTCTATCCTTTTGGCGCCGTTGATATTTGTGACAAGAATTCGGAGCCATTCAAGGTGAACGGGCAGCGTCTCAAACACTACATCGCTAGCGAGAACCAAGAGCAACTTCTTGCCATCTCGCTCTCCGATCCCGACCAAGCCGAATAGTGCAAGACGGTCAAGCTAGAGACCATATAAACAAGCGCTTCTTGGGAGGCAACCCAAGGATTTCTTATTCCTTACCTTATTTAATTCTTAGTTTATTTTTCAGTCCAAAATAATGAAAATAAAAAATTTTACAAAATGAAAACACAAAAAATATACCTGATAATGATGTGTTCTATAAGATTTGATTTGATATGGATCTTTGTTTGTTTAATTGTGTGCCTTGTAGGATCAAAGGCAGATCAAGTTGCTCGTGCAAGAGCACCAAGGGTTAGCGAACCCATGCACGACCTCATACGAGCAGCAAAATTGGACCAAGGCAGCAAGACGAGCCAATCCTGGAGACAATTGTGGGGATTGGGAGCAAGATTGGATGCAGAAGGGTAAAAATCTACTCACTGCTCGACCCGAGCATGCGAACCACTCGATCCGAGTGGTCAGGACAAGTTTGGGGGAATTGGCATCAAGGTATTCGACCCTGGCGGTGAAACACTCGACCCGAACGAAGATACTACTCGACCCGAGTGCGTCACCTGACAATTTGGAGCCCACCTGCAAGGCGCTCGACCCGAGTACTCCTCCACTCGACCCGAACGAAGATACTCTTCGACCCGGAGAGACCCTCTGACAGCATGGGACCCACCTGCAAGTTATTCGACCCGAGCACAGTTCTACTCGCTCCGAGTAAAATTTAGTCTGACACCGTGGGACCCCTGTGCAGGTCACTCGGTCCGATTTGGGCTTTGCTCGACCCGAGCAATGGAGAACTGGAGGCGTTCTGGACTGGAGGAGTTCGAATTCCCTAAGTAACCGTTGGATAATAACTCTCCCCCTACAGTCGCGCCTTCCCACTCGCACCCCTCCATTATTGCGCGATATTCTCCTCTCCAAACCGAGCACCCCTTCAAATAATCTATCTCTCTCATTTCTCATTCATTTTCATAGATCTAAAGTGCAAATTGCTCTCCACTCTACTCTCTCTTCTTCTCTACTTTCAGAAATCTGATCAAGGCCTTCTCCATCGCTTATAAATTGAAGCACGAAGTCCAAGGCGCTCTCGACACTCAAGAACAGAGGCATCCTCCCTCCATTCTCCGTTCACCAGAGGGATCTCCATTACCCTCTGGCCATCTGGGGGGTCTAGTTTTCATCGATTGGGCAGCACTTTGACTCAATCCCTCACCTCTCCCTCGACCTGCGCCTCAGGAGTGCTCTCGACTGCTCTACTCCTCTCAAGTGTTCTTGGGGACCTTTCACTGCCTCGACTCTCTCTCTTGAGGCCCTAGTTCACTCTCCCCTCTGCCATTGGAGCCCTATTGCTCCTGACAGCGATCTCAAGTGGTACAAGGTCTCTACCTCTCTTTCCTCTTTCATTCGTACTTCCTGGGTCTTTTAATCAAGTTTGTGGGTGCATGCAAGTAGTCGTACCAGGGATTTGAGGCCTGTACCAGGTTTTTACCAGTAGGCAGTACCCAGTACCAGTACCAGGATAGTTCATACCAGAACAGGGGTACTGTTCGACCCGAGCAATCGTCCTGTTCGACCCGAGTGACCATAGTACTTAGCGAAAAACTAGCCAATTACCTTGTTCGGTCCGAGCACTTCCTTTTGCTCGACCCGGACAGACCCAGTGCACAACCCAGACTTCCCTAGCCCACTAACTGCTCGATCCGATCACTCTTTTGCTCGGTCCGAACACTCCTTCTGTTCAACCCGGGTAGACCTTGCACCGACTGTTAATCAGCCATCTGAGGATCATTCGACCCGGACAAAGTCACCACTCGACTTGGACAGAAGCATGTCAGGCAGGCAGACAAGGTCTGGCAAAGGAAAGGAAGTAGCTGGCAGTTCCTCTCAGCCCCAGCAGCAGGGAGCCAGGACCATGGACCCTAATCTGAGTCCTGAGTGGCAGAGAAACCCCGAGGCTGCCCAATATGAGAAGGATGCCCATTTTCTCATGCCCTACGACTATATGTTCAAAAACTACATGAAGATCCGGCGCCGGCCCCTTGAGCACACCCGTTTCATGGATATGCCCACTCTAGAGAAATTTGGGGTCGCCGAACAGTTCTTGGAAATCAGTGCGGCAGCCGGTATCACCCCCGCCTTTTGGTCTCTCCATGACATTACCTTCCGTGTATACACCCAAGAGTTCCTCTCCTCTCTCAAGCTCCTTGAAAGGGATGGGCGAGAGTATATCTTCTTCCGGATGCAAAATAGAGGGCTCCGGATTCCTCTTGATGAGCTGGCCCCCGTCTTTGGTCTTACGGCCGGGGGCATCACTGAGTTTTATTGGAAAAGGAACCCGGATGACAATGTCACAAGGGAGTCGGTCTGGACAGCACTATGCGGAGGCTATTGCAAGTACCAATCCCGCCTTGTGCAACACCCGGTCCTTAGAATCCTTCTCCGGGGCATAGCGGGCACGATTTTTGCTCGAGGAGAGACGGTTAACATCACAAATGCCAAGGAGACGGCCTTCCTTTGGCACTTGCTCCAGCCACAACCCGAGAAGATCGATGTGATGAAGGTGATGATTGAGCATTGGATTGCTCAAAGAGATATGGTGGGCGCAACAGGGAGCATCACAATGGGGGCCTTCGTCACCATCCTTGCCAAGCATTTGAAGGTCCCCGTCCCGGCCAAGAGCAATGCCACCGGGTTCTCCCGGTATGATGATGAGCGCTTCCGTGGGGCCCATTTCATCAAGATAGTGCATAGCGGGGCCGACATTGAAGGCAAGTACTTATGGCTGCGGGAAAAAGGCAGCAACTTCTTCTTGCCCTACCCTCATAAGGTAGATGTCTCTAACCCCGCTACTTGGGTCATTCCTCATGACTATGTGACCCCAGGTAGGGATGTTGCGGTCCAGCAGCCGCTGCCCATTCCGGCACACATGCCGGTCCAGATGGAGGTGGACCCACCCCAGCCACCGCCGCACTACGAGGCCCCGCCACACTTCGAGGCTCCACAGCCCGAGGCAGCCCCTCACATGGGAGGAGATGACATGGCCGGAGCGCCATCTTGGGCCCGCACACTTTGGGACATGATGACGGGCCTTACTACCCTCACCACCGAGACGAGGGATGAAGTGCGGCGCAACACCGACACACAAGTTGCCCATGGCCATCAGTTGGGCCAACTCACAGCCGAAGTGCAGCAATATGGGCAGCGCTTGAAGCGGGTGGAGCGCTTTGTGGATGACTACGAGCTTGCCCAACAGCTCGGCTACTGGCCGGGTGGATATGAGGACCCCAACCTGTCCTATGAAGAGAATGAGGAGCAAGGGGAGTCATATGGCGCCTACCGGTGGCAAGAGAACCCGCTGCCCACTCCGACTGGCCCCCATCCATGGCAAGAGGCTCCTCCATCGGCCCAACCAGCGCTCTCCGACCCTTCCTTCTACCCACACCTCGCCAACCAACCAGTGGTGCCCACCCAGCATGGAGAGGATCTCTACCTCGGCCTATTTCCCACCTATGATGCCGAAATGCAATACAACACGCCTAGCAGCTCCTCCGGGGGCTCAACTTCTCATCAATAAGCTTGTAAGTTCCCTATTTTCTCCTATTTAATTTTTCTGTGAAATACATGCTCTGGGACATAGCATAATTCAAGTTTGGGGGGGGTACATAGGAGAAAATCAAAATTTTGAGTGAAATGAGTTAGAATCTTAGGGGTTATGTCATTTTTCAGAGTCTCTGTTCGACCCGAACGGACCTTTTGCTCGGGTCGAACGCACACTGTTAGCAATACAATCCAGCAATAGGCTTTTCAATTACCGTTCGGATCGAATATCACTCCCATTCGACCCGAGCGCACAACTGATCGACTCGAACACGGCTTAGACTAGTCTTCTCTCTCTTACCTCTTCGTTCGGGTCGAGTGACTCACTGTTCGGTCCGAGCAGTGGGTCTGTTTTTGAGAATTTCGTCAAGTATTAACAAGAAATTGAATGAATATGTCTAGGAATTCGATTTTTGACTTATCTCACCTGATTTCACACTATTTTAAAGAATTTTTAGCTGTTAAAATTTTTCCACGAGCATTAGACTTCTTAGTCTTCTCTTAATTAAGTCTTGCACCAATAGACCGAAGTTGGGTCTCTTTAAAAAGATAGAACTCGAATTTGGGATGCTTAAATTTGTTAAATCACTTTTAGTCAACTCTCACAAGTTTTCATCGAGTGAACTGATTTGTAACTTAAAAGTTTTTGTTAAAAGGTCTTATATCAAACTTGGAACGTATAAAGTGAATCTAGACTTGGTTTTAATCGCTTGAATCACCAACAAGCAAGCTTTAATCGGACAAATTAAATAGTTGTGAGCATGAGGGTGTGAAAGGACTTCAATAAAATCAAATCAAATTAAGACATGATAACGGAGTCACTAGGAGCCCTGGCCCAAGTGTACCGTGGCCTTGGTCGTGTGACTACCTGTTTGATCTTCCACAAACAATTGGAGAAAGGATTACGGAAATTGCTAGGAGCCCTGGCCCAAGTGTACCGTGGCCTTGGTCGTGCAGTTATCTGTTTGATCTCCCCAGTACGTCATGTGCTGGTAGCACGATCTAAGTCCCATTAGCATAAAACCCTAAGTGATGTAATTCACCACAACTCGACTTGAACAAATCAAATTGGTGAAATAATTCATTGAGTTAGATTCATTATAAATTTTCCAACTTGATAAAATTCTTTTTGAAAATTTTTAAGTTATGGAAAAGAACGGGTGATTGAAATTGAGATTGCTTGTGATTTAGTGAAGTGAAGCTAGAGTTTTGGAGTTTAAAGGGGCTTAATTAGGGCTAAGAGAGGCAATTATTGATTAAGGGGACGCTAGAGTTTATGCTTATTGAAAATTCGATAATAGCAATTTGATTGAAGTGTGGAACTAGACATAGACATTTAATTTCTTGACTTTCATTGATTGAGTGTTCATTCTTCGTTGTAAGTTTAAGTATTGTCCAAATTTCTAAGCTTAGAGTGTTGCTTGGGGACAAGCAAGGTTTAAGTTTGGGGGGATTTGATGTCATTATTATTTGTAGGTATTTGGACCATACTTGGCACTCAAATGATACTCAAACCATTAAAATGCTTGACAATTTATCATGTTTTTCCAGGATTTGGCTATGCCGTCGTTTCTTCTTCCATTTTGCAGGGTTTTAGGTGATATTCGAGTATTTTGATGATTCTCAGCACTTCCTCACGCTAGACGACTCATTCCTAGCATGGAGCAACGCTAGATGTCTCATTCCTAGCATATGGCACCTCTGTCCACCCTCCACTCGGACTGATCGACCCTCTGTTCGACCCGAGTGGATCTCCGCTTGGACTTGACGCGACACAGAGCCACAACCGCCACCTTTTCTTGACCGCTCGGACCGAATGGACTCTTGCTCGGCCCGAGTGCTCCACATGATCGACCCAAAATGTGCTTAAGATGGCAAGCCTCTGCTGACTGCTGTTCGGACCGAGTGAACCTTTCGTTCGGGTCGAGCAGTATGCCGACTTAGCATGTTTTGGCAACTTTTCAAGAAAGGAATGCCATTTTTTTGGTAAGATCTGGCCGACCTAGTGCCCTAACTTGCTCCCCAAGTGCCTGAGACAAGTATATAAGGCAGCTTCTTCGACAGAATAAGGGCTGGACCCTTGGAGACAATTCTCTCGCTTGATTTCACCACAAACCCTAGTTCTTACTCTTGTTTTTGAGGCGACGGCAGCAGCACCAGTTGAGACACGCATCCACCATCTTCCATAGCCGATAGGATTGATTGAACAAGTCTAGAAGGAGTATTTGTTTATTTCTTCTCTTACTTTGATAATCTATCTTATGGCTTGTATCTTATTTCTGCACTTTATTATTGTTGTTTATGCTACGATGTTAGGCTAGATTTTATGTAGTCTTAGGAGTAGGAAAGTAACTTAAAGTTTGGATGTTATGACTTGATATGTTTCGTTATGATATGACTTGTTATTGATCTGTTTTGTATTATTGATTATCGCTTGATTAAATTGCTTGGCTTGATTTGATTATACTTCTAGATATGGCCACATCTAGTTAAGTCTAAAGTTGAATAGGTTAAGTTATTTTGATTGAGAACTTGGAGTAAATCTGTGATCCGAAAGGGGAGATTAGTTAGCATCAAAAGTGCAACGTTTAGATAGGTTCAAAAGATCATCTAAATATTCCTAAGAACACAAACAGATCAGTTAGGTTAATTAATTTCTATACCAAAAGTTGTGAGTTAGTTAATCCTATTGGGGTGAGTTTAGATTGACCAGACCCTTGCCCAACAAGTGAAAGCTGAGGATTAGAAGTTTAGGATCAACAAACAAGCCCTAGATCGAGTTATAGAGTAACAAAATATACAAGTTTGAGCACCTGCACTTACTGTTCGGACCGAGTGAAGTCCTTACTCGGGTCGAACAGGGGGTATTTGCTTGGTTTATTTGTTAAGTTATGAAAGTAACTTGATCGATAACTCCAAGTCCAAACTAAAGTGAAATCCGAGTCCTAAGACGCCCTTTTATTCTGTTATTAAACCCAAAAAATTTATTATTGTTTGTTAGTTAATTTTTATAACAAAAGACCAAAAATATACCTTAGTTAGTTTATTATTGCAATTGTTTTTATCTTGTTATTTATTTACAGTCATTTAATCCAAAATCACTAAAAATCATCTGTCTAGATTTTGAAAACAAATAAGTCTAGTATTCATTAATCCGTCCCTTGGGTTCGACCCTAAAGCCTTACCAACTACGACTAGTGAGGTTAAGTCTTAGGTACAAATTTATTTGATACTTAGGTTTTAAGCCTTCATCAATAACTAAGATGTAAAGAAGCTAATCTAAGTAAGTTAAATAATGTTTTTATAAAAATACTAATGTTGACAAATAAATAATAAAGTTTGATATTTTTAATGTGTTGGTGTTTTAATGTGTTTGGGATCATACGAGTCCAGATTAGTTTTTCCATCGTATCTGTATTTTGAAATATTTCTGGACTATTTGAAATCATCTCCCATCTTTAAGTTTACGTATTAATCCGATTTATTTAGGCAACATTTTATCGGGTCAAATACCTTAACATCGGTCCACTTAGCTAATATCAAAATATTTCTTAAGTTCTAACTCTTAAGTTAATCATTTTTATTAAACTTTGATTAACCTTTTGTTTATTTAATTATCCTTGTGTTTGGACCTGGCCCAGTCCAGATTATCGAACTCAACAGAGGAGAATAGGCTCGGTTTAGAGAGCCCACACATAATCAGAAAAGAAAGAGGGCCCAACAGGAAATCACGCCACAAGGGCCAAGAGGCACACATAGCCCAGCCTAGTCAGCAGAACGGATCCATTTCAGGTCCAGTGGGTTTCGGGGATCAAATCCAAACCCACAAAAGTCAAACCCGACCCACTAGTCACAAAATTTACAGAAGAGACCCTAAATCATTTTTATTTTCACAACCTTCACACTTTAGACCCTAATAACAGATTTTTTAAACGAAGAAGTCCTATTTCAATTCGGAAATATTTACAGAACAGTCCAAAACTCAGAAAACTTCACACAACAGTCCCTGGCACACTTAAACAGTGTACCAGTGAGTAACAGAGGGGTACCACGGCTGGTACCAGGCCTGAACCAACCTGTCAACCAAGCCGAGAGCACACTACAAGTGAGATACACCTACATTTGACAAGATTTAAGCCTACTAATAGATCTACAAGCTGTAGGACTGCAAACTCTAAGAATACTAAGATATTACTTATTTCACTAATCCATTTCAAGTGGCAGTTAAACAAGTTTCAAGCATTTAGCCCACAACAGTAATAACTAGTCTAATTATCGACTATGACCAACCCCAATTGACTGATACAAGCTATAACAGAAGGGAAAAGCAAACACATCACTGAACATAGATGCCTAACAGTTGACAGACCAGAGGATAACCTCGATCAAGCATTCAAAACTCATCAATCTGAGCCACAGGCAAGCATGAACTCCAACACATAACAGTTATCATCCCTAATCAAGCACAGATCCTAAAAGAAGCAATTAAACATAACAAATCAAAGCCAAGAGCGAGCTCAGATGTAACATAGATCAAACTGAGGCGATGCACCACTATATCAAGCACTCAAATTGACTCAACAACAAGCAATTCACTAAGAAGCGATTCAATTCAGTGCATGCCTCACACGATCAATCAATCACAGCACATAAAAGAGAAAGAGAGAAAGAAGTAGCAAACCGAGGTGGCAGAGCAAAGAAGAAAGAAGGAGAGGGGAAGGAGGTTGAGGCCGGCTACTGTCAACCGCCGCCTGCGAAGCCATCACCAGTCGCCACCACCATTGTTGTTTAGTGCAGTGGATAGAGTAAAGAGTGTGAGTGAGAGGGGAGCTAGGGTTTGGGTACGGGAGAGAGATGGAAGAGGGATCCTTCTAACTGAGTGGAGCGGTTGTGAGAGAAAGTCAGTGAGAGTGGAGATGATCGGAGATGGAGGGAAATGGGTTTCGGTGAGCTCGAACGAAAAAGGGAAATGGCGGAAGGGAGAGAGAGAGAGATGGGTTCTGTGAGGGTTGTGTGCAAGAGTGACGGAGCGGAGAGGGGGTGATAAAGAGAGGAGAGGAGATTGAAGATTTCATCGCCATTTGTTTGGCGACTGACTCGAGCAGAGGGGGAAGCGGAGCAGCAGAGCTGCGAGAGACGTGGTCGGCGCAGAGTGGGGTTACGGACGCGAAAATGAGGAGGAAAGGCGGAAAAGCTGGGGTGAAGAGGAGTGTGGCGTCTGGGATCTTCTGTGGTGGAGATTAACTGGAAATGGTGTAAAGATTGAAAAGGAAGAGGATCCAACGGTGAAAACAATTCAAGGAATTTAAACAACAGATCAGACGGCCAGAAAAATTCAGAGAAAATTGAATTGATCTCACGGTCCAGATTGATGGAAATTGATTTTTTTTTTTTTATTTCAATTTATTTATTTGCTTGAAGTTTTTCTTAGATAAAACATTTTAATTATTACTTTTCAAATTAAGTTATGATTTCTGAGAATTCTTCGATTAGATTCAGATCAACTACCATTTTATAACAATTAAAATTGGTTCAAAGCTTAAATATTATTTTTGAAACTAAATTTTATTAAATTATTAAGTTGCTGCCAATTTTATTTACCTTATCTTTAATTAATTTATTGAATTTTAAAATTTTAAACAGTTTTGAATCTTACGGGTTTTCACAGCCTTCCCTCCTTAAAAGAATTTCGTCCTCGAAATTCAAAATGAGGCACAAGACAAAGGTCAAACATAAACCAAATCGAATGATTTTGCAAAATTTCAAATTGGCTACTAAAGATCAATCAAATCGAGATACTAGAATCAAATTTCAAAGGGAATACTAATTAATCTCAACATATAAAAGATTGCTAAGGTTAGTTTTGGGAAGTATTTGTCAACCTAATATCAGACGTAATGTCTCGCTTCATTGGTGATCAGTCAATGAAGAAAGGATACATTTGATATTAGCCAAAATCAATTAACAAAGTGGATGATCAGTTAATTTTGTTCGACTCTGTTCTAACAAAAGAAAGAGAAGCCAAATCCAACGGTCAAGAAAAGAGAAATTTAATTTGGTTGGTTTACTAACAACAATTGGAAACATAAGCCAAATTTCGAAGGAAATTTAAAGGTTTTCAAATACCAAGTCAGGAAACATGAGTCGAAAACAACGAATAGCCCGACTAGTAATATCATAGGTTCAAACTTCGATCAAAAGATGTAGCTTTGAGAACGGAAGGATCCAAAAACTTAACAATCAAAATTTCATAAATTTTTAGAAATTTAATCGAACAACCAAGAGAATTTAGGATCAGCGAAAATTCGGGTCTTGAGGGATTAGTCAAACAATTCAGATTATTGGCTCATAATTCCTTTGTAAGGGCTTTAGAAGATTCATTTAATATTTAACAAAATTTTTAGTTCAAGCTTTACTAAGTACATTACTAAGAAAATTTTCAAAGTTTTACCTTAGATAGGTTCATTCTAGAATTTTCAAATTTAGTATGTTTTTATTCATTTTAACAACAATCAGGGTGGAGATATTGAATGGGTATTTTCTAATTATTTCATTCTATGTTAATGTTATAATATTTAATTTAGTTAATTTTTTTTTTTTTTTCTTTTTTTGGTGTTATATTCATAGTTATTTGGTTTAAGTTTAATTGTGGTATAATTCATTCAAATAGTTCTAAGCTGATATTTTCTCAACAGTTTTATACGTGTCCAAGATTAATTAATTGAACAGCTTTTAAATTAAATTGCTTCTCAATTGTGTTTAATTATTATTATTAATTTATGTTGGAATTACCTTAGCATGTAAATATCCTTTTCACTTTAACAAATTAATGTGAGATTTCTAGTTTTGATGGTTAGTATTTATTTTATGGATCAATAACTGATTTTATTCATTCCCTCTAGATTAAGTTCAATGAGTTTTGACTTTTAAACTTTTAACTTTTAAAAATTCCAATTTTATTATTACGTTCAAATCCCTGTTTAGATAATAATTCGAGTCATGATATTGAATGTGTAGCTTCTATTTATTTTCATTGTGTATTTAAGGTTATGATATTTAATTAAACACTTCAAGGTGTCAATTTTATTATTACTTGTTACTATGTTTATAATAAACATTATGCAATTATTACTATTGTCATTAAGTTGTCGTCAGGATAATCTATACATTTCGAGATGTTAAATTTTCTTTCATGATTTCTTTAATTTATTTAGATTAGTTTCAACAAAGGTTTCACTATTTATCACGTCTATTATATTTTGAGTTAATATTTTGTTGCAAAATTTTAACAAATAAAATAATTCTTTTATTTTGATTGGATATCAAAAATTTGTAAGAAGTCTAAAGTACTTAGTTATTAGATTTTAATTAAAACTACCTAATAATTTACTTAGTGATTGATTTTGAGTTTGAAAATAAAACAACACATTTTATTATTATTATTATTATTATTATTTTCTATTTATATATATATTTAATAAGTTTGGTTGCTTAAAATTATTCATATTGCTAAAATAAAAATTCCTTAAGTTTTAAAAAGTTCTATGAGGTTTCAAAACTACCCATCCTATTAAGACGTTCTAATCTTGAAATGAAGCGCGGACTTGCTGCACAAGATCGTCCTGCCTCAGCAGTTCACATTCATGGCCATCATTGCATGAGTATGTAGTTGAAATCTTCATGGCCTTCACCTAAGCGTCACTAATTCCTACGGTTTGGTTAGAAGATTGTTAACGGATACTGAAAAGGAATAGTATCAGTTACACAATCTTAAGCTGGATTTTTGTGATTATTACCATTCTCTGATACCACCGAAGGATGTCACACCCCGAACCAAATCAGAATTCGAGGAGGACAACCCGCCACGTGCATACACTCTGTTGTATACACGTAAGGCTAAATTTTAGTGTCTCAGATACAATAAATCACAAAATAATGTCATAAGAATAATACAAAATAAAAAGTACACAAAAGAACGACATCTGAAGCAACTCAGATATCATATAACATCATCCAGCAGCGGTAAGCAATCTCTAAGTCGGATCGTCTTCAGTCAGACCTAAACCTGTCTCCACAATCAAAGTATGTGGGATGAGTATGTGAATACTCAGTGCGGTAATAAGGTAAGCCAACAAGGTCCTGGTTAATATCTAGCTAGACCATACTTAAGACTTTTAAATCCTATTATGCAATAACTAAGTGTATGTTTAATGAAATGATATCCTTAATCTACAAGTTATGACATGCCCAAATAAATAAAATAAAAAAATATCTGGAGAAACGGATAATACTAGTAATATAATATAGTACGGTTAATGAGAATAATAATACGAGAGTCAAGCACCCGCACTCAATGGTCATATAATAAGTCATATAAAATCCATAATCAATCTCACAAATCCCAATGTGGATCGTGCCTGCAGATCTACCTACGCATAAGCTCGACACGCATAAGCTCCTACCTCACTCCCCCGTCGAAGAGTGAGCAGTATAACACGGTACCGGCCTACTGACGCATGGAGGTCGAGAGATAGTCTGATATATATATATGGCACACACACATAACTCAAGTCCAGTCAAGTCAAAAGGAATATAATACTACAAAGCAACATAATAACCATCAAGTGACCGCAGTACCGCCTGACGGTCGGTCTGCTGAGTGATCATCAGATCGCGTTGCCCACGATCTCTATCATAAGGAGACCTCCGGCAATGGCTTGGGACAATCTCCCGATAATGGAAACCCAAGGCAAAACGAACTTATCACACTCGGTCTCGCTATCCTGATCCGCACCAAATGCATGTGTTGATTATGGGTACTTTTTAGTTCATTAATCACATTATTATTAATATGCAATGCATATCCTATAAGTGCAATCTAGTTTTGAGTTAATGACATGTGCTTAACTGTTTACTTAATATTAATGACATGATATGCACACAATTAATTATTGATCTAATTACTAACTAAAGATTAAACAAAACCTAAGGCATCCACACCTGGAATGACGGGCATAGAAGGAGAGTTGTGGCTAAGAAACATCAGTGAAGTCTTGGTCTCCACTTTGCAACTCTTACTCAGATTGGTAGTTGGTAAACTATATCTGAATAGTCTGACTGAGTACCTGACGATCAGAAACGTAAGCGTTAGACTGGCGATCTACCCAGTTGTCCCATAATTAACATCAAGTGCTGGTTATGTGTTCTAAACCGTACTTAGAAGGGAAAGGGTTATGTTTTGAAATATAATATTAAATTGACTTAAAACACTTTGTAAGATTTCGCAGAGTTTCATATAAAACCAGTGTAAAGAAATATTTATTAAGTTAGAATATTATTGTTAATTTTAGAAATAATTTGGCAAAGTTTAATTTAGAAAACAAGATGTGAAGAAAGACGTCTGGTCGAATTTATATCAGCTTAGTCTACACGTTTGAGTCGCGTCACTTTTAGTTTGTCTTTAGAAACCACTTTGATGGTAAAAGTCACAACCAAAGGATATTAAGTTTAACTACACAAGTATTTTAATCTAAATGTGCTTAGACATTTAAAATTCTAAAACTCTTTTCATTAATATTAATTAAACTATTTTATTATGTACTTGTATTACTTTTATAATATTTA
This sequence comes from Rhynchospora tenuis, assembly GCA_027725995.1. Lineage (NCBI taxonomy): Eukaryota > Viridiplantae > Streptophyta > Magnoliopsida > Poales > Cyperaceae > Rhynchospora > Rhynchospora tenuis. The sequence goes on along the minus strand of CM050888.1, from coordinate 151,689,145 downwards.
TGTCATTTAAGGTACCTTTGTAAAATATAAATAAGCATAGTAAAATTAAAGCTAATCACTTTCATCTCAGAACAAATGTCAAATTTTACATTTATTATTTTAGAAAATTATTAAGCTAATATTAAGTTAACATGTTACTAATATTTGTATAAACATAATATTTATACTTGTTTATAGTATTAAAAATCATTTTGTAATTATATTATATATGTTACTTTTACTAATTATTGTCCATGTGCTTAATTAAGAAATATATATAAATGAGTTTGATAGTGTATTTACCGTATTAAAGTTATCGATTGCATAAATGACATATGAAGGTTTATATTCCTATTTTATTAGCACTTGTCTTATCTTATCTAATATTAACATCTCACAATCAATGTTCTTTTAGTAGTGTAAATGACTTGTTTAAAATTACTAGCTTGCTTTAAGAATTTATCTGATGAATTTATTTGTGTGTAACAAACATAATTATCATATTTGTTAGATTTCAAGAAACACTTTTCTAATAAAAAGATATATTAACTTATATTGGGTTATGTCAAAAGCATAAGTAACTCATTAATTATTATCTATTTTAAATTGGCAAATATGCAACAGCGTTATTTAAAAGGGATATTTTGTAAAACATGAATGTGTATAACTACATATGAGTTAGATCTCACGACATTTATGTGATGTTTAGTTATTAGAAAATTATTTGATAAGTCTAGTTATAATTTTAATAGTGTTTTGCTCAAGTATGGAATATTTATATACATATTCTTGAAAATAAAGAAACTCATTTAATAATATAACTAAGATGTAAAGAAGCTAATCTAAGTAAGTTAAATAATGTTTTTATAAAAATACTAATGTTGACAAATAAATAATAAAGTTTGATATTTTTAATGTGTTGGTGTTTTAATGTGTTTGGGATCATACGAGTCCAGATTAGTTTTTCCATCGTATCTGTATTTTGAAATATTTCTGGACTATTTGAAATCATCTCCCATCTTTAAGTTTACGTATTAATCCGATTTATTTAGGCAACATTTTATCGGGTCAAATACCTTAACATCGGTCCACTTAGCTAATATCAAAATATTTCTTAAGTTCTAACTCTTAAGTTAATCATTTTTATTAAACTTTGATTAACCTTTTGTTTATTTAATTATCCTTGTGTTTGGACCTGGCCCAGTCCAGATTATCGAACTCAACAGAGGAGAATAGGCTCGGTTTAGAGAGCCCACACATAATCAGAAAAGAAAGAGGGCCCAACAGGAAATCACGCCACAAGGGCCAAGAGGCACACATAGCCCAGCCTAGTCAGCAGAACGGATCCATTTCAGGTCCAGTGGGTTTCGGGGATCAAATCCAAACCCACAAAAGTCAAACCCGACCCACTAGTCACAAAATTTACAGAAGAGACCCTAAATCATTTTTATTTTCACAACCTTCACACTTTAGACCCTAATAACAGATTTTTTAAACGAAGAAGTCCTATTTCAATTCGGAAATATTTACAGAACAGTCCAAAACTCAGAAAACTTCACACAACAGTCCCTGGCACACTTAAACAGTGTACCAGTGAGTAACAGAGGGGTACCACGGCTGGTACCAGGCCTGAACCAACCTGTCAACCAAGCCGAGAGCACACTACAAGTGAGATACACCTACATTTGACAAGATTTAAGCCTACTAATAGATCTACAAGCTGTAGGACTGCAAACTCTAAGAATACTAAGATATTACTTATTTCACTAATCCATTTCAAGTGGCAGTTAAACAAGTTTCAAGCATTTAGCCCACAACAGTAATAACTAGTCTAATTATCGACTATGACCAACCCCAATTGACTGATACAAGCTATAACAGAAGGGAAAAGCAAACACATCACTGAACATAGATGCCTAACAGTTGACAGACCAGAGGATAACCTCGATCAAGCATTCAAAACTCATCAATCTGAGCCACAGGCAAGCATGAACTCCAACACATAACAGTTATCATCCCTAATCAAGCACAGATCCTAAAAGAAGCAATTAAACATAACAAATCAAAGCCAAGAGCGAGCTCAGATGTAACATAGATCAAACTGAGGCGATGCACCACTATATCAAGCACTCAAATTGACTCAACAACAAGCAATTCACTAAGAAGCGATTCAATTCAGTGCATGCCTCACACGATCAATCAATCACAGCACATAAAAGAGAAAGAGAGAAAGAAGTAGCAAACCGAGGTGGCAGAGCAAAGAAGAAAGAAGGAGAGGGGAAGGAGGTTGAGGCCGGCTACTGTCAACCGCCGCCTGCGAAGCCATCACCAGTCGCCACCACCATTGTTGTTTAGTGCAGTGGATAGAGTAAAGAGTGTGAGTGAGAGGGGAGCTAGGGTTTGGGTACGGGAGAGAGATGGAAGAGGGATCCTTCTAACTGAGTGGAGCGGTTGTGAGAGAAAGTCAGTGAGAGTGGAGATGATCGGAGATGGAGGGAAATGGATTTCGGTGAGCTCGAACGAAAAAGGGAAATGGCGGAAGGGAGAGAGAGAGAGATGGGTTCTGTGAGGGTTGTGTGCAAGAGTGACGGAGCGGAGAGGGGGTGATAAAGAGAGGAGAGGAGATTGAAGATTTCGTCGCCATTTGTTTGGCGACTGACTCGAGCAGAGGGGGAAGCGGAGCAGCAGAGCTGCGAGAGACGTGGTCGGCGCAGAGTGGGGTTACGGACGCGAAAATGAGGAGGAAAGGCGGAAAAGCTGGGGTGAAGAGGAGTGTGGCGTCTGGGATCTTCTGTGGTGGAGATTAACTGGAAATGGTGTAAAGATTGAAAAGGAAGAGGATCCAACGGTGAAAACAATTCAAGGAATTTAAACAACAGATCAGACGGCCAGAAAAATTCAGAGAAAATTGAATTGATCTCACGGTCCAGATTGATGGAAATTGATTTTTTTTTTTTTATTTCAATTTATTTATTTGCTTGAAGTTTTTCTTAGATAAAACATTTTAATTATTACTTTTCAAATTAAGTTATGATTTCTGAGAATTCTTCGATTAGATTCAGATCAACTACCATTTTATAACAATTAAAATTGGTTCAAAGCTTAAATATTATTTTTGAAACTAAATTTTATTAAATTATTAAGTTGCTGCCAATTTTATTTACCTTATCTTTAATTAATTTATTGAATTTTAAAATTTTAAACAGTTTTGAATCTTACGGGTTTTCACATAAACTGAAAGGTACATAGGCTTCACAACATCCTCGTACTTGATATATGAGGATCCGTTGATAAATAAAGAAGCGATGGAAAGACCCGATTCCACAAGTATGGTTTGAATTTGTATGATCTTTAAGTGCAACCCATATATATATAACAACAAGGTATAGACCTTGATTGATGTTCAAGAAGGAGCGATCCATCTAGAACATTTAGATCTTTAAAAGGAAAGATAGATATGGATAGCAAGTCGACTATGTACAAAGCACAATTTCATGATTGATGCTATGTCTAAGTCGATAACCAGTTGACCATGTACAAAGCACGGCTTCTCGCTTGTAGCTGTGTCTAAGTCAATAAAGATCATTCTAACAATAATTATTTCGTATATATAGATATATGGAAAAATACATCAAAACCGCCTTCTTCGATTGAATGAAGGAAGTTGTTGTGTATTTGACACAAACCGAAGATTTTGTTGTATTGTTAGAAACGTATATATGCTTCAATGATCCATTAATAGATTGAAGCAAGTACTGTGGAAACTGGAATAAACTTTTTGACAAGTAAGTCAAGGAGTTGAACTTCGTCAAAAGTATCTTGTATAGACAAGATATTCAGTGGGAGCATTATTATGTTACATGTATTGTACAAGATACAAGACATTAATTGGGAATAAAATTAAAGAAATGAATATTGTCAAGATCTCATTGGAGAATGTTTTCTCAATAGAGAACTTGGGTAAGTCACCTAAATCCAAGGAAACAAAATCTATGGAGATAGATTATGATGGATTTCAGGTTTGAGAAAATGTGCATATAATGACAAGGTGTTATAGTTACACGAAAAGATAGACTCCTAGAAAGGATGTCTAACCAAGTTGTATGGCATACACTTGAGTTCTACTCGGTGTGTTGTAACTCAATTCGAAAAGAGTGCACGATATATTTCGAGTATCCTTCTGTTATGAGTTTCATAACGGATGCCATATTTATGCACATGCCCCTATGTGTTGTAACCAAGGAGTATGACAAGCAGTTGTCAACTGGATACAAAGAAAAACACGTTTGGACAATAATCGAGAATATCTTCGAGTATCTTATGAGAAAGAGTGATATGTTTTTCCATCTGATAAGATAAAAGAAAGCTCATATAAATTGATATATTGATGCTAGTTTTCGAAAGATTGATATAAATACAATTGAGCTACATATTTTGTTTAAATGTGGTGTTGTAAGTTTAGAAGGTGTTCTAAATGGGATATTACAACCGTTTCCGTCACCAAAACAAAATATATAGCAACTTGTGAAGCAATGAAAGAATGTAGTAAGGATCGTGAAGTTCTCAGTCAAGCTAATATGGTTCTATGCATCTCGAACCATAGCTTAAACTTGAAGAACCCAATATTAAATTGGTGATCCAACTAAGATCTATGACGATGTCACTTGATCTCACATGATGATGATCAAGAACACATATATAGGAGTATATATGTATATAGGGTCAAATAAAATTTGATAGGTTCGCGGACACAGCGAACACTCTAACTTAACATCTACCTTAAGCGGTATACGAGATGCAATTGTGCATCCATGCGTGATGGACGTATGAGTAACTTGCTTTAAGTGTATTACATCTTTTGAGGTTCGAGACATGTATATATATAGATATATGACATTGTTCTAAATTCTTCACTGGCTAGAAGTCACTATTGATTGACTCTAGGCCAAGTGGGAGATTGTTGGAGTTATGTCCTAGAAGTCAATATTTAATGACTTATTTTCTTAGTTTATGTTAATGATGATATTTGATCATTTGTTCCTAGAGTTTATTATTGACAGATCATTCAGGTTGAGGATCTGAATTGTAGATCTCTGTGGATCATTCATTAGAATGACAATAATAAATCTAAATCGTCCATAATCTTGATAATTAACAAGGAACATTAATTATCATAAAAGATTAGTATGTAAGTTAAGTGATGATTAAGTTCTACAAATCATAGGTAAGGAGTTACCAACTTAATTGCATATGTGTATGTTATTGGAACATAGTACAGGACTTGACCCAATGAAATAAACATATGGATTGTGTTATGTGTCATTGTTTATTTCATATGTTGTTGATTCTAAGTTTGAGATGCTCAGCTTTTCCACATGAGGATAGGTTCAATAAATATCGTCTAACGTTGATTCCTGATAAAGGCTGCTATAAGGACTTTATTTATGTTCTCTTGAATTGTGCGGGGAAAAGTTGTTCATCAAGAAAACCGTATGTCCCTCATTAATATACTTAATGAGTGATGATATCTGTTTGGGCCCCTTGATGGAGTTGGATCGTATGCATGCAAACTAGACGATCAACTCTAGATCAAGAAATGTATAATCTGCAAGAATGACACATTCCTATCTTGGATTATACAAAGATATCGTGTGACATAAGAATCAAACAAAGAAATACTTTTATTTCTTATGCAGGATTGAGATATTGTAACGGTACATTATTTATACGAATTGGGAATCATAACGTGTTGCTAGATACCGCTTATGATTATTGGAAATAAATAACGATTTATTTCCATGGCCAACATAGTATAAATCCTCAAATAGGGTCGCACAAATAGGATTCTAACCACTTGGTGCATTTATTGTTTATTCACAATAATGTGTATTGTGAAATGTGATAAGTTAATTAATTAATTATATACCGTTATGAACCGTTATAATTAATTAAATTAAAAGGATCATATGGAAACAATTTAATGCATTAGCTAATCATAGATTAATTATTAATGAGTTAATAATTAATTATGTTCAACTTACTTTAATTAGTTTGAGCTAATTGGGCTTCTATTTAATTGGTTAATTAAAGGCCCGATTTAAGGAAGAATGAAGAGACAATTAAAGGAGATTCATTAATTGGTGAATTAATGAATAAAGGCCTTTTATTAAGATGGCCCAAGAGAGCCCATTAGGTGGCCTCTTAGGGTGGATGGCATACTTGTAAATAGTATGAAAATTGGATGAGAGTGGTTGGCTATATAAAGGGGTCTCTTTGGGAGAAAACCCTAGCCGTCATCTCTCTTCCTCTCCCCTCCCTTGCGCCTCCACCTAGAAGAGAGATTTTTCTCTCTTCTCCATGGCTCTTCCCTTCCTCTCTTAGCTCATGTGTTGAGCATCCCACCTCTCTTCCTCTCCATTAAATAGTTAATTAAGAGAAGCAAGGTGATTAGCAAGAGGTTCAAGAGAACTAGCATTCTCTTTGAGCTTGGTGGTGGGTCCTTGGTGGGCTAGAGGCGCCTTAGATGGTGGAGGTGGTGGAGCACGCACCCCATCGACTCCCATGCCATGGATTCGAGCCTCATGAATACAATTTCATGAGAGGTACAATTTCTCCTACCTTCTCTCTTGATTGGATGTGTGATTGCTTTAGCACTAGATCTTTTGATTTGCTTGTTGTTAATGGTGATTAATTAGTTGTAATTAATCTAAAATTAAAATATGAGCATTTCCTAACACTAATACGTTCATGTTTTAGCCTTTGATCAAGTATCAAATAAATTCTAAAATTTGCAAAACTTATATGAAAAAGCATCACTAGTTAAACTAAATAAGATCAATAGTTAGGATTTAAAGTTTGAATGTTAAAATTTAAAAACTAGCTAAATAGTAAAATGTTGACATTTGGGGTAATCAAAATGTTGATAGCGGAACCTTACTCCTCACAGTCAACTTGTGAATTCAAGTATATGCCATTCAGTTTGAAGGGAAAAAAAAATGTGAATAAAAGCTTGTGTTTTGGGAGAAGATCGGTTGCATATTATTAACCTTAATAAGTCATAACACATTCCAGCACACATACATCCCCGTTAAAGGGAGGATTTGCGGAGAAAATCTAGTCCACGTAAATTTTCAAACAGAAGTCCAGCCTACCAGCACAATTTCTTATAACAATATTCTCAAATATTATTTTTTTAAATGTTTATATTAATTCTCTCCTAACTCCTAAGTAAATAATAGTATACGTACATCAGGAAGTATCAGCAGGGGATTTGATCTTGGGATACTATCTTTTCTACAATATACGCATTACTGATCCAGCATCTACGGAATTGTTAAATTATTTAACAGCCAATGAATGCTTAATAGTTAATAATGGTATAGCAGTCAGTTAAAGGCATCTAGTACTAAAGAATGCTTAGTTGTCTAGATACAGATAATTAGTACGTATTGGATCACATTATTTAATGCAGGGCAAACGTGCATGCATTATCCCCAGAAAATATTTGAAGAATTGTGAATTAATCTTTGTTTTATGGTCAATTTATTCTTAACTTTAATAATATATATATTTTATATGCACAAGCCACCAAAAAAAATCTGGCTAACCCACAAGGAAAAAAGGCTCTGTACCAAGGACGGATTTGGGGCACAACGATGTTGTATATGTAACTTTAATTTTTTTTTTTAAATAAAAAGTAACTTTTTTTTTTTGTCCGTGGTTGTGTAAAATGAGATAGGGATTCACTTTCTGAGTGCTTAGAACTAATGGTACATATAAAGAGAGTCCCGTACTCCCGTTGCATTGTCTTGTTATAGGTCCTATTTTTTTGGATTGTTGAAAAAAAAAAAATCGATAATGGTTAATATGTTAATAAAATTTCCCAAGAATTTATACCTAGAAACTATGTGTAAACTAGATTTGGAGTAAAGAAGCCTTTACAAGGAAGAGAGATTTTATGTTGCATCTCGAGTCAATAACGCCTCGTGTCATCTCAAATCTCTTTACATAGCTTGCTTAATACTTCACAATTATGCTTCAGACGGTGAATATACACTTGAACCAGTAAAAACCTGCACATTTTGTATTATAGTACGAGAATTTTGGTCTTTTGCTCTCTAGGATTTTTCTTTCTCCTCTCTTGTCACTGTTTTTACTCAAGAAAAACAATAACAATTTGCAATCATCTTCATGTTGCCCGCTAATTAGTACTATCTATAACAGTTTTACCTAAGAGACATAAATTTGTCCTATGTTAAATAAAACTATAATAATCGGAAATTTTTGCTTAGATGGAGGAATCTAAAGGAATCAGCTGGGGGACACAAATACGGTTTTGGTAATTCACAAATGACACGTAAATATGCACGTCGGACTAAATTTTGATGAAAAAAAAAAGAAGAAAACTCACATGCATAACGAAGTCAATAAAGTATGTTTTAGGAGTAAAGCATACACTAATTTATCTTTAAGTTCACAACATGCCGGGGCCATATATTTATTAGGACTAAATTCGAATGTCTTTGTCCTTAAAAAAACAAACAAAAGGTAAATGTGAGCAATGACACGTGCATTATTTTTTTTCAAAAAAAAAAAAAAAGAATACATATAACTAACTTTCATTCTTTTGCAATTTAATTAGTCCAGGAGCACCATGCCATGATCAGCTTATTTTCTACTAGCAATTTTGATAATGTACACGACGGTCAATTATTTCACTTCACTTGTAATTAATTCCTAAGTTGACGTTGACAATCAAAAGGGGAGGGTTTGGTACTTGTGATCAAGAAAAAAAAAAATTAGAAATGAGGTATACTTTTCCTTATAATACGAAAGTATTCATCAAAATTATAGTAATTAGTAAAAATTTTTGTGTGACGAGTTTCAATTTCTAAGTGGGTTGTTATTTTTTAAGGTTCTTTTTATAGAATGAGGTTGTGTAATGAGTTGACAGATCCGGAGACACTCTGTTTTAAAAGGGCATACAATTAGTTTGAGACTCCTCAATAACAATTGAAAAGGTCGGGATACACTATTTTTTATTTCACGTGTAATTACTATAAATCACAAGGTACGAGACAAATATTTGGGGTCCAGGTTTGACCTAGAAAAACCGGCACGAAACCTACCAAATCAAATATGCATCCTTTTTTTTCCGTTTACTTTTACTTTTCATTCATGCCACCCTGGAACTTTTTAACTAACCTAAAAAGTCTCAAATAATTATTCTAAAATGTGCAATAATACTCTCTGCAAGTGGCAGACAATCATTTCCCAGAAGTTGTTAAAAAGAGTAATGTTTTTCTTAACAAGTGATTTTACAGAGGAAATGCTAACAAGACTTCATATTTGAAACGTATCGGGTTCATCCTCTTGAGGTTTAAGCACTCAATTAAACCGATGTGTTATCTATAGAATCCGTTAAGAAAATATTACACACCTTAAATTGTGCCCGATAAAATGATGCATAGTATGGGGAATCACATCCTCTGCTGAGCAGAGTGCTCATCTCTGATCTCAACCGTCCTATCAATGATGAATGCCCCATGAATAATACCATATTGGTAGGTCCGAAAATAATTTAACTGTCAAGATTTGATCAGACGACTTAGATCAAAAGTGAGCACTCTGCTCATCTTTTTTAGGTGAGCAGAGATACTGGTCCCATAGTATGGTGTAGCAATGTAGCATACACATCAAACAAACCAAATTATCCGAAAAAATTAATATGTTCAGCCTGTATCTTCCTATCACGGCCCAAATATACAAATAGGCCTGCAACGACGAATATAAAATAAAATGCAAATCAATATAACATGATGCAGCGTGATTTTAGCAAGATTCAAATTGTCCCGAATAAAGTGATGGACTGATGGATAGTATAATGTAGCATATCACGAACCCAGAAGTATACTTGTATTAGAAGGCTTAGAAACTTGTGTTCGGCCAGTACACTTCTATCACGGCCCAAATTTACAATTAGCCTGTATTATGAAAAGGGCCGATGTTTCCGAATATAAATCAGATGGATGGAATAATAATAAAATGTAATTACTACTCTCCATCCAACTGATTACCATCCACACCATCCACAGGCTCCAAACAGGCCAGATTGGGCCCAGCGACCGGCCCAGTCTATTTATATCCTCTAAACCACCTCCTTCACTCCACCAAACCCTAGCCGAATCGCTGCCACTTTCGTTCGCACCTCTTTCCGTGTTCGCATCTCGGCGAAGAAAAGAGAGTTGCTGAGACGTTCGTCGTTGGTCTCGTCCTGCTCCGTACAACCCTTCTCCTAGGCGATTCGTCTCTGATCTAGGGTTTCGTGCCATGTTTCCCTTCCTTCGATCCATTGCCGCTTCACCTGTCTCATTTCGAACTTCCAAAGGCCAAGCACTCGCACTCGCATGAGAGATTGATGATGGTGTCGCACCTGTCAACGGCTCTGGTCTCTATCCATACACAAAGGTCGGAGCACAAGAGATGGCATGCCATAAAGGTAAATTTTTTGTTTTTTATTTGAATTTGGTCAGGGATTTTGATTAAGAAGATTCGGTTTTTCTTTTTGGAGCAGATGTCGTTATCACTATGGATATGTTGTTACTGATTTTCATAAATCGATTCGAAACTGTCCCTCCTTTTGTGATTTTACTGATTGCATTTTCTAAAAAAACTGTAAGAATTTGAGAAATTACTCGAGCCTTGTATTTGTTTGGTAGATAGGACCCCACGATTAGGGGTGTTGAATGTTGATTCATTGAAATCGGTAGGAAAATACAAAGTGTGCCAGTCGGTATAAAGAAAGTTTGTTCCAGGCCATTTCCGACATCTTATTGATGTTTTTTGTTTATTGAATTGAACTGAATCTTTGTGCAGTTATATATGATTTCTCTTTTCTTTAAAATAATTGCTCTGTTTGTTTTTTCAATTTCGATCTGATCTGATTTGGTTCTGATCTTAGGTTTTGTACTGGTTGTCGAGGCTCACCTGTATGGACGAGGAATTCAGCTTCAAGTCCAGTGCGCAGCACATGGCGGCTGCTATAAATTTTTGTGATGAATGAGACATGAAGAGTATGTACTGTGTAATCTAATATATGCAACTTTTTTGGTGTAAATTTTTTTTTCTAGCAAAGGGAAATGTACGTAATTTTTTTTTTCTTTGAGCTGCTTTAATGTTGCACTTGTATCAAGCAACTTTTCTGGTGTCAAATTTTGTTAATATCAAAAAGTAAATTATTATTAATAAGAGATGTTATTACTAATGGATACTATTATTAATAGAATAATTCAGTTTATTGTAATAATAGATATTATTCTTAACAACTGATTAGTGTTCACTTTGTTGCATGGTTATTAAAACGTATTTGATCACAACTAACTGAACACATAAACAATGTTAATTGATCCCTTAACTAGTTTAATTGAACACAAAAACTACGAAATCAAATTTCTTCTGCAACTAACTGAACACATAAACACTTTAAATTAATCCCTTAACGTGTTTAACTGAGCACAAAAACTACAAAATTAAAATTTTGTTGCAACTAACTGAACACATAAAACTTTAAATTCATCCCTTAACGTGTTTAACTGAACACAAAAATGCGAAAATTCAATTTTGAGATGCAACTAACCGAACACATAAATACTTTAAATTCATCTCTTAACGTGTTTAACTGAACAAAAAAATACGAAAATTCGATTTTAAGATGCATCTAACTGAACACTTAACAACTTTAACTCATCCCTTGATGCATCTAATTGAACAGAAAAATCTGTACATTTGATGACGTCAGCGCAAAAAAAAATTTCGAATTTTTTTTTTTTTTGAAAAAAAATTGATGACGTCATCAAGCGGAAAATGATGGCTGAAGTCCAATTTGGCCTGTTGAAGCCTGTTGGATGGTATTGGATGGTAAATTGATGGATGGTGTATATCATTTCTGGATGGTCTCCGCAAACTTCAAATTATTATGGGAACTTTGAATAAAAATGATGTTTATATTGGTAGTATCTAGGATGGTTTTGCCACACCAATTAAACATTCGCCCATTGTTTATATTAAAAAATAAGTGGTGTGGAAATTAACTTACAATTTGTTAGATAGCAAATTGTTTTACAAAACTACTTGTAAATTTGTCCATTGTTTACTTAAAAGTAAGTGACTATAATGTAACTGACGAATTCAGTATATCATGAAAAATTATTCCTGATGCATATAGTGTGAATCGAGAGTGCTTTTTTTTTTTTATAAAAAAAAATACAGCACTAAGGCCTTTATCAAAATATTTTTTACGCACGATTTCATTTAATTTCAATTGATTTTTCGGATTTCGTTGGATCCAAGAACATGAAAATTCAAACCAAATGGTACCAAATCCATTCATTGTGATCGAAAAATTTCTAATGAAATGAAATCACACGTTAAAAAAAAGAGGTTTTTGATCAGAGCCTTAGACATATAATGGAGATAAACAGATAATATCAAGACGCCCTAAAAAAAAAAAAAGTTAAGAGTTATCTTCTTGTTAGCCTACAATTTTTGAATTGTTTATTTTTATCATCCAGATCTTTTCCCATAAGGTCATAATTAATTTCAAACATAAATAGATTTTAAATACACAAATTAAAATATCTGAATAAATGGTTTAGATTTAGGCCCATGTAAGATAAAAATTATCCATGGATGAATTATCATAATATTGATGTTCATATTATGTTATTGTTTCGTATTTATAGTTAGTTCAAGCATTAATTTTCTGCATGACAAATTTTAGTGACATAAAAACATGAATATTTATTTAAATTTAACAAATAGAGTAAAGTAATTAATTATAAAAATATTTAGTAAGAACGTTGATTTTATTTATAATTAATTCATTTATATTAATGCATTTTTTTCATTATCATACTGAAATCACATGTTTCAAGATTTAAAATAAAATTTTTTTTTTTGTGAAAATAAAAACTTTGAATTTAAATAGTGACAAGATTTCAGATTCGCTTGAAATTTCCATGTAAATTTTTTTGGAAAGAAATAATAGGGAAGGTATTAACTCTCTATGAATATATATTGCCATAAATGCTTAATTTATTTAACAAAATTATATTCATTGTTATTGTATGTTATAGAAATCTTTAAATATTATTTGATTATTTTAGAGAAACTACTTGAAATCGATAAACAACGGGCGAATTGGGACATGGTTTTACAATACCACAAAACCATACTATCCATATATACAACTATCATCCTTCTCGTCCAACACAAACCGAAGAGAAAAACAATAGGCCATTCAAAGATTTTTTTTTCTTGGAATTATGGACCCGAGAAAAGGAAACCGTAGATAGTGAATATTGTAAGCATGGGTATCTAGAAAAACTAGACTACTGTTCTCTCTGAATTAGAAGCTTTCGTTTGGTTTTCGCAATAAATTTTTACGTTCAATAGGATTAGTTTTCTAGACCGCTCATGCTAATAATTTTCACTTACTCCATCCTTCTCTCTATCCATTTGTCATCTCTCATGAAATTCTTCATATTGGATTTTTCGACCATCCTCTTGCTAGATTTGAGGACATCATGTTTTGCGAGTCGAAATCAATTTCTCTCTTTAGCTTTTTTTTTTTTTTTTCCACTTTATACAGTTTTCCTTAAATCTAAACCGGAGAACGGAAATTTTTATACATCTATATTTAATCTATCTATGTATCCTACGGTACCTCTCATTAGCTGTCTAGGATTTTGTTTTCAAAGATTTTATTTAGTTTTATTTGCAGTAAGTAAATTTTATGACAACAATCACAGAAACTATAGCTCCATTAATTCATCAGTCATTTGCAGGTTACTGGGAGTTTAATTTCAGGATACCTTTACCGTCAAATATTGCTTAAATGATTTATTGTGGCTTAGATCATTGTGACAACTTTTATCAAAGCAGAGTGAAAGGACCGATTGATGTAGCGAGACAGAAAAATAAAGGCATATAGTGATGAGGAAGGTTCCGCTACCAATATTTTGGTTGCCCCCAAATGCCAACATTTTGCTATTTAGTTATTTTTTCAAATTTTAAAATTCAAACGTTAAATTTAAACCGTTGATCTTATTTAGTTTAACGAGCGATGCGTTTTCATATAAGTTTTGTAAATTTTGGAGTTTATTTGATGCTCGATCAAGACAAAGAAAAATAAACGAACCTTGTTAACTATGATAGATTCATTCTAATACGTTCATGTTTTAGTCTTTGATCGAACATCAAATAAACTCCAAAATTTACAAAACTTCTATGAAAACGCATCGCTCGTTCAACTAAATAAGATCAACTGTTTGAATTTAACGTTTGAATTTTAAAATTTGAAAAAGTAACTAAATAGCAAAATGTTGGCGTTTGGGACAACCAAAATGTTGGTAGCGGAACATTTTTTAAATTTTAATGTGGACTAATTTTTTTTATCAAGCAACTGAGGTTTACAGTTGCCAAGAACGATTATTGTGTACTATGTAATATGTATATCTAGAACTTAATTTCTTAGGCTGATATATGTGCTTGTTTATTTTTTTCCTTCTCTATTTTTTTTTTCTGAACACTCCAAACACTCCGTATTCCACGTCTGAAACGAATTGAATGTTAGGAATAATCAACAAAATTAAATAAACTGCAAAACCAAAATTACTACCGCATAAATTATGAATTAAATTTGTTATAGTATCAAATCGTGACACTTTACCCCTTTAGTTATCTCTAGAGCAGAGTGTTAGTGATTTTCATGGCATTTTTAGAGAGTTGCCTTTACGATCAGATTGTTTACCTGCTGTGGCTGGATCTTTGCTGATAGCTTCTGTTAACCTTCTCAAAAGAAGTTGTGGCCGGATCTTTACGGCAACATTTGTGCTTGCGGAGTTAAAGGGTCAGATTATGTAGCGGGTCTGAACGAGAAAGGCGTATGGAACATTTTGAATCTTTTTTTTTTTTAGCATCATCTTCAATTTTGGTGCAGAATAAGTTGGCAACGCTTTGCAGTTGGCAATATTATTATTCGCTTGTTTGTAATTCTTATGATTATGAAGCTCTTATTTTTTTCATTAATTCCCATTCATTTTTTTTTTCTTTCAAATACTTCACATTCCTATTCAAAGACGAATTTAATACTTGTGAATAATCAACACCATTCAATTAATACTGTCATATAAGTTATAAATTAAATTTGCTATTGTTTGAATTCATTACACTCCGGGCATTTCGTGGCACTTTTAGAGAGATTAATTTGATAATTAAGCACATCCAAATTTTGCTTCTTTTTCCGTGTTCCAGTAGGCGCTTCATCTGATCAAACACAAGATTTAACATTAGACGTTATTTTAATTAAGAAAACAAAGTTTTTTAAAGTTCGCAGTTTTAGCTCTAATCGGAAAATTAATCCTTGAACTAACAACAGTAGATTACTCAACGTGTAATTAATTAGAAGAACAAGTGTTGACACCTGAATAAGTAAGTTTTATTCATCGAAGAAAAAAATTTACAATAGAAGTTCGATGTTACCAAAAAAAAAAAAAAAAACAGTATAGAGTTGGGTGTTCGCATGTGGAACCAGGCGAGAGAGAGTAATATACTTATAAACAGTCTGTATATAATATGATAGATCCAATTCAAACCAAATATACATGATGCAATGTGTCTCTTGTAGAGAGTGTTTGAGATTTGTGCGAGACTTAAAATGTAAGAATTAAATGACGTATTATTGTATAAGTAAACTATGAGTAATACTGCGAACATGATTTAATGAATCTTTTGGCTGGAACAAGTTTGGAATTTGTGTTCACATGTCGGGTAGAAATGCTTGTCGGATTTGGAAGGTTAGGATTCCACCTTCAATGAGACATTTCTCGCTCTTATTGTACCAGTACTATCGGATACTGACTCAAAGCACTGTTAAAACGCAATATCAGTTTCCAAGAAGGATGTGTTTTGTGCCAGGATTCAAACCTTGAGACTGGTTTTCACCTCTTCTACTGCTGCCCCTATGCTTCTGATTTGTGGAATAAAATGGCAGCTTCAAGAGGCTTAAGATTTAAGTACCGGCCAACAAAGGTTTAAAATTATGTTCAGCCTTTATCTTCCTATCACGGACCAAATATACAAATAGGCCTGCAACGACAAATATAAAATAAAATCCAAATCAATAAAACATGATGCAGCGTGTTTTTAGCATGATTCAAATTGTCCCGAATAAAGTGATGGATAGAATAATGTAGCATAACTTTTTTTTTTTTTTTTTTTTTTGAAACTAAGCACCCAAGCAGGGAGAATAATGTAGCATATCACGAACCCAGAAGTATACTGTATTACAGGCTTAGAAACTTGTGTTCGGCCAGTACATTTCTATCACGGCCCAAACTTACAATTAGCTAAGGGCCGATGATTCTGAATATAAATCAGATGGATGGAATAATAATAAAAGATGTTTTGAGGAATGCTAAGGTCCTACGCGTAGGACAGATGTGGTCCGTCCTACGTGATTGTATTCGCGTAATCAAATTTTAAATCACCGATTCAAACCGTTAGATTGAATCTTCATATCGAAAACTTGTATGAAATCAAATTTTACATTTTTCCAAAATTTTTTACTATTTATTTCGTATTTTTAAAAATCGTTGTTATTGGACGTTCCATATAAATTCTAGAAGCGATTTTTTAAAAATACGAAATAAATAGTAAAAAGTTTCGAAAAAATGTAAAATTTGGTTTCATATAAGTTTTCGATATGAAGATTCAATCAAACAATTTGAATCGGTGATTTGAAATTTGATTACGCGAATAAGACCACGTAGGACGACCACATCTGTCCTACGCGTAGGACCTTAACATTCCTCAGATGTTTTATGCAAAGAGCATTTCGTTTCAAAATTCCCCACGTTGATTGCTTCATAAGCGTTACCAGATGGTCTCCGAAAATTTCTAATTATTAAGGCGAACTTTGAACAAAATGATGTCTATAATGGTAATATCTAGGACGGTTTTGCCACACTAATTAAACATACGCCCATTGTTTATATTAAAATATTGAAAATTAACTTATAATATGTTAGATAGCAAATAGTTTTCCAAAACTACTTGTAATTTTGTCCATTAATTACTTTTAAAGTAACTGACTAAAATCTAACTGACGAATTCAGTATATCGTGAAAAATTATTCCTCATGTACATAGTGTGAGTTGAGTGTGGTTTTTTTTTTTTTTAAAATATATCACTGAAGCCTTCATCAAAATATTTTTTTTACGCAAGATTTCATTTCGTTTCAATTGATTTTTTAGATTTCATTGGATCAAATAACATAAAAATTCTAACCAAATGTCACCAAATCCGTCCATTTTGATAAAAAAATTTCTAATGTAATGAAATAACTCGTTAAAAAAATTAGGATATTGATCAGGGCCTTAGACAAATAATGAAGATAAAAATATAATATCAAGACGCCCTGTCACGCCCCGCACCGACGGGTCGCGGGCACGTGAGGGTGGGGCGGTATCATCTGCATCCATCCGTCGGCCCGTCAACCTACGTCGCAAACACAAGAAAACAAACGGATGTCAGCTACAAAGCTCAGTAACCGGTTATTTAATGACGCAGCTTCTCTATATTAGTTAAGATAGCAACATCAATCAGGATCGGATTAATCCACATAACAAACATATATTCTACGGAGATAAACGGGTCTAGATCAGTCGTATTAGTCAGGCATAAGGTTCCTCCCCGGTCCCTGAGAGATCAGAACCAGTTTCCCCTCCCCTGTCTTGGGGATCAGGGCTCAAATTCACATGCAATTTCCCCTCCCCTGTCTCGGGGATCAGGGCACAAAATCCACATGCACATACAAATTCAATAATCCAGTTTCTAAACCCGATATCCCGCAAAACATACCACAAACGATCATACACATGCAAGCAAAGCCAAGCAGTAATCAAATCAAGCAATACGAAACTAAATATAGAGAAGTCCGGTTACCTGACTGAGCGATCCACAAGAACAAGCAAATTGGTACGACTTTCCGACATAACTGCGACGTAGAACTCGAATTCCAAATGGCCGACTATTCAAAGCCAAGACGGTATTCAAAATTAGGTGGAGAGAGAAATAGTGGGAGAGAGAAATCCGAAATGAAATGGAATGAGGCTAGGTTCTATTTATAGTGGAGGTTTCTTAGTGGCTAAGAAAGTAAATATATTAAGTTACTTAATGGCTAAGTAAGCAAATATCAATTACTTAGCTACTGTTTTTGAAAATATAGATTACTATTTATGAAAATATGGATTACTTAACAGCTAAGAAATCAAATGGATAAGATCAAATTAATATTATATAATATCAAATGGATAAGAATGAACATATTTCAAATAGGACTTTAGAATTTGAAGTATTGCAAACAGGTCCTAAAATTCAGGGATGTTACACGCCCTCCAAAAAGAAGTAAGAGTTATCTTCTTGTTTAGCCTAGTATCATCCAAATCTTTTCCCATAAGCCATAATTAATTTCAAATGTAAATAAATTTTAAATACACAAATTAAAATATCATAAAAGGGTAATTCTGTCATATATATATATATATATATAATTACATGCAAATTCATCGTTCTGAATAAATGGTTTATATTTAGGACCATGTAAAATAAAAAAATATCCATGGATGAATTATCATAATATTAATGTTCATATTATGTTGTTGTTTCGGGAGTATATTTATAAAATACAAACTTTTAAATTTAGAATATTTTCAAGATTTCAGATTCTCTCGAAATTTTTATGTAAATTTTTCGGGAAAGAAATAAAAGGGAAGGTATTAACTCTCTATGAATATATATTGTATGTCATGAATGTTTAATTTATTTAACAAAATTATATTCATTGTTATTGTATGTTATAGAAATCTTTAAATATTATTTGATTATTTTAGAGAAACTATTTAAAACTGTTAAACAGTGGGCGGATTGGGACATAGTTTTACAATACCACACAACCATAGTATCTATATATACACATATCGTCCTTCTCTTCCAACACAAACCAAAGAGAAAATCAATAGGCCATTAAAAGATTTCTAGTTTTTTTCTTGAAATTATGGACCTGAGAAAAGGAAGCCGTAGTTAGTGAATATTGTAAGCATGAGTATCTGGAAAAACTACACTATTGTTCTCTTTGAATTATAAGTTTTGGTTTTTTTTCACAAAAAAATTTTGCGTTCAGTAGGATTAGTTTTCTAGACCGCTCATGCTAATAATTTTCACTGACTCCATCCTTTTCTCTATCCATGTGTCATCTGATCATCTCTCATGAAATTCTTCATAGAGGATTTTTCGACCATCCTCTTGCTAGATTTGAGGATGTCATGTTAGCCTCATCTCAACTATGGATAAACAATGTTTTGTGAGTCGAGACCAATTTCCCTCTTTACCTAATTTTTTTTTTTCACTTTATACTGTTTTTCTTTAAATCTAAACCAGAGAATGGAAATTTTTATGCATCTATATTTGATCTATCTATGTATGCTACGGTCCCTCTCATTAGTTGTTTAGAAAATTACCGATCATTATGGTGAACTTTGAATTACATTATGTTCATATTAATAGTACATCTAATAGCGGATTTGCCACACTACTTAAATATTCCCCCATTGTTTATATTTACTTAAAGTAATGTGTAAATTTTTTTTTTATTTCTAATTTATTAGATGGCAAATAGTTTTACAATACCACTCGTACATTTGTCAATTGTATACTTTGAAGTACCCGACTAAAATGTAACTGCCAAATTCAGTGAACCATGAAAAATTATTGTTTTCGTATATAGTATTAGTTGAGTTGTTCTTTTTATACCACTTAAATTGTGTTTATTTATTAGATAAAGAATGGAGATAAAAAAATATAACTCTTGTCTAGACGCACTCAAAATTAATAAGAGTTATCTTCTGGTTTATCCTAGAATTTTTCAATTGTTATTTTTATCATCAGATTTTTTTTTTTCATTAGTAATGTTCATATTATGTTGTTGTTTCGTTTTTCTAGTTGAAACATTAATTTTCTGCATGAGAAATTTTAGTAACATAAATACATGAATGTCCCCCACAACTTAAAAATTTACTGTAAACAAATTAACCATTAAAAATGTTCACTGTTTTACTGAAATTTCTTGGTTCTAGAATATACTTATGAAATTAAAAACATAAATTTTGTAATATCCACAAAATTTCAAATTCTCTTGAAACTTCCGTACGATATTTTTTTGGAAATAATTAAGTAGTGATGGGTATGAAATCTCTGTGCATGAATATATCAATATAATATTATGAGTAATTCTATGATGGACATAAATTTCAAGCCAGTCTTAAATCTTGATCATTCATCTCTATTCATAAATTTAAATGAATGATCAAGATTTAAGCCCGATTGCAAAATTAAATCCACAATAGAATTTGCCTACATATATCATAAATGTTTCATTTATTTAGTAAAATTATATTCGGTGTTATTCTTTGTTATGGATCTTTAAATACTATTTGATTATTTTAGATGAAACTACTTAAAATACATAAACAACGGGCTAATTAGAACATGATTTTGTAATACCACATAACCATACTATCTATATATACACCTTTCGTCTTTCCCTTCCAACACAAACCAAAGAGAAGAAAAACAATACACCATTCAAAGATTTTTATTTTCTTGAAATTATGGGCTTGACAAAAGAAAGCCGTAGTTAGTGAATATTGTAAACATGAGTATCTAGAAAATTAAGCTATTATTCTCTCTAAATTAGAAGCATAGGTTAGATTTACGCACCACAATTTTGCATTGAATATGATTAGTTTTCTAGACCACTCATGCTCGTAATTTCCACCGACTCCCTCCTATTTCTCTATACATCCATGCGTCATCTCTCGTGAAATTCTTGAGAGAAGAATTTTTTTTTATCATTCTCTCGCTGGATTTGAGGAAGTATGCTAGCCTTATCTCAACTCTGGATAATCAATGTTTTGTTAGTGGAAACTAATTCTTCTCATAACCTCTATTTTTTTTTTTTTTTTTTCAGTTTATACTTGTTCTTTTCAAATCTAAACTGGGAAATGGAAGATTTTTTGTGCATCCGTATCTGATCTGTCCACGTATCCTCCGGTCCCTCTCATCAGCTGTCCAGGATTTTGCTTTAACGAGTTGATTTTGTTTCATTTATAGTAACTCAAGTTCATGACAATAGCAGAATCTGTTGCTCCATTGTTTTTTATCACATCAGTCATATGTTGCAGGTTACTGCAGGAGTTGCAATTTCATCGTCTCAAGATGGAATTTATCGTCACTTAATTGATGGAGATGGTTGCTGGAATGCTGGTCACCCCGATGCCGGAGTTATAGTTTTAGGTTGCCTTTACTATCAGACTGTTTACCTGATGAGATGTGGCGGGATCATTGCTGATAGCTTCTGTTAGTCTTCTCAAAAAAGTTGCGGCCGGATCTTTACGGCAACATTTTTTTTGCGAAGTCAAAGGGTCAGATTATGTAGCTGGTCTGAACGAGAAAGGCGTACGGAACATTTTGAATCTTTTAATTTTTTTTTTTTAGCATCATCTTCCATTTTGGTGCAGAATAAGTTGGCAATATTATTATTCGCTTGTTTGTAATTCTAGACCTTTATTTTTATGATTATGAAGCTCTTTTTTTTTTTTTCATTAATTCCCATTCTTTTTTTCCTTTCAAATACTTCACATTCCACCTCAAAGACGAATTTAATACTTGTGAATAATCAACAGCATTGAATTAATACTGTCACATAATTTGTAAGTTAAATTTGCTATTGTTTGAATTCATTACACTCCGGGCATTGCGTGGCACCTTTAGAGACATTAATTTGATAATTAAGCACATCCAAATTTTGCTTATTTTTCAGTGTTCCCAGTAGGCGCGCGCTTCTCCTGATCAAACAGAAGATTAAATATTATAAGTTGTTTTTGTTTTTTAAAGTTCACAGTTTTAGCTCTAATCGGAAAATTAATCCTTGAACTAACGACAGTAGATTACTCAACGTGTAATTAATTCGAAGAAAAAGTGTTGACACCTGATGCAACGTGTAAATGTGTAATTAATCCTTACAATAGAAGTTCAATTTTACAAAAAAAAAAAAAAAAAAACCTGTAAAGAATTGGGTGTTCGCATGTGGAACCAGGCGAGAGAGAGTAATAAACAGTCTGTATATAATATGATACATCCAATTCAAATCAATCACACGTGATGCTATATGTCTCTTTCAAAGAGTGTTTGAGATTTGTGCTAAATGTAAGAATTAAATGACGTGTTATTGTATGAGTAAACTATGAGTAATACTGCGGACATGATTTAATGAATCTTTTGGCTGGAACCAGTTTGGTATTTTGTGTTCATATGGAACATAGTAGGATTAAATGACGCTCAAATGTTTGTCGGATTTGGAAGGTTAGGATTCGACCTTCAATGAGACTTTTCTTGCTCTTATTTTACCAGTACAATCGGATACTGACTCAGGAAGCACTCTCAAAACGCAATATCAGTTTCCAAGAAGGATGTGTTTTGTGCCAGGATTCAAACCTTGAGACTGGTTTTCACCTCTTCTACTGCTGCCCCTATGCTTGGTTTCTCTGTTAGACTCAGTTTTGCTCAGTTCCAGGTTCACTAATGCAACCCATCTGCTGAACCTTTTCTTCCCTACTTTATGGGCCATTTGGATTGAGAGAAACAATCGTATCTTCAGAGAGAGCTCAGAAGCACAGAGTCTTTGTTTCACTGGGTTATCAGTCAGCTAGAGATGTTTAAGAAGTGCTGTTGATTTTCACTTTTCCTTTTTTTTTTTTCCCCTTTTTTCTTTCTTTTCTTCTTGGTAGCCGAACAGAGTAGCGAAAGAATTATTTGAGAAAGCGGCAAAACAAGCAGAAATGTTATGTGAAATCGATTTGACATATTGTTATGTCAAATCTGATTATATTTCAATTTTGATAATTCAAATAACCGATACAAATTATTAATTTGATTTTTATATCGAAATTAATCTGATTAGATACCAAATCATATATTTTTCAAATATTTTTTTTTTAATTTAAAAAAACAACATTTTTAGAGGGCCCATAATATATTAGACCGAGGATTTCCTTAAACATCTGAAAAGTAGTAAAAATTTTAGAAAAATATAAAATTTAATCTCTAAAAACTTTTAATAAAAAAAAAATCACATTGAACAATTCGGATCTTATATTTAAAACTTTTATATTGAGTTATGATCGGTTTGATGGAGTCCTCCATCAATTTTATTTGGGCGCACTCAAGTGTAATAAAAAAACAAAAAAATAAAAAATAAAAATAAAAACAAGGAAGAACAGACTTGAAGTGAGAAACAAAGGTCGGGGAGAGACCGGCGTAGTCATTTTGGAATTGTGGATTAATATTTAAAAATTAATACAAGGAATACAATATTTTTTATAAAATATAAATATAAAGAGTTTACATTATAGTTTTTATATGCATACTAAAAATCCTTAATAAGCTCTTATTCAGAATTGCTAATTCTGGGTGGTGCCAAACACTCGCTGAATTGTTTGTTCCGACCCTTGTTCTTGTTCTAACATTTTGTTGGAACTAGCATGGAACAAGTATGAAACTAAGCATTCATTAACCTTGTTCTTGTTCTTACTCTTAACTAACCATCCAAACAACATCTCTAAATTAATGAATAAACAAATTTTCACCATTTCTTATTCACCGCCATTGTTCTTGAACAAGCTAACAAGCTATTCTATTCTTATTCACCACACTTCCAAACATCATGATCTTACGACTTTGGCAATTGCTAAACTATTGATTGTTTAAGTGTTTGATTTGCATCAAAATAGAATTAAACTTCTATAAATCTTTGTGCGTCTACAAGTATTAAAAATCGTAACTACCAATTAAATTAAATTTTATTTTTGGGATTTCACATTTTTTTAATTAAAATTAACAGACACGAGGTGGATGCATGAAAATATAGATTTTTGAACATAAATCACTAACGGGAAACAAAAGAATATGATTAATGAGGTGTTTCGTACAGAGATTATCTTAGGGCAGTTTTATCACACTATTTGATATTTCGCTAGTTGTTTATATTGATTGGTGCGTGGTGCCACCAAAAACCTAAACAGAAATAATATATAATAAATTATATAGTATATGGTTTTAACAATACCACTTGTAAATTTGCCCATTGTCTTTTCGAAAAATTAATTTAAAAAAAATAACGGACGAAATCAGTGAATTATGGAGAAGGTATGATTTATGGATATAGTATGAGTGAGAGACCACATTTGGCTATGACTTTTATTGTATAATAAAGAATGAAATGAAGAAATTAGAGTTACCTTTTTATTTTTCCATTCCACGTCATCCCCCTTTCAAGTATATCTAAGAATTTATAAAAAAAAATATAATTATGGTGTATCTTGACTGAAAAAAGGTATTACTGAAAATATAAAGAATTAAGATATACTTAATTAAACAGTAAACAATTTTGCAAAACCTTTTAGAGTTGCCCATTGTTTACTAGAAAAAAAAAGTAACTCGTCAAATAATAAACATTGAATACATTGAATACATTGAATTGTTGACAAATTAATATTTATGTGCCTAGTATGAGAGCATTTTTTTCTTTTCATACTACTTTTTGCCTTTTAGTTTTTAAATAAATAATGAAAAAATAATTCTGATCTTTAATCTCATCAGGAAGAGTTAATTTTCTTATCCTCCAATTTATCCCGATCTCAAGTAAGACCTAAGAATTTACCCAAAATTTACTTTGATTATTCGATTTATAAAATGGTCCTTAAATTAACGCACGACACAATAATTTGCGATGAATAAAATAGTCCTTAAATTTACCCAAAATTTATTCTTAATATGATAATTAAAATGATAACGAGAAGTCAAGGTCAATTATATAAAATAACAAAATGTTCGGGAGTCATAGTCCAGGACCATTACCCATAATTAATTTCAAACATAAAGTATAATCTCAAATGATCCAATTAAAATACTTTCTTATTATAAGGAAAAAAATTATACCAAGGAAGGTTCAAATGCCTTATATCCATTTTAGAAACATTAATAACACAAAATTTATAATTGAAGTGATTCACTAAATCACCAATAGAGGCGAAGTAAATATAACTAATAAGGTGTTTTGTGCAACTAGTATGATTGAGTGACTTTTTCAATATCGTTTCGATATTAACTCATTGATTATTTTAATAAGCGGTGTTCCCATCAACAAAACAATGTTTATATTTAGTATTTTGTTCTTTATTATTTATGTGTGCATAGTATTACTTGGTGGTTCTTGCCACACTAACTTAAGATTTGCTCGTTGTTCATATTGATATATAAATATAAGTAATATCACCGATAATCATAAAAATAATAATATTTAAATAATTAGATGGCAAACAGTTTTGCCATACCACTTGTAAATATGCCCGTTGTTTACTTAGGAAAAGTAACTTATTAAAAACTAACCGAGGAATTCAGTTAATTATGGACAAATTAATATGCTTTTGTGCATAGTAATATTGAGTGGGTTTTGCCACACTAATGAAATTCGATTATTGTTTATATTCATATATAAAGTGGTATCACAGAAAAGCCAATTATTACTATATAATTATTAAGATAGCAAACAGTTTTGCAATACCACATTTTAATAAGCCCATTGTTTACTTAGGAATAATAACTGTCCAAAAAAAAAGTGATCGATGATTTTGGTGAATTATGGATAAAGCAGTGCTTATGTCCACAGTATAACTAAGTAGAATTTGCCACACAATTTGAAATTGTCTCATTGTTAAGATTAATATATAAAGTGGCACTACCAAAAGTCTAAAAAATAGTATATAAGTCATCACATAGTAAAAAATTTTGCAATACCACTTGCAAATTTGTCATTTGTTTACTAAAAAAGGTAACTAATACAGATAATGTGCATAGCAAATTTATCAATTTGCACTGTATATAGGTTGAAAATATGATTATATCCTATCCAATGGATGAAAACATGATTCATGTCCTTAAATGGACTTTTATTGGGTTTGAAGCACTGTCGGGTATGAAAATTAATTACGATAAATGCGAAGCATACTCGATAAATATGAATGATGAAAAAGCTTCACAATTAGCTAATGTCTTTGGTTGTCAGTTACATAGCTTTCCACTAACTTGGGGATTCCATTGCATTGGAAAAAATAACATACAAAGATTGGCAATGAATATTAGATAATTTTCAACGCAAGTTATAAAGTTGGAATTAGTGTCTTCTTTCTTATAGGGACAAAGTTACTTTGATAAATGATGTTTTTCCATAGTATGCCAAAAAAATATATAAAAACAAATAGATACTATTTGATAAAATTTTCTTTGGCATGTTGGAATCAAGGAAAAAAAATATCATTTGATCAATTGGGGGAGTGTCACTCATACTAAGGAACAAGGGGGTTACAGATCACCAAATCTAAAAAACATGAACTATGCCTTGTTAGATAAAGTATGGTGGAGAATAAAATATCCGAATTATCATGGTTGGTGGAAAGATATAATTGTCCATAAATATGACACCAACTTAGACAAAAATAAATGGTCTTTCTTTTGGAGCTCTTTAAAAATTATAGAACATAGTTAAGATAAAATGTTCTTTTTGAGGTAGAGAATGGTAATTCAATACAATTTTGGACATATAAGTGGCGGGGTGAAATTCCTATAAACATCTTATTTGTGTCTCTTTATAATATTTGCACCAACAAAACTATCACAGTTGCTTTTGTCCTGAACAATCATATGAGATCTTTGTAGTTTAGGAGGCACCCATATGTTAGATTTTGAATCTTTGCGATATATAATAAGCTCTTATTTTTCATTATAGATTAAAATGAGGGCATATTTAATCTTTATTACAAAGATTAAGTCTGACAATTGTCGAAATAAGCATCATCGTTGGTCACCTTTTTAGGGAAAAAAAATAAAAAGATTGGAACAAATAATTGATTTACAGTGTCACTTCAATTTAGGTGATGGCAAAAATATTAGATTTTGGCTTGATAGATGGAGTGATGAACTACTACTTAAGTTATTATTTCTATCACTTTTTGAGATTTGTGCAAATAAATATGATACAGTTGCCGATTTTTTGGGTAGGGCATTAAATTTACAATTTAATAGACAATTATCACATAATCATAGAGAAGACTTGTGCAAGTTGCAGCAGTTAGTTTCCTCCACTTTACATGATAAATCTGATTCTATGTTGTGGGGTTGCACTAGGATGGTAAATTCTCAACAAAGAAAATGTATACCTAGTTAGATAATATAGGCATTCAAGATAATAGTATGTCCTCATTCGGAAAATCAAAGTGCCTCTTAAGATACAGATTTTTATATGGTTGTTATGTAGAAAATAATTACTAATTAATGATAATCTAGCCTTAAGGGGATGGGAAGGAGACCTTAGATGTGTCTATCGTCACAAACTATAATTGATTGATTATTTATTTATTTTTTTGGGTGTACCCAACGGATAGTTTTGTGGGCATGGTTGTTGGATAGATTTCAAATGACACAAGCCTTTACCTCGGTTGAGGATTTGGTATTATGGTTCTCAAAATTAGATCTCAACAAAAGCAAGATCGCTAAGATTATATGTTGCGATGCATTATGGTGTGTATCGAAAGATAGAAATGCAAGATATTTCCGAAGAAATTTTTATCAATTGTTTAAATATCTAGCCTCACAAATTTTGACTTCAATTAACTATTAGTTAGGGTTATGGTCGGAGGAGGTTAAGGCTCAAGTGAAAGAGGAAAAAAGAAGGGCATACTTCAAAGGTATAACATGTGAATTTGTTCTTAAATTTAGTTTGGTAGGGCCATATTGACGAAAAAAGAAGGGCATGAGAATGAGACAGTGCAACTAGATGAAAAATAGAAGACTCCGAGCAACACAAAAGAGATATAGATATGATGAAAATGAAAATAGGAAGTGACAAAAATCAGAAACAAAATAATGCGCTACCAAAGTATTGTCTGTTGGTGAATCGAGTTAGTTTTATGAGCAGTAATATCCGACATATAAATAATTATAGAGTATCACATTACATAAATTGCAAAAAAAAAAAAAATACTATTTTACAATGTTTAGAATGTTAGACTACATTTAACTAACTATCCCGACATCCACGCATTTTTATTTATAATTTTTATTTGATTTGATGATTTGATAACTAAGAAAGGCTGACGGAACTTGCATCCAAATAAAACCGAAATAGATAGGCATACTAATTTTCGCGTCAGCTAAAATAAAATGGAAATGTATCCATGTATATGGATAGTGTAATGCAATGATCAAACCGTAAGTAGGAATCATCCTCTCGATAACAAGTGGACATTTTTTTTTTTAATATATGACTACTATTGTCATGCATTCTGGTCTTGAAAACAAGAGGAAAATTTGAATCAATCGAGCAAAAATAAGAAAACAATTAATTTTATCTAAAATATTTGGGTCCTGATTAATGTAAGTGACTAATTAGGCTGAGAATCTAAATTCGGAACTATATTGTTCCTAATAAAAGATTTTGGAAACTTTAGTTTACTGTCTAATGGATGTCTATAACCCTATAAAATCAGATCCCTGTAAAAATTCCAATGTATGAAAAGCAATTCCAAGGACCAAGCCTAAATGTTAAAGCCATTCTTCTTATTGTGATGACGTGTCTAATTTTAATTTAGCGTCTTGTTGTGTAGAACCCACAAACAAGTATAGAAAGGACGGTCCTGGGCCAATTCATGTACATTCTCTGATATCCCTTGCCTGGGTCATTTCATATTTTTTGTGATTTTAATTGGAACCTTTAAGCAAAAATATTGGTCAAAACAAATTAGCCATGATCATATGATCCAAATATCCATTTACCAAAATGCAAATATTTGATTTTTTTTTTCTTTTTATTCTTTTGTTTTGGGAAACAAGTGCGTCTTTTTGCTGAGATCAAATAGCTATACGTGACAGAGAGGTAACATATATAGAGACTAATCAGCACGTTTCATGAAACACTACAAATTAGCTAGACTTTCTATAATAGTCTTTTATTTGAATTGTATTATTCCTGTTGAATACTTCAAAGGTATTGTCTTAATCATAGATATTCATAAGGGCTTGCAATTTCTACAAAGAGTACTCTTTTTACTTTACCAAAAAATAAAATCATACAAATCTTATTTATGAAAATAGCAGAACGTTCATTATTGTCAGCATAGTTATGGGAATTCACATGGAAAGGAAATACGGAATTGTAATTGATGGATACATAAAATGATATCATGATTGAGAAGAGAGGATGTTAAAAAGGCAAGTGAACCGAACAAGCTATTCTCTGTTTTGGATATATACTTCATCTGTTGAGCCTTAAGGGGTTTAGACCGAATCAATTGGAACCTGTCATATAACATGTGAATTTGTTATACCAAGTAAAGAAAATCAAGTCGGCTGATCCCAATTTCATCAATATTTGACCAAGTCTAAGTCTAGACGGTGTTGATAATTTGATGGATAATGTCCTTGCGCATAAAATTGTAAAATAAGATGCAGTTTGGTCAGTTAATTCTTAGAAATGCAAGATTTCGTTTACTCTTCAAATACTCAAGAAATCATGCGCATTGACTAATTACATATTGACGGCAAAAATTGTGAAAGACTAAAGAGCCTCTAAAGACGAAAGTTTTGATGGAGTTCTTTTACACGAGACTCGCTAATATTCAAGAAAATTTTGCAATTTTACTCGCACAATATGTGCAATAAACCGAAGATGTGACTTGTTTGTTATGGTGACGTGGCTCCATGACATATATAGTAACGAGAACTCTAGGAAATACATTTAAATTTTCAACTAAGAAAGTTGAATAGGAGGAAACTAATTGGGGTCAAACTGCCAGCAACGTTTGCTGGACGCAAGGAGAAAGAGGCTCTTTGTACCATTCAATCTCTTGGCTAAACGAGACAATGGGTTGAATTGCTGCTATGAGACTGTGACAGGCTGTTTGGCTGGGCGTGTATCATATATGTCTAGAAGCTGTTTGTAATAATGACATTGTTAGGTCTTCGTCTAGTAAATATGGAATTATAATTGTATCATGTCCTGTGTCAATTGTTAAACCAAAGAAAACTAGGGATTGGCTACCTAGACCCAAATCACCTGACCCAAAATTTGGCTAGGGCAACTAGGTAGGCATGTTTTGATGTTGGGTTAATTTGTTAGATAAACCCTCTTTTGCAACCATTTTCTGTTAATGAGCAAAAAACTGGAAAAGTAGATTATTTAATTTGATGATGTTGCTTTATGGCAATAGTCACCAGAGCTCTAGGAAATTGGGATCAAATTTTGGGGTCAAACCGCCAGCAAGGAGATGAGGCGTTTTTTACTATTCATTATATTGGAGGAAACAGAGAATGGGTGCAATTAATTGTTGCTACGAGACTAACACAAGCTGTTTGCTGGAGAAATATCATAATTGTTTCTATATACTGTAAAAGTTGTTCATCCTAATGTTATTGTCAGGTCAAATGAAAAATTAATTGGATCATGTAATGTAAAGAAAACTAAGGATTGGCTACCTAGAGCACCAACTATATATATAGACGGGACTAGTTAGGCATGTTTGATGTTGGGTTCACGAATGTTAGATAACCACTCTTTCGAATAATGCGCATGTCACCTATGTTAGAATTTTCTGACTCTAACTGAGAGTACATGTTGGGTCAGTTTCTAGTTACTTTTGAGACATGTCGATGAGGCTGGAGTCATGGTGTGGTCTCTTACATCCCTTTCTAACCCCTTTTCAAGGATAAGCATCATGGTGAGTTGACCGGGTCTTCTACTAATCCTTGTTTTGGGATATCTACAAAATTTTTGAAGAAGTTAAAACTAAAAAAAAAATATGAGCGATTAATAAAAGTTGTATTTGGGTTGGTTGGTCCTTGATGTATTTTTGGGGATCAATTCATCTATATTTGTGATGTGAATTCACAAAATTGAGGTTAAGCACAGGGAAAAAGGAAAGTATTCTTTTCGTGCAATACGTCTTCCAAAAGATAAGATGGAGTTTATCCAAAAAGTGATGATATAGAATAAATTATCTGAAACAAATGTTAGCCCTTGATTAATTGTTCATAATTCTTACACGCCTTATTATAATTGGGAATGTTGGAAAGACTATATGGAGCAATTGTTCAAGGGCTATGAACAATTGAGGTCATCTTAGGAACTTCTCAAGTATTTAACTGATCGATCAACCTAATTCTTTTCATATACCAAGTTAGAACTGAAGTTTTACTATAATATAATTGGAGATCAATCACATGACGAATTTTGTTTCTATATGGAGTTCAATTGCAGTTTCCGTAAACCAATAATGCATGGACTATTGACATCCATGATTGACATGATACTATGATAGAGATTCTGATTTGTTAAAGGCATGCAACGAAATGGAACTTCTTGATTGCAGATCATACTATTAGTAAACTAAAAACTTTTCACCAGGAAAGAACAATTGAATTTTGAATTAAAATCGAGTATTGGGTTTCCAAGTTGTTTCTTGCATGCCAACGAAGTGAACTTGTATGAGAATAAATTCCCAAATCCATACATGGATACCTTTTGACCAACAGAAACAAATACTTGGAAGCCACATAACATTGTTACCTTTTTTTATTAAAAAATTTACTTGTATCTGAAATTTGTGATTAACAAGAAGTGTCTTAATACAGAGAATTTCGATATATGCAGAGGTCTTGCTTCATGTGTTAGTAGTTTACAACAGCAGATGGGGCAGCACATGGTTGAAAACAAAATTTGCTTTCTATATCAGTGGATAAACTGGCGTATTTAGTGGAATTGCGAGCTGAGTTAGGTATGGATACGAGAATTTTTATATTTGTAAGAAAATTCTGGACAAAAGAATGGTAAATATAACTTGGTTTAAGTTTTCTCATGGAATTAGCCCAAATATGCTATGATAGATGTACAAGCGCAAGGTCTTAATGAATGTCTGTTCCTATTTGTGTCCTTTTCTGCCAACCTGAGACATGTTAGATTCGCATAACATATTCTGATTATGCCCTTAACATTTGGTTGAAGAATTCCGAATGCAAATTCTTGACATGTTTTTTCAATACAGCAAAATTAAGTTTCTGATTAGACCCCTTGGTTCAGCCTCAAAGAAACCTGACTTGATCATGTTTATCATGCACTAGTCAAAAAGCCCTTATCCATTGTACCATCCTGTTACATCGTAAATGTGCGTTACATTATCGCATAAATGTAGTCGATTTAACTGTCTTTCGAGTCACATTACATGTCGCAAAAGTCCCCCGCATTACACCATTGATCATCGACAAGTAACGGCTCATGTTTCAGGCAGTTATTAATTCGACTACTAATCATTTTAGGCAAGTGTGTCAGTTAAGTCGCATTTAAACCCGTCGTATACCTTCAATTCTTTCCCGATTTTAATAATTCAAAGACCGATAGATTCGTCATCAAGCCTACGACAGAACCGCAACAAAAAATACCTCAAATGGTTCCGCCATTGCCATTAAAACCTCGAAAAACTCCGACAAACTCACACAAACCCTTGTGCTTGACCACTTTCCATTCGAAAACCAATTTCTCCCTGTACACTACACCAATTCAACCAAATTTTACATCCACATAAACCACATCTGAAGACCTAAATCCTACTTCAAACCAAATCAAAATCCATAAACTACAGCTCGAGAAATTAATCCCCAAAGTGAGAGGAGAAGCACACCCGAAGGGCACAGAAGCAGCCTACTACCCAATCCAAGCATCCTCCCTTCACAACCTGACCAGCTTCGAACCGTAGATCTGATTCAAATCCAAAGGCCCACAATTATTTCAGCGCCAGCGCTCGATCCGTGTGACACCCCTCTCGACCAATCAGCGCTCGCCACTACGTCTTCCCTTTCACACGGTCGTCATATTTAAACTCTCCTTCTCTTTCGCCTCTCTCACACCATACATACAAACACCTCTCTATTTCTCTTTACAATTCTCGTACCAAATTTCGAGCTCTAGTAATGGCGTCTGGTGATATCGTGCCAGTTCAGACCGAGGATCCCGTCGTCGACTCGGCTCCAACCGACCCAACTCCGATGGAGGTCGAAGCCGCCGCCGACGCCGAGGCCGAGGCCGCCGCGGCTGATGGGTCTGATAAGCCTAAGGAGAAGAAGGCCAAGGAGCCTAAAGAGAAGAAGCCTAGGAAGCCTCGTTCTCCTTCTGCGCATCCGCCTTATGCTGAGGTTTGTTCTCTCTCTTTGTCTCTGTTTGTAGTCAAAATAGGATTGAATCTCGTCTAACCATTCTCAAACGGTACTAGGCCATTGGAAATCAAATCTATAGTTCTATATCCGGTTTATTAGTTATTAGTTAGAGAGAAATCAACTTATTTGTGCGAAACCAGCCATATATAATAGATAAATTGTAGATTCAACCTATCATAGTGACAAATTTGTGAGAGTTCTATGTCAATTATATTTTACCACTGTAAATTTATGGATTTACACTTTACCTACATCTATTCAACACAGTAAACATTAATGACAGGAGATATTTAGGATAGTTTTGCACAATTGATCCACTTGTCTCATCATAAATGTATTGATTCTTGTACAAGCAATGTATGATATCCTAAATACCCAATATGTGGCATTTTGTCACAATTTAACATCAGCATTACAAATTGATCTGCATATGTATTAACAATTGATTCAATTTTGACTTAATTCAGATGATTACTGAGGCAATTACATCTCTGAAAGAGAAGACTGGATCAAGCCCTTATGCAATTGGGAAGTTCATAGAAGACAAGCACAAGGCTCACTTGCCTTCCAATTTCAGGAAGCTCCTATTGTTCCACCTCAAAAAGCTAACTGCATCTGGCAAGCTCTCTAAAGTGAAGAACTCCTTCAAGCTTAAGAGTGTTGTCGCACCAAAACCTGCCGCTAAGAAGGTTGTCAAGCCTAAGGCCAAGCCGGCTGCCAAACCAAAGGCCAAGAGTGCCAAATCCACCAAGGCTGCTGCTCCAGCTAAAGCCAAGGCAGCAGCTAAGCCAAAAGCCAAGCCGGCAGCTAAACCAAAGAAGGCAGTTGCCGCTGCTCCAGCCAAACCAAAGAAGACAGTGGCCAAGGCTGCTCCAGCCAAGGCAAAGAAGGTGGCAGCAAAGCCTGCTGCTGCTGCTAAGCCTAAAGTGGCACCTAAGCCAAAGAAGGCTGCAGCACCAAAGGCCAAACCGAAGGCTGCTCCGGCCAAGGCTAAAGCAGCTCCTAAGCCAAAGGCAGCTCCAGTTAAGACCAAGGCTGTAGCTAAGCCAAAGGGAGCATCTCGGCCGGCTAAGGCAGCAAAGACCTCAGCTAAGGATACACCTGGAAAGAAAGCAGCTGCTGCTCCGGCTAAGAAGGCAGCACCAAAGAAAGCAGCGGCACCGGCAAAGAAGGCCGCAGCTAAAAAGGCGGCCACACCAACTAGAAAGTTGCATGCTAGGAAGGCTAAGAAGTAGATAGAAAGTATTTAGAGTTTTTTTTTTTATCTTTTTTCTTGAAAATTGGGTGTGAGATGATGGTTTTAGGTTGATTTGTAATGGGTAGAGTCTGTACATTTGACACCAGTTTTAGTGGTATTGCAGGTACTTGGGAAACTTGGGGTAATGTATGTTATATTACTTAGGAATGAGAGGAATTAATGTTCTAATATGCGTTTCAGTGGAAATTTAGATCCTTTTTAAATTGTGGATTTGTTTTCTATTAGATTAAGAGGTTTCTGTGGGCTGTTTTAAGCCACAGTTTGGTCTTATGTTTGCTTGTTTTAATTGAGTTGTGCATACGCACCAAAATAGCAAAACACCGAATTTTTGGTAACGTTGAATACTGAAAATTCACTTGGCTCTAAATATCTATTGCCCATTTGGATTTGTTATTTGGTATAGGTCCTATAGGGATAAAGTTTGTTTTGTCAAGTTGTCCTTTGATTTAATCAAAAAGATGATAATAAAAGACACTTGAATTCGGATAACTTCAAATGGTAAATTTCAGACTTTATCACCATTCTGACGGGTGATTCATCTTTTTAATTTTTTGAAGTAAATCTAGTAAAATCTTAATTACCCATCTTTTTTCTTTCATAAAGAAAACATCACTCTGCATTAAAATTGTTACTTCAAAGGAAAAAGCCGGAGTCGTCTGACCAGAGGATAACTACATTGTTTAAGAAGAGAATTATCAGAAACAAACTACTAACAACCCGGATTAAATTGAGAATAAGACACGCAAAAGTGTGTTAATTTGTTGTCTAAATACAACTGTCACAGAACTGAGCAAGGGTTTCAGCACATGGCCTATGTGTACCGCTGTCTGATAAGCAATCAATGGATAATAAATGGAAGATATAATAGTAACACCACAATGCAAAAAGGGAAAAAAAAAAGGGAACGAGGATGTTTTCAAACTGGAGAGAAGCCAACATGCAACGGCTCCTTTCGTTTACGGATAGACTTTTATGACGAAAAGAATATTTGTAGGGCCCATTTAAGAAAGCGGTCAATACTTAACAGTTTAATAGTATGTTCGGTGCGTCAAGATTCGTGTGAGCTATTGATCTTCGGCTGTCATGCTTCCTTTTCATCCTACCACTTTTTTCAGATAAAGTTGGCTTCCTCCGGATTTTCTGATTTTCAGTAAAATCAATTATACACGTAGCGGGTCGTATGAAAACGCTTTAAGATGTCCGCTACATGTTATTATTGGTGTAGAGATAATAGTAGATCATATATTTCAAGTAGCGCGCTTGCTTTAGGGTACGTTTGGCATGGAGAGGTTAGTGGGTTTAGAGGGGTTTTGGGGTTAGTTGGAGCTACCTCGAAAATCCCATCCCCTCACTATTCTACCTCGAAATTCCAAAAAGTACCTCGAAAATCCCAAAAAGTACTAACCTTACACCACTAAACCCACTAACCTCACCCATGCCAAAAGTGCCCTTAGAAACGAAAAGAGGAGAGAGTGTAACAGGGAGGTCGGTGATGAGAGATGGTGCGCAATGCCGCAATCTGACGTTAAAAATTGAAAAATTGTCATTTGAGAAAATTTGGAAGTGCGTAAAGTAAAAAAATGCAACAAAAAAGGGCACTGAATTAAGGCACAGGTCTGTTCTTCATGTTCATTCTGATCTGTTCTTTTTAATTTTTTTTTCCTGTTTTATTTCCACCTGGGAACTTATCCTCTTTTATTATTTTTGTCTTTATGCTAACTAGTGGTCATGAGCTTACATCTTTTTTTGTTTTGGTGTATTTTATTCTTCTTTTTGGGTAATTAATAACGCTCATGAATTTTCGGTCATTTTATGTCGTATGTCCAACGAGGCTTGAATTTGAAATTTTTGTGGAAATTATTTTTTAACTTATGATATTACCGATGCTGTTAGAGTGTTAGGTGGATTCTAATTAATACTGTACCTTTGATATCGTAAAATTGAATGTATCCACTAAAAGTATGCTAAAATCATGCATAGAATTATTTTTTTCATATTATATTGTTAGAGCACAGCGAAGGAATGTATCATATCAGTAGAGTATTCAAACTATAAATAATTATAGGCATAATATGATAATCATGTTTAATATTATATTATACAAGCAAGCTCGGACATACAAAATTTTCACTAATGTTATTTCAAGGTTTTAAAAAAGTATCCCCAATGATTGAAAAAGAGATAATTAGTTTTATGCCACCGTGAATTTTGTTAATTAGAAAAATATCATTCTTAAATTGCTAATTAAATTATGCCATTATAAAATTGCTAAAATTACTTTTATGCCACTATTTTTTCAAAATCATACTAATTCTAAAAATGTCATTACCAAATTTGTCTTTAACTTTTTTTAATGACCAAATAACCCCTCATTAAAAAAACAAACCCTAAAAAAAAAAAAAAAAAAAAAAATGAGACGGCGCTCAGGGAAGATTTTTGAATGAAGTTTGCTGCCCTTTAGCCTTAACACCCTTACTAAATACTTTTATTAAATATGTTCATGAAACTTAATTTAATTATATAAATGTTGTCTTGCCCTCTTTTTTACTACTTACTACTAAATAACGCTAACAGCACTAAAAGTTAACTAATCTAAGGACTTTCAAGCGTACTAGCAGCAGTGCCCGCTCAATGTACGGACGGACTTTAATATGTAAACATATTATTTGACATATATATGTTGTCTATTTTCAATATCTAAGATCAACATTGTCATGATTGGTGTTGAAGGTAGCAGTATTCAATACATAGAAAGACTTTAGTGTAAAAAATTAAGATAATTTTATACATTGAGTGCATGTGTGAGTGTGATATGAGAGCAATTAATATTTTTGAAATTAAATTTTATTACCTTAATCATTTCGCAAAACACTTCGGTATACAACTTTTTTTTGTGAATGTTTCATGGTTTTATCAGCAACTTAGTTGTTTGTCAGGATATACCATCATCCATTAAACATAATATAATGACAATTTAAGACACTAAAACTGACCTTCAAAAAAAAATTAAGTCACTAAAATTTGTGGCAAAGTGATGGTATACCATTTCTAATTAATAATTAAAATTTTTATACTTAATAATTTAAATTTAAAATAAATTAAATCATAAGACAATACCAATTACAAAGCACAAATAATGTTAAATTAATTGATTGGCAACTCTCCATTTTTACTAACTTAAGGTACGCCCTATGCCTCTCAGTTTATATGGTTCGTTCGCATTTAATAATGACAAAAAAAAAATGTTGCGACTTTGCAAAAAAAAAAAAATACATGCACGGCATACTATCTTGTATCTTTTCATAGAAAAATGTAAAATCTGAAGTGCAACTCTAAATAGAAAGGGCTCTAAAGATTTTCATTATTAATTAGGCTCTAAAAATGTCAAGTGCGCTGCGTCTTGTTTCCTAATTAGACGGAAAACCAAATAACACTGTTATTTCGTCTAGGAATACACATCCAACCATAGATCAAGTCGATCCAACAGCAAAAAAAATTGTTTACTGATCGGTCTTGGGGGACCAAGTCAAAACAAGTCCTCAGTATCACCGATGTAAATCGTTTGCAGTGATAGCTTAAGGGTCGAATCCACAGGGACGGTGTTGGAATACCGGTCTTTTGCTCTATTCAATTTGCTAGACGAGAGTTCAAATGTTTTTGGGGTTTTAATAATGAACTAAAGTTTCAAACAGTAGAAGACAATGACAAAAGACACAAAATTCAACAATAGGACAAAGTTAGGGTCAATTGCTACGGGTTCCTACTCCTGGCCGTGTCTGGTCGGGTCGACTGAATTCAGTCGGGTCCGACAGAACACGCCGCCGGTGCAAATTACTTTGTTAAACGTTCTATTTGATATGTAGGTTCTTGAATTGGTCCAGGACTTACAGCGCTAACTCTCGTTCTTGGCTTAAACAACTGGATTCAATTCTTCGAACCTCCTAAAAACCCTAAGTTTCAACTCTCGTTCCATGGCTTAGGTTTTCTAGGTTTGACTTTCCTACCGGTAGGACAACCTTCTTCTCTCGATCTCAGGTAGAGACACGTCTCTCGACTAAGTCCCGGGTTCACCTCTCGGCTACTACCAATCCTATGGCAAGTGGTTGTAAAAAGACTTAGAGTTCCGGTTCTTACTACCTAGCAAACTAGACTCGGCCGCGTCTATTGGGTATAAACCTTCAATCCAAGCAATTCACAAACAACAAGATAAAACAAGACAATCAAGAGAGCCAAAGCAAATCGAATAAAACGTCAACAAGAGTAAAGATCACATAGCTACCAAGTATCGGTTCCCTACAATTGCCCCTAAACAAGAAACTACTCACACATCGTCATAAAACAAACACAAATCAACAAGTAAACTGTATCAAACAACATATCAAAGAAGTATATAGAGAATACAACAATAAATCAAGCAGATCTGTAGCAAAATCGGTTCTGTCGGACCCGACAGAATCCTGTCGGGTCGACAGAACCGCCCTGGCGGCTGCTGCCCTCCAAAATTGCTCTAAATCTTGACCTAAACGTGAAAAGTTCCTTTCTCTCTCTTCCTAGGCGCCTAATCAAGCCAGGGACGCGTCCTGGGCGCCAGCTAGCAAGTTTCCAAAGATGTTCTGGCTTCCTGGGCAAGAATCTGGCTTCCAAATCTGCTCTCTGTCCCGTTTCTGTCGGGTCGACCAAATCCTGTCGGGTCGACCAAATCCTGGCAGAAGCGGTTTTTCTTCGTTTTCGAGCCCAAATCGGTGCCAAATGCTCCAAAAACCTGCAAAACACAAGGGACAACAGCAGTACCTCTATTCTAACATAAAAATAACATAAAACAAACTAAAAACACAACTTTTTGATTGAAATTGGGGCCTAAATGGGGTTGAAATGTGTGCATGAAACCCCCCTATCAAATCCCCCCAAACTTAAAATTTGCTTGTCCCTAAGCAACAGTTAGAACCAAAGAGAAGGATTTAGGACCAAATTACAATTGAAAAGTTGTTTCACTACAAGTTAAGAGAAATCTTTAAGGAAGTCAAAGTCGTGCCTTTGAGAGTTTTTGGAATCGGAAATGACAAAGCAATTTCAAAACAAGACAATTCAATTTCAAGCTGAGCTAATCCATTTGTGAACAATCTTAGAGTTAAACTTGAGCTGTCGATCAAGAATCGTTTGCCTAACTAATAGGTCGGTTAATCTTTCAAAGAGTTTAAATCGATTTCAAGTCAGGTAGAAACGGGATCGAACCCCCTCAACTCAAATGATCCGAACTAACCCTAAGTCGTGAACCACATGTTTAGACATTTCGAACCACTTTAAACAAAAATAAATTTAAATTTAGATTTTAAGTTGCGGCGATTCATCGCTTAGGGTTTTATGCTATTGGGACTTGGATATAGCTACCGGCACATGACGCACCG
This sequence comes from Rhynchospora tenuis, assembly GCA_027725995.1. NCBI lineage: Eukaryota > Viridiplantae > Streptophyta > Magnoliopsida > Poales > Cyperaceae > Rhynchospora > Rhynchospora tenuis. The sequence continues at coordinate 151,649,071 of CM050888.1, read as the reverse complement.
GGGAGATCGGACGGGTGTCGCACGACTAAGGCCACGGTACACTTGGGCCAGAGCTCCTAGCAACTCCGTTACCAACGCTTTCGCGCCAGGTCGTCATCTCTCCAATATCACACGACCAAGGCCACGGTATACTTGGGCCAGGGCTCCTAGCAATATTTGTTTGATTTCAAGTCCCTTCGCACCCTCATGTTCGCAACAGGAATTATTAGGTGTTTTTGTGTTTTTGTGATTTTTTTTTATTTTTTTTTATTTTTGCAACAAAAAGACTTAAAGAAGTGGTTCGACTATTCTAAACATGCGAGACACAACTTACGGTTAGACAAACCTTTGAGTTGAAAGAATGATCTTAGACAAACGATGGTTGCCCTTTTGCCGGCTCTAACCAACGAATTCAATTAATCCCTTATCAAATTAACCACCCAATTAGTTAGAAAAACGATTACCGAAAAACTACTCTCCCTTTTCGCCAAGAAGTTCAAGCTTTGGATTTCTCAAATTCATTTTCAAAACAAGATTTTTGCAACGCATTTTCCAAGTCCAAATTCTCTCAAAAACCAAACTTAAGACACACCCCAAATCAATCTCTCAACTTTCCTAAATGCAAACTTACATGAATTTATAATACAAACAAGTTCCCTATATGCAATGCAACTCAGGACCAGATTTCAGACGGACCCGACTGAAAACAGACGGACCGACAGAATCCTAGCCGAGAGCAAAACTCATCCAGTCGGGTCCGACCGAAATCAGATGGGTCCGACCGAATGAGTCCAGAGACTAAAATGAATAAATGCCATGATGCAAACCTAGATACACGTGAATTTTTCCCAATTTTCTCAATTTCCCTTCCCCAAACTTGCTCGATGGCAGCGCAAAAACTCAAATAAATCAAGTTTAAAGGAAAGTAAAAAGAAAAAGTTAAGAAAAACTCACAAGAAAGTCGTGGTGCTCGTGGTGGGGGCGTCTAGTACGCTGGATCATCCGACTTCGGCCCGTAGTGGGGGAAGAGAAGGAGATGCGTCGAAACGCATAAGGCAAGCACGAGTGGGTCGGGTCTGTTTCCGAAGCGTCGCCAAATTTTTTTTTTTTCGCCCCGACCCAGTTTCTGTCGGGTCCGACTGAATTTAGTCGGGTCCGTCCAAAATGCTCCAGAGCAAAAATTGATCTCCCTTCCTCCATTTTGCTTCTGCCTTGTTTCCGTCGACCCGACAGAATTTAGTCGGGTCCGACTAAATGCCTCCAGAAGCCTGAAAACACACACGACTTAGCCAATTTTTATAAAATTTTCGTTTTTCTAATTTTTTTGTATTTTTAAGATTTTCAAGACTTAAAATTAAAAGTAATAAAAAGTAAATGAAAACTCCCTAAACCCTTGGGTTGCCTCCCAAGAAGCGCTCTTTTATGGTCTTGAGCTCGACCACCTTGCATTTGCTCGTCTTATCTTCACCTTTCTCCCATTTAAAGCATCATAGTTCTTCCAAAAGTGCTTGAATGGACGCCTTAAAACATGCTTGGTATGCTCTTCTTTAGATGTCATCATCCTTGGCTCTAATTGGATGTGATATTTGATTTGAGATTTGTTGTCTTCCATCACATCGAGTTTCTCCAAACATCTTCTAAGTGTGCTCAAGTTGAATTGGTTGAACTTTTCATTCATGTTGTCGGATGCCTCGACCTTGAGTGTTGCATCACCATCTTTCTTCTCTTCAACTTTTTCATTCATGTGCTCAATTGGAGGATTCTTCAATTCAAACTCATTAGATTTGACAATTTCATCTCTAAATAACCTTTGTGGAAATGGAATTGGAGGGATATAGGGAGGAGGTGGTATATACTTTGGTTCATCAAATTCCTCTTGTACCTCCCTATTCTCAACTTGTATGCTTTCAATTTCATTGGTCTCTAACCAAATTTTGGTCTTTTTGGAACTAGAATTTTCAAATTCGCAATCATTACACAATGTCAATATATTGTTTTGTTCATTTTTTTGCCTATATGAGGAAAGCTCTCGTTGAGCAACTATAGTTTTTAACATCGTGATTGTAGATGATAAAAACTTCAATTCCTCAAGAAGTTCCTCATTTTGCTTGATTTGACTCACTTTAAAATCTTCAAAACTTAATTCAATACTTAGCATTTGTGTATATGATGGAAAATCATCAAAACTTGGAAAAGAATAAGACCTATGGTATGGTTGAGACATTAAACCATGATTGTTCAAAGCAAAAGAAGAGTAATTAGTCAAACCAGAATTGTATATCTCCCTATTGAGATCCAAACGGTCCATTTGAAATTCAAACGGTCCATTTGAAAAGGCATTTATGTTGTATGTTTCAGGTTCCCTCCAGACGAATCTCGAACGACCCATTTGGTAGTTAAACGGTTCGTTGAAGCCGATGAGGTTGCTGAAGTCCTGGTTGTCGCTCCTTCCTTCTCCACATGCAACTTTTATCGTGTTTTGCACGATGTTGAAATGATGCTCAAATGGACTTATGCTCGCATCGAGTCCATATCTTCTAATCATGTGGTCGGGTATTTCTTCCCTCCAATTTGGCTTGTCCTTGCGCTCGAATTCCTGAAAATCATGAAACATGGTGATAGAAAATATTTTTGGGAAATTTTATATGATAAAACAAGAAGATACAAGGATACAAGGTGTCTAACTTAATTAAGTAAAGCAAAATACCAATATTCTAGCAAACCGTCCCCGGCAACGGCGCCATTTTTGATCGGTCTTGGGGGACCAAGTCAAAACAAGTCCTCAGTATCACCGATGTAAATCGTTTGCAGTGATAGCTTAAGGGTCGAATCCACAGGGACGGTGTTGGAATACCGGTCTTTTGCTCTATTCAATTTGTTAGACGAGAGTTCAAATGTTTTTGGGGTTTTAATAATGAACTAAAGTTTCAAACAGTAGAAGACAATGACAAAAGACACAAAATTCAACAATAGGACAAAGTTAGGGTCAATTGCTACGGGTTCCTACTCCTGGCCGTATCTGGTCGGGTCGACTGAATTCAGTCGGGTCCGACAGAACACGCCGCCGGTGCAAATTACTTTGTTAAACGTTCTATTTGATATGTAGGTTCTTGAATTGGTCCAGGACTTACAGCGCTAACTCTCGTTCTTGGCTTAAACAACTGGATTCAATTCTTCGAACCTCCTAAAAACCCTAAGTTTCAACTCTCGTTCCATGGCTTAGGTTTTCTAGGTTTGACTTTCCTACCGGTAGGACAACCTTCTTCTCTCGATCTCAGGTAGAGACACGTCTCTCGACTAAGTCCCGGGTTCACCTCTCGGCTACTACCAATCCTATGGCAAGTGGTTGTAAAAAGACTTAGAGTTCCGGTTCTTACTACCTAGCAAACTAGACTCGGCCGCGTCTATTGGGTATAAACCTTCAATCCAAGCAATTCACAAACAACAAGATAAAACAAGACAATCAAGAGAGCCAAAGCAAATCGAATAAAACGTCAACAAGAGTAAAGATCACATAGCTACCAAGTATCGGTTCCCTACAATTGCCCCTAAACAAGAAACTACTCACACATCGTCATAAAACAAACACAAATCAACAAGTAAACTGTATCAAACAACATATCAAAGAAGTATATAGAGAATACAACAATAAATCAAGCAGATCTGTAGCAAAATCGGTTCTGTCGGACCCGACAGAATCCTGTCGGGTCGACAGAACCCTGTCGGGTCGACAGAACCGCCCTGGCGGCTGCTGCCCTCCAAAATTGCTCTAAATCTTGACCTAAACGTGAAAAGTTCCTTTCTCTCTCTTCCTAGGCGCCTAATCAAGCCAGGGACGCGTCCTGGGCGCCAGCTAGCAAGTTTCCAAAGATGTTCTGGCTTCCTGGGCAAGAATCTGGCTTCCAAATCTGCTCTCTGTCCCGTTTCTGTCGGGTCGACCAAATCCTGTCGGGTCGACCAAATCCTGGCAGAAGCGGTTTTTCTTCGTTTTCGAGCCCAAATCGGTGCCAAATGCTCCAAAAACCTGCAAAACACAAGGGACAACAGCAGTACCTCTATTCTAACATAAAAATAACATAAAACAAACTAAAAACACAACTTTTTGATTGAAATTGGGGCCTAAATGGGGTTGAAATGTGTGCATGAAACCCCCCTATCATTTACTACTTAGACCTAGAGTGTAATACCTATGCATTACGTGTATTTATAAATAGTAGAGATTACAGAGAAACCATGTCAAAATATACTTAAAACTTATTCTACGGTACTAGGGTTCACTTACAGCCTCAATTAATGTATTAAATGAATGGGATTATGAAAGTTTGTCATGAATATTTTGTTGAACTGCAATAAATTATGAAACTTATTAAGTTATATTTTTCCATGAATATTAATGTTAATTTCTGAATTTACATTTAAAATTTTCATTTATGAATTTTTTTATAGGATTGATTTTGATTGTGCCATGTTGCAAACTAGATTATGGTCATAAATTATGCCATTGTTAGATGACTAATTAAAACTATGTCACTATTTTTATGCACTAGTGGCATAAAACTAATTGTTAATGATCTATAATGGCATAAAACCATTTTTTGTGATGGCATATTACTAATTTTTAAATTTTATAGTGGCATATTTAAAAGGGTAAAATTGTCATAAAATTTTCCGATGGCAAAAACTTAATTGCTATTATTTTATAGTGGCAAAAAAATAATTTGTCGTTTAGCGATGATATATCCATAATTTCAAATATTCGCAGTAGCATAAATCTAAATCACCCTTAAAAATACTTAAATCACACAAAAAGTGCATAAATTGCACAAGACGAATAACTTAATTAATTAGAAGACCTAAGAAACCATTAATCTATTATGGAAGCACGAATACATTTGCTCAAAACATTTTGACCATTCAACACAATAAATTATGGTTAATTCTCTAAGTTTTAAATCATATATAAAGACTTGGTCGGAGAGTCCACATTGATCGGAGTCACGTATTTTGTTTTAGATTGCGCGATTCAGCAGATCGCATCATGAGAGAGGGAGAGAGAGAGAGAGAGAGAGAGAGAGAGAGAGAGAGAGAGAGAATTCCAAGCATAAAAACGGGAATACACGTCATACAATTGTCCAGGTTCATGTTGGAAGAAGTTTGCAACATTGGGTCTGATCCGATTTAAATTGGCAGATTTAAATTTGCAAGTGAATTTTCCACCGACCGCTGCACCGGAGAGGAGCCGAATTTTTAAAGTGCCTTCTAAAGTTTTTTTTTTTTTGGTTGGTACTTGGTAGGTAAAATAAAGCAACTGCAACAGTCTCTGTATAAATATTAAATAAAATTAAATTAACCCCGAATAGAAAGCAACTTATATAGGAAGTATATATCTCTTTACAGGTAGTCTGTTAGTGCAGAGTCATCTTCAAAAAAAAAAAAAAAAAAAAAGTGCAGAGTCCAGTCAATAACAAATTCTATCTAATTTGAGTTGCCTTTTGTATTTCTTTTTTAGCAACGTCGGATTCCATTGTCCCTATATAATGTGCATCCAGTTCATAGTTTTCTTCCTCATTAGGAACTCCAACATGTTGACAGTATTTATTTATTTGATGGGTGTTTTTATGTCTTCTGGGGATAGATTGATTCTTATTGATAGTGTTCTCTCTGTTCTAAATCCTACCTTTACTTTTAGCTCACTATGAGACGTCTATCAAAGAGGTTAATAGACCTCGTAGAAAATGTAAAAGGAAGCACTCTGTCTAAAATACGGAATACTATACAGCAGAGAAGGTAAACCCAGAAGGATTTTTTTTTGTTAACGGTAATGCTTATAACATTGTTCTTTTTTAATTTTGGAAACCTTTGAATATTTTACATTTTAAAGTTTCTATTTAAAAAAAAAAAAATCTGTAGAAGTCATATTTGATTTTGCCTTGTTTCTCTCTCAAGTAACAAGCCAGTTGTAGCACTTCAACGTTTTTTTTTTTTAAATTTAGTTTTTTGCTTTATGTGTACTTTATTTAACGTATAGCGTATTTCTAATTGTAAATCAGTTAAAAACTCATATTGAGTTTTTTGTTTTCAAAGAAAATATTCACACACAAAACTGAAAGCACCATAAACGAACATAAAGGGTTAGAGCTTCTCTTGTTGGGTGCCGTTTGGACTTTTGAATGAATGAAATATTCAAACACCGATTTAATTCAAGATCAGAAAAATTCCAACACAAATGATGAAGTTGTAATTATTTGTTTGGGCATATGTCATTTTTTCACTACTGTCGAAGGTGGGTACAATCTGAAAATTAAAATTGAACTTATCTTTTTCTCTGATTAAACAATTGAATGAAATCGACATGAGTTGGGTGCACATGATTAATCTCCAACTACCTTTCAATTTAAGAAAAGGTAACAATTTAAGAATGCCATGAGCAGAGTTGCACGGATATTTGGAAGATTATTTCAAATTAAGTTTATACTTTTGTAATTGCTCCTGTCAATCAAACACTTATGGGAAAATGTTTATGTACATAAGACAAAGATAACTGAATTGGGGGAAAAAAAAAACCCAAACTTGTATGCCAAACAAAACAAATCTGTTTACTTAACAAAATTGCTTAATATATATACGACTTCTGCAGTGCTACCCTCTGGAAAGAAAAGAAAATGATAATTACATTCCGGAAACAGAAGTTGCTTCCTTGATATTGTTACGTAATTGCTTGTTTGAAATGTTTTGTTAGATCAAGTTAAAATCTTATCATTCTCTTGGTTTATTCTTTGTCGGAGATAAAAACATATCCAGAAAATACTTCTTCCTGTTTGGAACATTGGTGAATTAATATTAGTGTGAATGTGAATGAACTAATTGCATTACTATAAGTTGGTCCATTATATATACTTAATTAACACTGACATGTAACATTAAAAGCTTTGATGAGTTATTCTGCAGTACAACAAAAATTAAAAAGAAGTTAATTTCTACACTAGCATTTATAAACTTATAATTATATGTGTCCCACCATGCTACACATGCATCAGCAACCCAATATAAATTAGAGTATTTAATGATCTATAATCTTTTTAAATGATGATGAACTTATTTTATCTGACCTTTACTATATATTTGCATTTTTTTTAATCATTGCTGCTGTCAATGGTCTGATCGGGTCAATAATTTTTACATTGCTATTCTTTTAGAGATCAGATCAGATCTAACTTCTTTTTACGATTGTTTTGACCTGAATTTGATATTGATAACGGGTTAGATTAAGTCACATGTAATCCCAATCGATTATTACAAGTTATAATCTTTATTTTATTTTATTTATATTGAGCATATATGACATCTCGCATGCTTAAATGTTCTAGTTTTTTACCAGAGAAGATGCCATCGTCTTAATTTTAATTTCATATTTTTCAAGTATTAAACTCTAAAAAAAAATATGAAAGTAAACTTTATCATCCTGTACTTTCATAATTGTGTGTTGTTATAGTTGGCGAGGCAACCTTGTTTACGAAGTTCTGTTAAAGTTTTTTGTTTTTTGTTGTTTTTTGTTTGTTGTTCCTTTTGTTTCTGTTCCTGCTTTTACTTTTGTTTCTCTAGGTAGCCACTACCTAGCTATCAAAAAAAAATAAATAAATAAAAAAATAAAAAATTGTGTGTTGTTATAGCCATCAATACTCTCAGTTATTTTGGTTAGTCCGTACAACTGAACATTCGTTATTTTTGGGTCAAATTACTTTGTTTGTATAATAATGGATTAAATTGAATTACAATAATTTGCCATAGAGATGTGCAAAACACAAGGTGTAGTAAGAAAAACTCAATTTTCTAATTACATGTGTTATCTAAGCCCATTGTGGTTGTTTAATTTATTTACAATTAAAGGAGATTGCAGAGACGTAGGGTACATCGTAATTTATACTTGGGCTAATAATTACCTGTGCGGTGATGATGATACCTTTAAACCATAATTTCCTCTTAACTTTATATGAAATTTCACTTGCCATATGATATAATATTAAAAGGTTTTAAGCAGGGTATGTCTGTAAAGAGAAAATGAAAAAAAATATAAGGTTTATTGTCCATTAAGTTTAGAGAACTAAATCTTTTTTTTTTATAAAAAAATAATAATAGAATACCTCATTAACTTTATTGTTCAAAAACAGACCTAATTGCGATTTAAATAATCATATCTCACGAAACCATTCTACTAATGGTAATCAGAAAGAAAACACAGAGTAATTTCTGCCACGTGGCAAGTGCCAACCTTCTTGTTTGATCATTTAATTGTTCGTTCTATTTTCGTTATCGCTATATTAGTTTCGGTCACACAAGTGGCGCCTATGATATGGAGCACAGAAACCTTTCTGGATAAATTCGGAATAAATGCAACTCATTTTGGACTTGGAAGAATCATCTTATGGTTTACATTAGAGTACACATGTAAAACAAATCCTCGTATTGAAACTATTTAGATTTTCTTTTTTTGGGTGGCATTTTGGTTTTAAATTTTAACAGAAATGATATACACCATCCAACAAAAAAACATCCAATACCATCCAATTGAACCAGCGCCATCCAACAGGCCAAAATAGCTTTTTTCCGTGTGCTACGTCAGCAAATTTTTTTGACCAATTTCTGAAAATTTTTTTGTGCTGACGTCATCAAATATGCTGATTTAAGGGTTCAGTTAAATGATTTAAAGGTTCAATTAAATGTTTTAAGGTTGAATCAAAGTGTATAATTGTTCAGTTAGATGCACCAATAATATGAAATTTTAGTGTTTTGTGTTCAGTTAAATACGTCAAGGGGTTATTTAAAAAGTATGTATGTGTTTAGTTAGATGCAACAATAATTTAGAATTTTAGTGTTTTGTGTTCAGTTAAATGCGTTAAGGGATGAACTTAAAGGTCTATGTGTTCAGTTAGTTGCAGCAGAAATTTGATTTCGTAGTTTTTGTGTTCAATTAAACTAGTTAAATAAAAAAAATAAAATGAACAAATACAACAAACATAGCGAACATTTACAATAACAATAAAAATATTTACAATAATAAACTGAACAAATATACAAATTTCCTGAGTAAGAAATAAATGATCATATTCAACATACAAAGTGAATACATAGTCATACAAGATGAACCATTAGGAAAACTAACTTAACATATTTGATCACTAAGTAATCTTTTTACAAATTATGAAGTGAAATAACCTTTGCATCAGTAACAGAACATAGTAAAATTGAGCAAAACATAGAGAAGACAAATAACCTCCATTTTCACCCAAAATTACCAAAATCTCTCGCAACACAAAGTTCTTCCAAAAAAAATCAATAAAATTTGATGCGACCTAAGTTGAGGCTTATGTAAATCAACTTTAGCAACCCTTGAAGCAGAAACTTCGTCTCTAGTTCTTCTACTACTGGGTTTATCTCTATTGGGGAGACGAAATGAAGAAGATCGAGGTTTTTGAGAGGGATACGGGGCACATTTGTCGGTCAAAGGGAACGAGCTGGGTGCAAGAGGGGCAGCGAAGAGAGTTAGGAAGTGAAGAAAGGGGAGGGTCAATAACGGGAGACATACGTGGCAGATCGGGTGGCCACAAGGGAGGACACGTGGCACCGCGGAGACGGGATCAAACGACTGGAGACGTACTGGGCACTCTGGCAAGAGATCAAACGACTGAGAAGACGCACGATTTGGAGAGAGGAAGGTGAAGACGCGAATTAAATGCGCGACTGAAAGGAAAGGAGGGGAGCGCTGGTTTGGATGATGCTGGATGGTAATTTGGTGGATGGTAGGCAGTAATTACCAAATTTTAATGAATTTTTTTTACGACTCAAAAAGGTAAAATGTGGAATTTGGTCTTTTACTTGAGCCCATTTCTCGAGTATGACATGTATGGGCCTAAATTACTCTAAAGCCCGTGAACATTTCATTTTAAAGTCTCGTAAATTTGGAAAGCGGAAATTTCAAATTTCCATTTGAAGCAAATGCAATATATGATGTCCCATTTGGATTTTGGAGATTATTTTTTGCAATTTGAGGTAAGGTATTTGAATATCAATAGGGTGTTTGATAAAATTATAGAGTAAACATTGATTTAAGAGCAGCCAAACTAGAGATTGGATAATGAAGTTAGCTAGCAGTCTAGCACCATTCCGATTCGGGAAAAAGGAAAAATATATAAAAAAATATAATCGAAAACAACTATAATTATTAAATCATATACCCACAAAAAAAAATTAAGATACCTTTTGACTCATTACATTCTAAGCAGAGGTCTATTTGACACAATTTTGCCATATAGGTGGACTTTACCGTAAATTCCCCCTTACCTTCTTCAGCACAAAACCTCTCTTTTGCTACAAGTCTATAAACCCTCTCTAGTCTTCACTCGTGCGACAATACAAATGGTCGTCTAATCAGCTGTTCTAGTTCTAGAAGCAAAGGAGGATCTGCTATTCTGCTTCTCTTCTCCCGATAATGACGCACTAGATATCTCCAACCCCATTTACCCATTCTCTATCCGGGATATTATAGGTTATAGCATTCCCCATGGATTTAGACCCCGAAGGTATCTTTAGAGAAGACTCTGATTCGGATGAGGAGTTCTCTCAGGTATACTTCTCCTGTTTTCCTCGAGAGGAGCACAAAATTTTCGATTTGAAATGCTTGTACAATAGTCAATCACATTGAAATGAAATGTTGAAGTGCATATAGCAATGTCTAAAGAGCGTTTTGGAATGTGTATTAGGATGTTCACAAGCTGGAGATTATGTTACAGTTTTTATCGATACAAGTTTCACTCAATGCACCCCGTAAATATTTGAAAATATTTATTACTCTTAATTTGTGGGGCAAAATTCTTATCTACTGTTGTTTACCAAAAACTGCAACAAATAGGCCACATTCCTTTCTTTGCCTTGCTTTACCTTACCTTACCTTGCAGAGGTGATTTTAAAGTGAAGAGACAATTTTTGAGAAATTGGCAAATTAATTATATGAGAGGTCTGAACAATTTTAGAGATTAATATGGGATTTCTTATAAATTCTGGCCTTTTCTGTCAAGCAGGAAAAAGAACCAACTAAAGATCTAGTGGCGTACTTAGTTGATGCCTCCCCAAAAATGTTTAGCCCTGCAACAACTGATGTACGTAAGATTCTCTTGTAAATACTTATCTGTCCATCTTATTTTGTTAATATTACGAGGAAAGTAGTAGTGACTCCATTATGATGTAAACATTTACAATTCAAGGTATAAGCTTATCAAGTCATGTTTACCAAAAACTGTTGCAGCTGTGAATTTCTAATTTACATTTATATGTGATGTGGACTCCGTATGTTGTCAAATAGAAGTTTGTGAAGTGCAGAGGCAGATCTAGATATTATGCCAGTCATGTCCTTTTAGCATAGTATCACACTGGTCGTATTGGGCATCAGGTGGTCAGGTAGCACATTTTTCTATGAATTTTGAACTTTAGTATGACAAAAGCAGTTTTTCTTTGTAATATTTTTCTAGGGAGGAAAAGATGATACCCATTTTCATGCTGTGATGAACTGTCTCGTTCAAGCTCTGAAGGCGCAAATTATTGGCAGATCATATGATGAAGTTGCAATTGTCTTCTTTAATACTGTAAGAATAATAGTAATTCTTAATCATTTCAGTGTTATATCAAATACTTGGTACCATAAATTCACTAATTATGGTTTTTTCCTTGTTTTGAGAGGCTTTTCTTTGTTTAATACTGCCTTAGGATCAGAAAGTAGGTAACAGTAGCTACAGGTGACCCTGGTAGGAAAACTTTTTTTTTCTAAAAAAAATAACTCTAATTGTGCTCTTGAATCCAATATGGTACTTTAGCAGTTTGTGTGTGTTTACTCGAGGGCCTTATTTGTGGTTTTGGATGAACAAATATGTTAATTTTATTTGTGGATCAATATGACTTTGAGCTAATAGAAGGTTGAACTTATTAGTTTGAAGAACATTAAACCTAAGTGCTAAATAGGTTAGGTCAGGATTGCGACACACTGATGGGCTCCTGACATGTGATGAGATCAAGAAACCCTATTAAATGTGACCACTTATTCTGTCAGTGTCAGGAACAGCTTTTTCAGATGTCTTGTCGAACAAAAATAAACTTCTTCAGAATTAACAAAGTTTGATAATTATTCTTTGTTCTTCTCTTTTAATTCCATTTTTTCAGAAGGAAAAAAAGAATTTGCAAGACCAGGAGGCGGTATATGTGTTCAATGTGGAGGAGAGAGAGCCCCTTGACAAGCCCACTGCTAGGCTCATTAAAGAGCTCTCCTCCATTGAGGGTATTAATTGTGCCTTTCTTTCTAGGTTGTACCAAATAAACCAAATCTTCCACCCTATCTTGAAGAAGGTCCACCTCTTTTTGGGTTATTTGCGAACATCTCTAAAGCAAAAAATTAGGTTCACTGTTTAAGTCAATCAAAGAATGGTTATATCATCCATTCTCTTAATGCATACATTGCCTTTATTTCAAAAACTAATCAACATTAATAACTTAATAATTATTTGGTTTTATATAATTTGGGACGAATCATAGGAGCCTATTTTTTTAAAAAAAACTTTTGGTCATTTTGTGCTCACTGAATAGCATTCCTGCTGAAGCTGAATTGATATACCTTTGCTGATTTTACTAATAACTTCAAAATGTTCACAAATGAATTTATAATATTGGGTGATAGTTGCAATGAGGAATGTCTTTGTTAAGCTGAAAACTTTTGCTGCTTTACCTTTTATGGTCTATTTTCCATTTAGCAGGGGCGCTAATCTTGTTCTATTATTATATATTTTCTTCTTATTAATATCTATTACAACCGTCTTTGTGGTTATTTGACAGATACATTTCTGAGCAATATTGGAAGTCGTTATGGCATCACTCCAGGGTCCCGTGAGAATTCCCTTAACAATGCTATATGGGTTGCGCAGGCATTGTTACGGAAGGGGTACGTCCCTTTGAAATATGGACCATTATCCTGTTCATTTGAATATTGAAGATTTTTATTACTCTTGGATTTCACTGGGTTTTGGCTGTTCAGCTGATATGTACCTGTAACAGCCTTCCTTTTTTTGGGGGGCAACTTTTCCTTTGTATGTTTTTTTCTAATGGTTCTTGGTGTGTCTGTTTAAGTCTCAAGTCCCTTCGTAATTAGACAGGAACATCTGAAAGTTTAATTAACTGAAGGAATAATCTGGCATGAATCTGCATGCCACCAAATTAGCTTAGGTAATCTGCAGAACAAAAAATATCTCACTGGACATGACAAAGACAAATTATACCTCTCAGTTATCCAAAACAGCATCTGCTCTCTTTATTTTCATTTACCTTGAGATAAAAGGTAAGGAAGGAGAGATGGTATTGATTGTTGTATGAAACCACTTATATAATAGCCCACTATGTCTAATGTTTCTTTTTCTTCTATTATTATTATTATTATTATTATTATTATTATTATTATTATTATTATTATTATTATTATTATTATTAGTATTAGTATTAGTATTATTATTATTATTTACAATTTTGCCATTATTCTTCATCTAGATCAGCAAAAACCACAACAAAACGTATGGTTTTGTTCACGAATGAAGATGATCCATTTGGAAGTGTGGCAGGTGCTATCAAAACTGATATGATTAGGACAACCGTTCAGCGTGCAAAAGTAATAAAAATACCTAACTTGATTGTTCTTTTGTATCTTGTGAATTGAACCATATATTTTGACATTATTGCAAAAAGAAGTCAGCATAGCATGGTCACCTTTGCAAGTAACATTACCTTATATGCAGTCTGCAGGGATCAAATATGATTTAAAATTATAAATAACATAAATTGAGGAATGGAAAAAAAAAATACTCCCAGCATAAGTGTATATGGACCAGTGGCATCTATTTTAAGTAGCCAAATACGCAGATAGAATAGAAATTAAAATTCAATTAAAACAAAATAAAGAAATATGAATTCCTGCTGCAAGTAATACAGATTGGTAGACTGCTCACTACTGTTTTTACTTGACAGTGTCTATAAAAATGAACTTTCATGTAGGATGTTCAAGATCTTGGCATTTTAATTGAGCTTCTACCATTGAGTCGGCCTGATGAGGAGTTTAATGTCTCTATATTTTATGCTGTATGGCCCCAAAATGTCTTGGAATTTTAATTGAGCTTCTACCATTGAGTTGTCTGTTTGTTTTTTCTCTAAAATGTCTATTGCATTATATATTTCAGGATATGGTGGGATTAGAAGGCGATGAAATAGCCCAGTTCTTACCTTTAGCTAGCCAAAAGTATTTTCCTATTTCATCTAACAATAATGTCTCTGGTTTTCAGAACTTGTTTTTACTTTTGTTGATGAAATTGATCATTTCTCTAGTAGGTGAAAATTTGGGAACTTGGAGACAAAAATTGAATTAGTTGTTGTGTATCTAATGTCTTTGTAGTCACAAGCAAGCTAATTTTACTCTTCTTAATTGTTAACTATAGGATTCTGCCTACTTTTTATTTATTTATTATTATTTTTTTTTGAATTAAAGGTTGGAGGATATGACCGATCAATTGAGAAAAAGAATATTTAAAAAGCGCAAAGTCAAAACCCTAACATTTCAATTGACAAATGATGTTTGCATTGAAGTTAATACATACGCTCTGATTCGTCCTACTGTACCAGGTATACTTATACTAAGTACTCAGCATCCTATGTTCTATTTATTGCTGGACCTGTCAAAGTGTGTGAATACTTGCATCTTACCTTTTATTTTGGCATAATTGGGTTGCCTTTAAGGATTAAGTTTCATATGGCAGTTATCTGTACAAATAATAACCTTGATGTAAGTTTGGGAAGTTATATTGTATTCTCTGACTTTCTGTTTCTCTGCCATTACAGGGACTATTACCTGGCTTGATGCTATGACTAACATTCCTTTAAGGGTACACATTCAATCTTATATATTATTCTATAGCAGCTGTCATGAATCTGACAAAACTGGAGCCACTTGGCAGAAATGTAATAGTTGGTTCTTGAATGGTTGAACCTATTTCTATCCCAAGCTTTGCTTTTAGGTTATTGCAGTCCCTGCTTTCAGTTTATTTTTTTTGTCTTTTGTCTCCTTGTCTCTTAGGGTCTTTGGTTGGTTGGGCAGTTGTGGATCGTCAAGGGACCATAATGATTCGACACCTATTTGTTGTTGCCAGATTGCTTTTATCCACATCATTCAAGTGCAGTATCAGTTTAACTGTTATACTTGTGTAAACTATCAGTATATTAAATGTTTTCTTATTGTAGCAACTGAGAGTAACTTCTCTACTTTTGTCATGATTAAACATATGAATGATATAGAATAACTCTGAACCTCTATTTTTTATTTATTTTATTTTATTTTTTTGTGCAGACAGAAAGATCTTTCATTTGCAATGACACTGGAGCTTTGCTAGAAGAGGCACCAAAGCGATTTCATCCTTACAACAAGTAGGTTAAGAATTTGTGACGACCCAAAATTTATACATTTGCAATTAGCATCATATTTGGATCATGGTACACATTTTCATTAAAATTTGTAAATTATAAAAAGCACCAGTATCCATACCATTGGTTTAGTATAAGGAAACATTCATTCCATCAAAACTTGAAATTTTGCACCTACTAATAGTAAACCAAATCTTTCTTGTGATGCAAAAGAGAATTTAGTTAATTATGATATTCTACATTTTCTATTTTAACTATTTAAATTTATGCAATTACAATCTGCACGTACCCACTATATCAGCATTTACATGTTCTAATCAAGGTCATAGAAAAAGATCTCAAAAATGTTCTGATCTCCTTTTCTTCTTTTGTAGTGAGGTTGTTAAATTTTCTGTATCAGAGTTATCTGCAGTAAAGAAGCTGCCAAATACTGCTAATAATCTTAGACTTTTGGGATTTAAACCATTGCATTGCTTGAAGGATTATCACAATTTACGACCTTCAACTTTCATCTTTCCCAGCGATGAGGTCAGAACAGTAGAGCTTTTTAATTTTGATTATTCCTGATCATGCAATGTGGCACCAACTGATCCATTAAGACAAAAGAAAAATGTACAGTGAGCCAGTTCACAAAATAGCTTTATATCAGGTTGTGTTAAATGAGAGACCTTTTTTTTTTTAAACTAACTTCAGGTCAGACCCATTGGGTTGTTCTACATCTAGCCAGGTCAACCTTTCTAGGGTTCATGTTTGGTCACTGCATGAGCTTAGTTTCAAACTAGAGATTAACTTTAACTTAATTTCAGCTACGTGCTTCAGTCAAATTGTTTTCATTACCTTCTTTCCTATATTTAATGGAAAATATGTGGCTACTTTGGATTATGGGAATCTCTACTTTTAACAAAAAATAAATAAATTAAGCAGTTGGAAAGATTAGATAGATGATCAGCAACGGATCTAAATCAAGATCTGATCCATTAGCCCAGTTGGTCTGACTCAACCAGTCCAGCTTTGGATAGACCTGTCTTGTCCAGGTCAGGTATTGTTAGATGCTCCAGCCTTCTGCCAAATATAATATTAAATTCTACTGGGTGCCATGCCAAATTGTCAATTATCATGCTTTGTTTCTCATATTGATTGTTTTTATGCAATATTCTTTATAGTTTGTATGTCTAGTTGACTAATTCTCAATACGAGTCTTTTTTCTGAAAAAAAAAGGTGCTCCAGCATTAACTTTTTTGTGGTGAATTTAATGATGCAGGATATATTTGGAAGCACTCGTGCATTTATTGCATTGCACAAATCTATGTTGAGACTTGGAAGGTCATTCATTTCTATTCTTTTGTTATTTATTTGTGCTACCAATGGAAATTGGTTCAGTAGCAACCAGCATTTTCTGAGACAGCCTAATTGAAAGTGAACCAAATTGTAAAACTTTTAGGTTTGCACTTGCATTTTATGGAACTTCATCTAATTCGCGTCTTGTCGCTCTTGTTGCACAAGTGAGTTTTATTTATTGATGTTCCTTTATATCCCTGTAAAATCTTGAAATGTTCAGTATATCTGAAAAGTGAGAAATGTAGTGTAAAGCATGGAAATACTTTTACTTCCAGACCCCTTTGTTCCCAAATAATCATAGTATATACCCAACAAAAACCTTAGCTCTCTCCTATCTGTGGCTTTTTCCAGAGAATGAATTGCCATGCTATGAACAACAACAAAGCCTTTAGTCCCGAACAAGTTGGGGTAGGCTAACATGCATGAACAAAAAGTTCTTCTCTCTTAAACCTGATCTTGTATTGCTGAACTAAATCAATGGTGATTGCATTTTAAACAGGAAGAGGTCACAACCTCGAGCGGTCAAGTTGAGCCACCAGGAATGCACATGATCCACCTGCCTTACTCTGATGATATTAGATCGGTTGAAGAGGCAAGTTTCTCGAATCTTTTTCCTTATATGTCTCGACTTGTTTGATGATTTAAGGGGGGTGTCTGGGTGGCAAAATATTCTCTTTAGGACGATGCTAGTTTTGAGTGTATCTGCGCAGTTTGGGCTCTGGAACGGCCAAGTATCTATAATCTGTCCAATTAGGTTATCTTTGGGTTGACATCAATTTTATTGGGTCATATTTGGTCAGTTCCTCTTGTGTACTTACCAATCTTTTGTTTCTTTTCCTTTGATTGTCACGGTATGGAGGTCTGGTAAAATATGCTAACTCTTGACTATAGAATAGTACATGCACGGTAATTAATCTGACCAGTTGTGTAGAAAGGTATCGACTCTTGGCAGAATTTTTTTTTTTTTTTTTTTTTTTTTTTTTTTTTTTTTTTGTGGTGAAAACTCAACTTTTAACTCTGGTCTTTGTTTTTCTTCATTGAGGCTTTTTAAGAACTTATTCGGTGGTCAACCTCTGACATATGGCCAAAAAGCTCTATAGAAATTTATCAAAAATAGTAATATTAGTTCACCATGATAGCTTATGACCTTGGCCATAGCTTATGACCTCATGATAGCTAACACCTTCTTTAGAAAGAGACAATCCCACTTAGTTACCTTCAGTAGTGCGCAACACTCCTCTCAGATTGATTTTGTCCTTACTAGGAGAGAGGACAAACAAACTTGCGTTGATTGCAAGGTTATACTTGGGGAGTGTTTTGTCACAACATAAACTGGTAGTGGCTGACTTTTGTTTCCCGACACGCTTTAAAGTCAGTAGAGGTGCTCGAGTGGCAAGAACGAAGTGGTGGAAGCTCAAAGGAGATGTGTCTAGTATATTTAGGAACAGATTGATTGCAGAAGGACCATGGACTGTAGAAGCAAAAGCGAATGTCATGTAGAAAGAGATGGCAACGTGCATCCAGAAGATAGCTACGGAAGTGCTTGGAGTTACCAGAGGAAACAACCGCGAACCAAAAGACACTTGGTGGTGGAACGACGATGTACAAAAAGCCATTAGAGAAAAAAAGGAATGCTACAAGTGCTTGCACCATGACAGGAGCGAGGACAATGCACAAAAGTACAAATTGGCGAAGAAAAATGCAAAGGAAGCAGTGAGTGAAGCAAAGAGTCGAGCTTTTGAAGACTTATACCAGAAGCTAAATACGAAAGAAGGCGAGAAGGGCGTCTATAAGATAGCTAGGATTAGAGATAGGAAAACGAGAGACTTAAACCAAGTGAAGTGTATCAAGGACGAGACTGATAGGCTTCTAGTGAAAGACGAGGAGATCAAGACCAGGTGGAGGGAATATTTCGATAAGCTATTCAATGGAGAAGATGACGACCTAGAGATCGAGCTAGACGACTCTTTTGATGATACCAATAGACGTTTCGTTAGGAGAATCCAAGAGTCTGAGGTGAAAGAAGCCTTAAAAAGAATGAAAGTGGGTAAGGCTTTGGGGCCCGATAACATACCAATTGAAGTATGGCGTTGTCTCGGAAATGTGGCTGTTCAATAACATTTTCCGATCGACTAAAATGCCAGATGAGTGGAGGAGAAGCACTCTAGTACCAATCTTCAAGAACAAAGGAGATGCTCAAAGCTGTACAAACTATAGAGGGATAAAGCTTATGAGCCATACGATGAAGCTTTGGAAGAGAGTGATCGAGTATCGTTTGAGACGGACAACAGATGTCTCGAAAAATCAATTTGGTTTTATGCCTGGTAGATCTACTATGGAGGCCATTTTCCTAGTTAGGCAGCTTATGGAGAGATATCGGGAGCAGAAGAAGGATCTCCATATGGTTTTCATTGATCTTGAGAAGGCATATGACAAAGTACCAAGGAAAGTTATGTGGTGGGCACTTGAAAAGAAGAAAGTCCCCACCAAGTACGTTACCCTCATCAAGGACATGTACGATGGAGTTGCCACTTGCATCAGGACATGTGATAGTGTGACTAGTGACTTTCCTATTAAAATAGGATTACATCAGGGATCGGCATTGAGCCCTTACATTTTTGCCTTGGTGATGGATGAGATCACGAGGGACATACAAGGAGAGATTCCTTGGTGTATGCTCTTTGCGGATGATGTGGTGCTAATCGATGAGAGTAGGATAGGTGTCGATAGGAAATTAGAGTTGTAGAGACAAACCCTAGAGTCGAAAGGGTTTAGACTTAGTAGAACTAAGACGGAGATATGAGGTGTGAGTTTAGTAGGATTGGACCAGAAGATGGAGATGTTCGTTTAGATGAACAGGTAGTGCCTATGAAAGACACCTTTCGATATCTAGGGTCAATATTGCAGAGTGATGGCGACATAGATGAAGATGTTAGTCATAGGATAAGAGCAGGGTGGGTGAAATGGTGACAAGCATCAGGAGTGCTATGTGACAAGAAAGTCCCACAGAAGCTAAAAGGAAAGTTCTATAGGACGACAATTAGACCTGCGATGTTGTATGGCGCTGAGTGTTGGGCTACTAAAAGACGACACGTCCAAAAGATGAGTGTAGCAGAGATGCGCATGTTGCGGTGGATGTGTGGGCATACGAGGAGGGATCGGATTAGAAATGATGACATACGGGATATGGTCGGGGTGGCACCGATAGAGGAGAAGTTGGTCCAACATCGCTTGAGATGGTTTGGGCATGTCCAACGTAGACTCCCGGAGGCACCAGTGCGTAGCGGAATCCTCAATCGCTTTGAAAACACAAGGAGAGCCAGAGGTAGACCAAGATTGACATGGGAAGAAGCAGTAAAAAGGGACTTCAAAGAATGGAACGTCGCGTTGGATAGGACCGCATGGAAGCTAGCAATTCACGTGCCGGAACCATGAGATGCGTTTTTAGGGGTCAAGTGTTGTCTTAGATTTGTAGGTTTTAGTTTTAGCTTACGGCTTAGGTGTAGGCCTCACTACTATTACTATTTATTATTATTATTATTACTACTACTACTTTATTTTCTCTCTATATATATTGTTTACTATTATTAGTCCTTTTGACATCTACTTCTTTTTCAATGACTTGGTGACTTTGTTGGGTTTCATTTCTAGCCTACCCCAACTTGTTTGGGACAAAAGGCTTAGTTGTTGTTTGTAGTAATATTAGTTCACCAATTTATTACTCTCTTTTTTTTCTCAGAATGTTTTGTTTATACTGCATCTTTTCCATGCAGATTCATACCGCAACTGACGGTGTAGCACCTCGTGCAACGGAGGAACAAATTAAGAAGGCATCAGCTTTGATCAAGAGAATTGATCTGAAAGACTTCTCTGTATGCCAATTTGCTAACCCAGGTACTTACATTTTAATGCCAGTTTACTTTAATGTTTTGGTGTCCATTTACTGGATGAATTATTTGCTTGTGCACTGTGGTTATCAAGTTCAGCTGAAGCTAAAACTTTAGCATGGGATTCTGTCATTCTCTCTATTTTGCCATTTATGGCCAGTATTGGAATCCTTTGGATATGTTGCAATTTTGTCAATAAAAAATTGGAGCCTCGAGTAGACTTCACCCCTTCATTCTGCTTGTTTTATGGTTATATATATTTTATACTGACAATCAGTATTTCTATAGCTTATTTATTCACTTACTCTTTAATTCATAGCTCTACAGAGACACTATGGAGCATTGCAGGTATTTGCTCTGGGCGAGGATGAGATGCCCGATATAAAAGATGAGACATTGCCTGATGAAGATGGCCTCTCTAGGTAATTTAATTTCTTTCATTTCCCTCTTATTGATTTCTATTTTGTTCTAAAGGCTGGTTTTGCGCATAATTTTTTGGATTGAAAATCTGGCCTAAAATTTTTTTAAGAAAATGCAAAATGTCTTGGTCACAAATTGCACCTGAAACAACAGCAGTGAGCTGATTTATTCATCTGTAAACTTATTAATTAATTGATGTAAAAAATTACTTAAATTAAGGCCTGGAGTTGTGAAGGCTATAGAAGAGTTCAAAACTGCAGTGTATGGGGAAAATTACAACGAGGAAGAAGAAGAAAAGACTGCAGGTGGGGCCCATGCGGATGCTGCGAGAAAGAGGAAGGCCATTGCTGAGAAGGCTGCTGAAGAAAGCAAGAGCTATGACTGGGCAGTTCTTGCTGACAAAGGAAAGGTAGAATCAACACAATTCTCAAATGAGCTTTGATTTTTTAAGTTCCCTTTTGGAATGGATTGAAAGTTCTTGGTAGATGTGAATGATTTCAGAAAAAAAAAAAAAAATTCCAGTATAACGCATCCTTTTCAGAAACTCCAGGTTTGGTTTTCCAAACATGTCATCTGGTTCAGTTTTAACTTTTACCTTTCAGTCTACAATAGACTTAAATTTGTCTTAAAAAGTTTGAAAGTTTTCTTAAATTCATCAAAAGAAGTATCACACGTTCACATAGTACAAATTTGCAAGTACATGTAAAAAGAAAAAGGTGATGTAGAGAAAGAGAAAAGGAGGTGAAAACACCATGGGATGTTTGGAGAGGTGAAAACCTATGTTTGGAACCCTTATTCGGAATTGCTTATTCTAAGGGGTGTCAAACACATTTGAGAACAAGCCGAATAGCTAATTCCTACACCCTTATTCTTGTTCCAGCAAATTGTTGGAACTAGATTGGAACTAGCTTACCATCCAACAACAAAACATTATTTTATATTTTTTCCTTGTTCTTATTCTTAGTTAACCATCCAAACAACATTTCTTAATTCATAAATAAACAATTCTTCACCATTTCTTATTCACCACCCTTGTTCTTGAACAAGCTATTTTATTCTTATTCACCACACTTCCAAACATCCCGAGCCTTTTCCCTTAAATTAATTGTGTAAGAAATGAAGGATATACTGGTAATTTAATGTCAGTAGGGGAGGAGAGACTAGGATTCAAATCAGGACTTGCTGGGACATATGGGAAAATTTGTGGTTATCTGTGGAGGTAAAATGTCCTTGATGAGTTTCAAATTGACAAATGACATATTGTGGCAGCTGAAAGAGCTCACTGTCGTGGAGTTGAAGTACTACCTGACAGCGCACAATCTCCCACTGACCGGAAAGAAAGAAGTCTTGATAAATCGCATCTTGACACACTTGGGCAAATGAATTTCCTTCTGTAAATTATCTTTTTATTTTTCATTTTGGGAGCCTTGTTATGTTCATGTGGTGGATGGTACTGGGGTTCTTTTTGTGGTTTTACCCTATACAATCCACATGTGATCATCCTAGTATTTTGTGACTTACCCTAATGTGCCTATATTACTGATATTAACTTTCAGATAAAAAAAATGTTAACCAATGTTGGAGTGTACGTTTTTGTGAACTGTTGTAGAATACCTTTATTAAAAGTACTGATTTGGGTTTGGTGCAAAGACGGTTGGCATTTTTACAGTGTATATCTTCATTTTATTCAAACAATTAATGGGTTTTCCTTATATTTATGACTTGAAAAATAATAAATTTTTAGGGTAAACTAAAGAAATAAGAACATGCTAAGTACGGCGAGAATGGTGCATGACTTCGATAGGCCCTAACAAGGCACTTTGAATTTTGATGAACCTGTGGTCCAATGCTTGCAAAAGCCAGAACCGTTTGCCCCTATTTATATTGTACAAACTCTGTGCAGATGCCAAACCATTCCTTTCTTCCTCTTTTGGTCCGTGATTACTTTGGAAAAAATGGCAAAAGAAAAGGCAAGCAGCTCGTTGCCCAAGAAACGTTGTCATGTAGAGGTTTTCTTTTTTCCTTTTTTTTCCCGAATCAAAAAAATACGTTGTAGCGGGTACAACGTTGTCATTGGTCTGGATATTTTTTTTTTTGAGGGTATACCCGTAGGCAAAAATTTCATTAAACACTAGTTCAACTTACAACAAGGCATGAAAAACACAGATAAAGTGATCAGTGCACTAAAAGTCACCGATACCTAGCCCCCTGCAGCTAGAACGCCAAAGTCTAAGAACTAAAAGAAGAAACTGAAACAAAAGCAACAATTTGAAGAAATACACTAATCTAAACAGACAATTAAAAGTAGAAAAGATTTTAATCAAACTAAAAAAAATTAAAAAAGGGGGGCGAGGCTTAGCATCCCACAAAAAAGGTACTATCCAACTCCATACTGATACCCTTTGCCAGTAAGAACTGACAATGCATTGCATCTCCACATGCAACATCAGAGTTCCTCCTCGCATTGGTCTGGATATATCGATAAGAAGCAACCCTGATTGCACGATTTTAACTTTAGTCCTTTAGCAATTAATTTCTTTAGTCTGGATAATTCATCGCGCAAAATACGGTCGTAGCTCTTGAAATAAGTTGGTTCAGCTATTAGAACTGCAAAGTTCATCTAACGGGTATTGTAATACTAGAGTTTAACGCTCCACATCTGTTGCGTTGTGAAAACTATGATTGATGCAAATTATAGACATAAAATCGATCATCATAGCCACCGGCACCTGCACATACACAAACTTTTTTTCGTTTTATCTTCTAAAAAAACTTTCCCAATTTTCAGACATACATTTCCTAAGCAAAAGAAATCATACCCATCAAAAGCCATAACTGTTCAAATAAAAAAGCAAACACATCCACAATCTGTTTTGACATATTATCGACAGAGAATCAATTGTATCATAGTCAGCATAATTGTGGCCATCTTGACCAGAACTAAACAGAACAGTTCGTAATGTATTTAACTTAAAGTTTAGCAGTCTTGACCAGGACTACACAATGGTCAATCCTAAAGAATCAATTATAATGTATTTTACTTAGTTGTGGCAGTCTTGACCATGATTACACAGGTCAGCTGATCACTCTTGTTACCGCAACAGTCAGGTCAATGGATCAAAAGCTTTTCACCTGACGGAATGATAGCCGAAGTTTTAATGGTAAAACGTTACAGACTGAACCAAACCATTGACAGTCATACTAATGTTCTTCATTTCCTCCCCGCTGACATGGTATGTCCCTTGCAAATGTACATATCCAAGCCCAATGTAATGCAGAGAATGCTAAGGTTTGAATCAAAAAGTACCACCAGGGTATAACAACTTTATACAATTCATTGGTTAGTACAACACACATTGCAGTTTAGTACCAGTACAGGTATATACTAACTTGGTAGTTAATGCCTTGATGATCTGGTATAGAATATCTATGCAGCATCCAACAAGCAATGAAAATCCTTTCATCTGCAATTCTGCAGACCATGAAATGCTAATTTCTATTTCATAACTCAATAAATCAATAATTATAATTCATTCCACACCTCGTGATCCAATAATATCATAAGAGTTTATATTTCGAGCTGTTTTACTTCTTCCACAAAACCCCAATTAGGGCATTCACAAGGTACTTAACACTAGCATAAAACAGCCCAAGTTTTGCTTAAGAAACCCCCACCACCACCCGAAAGGAGAAATAGAAAACCCAACAGTACAAAAAAGTAATGCATTATTTCTATATTCTCAATTGAGAAAATGAAATCAGCTCGCTATCTAACCTATCAACTGTACTCCTCTTCCCGTCCGCAATCAAATTTTCCATCCTGATCAATAGCACGCCTGAAAGAAAGAAGATACAAATGAGTCACCTTACAAATAGCTACAAACCAAGACAAGAAATTCATCCCTTCTCAAACTAATCCTTATAAGTTTCTGATGCCAGGGTTATCAGGTATAATAATACCAAGGCCATACAACATAATTATACAAGTTAACTAAAAAATTGTTCATTTCCAATGAAAACCTAAATTCAACATTACCAACAATTGAAAAAGAAAAATTCACAAGGAAGAAAATTGTACTGACCTCAAAATTACATAATTTGCTTCACTTTTAGGATTGAAATCACCACCTCTAGAACTTGAAACGCAATGATGGGTCTGACATCCAATTTCCCCATGAAAGGAGGTATAACATCTCCGAAAAGCGCAATAAACGGGTCGCTTAGGTCTCTAAGAGCAGAGAAAGGTTGTTTATCCCAATTAATATTGGGAAACCAGGTTAACAAAACTCTAATGAGCAACACCTCTCTGAAAAGGCAGAGCCACCTTGCGAGAGCAGCGATGACGGCGTTGATCGGGGGCCGAACCAGCTCCATGGTCGTGGATAACGAAGAGGGCGAGATGTAGGAGGAGATGGCCGTGGTCAAGGCCGACACAGTGGTGGTGAAGGCTGAGACGCTTGTGAAGGCGGTGGTGGCGACGGCGCATGTCGGAGGTAGGTGGCGCACGCGCAGAGGCAGTCTTAGGGTTTGCGTGGAGGGATGGAGAGGTTTGGAGAGGTCAGGAGGAGAAATAAAAGTTGGGTTTCGGGTATTAGGTTTAGGGTTAGGGTTTGGGAAGCGAAAGAGGAGAGGTCGAGAAGAGGAGGTGAGAAGAAGGTTGTTCATGGCGTTTTTGGTTTCTCTCTCCTTTGCTTGAGAAATGAGAAACAATGTGTCGATTGGATTGGAGATGGATTAATTGACTGGGAATTCTTCGATTAGGTCCTTGGGAGATATTTAATCGCGTCGTTTGGATTGGAGATGGATTAATTGACTGGGAGTTTTTCGATTAGGTCCTTTGTAAATATTTAATTTGGTCGATTGGATTGGGAGATGGATTAATTGACTCGGAGTTTTTTTCGATTAGGTCCTTGGGAAATAGTTAATTAGGTATTTTGTAGGGAAATTTTTTTGAGTTTATGGTCGTCTTTGCCGACCGACTTCCCAATGATAATATCGGCCCACCATGTATTGTGTATTTCTGTGACGTTGTCCCTTGTGTTTTTTGTGTGGCGGTGGTCTGGAAAGTTGAATGTGGACCCGTTTCGTTTATTGGTGCGGAGTTAGATATGCAGGAAAAGAAGCGCGTGGGATGGATTGAGATGTTAGGATCTTCTGTTTCCATATAGTTGTTGACTGTGTGTTATTCATTAGGGCTCAAGTTTATCTAAGCACGTGTATCACACGTCTCGTATGGAACGATATATATGAACCAATTAGTATTCAACTTCCACTTCATTAATAGTTTAATTTATTATTATTTAATCGATTATTAAATCATTTTCGAATTGAATTCGATTAATCTATATAAATAAAAGTATAAAACAATATAATTCCTCAAGAATAACACATTATATAATTTATATTTTTTTTGAAAGAAATAATTAAAGTATTAGATCAGTCGTCATATTTTTTTTCCCTTAAAGTTATTAACTTTTGAATGTTATCAAACAAACCTTTATCTTAAATGTACTAGAACAAATTAAGAACCCCATATCACATAAGTCGTTACAACCAACTAAAACATATTAAAAACCTCAAAATACACACAGTCATAAACACAAACAACATCACAGTATATCTCATACAAATCCTCGTAATAAATATTCAGGACGTAATGTAAGGAACAATTGCCAAATCATTCCTCATTTGGGAGCTGGATAGCAATTCTCCACGTGAGGCTGTGGAAGCTTCAAGAAAATAATACTGGACCCCTCTTTCCTTTTCCATTGTAATTTGTAAGGTGTAGAAATCACTAGAGCACCAATAATTATAAAACATAATAATAAAAGGAAAAAAAAAAACAAAAGGGCTCCGATAATTTAAAAGATATTTGTGAACCAATTTAAAAACAAATTCTGTAAAGTTATTCCACGCGAACAAAAGCATTTTGTTATAATTAATTCTACTAAAAAACTAATAGTAAAAAATAATGGCTGATCCAATTGCCCTTTAAATTATTTAAGTACGTCTGACAAAACAATGTATTGTAGTGACGATAGAACATTACCATTTCTTTAGAGCTTTAATTTATTGCCATATGTTGCAAAATGTTCTCACTAATTAAGAAACTTTAGTATCCAACCATCTTAAACGAGAAAAAGCATGATCACGTGACATGATTATTTCGTTTTACTTCTCTCTACTAAGATAATAAGAGTATCAAAATTTGAGAGATAAAATGCTTATTTGTTGTTGCTGCTGCTGCGGCTTTGCTTCTTTTTTTATTTACCTCCTTTTTTTCTGTTTTATGCCGTAAAAAAACGTTTGCAAGAACAATGCACTTAAGAGGCACCATCATATGATAGAATTTATATTTGGTGTTTCCTAATATATTAGTTGCTTCTATATAATTAAATTTGGGCATACTTACATAACATTCAATACACAAAATCATTTAAAAGGCTAATAATATATTTAGCATAAAATTTTAATTACTAGATTTGACAGGGCGTTTTTCAAACGATACTAATCCTTGTTTTGAGTCTTTATATTTATGAAGTATGTTTTTTTTTTTTTTTTTTTTTGAGCAATTATGGAGTAAGAATTTAGATAAGTATTCACTCGAGTATATCGAGTATGGTAAAATCCCTTTATGCCATGCACACTGTGTTAACTTGTTATGTTGGATATTTCTCTGTTCTGTTTTCTGTGCAATTAGGCATGGCAAAACGGCCTTAAAAAACGTGATGTCGTTCCGTGCCGTTGGGCCGAAACAGAATATGGCACCAAAGTACCGTATCATTTCAGAAACGAAACGCTGACGAAACATGTATATTTTGCGTTTTATAAAACGAAACGAAAACGATATCATATCATTTCGTTTTCGTATTTTCCGTTTTGCCGTTTTCAAATTTCTACGAAGGTAGAATTATTAATAACAAAGAGAGAGGGGGGCGAAAGAAACGAGGTTATCTGTCTGAAACCCACTCCTCTACTCGAGGTCATCCTACACACTCTACTCCAATACTCTATTTCCTCTCTCTCCCACGCACGCGCGGCGCTCTATGCTCTTTTCCTCTTCCTTCTCCACTCCATCTCTGTGATTGTGACTATGTGTGTCTATCTCTCTCTCGTGAATTGTAGAGATAATGATTCTTTCACCGTGATTTCTGTACATCGTAGCTTGATTTTGTGATTTGGGAACTGCAATCAACGATCTTCTCTGGTGTTTCCATATCATCCTTGTACTTGATGAGATCTAGATTAGGCTTAAAAGGCCGGGAAAGGTGCTATCATTTCTCTCATTGGGAATTATGTGAGACCAGTGAGTTGATCGTTCGATCAGTACTCGTCACTGACCCCAATCATGACTGCTACCAATTGTTCTCGGCTATATATTGTTATGTTGAAGGGAAAGAAAGGAACGGAGAAAGAAAAAAAAGGAGAGAGGAAAAAAAAAAGACAGATAGAGAGGAGGAGACAGAAAAGGAAAATAACAACAAATTTGTTGTAGGTAAGGTATTCTTCTTTAATTTTATTTATTTTCTATGTTTTTTGTTCTTCTTGTTGTGAGCTTTTTGTAATTTTTTTTTTCTCCGTTGCATTTCAGTTTTTGAGCAACAACCAGCAATGGTGAGAGGTACAGAAGAGAAAAATGAGATGTCTGAGACTGAGAAAGATTTGTTGTCTGGCGATGAGTTAGTTTCTTTTTTTTTATGTGATAATGTAATTGAAATTATGTAGTGAATTTAATATTGTCCACCATGTTGTTATTCAAATTGAAATGCAACACTGCAATAGGCCAACAGATATGTGAAATTTTTTGCTTGCTTGAATTGAAATGCAACATGTAAGTGAAATTGGTACTAATAGATACTTATTCAAACTGAAATTAGGATGAGTTGAAATTGAAATTGTTTGCTTAAGTGCAAATTAAATGACATTGCTTATGTGATGAAGTTGGTACTGATACCTAATCTGAGAATCACAGAAACTGATACTAAATTGGCTTAATTGAAATGACATTTCTTATTTGAAATTGGTACTGATACTTTATCAAATTGAAATTAGGATGGAACTAGGGATAGATGGGAAAACAAGAGAGGACATTGAAAGAATGCAAGCTCAAGCTGTGCCAATTTCAACAGTAGCTTCAGAGTCTACCTTCAGTAATGCTGGTAGAACACTAAGCCCTGTCAGAAGCTTTAGAGTCATGAGAGTCTTCAAGCTCTCATATGTGCACAAGATTGGTTAAGGGCTACTGTGACAGGTACATTGTTCTATTATTATTTTTTTTGTTACTTCAATCTATATTTTGCAAGCTAGTGATGTGTAAGAGTTACTCAACTTATTTCAGAACAAGGTGGACATTTTGGTGATGTTATATGGTCAAGTGATGAAGCCATTGGTGATGATGACACTATATGTGCTTCTGCCGCTAGTTGTACTTAGAGCATTTGTGCAAATATGCCAACATGTCCTTTTGTAAGTCATTCATGCCTTGCTGCCTTCTAGTTGTGGCTTGGGTATATGTAGGGTTAGGGTTATGTGGCAAAATTCAATGTTCTTTTGGTTATGATGAAGCCTGGAGTGCTGGTACTTGTACCAGTATTTTCTCTTTGGCTCCTTGGACCTCAACCAATGAGCTTCAATGATGCTAAATGAGTTTTATTGTTAAACAATGGATTTTGTTGCCATTGGCTGAGATTGGTACTGAAAACTGAGAAGTTAGGTTGAGGTCTGGGTTGAGCTTGAGGGGTTGTCATCATAATCAAAAGAGTGTATTTTGTTGGTTATGTAGTACTATGTTGTAAGTTAGGTTTTGAGCTTGCAGTTAGTATGTTCTAAGTTAGGATTTTGGAATATGACATGTTGGTTATGTACTTATGTTGTAATATTTTATTTTTATGAAAGATTGATGTGAAACAATAGTTTGTTCTGTAATGTTATTGAATTTGAAAGTTTGCAACATGTTTTTATATATATTTTTTTTAGAATTTTTGGGAATTTTTTCAGATTTTTCGGGATTTTTTTGTAATTTTTTGGGATTTTTTCTATTTTTTAATATTTTTCTTAGATTAAAAAACTATGTAATATGAAGTTTTGTTTTAAAAAACGTTTAATAAAACGTTTTGCCGTTTGGATCGTTTTGGTAAACGATACAAAAATGGGAAGCAAATCTGAGTCGTTTAATAAACGAAATGAAAACGGGAAAAAAAATTTCAACGTTTCATCAAACGGCACGGAAACGGAAATGGCTAAAATCGTGATCATTTATCACGTTTGCCAGGTCTATGTGCAATGTGTGTTCTCTGGCTTTTTAAGTAGTATTGGGCCGAAGATGTCAATACCAATTGACCATTCACAATGAAACTAAGAACGACCTAATATTGTTCGGGTTTTTGCGGCCCATTTTTGTTTTCGACCTTCTAACATCTGTTTTCCTCGAGTGTAGAACTAGAAGGCGTGACATTGTGACAAAGCTTAATAACAACCAGCAATAACATTGAAATGAAATAGTTTAAGATGTCCGAGAGTTTCTAATTTTAATTTTCATAAAAGATGTTAAGCATTTTTTCTTAACTGTTTTGTAATAACGATATTACATTTTATTTCTTTTTAGGAAAAAGTTTATCGTAACCATATGATCTTTTATCAAATTGATCAAAATAGCTGTCATGAATTGCATGGCCGTAGCTATAGTCAGGCTATGGTATTATAACTTAACTACTCAGTCTTAACGGGCTCTTTAAAAGTACTATTATTATATCACATCTCATCTCCTCCGAACCTCCCATAAAATATGATGTATGTGCCAGAGACAGTTTGCACACCAACCAGAACCAGTGCAGTTGGCAAACCGACCAAACCAAAAAAAAAGAAGACACGAACAGTACAATGAAATTTTAAATTATTTTGGACTAATATGTTGTCATACAGCTCAATTTAATCATTATATTATTCCTTAATCGTGTGCGAAATATTGTAATGTGCCGTGCGTTAACTGGGTCCATCATTTTATTGTGAACATAGGGAGTGTACAGGTGGCTTACTTTTAATTTTCTTTCCACTACTTTTCCTTTTTTTTTTGTCCCTCTTTTCTTTTCTTTTTTTTTTTCTATGTTAGGGAGTACAAAATGACATCATCAATTAATTAATGTATTTTTACTGGCGATTGTATTGGGTCTTACTATTGGGCTCTGGTTTTAATCATACAGAGTTCAGTTTTAACACGGAAAGTCAAAACCAGCCCAATTTGAGCCTAAGATTAAACTAAGGTACAGCAACCCGGCTAAATTGGGGGAATTGCTCTCTGCCCTTTTTTTTTAATGTGGTCCTGAAAGGCTCTTTTTTGCAAGTGCATGTCCAGTGAAGAGCGACATTACAATAGTGACAATTATCATAAGAAAATATAGAATTAGGCTCACTTAATCATTATAATACTATTTCGTCATTACTTGATTGCATGCATTATATTTATAGATAATACCAGCTGATATGTAAAGCTGCATACTTTAAACTGTTTAAGCAAGTTGCCAAATTATTAAGTCTATTATACCAATATAGGAATTGAAGAAATCCGTTCTTAAAGGCCTTTTTTCAATACGAAAATGTATTATCTCCTATTTATAAGTTCTGATACAGTAATATTACATATTTACATTTGTAAGTTAGTGCAATATACAAGTGAATTGGCA
The DNA here is from genome assembly GCA_027725995.1 of Rhynchospora tenuis. Classification (NCBI taxonomy): domain Eukaryota; kingdom Viridiplantae; phylum Streptophyta; class Magnoliopsida; order Poales; family Cyperaceae; genus Rhynchospora; species Rhynchospora tenuis. Next base: position 151,617,273 of record CM050888.1, on the reverse strand, counting down.
TTCTGTAGTATGGACAAAATTTGAGTCCAAATCATATTTGTCTTGCCTTTTACGCAATTTGATATGTCTTTAATAGAATATAAATGGATAAACTACGTACTAAATAGTCTTGAAACGACTCCAATCTTGTCCATGCATGCTTCTTATAAGACTCACATTTTATATTCAGTAATACAATTACTTTAAATTTATAGTCTACCTAATTTAGTCTCTACAAAGCCTACAAAAAAGGGACAACACTTTACCTTCCCTTCTCCTCTATAGTATAGTATAGCTACTTGGACAACTAGTTCTCAACAACCGGGACAAATTGGTCAAATTGAGAGTATAACATATATTATATAGATTCTAGACCATGAACAATTCTCTTTTTAAAGGCTAACATCATGAACAATTCTTGAAAGCATTCTTTAGATCCTTTAGTGGCCCAATTAACATTCATTAAATGAGGTAATAAAGCACGATTAGATGGCATGCATGATTACTTTTCTTTGTTAAGGTATTTAAGACGTAACTTAACTGGATTAGTTAAAGGTGCGTGGTTGGAAATTAAATAGGATTCGAAGTTTGCGAGGTTCAAGGGGAGAAAAAAAATGTGTATGTTTGAATTTAAAATTAATGGCATTTGCCCATTTAACCAACGATTTTAAATTCTTTTGCAGTTTTGCCCATCAACTTTGATTTTTATTTTTCTAAATAATAAATAAACTTGATTTATTAGGATTAAGAAGGGAGAACTTCAATTTGCTGCAAAAAATTAATTCTCAGAAGTCCATATAATTGTGAGTATATAGAGTTCGATGTTGAACTTTTCTCCAATTCTGTTATGCTCACACAATGAACTAATATTTTTAACTTTCTTTAATCAAATGTTTTCTTGAGAGATATATGGTTTAGACGCCCCACCAAAAAAGGAATACCAGGCTGGTCACTGTGCGCTTTCATTTTTACACATTAAATTCGATCAATGTCAAGAGTGTAACTGCATGTGTAATTATTATTGATCGCGAGTAACCTAGCTAGCATTAATTAACTATGAAGATGCACAGTTACACACTCTTTTTCCGTGAGGGATGTGCAGTCTTTCTTCATGATTCCATGCTTCATTGATCGTCACCTGTACTTCGCTTCCTCTTCACGGGAGAATCAGAATTCCCATTTATTTCTTACTTACTTTTTGCTTCTCACTCTCTTTGAGGTGGGACTCACTTGCTTGAAACGGATGCTAGGAGAAAAATGTTGTATGTATCTTTAATTTTTGTTTTTTAATTACTACCTAAGGTAAAGGAGTCTCAATCTTCTGGCACATATAATTCAGTAGCACCAGACAATTTTGGATTGCACCCCCACACCATAATTTCTTAGAAGGGAAAATTTGTAATTTGTTTGTCAGTGATATTAAATTGTACAATGACGTCATAGCATATATAATAGCAGATGTGAACTCTAGTAAAAGAAGCAATCCTTGGAGCTAGGAGTCCTAAGATTTATTCATCCAGAAAAACAATAATTAAAATAGGCCCCAACGTATTTCCTGTTTTACTTTTTGTTCTTATAATTTAAAAACTTCTTTTTTTTTTCAAACTCTTCTTTCGTGTCAAGTCGATTCTATCGAATGATTTTGAAGGGAAATCTTTGTTTTTATATAAATATATATATATATATATATATATATATTTGATCGACATGTCGCTTTGATTTAGCAACAATTAATTGATGCCTGTATTATTTAATAAAACATCAGCCTGTTTTGGCGGCGACATTACTTGAAAAATCAAATGTTACTTTGTTAGATTAACATGAATTAAGAGACACTCGTATAGTGAGTAAATGCTTCTACCAAAATTCAATGGCATATAACTTATGTATCTTTGCTGATTTTATACCGATAAATCTTACTACATGTACAGAATGTAATTTAGAGGCTTAGAGCATATGTATGGTTTTAGTGTTTGTATACATTAGAAAATTATCCTAATTAATTAATAACACAAAATGGCAAACGCAACGTATTGTAAATGTATTTGTGAAGATTTTTCAATGCTATATTTGATGATGTATTGCATTCATCATTGATCTACCATGCACAAATTTGTTTATTAATTGTTTCAACTTGAGTGTTTGATCATTTCTGCAACCCATTCTATTTATTATTCGATAATATACCCTTGCTTGAAATACATTTTTGGAAATAGGGTTACATCAGTTAGTATATATCCCTTATAATACAACCCTTTTAGCCTGTATGGATAAGTTCGGCTGTGTGTCAGAATAGAGACTAGAGAGTACAAGTTTTGTTGGAGAAGGTGTTTGTAGCACGGTTACATGTTGCCAACTTGAGAAGTATAAGCATTTGGGATGTGAGTATTTTAAGAATCCATGAACCAAATATGTTTGCCAAAACGAAACAATACTACCATTTGCAACGTTGAAGGCAACATTTGCCAACAAGAAAGCCTGTTTTCAAGTCATTAAGTGAAGTAACCATGAAGAAGAAAGCCTCTTTTCAAAGATGGTTGTCTGGTTTGAGCCATTGATACAGTTACTTGGCTTGCAAAGAGATGTTGACCGTTTCAAACTGCCTTTTCATGGTTTGTTGGATGCTCCTTTCTTTTGGTACAGGTACGTAATAACTAATAAGTCGGATACGATATAAGGAACTGGCACATGTTTCGTTCGTCAAGATAGAGATATATCATTTGCATTATGTATCCAATACTAATAATTTTTTTTTCTTATTTATATTATGATTTAAAAATTTAAAATTAATTATATGCATGTGTTCTTGTTGTTTGACCGAGTCAACATGTGACACTAAGTCATTATATATATTATTAATAATGATTGTATGGATGTTGTTAGATTAATTGCTAATTATTTCATTCGAATCTGTACCGTGGTCCTTACTGATTTTGCACATTATAAGAGCAGTTGAGTAAGCAATTGATGAGGTATACAGAATGTCTGTCCATAACGATTCGTTGTAAATCTTCATTTAAAAAATGATAGAAAGAAAACTATATATATATGTATAAGTCGAGATTGTGCTATATTTTGAAAAAAGTAAAATTAATGAATCTAGTGGTGGGAATTTTAGGCGCAGAAAACAAGTTTATTATGGTGATTAAGGATAATATTTTCCAAAAGAAAATACCCGAAACTCAGCTGGAGATTTTTAAGCAGAAAACAAGTTTAAATTAAATTGAAAAATTGGAACCTCATCTTTATCTCAAACGAAAAAGAGAGTTAACAAAAAATTACTAGCGATTCTGTCGAGTCATCCAACACCTATATATGATGATAAGTCATCTACTTTATTACAGTATACCTTATTCAAACTCTTTTTTTTTTTTACTTATAATTTTATATTATTTGGCGGAAGTACAACAAATGTTTTTCTAATCACAAATATCAATCTGAATAAATTTCAATGTTAATTTCTTTTATAAAACTTTTTTTTTTAACGAAATGAGCAACCATCAATAATTTAAGAGAAGGATTCTAGTGCCTATATTTTTTGTGCCCTAAATGCCCACATTTCACTATTTCATGACTTTTTCAAAATTTAAAATGTAATCGTCAAATCTAAACCGTTGATCTTATTCAATTTAACAAGTGATGCATTTTCATATAGGTTTTACAAATTTTAGAGTTCGTTTGATACTCAATCTAAGACCAAAACATGAACATATTAGAATTAATCTATCATAGTTAATAAGATTCATTCATTTTTCTACCTCTTGACCAAATATTATATAAACTCCAAAATATACAAAACCTATATGAAAATTCATTTCTCGTTAAATAGATAAGATCAACGGTTTAGGTTGGACGTTTACATTTTAAATTTTGAAAAAGTCAGAAAATAGTAAAATGGGAGCATTTAGGGTAACAAAATGTGGACATTAAACCCTCCTCATAATTTAATTAGCTGTTGAATTTTATTTATTATTATTTTTTTTTTGTAAAGGCTGAGTGACGAAAAAGCTGTTGAATCAATGTTCAATACCACGTCATTATATAATGCATTTTAAAGGTGTTGCCTAAAATTGGAGAGCCGAATAAAAAATGCTCCCTTTAGCATCAGGAAATATCCGATATAATGATTTTTTGTTTATGAGACTTGCTTGCTTGCAAGCCTTACTTTCATCATAGCTATGCAATTTCAATAGGACATTAATTCTCTTGCATATACCATTGGATCAAAGCGAAAAAAATGGAGTTAACTATCAATGTCAAGCAATAATTCAAGCATGAACCGGCCATGGTCCCTTCTATACGGACAAATTGCTTTCCATACCTTATGAGCGTAACTTGTCCTTTTTATAGAGGTTAGAGTTCGTGGTCATGTCACGTTTGTGTGTTCTTTTCCTTTATTTTTTTTGTTGGGAATTTAGGTCGCAGGCTTTTCAAATTATAAATTTTATATGCAGAATATTTTAATCTGTGGGCATGCGATCGCAAAGATTTAATTTCATGCGCACACACTTACGTGATTCTGTTGATTACTACATAATTTTTTTAAAAAAAAAAGAAGAAAGAAGACAAATATACGAACAACTTCAGAATTGTTTAGTCTAAAAGCATATTACAATATATGTTAGTTATAATGATTAAGAGTCTGAAAGAACTGTATCTTAATACAAAAATTGTTATAAAGATTTAAAAGAATTGGGGGAGTTTGGCAATATTATAAGTTAGCGAAGTTAGGAGTTAAAGTTAGTATTTATGATTAAATTAGTAAATTTTTTGGACGACGTTGACTTAAAACTTGTTTGGGATTGTGAATTTACAATTAATCTAGTTTATTAGTTTAAAAGTTAGACTAAACTTATGCATGACAAACTACCCATCATGAATAATGATAAGATCAAACACGTCCGTGAAGTTGAATTTTATAAGCAAGCGTATATGTGATCACCGAATTACGTTAATATAATGGAATATATAACCACTTTCATATCATTTTCACTTCAAATAACCAACCGTACATGCATATATGCGGTCACAAATATGTACGATCCAAAATTCAACAATCACATGATCTGTCTCTAGATAATGCGCCTAATTGAAATTAATTGTTTCTGTATATGAACTTAGATTGAAAGTTGGAAAATATATATCTTGGTTTGGAATTTACATAGCACCTTCCGTAAAAATGATGTTATGTGCTTTGATAGCAATCCGTGTCAATCAATTGTACCTTTGGCTATTCTCTCTGATCACGATGTTATATATATTCTAAGTAGGTTTTTATCTAGAAAAAGATGTTAATGAGTAGTAGACAGCATTAGTAAGATTACTTAAACTGTGTTTAGTTTACAACATGGACCCCAAAATTAGATGCGGAAGTTGATTTGTGAACCTCTTATGTCAGCCAAGGCCATTCTAAATAAAACTATTTAAAAATTAAACGTGAATCATATTTATTCTTAAAGAAGCAAATTTATTTTGTTGCATTTATTTCTCGAGACAACTTTTTTTAAGGGTAAAACGAGCTGGATTAGCCAAACACCATTTATTCAAAAATGGATATTCTTTTAGAAATAATCTTAGCACGCCCATTTATCTTAGAAAGTTGATATACTGACCGTGATTTGACTGATCAACTGACTGGTAGCATTGTATATTCGGCATTTTAAATGTTTAACTCGTCAATAACAAAGTGAATAATTTGACATGATCAACAAAGATTAAAACAAAAAAAACAATTAATATGAATAACTAAGCACTTCTAGTGTAAAGCCCAAATAACAATTAACAAAGCAATCAAAGTAAAATTGATACTATAGGATGTATAAACTAAATAATAAAGTGCGCATTATTAAATTGAATCAATAAAACGTGCAGATAATTAATCTAATCTAAATAATAAGGGATATAAATTGGACAACAAAACATGTAGGGTGAATAATAAAGTACACAACTTGTTAAGTCTCAAGTCTTGTTTAGTTTTGCAAAAAGGCTAAATAATAAAACACTTAAATGGAATACTGTTGCAATACAAATTGAATACAATTAAATTGAAGAACCTCTTATCAACCCTATCTTGCTCGTACTTATAGCTTCCACTAGCATATATGTAGCCGAAACAAACCTCCTATCAACATAAAAAAGAGCATAACAACACGATCAAAGTGCCTGTTACTTTAAGAGATCAGACACTGTCTACCTCCAAACAAATTCTGTCTCACAAAGTGTTATTCTTACAAAAATTTGAACTTTATTCATTGATGTACCATAAATAGTTCCAAGTATAGGCAGGTACATTTCAATAGGCTTTGAGAAAAACATGTAGTACAAAGAAAAGTTGAGAAACAAAAGGCAGACCCACTTAACCTTTCGGTGGGGGCATGATGCTAATTGTCTCCGGTCTTAAAAAAATTCACACATATCATTGTCTCACCAGTTCAATTGGAAATAAACCAAGGACTGAAAGGGGCATGAGCAATATTTATTTAATGCAGTAAATCCAGTTCAATGAAAATTTGATAATAGTTATGGGAGATTATAAGGTAAAATAACCAACCGATCTTATTGATTACTTTTTAATCTCTTGTTAATTAATTGATCAAGTCAATTTAAACTTAGTACACAATAAGAACTTTGAAAGATCTTTTTTTTTTTTTTTCATTTGGACTATTGATCTGGAGATTAGCGGAACGATACAATATTTTAATTGGACACCTCAAAGTAGCTAAAATTTTAATTTTATAATTTGTATTAATATATGAAGAAAATTGTCATATAATAAAAAAACTTTTTTTTTTTACTATGAGAGTCGACTGTGGAACTATAGTCATTTTTTGTAGATTTTTTAAGAAAAATGTCTATATACTCATAAAAATATGTGTAAAATATTTGATAAGGATAAAAATATAGGAATATTACAGTCAATTTAAATCTGCCACTGAAATAAGATTCCATCAAATCAAACGGGCTATAGTGCGAAAAATGTGTGTATAAGATTGAAAATAATGACATTATAAAGAGGATTTGTTATCTTTTGTGCAAGAAAAAAAAAGTTTTTAAATATAAAGTAGAATGCTGTTCTTTTTTAATACTTCGTGTAGGAATTACTTTCTTTCTTAGATACTGATATTAGTCTGATCATTGAATGGAGAAGACTGTCCATATGAAAATGGAGATGTCCTGAACATTCGTGACCTTAAACGGATTAATCCGACGTCCCTATTGACCCGTCCCCATCCCCACCATTCTTATTAAGAGATCTTCTGCACATCAGACTCTATAGCCACATATGTGGTTATATAAAATCTCTGAGAGGAATTGAAGGGATCCAGATTCCAGGGACCATGCACTACTCTGGCTGTTGCCTGTTCTGGGAACATTTATAGGCACCAACTTGTAGACTAATCTTGGATTTATCTAGTCCATGCACAAAATGCATGGTTAATAATTTATAGGGGAAGCACAAGAAGCTGAATATGCCACTTTTTGACGAAATTACCCATATTATTTCTGGATTTCTTTGGATGACATTCATGTGCTGATGTGCATGTTGTTTATTTGTCTATGAAACTTGAAAGATACTCATATTGATGTTCTAATTCATATAATTTTGTTATTGCTCTAATATTTTGTTATGCATAAAATATTTTTTATATTATGGATATTTATATATAAGATGCGATGTCAATTTTTCTGTGTTCAATCTCCAGCACATAAAGTGACGTAAAATTAATATGGAATAGTTAAGAAAGTTATTTTTTTTTTTCAGGGAACCAATTTAGAAACATCATAACATTCTTCAGAATTAAGAATCCTTAGAAACTTAAGAAGGGATTTTTTTTTCTTGAAAACAATGTACCAATATTCGTATATCCCCTTTCTTTGTTTAAAATGAACAATTGGCCATGCCCATTCATCCCTCAACAACGAGTGAGATTGTGAGAACTAAATAGAGGTGGAAATAAAATGAAACATTTTTTAGTATTATGTGAGGTCACGTATCAATATATAGAACTCATTGAATGAATTTAGATAAATCTAAACCATTCAGGTTTAACATAATGATTATCTGGCCTTGATTATACTATCCAATTTTAAAACCAATAAATTAAATATACATGGACCACTAATCTAAAATTGACTTCTTAAGTTTATTTAAGAGAGTATCAAATGAATTCTCAATCCTGTACAACTGATGATGAGGCAAACTTTTTTTTTTTTTTTCTGTGAGAAATATGTCGAATTAAAAATCTCCAATTGCACGCTCCAGCTGACGATTCTAAATTATCTGCCACTTATCAATTTTCAACGGTCGGATCTGCATCCGAAATTTCAGTGGCAGGGAATTGCATGGGAAACACAATGATGATTGATGACCACTTCGAGGGTACTCTGGTCTTTTTGCAGCGCCGCTAGTATCTATCGTAATAATATTGAAAGCTGAGGTGGCTTTTGTATAATTGTCGCAGTGGAGGTTCGTTTTGAACTTTGTCCTGTTCTCCGACTCCAATACTCTGGTTTCCTACTCTGTTTTTTTGCTATCCTTCTCCGGAACGTGCACCAAAAACGCTTGAGAACCCAAATAATGAAGTCAAATCTTCCAAAAAAAAAAGGATATACTTTTTATAGGGCACCAAATTTTGTTCGTTATTCTTCAATCTATTGAATATTTAATTTCTTGTAGTTAAATTATTCTGTATAAAAGTAAAATTAAAGGTGTGATGATGTTTGGATGCGCACATGTTTTTAAAATGGTCATTTTGTACTTCGGTGAATATTTATTTTCCTTAGAATTCTTATGTACTTGTTGATGATAGTATAACTTTTGTTGATAATAATAATAGTAAAAACGCTATTAGCCTGATACTCTCGTACGATAAGAATGAAGAGTGACTTAATTGGTACAAATTAATAGCTCAGTTGCTCAAAAGAATGAAGAGTAATTTTGAGGAAAAAAAAAACTGCAACTAAAATTTTCCGCTCTTAATTAAAGAACCATAACCCATAGTGTCATATTTTTTAAAGTTGTTTATGTAAATGTTTTTGTGCTTCTCTATAATTATTGTTAAATATTTTGTAACTATATTTATTCATAAGGATCAACAAATAATGATTTAATTTTTTAATCTTGACAAAATTTAGATGTAAGGTAAAAAAATCTAAAATATATTTTCAAATATATGAGAAAACTTTGCAAATTAATTTTATAAATATTTCATATTTTAAATATGACATTATAGGCATGATGTATATGAGAAGTTTTATACACCTACTACTTCAAAAGTAATATTGAAAAAGCATTACAAATCAGCTTCTACTCAAGCTAAATGGAGTATCTTTCATTAAAGACATAACTCGCTTGCATTATATTATTTTCTCATTAGAATTTAATTATGCGATTATCATTTTAAAATAAATTGATGCCCATTCACTTGAAAAATCTTATCCAGTTGTCTCCTAAGTAGTTAAACCACAAGTCCACATTTTAATCATTTTGATTACTATAGCAAATAATAATGATTTTAAAGTTGGAAATTCATTAGTTAAACATGATCAAGCTAAATTTGGCAAATTCGGTCCCAATAATTCATAAGGTATATGCATCTACAGTTTTTTCTTCATTAAAAATGAAAATCTTCAACAAAGATAAAATTCTCCAATTTGGACACAAAATGATCCTGTAAAATAATTTCCCGGGTACAAAATGGTGTTCTCTAGCTTAAAATTGATCACTACAGCGCGTGGGTAGTTAGTTCGGACCTCCATTTAACAGTCCGAATTCGCTGTTGTACAGTTCTCGGATCTCCTGTGGCAGTTGGAATAGATGTACTGCCATGTGGACCCCTCTGATCCTTAGCCTTTTGCCCATACGTCAGAGTATACCGACAGGGTTTTCCAAACAGAGTGTAACATAAAAGAATCTGAGAAAATTACAAAATTACCCTTCTGCTCGACGCCCGACCACACGTCTCTATCCACGGAGGGAGACATTGCGACGATAAAGGGAATAGAGAGAGATTTACAAACGACCACCGTTTAACGGCGCTCTAACGGCGATTTGGATGCCAACTATAAATCAAAACTGAAGCGAAGATTTATCCCTCCTTCCTACCTTCGTCTCAGCTCCGACCAGACCGTTGCTTACACCAACTCAACTCAAGTTGAATTTCCTTTTTGTGAGTTTTTAGTACAATTTTTTTTGCTTGTTTTTTATTAATTTAAGAGATTTTGGGTTTGGATCCGTGCCGTCTAGTTAGTATTAGTTTTTGTTTTCTCTCTTCTTTGGATTTGTCGGAGAAAGAAAGGGTGTGTGGTTTGATTTTTATTGAAAAGAAAAGAGAGGAGAAATTGGGGATGTGCGCTCCTGTTCAGCTCCGAATCTCTTCGTGCGTGTCATGTTTTGATTATCTTTTGTTGGGTATACTCAGTTCTCGGTTTAACCAATAATTTATTTTATCTAATTAGTCGACGTGGTGATAATAATTTCCTTGGCGGCGACAGAATTGAAGTTTCTTCACTAGAATTGGTGTCGTTTGCTTCAATTACCTGCTTAGCTCTCCTATTTAAATTGTTGGTGTCAGAGTTTTGTATTTTGGGAATATTAATATTTATGTACTAAATTTTGGGTTTTGGTTTAAGAAGACATTGAGTAATTGAAATTGGGTTTCTGTTTGTGGGGTCTGTTCAACTGAAGTATCAGATATTATAGTTTTTTTTTTATTATGTATAAAAATATTTTTTAATTAAACAATTTAATGGCTTTGAAATAGTAGGCTGCCTTACTTTATGGTGGGGGTGTCGACATTGTTTCAGTGACATCTGAAAATTTTGTTTCTTTAATTGATAATATAATCTGCTCATTGGTTTTATTGGGATTTTTTGTATTAGTTTAGAGGTTTAGTGCTACAGCTGTAAGGTTGAAGATTTCTTCAGTTTTTTTTCTATTTTAGTAGGATTTTCTAAGCCTTCTTTAGATTAGTTTATTTCATCTAGATGTGAGTACTAATCTTACCTCTTGACCCATTTGTAACTACTCATGTAACTTGTTAATAATAAACAGGCTTAATAATTTTAGAAAAGAAATATTTTTAACTGGAAAAAGCTGTTACTAAATACATTGTCATCAACAATATAATGCATTTACTGCAAAAAAGATAAAAATTCCATTTTTCTTTATTTTACAATAAGAGAGACAAAAAGCCCCAACTTTCTCTAGATACTGCATCATAATAAATTATATTGATATGTCATTTTCTTTGATTTATCAAAATTGAAAAGCTACCAAATTTTCTATACCGTTGTGCTTATTATATATTTTTATTTATTATTAGTTCATTTATTCATTTAGTTACTTATTTAACTATTAAACATACATGCCTGCATGTCATTTCTGAGAAACTTTGAAAGTGTCCTCCTTTCACCCTTAAATTCTTCTTCCATGCTACAAAACTGCAAATTGACATCAATTTTTTAAACAAATCCTAGAAATGTCGATCGAGGAAGAATCAGATTGCGTGGTTATATCTACCTCAAATGGTCATGCTATAAATTCAAGTCAATGTGACAACTCACCAAGACCTGGCATAGAAGAAACACCAGAGAAAGAAGAAACAGAAGATATAGAACTAAAAGCACGACCTCAGATACACATGTCAGAGATGGCTAGCGACACCAAAGAGGAGAAGTTAGACTCTACAAGGGTAAAGAAGTCGATCTCTTATTCAAAATCAATGGACAGGACTGGTACCAGTACGCCTGTTGGGGATGCTGGTAATGGTGCACAGAAGCCACACACAGTGCCTCTTCCTTTTGCACTTGCGACTGACAAGAGGGCAACTGGGAAACCCTCACGGCCCTCAGTCTCACCGGTTGGTTCAAGAAATGGAGAACGTGTTTTGGAGAAGAGCAGCTCACATAAGATCCAGGTTTGGTATTAAGTTATAGTAGTTTGTTTCTATTTTTCCCTTAGTTATTTTTGTTTTCTGTTCCAGAGTTTTGTCTGGCAACATTTGTTTGTGATATCTGAGATGTATGATTTTATTGATAGATTGTTCCAAGAATTACAAGTTTGGTGATGTTCCAGAATGAGTTTTTAGAATGTGCTCAGTGCCAAAAACCTTCAGATGAGGACCTTTTCTTTCGAGGAACAAACATATTAGAAAATAGGGAGGGATGTAGTGACAATCACACCAATCATAATCAAAATAAAAAAAAAAAGAATATTGTAGATTTGTCCTCTATAGTTTAGATAGGTTGCTTAACAAACTTGATGCAATTTGGAAGTTTCTTGATCACTGATCAAATGTCGATTAAACTGAAATGTTAGTTTTCAAACCGCCAATGGATGACCAAGCGGTTTTTTCAAATTGCACCAAATCTAGATGTTAATTTGGTATGGCAGGTTATTATCTGTACAGTCAAAATTTCCAACTCCATTTTCATTTCTAACGCTTTTCATTGTTTTTAAATCAATTTGTGAAAAAAGCCTCTTTCTTGGCATAAATTATTATTATTATTATTATTATTTTTGTAATGATAAAAAGAAGCTGAAATATTTTATGAATATATATGCTAGCCATGCTGATGAACCTGTACCAGATGTTGGAACCTTATGCTAGTAATAGAAGGAAAACCTTTTTCAAAAAAAGAAATTCATTTCTTTAGGGTCAAGTTTGTCTTTATTAAGGTTCCTCATGTTAATTTTGTGGTTTTGTACCTGATCATGATTCAAAGTTAAGTACAAGGAAGCACATTCCTTTCTTTTTCTTGCTATTTTCTTTTAAGGAAAGGTGATTGTGTAAATGACACAGAGTACTTAAAGTATCACCCTTTTTCTCATTGTGATCCCTAAAGTATCAAATTTCCTTGTTTTGATCCATGGACTTTTTAGTATGTACCAAATCAGTCCTCTTGACTATTATTTAGAGAGTGGATAAAAATTTACTTCTTCATGATATCAGGATGCTGATTTATGGTGTGGACAATGGCGTCATTATGATAGTTAGCATTTCTGCCATTTTATAAATTTGAATAACATTAATGGAATCATTGACATCATCTAGTATCAATGATATGGACACTACCGTTAGCATCCATATCAGCACGTAGCCATATCGTCCATTACTTTTTAACATGCTTTAACCGTAGGAATTATTTCGTACAAATTAGAAACTTTAGGGATCGATATGACCTTTGAAAGTTCAAGCCCCAAATTGTTAAAAAGAGTTATTAATACTTCATGGACTGCAGATGTAATTTAGTTAACTATATTTATATAATAGTTTAACGAGATCTGTAAAATCGATTCTGCAATTATTTTAATAATGCAGGGCATTGCTACTCGAAAGCCGTTGCATCCAGACAATACACTGCACCTAGACAACGATGACACATGCTCTGTTACTTCTTCGTATCCTTTTTCTTACCGTCTGTTTGTATTCTACAATTAGCCATTATTATGTGCCAAAAAAGATTTACATTCTCAAAGTAGAAAACTTCAACTGCATTCAAGACTGGAATATTGAGGATAACTGTATAAGGCAAGTAATATAACAGAAGGTTTCAGAACAGGTGATATATTTTCATAAGCCAGATCTCATAAAAGAGGGCTACTTTGGGCATATTAATAAGATTGGGTGAGGGTTAGTCTTTGTAATGCATGATGCTGTATGCGATACAGTGTGCCTCTGGTATTTTTGTCATCGTTTATTTTTTTCTTTTTTAAGAAAACTTGTCATGGCTTATGATGTTATTTGGGAAGTGTAAAAAAATATTTTTTCCTGAGCTAAAGAAAGAATAACACCATCTTTACGGTCTTCAAGATCAAAGTTAACTGTACCAGTTGCTCCTACATTCAGAATTGGAGAACGCCTAGAGAAAAGGAGAGAGGTATAGCTCGTTTATTATGTTTGTGTGCCATAGAGAATGAGTTTTAGAGTTACTCTTTTCTATTTTTTGTTACCTTTAAGAGAAGAGAGGGCTGTAGTCCTGATATCCCTGCTTTTATAGGGGTTTTACGACAACAACAACTAAGCTTTTTGTCCCAAACAAGTTGGGGTAGGCTAGAAATGAAACCCAGCAAGAAGTTTTAGATCTTTTTTTTTTCTCCTTTTTCTTTAATTTTTTTTTTTTGGGGTGTTTGGGGGAAGCTTAGTGTTTCATGGCCTGAATGAGTCTCTCCAACCACCAAGTGCAACCTCCAAATCAGTTTCTCTCACTCTATCTGGGCATGTTCTTTTGTCCTTGATTAAGGATCATGCATCTTAATGTTTATTTGTTTGTACTCATTGGTATAGTACTACTCCAAGTTAGAGGAGAAGCATCGGGCCATGGAGGCAGAGAAACTTGAAGCTGAGGCTAGAAAGAAGGTTTTACTTATTTTCTTTTATATTTCTCTATTTTTAATTGTTCAAAATGATTTTTGATTATGATAGTTATATATTAGAAAAAAGTACATAACTAAATACCAAAAAATGGTTTCTTATTCCAAGAGCAGTTCTATGACTTATATTTTCTCCAATGTATATATCTACAATCGCATAACATATCTTTGGGGATCTCTAACTTTGTTTCTAGCTCGATTTAGTGTTATTTGGTTCATTTCTACCATCGTATTACCTCGTCCTCACTACAATCAAAGCCTTATATTGTAGCCTTATTTTACTCTTTACTACCAGATTAGATGAGTAACAGACCCAAAATTTCAATACACATGCAAACCTGGCTTAGACGTAGCCTGAACATTCCAGACAATGGAAAGTTGAGCCATTTAAATCATGCTTTTCAATGTTATATTGAAATTAGGAAGAACAAGAGGCAGCTATAAGAGAACTTAGGAAGACGATGATGTATCGGGCAAACCCAGTACCAAGCTTCTATCATGAGCCACCCCCTCCTAAGGTCGAACTAAAAAAGGTAACTTCCTTATTTTGGTTCTTGGCTTCTTTGCACTTCAGATGCTTAATTTTCACCAACAATAAAATAGACAAAATGTTCTCGTGATTCACATTTTGGTTCCTTGTTTTTGGAATCTAGTGTACAGTTCTTATTTAGTCATCTTCATCCTCTCATGTTTCGAAGCTAACATAGACCAAATCTGACAATATAGAAGATACTCTGATATGTTGTCTTATTTGTTTGGTTTTCAAAAGCAAATGTCATAATAAATTTTTTTTCAACAGCCTCAATAATTTGTTGTCTTATTTTTTCCCCTCATTTTAAGAAAGCTAATTTTTTTAGGGGATTAGTAGTAATTAAAAATTAATAGAGGCTAATGTTATGTTATTTTTATGCTGGTGATTGTCTGTCTGGTCAAAATAGAAAAAAAAAAAAATGTTTTTTGCGCTCAGTGAATGAAATCTAAGAGTTCATAAGTTTGTCCATGTAGAAGGAACATTTTACATCTATATCTGTGGTATATTTTTAGCTTCTTACCACAAGTAATGTTGTTGTGGATATTGTATACTTGAGCTAGGATATCAAAGAGAGGTTTTTCAGTTCAGCATGAAGTTGCCATTACTTGACAAAATGAGGAAATTTCATCTCAGTAAATACAGAGAACAATTTCATGTCTAGCCATGCAAAATTTCTCTGTTTTTTTTTTTTTCAGAGAACAATTAATTTGTGTACCTTTGACTTTCTCATTAACTTGGATTCGAAATAAGTAATGTTTATTCAAATAAAGTACCAGGAATAAAAAGTTCTATAATTTGGTTAATTTTGAAGATATTAAGACTCAAGGGGTACAGAAATAACTGGTATTTGTGATATTAAGAGGACATGCAAGAAATTTTGTGTTGGAATTTATCTAAAAATGTTGATATCGAGGGCCTGCATAATTATTCAGTTATTCCATATGTTATATCATATCGGCTTTCTTTCTTTTTTTTTTTTTTCCTTCTTTTGTGCTTCTAAAGGTGCCTCCTACCCGTGCCAAATCTCCGAAATTGACACGAAGAAAGAGCTGTAGTGATGCGAAAGAGAGAGATGGTTATTGCTGTCGGATGCATCGCAATAGCTTGGACTCGTGTAACAAAGATACAGCCAAGATTGCACCTAGCACCCCCAAGACTGCTGTAATCACAAAAACAAAGGCTGCCACCAAGCCTGTTAGGGAAAAGCCAGCAGAGCAAACTAGTAACGGCACCAATATCACTGTACAGACCTGACCTACAAGTTACCTCTTTCTTTTGTCTAAAAGGGAAATTTTCTTACAGTGATGAGCCGGTTTCTAATTAAATTTTTATTTAAAATTATTGTTCTTATACCTCTCTTATGCCAAGAAACAGCTTCTCTCTTCAGACTAGTGTGCTTTGTTGGTGGAATTATTTTCCATTTTTACAATGAGTTGTGGTTTGTTGTAAATTATACTATGCCGGGCTATTTTGTAAATGTCGTGGGAAGGACAGACTCATTCGGTGTCTATTTGGTGTATAATGGAGTCGTGAAAGACAAAAGATCCGGTGTTATATGTAAATGACATAACTTATTTGGGGCAGAGTGAAAATTTAGGTTTTGTGAGATAAAATGTGGAAGAGATCTCATAATTTTGAGTCCTTTTATTTTAAATTAGTTTCTTTTCTTTTTCTTCAGGCTGTTATTGCACTTTATATCAAATGCACTTAATGAATCAATACAAATCGAACATTTGGCATTTGAATTTAGACTCTATAATGAAAATTTATCAATTTAAGAATGACCAAAATTCATATAAAAAGGATACTTCAATATTGTCTGTTCCTTTGTTATGATATGTAACAGACAATGTGACCTATATCTGCTGAATCTTATTCACTATGCTGAGTTTGCTTTGCTTAGCAACCATGTTCTCAGTGTCGTATAGCTTATCACCTCAGCCTCAGCACATAGCTCTTCGATTAACTTTACAGACAAATGTAAGGAAGAATCATACAGGTAAAAAATATATATATATATTTTTTCGAGAGCTTGACAGAAACTGTCTAGAATATAATGGTAAAGAAATATTAACATGTTTCATTTACATGAAACGAAACAACAAGTTACAAAGGTTTTTATCTCTACTTCAATTTATATATATATCCTCTCCTTGTTATGATACCCATCCCAAGATATGCAGACTCCACCACATGTATACCAGTACCACAAACCGGTACCACTCTCAAATATTCTATAACTCAACACAAGCAGATCATAGGAATGGTGATAGTAAACATCTCTTCTTTATTACAAAAGTTGCAAAAGACATTAAGAAAAACGCAAAGCTATTGGTTCTTTTGCATATAAATCCTTAGAAAGTTTAAATTTGCTTTAGCAGTTTCCTTGCCATTTCAAGAAGCTGCAATCCTTTTCTGCATCCCTCTAATCTCTTCCTCGGTAATGGTGTACTAGGAGCAAGGTGGTCTTTTTTTAAGGGTATTTCCCTTAGTCAGAGGCATCCACATAGGTAGTTGACTTGAGTCTCAGTATTAGACAAGTACTCTACATAGTTACAAATCTGAATAAGTAAGGTTTTAATAGATTTAGGACCTCATTATGAAACAGTATGTCATTCCTCATTAGCCAAAAGAAACAACAGACAATTGTAAACCTAATGAAATAGTATCATCAAAATTGGAATAGTTTTGAAAGTAGTTGACACAATTGTCCATCCTTTTCCAAACTTTCTTCACAAAAGCACAATGAATAGTTATATGATCTACAGGCTCTTTTAGGTCACAAAAGCAACAGTTCATATTATCCTTCCATCCTCTCTTGATAAAAAATTTTCTTTTAGTTTAACACGTTTTTATTTTTGAAGCAAGCAGATAAACAGCTTGTTTTTAAAAAGGTGTTTTCAGTTTTCACCATAATAGTGCATGAAAGTTTTAAAAGTCATCTGTAGCAACTATGCCATTAGAATTCCATCTGTAAGTCATTGATCTTTTTCTAATTGTGGGGTTGACCACACAGTAAAGTTTATTTTGGCAATTCTACTTACCAGAATAACATGTGCAGGTCTGAAATTTAAGTGATTTTGATTTATGGTGTGGGGATAAACTTTTGAGAGTGGAGTTTCAATCACTGTACCAAGTATGATCCAATCCACAAATTAAAGCTGCATCTGCACTTGAACTAATCTGAAAGGAATCACTTTCAACAGCCATTTAAGCTCACACCAAATTAGGGATTTTCAAGTGCTGCAATTAAAAATTTCTCCATTTTGTCCTCTTGTCCCAACCATCAGATATGTGATTTGGAGCTGAAATAAAGACATTGCATTTTGTTATGAGCTTGATCCTTCGGCTCCATACTGGCATGTACTGGTAACAGATTCTTTATTAATTTTTGTTATAAAATATTGACATGATATTAAAATGTGGTGATGGTTTGTTGGATTCAATGGGATGGTGCACAGTAAAGACGTTTAGCATTGTAAACGTCCTTCAAAATTGACAAATTTGCCAGTTGCTGATTTAACTGATAACATGAGCCATCAAAAGCCAAGTTTATGAGGAATCATTGTTAAATTCTGAAGTTAGTTGTTAGCTCTCATGATAAAATACCATAAGCCAGAAGTCAGCCAGTCCACTTCAGTGATACATGGTATATGTATTGTTCTTCATACTCAAGACCCCAAGTAGTACCGTTATTTTCTTTGCAAAAAAATTGTTCTATATATCAGAACCTCCAAAAAAATTGTATTTTCTCATTTTGTGTGTACCGATGGTATTGTAGGGAAAGAATACATGATACTTTTTTCTCTCTTCAAAAGCAAATCAATTATATGCCATGTTTACTTTAATTTGGTTGTAACTCAAAATTAGCTTGGGGTTGTTAGTATCACACTTGTTTAAGGTCTGTGTTTTGTGGCACTTTACTTGCAATGCCTGCCTTTACTACATTTTTAACTGAAGTTTCTTCAAATTTCTAGTTATTTATAATTTATAAACTTTATATGGACGGATCAGACCACAATTTTCAGACAAAGTAAAATTTAAAACTCAGATTATATCCTTTCTTCTTTTTTTTTTTTTTTTTTTTTGTGTCAAGGTTGAGTTTGACAATTACCAATTCAATATTTTATTTGTTGACTAGTTAGTTTCCCAAAGTTTTTGTTAAGAGGTCTCATTGGCTTGCCTACCTCCTTATCCTGTTTTCACCGACCAAACCGACTTCTACAACAACATCTCCAGTTTTGCGAACTGGAGATATCCTGCATCCATATTCGATTTTATTTCTGCCTTTCGATACTTTTGAGGTTAAGGGGATCGACTTCATAATTTTGTGATATGATATTATTCATATTCCCTATCTTTTTGTTTTCTGAAATAATAGCTACTTCGCCTTTTCAACAAACGAAAAGATGCAAGAAACAAACGAAAGTGGATAAACAAAATTACAAAAAAAAAAAAAAAAACACTCTCGTGCAAATCTAAATTAATTTGTGCAAAATTACATACATACATGTATGCATGCATGCATGTGGCCGTGTGGGAATCTAAATTATTTTACTACTTTGTATTAGTATGTATGTTGAAATATATTTGAGAAATACGTCTTTAATGTAATGTTTCTAGAAAAAAAAAAATAATCTTATAGGTTCTAACTTCTAAAAAAGAACTAAATATTTTATTATGATATCATATTTTTTTAAATTAGCTTCCCTAAGTATGCGTTAAGGCAGCATAAATATTATTGGTTCTAACATTGTGCCTAGTTTTATTTTGTTGTCAAATTTCAATTTTATAATAAATTTTTGACTCTTACCTCAAATTTATCCTGTTGGTTAATTATGGTTTAATAAGAAATGTGCACCACATTAACACTTGAGAAATGAATTATCAGGTATTTTTGCTTCACAAATAATTACAGAAGTGATTCCCAATATGAATGCATATACTGATGTCCATCGTACATTTCTACAATTCTATTACGTAAGTGGGCGCATGACAAGTTTCTTTTTGAAAGGGGCTGCGTGTATTACTTTAATGATCTATTTGATTGCATAAGAATTAGGACCTTAACCCTAATTAACAGAAAATAAATTAAATGTCTTTTGGTTATGTCATTACTTTCCAGCCGACTTTAGATAGGTAGGCGGCCTAGGCGTCAGTGTTTCAAATTAAAATCGTCTGTAACAATCTTCCTGTCATAGTGTATGTTGTAAGTTACAGACCTGTGGGTCTCCGTGCAATTTAAAGAGCTCCAGAATATCTAAGATGCATGGAACCATCTTATTGACTAACCAGGAATTTTGTAGAGAATCCTAACAGTGCTTTCGGATTATTAGACAACGCATAAGCATGGCAATGCTAAATTCACTAGTTTTTTGTTACGACCTCTTACAACTTAACTTTTATATATAATTTTATTTTATAACACCATTTGCGAACGAAAATATTTTCAATCAATTTGACACCATTACCTTAAATTTCATCACATACTTTGTGAACATTACTCAACTATGAAATATAAGCCCTTAGATCATCACTTATTAGTGTATTATTTTTTTTCGGTTTGTCCTGTCATTCAATCGTTAACTTTTTATAAATACTCAAATTTATAAAGACAATTTTAGTCACGGAAGCTATGGTACAAGCGTAATAAACATAATTAATAGTATATGATATTTTTATATATTTATTATAGGAATAAAATTTTCTAAAAATATAGAGAAATATCTTTGGTCCTGGATATTTTGTTGAGATATTTCTAAAACTTAGATATTTTGAATAAATTTCTAGAATCTAGACATTTTAGGAGATAATTTTAGAAACTAAGAAAAAACATCTAATAAATCTTAAGTATTTCGATAAACTAGTACAAATAGATGATCTTAGATTTCATTTGCTATCAAGCCAAGCCAAATAAATACAAGACTAAGCAAGTATAGCAATGTCTTCTCTCTAGCAGTGTTAGTTGTAATGTGGAGGTTAGAGAATATTAGAGCAGTGGAAGTGTATTGTGTCAATTATAAAAATAATTTTATTAGTAACCCAGGCCATTTTTATAGAATCTCTCTACTTAACATCCAACGAATGTTATAAAAAGGAACATAAATTGAAGAAATCTTTTGTTGATTTCATACTTTAAAAAAAAGACCCATATGAGCCACTTGTACCAATTTAGAGTTGCTACATATATATGATCCAATTAGAGAACGGTCAACTTTGTTCGAACTTCTTGTATTGCAATTAGACAAGGAGTCTTATATTAAAACAAAAATCACAACAATGAAAAATATTTTTATTCAAAATTGCAAAGATAGAATTTATTCTAGGTTCTCGAAAAAGTAGTATGAACGAAAATGTATATATTGTTAGAGTAATTTTTATGATATACATAAATTTAAAGCCAAGTTTGAAACATGATCATTCTTCTATGTTCATAATTTGTAATAAAAAAAAAATAGATTTAAGGCCGGTTATAAAATTTAGTCAACAAAATATCTGCTACATTATCATCATTAATATACTATTTAATTGTAATTTGTCACATTATCCACTAGTTTATGTTATTAGAAAATCACGCTTGAATTAAAAAAAAAAAAATAGCACTGCCCAGGTGCTTATCAGCTCCAATAATTCTTAGCGTTTTTAAGTGAAGACTTGGTAAACTGATTGGGTGTGTTTAGTACAAAACTAGACGAAAGAGAGTGGAGAGAGATCCCATGGACGGTGGGGTGAGGTGAAAAGCTCTCTACTTTCGGTTCTCTCTCTAACTTTTAAAGCGCTGAACGTTCTCTCTCTATTATTTTTCTTCTCTTCTATTTCGGTGAACTTTTCAGGTGTGTTTACTTCTCTTTCTTTTGTATTCTATATTCTGTTCATTTTTTCGTCACTTATAGATCTGGGGTTTTCTGTTTATGTCGTTTTGGTTTTTGGGGTAAGGAGAATAGGCTTTAACAAATATTGCCTGGGTTTTTCTTCTCAGGTGTAAATAGTTCAAGAAATTTGACGATCACAAGGTGTACTTGAGCTTTATTAAGGTACCGATACTTTGCTAATTTTGTCAACTTTTATAGAAGTTGAAATCTCACAGCAATTTTTTCTTTTGTATATAAACCTTATTGTATATTTGTTGGCAAAAATTTTCACTAAATCTTCTTCCAGTGGGCTCGAGTATACAAGTTTCCCATCTTGGTTAATCGAGGAATATAATTATATAAAATAAAATGCTAATTCTGTTGTAATAATTTTTAATTTATGCTTATTATTTTTTTTTCCTGATGTATATCAGTTCACTAGCTTTGAAACTTTCAGCTCTCTCTATTTTTATTTTATGTTATTTGAACTTTCTGAATTTGGGTTCCCTTGATAAAGAAATGAGCTGTTTTAAGTTTTAACAGTACATTTAGATTTCATAAAGTAATTAGATTGAATATCTTTTATCACATTGTTTATTAAAACCCATAATTCCCTCAGATACTGTTATACTGCCAGGCATTATGTGATTTGAACCATCAAATTTGGGTTCTCAATTCATAAAGGTATGAGTTGATTTACTGGTGCATTTAGATTTCATGAAGTAACTAAGACTTGAGCTGGCATTTCAATAAAATGAACTATCTTATATATATCTTATAAACTTGAGCTGGTGTTTAGTTTCAGGTTTACTTATTGTAAACCTGTTAATTGCGAGGTACTGTTACACATTTGATATAATTTGCATAGAGGGCCGAAATCAAAGCCTGATTCATTTTTTTTTCCTTGCATTCTAGCACAGTAGCACCAAATTAAGCCTCAAGTCTTACTAAAGCAATGGAACAAAGCAACAAAAAATGAGACCCAAAAAAACTTAATAAGATCAGACCAGTACTTCTGGTATCTGCACTTTAATAAGAACAGTTTCTGGGGGTACACCTTGTTACTGTAAGATTTCAAATGTTAAGCTTCTATGCTTAAAAATAAATTTCTTTCTAATTACAGCTTTGCAAGAAGGATATTTTATCTCTTGCCAAGACTTCTGTCATATAGAAACAATAGGGAAAAAAATGGGATCCAAGACTACAAAAAGCAAACACCTAAGTATCCATCGATTCTCCTCAGTTCTCTCCTCCGCAGTGCTAGAATGGCTTCTATTACTACTTCTATTTATAAATGGTGCTTTCTCCTATTTGATATCTAAATTTGCAAAAAGGTCCAAATTACAGCCTCCTTGCGTGCTTTGCTCGAGACTTGACCATATGATAGGTCACTCGGGGCATGCATTGTATAGTGAGTTGCTTTGTGATTCACACAAAATGGAGATGTCCAGTCTGGCCTATTGCTGTGTACACCGTCGTCTGTCAAATGTGCATACCATGTGTCAGAAATGTTTGTTTTCATCGAATAATGGTCAGCACCACTCCTTATTGCGGACTCTTAGCATTGAATTTGTTCAAACTGACACATCAGAAGTGCCATTGTTGACCGAGGATGGGGACTCTTTGCATGCAAGTCCACTTTCACTGAATTGTTCCTGTTGTGCTGAGCCATTGAAAGAAGCAAAAGGTCATGTGTTTAGGTTGGTTCATGGTACAATCGACGGAGATGGATTTGAATTGATTGATGCTGCTGAGACTGGCGTGAACCGCGCGATTACATTGGAGAAAGATACCAATCATTTGCCACATGTTGAGTATAGTGAGCTAAAAAATGAGGACTCATATTCTGAGATTCACACAAATGACTTAAATGATTTTGATATTTCGCACAAAATAGAGGTTGGTGGCACTGAGGATAGTTTGCTGGAACCATTTTTGAATGGTGAAGAAAGGGAAGTGCATGTTCCTTTTACCAATACAAGTACGCATGAGAATATTTTGGATGAATTGCACGATGTAGAGCCAGATGAGAAAACAGAGAAGCATTTGTTAAGTGAGCTATCATGTGAAGATTCTACAGGTGCTAATTTGAGCAGTGCGATTGAGAAAGGTATTATTGCTTGTTTCATCTATTTATTGAAGTTGGTTTCTTTCTAGCCTACCCCAAATTGTTTGGGACAAAAGGCTTAGTTGTTGTTGTTGTTGTTGTTGGTTTGTTTATTATTTAGGATTATGGTGTCATAACAGTCATCAAAAGTTTTTGTATTTCTGTTTTAAAGTTGATTATATTTTGCTTGATCTTGCTAAGGATTAATTGCCCTCGAGAACTTCACTTGGATAATAATAATTATAAAAACAAAAACATCAATCATGACTGAGAAGAATGCATCTCACTTTTTCAACTGTAAGCCCTAAATAATATCCAAATTGATAATTGTTTTGCTAAAATAAATATCAGCTGTAATTTGTCATAGTGTTCATTATATTAGTTCTCCACAAACAAAAGGATCTATATAACATTTTGTCTCCTTTACTATGTAAATCAGAGAATAATGCAGTCCCTCAAGATAGCATTCCCTCTATCGAGGAATCTGCAAAGGATCTGAGCTCAGAAAACCCTTACCCTATACCTGACCCAATTCCATCTCCAAGTGATAGCTTGAGTCTAACCGATGCATACAACCTTGCCATACGCAACCAGGCCACAACCTCCCCTAAATTCGAAGATGTGATAACAGGAAAAGATTCATCCAGGGTTTATGAAGAACTCAAACTCCTGATTTCCCAAATCTCAGCTGCACGTGGGGTTGACTCGCCTTGGACCGATATCAGCACCAGCCCTCGGATCCTGCAAGCTGGGGAAGAGTCGGTGTTGCATAACATAACTAAGACCCTGTCTCTGGAGAGGTGTGAGTCGATGGTGTCAATGGAGGGTAGCATTGTTAGTGAGATTGAAGGGGAGAGTACGGTTGATCGGCTTAAGCGGCAGATTGACCTGGATCGAAAATCAATTAGTCTGTTGTATAAAGAATTGGAAGAGGAGAGGAGTGCAAGTGCTATTGCTGCCAATCAGGCTATGGCCATGATCACAAGACTACAGGTATGATTGCCTGAATAATATGTACCTTAATAGTACATGACTACTGCACCGTTTAAGGTGTATTCTGGTCCAACCAGTGTTGTCAATTTCTGATATGTCCTGTTTGTTCAACTTGACTGAGCTTGTCTAAGAAGTACCAACTAAATGGGTTGGGTTGAGTCTTAAAACTTTTTACTTGTCACTAGTCAGGTTGGTTGAGCCTGGTCATGGGTAAATGGCTTGCCATCCAACCTGATCTGCTTATTTCCAATTTGTGTATTTGTAGCTTGGAATATGGCAATTAATTAAGGCTTATTGCTACTTGCATATTCTAATTGTGATTAATTGAGGTCAGATATGGTCAGAGCAAACCATAGTACATGGACTTGGCATATTTTCTAATAGACCGATCAGTCATGTCCATTGACAATGACAGCTGACTTGGGAATCTGGTAATTAGTATATCTTCCTTCCAACAATTAATTAAAGGCCAGTTCTGAATGTGCATCGGATATGCATGTCTTTTTCTATGTCTGATTAGTACTGTGAAGCAAAGGAAAAAAAAAAAAATTACTTTAGGTATTGCAAAGATAAGGAAAAAGAGAGAGGAGGTCAAATATCAAACATGGTGCTCAAACATAAGTTCTTTATTATATGACCCGTTATACTATGTCAGCTAGGTCACTTTTTTTTGTGTGGGTCTTCACAACTTTTTAAATCATTTCATAAATGTGTGGGTTGGGTCAAGTCAATCTGTGATCCACGTTGGTAAAAATATTGACCTGTGAGAAATCAGGTTAGTCCAGGCTCATAGAATGCCAACCCTTCCCAAACCTGAGTAACCCAACTTGTTGACACCCCTAATTCTGGCACATGCCATTTAGTTTGGCACCTGTACTGTAATAACATGTAACTATAGTACTATATCAATAAGGGTTAAAATGTACAGTAGACCTGACTATAGTTTATTCCAGTACAGGCACAGATAATCGGTTATCCATAGCATAAGAGTGTTACTAGCTTCAGTACATGCATATATTATTGTGCTTACTGGCTTGGTTTCCTATGATAAACTTTAGGTGGTAACCTGTATTACGCCAGCTGTTCTTACCCATGTTTAGTCCATGCCTCTTTTATTTGTTCAATCCACTCAATATTTTTTTTTTTTTTTCATGTTAGTTAAAATTTAGGACTATGATCATAAATGTTTTGACTTCTGGATGAATGAACAAAATAGATCAAAATAACATTGAAAAAAATCAGGAGGTGGGTTTTTTGTAAAGAATCATGCCTCTTATGCTTTGGCTTTAGATCTCAACTTTTTCATACTCAAACGAGTGATCTGTGCTCTGCAAAACTTGAGTGGAGATGAAGCACAAGGGGATCAGTCCTCTGCAAAGCAACACAGCTCACCTCTTAAAATCAGTTCCATTCTCTTTCTACTTTTATTTATTCCATTATTTTCTTATTGTGGGGTTCACAGGAGGAGAAAGCTGCTATGCAAATGGAAGCATTGCAATACCAGAGAGTGATGGAAGAACAGGTGGACTACAATCAGGAAGCCCTTCAAAAATGCAACGAAATCATTTCCCAGAAAGAGAAATATATTGAAGAACTCGAAGCTGAACTTGCAATCTACCGAGAGCAGCCAGGAGATACTGAGGTGGCTCCTGATGTTAGCGACATATCATCATTAGGCTTTGGAGAACAAAAGGCTTACATCTCAGATCGATTGCACAAATTGGAAGAGAGGCTGCATCACTTCTCCAATAATAGCTCCTTTGCAGAATCCCCAAAACTGGACTCTATTGAGGAAGTGGATGAAGAGAATTTCCCAAGAGAAAATGGTGAGGTTTTGGAATCAGTGCCGATAAAAGAGAACTGTAGTGGGAAGAGGGATTTGGTTGAACTGGAGGAGGAGATATCTCGGCTATCCAAGAGATTAAAAGCACTTGAGGCAGACAATAATTTTCTAGAGCATAGTTTGAATTCTCTCAAAAGCGGCCGAGAAGGTGCACGGTTTATTCGGGAAATTGCTGTATCATTGCGGGACCTCAGGGATCTTGGGATTACCCATGGGAAATAGAGAATGATTAGTTTATGCTAGTTGTGGTCATTTTAGAAAGGTAACATATTTTTCTTACGTACGGTTTCTTGCATACCTAAAAACCATCAAAATATCAGATGCATATCACTGAAAAATGAA
This sequence comes from Rhynchospora tenuis, assembly GCA_027725995.1. Lineage (NCBI taxonomy): Eukaryota > Viridiplantae > Streptophyta > Magnoliopsida > Poales > Cyperaceae > Rhynchospora > Rhynchospora tenuis. Next base: position 151,590,252 of record CM050888.1, on the reverse strand, counting down.
CAAAATTTATTCAAATCCACAGACAGAGTCGCGGAATAAAATGGAAAAAGGTGAAATTGTCTAGCTGACCAACAACTTTTATTCGGTTTGGTTATGCCTTGTTGGTCTGCTCTCTTTGTACCAAGTCTGTTCAGCTAGATCCACATATAATTAATTTCCTAGAGTTACAAACCTTGATATGCCTGTTGTATATTTGTGAAAAAAAATTTGTCTGCTTCGCTAGAATCTTGAAAGCACATTACATATCTTTTATAAAGATAGAAAGTGAAGGTGTTGAAAAAACAATTAATCATCTTGTTTAAACTTCAACTTCTGAGGGTGCATAAAATTATTTGCTTATGATTTATTTATTATGTGCTTTTACTTTGTCATTTCAGATGCCTGAGTTATGGTGCTCCTGTAGTCATTACAAATTTGTTATCTGTGTCATGACTTGAAGATTTCAATTTATGTGCTACTTCTACATGCTTGTAGTAAGAGGTTACTTGCAGAATCAGGCTTTTATTTTTACTCTTTTTTTTTTTTGTTTATGTGTTTATTCAGGGTGTAATTCGTTTGTTTAGATTTTTTTTTTTTGTTCCTGGGTCCTTTTTATTTTCAATTGAGTTGTAAAAATGTGTAAAGGATTCTCCTTTGTAAGTAGCTCATTAAAGAAACAAAGTTTATAACCTTAGCTGTAATTTTGCTGTATGATGATTTTGAATAAAGAAAATGGCTTATCTTTGTAAAATGGCCTGCGTACCCTCCATTTTTTTTTTCTTTGCATAAGCTAATTTCATTTCATTGTTGTTGTTAATATCATGCAAATGATAAAGATGTGAGCTATCAATTCGCACATTTGTCATGCCTACTGCTTTCATTAGAGTGAAAAAGCATGAGAATTTGAATATATTTACTATCAGTGTATGACACAGAGAGGTTGACGAAACGATCAAATTTACTAGTCTTTGTAAAAAAATCTATTCTTTTTTACACTTGTCGTTGAATTTGAGAGCTTAAAATCTAATAAAAATTGATATGAATGTTTTGGTTGAAACCAAAAGTAAGTGTGTTAGGTTTCCCTCATGATTCATAGGAGAAAACGATTGGTACTTCCTCTTGTTTATTGATAAAAACAATGATAGTTGCTTCTAATATAGTTGGGCACCGTAACATTTTGACACACAGCACAACCTTTTTCTTGTCGGAAAATATAGTTTAGTTCTGGTCCAATACTGCTGCAGTAAGTACTGTATAGGGATTAATGAGGCAGTAGGTCCAATTGGTGGGATTCAAAAATCTATAAATTACACCAACTTTGCCAATGTATATCCACTTTTTCATGATTCCTGAAAAAGGTAAATAATTGGCAAGGTTTGCTCCGCACATGCGGCTTCCCCATCAATCAGGACGCGCCATTTGTGTCTTTTAGTGATAGTAATTTGGCAGTGAATAGCGTATTATGTGTCAATTATTTCAGCTAATTGAGTATCACTGAAGTAATACACAAATGTCCACTTCTTTTTTTTTTAAAAAAAAAAACTTTATTGTTTTGATCTAAGGCGTTATTTCATAGAAGTAAGATCTGTCATCTAAAAGAAGTTTTATAAGAGCGAAAAGAGAAATGCTAATGTTTAATATATTGGACAGTTGGTCCGTCCAATACAATTGTTTTCATATTTTTAAATTTCAATCGACCGATCAAACCGTTTAATATGTTCTTCATATTTGAAAAAGATCATATTGGACAGACTCTAGCATTTCTCATAAAAATAAAAACTTTAAATAGAATAAAATCAATGAAATAATAAATAATATACATACGTGGTGCCTGATTTATCGTGGCATACGACATAATCATTTTTCTTTTTCTCCGATTTTAGTAAGGCTAAACAAAATTACAAGCTGAATTGAGTCAATAACTGGGTTTATAAGTGTGTAATTGCTTTGTTCTTATTAAAAAAATTATTTTTTTTCTTATTAAAATTCTTGAGGTAATTATTCTTATTATTAAAAATTTCACCAATGATAAGTGTTATCCATTTCTTTTCCTTCCAGTTTTAAACGTGCTTTGTGGAATTAGATGAAAATATGGCCTAAAACTTGGTTTGGAAATCTTTGTGCGCCGGACGATGAATCAAGGGTAATGACACCGAAAGTTAATGATCGTCAATTTTGATGACTTTATGTTTGAACTTTGAAATGGGGCTAGATTGTACTTAAAAACTTCAAATAGAGGAGGTCTAGTTAATGTAGAGGCTTTGAAGTCATAGCTCAATAATTATGAGCAAAGCGTGTCTTAGTTATTTACATGCAATATAGCAGCTCCAATGATTTCTTTTGAACGAGGAGCTGCAATCATTGCAAGTGGAGTTTTGTTACCTCTTGTAGTCTTGTTGCTCCTAGTTAGCCTAACTTAATTGCTTCTATCTTTTTAATTCCTTGCTGTCGATATTCCTTTTGGGGCAAATGGGTTTAATTTATTATTAAAATGATTAAATAAAATCACCTTATGATCATCTACATTCATGCCGTCACAGGAGAAAATTTCTTCTGCGATAAGAACAGCACAGCCCTGCCATGCGAAGCTAAATGTGCTTGATATAATTGGAATCCTATTATCATTTCCAGTATCCTCATCCTCTTAGTACTTCTTACGAACTTAACTTTCCAAATAGAAATAATCAATACATAAGAAATTGCCTTGATTCAAACGAGAGTATATTCATTCTAGCTAAATTTTTTTTTTTTTTGTTTGAATGAAATATATACTTGTAGAGTTCGAAAAATGATTCGAAAGTTCAAAACTACTACTGTTAAATATTTTTTTTTAAACTAAATGGTTCAAATAATTATACATTCTAACAACATAGAAGATTCATTCTAACTGAAAAGAATATGTATTTGGCTAGAAACCGCATGCAATTCGAAAGGATCTTCTACTTGGTTCATGGACTGAAATTTCTCATTCATCACAAAATGGAGAGGAATGAACATCAAAAAAGGAAAGAAGACTTTTAGTGCTTCATGCAATGCTATATATGATTTATCTTGTAATTATTTTAATCCCACTAACATTGACAGTCGCAGTCAAACAATGTGGGCCCATACTGCATGCCACCCAAAAGCCCAACCTAGGTGACAAGTCAAAATTCTTGGGCCATACGGCTTTCCAATCAGCAGCGCTTGCCTCTTATATATACTAGAAGTACTCCTCCACACCTATTGATTTAATTGCACTTTTTCCATAAAAAACTTTTGGGAGTGATGTGCTGCATTCAGAAAAAATCTTTCAATTTTGTTGTCACGATAGTTTTGCTAGTACTGTGCATTCAGGGTTCATGGTATAGTCAAATAGAAGCACGACGACTTGTTATCGGAGTTGTGAAGATAGAGAACGATAACTCTTCATACCAGACTTGCACAAAAGGATCAGTACCATCATCGCGGGCTTCTAGTTGCACCCATGGGCATGCAGACAATGGTGGAGTGTGCCCAATTGGTGGTAGAGGATAGCCTTTTTCTTTATTAATTTGTTAAGAGAAAAAAACAAGCTCATTGTTGGTTCCCTTTTTTTTTTTTTTTTTTTTTCCTGTGTAATGGTTAGGCCTAGGCTTGATGTCTCTGGGAAGAATTTGATAGTTTCATATTATAACTAAAGCCAGAAGCTAGCGATCAGGTTCAATTGACCAAACTTAGTGGCATGCAACAGTAGTCGCCTTTCTTTATTTTGGTATTGCTGCAATTTTGTCTCGAATGTCTTATTGTCAAAAAGCACAGTAGCTGTTTTTCCAAAAGTTCAGATTTTGCAACAGATAGAGTCTAGGGAAAATAATGTTATGGCAATCAAGCCGGCATGACTGTCATGAGAAATGTAAAGGATGTTGGAATATTTGTATGTGACCTATATTATTTAATTGTGAACCAGATTTATTTAACATATTTTTAATTAAAGGGTGCATTGGATTTTGATGGAAAGTCCAATAGACTAGATTCATTTAATCTAGATTCCTTTAATTGTCTTAGTCATTAAATATTCATCTCCTGTCATTTTAAAGGCACCCTTCCATAATTTTAGCCATAAAGAAATATAGATAGAAGAGAGAAAAATGTTATAATTGTGACATCATTTTGGACTAAGAAAAATTAAAAAAGGACAGATTTTCGCATAACTAATAATTGTGCCTTCAAAACAGTTCTAAATTACAATTTCTATTTTATATGAATACATTTTATTGGACCGCTAATTAATAAATATTATTATGTTTAAATATTTTTACGTCTTTCAAAGAAAACTTTTGGCTAAACATTGCAGAATGTCTAAGTGCCAATATCAGTCGTTCAAAAAAATACTTAATTATTCACGTGCAAATTAAAAGCAGCTCTAATGATTGCAATTAGAAGCTCGTACTTCCACCTCATATTGTCTCTAATTAATTAGATTGCTTCCATCCTCTTAATTCCTTTTGTCTTGTCAGGATTAAAAAAAATATTTAATTCCATTAATTATTAAACAATGGTATTTTATTCTATCTCTTGCTTGGTCAAGCTAGGGAAAGGAGTTCACAGCATGCACTACTTCAAGTGGGATCATCTCTCTTATAACAAAGCTGGACACTACCATTTGCTCACATGATACTATCGTACTAATACAATCGCTTCAACATATAAATTAATTTCAGCAACTTAATTAAAACCTCGAAGTAGCCAGACGATATTTTATATGCCAATCCAATATGTTGGCATGCAATTTTCAACGTGAAAAATAGACCCTTTTTTTTGTTCGACATAATAAGAGAATTCATAATAACAATTAGCAAGTAGCTATAGTTTTCATTTTTTTTATTGTAAAATAAAGATAGGCTAAACTTTCCAACTTCATAGGGATTTCAAACTCACGACCTACGTTCAAAAACGGCTGGATCACAGCAGGTCACTGCTAATTGTTAACAAACCTCAAAAAAAAGAAACATAAAATATCTGACAAGAAGGGATATGTCCCGTTCCAGTAGTTAAAGCAGATAATCAAAACCTAATGTAAATCAGTAAATGCACTTACCTCGTTGCTTCCCTGCACACACACAGACACACTCCCTTCATAGTCTCAAACTGAGGCTCGCGGGCCCACAACATATGCCCCATAAGTCCAACCCAAGTACTATCTACGACAAATTCTTGGGTTATACGGCTCTTCAATTGTCAGTGCTTGGCTACTTTTATCTCGGTATAAATAACCATTTTAAGGTACACTAGACTATACCTACTCTCATTTCATATTGTTTTTCGTTGCCTCTAATACCTCCCTCTAAACTTTACTGTGATGTATTTAAGTAAGAGAAAAGTGTATAATGTTGTAACTGTGGTCATACTAGTAAGCATGCTAATGTTCTGCAACGGAAAAACAGAAGCAAGAGTTGTTGGAGTGCAGAGGTTAGAAAATAAGAATACAAGTACAACATTCGAATCCTTTTCGAAAGGCACTACACCGACGTCGTCTCAGCCTTCAGGCTGCACCAATGGGCACATGAACAACGGCACTCCATGCCCCATTGGTAGTGGTGGGGGAGGATAGCTGATGTTTTCATTTGCTGATTTACTTCCGCTATATGTTTTATCATTTATAGTACTCTTCTACCTCTTTTTTTTTTTCTTTTTTTTTCTTTTTCTGTTTGGTACTGTGCATTTCGAATTAGAAAAAGATACTAGGATTATATTGCTCAGAAAATCTTCTTTTATTTTATTAAGTTGCAGACACTTAAGAAAGATGTTATGATTCCATACAGTTCCCTCTTTCCCTGTCTTAAAATAAATGACAGAGACAAGGACAAAGTGCATGGTTGGTAGGCAGCGAACAAGCAAAACGACAAGCAGCCTGTTTATAAATGCTGTAGTTCATCTAACAGCATCAACGCACTAACCAAATACATCACACAGTTCACACTCTTTGGTAAAATTAGGAATAAGCATATGGTTCTTAAAAGTACCATAATTCGGGGGTTTGACTACCTAAAAACAAAAATTTGGGGTTTGATCCGAACTGCCATTGTCTGCAAAAGATACGAGCGGTTTGCCAGAAAAGCTTTGAAGGAATTGTACGAATAGAAATTGAAAAATGAACTAAAATACGAAAAACAATTATACGAATCATGATCTACAGCGGATGATGCCAAAAGTCTTTAGAAACTCATATGATGCTTTAACATGAACATTACGTGCAACAACTTCCTCGCGAAACCCAAACTAATACCAGGCCTTATTTTATACATTGGTTACTCAGACAAACCAACCCCGCTGTTAATCTTTAATACCTATTATTATTGGCACTCAACAAATCCCTAATTCTTCTAATAAAGACGAAGAAAGATTATGAAAAGTACAAGCCAATAGTGGTCAAGTACTTAACGTACTGATATTTGGGAACATATTGTTGATTTAGAAGCACCGCCATTGTAGATAACCACAGAACAAGCACAAAATTGAATTTAAAAAAAGACTAAAAAAATAGGAGGCTATAAAAGAGCAACTCGATCTTTATAATTAGAATTTCATTTATTCATTATTAAGGTTAGGCATACACCTTACGAGAGCTGAGATTCAAAACGCATTTACCCTTTTTGTGTAAATATACTGTGTAATTTAAGATTGCAGAGGCCCCAAGTTACCATTGGGACCTACCCCATGGTAGTATTGTGAGTACCCGTTACTAACTCCAGCACTTGTCATGTTAGCAGAATATTCTCCTACACGGTTAGCATACATAGAATAGCCATTCACATCTCCAACATTGACACCAGGCAGGACAGAATAATTATTTGCACGCAAGTATGCATATTGGTTCCTTAATACCTCTATTTGGCTATCAGAATAGGCCGAGACGTTGACTCGAGGAGTGCCAAAAGATCCATAACCCCTAGGAAAACTTTCATAGTAAGCCTCTGGTTGGTGGGTCCAGCTAGGGCTGACATCAGCAGCCATGCTTGACCTGTCAGGTAAAGAATATTGGCGACTAAAGAAGCTATGGTTGTATCCATTGCTTTGATCCTCGTCAAGCAACTCGTTTATTATGTCAAGATGCGGAAACTCATCAGGCCCAAGGCCAGACTGCTGATGTGAGCCCAAACTGGGGGCTTCCATTTCAGGGGCATCCTCTTCAGTGCTGTTGTTCTGTGGCTCCTCGTATAATTCAAGCCCCTCCACACTGCTGCTGATAGATGACTCCTGGCAAGAGGATTCAAACTGAGCATCTCCATTTAAAGTTTCTATGGTAACAGTACCAAACCTCAAACCATGCTCAGGTGGTACCACAGCTGGAGGTTGAGATGGCATAACAGGGGTGTTGGAACCTGTTATAGCATTGCGGTAGGACTGAGGAGCATGGGTTGAAACAGGAGCTGATGTTGCCATGGAGAAAACTGGTTTCGGGGCTGGCTTCTGTTGCACAGTAACTTTGGCAGTAACAGGAGGACTTGAGGTTGTATTAGTACTGCTGGCACTGGTAGCAGCATTAGTGCATTTTTCTTTTGTTATTTGTTTCTGTTTCTGTTTCTGATTTTCAGTTTTCGAGCTGGAAGAAGAATAAATAGCTCCATTTGCTTGAGCTTTGTTAGTTGGTACAGGATTACTTGTCACACTCGCAGGATCTTTTGAGATCAATTTTATGGGCTCAGAAGGCTTAACAGCAGGGCTCGAGTTTTCACAGATTTGCTTGGAATTCTCTTGGGAGGTTAAATTTGCAGAAGGTTTAGAAGACGGTTTATTTGGGTTTTTCATAGGACTTGAAGAAGAGGAGGCAGAAGCTGACGGTGACGCTGATTCGGTGCCAACTTCAGTTTTCGAAAACACTTCACCAAGCTCCTTTGCATTGAACTTCTTTAGCAGAGAATCCTCAACCTGACATAATAAATAAAACGGATATATGGCTAATCAATAAATTAATTAAACAGGAGAACAGAATTCTGCACCCAATCAGGTGGACTGCTCAATGTCTGGATGCGTGGAACAAACAAAAGCAAACCCTATTTATTTTTTTCTTTTCTTCAAATTATTCTCGGCTAGAACTATGGTTGTTAGAACTTCGATCTAAATTAAAGGTTCTTGCAGCCCTCTTAATTTAAACTATAGAAAAACATATAACAGGAAACACAATATCAATATATAGTCCCATGGACCGCAACAAACAACAAATCAGCTGTGAAACTATAATAACATGATCAGAAACAACAATTTGATTGATTCTCAGACTCAAAAGAATTATAAAGACCCAAAACTTGACCCACCTTGTTTTCTATGGGTCCAAATAATTTGAGCAACCCTCTAACAAGGTAAGAGTAGAGTTAAGGTTGTGGAGCCAAATTGTACTGTAGGAACATTTTGTACGGAATCTAAATGGTATGTACTAATGCAGGACATTTAACAGAAAAAACCACCTTTACCTCAACCAGCCTTTGTTGTAGTAGCTTGATCCTATCCTTGAGTGAAACAACAAGATTCTCAGATTCCGACCTAGGCCCCCTATAGCTTCCTGAGTAGTACCGGCCAGAGTGTGTTGGCATGTCAGGGGGTGGGCTACTTGTACCAGCACCAGCTCCGGCACTCGCACTGCTGAACTGATTACTTCCCTCCTTGTTCCTCCTACTCCCACTTTTAGACAACCTCCTCCTGTTAGCCCCACTAGGTGTGAACTCTTGGATTTTGACATCTACAGAAGGAAGCATTGCTTCTTCTGGCTCATTGCTTTCATTCAAGTCAGGTTGGGATGGTTCAGTTTTCAAGTCTGCATTGTCTGATAAGTCAGATGCATCCTCCGGTTTGTTGTTGATCGAGTCGGATTCATTGGAGAGGTCAACTAATTTTCCGTCAAGTGTGAAGTCTTTTGCTTTTCCCTTCTCTTTCCTACTATTGCGCTTCTGCTTCATCTAAAAAGATCAAAATTCGCATGATAAACTAACTGATTGAACCAATATAAATAGAGGAAAGCGGAAATAGGGATCTGAGGAGATTAAGAACTGGCAAAAAAAAAAAAAGCTGAAAGGGACTCCTGCATCAAGCATTATTAGTATAATCCCAGTGATTTTCCTTTTTTTCTTCTGTTTTTTGAATCAAGATTTATATTGATTCAGTATGAACCTTTGTTTACAACTCCAGCGCGTACTAGAGGTGTGTATACCTGTTTTTTCTTTGAAGAACGCTTCTCCTTGTTGATGCCACCATTTTTGCCCCTCAAATCAGAGGAACTTCCAAACAGTTCCTCTTCCCGAATAAGCTCCTCTTGCCTCTTCAGTGCCACAGCCTCCTGGTAAGCTATCTCTATCCTACTGTTGTTGATAACAATCTAGAGTCAACAAACCCTCACAGAAAGTTTATTTAAATAAAGGCAACGACATGGAAAGAGACTAGAAAGAAAGATGGATTCTCAATGTCGCTCCACCCACAAATACCTACTGTTGCCACATGATATATAGCTAAAGCAAGGTTAGATGGTATACCTAAAAATATGACCTAGAACAAAAATCTCCAGAGTCCTCCTGCCCAGTTCTGTTAAACGCCTTTCATCATACTCGATTGAATCTTTATGGACATCTTCACCAGAAGCAGCATCCTGGTAAAATTTGTTTCATAAGTATCAGATTTCTAATTAAGCACATTCCAATAATGCCGCACATCCGGCAATCTATGAAACAACCAATACTTCAAAAGGAAATACAAGGAAACTCCAAATCAGAGCCCAATTCTTAAATGATTCAGCTCATTCCCCAATTCTCAATTATTTTTCTATTTAAAAATTGAGTAATAACAAGAAAAAAAAATTTCTTACTTTCTTGGCAGATTGTGCAGTTTTCTCTTCCTTCTGACGAAGAGCAGGTTCTGATGCAGCCCTCTCAATTAGATTTATGATATCGTCAGCCAGCACAAACATATCCTCATCAATCCGAACTAACGGTTCAGGCATGTCATCCAGAGCTGGTAGCCTCAATGCTAACCTCACATTGTCTCCTCTGCTCTGCCATTCGAGCACCTTCTGGCCTGTGTAGAGAGCATCCATTACTAGCGTAGAGGTCACTTCCTTCTCTATAAAAAAGTGCTTGACAAGGAGTTTAAGTATGGAGTCAGTTCGATCTCTTGTGATGCGGCGCCTTGACATTCGGTCAATCCCCGCCCAAAAGGCACGGAAACTGCAATTCATGTATTTTTCAAATGTCAACAACCGTTTCTCACACAACCTAAAAAGGCAATTGATGCCAACCCAGATAAATCTATAATTTACCACCATACAGCCCTTATCTGATGAGCCAGAAAGCACAAAAACATGAACACACAAATACAAAAGGTGCAGAAATCAGCAAGTGAGACATTTCATATACACTGTATCTGGAAATTCTTCTGAAATAACTCTTGTGGTTTGTAAAATCAAGGAGAAAAAAAAGGCTACCTAGGCCACTTATTTTTATCCAGAACCAATATGCTGAGCTTGTTTTTCCTTTCTTCAACAAAGTGGCGGCAGACTTGCTCAACATTTGACAAATAAACCCGTACTAGCTCCCTCCGGTAATGCAAATCAAGGCACCGAAATGGGCCATTCGTTCTCTCCCTGCAATATCAATCCAGTCCATCAAATATGCTCAAAGTTAATGCAAGAAAATACTTGCATATAGCTCTTAGATAAATAATAATATCAACCACTAAATATTTATTTGTAACAACGGAGGTTATTTAGAATTCTGCAGTAGATTCATTAGATGTGCCTAGCAAGATTACTATAACCTGTAAAATGAACATAATTTACATGCTTCATCTTTTTTTTTTTTTTCTTTTTTTTTTTTTTGCAGCCGTAATAGTTGACATATAAGGGGCTACATCTGATAGTTTCTATGAGCGGTGAGGAAACACAAGGCAATTTTTTACAATTTTCCAGGGTTAAATGACATTTGTGGGTTTGTGAGGTCTAAAGAGCATAGTCAAATAATGCTACAATTAATTTCTTACCTGATCACTTGTACTTGAGCCTTGATTATGAGATTCTCATCATCGTCAATAAAGCCATCCTTAACTTTTGACAATTCCATGAACTTTTTCCAACCCCAATCATGCTCTTTCTTCCAGAAGCGGTGCAGAGTGTCTACATAAGAAACACAAGATCTAAGCACAAGAAGTCCAAGGAAATTAAAACAATAAAAGACAACAAAAATTGGCTATAACAGACCTGAGTACTTGGATTTCTTTGGATCCTTGTTAACAACTGCAATTGAGAACTGTGCGAGATGGCTCCATCCTGATAAATGTTTTATGTCACATCATAGGTCATGACACTAGTAAGAAAATAAAAATTTAAGGATAAAAATCAAACAAAGGACAACTAACCAGGTAGAAGCTTGTCATGATTTGCCACACAAAGAAATAGCGACAAATGATTGCAAACGTCACAGCCCTGTGGGTATATTAAGATGTACCTAAAAACCAATTAACAAACCTCTCAATTCCAAGAAGGTAATTACAAATCTATAATATTATTTTAGCACATGAAAAAAACCCACAAGTTATTGGGTAATCCTATTAGACAACCAAAAGGTCAAATAATAAGAAAACACAAAAAGAAGGCGTGGTAAAGGCTGTCGAGTGGATACTGATACAAGTCTGGTACCACCATAACAACAACCGAACCAGTATGGTGTGAGTATTGAGACAGTACTGACAGTTCATAGAGGCATATATATAGGAACCTCATACCATTTGTAACCACCAACATCAAAGACATCCCCACGTAGCTCCCTCTTCTTTATTGTCTGAAACTTTTCAATTTTCCAAGTGTGCCTCCCATACAGTTCAGATGGCTTGGGTCCTGACAGATACAAACAAAAAAGATAAAAAATACTAATATTGAAAAATAACTCTATTGTTTACATCCTGTTTGGCTTACATCAGGCTAATGCAAACAAAGTACAATGTAGGAGGGATGAAAAGGAATAGAACAGAAGGTATCACATTATCCATTCTTTTCTTTGATTGTTCTTGTATCCTTCCGCCACACCAATTTGAGGAATAATAAAATATATACTTAAGGACGCTAAAAGAGTAACCTCAGTCGACCCTACCCTCTGAGTAATAATATTAGTCCCACTAAACAAAAATAATTAATAAACTTTGTTTCCCTACCTTTATCCACCCTCCAAATAAGGAAAATAAAAAAGGAATAAGGCTCAACTATGTGACTCATACTAATAACAAGCTGGTTGATTAACCAAGCTCATTAAGAAGTTACATGCAACTTTCTCGGAAGTCCATCAAACACCAATATACGGCTTTCAACAGTATAAAGAACAGAAGACAAGGTCATATTCGACCCTTTTTCTCAAGATTGGTTCAAAAGAAAGATCTCACTCTTCATTCATCCTTTGTTTAAACTGTTTCCCCAGTTGCACAAGTTATTTTGCAAAAAGAAGTCAAAACTAAGATGAAAAAAAAAAAAGAGTAGATATCAATATAAGAGCTTACCATCATCATCATCATCAGAATCGTAATATGGAGGTGATGTGGAAGGGGTCCCATTCTCGACTTGCTCAATGGACCGCCACTCGGAGTTTGCATCCAAGGACCCACAGCGGCTCGTTGCCTCAAAATCATCACTTGCGCTCACAGACATTGTTTATATGTTGCTGTAATGATAAATTCTTGAATCAGACAGAATAAAACATTTGGCCATCATAATAGGTTTTTACAAAATTGCTAGAACCATTTGCAAAACAATAAAACATAGTCCTCCTCTATAAGAACAAATTTATCATCTTATCAGGAACAAGGGGGAATAGTTTAAGTGTCCTCAATACAATGTGTACAATTTTGAGCTGAGAAATTTATGCATGTGACTGAAAGCCAATTTGTTGGTGAAGAGAAATTTTCAATTGGTACTAAATGTAATCATGGGCAGCTCTGTTATTTCTTATAGATTAATAGGTTAATAAAAATTTATCCAAAAATGGAATCCACAGAAACATAAGCTAACTAATTGTAATTTTTGGAAACCATCTATTTACAGAATAAAAAAGACCATAATAAAGAGACCGATTAATGGTACCAGAGACTAATTTTTGGAATTACAGCTCTTAGCAGGTACTAAAACCCTGAAGCAAAATAGAGAGACCAATTAACAAACTAGAACCCAAAAAAAAAAAAACCCTTCAAGATAAAATTCAATTAATCACCCCTGCTCCAGCTTCGACTAACTAATTTTGCAATCAGATAATCACCCACAACAGAAGCTGTTTGTAAAGGAATGAAAATAAAAATACAAGGGCATCTGAACAAATTGAAATATTTCCAAAGTCATATCTGAAAAACCCAACAACCTAAAGCATCCCAGGAATAACACGGACAAGTATACCAAACCAGACAGAGAGAATAAACTTATTCCAACCAGACAGAGAGAACCCAAGAAAGGGAAGAGAAGAGAGAAACTGTACCTCCGATCAGACTTCCACAAGAGAGAGAAACACTGTGCTTTCTTCGATCAAGGTTTTAGAGCGAGAGAGAGGAGCCGACAGCGAAGAGGAGTTTGTAGGGATCGGGTCTAAAGCGAGCGAGGAGAGAGAAAGAGAGAGACGATGTAGGTATGGCCGCTATGAAAACAGATTGCATTTGCAAAGGAGTTATCGAAACCAAACCAGGGTTTTATTTCGTTTCCGCTTTTGGATTGTCTTTTCTGGGACCCGAACCCGAATCTCGTGTCTCTGTTTTCTTCCTTTCGTATAATGATCTTGTAGCGAGTTGAGACATTAGGAAGTTTCAAACAAAATGATTTGTTTTACGGAGTTTATAAAGTAGGTGTTATAGATAAACTTTCATTGACTCACCCGTGCGCTAATGGACACTCGTTGCTGAAATAACGGGTCAATTAATGTCCATTACTTGATACACCGTCATAAGTCTGTGAGGTGACGTTGGCTGTTGGATTCTAATCTGACGGTAGAAATGTAAAGGAGTTTAATCTCGGTGTCGGGTAACTGTAGGGAAGTCTCATTAACTAAGTGGCGTCTAAAAAGGGGAGGTGTACTGAGATGTGCAGATCAAATCCGGTCCAATTTCGGACCAGCGATTTCCCCAAATTGAAGCATGGTCTGTTTGTACTTTGTACAGATCCGAATCCTGTGTAGTCATACCAACAGTTTGATCTAATCTCGACCGTTAAATTTTTTTTTAGACCTATCAATCTAGTATTATTCACCGGAGCAACAATCATACATCAGACAATTAGAATGATTGTGCTACACCATGTAGCGCAACACAGGATTTGGATTTGATTTGTACGGACGCCCTCCAGTAATTTTATCTTAGTTCGCCGAATTGATGATGCAACGGGAAATAAACGGTCTAGAAGAAAATAGTTTCTTCTCAACTTTGTACTAGTTTATTCATACTTTTACAGTGACAAAATAATAATTTTTTCTCTCTAAAAAGAAAAGTAACAAAAAAGATCCACCAAAAATATGCATATGATGTGCAATAATGCTTATTTTGAGCATTATTTGAGGAATTCAAGCTATTTTGCACTTATTCTAAGTCATTTGATGACTATAATCTATATTTTATGGTCTAGAATATAACTCAGAATTTAATTATGCTGAAAATATTGCATTATAACAGGAAATGCGCATATAATGTGCAATTAATACTTATTCTGAGTGTTTAGAGCGTATCATGTGATTTTGGATTCATTATAAGTCATTTGATCACAATAAACTATATTTAAGCTCCTTACATGATCCATAATATAATTCAGATTTTACTTATTCAAATGTTGCATTATGCATTGAAAATTCGCATAGAAATTTTAAATAAAGTGTGTTGTTAGCATCAGTTAGACATTTCGAGCGATTTCGGATTCTTTCAAAGTCATTTTATCACAACAATCCATGTTTAAACTCTTTATTTGGTCAATAACATAATCCAGATCTTACTTATTTGAAATAATGTATTATTCATAAGAAATATGCATATAAAATGTAAGAAAAAAAGAGAATATTCTGAGCAAAAATTAAGTTTTTTTAAGCGATTTTGAATACATTCGAAGTCATTTGATCATAATATTCTATATTTATACTCTTTATATATAATTCAGATCTTACTTATTATAAAATTTTTTATTATAAATAGAAAGAACGAATTTGTTCTTAGCATTCATTATTTGAGCATTTCAAGCCATTCTGCATTCATTCTAAATTATTTGATCACAATAATCTATATTTAAGCTCTTTATTTGATCTAGAATATAATTCAGATCTAGTGAAAAAAATATTGGTTAGACAAAGAAAATACGTATATAATTTGCAAATAATGCTTTTTTCTGAGCATTTCAAGTGATTCTACATTCATTCTAAGTTATTTGATTACAATAATCTATATTTAAGCTATTTATTCAATCTAAAATATAATTCACATCCTACATATTAAAAAATGTTAGATTATACAAAGAAAATACGCATATAATGCTTATTCTGAACATTAATCTGAGCATTTCATGCGATTCTGCATTTATTCTAACTTATCTGATCATAAAAATCAATATTTAAGCTCTTTATTCGGACTACAATATAATTTAGATCTTATTTCTTAGAAAATTTTGGATTATACATAGAAAATATGCATATGATGTGCAATAATGCTTATTTTGAGTATTGTTTGAGTATTTCAAGCAATTTTGCACTCATTTGAACACTATAATCTATAATTTAGCTCGTTATATGGTCTAGAATATAATTCAGATCTTTCTTATTATAAAATATTTGATTGTACATAGAAAATATGCATATAATGTGTAAATAATGCTTATTCTGAGCGTTTATTGCGTTTCATGCGATACTGCATTCATTCGAAGTCATTGATCACAATAAACAATATTTAAGCGCTTTACATGTTCTAAAATAAAATTCAGATCTTACTTATTTAAAATGTGGCATTTTGCATTAAAAATACATGTAAAAATTGCAAATAAAGTACATTTCTGGCATCAGTTAGGCATTTCGAGCAATTTAAGATTCTCTGGAAGTCATTTGATCATAGCAATTTATGTTTAAACTCTTTATTTGGTCAAGAACATATTTCGGATCTTACTTATTCGAAATAATGGTTTTATTCATAGAAAATATGTATATAAAATATAAAAAAAGAATATTCTAAGCAACAATTAAGTTTTTTAAGCGACGATTTTGGATACATTCGAAGTCATTTGATCATAATAATCTATATTTGAGCTCTTTATATTGTCTAAAATATAATTCAAATCTTACTTATTATAAAATATTGTACAAATAATGCTTATTCTGAACATTATTTGAGCATTTCAATGATTCTGCATTCATTCTAAGTTATTTGATCACAATAATCTATATTTAGACTCTTTATATGGTCTAAAAATATAATTAAGATCTTACTTATTATAAATTTTTTTATTATGATAGAAAATATAGATATAATATGCAAATAATACTTATTCTGATCTGAATTTTATTTTAGACTACATAAAGACTTAAATATAGATAATTTGTTAGGAAATGCTCATATTTTAATTTTAGATTAATTACAACTAATTAATCACCATTAACAACAAGCAAATCAATAGATCTAGTGCTAAAGCAATCACACATCCAATCAAGAGAGAAGGTAGGAGAAATTGTACCTCTCATGAAATCGCATTCATGAGGCTCGAATCCATGGCATGGGAGTCGATGGGGTGCACTCCGCGCCTTCTTCTCCTTCCTCTAATCCACCAAGAAGCTTCACCACCTCTCAAGAGCTTGTGCTAGCAAGTTTTTAGAGCAACCAACACTTAATCACAATTAACACCTTAATTATGTGGCTAATCCCAACACATGGGCCCTAACAAACAAAGGATGAGAGCTCCTCTAATGGAGATTTCGAAAATCTCCAAAGGAGGAGATAGGTGGCGGCTAGGAGAAGAGGGAAGAGAGGAGAGAGAAAGTTGGATGAGAGGCCACCCCTTGGGGTCTATTTATAGAGCTCTCATTCCTCTTCCAAACTTCAACCAAATTACATTCATGCCACTAACCCTAGGCGCCTCCTATATGGGCTATAGGCCCAATTCACCAAATGGTGAATTCATCTCTTATAGGCTCACTAATTCAATTAAGTAATGGGCCTATTAAATGCTTGTTATTTCGGGCTTAATTAGACTTAGCAATTTAAAGCCTATATATTCAATATAATTCTAACAATTATATTAAATATAGTTGAGACTATTTTAATTATCAAATTGATGATAATTAACAATAGGTTGGTTTATGCATTAATTTATTCTAACATGATCTCCTTGATATAATTAATTATAACGGTTCATAACGGTATATAATTAATTAATCAACCCATCATGTTTTGTATTCTCCAATACAAATAAATAATACACGTGTGGTTCAGGTTCTATTTGTGCGACCCTTTGAGGATTTATACTATGTTGGCCATGGAATTAAATCGCTTATTTAATTCCAATAATCATAAGCGGTATCT
This sequence comes from Rhynchospora tenuis, assembly GCA_027725995.1. Taxonomy (NCBI): domain Eukaryota; kingdom Viridiplantae; phylum Streptophyta; class Magnoliopsida; order Poales; family Cyperaceae; genus Rhynchospora; species Rhynchospora tenuis. Next base: position 151,572,762 of record CM050888.1, on the reverse strand, counting down.
AGCAACACGTTATGATTCCCAATTCGTATAAATAGTGTACCGTTACAATATCTCAATCCTGCATAAGAAATAAAAGTATTTCTTTGTCTGATTCTTATGTCACATGATATCCTTGTATAATCCAAGATAGGAATGTGTCATTCTTGCAGATTATACATTTCTTGATCTAGAGTTGATTGTACAAGTTGGCCAAACAATCCAAACTCCATCAAGGGGCCCAAACAGATATCATCACTCATTAAGTATATTAATGAGGGACATACGGTTTTCTTGATGAACAACTTTTCCCCGCACAATTCAAGAGAACATAAATAAAGTCCTTATAGCAGCCTTTATCAGGAATCAACGTTAGACGATATTTATTGAACCTATCCTCATGTGGAAAAGCTGAGCATCTCAAACTTAGAATCAACAACATATGAAATAAACAATGACACATAACACAATCCATATGTTTATTTCATTGGGTCAAGTCCTGTACTATGTTCCAATAACATACACATATGCAATTAAGTTGGTAACTCCTTACCTATGATTTGTAGAACTTAATCATCACTTAACTTGCATACTAATCTTTTATGATAATTAATGTTCCTTGTTAATTATCAAGATTATGGACGATTTAGATTTATTATTGTCATTCTAATGAATGATCCACAGAGATCTACAATTCAGATCCTCAACCTGAATGATCTGTCAATAATAAACTCTAGGAACAAATGATCAAATATCATCATTAACATAAACTAAGAAAATAAGTCATTAAATATTGACTTCTAGGACATAACTCCAACAATCTCCCACTTGGCCTAGAATCAATCAATAGTGACTTCTAGCCAGTGAAGAACTTAGAACAATGTCATATATCTATATATATACATGTCTCGAACCTCAAAAGATGTAATACACTTAAAGCAAGTTACTCATACGTCCATCACGCATGGATGCACAATTGCATCTCGTATACCGCTTAAGGTAGAGGTTAAGTTAGAGTGTTCGCTGTGTCCGCGAACCTATCCAATTTTATTTGACCCTATATACATATATACTCCTATATATGTGTTCTTGATCATCATCATGTGAGATCAAGTGACATCGTCATAGATCTTAGTTGGATCACCAATTTAATATTGGGTTCTTCAAGTTTAAGCTATGGTTCGAGATGCTTAGAACTATATTAGCTTGACTGAGAACTTCATGATCCATACTACATTCTTTCATTGCTTCACAAGTTGCTATATATTTTTGTTTTGGTGACGGAAACGGTTGTAATATCCCATTTAGAACACCTTCTAAATTTACAACACCACATTAAACAAAATATGTAGCTCAATTGCATTTATATCAATCTTTCGAAAACTAGCATCAATATAACAATTTATATGAGATTTCTTTCATCTTGTCAGATGAAAAACATATCACCCTTTCTCATAAGATACTCGAGGATATTCTTGATTATTGTCCAAATGTATTTTTCTTTGTATCCAGTTTACAACTGCTTGTCATACTCCTTGGGTACAATACATAGGGGCATGTGCATAAGTATGGCGTACGTAATGAAACTCATGACAGAAGGATGCTCGAATTGTATCGTGCACTCTTCTCGAATTGAGTTGCAATACACCGAGTAGAACTCAAGTGTATGCCATACAACATGGTTAGACATCCTTTCTAGGAGTCTATCTTTTCGTGTAACTATAACACCTTGTCATTATATGCACATTTTGCTCAAACCTGACATCCATCATAATCTATCTCCATAGATTTTGTTTCCTTGGATTTAGGTGACTTACCCAAGTTCTCAATTGAGAAAACATTCTCCAATGAGATCTTGACAATATTCCTTTCTTTAATTTTATTCCCAATTAATGTCTTGTATCTTGTACAATACATGTAACACAATCATGCTCCCACTGAATATCTTGTCTATGTAAGATACTTTTGACGAAGTGCAACTCCTTGATTTCCTTGTCAAAATGTTTATTCCAATTTCCACAGTACTTGCTTCAATCCATTAATGGATCATTGAAGCATATATATGTTTCCAACAATACAACAAATCCTTGGTTTGTGTCAAATACACAACAACTTCCTTCATTCAATCGAAGAAGGTGGTTTTGATGTATCTTTCCATATATCTATATATACGAAATATAACTATTGCTAAAATGATCTTTATTGACTTATACATAGCTACAAGCGAGAAGCCGTGCTTTGTACATGGTCAACTTGTTATCGACTTAGACATAGCATCAATCATGAAATTGTGCTTTATACAGAGTCAACTTGCTATCCATATCTATCTTTCCTTTTAAAGATCTATATGTTCTAGATGGATTGCTCCTTCATGAACATCAATCAAGGTCTATACCTTGTTGTTATATATATGGATTGCACTTAAAGATCATATAGATTCAAACCATACTTGTGGAATCGGGTCTTTCCATCGTTTCTTTATTTATCAACGGATCCTCATATATCAAGTACGAGGATGTTGTGAAGCCTATGTACCTTTCAGTTTAGGCAATTCACTCTCGTTGATCTTTGTAGGATTGGTGCTTGAGGTCAGTAAACTACTTCTACAACATCTTGTAGAGTAAGTTCTTGATCCTAATATATTGCATGAGTTTCTCGAACATCATCCATTCGTGAGATGTTTGAGCACTCTTTAGAAGTGAGCGTGTTTATAAACTTCTTCCTTTCACAACTACTTGTGAATAAAGTTCCGCTCAACTCCCACTAAGCACCATGTATGGAGTGACAAGTTTCCTATAAAGGTACTTCTTGTAGTGACGCATAAACTCCTTTAATGCTCACTTTACTCCCACTACTTCTTCTTGAGAATATCATTCTTTAAGATTACGTTATGATGAGCAACAACTACCTTGTTCTTATCATGTTCATAGAAGTAGTACCTTTTGGCTAATTCAAGATATCCTACATCATATTAAGCGTCTTATTTGGGTCCAAGCTTATCAATCAATCGAACCTTGAAATAAGCTTCTCAATACCAAACCTTGAGAAACAATATACCTAGAGATCGAATCTCGTAAGATATCTTTCTCAATAGACTTCGATGGAATTTTATTCAGTGTAAACAATATTGTCCTCAAACACAAATCCCTTACATGAGTCGAACAAGTCAATTTGATTTATTACCGATCGAACTATATCAAACTATGTTCGATACCTTCATCCTTGGATACATTTTTCAATGTTCCTCATGGAGCGAGTAGTGAAACGTATTTCATACTCTTTAGGTAATATATCAAACTATATGACTTAACTATTTACCATGATCCATCTTAAGACTTTTGCTTTTATTGAATAGTTTTTCAACTTTACTCTTGAAATCCTTTTGATCTTGTCAAAAGATTCATACTTATACCATATCAAATAGATACGTTAATATCTACAATGATTGTTGGTCAAGTGGTAAAGTTTCAACAACCTTTCAATTGCACAAGTACCTATAGGTCTATATACATCAATATGTATAAGTCTTAATAAGGTTACTTGTCCTTTAAACCTTCGTAGTTCAAAGGCGCTTTTGTCATTTAACAAACACGATTCGCATGAATTTCAATTGATTTGCAATCAAATTGATTTACGAGCTCCACGTTACGTAGACTCTCATAATGCGATTCTTGTTTATATTCGACTAAGCGACTATTTTACATAAAAGTCAAATACTTTATGTGAAGTCTTACATATTTGTCATTCGAAATTTGTTTATCTATTTCAAGCAAATTCAATCAAAATGCGTGAAATCTTATACACAAATTCATAACAATAAGAGAACGACATTTCTCTATTACAAAACATGATCATCCATCATCAAATATGAAATGGAGATAAGGTTTTATAAGATGTTTGGAATAAGGTATATAACCTCAAATTCCTAAACAAATTCTTTATTTAGTAAAGATAACTCTACGTATTCAATGGTAGCGGCCTAGACGTATAAGCCATTTCCAAAAACGGAGTTTACTTTACTTATCTCGAACTTTCTCTTATTCATATTGTCTACACATTTCGTTAAATGCGAGCACATGAACTAGCACCTAATTACTAGTGTGAATTAGAGATAGTGAGATAATTTGAACGTCAAATATCTCAAGGTTTAGAACATCATGGTATTTCGGACAACCTTTCAAATGCCTCCCATAAATGGCAAATGAAACATCTCATGTGACACACGGTCACTAGTGAGGATCTCAAAGTTTCAACTCATATCTTGGTAAAGTATTCCTTTAATACTTAACCAATTACTTTTAGCACTAACAAGTGTGCGAACAATATATCCTTTATCCATAGAAAGAGATTGTATGACAATATCAACAATCCTTGATATTGGAGATCTTAATATCTCTAGTTGTCAATTAGCTACTCAAACCTTTCGGTTCACAAGCTAATGAAATATTTATCTTCTTATAAGAAGAGTCTCTTGGTTAACTCACATTCCATTTCTCGATCATTAATGATTGAGTCTATCTTTTACTTTCTCTAAGACCGTCTTCTTGAGTAAGTGGATGAGAGTATAGAAGTCTTAGTATAGTCCTTATGAATTCTCCAATTCAAAGGTCTAGAACTTCTAAAAGGATATGAGCATTCGCTTTATTGAATAATTTTCGTCAAAACTAATCAATCATTGCGAAGCTATGTTCGAGAAGTTGAGGAACGTTTTTGGGATTAAACTTGCTCAAGTTTCTCATTTCCAAGAACATATCTTAGAAATCGGTATTTCTTCTCCAAGTAAATACCTTAGAAACGAGCTTGTCGTTTTCCAAAGATTTATCGCAACGAAATTAACATATTTAACATCTATAACAATTTCAATTTAAGGTCATTTAGTTTATGCAATGTTTTGTTTATGGAATGATAAACAAAACTCCCACTACATTTAATTAATGTCCCTAAATGTAATGGATTCCAAGATCCCCATTTTCGTCAAGTAGAGCCTGCTATGGCACGACACCCTACTTAACTAGACAAGGTAGGTTCTCCAACCAATCATATCAACCATATGACTCTTGGTTTGTGAATATCTAAGTATATTTACAAACTTCGCCCCGATGTCCAAGAAAACTTGTTGGGTCCATCGATAAGCAACCTCTCTCTATTTGCTCCTAACAAATCTTTTCATTTGTACCCCGACTATCAAGGTTGACAACCATGACGTCCGCTATGGCGGACCGCGCCATGATTGGCTATTGACGTGAAGGGGATAGAGAGAAGGAAGGCGGTCGACTTAATCAATTTAGTTTGGGACAAAAAATGTGACTCTTGTTTGGTGGTCGTGTAAGCATACACCCATACCTACCTATGACAATTCAAGGCATTCACAAACAATCACATAACATTAGCATCTCAAGCATTGTCGTGGGTTTGTATGGCTCCCGCTTGCATTAATCTTCGTCGCATCTCCATGTAACGAGACTAATCTAATCAAGCCCTCCCACTAATTACTAAGATCCTATCTAATAATTAAGGGAAATAAATACATGTGATAAAATCCTAAAACCCTCCTAGGCCTTAGGGACATGCAAGCCTCACAAGTTACATCAAGAATTAATCAATTATTAATTATCAAGGCACCTTAGGCCACATTACAAGCAATCACATGCATTCACAACATTTTACAACACACAAGGCATTGACATCTTGAGCCATATCAAACCCACATCCTCCTACAAAACAAAGTTAGCACATATACAATATACATGATTCACTTGTTCTTAATTAATTTCATTAATTAGAATCTTTGTGCATACTTGTTGCTCAAGTTTTTCGAATGCAAAGAAGGCTTAACCTTAACAACTAATTGTTTAAGCCCTTTTAAATTAAATCCAACTATCAAAACATAAAGGAGGGTATTTAAGGAGTCTTCTAATTAACCTTTCAATAAATTGATTAATTAGAAACTATTTTAACTAATTAAAATACGAAATTCGGGACCCGGAAAAATTCAAAATAATTCGGTCTCCAAAAAAATCTGAAATAAATCCAGAAAACTCCTTACAAAGATTGTGATTACCTGTAAAAATCTCAAGGAGAGATCAATTACCATCAGGGAGAACCAAAAAAGACAAATCCTCAGATTGTGCGCGAAGCACCGTTAGAAAAAATTCTGTTATGGGTCTCAACCTTTTGATCTGTATGATCATCCCCTTGATATTTTTCCAGCAAACAATTTACATAGAAAAATACTACATACAATAGGCTATCATTCCATGAAAAGAAAATCCACAAGTTATATTCAAGATCAACGAGATAACAAGCATTTAAGCAAGGTATCCTGTTCTGGAACAGACCGTCGACCAAAAAGGTTTCACTCGGTTGAGGTATCAAATCTCAATGAAAATCTATGAAATTAATTTTCACAGATTCCAGACTTAAAGGAGAACATTTCCATTTCAACACTTTTCCATAAAAGTTTCTCAATAAGTACAGTTTTTCAAAACAATCAGTTTGTTTGAAAAAACAGATCTGATAACTTCATCACTTTTCATCCTTGAACGCCCACATAATATCCGAAATATGCAACAAAATTTACATATCCAGAAAGAGCATCAAGTTTAGAATAATTCTATCTAAAAGTTACAGGTACTTTGTATACAAACTTATTTGTTACCAACCACAACAACAGAACTGTGCTGCAGAATAACAGATCTGCGCACCGTTACCGTTTAAATCACTAAAAATTCATTTTACTTCGAATTTCAATGATTCCAGTGGGAAAACAACCACAACTCAAAGGGCTACAACCTCCAATAAGAAGGAAAAAATTTCAGAGAGCTTTACACCACGAAAAACAAGCAACAAGACAGAAAACAGCCTTTCCAGGGCCAGCAAGCATGCACATCACTAATTAACTTAATTTATTACGAATTCTCACTTAATTAAGTGTGAAAAACTTTAAGCACGACCATAGCTCTGATACCACTGTTAGGAAATGCTCATATTTTAATTTTAGATTAATTACAACTAATTAATCACCATTAACAACAAGCAAATCAATAGATCTAGTGCTAAAGCAATCACACATCCAATCAAGAGAGAAGGTAGGAGAAATTGTACCTCTCATGAAATCGCATTCATGAGGCTCGAATCCATGGCATGGGAGTCGATGGGGTGCACTCCGCGCCTTCTTCTCCTTCCTCTAATCCACCAAGAAGCTTCACCACCTCTCAAGAGCTTGTGCTAGCAAATTTTTAGAGCAACCAACACTTAATCACAATTAACACCTTAATTATGTGGCTAATCCCAACACATGGGCCCTAACAAACAAAGGATGAGAGCTCCTCTAATGGAGATTTCGAAAATCTCCAAAGGAGGAGATAGGTGGCGGCTAGGAGAAGAGGGAAGAGAGGAGAGAGAAAGTTGGATGAGAGGCCACCCCTTGGGGTCTATTTATAGAGCTCTCATTCCTCTTCCAAACTTCAACCAAATTACATTCATGCCACTAACCCTAGGCGCCTCCTATATGGGCTATAGGCCCAATTCACCAAATGGTGAATTCATCTCTTATAGGCTCACTAATTCAATTAAGTAATGGGCCTATTAAATGCTTGTTATTTCGGGCTTAATTAGACTTAGCAATTTAAAGCCTATATATTCAATATAATTCTAACAATTATATTAAATATAGTTGAGACTATTTTAATTATCAAATTGATGATAATTAACAATAGGTTGGTTTATGCATTAATTTATTCTAACATGATCTCCTTGATATAATTAATTATAACGGTTCATAACGGTATATAATTAATTAATCAACCCATCATGTTTTGTATTCTCCAATACAAATAAATAATACACGTGTGGTTCAGGTTCTATTTGTGCGACCCTTTGAGGATTTATACTATGTTGGCCATGGAATTAAATCGCTTATTTAATTCCAATAATCATAAGCGGTATCTAGCAACACGTTATGATTCCCAATTCGTATAAATAGTGTACCGTTACAATATCTCAATCCTGCATAAGAAATAAAAGTATTTCTTTGTCTGATTCTTATGTCACATGATATCCTTGTATAATCCAAGATAGGAATGTGTCATTCTTGCAGATTATACATTTCTTGATCTAGAGTTGATTGTACAAGTTGGCCAAACAATCCAAACTCCATCAAGGGGCCCAAACAGATATCATCACTCATTAAGTATATTAATGAGGGACATACGGTTTTCTTGATGAACAACTTTTCCCCGCACAATTCAAGAGAACATAAATAAAGTCCTTATAGCAGCCTTTATCAGGAATCAACGTTAGACGATATTTATTGAACCTATCCTCATGTGGAAAAGCTGAGCATCTCAAACTTAGAATCAACAACATATGAAATAAACAATGACACATAACACAATCCATATGTTTATTTCATTGGGTCAAGTCCTGTACTATGTTCCAATAACATACACATATGCAATTAAGTTGGTAACTCCTTACCTATGATTTGTAGAACTTAATCATCACTTAACTTGCATACTAATCTTTTATGATAATTAATGTTCCTTGTTAATTATCAAGATTATGGACGATTTAGATTTATTATTGTCATTCTAATGAATGATCCACAGAGATCTACAATTCAGATCCTCAACCTGAATGATCTGTCAATAATAAACTCTAGGAACAAATGATCAAATATCATCATTAACATAAACTAAGAAAATAAGTCATTAAATATTGACTTCTAGGACATAACTCCAACATAATTGTGATCCCGGGGTTGAATAATTTGAGTTCCAGCTGTTTGATAGTTGATCAAAATTGTGTATTTTTTGGGCAGCTAGAGATGGTTAATCATTTATTTATAAACTGCCCATTCATCTTAGCCTTAAGGCAAAATGTGAATTTATGAAAAGTTGCAAACCCTCCAACTCTCAAGTTTGTCTAGACAATATTTCTATTTTTTTGGTCCTCTTTTATCTCTGTCTAGGACAGAACTTTGATGCTACCACTTTTCTGGTTTGTCTGGTTAGAACGAAACAAAATTTTGTTTCGAGATACTATTGGAAGGGGTAGAAATATAGTCCATACTATTGGGATAGTCTAAATAAATAATAATAACAGTTTATGGATACTTATCTTTCTTTTAACTTCTAAAACAACAAACATAGAGGAATAGTTGGGATAGTCTAAATTTGAGGGATAAACGTGTTACGAACTATAATATCTATTCTTTAACTTACTCTTTTCAATTAAAAATTGTTACTTAAGAAATTATGTTATTATTAAATTAAAATAGGCAGAATTAATATTAGTCGACATATCACTCTCTTATCCATAAATATGTCTGATCTAGTTATTACATTTAATTGTATTGTTAATGGAATTATATTTGCTTAATGTTGTCAATTAATATAGATTATATTATGATACTAGTTAGTTTTATTATTTTAAATTGGATTGATATTTTCAAAAGTTATAGGAAAAATTTAATCGTGAAATAAATAGAACTTAACTTTCGCAATAATTTATCTCACTAATCATATGAAATGTTCATTACTTTAATTATTAAATGACAAAATTATCTAAATGGGGATGCATGTTTGATGACTCTTATGGTTCGTGAACCATAGGAGGCTCAACTAATGTCTCGTATATAGTTAGAGCTAAACCATACAAATACAACTGACGCTCAACTACTCGAGCCGCATAAATGAAAAACCAAGGGTGGTGTTATGTCCGAACCCAGACGATGATGGTTGGCATTATTCATTTCCCACTCCAACAAATCTCAATTATTTACGGAAAAACACATCGATTTTACAAACTTGTTCAATTCATTGATTCTCTCTAATGTCTTGCTTTTTTAATGAATTACTTTCTGACGTCTCATTAAAATACTTAGAAAGATGTACAAAGTTGCGAATTGTATAATTGTTGGATACATGTTTTGATGGAACTTTCTAATAGAAAACGGAAGTAATTTTTTAAAGGAAATTTTGTCTACTTCTCTATATAGTATATACATAATCATTTATATAATTCAGGAGATAACTGTAATAAAGATCAAGTAAGATGTTCATGCTATATCATGCAAAACTTATCATGACCTTATCTCTCTCTCTCTCCTTTTTTTTTTCTTTTAAATTAATGCAAACTTCTTTTGGTGTTGTTTTCAAATGAAAGCTTGTACAGTATCATATTTTTTTTTAAATTCCGTGTACATACCGGCTCGATTAAACCACAAATGAAAAACTGAAGGTACATTTGATATCATAAAAATGTAATTATCGTTAAACACTAATAAGAATTTATAAGCCAACTTTTAGAAAGCATGATCAATTAGTTAATTAACTACATACAATTAGTCAATTTTATTAATTTTTTAACCTTAATTTTGTAAAACTGATATTTTATTAAGCAATAGTGCAATATACTCTTTTTTGAGTTGTCGATGTTAATTATCTTAATTTCTTAGTAGTTGTAACAATAATATATTCCAACATACTGTGAAGTATGTTTTAAGATATCATAGATAAGAAAGGAAAATACCGATTCGGAATAAAAAAAATATCCTCTATTATATTATATTTTATTTTTTTAAAATAAACTTGACGAGGCTCCATTATATTGTTGTCAAACAGAGGACATAAATACATATAAGTTTAACTCATCTTTCTTGTAGATTTCATCTTGTGATAAATGTATCTAAATAGATAAATTTTTATCACAATGCAATATTTTTTTTTTCTAATCATTCATTTATTTCAATTAGATGCAAAAGCTGACATCACATATTTAGAGAGTTCATTATGACAGTTCTCTGCACCCATCTATGCCAAAGCACCTTCCCCGAAAATACGCAGATATTGTTCGATACACATTTGTATTTTGTTTTGTATGATATACATTGTTCTGTTGTCTAATACACGATTGTTGTTTCGAACTTCCTCTGATATTATTTAAATAATCTTTTATAATATGCACTTGTCTATTGTCTAATGCATTTGGAAATTATAGAATAACATACTTGACTATTCAATATTGTCCGAAATATTAACTGAAAATATACATATATTTAGAGATAAGAACTAAAACTTAAACTTAAGTACACTATTACTATTTAACTTGTAAGAATAAACTTTCATAAGTGGTACATATATTTTTATTAGTTATCTTTTCCTAATTTTAGACATCTTGGCGGCCAATTAATTTGTTTTAGTACTCTTCTAGAAAACTTGCTTTCCAAACTTCTATTCTGGGCGACTCATGAGTAATAATGTATCAAAAGCGTTATTTATAACTTACACTCCCTTTCTGTTGCTGGTTGGATAATTTGGGCTACCAAAAAAAATATTTTGACAAACGGTTACAAATTACTAGATGTATAACAGATTAACAGTGAAATATGGGAATGAATTATAATATTATATACAATCATATCAGGAATTCAGGACACAGGGGTTATAAAACAAGAACCACAGGAAATCATATATTCTATTTTCTTATTTCCCTTCTGAAGTCGGTTTAGTTTTTGGAAGGAAGAAGCACCGACACGGTGAATGCATTTATATTTATAGGATTCAACTAAGAGGTTTCTCATTTCTATAAATATTCTCCGCCCAATCTCTCAAATTTTTCTAGTTGAAGTTTTGTCTGGAATCCCCTCGCACAGGTATGAGAAAATTAGGACCCAAATTTTCTTTGTTGAGTTATTATTTTCTTAATTAAATGATCTGCGTCGTTTTCTTTTGTTGGAATCCAAAGATTGAAGTTGGATTTCGAATACCTAATCCATTACTCATTAGAGCAACTGTTCTCCAGCAGAATTTTATTTCTTTTTTTCATAAAAACTTTTAACTTTGCGATTAGCATGTCAAATACTCCTCATCTTTCTTCGAAAATAGTAAATACAAATTCTTTTTCGTTTCAGCGTTAACTTCCGCCTGAACTGTTCAAATAAAAGTTTTATTTGCACAATCAACAGCTAACAATTGGAATTGCTAGCAGGAAAAGATGCAGATATTTGTGAAAACACTAACAGGAAAGACGATCACGCTCGAGGTGGAGAGTAGCGACACAATTGACAATGTTAAAGTTAAGATCCAGGACAAGGAAGGCATCCCGCCGGACCAGCAGCGGTTGATATTTGCGGGGAAGCAGCTTGAGGACGGGAGGACCCTGGCCGACTACAGTATCCAGAAGGAGTCCACGCTACATCTGGTGCTCAGGCTCAGAGGTGGCTATATCTGGGATGAGGAACTCAAGCGCATTTCACATGAGCAGAATAGAGTCAGAATGATATGCCGCAAGTGTTACGGCCGCCTGCCTCCGACTGCCACCAATTGCCGGAAGAAGAAATGTGGCGGCAACACCAACCTGAGAAAAAAGAGTCCCTTTTACAGATACGGCTCACTATATAAGAATAAAAATAAACCATGGTCGAAGGATCAGATAAAAGATGGAAGAATATTTTTATTTTATTAAATCCGAAAAGGTTTTGCATATCAATTTAGGCAAACTTGAATGTTGCTTGGTTTATTGTCTATGCTAATTATTTTGTAAATCACCGGTTTGGTTTGTCTTTAGTGTTTTTATTTTTTTTAAAAAAAAATCTGAGGTCAATTAGCAACGGTGACCACTGACCTGAGATGGAAAAATACAATGGAAATGGAATTTATGCCTGATTGAATTGCATTTGACTTATGCTATGTCGAAGATTTGTAAATTGATTTAGAAATTTGAAGTTTTTCTATGCCACAAATTGATACATATGAATAATAAAATTTATAGATCGATTGTTAATTAATCAAATTAATTTTCAATTTATATCATATTTTTTAAATGTAATATCCAAGAGTTAAGAACATAAATTTACAGTTTTAGGTTTAAAAATTTTAGAGAAATATTTGTGTCGATTATCCTCATGACCTCATATATTCTAGATTATCCTGAATAAAACTTTAAACTTAGAGAACATCTGCATATAATTCACAGCAGTTTTATTAGGATGGCAATATGGTCGGTTCATGCTGCCCTCCTTTTTGGTTAAGCTATTATTGCTGACCTAATTCCTGCTGATGCAGCAAATAAATGCATTGGTTTAAGGCTGATTTCTGAGAATTGCTCTGCTATAAGTGACCAAGAATGATATTTTCTGCGCGACAGCCGGAGTGCCCAACGAAATCACAACTGTGCAATCAATTATGGGTGTTCGTGATTAATACCAGATCATAGGTCTGAAAAAAATAATTATTGAGATTAGATTGGACGGTACAGTAAGTACTGATCATTGAGGATACTGATCCTAAGTAACCATGGCAGGAATGTCACCGTTTCAGAATTTCCTGATTCCTGATTATTGGAAATCGATACCTTAAAAACAAATGTTTGTTTGACGTCTGTAATAGTTTTAGTTTTTTTTACAGCAGAGAATTGGATTGGTGATGACAAAATAAAATAAATAATTAAAATGCAAATTTAAGCTGTTAGTTGAATATCATGCTCTAATTTAGCAAATTTGCTTCTGTCATATACATGGTCAAAAAGAAAAGTAGAGCAAAACAATGGACATGCATAACAAGCTTCTTCCAGATTCTCATGGATGATAATATTTAGCTTATTTTATTTTCTATTTTTAGCTAGCAATTTTGTACATGTAATGTCATGCTTAATGAGCCTAGCAATTTTCAAATGTCAACAACCGTTTCTCACACAACCTAAAAAGGCAATTGATGCCAACCCAGATAAATCTATAATTCACCACCATACAGCCCTTATCTGATGAGCCAGAAAGCACAAAAACATGAACACACAAATACAAAAGGTGCAGAAATCAGCAAGTGAGACATTTCATATACACTGTATCTGGAAATTCTTCTGAAATAACTCTTGTGGTTTGTAAAATCAAGGAGGAAAAAAAGGCTACCTAGGCCACTTATTTTTATCCAGAACCAATATGCTGAGCTTGTTTTTCCTTTCTTCAACAAAGTGGCGGCAGACTTGCTCAACATTTGACAAATAAACCCGTACTAGCTCCCTCCGGTAATGCAAATCAAGGCACCGAAATGGGCCATTCGTTCTCTCCCTGCAATATCAATCCAGTCCATCAATTAGAGCTGCTATTGTATTTTGTCATCATATTGGTCTTGCTGCCAGCAAACACAATTACCGCTTTCTAAATAAATACCTTGGTTTTGCAAATCTTTATTAGTTTCGACAAAGGCAGCAACCAAAGCCCTTCAAAGGGCTGCCAACCAATCATCATGACTCAGGTCAGACGGCATTGCACCTAAAACATTGTTTAGCAGATTTTCCTTTACTTATATATTAGATTCCGTACTGTTGTGCCCATCAGCCCATCAACCTCCATCACTGATTGTTATTTCTTACTCATAATGTTCTTGGTCTTAGCCTTACCTGTCTATTGAAACAAAGATCGGCAACCCAGTCTGAGTATCAACCCCTTAATGGACTTGATCCGACAACACATGCTGAGGTGAAAAAATTTACATTCTTCATCATCATAGATGCTCTTTTACAAGAAAAACACTAATTGAAGACGATGGATACCAGACAGTTCCTTACAAATTGTGGTATTATAAAGAATGGATGCAAAGTTCTTGATATCGCAAGATTGACTGTGCTTTAGTAGCCCTTTCCCTTATTCCCTTTAGATGTATCGTGATTGTTTAAATACTACATCAGTATTGGTTATTTTATTTAATGGCGCATCATCATGATGCTGTCTCAGGAACTGCAGGGCAATACACCCTGATGATTATGGCAAAACGCCTTTCCATTTGTGCATATTTGGTATTATTTTCTTTTCTTTTTTAATTTTCAGTTGCATGTTTTAAGAGTTATAGAAGTTGCAACATACTTTTGCTCATTTTAAATTTTTTTCACGGTGGTAAAGGTATTGATGTTGCTCTCACTTGCCTGACAAACGGATACAAGACCTGTTCATCCTCAGATTCAACACTGGGCCAGGTAACTGTATTCTATATTATATTCAAAGTTTATTATTTGTTAGTCATTGTTCTATAAGTATTTTCTTTTATTATGAATATTGAGAACAACTATAGAAAAAAAGTCTGATTAGAAAAAGGTATAAAAAAGCAACAATGTAAAAAAATATAGATATTCCAGTCATCCATCAGCTTTGGTAAGCACTTATAAGCTGTTATTATTCACAAATGTATACTTAATTTTGCCAACAAACTCTTTCTGCAATAATTGCAGTGCAATTTGCTTACAATAAGCTACTACCCTGTTATAGAGCAAAAGATCTCATCTAAGAAAAGCTTGGTATATATGGTTCCCTTTTAATTGAGATTTATGTCTACTAACAATAACTGAATACCCTTATACATGTCTGGATATTTTTTACGTAGGTGGTGGTGACATACAACCCTCGTGGATGGCACCGTATTGATTTCATAAGAATACCATTTAGTAACACAATAATATGATCACTAGAATGACTAATCGAGCGAAGCTCGATATTTGAAATTTTAATTAATAATTTGAAAATATATTATAAATTTAATATTTGTAACTGATACAAACTGAATTATAATATATTTAAATCTATTTATCTGGTAACGAAGAGACAGACAATTATAGACTTACGAAGTTTGAGAGAAATTCAAAGTGACAGACGAATCCGTGTGATTCAATTTAAAAATGAATAATAACAAAAAATTATAATCTATATATAAATATGAAAATTGAAATTGTTATCTAGATTTAGAACAACACCAGATAGAAGACAAAATGAGATATACAGTTAGAATTGACAATTTCTTATGGAATATTACAAAGAAAGAGAAAAGAAAACTTTATTAGTTTACTAATATAAAATCTAATAAAAATGCATAGGTGACTTATAAAAATGAAGAAGTTTGAACCTAGAGCAAACTAAAATTACTACAAAAAATTCATTGTGCATGAAGGAAATGTTCTTTATAAATTGGAATTGTATCTGTAATTTTTTTTTTCATATTTTAGTACCGAAAGGTTAATTGGTTAGCAACTTGGTATCAAAATATATATAAGCCATGCTTGATTGAGTAGTAATGGTGGAGAGGGACTCTAAGCAACACAAAAGAGAGATGGAGATATGAAGAAAATAAAAGAATGAAGGGGTCACAAAAAGCAGAAACAAAACAATGTGTTGTAAAATTATTGTATGTTGGTGAACCGGGTCAGTTTTTATGAGCAATGATACCCGACACACAAATAGTTACAAAGTAACACATTACAGAAATTAAAAAAATGCTATCTCACAACTATTTCACAATGTTTGGAGTGTCGGATGACATTAACTAAAGGATCCCGACACCCACACATCTTTATGTATAATATTGATATTGATATTGATATTGATGTTTTTTGCAGTATTGAGATAACTATGTACTATTTTTCATTTAGATCAAGAAATTAATTTGACAAAATAGTTTGAATTGTTCTCAATCTAAAAAACATAGTGCAACGAAAAAAAAATTTAGGTTTAGACAATACCGCAAATTTTTTTTTTTTATTTATGGTGGTTGTCGTTAGTGTGGTGTAAAATGATGTTTCTTATTATAATTTAGATATATTTGGATTTGAGACGTGATGAATGGAAGATATGCTCGGATAATTTTACTGTGACTAAAATTTACAATTTGTTTAAAAAAAAATCATTACAATTTGTCAATAAAAAAAATCATAGCGCAGCGAAGCTGCGACTACCATAACTAGTTTAATATATAAATATCCAAATTGGCCCTTTCGTAAATCATCAAGAAAAAGAAAAAACAAAGGCGCCATCAAAATAGGAGATCTCTCTCTTTTTGTTCGTCCTCTGATATTTCTTCTAGAACTGAGAAAGGCATCATTAATTTGTTCATGCCAATCGAAGTAATTTTGTACACAAAGGCTGTTGAGCTTGGCGAATTGCAAAGGTTAAAAATTCTTTTCCCAGATGTAAATTGTTGCCTAGTAACGCAGTTATACCTGGCTCGTTACCTTACATTATTTGTATTTTCATGTAATTATGTTTTGGATAATATAAAAGTTTATCAATGATACACAGATCATCTCTTACGAAGGAGGAGAAGGAAAAGTGCTGCTAGTAAATTTGGGTACAATTTGTGCTAGCATGTCTTTTATACAAGGGAATTAAAAATCACAAGTATATTGAGATGGTTATAGCTATTTTGACTCTGAGAGGAGCCAATTCTGTGCATTTGCATATATACATTATCAGTGGTCAACTAGAAGAGGCCTTTTCGGTTATTAAAATAGATTGAAGATTCATACTGAAACGTTCAGAGACATTGCTTTGCAAAAAGACGGTATGTTGAAGAAAGAAGAGCAATTGCTCCCTTTGAGTTCGGTTTGAGAAATCTACTCAGAGAGCGGGCCTTTTAAAGTTTAAACTAACAAATATATTGGAATCCAAGTGGCATCAAAGATGGTGCGTCAAATGGTTGCAAACCGGAGACCGTAACACCCGTTACTTTCACTCTGTGGCCTCCTGCAAGATGAGAAAAAAGATGATTTCACAGATTGAATCTAACAATTTGTTGTTTATCCGGCAAGCAGACATTACAGTTGCATTCACTGACTTTTTCAAAGGCTTACTGGGAACTGAAATAGCTCGGGAACAATTTCTCCCTGCATCATTTTTTTAATCCACTATCCTTTCCTGATTTGCACGATCTGGCCAACCCTTTCTCTGTGGATGAAATATGTTACGCAGTCAATGCTTTAGCAACGAAGCTAGAGGGGCGGACGGCCTACCAAACGAATTTGCTAAAATCAAATGGTCTACGGTGGAGGAGGAGATCATACAAAACTTCACAGATTTATAAGATGGGTCTCTCAATTTGGAGAGACACAATCTTGCACATATTGTCCTCCTACCTAAGCACGACCTGGCCATGACAGTTGAAGCTTTTCGCCTGATTAAAATTCTCAATTATATCCCCAAGCTAATTTCTAAGGTGCTGGTGACAAGATTGGCCCCTTTTCTCCTGGTTCTCATCTCCATTTCACAGACCGGGTTCATTTGAGGGCGTCAAATACATGACAATTTCATTTCAGCTAGGGAAATGGTCCATCTTTTGCAACTTTCTGATGAACCGGCCATTATCCTAAAACTGGACTTTTATAAGGCGTTCGACACTGTCAATTGGCAATTCCTCTTGCAGGTTCCGCACACAAGAGTCTTCCCTGTTCAATTTATACCTTGGGTTTGATTGCTTTTAACTTCAGCTTCCTCTTCGGTCATAATCAATAATGAAGTGGGGCCCCCTTTTCAGCACAAACGAGGTCTTCGTCGAGGAGATCCTTTGTCTCCTTTCTTATTCAACATTGTAGTATGTTGTCCAGGTTGATGGAAGCAGTTG
The DNA here is from genome assembly GCA_027725995.1 of Rhynchospora tenuis. Taxonomy (NCBI): domain Eukaryota; kingdom Viridiplantae; phylum Streptophyta; class Magnoliopsida; order Poales; family Cyperaceae; genus Rhynchospora; species Rhynchospora tenuis. The sequence goes on along the minus strand of CM050888.1, from coordinate 151,554,406 downwards.
GAACTTCTATAAATGAGTCGCTCTCGAACCGTTTCCCTAGCCTCAACCTTTCTTCTTGCAACAATACGCTGATGACACTCTCATCTTCGTCACGGCAACAGGGAAGATGCTCTGTGATGAAAATTGTCTACAAATGGGCAATTCTCTATGTCTAGAACATACAAGGCTTTGACTTTAGCCGGTACAGTCGGCCCTTCCTTTGAAAAGCCTTCTGGAAAGCAAAGGTACAGCCGAGTATGCAAGTCTTTGGTTCTGTCGTTTTCGAACAGAATTTTAACACAAGAAGGGTTATTAAGAAGAAACTAACAAAAAATGTCCCAATATGTGGGCAAATGAATAAACAAAATAATATTAGATAATAAAAAAATTTGTAAATTTTTCTTCCGAAAAATAGATTGTTTAAATATCACTTGACTCTTTTATGTCAAAGAGTGGCCCATAATTGATACAACTATTGTTTCCATCTCCTCTAGTGAAATTGCTCCGAACTTTTTACGTGTGTTTTCAAAAATAGTAGGGATATCTTGTTTCAACAAAGTTGCCATCTAAGTAATTCGACTTGTCTTGAAACAACAGTGCATCTCTTTGTTACTTGACTTGACCGTATACTGCCATTGTGTGGGCTACATTGCAGAAGAATTTAGGGATTCTGGTAAATACCAGTATGGACAGCATACTGCTTCTTACTTGGCTTTTCTCTCCTCAGAGCAGGAAATTCTATTTCTCCTTATTGCTTGCGGCTTTATGGGGGTTGTGGCTCGAAAGGGAAGATTCGAGTTTTCAGGAATGAATTCAAGGAGGCAGCTACTCTTTCTCACTGGATCGGCAGTCAGCACAAACTCTTCTGGACTCATGCTTAGCGTTTTGTAGTTGCTTACTGTTTGTCTTTTCAGTTTTTTTTCGTTTGGCAGCCACTGCCTACAAAAAAAAAACACAAGACGGTAAGCAGTTATAGTTAGGGAATGTTAGACAACGAATGGATACAAAACAATTTTATTGAATATTAATAATCAGATTTATCAGAAAAAAATGAATATATTGTGGCACAAAATTGGATAGAATAATTTTTGTATAGTGGCATAAAATATTTTTTTTCTTTTGCGATGACATATTTCTAATTTTAATGTTTTACTGTACCATATTTCTAGTTTTAATATTTTATAATGACATTTTCAAAAGGACGGAATGATCATATCAATTAACCAATGGCATAATTCTAATTTTTTTAGTGATCGCAAGAAAATAATTTGTCATTTAGTGATGACATATTTCTAATTTCTAATATTTCTAGTGGCATAAACCTAAATCTCTCTATAATATTTGGTGTAATATTTTTAGGTTAGAGATCAAATTTAGTCCATTTACTCATCACATTAATTCAAAAACAAACACGTAAATGGAAAATTATAATGGCAAATGAAGATCGGTACGTTAAACGAAACGAAAATTTATTTCATTTACCGAAACGAAACGGAAATGAAAACGGAAGAGTAATTTCGTTCCGTTACAAAAACGAAACAGGCTTGTTCCGTTCCATTTCGCACGTTTGACAAGTATACTTGTATGGATGCACGCTGGATCCTAAAAGTTACTTGTAATTAATTGTGACCAAACTTGAGCACAAAATTTTCTTATACAAAAACAAGGGGAATGACGTAAAGATTGTTTACATTTAAATACTAAACACAAAACATGACAGGTAAATTATTCTACTATCCTCGAGAACTTCACATTGCCTTCATCGACAAGGCCCACTTGCTTCCTTTTCCTTGAGAGAGATTTGAAACCGCCACTTTCATCCACAAATTGTGCTGCAGTTCTCTCTCTCAGTTCCTCCAAACTTTCACCTTCTTTTGCTCTTTCAATGACCTAACAAAAAAAAGCATACATAAATATGAATTAGCCAAAAAAAGTCATCAAAGTGACAGAAATTGTTCCAATAATTATCAAAACTAGTATCTAGTACCCTTTTTATTCAATATGCAGATAAACACAAAAGCAAGAATATGTAAATTTCAAAAGGTCTATTCTGTTAAATAATTCAGTGGATAAACTTCAGAAAGCTTTAAATGAATTAATAAGTTTGAAAAATGGTGAAGAAGATAGGGAGTGAAGATAAAATTACCAAATGCCGACCATAAAGATGAGTATTGGAAAGAGATTGCATGGCATTCTGGGCTTCTTGTTTCGTAATATACTCCACAAATGCAAAGCCCCTGTGGGTCCCAAATTTCATTGGTAATCTAACACTCTTTATCTGAGCATTATATATTAAAAAAAAAAAGAATCTTTGTCAGCACAGCGGTGCTACGAAAAAAGAACTAGAAATTTTTTTAAAAAAATTCCTAAAAAAGGCTGCATTTAATGACAAAATCTATTTGAAATAATATCAACCCCATGATTCCAGAACGATATACTACAATATACTAAATCATTCTTTTAAAATTGGACACACATAGAAAGACTAGTTCCATTTTTGGGGAAATCAGCTTTTGGTCCTCCAAATGTTCCAAAGAACCAAGTTGGTCTTATTAACTTCTATTTGTACCAATTTGGTCTTTGAACGTTCAAATGAACCCCATACTTTCCAAAAAAGAACTAATTAGAGCTTCCAAAAGAACTTCATTCCTTTTTGAATGTTTGACCAAGAAGATGCAAATAGTTTACAGACCAACTTGGTTCTTTTCGAAACAAAAATTACGGACCAAAAATTAATTTTTGACATACTAGCGCGCTGCGAGTCATTGACACGCTAATAGGTATACTCTACATTATGATTCGCTCATTTTTCCAACATGTGAACTGAAATGTACCAGGCAATCACAGAGCTAAATTGTGGTTTTAACATCAAGAGATGACCAAATAACAATTCTAAAAGGTTATGGGTTATAATTTATATTTTGAAGGACATAAGAGATATTCCACATTTTGGTGGACTACATGTTATCAATGCATCATAGAGAAAAAAAAATTATGGGAATATAAAAATGAATTACCTGGCCAAAAGGGCTAAATAACTGTCTTATGTCTTTTGCTGTTGCTTCAAAGGCAACATTACGTACAATTAACTTTGTTGAACTATAATCTTTCCCTTCTTTCTTTGAAGCTACACCATCTCTCTTAGCATGGCAGAGTTGCAATATTAGAGCATGCCCATCCAAAACAGTTCCCTGTGTCACAAACAGAATATAATAGGACAACAAACCATAATCAATAAAAAGTTTCAGGCCAACCCTAACCCAGCACATCAAACTTAATATCAACATACACATCATCATCCAAAATACTGTTTGACTGAAGAAATCATGTTTCTTACCTGCAGTGACCAGTGCAAACCTTGCACGTCAGGTAGAACATTTAAAAAAATATTGTAGTATGACCTCAAAGAGAAACAAATCCATAGAAAAGGAGAGCTGTCAAAGGCAAACAAGTACAATATTGACCAGGAGGAAAACAATACCTGAAGTTCTTTCAATACATTTGTAGCAGTCTCGACTGAATCAAACTCTACAAAGCCAAAACCCATGGAGACATTCTTTCCGTTTTTAAGGTGCTTTTTGATCTAACAAAGGGATAAAGAGAAATGTAAGAAAAACTGAAAGCTGAGAACGGAAAACAAGTAACTCAGCAAGAAAAGGAACCTTCACACTCTTTATGGTTCCATTCTTAGTATTGTTGCTGAAATGTTGCTTTAATAGTTCATCTGTTGTCCTGAAGTTCAAGTTCTTCACAAAGAGTGACCTTGACTGAAAGAAAATGTTGAAATAAACAAGAATTATTTAAGAAGCAAAAGATGATAACTAACTACTGATAAATCCTGTTAAAAAGTTTTTAGTCGAGTTAATACAGAATGCACTGCAATTATAATGTTTGGATATTCCTCTGAACTTAAACAAAGTATTCAGAAATAGATAATCTACACAAGAAATGCAGGGTACTATTTTTTGCAAACAGGTTAAAAATCGGGGTAATTTGGACAAGAAAACCTTCAGATACTTCTAGCTTATGAAACAAAAGTTGTTCGATGGGGGGTAGAGAGAGAGATTATGCAAACCTCGACCCTGTCAGGATCTATTTCTTCTTCATCTACTACCCCTAAACTTTGATCTAACTGAATTTTCTGGGCTAACTTCTCCCCTACTGCTGGAAAATCATTTTTCTCTTCCTGGGTAACAGTTGCGGTGGTCTGTGACAATATATCCTCCGGTGCCCATTCCAGATACAGAGGAGCATCTCTATTAAAAGGACAAAGGGAAAGAGTGATAGTTTACTATTAGATTATTCAATAGGTCCATAAATTTAAAAACTTTCTTTGAGTTCCTGAACTTATAAAACTTTGCATTCCTAAACTTTTAGCTAAAACTTTTAAATATCATTTAGATACACCGAGCAACTTGAAGATCAAATCTTTGTCCCAGTCAATTGAACCAATCATTTGGATTTTCAGCTTTTACAAAATTTATTGAGCCTAAAACACGCTCAAAGCTCAAGCGAAGCAAAAGATCAGGATATGCCAAAAACGAACAGCATAGAACCTAAGCTGGTAAACAGGTGACTGGATATGTACAAATCATATCTTCCCAAGTTTGACTTGGGCACATAAACCACTGTACTTCAACCTACTGCATCACATTTCTGACGTCCCTGCTATGAGCTCAGAGAATTATGGGCAAAAAACCAATCTTGACCCAACTAAAGTTCCAAGGACTTATAAAATGGCACTAGTAAAAGAAAGCAGAAATACAGAATCAGAAACTACTTGTAACGCTTGTAGGCTAAACCCTTGAAAGCTGAACGAGCCTCTGCGGGTTCGAGAAAGATTACCTGAGAGGCAAAATAGAATGGAGTTACATAATACAAATGAAAGAAGATTACGCAAACTATTGCAAATATACCAAATGTTTCTCATAGTTTCAAAGACAACACATTTTCATACATAACAACTAATCATCAAAGTTCAAACTCAAGTATATCAAGCATTGCAGTATTTTTTTTTTGGACAGTTTTGGTAAAACTACATAAAATTTTCATGCTAACATACGAATCCAACATCTGCTTTCCCTCAATCATATCCACTAGTAAATACCAAATATAGGCTTGGAGAGAGTAAGTGCCCTAATGGAATATCCATTTACATTACAATGGCCCAATAGGTTTTCATAGTGTATCAAACATCTAAAAAAGTATAAAATATCATTTGCAAACGCGAGAATTGTTGGGTGCTCGTACTGCAAGCAAGTTATATATCAAGCAAAAATGAACAAGAATGATGGAGCACAGGAAAACAGAAATTACCAAGGCCAAAGCTCGAGTTGGCGGCATAATAACTTTTTCAAGGCTGCCAAATTTCCCAAACATTGCAACCAAATCCCCCTCTGAACAACTATAAGGCAAGTTCTTAACCAAAATTACGTGGTTGCTTCTCTTTGTACATTTGCTCTTCTTTGTGGCCAGCTCTTCAAGTGCAGCCACATTTATCCCCAAACTGGAAAGAGATCTTTTCGTCTCAGCTATGATTTGGGTTTCACCAAGAGCAATGCGAACTGCCAGATCGTCAGCTTCCCTGTCAAGCAACTCACCTTTTGATATGCCATTTTTTCTCGCTATATTCTCCACCACCTGGTTTTAAAGAAAGCGATAGAGATTTTGTAAAATTAAGCAAGTTAATCAAAAATGGAAAAAAAACTGACTTTTCTTTACCTGCATATAGATTTTCTTTCTTTTATTTTGGTTTGAAAGAAGAACAAACTACTACTTTATCAAATTTACAAAATATTTTCCCAATTTTGATTTTCAAAATCCATTTTATACTATATCGTACAAAAAACCATACTTTTTCAGAGGATGGAAGATGATTAACATTTTTCCCCAAACTCTTGAGAATTTTGTCTTACTTTTCCACAACTCAACTTGGAAACTTAATATCAACCAAAATAAAAATTTGTCAATCCTCAAATTCAAAAGAGGCAAACATAAATCTTACTTATGATGGAAACTATTTACAAATATAGTAAAACACGAGAAAAATTAAATGAAGATCGAATTATAATTAGATCTTTGATTGTGTATTGATTCATTCTCCCATTTGTAGTTTGCTTTCAGTAGGTAATGACAAAAATAATTCTCATAACATCCAACACAGTAGTGCAAAAGAGCTAACTAAACCTAATACGAATAACAGCACCAAGCATAACACAACAATGAAAAAAAAAATCAAATACCACTTAAAAAGAGGATACCTACAGTGTCTGGCCGCATAAAGAGGCTGTTCCAGGCACGTATATCACCACTGGCTTCTGCAGCTTTCCTCTGCTCCTCTCTCATCATTTTCAAACTCTTCTTCTCCCCACCCAATGCATCATCAACCCTTTTGAAAGTTTAATATGTTCCAATGAGTACTCTTAATGTTAGCATCTCTTGCAGCCCACAAACTGCCGCAATGCAAATTCAAAACAAATTGACCATACTGCAGACGACCTTGATTCAAGTCAGGATATTTATGCCCACTAAAAGTTTGGTTTCAGGTTAGTACGTCGTGACTCGTGATCCAAGTCTTACCTGATTAAAAACATTTATTACATGTATAACCAACATGACACGGTAGCATTCACACCACTAATTTTAGCCAAAAAGATTTAAAAGAGAATGCAAAACATCTTCTATGTGCAAATTTCAGTATGCGAGTATTAAATTTCAAATATAGGCTGTCACCTTGTTGGCTTAGCATGATGACAGCCAACTTAGACAGAGACTTAGGCAGCCCACTCAGTCAATATATCTTGGAATGCTGGCAGAACAGGTCAGGCTGACACCCCTTTTTTGCCACCTATTCCAAACAAGGCTAATCAAATTAAAGGCAGCTCTACTGAGCATCCCTATGCATTTTGGTGACGCTTAAGTATCCAATGAAGTGTCCCTCTAAGAGTATAGATGTAATTAACTAGATGTGCTCAAGACAAAACTAAAGAAGGAAATTGAAGGAGCATGATTACTCTGCTTTGTTGTTCTTTTGAGGCTTGGCGGCCATAACATGCAACAATCTCCCTTGAAAAATTGAGTTGTCCAATTCTTCAAGTGCCCTGAAGTGAAAAGGATGGTCAGCAATTGTATTGGACTATCAGTTGATAAGGTTTAAGGAAGAGAGAGACCTCATATGTCACAAGCACCACATTTGCAAAACCAGAACTACGAAATGGGAAATATTTACAAATACATTTTGAGTACCTTTTTCCATGTAGAAATAGGTGCAAACAAACTTAAAATGTCAGATTTCTGAGAGATAAGTAATATTCAATCTGTTGACTTCAAACTGAAGCTTCTGAAATATGGGGTGTTATGTGAGTGGTTGAGTTAACATGAATTGAGTGTAACAATTTCTGCCACAACTAGGCAAACACATTGAACAATTAGATGCTACATTCATATTACAAGATGATATGAATGTTACTAGCACAATAATGAAACGAGGAATGCTTGATTCAAAGCATGTCTAACGTTCTACTATTAACCTTTTTTCTTTACCAAAAAAAAAAAAATAGATATATACCTGACTGCAGACTCGGGAGAAGCAAACAGCACATAGCCAATGCCTTTTGATCTTTTTGAATCTCTGTCAACCACGAGATGTACCTGTGAAACATCTCCATGCTCGCTGAAGAGCTCTCTCAGTTCATCTTCACTAAAGATCACACAGAGAAAAAAAATAAATAAATAAGAACGGAAATAAGAGAACACCCACAATGCATATGCCAGAAACATACAACTACCGTACAACTATTAATCAGGCATTTATCAGTGCCGCCCACAATACTTAAGGCTTAACATTTCTAAGAGCCACATATAGTCTTTTTTTTCCCCCTATGTTTGGCTCCACTGACCATTTTTCTTTACTGTAGGGTGTCATAACAAAATGATCCAAAAAAGTTTGATAACAAGAAAACATAATGTACACATTTTAAGTATTGTGTACAAAAGGAAAGCAAAAGAAGAAGAAAGGAAAGGACCAGAATGAACAGGACTTATAACTAAGATTTAACCTGGAAGGTACGGAAACCACATAATACTTATAGACCTTGTGTTGTTCATGCTACATTAGGCCTTTTCAATGGTAGCTTTCAGCTGAAATCTTAGACAATTTACAAGTCCTACCTCTACTCCAAACTGCAAATGCTACACACAACTTACTAGGTACAACCTAAGTACTTCGGAAATCCAAAACTATTTTAAAAAACCAATAAAATTAAGCCTAAATTATGAAGTAAATACATTATCAGTCAGACAAACTCACGTTGTGGTGTATGGGAGATTCCTAACAAATAACCGACCCGTATCCAGAACCAGCTTCCTCTCATCACTTGGGTCCTCTACTTCTGAACCGGACATCCCACCTCCATCTCTTTCTGTGTGCTTTAAATTAGATTCCAACTCATCTTCCGATTCCTTTTCTAACTCCGATTCCGACTCAGACTCCTTTTCTGATTCTGGCTCCTTGTCAGATTCTGATTCGGACTCAGATTCGGATTCTGAATCAGACCAGTTTTTCTTCACCCTGCTTCTCAAATATTCCATATCCGTCACAGCTTCATTCTTTGGTTCCTCCTCCCCTTTGTCCTCCGGGGATAATTTACTAAGTTCATCAGGAGAATTGCTTTCCTTTGAATTTCTTTTCTTCTTTCCAGGTTTCTTCTCTTCAGCTCTAACCTCTTGCTCGATGCCTTATTTAGCAGGGAGTACAAGAAAGAAATGGCAAACAAGAAGGGAATTTAGTTTCATTTAAAAAACTATCCTACAAATACTAAATTGAATCATGACGATCACCATAATCGTACAAATTAGACATAGATCACCATAATAGGAAACAATGCATATGTTTCTCACACTTGCAACTGACGCCAACTTTTTTTTTTTTTTTCAGGTTACATGATAACATAAAAATTTTTAAGGTCATTTTGAAAAATAAATCAGCCTACCTCTATGGCCATGGAGTTGGAACACCAAAGAAAGCATACAAGGCTATAAGTTATTATTGCTATTATTTGGCCATGGAGTAGGAACACAATGACTAAGTGCAAAATTGTCAACATCTCACAGGTTTTAATAGCATATTGAAAATATGTCAAACTATCCATGTAATTTTTGCAGTTTGTAGATATGAGAAGTACCATGTATCAGATACGAGATGCAATTTAGAAACTAACTCGGTCTGGTTAGCAGAAAAAAAAAAAAAAAGTAAAAGAAAAGCCAATATAAAAATTATATCAGTTAAACTGAACAGATACCACTCATGTCATTTTCCCATATCTTTGACTGCGAGCGGGGCTGCATGACATGTAAAAACTCCTTTAATTTCAGATCAGATGAATCCTTGCTATTTGATGTTGTTGCTTGAGACGGATTCGGAGCGCCAATATCTTGTTTAGGTTGCACATTATTTTTCATTTCTTTATTTAGAGAGTGCCGGGACCATGGACGAGGCAATGCAGTGTCACCAACCTTTCGAGCAACCTAAAGCATTTTCAATTGCATAAGGTTTAATTCTTCAGACTATATCTTATATAACAAGGAGAATTCTGTGAGGTAGGTAGTTGCCACTTAAGCTAATGAGTTTGCTTACCTATCATGCATTTTCTATAATTGGTCCCTCAAGTTTAAAGTTTAGCCAAATGTCAGCTTGATTCTCAGATTCATAGTTAATATTCACCAAAAATCAATAGATGTAGTTTTTTATTTAAAAAAAAAAACCACAAAAAGATAAATTGAAGGTTGATGTGGAGAAGATAGAGTTTGGAAAGAGGTCATATGTGTGGTTTGTGCTATTGTCATATGAAAATGCTTTTCTAAGATCTTTAATGATGTAAAAAGGTCGGCAATTAACAGGACATGAATTTTGCTTGCTGAAATTTTCACCACCAATTTCACAGAAGCTAACCAAAAAATATATATATAACAATTTATTATCTTTTTTAAGTGTTATTCAACAACTAGTGTAGTTGATATTTAAAATTGAAAAGAGTTTAACAACTGAAGTAAAATATAAGATTTGGCCCTATCTGATTAGCAAGTAAATGAACATCCAACTAGGATCTGATGCTTTACTAGTGGTTTTATATTATTATATTGGGCTAATTTGGACCTTTGACCCATGTCGAAGCTGAGAATAAAATCAAATGCTAGATAAGCCAAGTCAGGTTGGGTCATATGAATCAATGTTCCAGACTTAACAAGTAATGCAGTACCTCACAAACAATTTTGCAAGTATCCATATAAGTATTGTTGAAGTAGCTGATGGCTGCTTGTGCCTCATTCTCAGTGCGGAAGCCAACAAAAGCAAATTGTCTACTTTTCCCATCACTGTTTTATAGCCAACAGAACATGTTAAATATTAAATGAGTTTTGCTCTTACAACACCTAGCACCTAGCTCATTGTCTTTCTGAACAACAGGTTTAGTGATACTTGGTTGAATGTAAAGGCTACATGTGACACTAATTCTGTGCAGCTAGCAACCCAAATCAGCTTTCGTGGTGATGGGTAGTATGGTATCATCAGTAAAGAAATCTACATCCACTAATGCATTTTACCAGTAAAAATTAATGCATACCTAGTACGCATGACCTTAGCATCGGTGACCTCGCCTTTTTGAGAAAAGAAGTCCCTTAGCCTCTCTTCATTTGCATATTTTGGCAAGTTTTTGACACATATCCTGGACATGTTTCATGCAGAGAAATAAGGGACAATTAGACCTGAAATATGTACATATCATATATTCATATTTCAGCCTTTAATACTTGGGAGGATGAGGATGCGTGTATATGGTACTCCAAATACATCAGAGTTGTGTATTTGATTATTTGACAGGAAATTGAACATGTAAGACATCGACATCTAATTGAAAAATGATTGAATTAAGTGAAAACTGAAAAATAAACAAAATCGCAAAATCTGACCTGGATATTTTTCCCATTTGATAGCGGAGAGAAGGCGGGGCGGCGAGAAAGAAGCGAAGCAACGAGACTACGAGAGAGAAGGTAGAGCGGTGAGATTGAGATCGGGAGAGAGATAGATATGGCCTAGTTAGAGGGGCGACGAGTCGGAACTATGAATTTGGAAGTGAGAAGGCGGGGCGGCGAGAAAGAAGCGAAGCAACGAGACTACGAGAGAGAAGGTAGAGCGGTGAGATTGAGATCGGGAGAGAGATAGATATGGCCTAGTTAGAGGGGCGACGAGTCGGAACTATGAATTTGGAAGTGAGGGTAGCCGCCTACGGAAGAGAGAAAAGAACGATGGGAGAAAAATAATAAAAATGGAGCGGTCTCACGGGAACCGTATCCTCTGCACCCAGAGCCGTCCGATCTAATGGACGGTTAGATCCCTCTCTTCGTTCTGAGTTTCACCAAGCGCGCATCCCTTTTCATGGTGAGAGATACCTTCCTTTTTCCTTTTAAGCCAAAATTTAACTCATCCGTACTGAAGCTTAGATTAATAGAAGATAATTTGATCAAAGTTGAACTCTTTAATTTGTTTTAGTATAACCATAAAAGTAGATTGGTACAACCATATGTTTTGCCTCTACATTAACCATGAAAATTAAATAAGAGCCTTGGTGGTACAGCTACAGGATTTTTTTTTTTTAATTCTAGAACTAATGATCAGATTTACCATAATCAAAATTTATGGTTTAATTTAGTGTATCAATTAATCATACTAGTACATCTACTGGATTTACTTAGCGTTTGTATAGGTGGTTAGATTAATTGGGTACTCTATGAGAACATAAATTATTTACATAGATGATTAATTAAATATCAAAACAGAAATTCATATTTGCAATTTTTTTCCGAATATACCAATATTAAATATCAATGCGTGATTTCTTGTCAATTTTTTAATTTCTTATCTGTTATTTTCATGAAAGATATGGAAGAACTACAAGATGATTTTGTACCTCGTTTGGGCATGGAATATCAAATAATTGATGAAGCATGGTTGGCTTGGAGTGATTATGGTGGAAGAATTGGGTTTGGTGTAAGAAAGAGCTATGGTAATAAGAGTGCAAAAGATGGTGTAATTACTTCCAAGCTTTTTTTGTGCAATTGCGAAGGTAAACGGGAAGTGGACAAGAGAGATAATTTGACAAAGAAGCCTCGAGCGGAGACTCGGACCGGTTGTCAAGCTCGTTTACTAATAAAATTTGATAGAGGAACCAAAAATTACAAAGTTGTGGAATTTGTATCCGAGCACAACCACCCTCTCCAACCGCCGGAAGCTTGTTATCTTGAGAAGATTCTAAAAGAATGTTAAGGAGACAGAGAAATCTTTGTTTTATTATTTGTAATTGTCTCAAACTTTACAGAATGAATGATACAGTTTATATAGACGCTAGTCAGCTGAGAAACAGTTTCAACGACTGACTCAACTGAATAACAAACTAACAACCCTCTTAATTACAGTACGCTAGCCTAATACAATATCTATTTGACGCCTAACTGGAGTTGTCCAGTGTACTGTTAACACACCCCCGCAAGCTAATGTACTATCAAGAACATTTAGCTTGGAAGTAAGAAACTGATGTCTGACAGTAGGAAGTGGCTTTGTGAGAATATCAGCTAACTGGTCTGCTGAGCACAGAAAACGTACCAGTAACTCTTTATTAATGATCCTTTCCCTCACAAAGTGATAGTCAATTTCTATATGCTTTGTGCGGGCATGAAAGCTTGGATTTGATGCAAGGAAGGTGGCCCCAATATTATCACACCACAATGTTGGTGGATCTGACAGGTTTACTTGCAATTCTTTGAGTAGATTTTGAATGCAGAGAATTTATGTACATGTGAGAGCAAGTGATCTGTTCTCAGCCTCAGTACTCGATCGAGACACTGTTGGTTGTTTCTTGGAGCTCCAGGATATTAAATTTTTGCCTAGAAACAGATAGAATCCTGAAGTTGACCTACGATCGTCTGTCGATCCAGCCCAATCTGCATCGTTGTAAGCATGCAATGTTGGTGAAGAGTGAGAATGAATCATGATGCCATGTTTAAGAGTACCACGCAGGTATCTGAGTACTCTTTTTACAGCCACCCAGTGATTCTGAGTTGGTGTGTGTATAAATTGAGAACATTTGTTGACTGCAAAGGATATCTCTGGTCTTGTGAGTGTGGCATATTGTAATGCGCCAACCACACTCCTATAAAGATGGGGATCCTCAAAGGGAGAGCTATCATCTGCTGACAATGTTACGAAGGTAGCCATAGATATGGTACATGGCTTTGCTTCCATCATTTTTGTCTTGGTGAGAATATTCTCAATGTATTTTGTCTGATTGAGAAATAAACCATTTGAACAATGCAGGGCTTCAATACCAAGGAAGTAATGAATATTTCCCAAATTTTTCAAGGCAAATTTTGTATGAAGATGGGAAATGCAAGACTGAATCAAATTCTTGTCACTGCCAGTTATCAATATGTCATCAACATATATGAGAATGAAAATTGACTGACCAGAAATGTGGCAGATGAACAGTGAAGGATCATATTGTGAAGCATGAAAACCAGCAGCAGTAAGAGTGAATGAGAGTAATAAAATCATAATTTTTTTTTTAGAAAAGCTTAGTAGAGGCTACCAAAGTGCCAAACAAAACCATAATATCTGCATATCATATGTTCATATTTCAGCCTTTAATACAAGAAGAATTTCGGAGATGCTAATAATTGGGAGGATGCGTGTATATCGTACTCCAAATACATGAGAGTTGTGTTGCATGAATCGGACCCTTTTGCAAAAAATATCATTTGGAGGATTTTTTTTTTTTTTTTTTTGACATCTTCCAAGAAAAAAAATTACAGAAATGCAACATCTGGGGCTTGTCCACTGGAACTTCTCAAAAATAGAGCCGCTAAATTTTCAACTTCTCAAAAAGTCTTTTATCAAAATATCAATTCGTAACTGGTTTTTATATTTTTCATTTTCTATGCCGCAGCCAAGTATTTTTTTTTTAAAAAAAAAAACTTTGATTTTCTATACTCATCATACTCGATAAAGTTATTTTCTGAAGTTACAATTGGAGATCAAAATTAATTTAATTTAAAATAGATGGCATAACTGCACGTTGGTTTGGATTTAACAACACATACATATTAATTTATTGTTTTACTCTTTTTTTCTGAAGCTTTAGTTCATCTATTTAATGTGGACTATTCAAGGCTAAGAGGTCTCGCCTAATCTGTATCACTCGACGAAATTTCCATCTCGTTAAAATAATTTTATTTCTAATTAAAAATTTATACAACATCAATTAAACGTGTTCGAATCCGATTTATGTCGTACAATACGATATATTTATCCCTTTCTCTACACCTTAAAAAAGCTATTAAAAAATGTACCTAATTCCTAACCAAAGATATATCAAACTATTTATATATAATTTGAAGTTTTAGATATTGATTCTTCAAATTTGATTTAATCAGTAATGTAGATTGTAAATCTTGAAATAAAAGATAAAAATGAGTACACACTCTGGTTGACCTTAATCAAGCATCAATATGCCTTAATCAAGCACACACATACAACATATCAAAGAAATCAAGGGATTACTCGTGAATAAACTCTACAATAGTGTGTTTTTTTTAGTGTGTCTTCTTCAGGAGTTTTCCGGAAAGTTTCCACCAAATAAAGATGCTAAAGAGTCCGGAAAGTCTTCCGCCCTACCTCTCTGCTTTACCAGACTTAGAAAGATGATTTTCGAAATTCGAACGCACTATCCAAAGCGGCAAGGAACAAGACTGAGAAGCTGAACTTGACTCATTTGGCAGTACGATTTATGACAAGGTTACCAAGCGAGGAAGAAGCAAGAAGGGATGAGGAAGCGAGCCCAGCCAGCACACCACCTTGCTGCCAGTGTCAGTGCCACCACCTTCTCTATTCTGATTCCTTAGTCTCCACCTCTCTCTCATTCTTTTCCTTTCTCTTTTTCTGTTCTTATTGGATTTATAATGGGTCTGAGCAAAGAGAGAGAAGAGGGGTGACCTTTATAGGCAAGGGGAAATGAAGAGGAGTGGAGATCATACTGCTGAGGTGGCGAGAAGCGAGTGTAATGAGGGGCAGTGGCGGGAGCTAGCTTTAGGGGGTGTTTGGTTGCTACATAAAGAGGAATAACTCCTCTATTCCTCAATTTATGTTTCCAAACATCTTTTGCATAGCATGGCATAAGGTGGAAGAACCTATACCATCAAAAGAGGTGATATAAGTTACGTAGGTAGCCCCACAAGTGGAATAAGAAATAAAATAATATTATGATTACTAATACAAATAATAATTTATGTCATCACTCTACTTATTCCACCACCAAACATCGACTACATAAATTGACATAAAAATTTATGCTACATAATTTATTCCTCTACCTATTTCTCAACCAAACGCCTCCTTAGAATTTATACTCGAGATGGGAGCAACTTGGAGAAATCGAAGGAGAAGGACCGGATGCTCGCGGGATTTTCAGAATAGGTCGAAGGGAGGGGTGTGGAGATGATCCGACTGCTTAGAAAAATCTGGAGTTTTAAAAAATCGATCCAACAGTCCAAATAAAAAAATTAAGGAAATTGTTTTATACAAACAATGAAACTAAGATTTTGACACAATTCAAGTCATAGAGAATTTATGAAATAGATATTTGAAATTCTCACGGTATAATTTAATTATTCAATCACATAATTTCTTGAAAGTTTTATAAGTGGCCGAAATTAATTATCATATCAGATTCGAAATGAAATCGTTTCTAGCTTAATAATGGGAATTTTGGTTATAAATTGGTTTTTCATTATTTAAATTTATTTATTTGCTTGAGGTTTTTATTTAACTAAATTAACTTATATTTAATATTTTTGGGGATTTCATAGGGTCATCGGTTTATTTTTAATATTTTAATTAAATACGTATCAATCTAGTAATTTCTCATTTCTAAAGTCCAAACAACGGAATTTTTTTTTTTCGTTTTCTTGCACATGGTGTATGTTGTTGTACTAGAACCAAATGCTATTCGGCCAAAGACACTAATAATTTTCTCTTTTTCGTTGCTTAACACTCCTATCTCTCTTTTTTTTTTTTTTTTAAGTGATAATATCAAGCATTGCGAGATCACTTATAAATTTTAAAACTTTTTTGAAATTATAAAATTAATGAAATAGCATGTAATTTTAAAAATATTATGTCGAATATTTTTTAAAATTTTTATATCATTTGATTTGCTATAATTTTTTTCAGCAAGATGAAATTTCATACAAAAGAAATTGGAAAGGAGCTCAAGCAATTTAAAAGTTATAATATATATTTTAAACTTCTTATGTAAATTAGCATCAGTTTTCTTAATTGCGTTAAATATTATGAAGGTAAAATTTGATAAATTTGGTATCACTTTGTTTTTTTAATAATTTTATGACGATGTTCTATAAAACATGATACAAAAATAAATTTAGGAACCCCTTCAAACAATTAAATAGATAGAATACATTATTGTTGAAGTTTTACAATGCTAAAAATTATATAAAATATTTTGAAGTTTCAAAATAGAAAATTTTGATATCGTTGAGTTTCTTACAATTTCCTTAACATGCACATAAAATTTGATACAAAAAATTGAAAAGCCTTCGAATAGTTAAAATTTGAAATACATTTTTGAAAATACAAAAATAAAAATATCATGAGTTGGAAAAATTATTCGAAATATATAAAATCGTAATATTGTAAATTTGTTAACAATGAATTCTTTATAATATTCTGAGCCTACATATAAAATTTTGAAAAGTCTTGGAACAATTAAAAAGGAAACATATGTTTAAGGCCTCAGTATGGAAAGCTATCTTGAAATTTTTGCGAGCCCTATGTGCAGCTATTATGTGCGAAATGATTTGGACATCGAGCTTCGCTCGATACATGAGTTTGTAAGAAATTAGTAGAGACCCGCCCGATTTTTTGAAGTAATTGTCTTCTATGTACAATCCATGAAATTGAAACAGATGTAAAAAAGATAAGAATAAAGCCACTTTTACATATAACCATATCTACGTTAGGGGCATTCGAGATGATTTGCGCAATGAAATACATTATTGAAGATGAATAGGTTTATCTTTAAAATTGGATCGATAGGAATATTAGAAACGGGGAAGGTCGATCCACAGTAATAAATTTAGTAAACCAAGGTAATAATAAGTCCTTAAAATCTCATTTTTCATCTTCCAAATTTGATAAAAATGCCAACAATGTATACTATATTGAGGGAAGAGAAAAGCTGTTAATAACAAATGGAATGTACAGATATATCATCACAGCGCCTAATTAATTTTGATTGAAAAAGAAAGAAAAGTTACCTCTGTCAATTAATTACTCGCACACAATTTTGAAGAATTGTTGGTAAAGCCTTTATGCAAGTTAGGTAAATTTAAATGATAGATCATTACTGTACCTAAAAGACTAAAAAACTGCATTTACAGAAGAGTCCCTCACCTTTTGTTTTATTACCTAATGTGTGCAGATTTTATCTAAAACTCTGAATCAATATTATTTAAAGAGAACCATAAAAGAAAAATATTTGATTGATAGCAATAGATGTGGAAACTGTTTTTAGAACTATATAAAATATTAGTTAATAATTTTATGTAACATATTAGTTTCAATTTATTTCACATGTTAGCAACTGATATATTGAAATAGGAAGATACATTCGCTAGCTTCATCATAAATAATAATGCCTTCAATAGTACATGCATAATAAAAATATATGAGAAGGAAATAGTATTAATAAATGATAAGAAAATATTATTATAGCATCATAAATCATATAAATGTTATATATTATTGTTACCCTTTCTATTCATACCTTCACAAATCTTACAATATTACATAGAGTCAGTGATATAAAAAAAAAAATACTAAAATGCATAAAGAAAAAGAATTAATTAGCAGCTCCTTAAGAATCCCTTGACCTCATAACAGACCCAATTTGAAACAGTATCTGAATTCCTCTATTAAGTCTATTGGTATATGAAAATCCTATTATTTCCTTCCATCAAAATTGCCTAGAAGTAAAAGAAAATGAACTCTGCAGTAGAATCCATAAACATATATATAGATAAAAAAAATTAAATGGAGAGTTGATATAGTATCAATATGACCGTTCGGATACAAATTTTATTATTTCAATCACAATTAAAGGGCACTAACTCAATGCTGCTAGGGAATAACAACTATTAACCACAATTAATATCAAAACATAACTTCAGCAATAATAAGTGGATGGAAACGTCAATTCCATTAAATAGAATAAATATGAATCCTCACAAAGTATATGGGAACTGGAAGGATACATATTTAATAAATTAGGATACGGTAGGGTAACAAAACTATAGAATCAATGCGTCAAGATGCTTCATAATTTTTTTTTTCCTCTTATGGAATTTGAAAAAATAACTACTCTTAGCAAATATAATTTCTGTCACTACTCACTATATCTTTCTATTTAAATTGTTATAGGATGAGCAACAAAAACTATTGTACTTTAACGCAAGTTTGGTTACATTGAATTAGTTTAATGGAATAGTCATGCAATTAATAAATTGTGATCTAATTTATAGTGATATTCTTTTTTTTTAAAAAAAAAGTAACCTACATGGATTACCGTTTCATTATATGAGCCAAAGGTTCGTACAGAGAACGAAAAGCAAAGAAAAAAAAAAAATACTCTCCACCCATGTCAACTCCCAACTAACCTAAAAACACCTATTCTTTTTTTTTATTAAATTTACTAAAACTGAAACCTATGGTAAACCTGATTTCTATAATCCATCTGTATCCGAAGCACCAATCTGCCCTTATGAGTTACAAACACATATCATTAATTGAAAGTGATATATTAATTGAAGTAGTGATTCGGTGGAGAAAGTGACTATTGACAAAGCATTTCAGTGTTCTATTTTACATGGTGTTAGAAGACTTGCAGAACAGCACCAGGGCAAAGATTCTAGGGATAACCATGTCGGCTAACTGATCAAACAATAGTCTCCAACAGATTCACTAAACTCAAATCACATTTGTAACCGCTAACTATTGGTTAAGAAACATGGTGGGTACATGAATAGAAATAGAAATAGAAAGAGAAATAGAGAGGCTCTACAATTGTTAAGAGTGAACAAAACCTCTTCTTCACCCCTCTGTATCAGCTTACCAGTATTCCACATAAGATTATTCACATGTAAGATGTCTTTACTTGATTTTGTTAACCTTTACCAATCAATCAACATATGAAGGTAGTTAGTTATATATAACCTCGGTATTATGTATGTAATTAGCTAGGCTAAAGTGTTAACAAAAAGAAATTTATGTTTGTGGTTTGGCTTAAGGTTATGGCAAAAATTTACTCGGGAAATTCTTCAGCCAGACCACAAACAATATGAAAAAATCTAGATGAAAAATTATACAGACAATCAAATAGATAAATTTCTTTCCATTACATATTTTTTGGGCTACCAAAGGAAGTCGGTCGTCTCCTGATCTCAGGCTGTAGTATGTGTACACCAACAATTGTGCTACTCACAAATCACAATAGTGTTCTTTTTTTTTTTTTTTTTTTTATTTTTTTTGAAGGCAACTCACAATAGTGTTCTGATAGCATGGTTATGTAATTTTTTTAAAAATTGACTCTTTAACTTTTGATTCCAAAATGATCACTTTTAGAGTGCAATATTGATCCTTTTTGATGAATTAAAGAGAATACCAATAGAAAAATTACCTGTAGTGCCCTTAGCTTCTCTTGTTCTGATAGCATATGATTAATCATAAAACCATTCACAATATGAATAGAAAGTGAGATCCATTATTCAATAAAGAAAACAATCACACATACTCCCATATATCCATTTAAGGAACTATTTAAAAATTAATAATAAAGATAACTATTATTTACCAGAAAAATTTAAAAGGAAAATAAAACACTATTTGTGATATGTTAAAATTAGGCACGACTGAAAAAGATGCACTGAATAGATGCCCAAGACAAATAGGAAGGAACAATAATTCATGCAGGATAATATAAACATGCTTTTACTCACCATTTCACACTTCATTTCCCAAAAAAATGCAGATCTTTTTCTCACTAAACCAAACCCATAAAATACAGATTCTTTTCTCACTAAACCAAACCCATAGAAAATATAATTCCTTACAATTATTCTTCAACAAACTTCTGCAAAACAATGTAGTCATATGATGATGCATAGTTGCGTAATTAAAAATGACATAGTTACTTACACCCTATTGTATACTTACACTTCCATCTCATATTGTTCATATTTTTTCACAATCTCAGATTCTCAATAAATATCCCAACGAAGCAAATCATTTGTTGAAATGTAGAGAAATTAAATTAAAACAAAGAAACATTATAATACCATATTGGGCCCATGTAAGGTTTGACTCAGGAGCATTGTTGGATCAAAATGGAAAGGAAAACTTAGAATTCGTAGTCTTCAGATCAGCATAGTTCTTGAGAACAAAATTCCTTTAAAATTCGAACAAAAGAAATTATAATTTGCAGAAGGGAGATGGAGTATTGATAAAAGGGAGAGAAAAAAAAAAGAGAAAGGGGAATTATACCGGTTCTGAGAGATGTTTGACATAAAAAAACACAGCTCCTTTGAAGAGGTTTCCCCGCCATGCTTGCCTGAAAAAATATGTTAAATTGATTGATTCCATTGTTTTAGAATTAGAACCATAGTTTCCATGATTGCCTGAAAAATTGGCATCTTTCAAAAGCAATAAATCAGTATGTGCTTCGAAAAATTACAAACGTTTGTGTGCTAAATTATAGTTTATACACATTACTATTTAACAACTTTTAAAGATCTTAGAATAATCAATAACATAAAATTTAGTAAGAAACCCAAATAAAAGGATTTGAGAAGAATTTTACTTAGATCTCAATAATAGAAATCAAGAGACTCTGTGTGTCAGCGTGTGTAGATGAAACAAATGCTAGAAGAATCGATTAGGGAAAAGGGAGGAAATCAATTGAAGCAGATTGAAAACGCTTACTCGACTTCTTGCCTCTCCTCGACGACCTTAAAGAAGAAGGATGGAGGGGAATTATGAAGTCATTCTGTATCTTCCTTCTCTCTTGCTCTTCCTTGTTGCTTTGTTCAGAAATTATAGAGAAATAGAGAACCATTTGAGGGAGAGGAGTGTCTTAGGTCGTGGGCTGCCAAAAGAAGCATTTTTTTTCCTCTCATGAGAGAAAGAAAGGAAGAGACATAGAGATAAGAAGAAGTTGGGAAAAATAAATATCTGGTGAGGAGAGATGTAGAGACGAAGAAGAGGAGAGAGAATGGGAAATGAAGAAGAGGAAGGGTTGGTTAACCTCTTTCGTAACTCATGACTCATGAGAGATGATGGAAGTAATCGAGCGTGGTCAGATTTGAGAGAAAGGAGGCGATGTGTCCCGTATGTAGCTTTAAAAGTCGCGCAAAAAAATCACGCCTCCATGAGTTTGGTCTTTGGAGTTTATAACGAAGGAAGAGGAGGCGAGAGATTTTTGACCGTAGTCAGGCAATTGGGTACAGGGTCAGAAACGATGGAAGGAAGAGGAGGCGAGAGCAGAAGGAGAGTTCGAGAGGGGGGGGGGCGAGGGTGGGTGAGGCGGAGACCGCCGGGAGATGCGCGGATGCGTGAGGGAGAAGAAACAGGAAAAAGAAAAATGAAATAACGAAGGGAAGCCCAAGGGATTAAGTTTACATCGCTGGAGAGGAATGAAGGGGCTGGATTCATCGTAGAGCATCCGACGGACAATAGCGATGTCGCTGATTTGCGTCAAAATCCGCGCAAAAAAACCACGCAGATTATATTAGTCTTAGATATTCTGAGCCTACATATAAAATTTTGAAAAGTCTTGGAACAATTAAAAAGGAAACATATGTTTAATGCCTCAGTATGGAAAGCTATCTTGAAATTTTTGCGAGCCCTATGTGCAGCTATTATGTGCGAAATGATTTGGGCAACACTAAAATTGGTCCGTTCAACATCAAAGTTCCCAATTGACAATACTAGCCCTCACTGTTTAGAATTCTGAACATCGTATCTTTTTTCAGTCGCCAAACTTCATTTACAGGCAAACACAGACAGCAAATCCGTCTACTTCTTCAATGGCTCTCTCTTATCCAATTCCAGGCATTTCAGACCTTTAAATTCAGAGCACAGACCAAGACCGTCTACTTAGTCCGTCTTTGCGACATGCTTTATTGTCACTTTCTCAGTTTTACTCGCCAGAAAATATGCGTAGAAAACAACTAAAATCGACAAATTCACTTGATAGTCCATTAGTCAAACCCTAATAAAAATACGGCTATCTCTTTGTTAGGTGAAATAGTAAAAGAGTTAAGAAAACCTGATTAATGAAAGTTTTTTAATGTAAACATCAGAAAATTAACTATAACAGAAAAGGGTATTTCTGTCCATTACACTGATAAAAGTGGTTCGGATTAAGTTGAGTGTTGCCCGAATCATTTCCCCTATTATGGGCTCGTGTGAAATATTTTAGCAACGATGCTCACTGCCAAATCGGAAACCGCATGTGACCCCACCTGACAGGTGCATTGGACCTGTCTCCATGAGTTATATTAGTGAGATTAGCGCTATTTTAGATTATTGAAAATTTGAAATATATAGTGGTCTTATCCAATGTAGTTTTATGTAGATCATCTTAGCATGTAAGTTCCTGTTAGATGAATTTTATAAATTCGAAGAATAATAATAAAAGACATCACAAAAGTGTTGCTATGAAATAAATTGGATGGGAAGAATTGGAGAGAGAACAGAGGAGGTCGTCATTGCAAGTGTTAAGGTTCTCATTTAACTCATTTAATTTAATGACATAAATTTCAAAAATTTTAGAGAAACTTCGTAGCAGCTACCAAGAAAATATAAATTCAATATTAAGTCGTTGAATTTCCAAAAAGCACTGGTGCAAAGATCTCAAAATTGCCGACTCACACAAATTTTATTTCATTTTCCTCTATGAAATTTCAATTTTGTCCCTTTCTCTGGTACGTATAAATGGTGCACTGGTTAGAACACACAATAGTCTATAATGCATTAGAGATGTACCTAAATGCTCAAGCATAAGTGATGATGAAAAATCATGTGTATTTTATATCAATATATAATCAATCTTCATTTATTTTTATTTGGCAAGTTTCAATGGATCTCACCCATGAAGGAATTTATTTGGCGCTAAGCTCTATAGATATCTCCTCTTTGGTGCTATCAGATTTTCCTTTTTTATTTCTTTCATGGCCAAAATCTTGTCTTTTCCCCCAAAGAAAAAGGTACAAGCCTCCGATAATCACAATCGTACCTAAAATGCTGCAATTTTAAAGCCAGAAAAAAAAAAAAAAAAAACAGGGAACTTGTAAGGAAGAAAACTTTTTATGTTTACTTTTCTTATAGTAAAGTTGATATATCCTGGTTATATAACAAATGCATAAACATACTATGATTAGTAAAAGAGTTATCAAAGATTGCAATTCAATCTTTTTTTTTTTTTTTTTTTTTTTACATTTGAATACGTCTATTTTTAGTCATCACTCTGATAAAATTTCATCCATGGCTGGTGGGATCAATATTTTTTTAAAAAAAATGCAATATGCAGGTTCATAAAAGTTTCAAACTGAGCTGCAAACTAAAATAAAATTCGTTGAATAAGCTCATTTTAACAAAGTATACCTACAGACTATTAAATAGGGCCTAGATAAAAATTATATAGGAATTATTAGATTCTGCTATGCTGGAGGGTCTTGTTTCTTCGTAAATTGCATGCAAAATGCACGTTTGAAACATTCAATATGTCAATTATTTACTTTCCGTAACAATTAAATGCATGATATAAACTGACCTTCCGATTGTAAGATCATCACCTAACAAGAGAGAGCCAAAGAAAGTTGTGAAGACAAGAGAAAGAGCAATGAACATTGGAGGATAGCTTGGTCCACGCTTTTGGACAGCATAGGAGTTCAAGCTATACTTGCAGGCAGTACTAAAAGCGCCCTGAAATTAGTTTGCAAAGTGTTATCTTTATTGACTTGTTAAAGTGTTATATCGACTTGTTGAAACAGAATCACTTGAACCCAATGATATAAGATGTATGCGATATGTAAGCGGAATTATTAATTATCTCATTAGTATGAGAAATATATATATATATATTCTAATTAATATATACAAACTGTCAATTTTTTTTCTAATCGAGCATTATGCAAACTACAATGTAAAGCAATACATGAATATTCAACGCATGATTATTATACATTTGAGTTTTGAAAAAAAGAAGAAGAAGGATTAATTAGGTCGTACTGACATGAATTTCAATAAACTGATAGAAACTTTTGAGTGTTTTACCGAGTATATGACTGTAAGTAATTGTAGATCCCATCCTAAATGCCATGTTTGTTCATCTCTCTTCAAAATTATAGCTACAACTCCAGTTTGAACGCCACCAAGTAAGCATGTCAGCATTGATGACCAATACTTGTACGGGTATACTTTCAGAACTTTTGACTGTCCTACAACAAATAAAATATTAATTGATTACGTTCAACCCAAGTTCAAAAGAAGTTAATTATTAGGCCTGGGCGCGGTATGCCGCAAATATGCGAAACCGTTCCATTCCGTCCAAACGGAATGTATAATGGAATGGAATTTCATACCGTTTAGCAAACAGAACGTAATCGGAATGTGTTTCGTTATTCATTTGTGTGAAATACAGTACAAATATAGCCGTTCCGCGACATTTCGTTGAAACAGAACGAATTACGAATCATTTCGGTCATACCATTTATTGAAACAGAACAGAAAATGGAACAATCCATTCCGCTTTACCTACCCCTATTAATAATTATTTAACTTGATAACTTTTCTAGTTGCCACAAAAGAGCATAATAAAATTGCTAAATAATTAATCCTTTCTAAAATATCATATTTTCATCCATCCAAAATTTACCTGAAGAAGATACCAGCAAGCAAAAGTAAAGCAACTTCCTGCTAGTAACAGAGTTCCATGTAATTGATTTACATGAGTAGGCTCTGTTTTCTGCACTACTTGGTGTTTTCTGATAATTGCATGCCACAAATGCAACACTCTTCCTTTGTATAAGCTAACAAGTAATGTCCCACCAAAACAACCTAGAGTACCTATAATTTTCATGTTTCCTGGCAAACTACAAAGTCCTAATGTTTCCATCCTGGAAAACAAATTAACAATTAATGCAGGTTAGTTTGTAATTTATCATTTTTACTACATTTAAAACAATAACAATGAGGTAAGTATTCAGTAATCCTCTGCTTTGTAAGTTAGGTTTGATAAGAGATGAAAAAAAAAATGGATTTGCTAGCAAAATGGTTAGAGAATTAACCTGAAAATAAGAGCAAGAATATACGTTGCAATCGGGACTAAATTCAAGAAGATGACAGAATAAGAAGAGGTAGTATCATGAAGACCATAATAATATAAGCCCATCGGAACTGCATATCTGCACAGAAAGGGATGGAATCAAGCTTAAATAGTAAAATTTTGACAAGTTGATAAAAATCATTTCGGAATTTAAAAAAGAAAAAAAATCATTAACCCCAATAGAAAGAAGGAATTAACACAAGACTTGATAAAAATTCAGTCAGAAGGAATTAACATATACAAAATGCTTCGAAGTCACATTTTAATTTATTAATATATGGTGTTCTTTTTCCTAAAAAAAATTTTCTCTGGTTATATTAATCATCAATTGTCAACTTATTCCTGTTTTGGGCGTTTTTGAGGATTAACATTTCCATTTGAAACATCAAGAATATTTTTGGTAGAAGCACGAACTATTTGTTCGCGAACAAGGGCTCGCATGAACCAAACAAATCGCGAACAAGAATAACTCCCTGTTCGTAGTCTTGTTTCCAATTCCATCTTTTTTGGAGAACTAAGAAAAAAAAAAAGCACGTGGCCTTGTTGTACTTCATTTGTTGAATATCCACAATCCATGAATAAGCACCATGATTGACAACAACAGAGACTATTACAGAAAGTTGCAAAAGGACATTTGAGGTGGGTTCTTGTTCTGATATTTGTGAAGCAATTGATATTTCATTTTTGTGAAGCAATTATAGAAGGCTAATGCTTATCAAAACATTTTTGGGTGCACCACTACACGAGATAACCAATAAATTAACTTCTTCGGGTACACCACTATACCAGGTAACCAATAAATCGACTTTTTTGGGTACATCACTACACCAGATAGCGGTGATCTGAAAAGTGCTTACCAAAACTTATCTATGGCTAAATCAAACATAATCTAATTACAAAGGAGTTTGATTTATATATACGTACGTTGAAGAGAAAAATTACCTCTCGCCAATGTAATTTATAATGCGAGGACGAATACTAATTCATGTTTGTCTTATTAATTTGATATATCCGCACATATTTAAATTAATGGATATTAATTTATGAATTCTAAATACATCAATAATAATTAATTGTAAAATATATATAAATTGATTATCTCCAATTTTCCCTAAATTGATTAATCAAATCGAGTTTAAACTCTGTGCAACTATTTTTATTGAGGGAAATATATAAGAAATAACATTGACCAAAATAGACGATATTGGTTCAGGTTTCGTTCTCAATATGTATACTAAAATATTTCTCATAAATTCACTTACCCAAGGAATGCATTTATGGAGATCCAACACAAGGACTTCAGTTCCAACTTTTTCCAAGCACCTCTGCAATTAATTTTGCATCACATCGACAAGCTCACTAAGTAAAATTTAAGGCAACTGATATTTTTATAAACTTTAGTTTGTTATAGTGTCCTGCTAAAACACATGTTCAGTCTTTCAAATATTTTTGCCCCCATCACCATTGAAATTAGTCAAGGACTCAAGTCTATATTCCTATACACTTCAAAAATTAACTAAATTAAACTATCTAAACCAGGGATATTTAAATAGCAGTTTTGGATGCATCCACGTCACATGTATATATATAATTAATACGTTTATCAAGATTTTCACCCAAGTTAAATCATTTACTAAAAAATCTCAAAAATGCTGTAATCACCTATATCCAAGAAAAGCAAATTTAGGTAGGAAGAAATAAATGCCTACCTCTCCAAGAAAAGAGCAAATGGGAGAATGAACATAGCACCAAAGAGGCTCCGATATGTGAGAAGTGTAAAGATGAACATGCCATCGCTAATAACAACTTTCGAGAGAAGGATCATGCCTGTGGTGGAAATCTGAACCAAAACCATGGCTAAAGCTGGTTTCCATCTCTCCAACCATCCTTCCTCCTTTTTTGCTTCACCCATCGAATGGACGGATGAGAGATCGAGAGGAATTGTTATGTACTTATTTGCGTTAACTGCGCATGCAATGGGATCGCATAGGGAAGACGAGATACTTAACAGACGCGGCACTGATAATGTCACATACAATAATTCCTAATTCCACGTAATTAAGGTTCATGTAGTTATTTTCTTGGTTTGTCACAAATTTTTGGTGGTACATGATATAACATGAGTATAAAATAAACTCCCTGGACTATATAAAGAAATTAGTGCTATAAATATTTATGTAGGTCTCTTTAATTTCTCTCCAATCGAAGTTAAACATATATATAGTAAGTCTGAAATTAGAGTGTGGAGATATGTATTGCTTACGCGTGTATTTAAAAGAGAATCATTATATTATATAAAATAAACTCTAAGACATACATTAGTTAGACTAATTTTTTAATAGGTTCAAGACCATTCATTATTAAAAAATTTCGGTTCGTGAGATCCCTCCGTAAGTCATTTATTTCTGTGATTTAAGTTATATTCATATTAACTAAACTTCGACTATTTTTAATTAAAGTGAATCGTCATGTAAAGAAAAAGCAGTGGTCGAGGAGAATCGATGCTGGTTTATAAATTATTTGTGGTTTAATTAACCTCTTATACATTGGTTCTTGGTTTTGAATTTGATAATTCTATATTTATGATTTCCAAACTTTATAATTATTACATAATGTGATTAGAAATACGCTATCGATCTATATATAATATATGTATTGTCAAGATAGAGGCGGATTACATTAATTGAAGGAGAAAGCTGTCCTCTATTTTTTTTTTTTCAATTTTGTCATGCCTATGAAAACTGAAAAGTTATATTTATAAAGGAGAGCCCAGGTACATTTTTTATATCACAAATGTCATAACTTCACTTCTTCTGTACCACGAATGTCATATCATAATATAAATAATTAATGTGAATTGAACTGAAAATTTTATCGACCAATCCAACTTGTTTTTTTTTTAACTTTTTTTTTCTTTTTTTCTATAACGACCAATCCGATTTCTGTACACCTCTGTATATTTATATTATGAGCAACTGGATTATGCAAGTTAAATATTAATTTAATTAGTTCGTATGCGAGACTTAATTTGGACAAAGTACGTATGAGCTTAATATATATAAAAAAGGACACCGAACTTTCTATTTCGAGCTGAATGATTTCCCAACAAAACTACTCTTTTTTCTACCTATTTTGTTTACGTATTGATTTCTCTTTTTCTAATTAGGGTACCTTACAAGCTGGTATACAATATTTCTTGTCAACTCCATTTTTCTTTTCTTTTTTTCTGTAATTGTCCATTAGTAACGAAATTCGATATATTTGTACTTTCGAGCTTGATGTCCACATGCATTTGCTCTCTATTTGATTACGATATTTTCCATACCGGTTTCTCATTTCACACCACTTTTTATGTTTTCTATTGATTAGGATATATATTTCCCAATCGTTAACCAGCTAAGAAACTTCTTATACATCTTTCATAACCGTCCGTGTAATCTTCAACTGCCCAACACTATCAATTCTTCTAAAAAAATCTTCAACTGCCCATATATACATATGCAATTCATTTGAGTTGTGTGATCTTCTGAGACCTATTTTATATCATGTATCAGGAAAAAAATTCATTTTAACCACAAAATATTTAATAATTAATCGCAATTTGAAAACATCGATTAATTAGAAAACATTGCTTATCCAAAAAAAGAGGGTATTATAAAATTGCATTTGGGTATTAATTTCTTAGTAAGATATAGTGTGTGTGACAAATTTAACATAATACAATTATATGAACAATAATTAATCATTTTTGTAGTTTTTCAATTTTCTGAAGTTTCATCAGTTGTTATTGTTGTACTTAACTACTCTCGGTTTGTCGATTACAAAACAATATCATTTGGCATTTAACAATCTTCTTTGAGTTTTATAGGAATTTATAGGAAGAAGATGCAATTTATGAAGACTTGGATAAAAGATTATTGCAAGATCAAGATTAAGTCTTTAGGGAGCTTGTAGGCTAGCTTAGACTAATACAAGGTATACTTTAGTCCTTAATTATCCTTGAAATGGTCTAGATAGCAGAAAAACTCAAGAAATCGGCAAAAACCAGTTTTCAGGACCTTTGCGTCATATAACGCAATATAGCGTCACACAACGCAAGTGTAGTTCTAACATTTTCTGAAAGCTAATTTTTGCGTCACACAACGCTCTGGAACGTTGTGTAACGCAAGACAAGAGCGTTGTACAACTCCCTTTTACGTTGTATAACGGCTAGCACAGTTATCCGTTTTTGAATCCTTGCCTTTGCGTCATACAACGCTTTGTAGCGTCGTACAACGCATCTGTGTAAACTCCCTGACTCGTTGGAACACTTTCTTGATTTTTGGCAAAATAAATCATGCGTTGTGTAATGTTCTTCTGCATCGTATAACGCTTCTGACATGTGTCAGTTACCGTTTGAATTTTGCCCCCTTGCGTTGTACAACGGGTCCTTGCGTTGTATAACGTTCTTACACATCTAACGGTCACTTTATCCGTTTGTCGTTTTCTCTGGACATGCGTTGTATAACGGTCCATTGCGTTATACAACGCTCTGACAAGTCCAACGACTATTTTATTCGTTTTGTCTTTTGTTCAATGGATATATTGATGCGTTGTATAACGCTCCATAGCGTCATACAACACACCAGTATTTCAGAATGGTAAACTGCTCTCCTCGAGCTCTATATTTATCCAACCCTTGTTCTCTCTTTTAAGATAGCTTTGCCTTGCAAAATTAGACCAGAATAGAGCTTTTGAGCACAGAGACATTCTCCCACTTGAGCTTTTTATAGCTAGATCACTTTGAGAGATATTTTAGCCATTTGAGTGCTCCTCTCCCTTGAATAGCGAGGCCGTAATGCCACCACCTTGTTTAGGCCGTTGTGCCATTCGAGTTAGGCCGATCCACCTCGAGGTCATTGTGACGAGGCGATTCGGTTCGAAATTGTAGTCCCGTTCTTATTTGAATTGAACGGAGGGCACCCGTTTAGTGGTTGCTAAACTTCCGGAGACGTACGACTAATGCTAGCTTTTCTCTAGCGGGTCGGAACTCCGTAATCATATCGCGTGTTCAATTCCTCTCTCTCTTTCTCTTTTATTTTCTTGCATATTTGAATTGCTTGTGTGTGCTTGATTGTTTTGGGTACTAATTGACTTGTGATAGGTAGTTCATACCATAAACCGGTCTAAAGCCAACTAAACGCTTTAGCTAAACTTTGAAATTGGTTAAGCCGCCTATCTTATTAGGGACAACAGTTATAGTTACCAAATAATGTTAAATGTCAAAATATTCCTTGAATAATACAAACACTAATTAAACAATTTTCTCGGATTTATGCGTTTCTCGTTCTATTATCACTTTTACGCTAGTCCTTATTCTAATGATCGATAATATACAGGCCTGTTCAAAATTTATTTCTAAATTCTAATCTCTAATAATAAGGCACGTGCTTGCTTGTAATTTTTCAAATTTGGTTTTTTACAAAATAAAAATCCAAAAACATACAATCATAAGATCTTCCTTACCGCGTTATATAGTAACCAAAATTCTTTCAAAACTTACTCTTACCGACGGCAAAAGTTAAAAAAAATAAAACAAAAAAAAAAATTATGGTTCCAGTTTTCAATCAATATATGTCGAAGCCGCCACTCATCTTTCCTGAATAATGCATGAGGCGATTTGAATTTTTTGTCAGCTTACAATCTATTTTTGATTCATAGAGACGACTGACTTTTATAAATTATTATTATAGCGACCTCGGACGACCTTCACAAAACTGTTATTAAAAATATTAATATATAATAGTGCCATGCTGTATTATTGTTATATATGTTGGAGTTATGTCCTAGAAGTCAAATTTTAATGACTTATTTTCTTAGTTTATGTTAATGATGATATTTGATCATTTGTTCCTAGAGTTTATTATTGACAGATCATTCAGGTTGAGGATCTGAATTGTAGATCTCTGTGGATCATTCATTAGAATGACAATAATAAATTTAAATCGTCCATAATCTTGATAATTAACAAGGAACATTAATTATCATAAAAGATTAGTATGCAAGTTAAGTGATGATTAAGTTCTACAAATCATAGGTAAGGAGTTACCAACTTAATTGCATATGTGTATGTTATTGGAACATAGTACAGGACTTGACCCAGTGAAATAAACATATGGATTGTGTTATGTGTCATTGTTTATTTCATATCAGTTTGATTCTAAGTTTGAGATGTTCACCTTTTCCACATGAGGATAGGTTCAATAAATATCGTCTAACGTTGATTCCTGATAAAGGCTGCTATAAGGACTTTATTTATGTTCTCTTGAATTGTGCGGGGAAAAGTTGTTCATCAAGAAAACCGTATGTCCCTCATTAATATACTTAATGAGTGATGATATCTGTTTGGGCCCCTTGATGGAGTTGGATTGGTTGGCCAACATGTACAATCAACTCTAGATTAAGAAATGTATAATCTGCAAGAATGACACATTCCTATCTTGGATTATACAAAGATATCATGTGACATAAGAATCGGATAAAGAAATACTAATATTTCTTATGCAGGATTGACATATTGTAGCAGTACATTATTTATGCGAATTGGGAATCATAACGTGTTGCTAGATACCGCTTATGATTATTGGAAATAAATAATGATTTATTCTCCATGGCCAACATAGCATGAATCCTCAATAGGGTCGCACAAATAGGACTTTGACCACACGTGCATTATTTATTTGTATTGGAGAATACAAAACATGATAAGTTGATTAATTAATTATATACCGTTATGAACCGTTATAATTAATTATATCAAATAGATCATGTTAGAAATAAATTAATGCATAAGCTAATCAAGAATTAATTATTAATAAGTTAATAATTAATTATGTTCAACACTTTAATTTATTTGAGCTATGTGGGCTTCTAAATTAATTGTTCATTTAAAGGCCCATTGTAAATGATGAAAGAAAGAGCATTTATATGGATCATTAATTAATGAATTAATGGCCCATTTAGCACATGAGAAATTGGGCTTCATAGCCTATTAATTTCAGCTAGGGCAAGTGGCAAAGTTGTAAATAGTTACAACTTAGGATGATGATTGGTTGGCTATAAAAGGGGGTTTCTTTAGAGAGCCAACCGTAGCCTCCATCTACCCCTCTCCTCTTCCCTTCCCTTCTTGTGCGCCACCAAAAGAGAAGAGAGAAAATTCTCTCTTCTCCATAGCTCTTCCTTCTCCCTCCATTGCTCATGTGTTGAGCTCCTCCTTTCTTCTTCCTCCATTAAATAGTTAATAGAAATTAGAAGTTGGTAGAGAGGATTAGCTAGGAGCTTGAGAAGAGCTAGCACTCCTTCAAGCTTGTGGTCGGCTCCTTGGTGGGCGTGAGGTGGTTCGAGGTGGTGGAGAGGCGGTGCAAGCACGCCACCGACTCCTACGCTTAGGATTCGAGCCTCATGAATGCGATTTCATGAGAGGTATAAATTTCTCCTACTTTCTCTCTTGATTTGACGTGTGATTGCTTTAGCACTAGATCTCTTGATTTGCTTGTTGTTAATGGTGATTAATTAGTTGTAATTAATCTAAAATTAAAATATGAGCATTTCCTAACAGTGGTATCAGAGCTATGGTCGTGCTTAAGGTTTTTCACACTTAATTAAGTGAGAATTCGTAATTAATTAAGTTAATTAGTGATG
Organism: Rhynchospora tenuis; assembly: GCA_027725995.1. Lineage (NCBI taxonomy): Eukaryota > Viridiplantae > Streptophyta > Magnoliopsida > Poales > Cyperaceae > Rhynchospora > Rhynchospora tenuis. The sequence goes on along the minus strand of CM050888.1, from coordinate 151,521,245 downwards.
TGCATGCTTGCTGGCCCTGGAAAGGCTGTTTTCTGTTTTGTTGCTTGTTTTTCGTAGTGTAAAGCTCTCTGAAATTTTTTCTTTCTTATTGGAGGTTGTAGCCCTTTGAGTTGTGGTTATTTTTCCACTGGAATCATTGAAATTCGATGTAAAATGAATTTTTAGTGATTTAAACAGTAACGGTGCGCAGATCTGTTATTCTGCTGCACAGTTCTGTTGTTGTGGTTGGTAACAAATAAGTTTATATACAAAGTACCTGTAACTTTTAGATAGGATTAATCTAAACTTGATGCTCTTTCTGGATATGTAAATTTTGTTGCATATTTCGGATATTATGTGGGCGTTCAAGGATGAAAAGTGATGAAGTTGTCAGATCTGTTTTTTCAAACAAACTGATTTTTTTGAAAAACTATACTTATTGAGAAACTTTTATGGAAAAGTGTTGAAATGAAAATGTTCTCCTTTAAGTCTGGAATCTGTGAAAATTAATTTCATAGATTTTCATTGAGATTTGATACCTCAACCGAGTGAAATCTTTTTGGTCGACGGTCTGTTCCAGAACAGGATACCTTGCTTAAATGCTTGTTATCTCGTTGATCTTGAATATAACTTGTGGATTTTCTTTTCATGGAATGATAGCCTATTGTATGTAGTATTTTTCTATGTAAATTGTTTGCTGGAAAAATATCAAGGGGATGATCATACAGATCAAAAGGTTGAGACCCATAACAGAATTTTCTCTAACGGTGCTTCGCGCACAATCTGAGGATTTGTCTTTTTTGGTTCTCCCTGATGGTAATTGATCTCTTCTTGAGATTTTTACAGGTAATCACAATCTTTGTAAGGAGTTTTCTGAATTTATTTCAGATTTTTTGGAGACCGAATTATTTTGAATTTTTTCGGGTCCCAAATTTCGTATTTTAATTAGTTAAAATAATTTCTAATTAATCAATTTGATGAAAGATTAATTAGAAGACTCCTTAAATACCCTCTTTTCTGTTTTGATGGTTGGATTTAATTTAAAAGGGCTTAAACAATTAGTTGTTAAGGTTAAGCCTTCTTTGCATTCGAAAAACTTGAGCAACAAGTATGCACAAAGATTCTAATTAATGAAATTAATTAAGAGCAAGTGAATCATGTATATTGTATATGTGCTAACTTTGTTTTGTAGGAGGATGTGGGTTTGATATGGCTCAAGATGTCAATGCCTTGTGTGTTGTAAAATGTTGTGAATGCATGTGATTGCTTGTAAAGTGGCCTAAGGTGCTTTGATAATTAAGTGGTTAATTTTTGATGTAACTTGTGAGGCTTGCATGCCCCTAAGGCCTAGGCGGGGTTTTAGGAATTTTATCACATGTATTTATTTCCCTTAATTATTAGATAGGATCTTAGTAATTAGTGGGAGGGCTTGATTAGATTAGTTTCGTTACATGGAGATGCGACGAAGACTAATGCAAGCGGGAGCCATACAAACCCACGGCAATGTTTGAGATGCTTATTGTTATGTGATTGTTTGTGCATGCCTTGAATTGTCATAGGTAGGTATGGGTGTATGCTTACATGACCACCAAACAAGAGTCACATAATTGTTTTGTCCCAAATACGATTAAGTCAAATCGTCCTCCTTCTCTCTATCCCCCTCACGTCAATTGCCAATCATAGCGCGGTCCGCTATAGCGGACGTCATGGTTGTCAACCTTGATAGTCGGGGTACAAATGAAAAGATTTGTTAGGAGCAAATAGAGAGAGGTTGCTTATCGATGGACCCAACAAGTTTTCTTGGACATCGGGGCGAAGTTTGTAAATATACTTAGATATTCACAAACCAAGAGTCGTATGGTTGATATGATTGGTTGGAGAACCTACCTTGTCTAGTTAAGTAGGGTGTCGTGCCATAGCAGGCTCTACTTGACGAAAATGAGGATCTTGGAATCCATTACATTTAGGGACATTAATTAAATGTAGTGGGAGTTTTGTTTATCATTCCATAAACAAAACATTGCATAAACTAAATGACCTTAAATTGAAATTGTTATAGATATTAAATATGTTAATTTCGTTGCGATCAATCTTTGGAAAACGACAAGCTCGTTTCTAAGGTATTTACTTGGAGAAGAAATACCGATTCCTAAGACATGTTCTTGGAAATGAGAAACTTGAGCAAGTTTAATCCCAAAAACGTTCCTCAACTTCCCAAAAATAGCTTCGCAATGATTGATTAGTTTTGACGAAAATTATTCAATAAAGCGAATGCTTATATCCTTTTAGAAGTTATAGACTTTTGAATTGGAGAATTCATAAGGACTAGACTAGACTTCTATACTCTCATCCACTTACTCAAGAAGACGTTCTTAGAGAAAGTAAAAGATAGACTCAATCATTTATGATCGAGTAATGGAATGTGAGTTAACCAAGAGACTCTTCTTATAAGAAGATAAAGATTTCATTAGCTTGCGAACCGAAAGGTTTGAGAAACTAATTGACAACTAGAGATATTAAGATCTCCAATATCAAGGATTGTTGATATTGTCATACAATCTCTTTCTATGGATAAAGGATATGTTGTTCGCACACTTGTTAGTGCTTAAAATGATTGATTAAGTATTAAAGGAATACTCTACCAATATATGAGTTGAGACTTCGAGACCCTCACTAGTGACCGTGTGTCACATGAGATGTTTCATTTACCATTTATGGGAGACATTTGAAAAGATGTCCAAAATACCATGATGTTCTAAATCTTAAGATATTTGTCGTTCAAATTATCTCACTATCTCTAATTCACACTAGTAATTAGGTGCTAGTTCATGTGCTCGCATTTAACGAAATGTGTAGGCAATGATGAATAAGATAAAGTTCGAGATAAGTAAAGTAAACTCCGTTTTGGAAATGGCTTATACGTCTAAGCCACTACCATTGAATACGTAGAGTTGTCTTTACTAAATAAAGAATTTATTTAGGAATTTGAGGTTATATACCTTATTCCAAACATCTCATAAAACCTTATCTCCATTTCATATTTGATGATGGATGATTATGTTTTGTAATAGAGAAATGTCGTTCTCTTATTGTTATGAATTTGTGTATAAGATTTCACGCATCACGCATCTTGATTGAATTTGCTTGAAATAGATAAATAAATTTCGAATGACAAATATGTAAGACTTCACATAAAGTATTTGACTTTTATGTAAGATAGTCGCTTAGTCGAATATAAACAAGAATCGCATTATGAGAGTCTACGTAATGTGGAGCTCGTAAATCAATTTGATTGCAAATCAATTGAAATTCATGCGAATCGTGTTTGTTAAATGACAAAAGCGCCTTTGACCTACGAAGGTTTAAAGGACAAGTAACTTGATTAGAAACTAATACATATTGATGTATATAGATCAAAAGCACTTGTGCAATTGAAGGTTGTTGAAACTTTACCACTTGACCAACAATCATTGTAGATATTAACATATCTATTTGATATGGTATAAGTATGAATCTTTTGACAAGATCAAAAGGATTTCAAGAGTAAAGTTGAAAAAAAACTATTCAATAAAAGCAAAAGTCTTAAGATGGATCATGGTAAATAGTTAAGTCATATAGTTTGATATATTACCTAAAGAGTATGAAATACGTTTCACTACTCGCTCCATGAGGAACATTGAAAAATGTATCCAAAGATGAAGGTATCGAACATAGTTTGATATAGTTCGATCGGTAATAAATCAAATTGACTTGTTCGACTCATGTAAGGGATTTGTGTTTGAGGACAATATTGTTTACACTGAATAAAAATACCATCGAAGTCTATTGAAAAAGATATCTTACGAGATTCGATCTCTAGGTATATTGTTTCTCAAGATTTGGTAATGAGAAGCTTATTTCAAAGTTCGATTGATTGATAAGCTTGGACCCAAATAAGACGCTTAATATGATGTAGGATATCTTGAACTAACCGAAAGGTACTACTTCAACGAACATGATAAGAACAAAGTAGTTGTTGCTCATCATAACGTAATCTTGAAGAATGATATTCTCAAGAAGAAGTAGTGGGAGTAAAGTGAGCATTAAAGGAGTTTATGCGTCACTACAAGAAGTACATTTATAGGAAACTTGTCACTCCATATATGGTGCTTAGTGGGAGTTGAGCAGAACTTTATTCACAAGTAGTTGTGAAAGGAAGAAGTTTATAAACACGCTCACTTCTAAAGAGTGCTCAAACATCTCACGAATGGATGATGTTCGAGAAACTCATGCAATATATTAGGATCAAGAACTTACTCTACAAGATGTTGTAGAAGTAGTTTACTGACCTCAAGCACCAATCCTACAAAGATCAACGAGAGTGAATTGCCTAAACTGAAAAGTACATAGGTTTCACAACATCCTCATACTTGACATATGAGGATCCGTTGATAAATAAAGAAGCGATGGAAAGACCCGATTCCACAAGTATGGTTTGAATCTATATGATCTTTAAGTGCAATCCATATACATAACAACAAGGTATAGACCTTGATCAATGTTCATGAAGGAGCAATCCATCTAGAACATATAGATCTTTAAAAAGAAAGATAGATATGGATAGCAAGTCGACTCTGTACAAAGTACAATTTCATGATTGATGCTATGTCTAAGTCGATAACAATTTGACCATGTACAAAGCACGGATTCTCGCTTGTAGCTATGTATAAGTCAATAAAGATCATTCTAGCAATAGTTATATTTCGTATATATAGATATATGGAAAGATACATCAAAACCACCTTCTTCGATTGAATGAAGGAAGTTGTTGTGTATTTGACACAAACCAAGGATTTGTTGTATTGTTGAAAACATATATATGCTTCAATGATCCATTAATGGATTGAAGCAAGTACTGTGGAAATTGGAATAAACATTTTGACAAGGAAGTCAAGGAGTTGCACTTCGTCAAAAGTATCTTATATAGATAAGATATTCAGTGGGAGCATGATTGTGTTACATGTATTGTACAAGATACAAGACATTAATTGGGAATAACATTAAGAAAAGGAATATTGTCAAGATCTCATTGGAGAATGTTTTCTCAATAGAGAACTTGGAAAAATCACCTAAATCCAAGGAAACAAAATCTATGGAGATAGATTATGATGGATGTCAGGTTTGAGAAAATGTGCATATAATGACAAAGTGTTCTAGTAACACGAAAAGATAGACTTCTAGAAAGGATGTCTAACCACGTTGTATGGCATACACTTGAGTTCTAATCGGTGTGTTGCAACTCAATTCGAGAAGAGTGCACGATACAATTCGAGCATTCTTCTGTCATGAGTTTTATTACGTACGCCATACTTATGCACATGCCCCTATGTGTTGTACCCAAGGAGTATGACAAGCAGTTGTCAACTGGATACAAAGAAAAACACATTTGGACAATAATCGAGAATATCTTTGAGTATCTTATGAGAAAGAATGATATAATTTTCATCTGGTAAGATGAAAGAAAGCTCATATAAATTGTTATATTGATGCTAGTTTTCGAAAGATTGATATAAATACAATTGAGGTACATATTTTGTTTAAATGTAGTGTTGTAAATTTAGAAGGTGTTCTAAATGGGATATTACAACCGTTTCCGTCACCAAAACAAAATATATAGCAACTTGTAAAGTAATGAAAGAATGTGGTATGGATCGTGAAATTCTCAGTCAAGCTAATATGGTTCTATGCATCTCGAACCATAGCTTAAACTTGAAGAACCCAATAATAAATTGGTGATCCAACTAAGATCTATGACGATGTCACTTGATCTCACATGATGATGATCAAGAACACATATATAGGAGTATATATGTATATAGGGTCAAACAAAATTGAATAGGTTCGCGGACACAGCGAACACTCTAACTTAACCTCTACCTTAAGCGGTATACGATATGCAGTTGTGCATCCATGCGTGATGGACGTATGAGTAACTTGCTTTAAGTGTATCTTATTTCGAGGTTCGAGACATGTATATATATGGATATATGACATTGTTCTAAATTCTTCACTGGCTAGAAGTCACTATTGATTGACTCTAGGCCAAGTGGGAGATTGTTGGAGTTATGTCCTAGAAGTCAAATTTTAATGACTTATTTTCTTAGTTTATGTTAATGATGATATTTGATCATTTGTTCCTAGAGTTTATTATTGACAGATCATTCAGGTTGAGGATCTGAATTGTAGATCTCTGTGGATCATTCATTGGAATGACAATAATAAATCTAAATCGTCCATAATCTTGATAATTAACAAGGAACATTAATTATCATAAAAGATTAGTATGCAAGTTAAGTGATGATTAAGTTCTACAAATCATAGGTAAGGAGTTACCAACTTAATTGCATATGTGTATGTTATTGGAACATAGTACAGGACTTGACCCAGTGAAATAAACATATGGATTGTGTTATGTGTCATTGTTTATTTCATATCAGTTTGATTCTAAGTTTGAGATGTTCACCTTTTCCACATGAGGATAGGTTCAATAAATATCGTCTAACGTTGATTCCTGATAAAGGCTGCTATAAGGACTTTATTTATGTTCTCTTGAATTGTGCGGGGAAAAGTTGTTCATCAAGAAAACCGTATGTCCCTCATTAATATACTTAATGAGTGATGATATCTGTTTGGGCCCCTTGATGGAGTTGGATTGGTTGGCCAACATGTACAATCAACTCTAGATCAAGAAATGTATAATCTGCAAGAATGACACATTCCTATCTTGGATTATACAAAGATATCATGTGACATAAGAATCGGATAAAGAAATACTAATATTTCTTATGCAGGATTGACATATTGTAGCAGTACATTATTTATGCGAATTGGGAATCATAACGTGTTGCTAGATACCGCTTATGATTATTGGAAATAAATAATGATTTATTCTCCATGGCCAACATAGCATGAATCCTCAATAGGGTCGCACAAATAGGACTTTGACCACACGTGCATTATTTATTTGTATTGGAGAATACAAAACATGATAAGTTGATTAATTAATTATATACCGTTATGAACCGTTATAATTAATTATATCAAATAGATCATGTTAGAAATAAATTAATGCATAAGCTAATCAAGAATTAATTATTAATAAGTTAATAATTAATTATGTTCAACACTTTAATTTATTTGAGCTATGTGGGCTTCTAAATTAATTGTTCATTTAAAGGCCCATTGTAAATGATGAAAGAAAGAGCATTTATATGGATCATTAATTAATGAATTAATGGCCCATTTAGCACATGAGAAATTGGGCTTCATAGCCTATTAATTTCAGCTAGGGCAAGTGGCAAAGTTGTAAATAGTTACAACTTAGGATGATGATTGGTTGGCTATAAAAGGGGGTTTCTTTAGAGAGCCAACCGTAGCCTCCATCTACCCCTCTCCTCTTCCCTTCCCTTCTTGTGCGCCACCAAAAGAGAAGAGAGAAAATTCTCTCTTCTCCATAGCTCTTCCTTCTCCCTCCATTGCTCATGTGTTGAGCTCCTCCTTTCTTCTTCCTCCATTAAATAGTTAATAGAAATTAGAAGTTGGTAGAGAGGATTAGCTAGGAGCTTGAGAAGAGCTAGCACTCCTTCAAGCTTGTGGTCGGCTCCTTGGTGGGCGTGAGGTGGTTCGAGGTGGTGGAGAGGCGGTGCAAGCACGCCACCGACTCCTACGCTTAGGATTCGAGCCTCATGAATGCGATTTCATGAGAGGTATAAATTTCTCCTACTTTCTCTCTTGATTTGACGTGTGATTGCTTTAGCACTAGATCTCTTGATTTGCTTGTTGTTAATGGTGATTAATTAGCTATAATTAATCTAAAATTAAAATATGAGCATTTCCTAACAATATATCCACGTTTAAATTAATGCCGATTAAATATTTTTAGCATAAGCATAAATATCTATCATAGACTCGTAGTAGTCTCGTGACAAAATGTCTTTTTGAGCATAAAATGGTAGTTTGTACGATTGTTGAGTGGCGCACTATAATTTAGTCTTTTTCATTTCCTATACACACCGTCCATTTCAGTGCAGCACTAGTGTTTAAAATTACACAACACGAGCGTGTTGGTACGACACAACAGTACAACACGTTCATGGAATGAATACGACACGTGTGTGTCGGTTTGTCATGTCGTGTTAAAGACTTATAGACATTGACACGTCTTAACATGATACAAATTGACACATGACACGATACATGAAACGAGTTGACACGACAAAAATTAATATTATTTTGAATTTATTAATTTATACTGAGTTTATATTATAAATTTAATAATTTTAATTCATAATTTTTTATTCAATTGTTAATTTTTATTTTAATATATGAAGTTAATATAAATTTCAACAATTATTATGTTTTTTTCTATGTTAAATATTACTTTTAAGTAATTTTTAGCAAGAAATAAAAATAAATTATAATATGGCTTGACATGTTTAATACGTCGTACCAGACATGTCTTGTCATAATAAGTGTCGTGTTAACCAATCCCTTCATTTGACATGACACGACACAACATGTTGAAAATACTAACTCGTGTCGACACAATACGACATGAACTCTAATACGCACGTGTTTGACACAACACGACACGTTTGCAATACCCAATGGCGCACCTGTAGTCATTTCGTTTTCATACTGACCATCCATTTTCTTGTCTCTGATCTGGACCGTTCATGACAAATTGAACTTTTTTTCTTTTCGAAAAAGTAGATATGGGCGATCTACGACGTATGATCTGTACTTAACGGATCTGATTGTCTTTTTATTTATTTATTTATTGAAAATTAGAGGTATAAAAGTCTTGTTCGTCTCCACCAGGATTGATTCTTGGGGTTGTAAATGCGATTCTTTTTGTTATTCCGCGCGTGCTTTAATATTAACCGATGGTTTAAGGAACAGTAGCAATGGTGGGCTCCAATGTCAAGTATAATGTCTTTTCTTTTCTTTGTTTTTTGGAAAGCAAGAACCCAAAAAGGAGTACCAATTCATTCATTAAAAGTTTAAAACTAAAGCAAAGTATTGAGTCACAACACAGTGACTCGAGCAATAAAACAACAAAACAAAAGGAAACCTAAAGTCATAGTCTATAGCCAAGCCAATTCCATCCCGTTTACTCCCCCAAGAAGAAAACTAAAACGGACGAAATTACATAGCTCAGCCATCAGAGTCCAAAATATATCAATGGAAAAATATTACCGTAGTATATGGTCCAGAATGTAATTAAGAATCCACTTATTCGAAATATTTTATCACACATAAAAAAAAAATAAACATATAATGTGCAAGTGAAATTTATTCATTAGATATCATTTAACCACAATAATATATATTTGTGGTCTATAATATAATTTAAATCTTACTTATTGAAAATATTGTGTTATACATAAAGAAATATTCATATAATTCGAAAATAAAGCTAATTTAATACATTAATTTAATATTTTAAGCTATACTTTATTCCTTCCACGTCAATTTAACACAATTATATATATTTAAACTCTTTATAGGGTCTAAAATAAAATTCAGATCTTACTTATAAGAAATAATGTGTTATACATAATTAATTATGTATATAATGTGCTAATGAATCTTATTTGGAGCTCAAATTGAGCATTTTAAATGATTATTGATTCACTTGATGTCAATTGACGATAATAATCTGTTTTTAATCTCTTAATATGTACTATAAAATACAATTCCGATCCTACTAATTCCAAATATTGCATTGAACATGAAGAAATATTCTTATAATGTGCGATTCATGCTTTTTTGGAGTTTTAGTCGAGCATTTTATGTGATTCTTGATTCATCCAACATCATTTAATCATAACAATCTATATTTAAGTTCTTTATATGGTATAGAATATAATTCATCTCTCACATATTCAAAATATTGAGTCATACTTCATACATAAAGAAATATGCATAAAATATGAAAAAGAAGATTATTTAGAGCATGTGTCGAGCATTTTTTTGTGATTTTGTTATCCTTCTAATATCATTTGATAATAATAATAATCTATGTCTAGAATATAATTCAGATCTAACTTATTAAAAATATTGAATTTTACATAAAGAAATATGCATATAATGTGCAAATTAAGCTTATTTAGAGCTTCACTTGAGCATTTTAAGCGATTGTTAATTTGTTAGACGTCAATTGATCACAATAATCTATATTTAATCGCTTTTATGCATATGAAGTGAAAAATATAATTCAGATCAAATTTATGCAAAAATGTTATGTTATAGTGTTATACATAAAGTAATATGCATATGAAGTACAAATAAAGCTTACTTGGAGCATCACTTAAGCAAATTTAAGCGATTCTTGGTCCATTCGACGTCAATTGATCAACATTATCTACATTTATGAACCTTATATGGTCTAGAATAAAATTAAGAACATACTTATTGAAAAATATTGCATTACACACAAAAAAAATGCATATACTACAACTAAAGCTTATTCGGCGCTTCAGTTCAGCATTTAAAGTGATTCATGATTCATTAGACGTCATTTAATCACAATAATCTATATTTGAGCTCATTATATGGTCTATAGTACAATTAAGCTCTTACTTATTGAAAATATTGTGTTATACATAAAGAAATATTCATATAATGCAAAAATAAAGTTAATTTGAAACATCAATTGAATATTTTTAAGCTGTACTTTATTCCTTCGATGTCAATTTATCACAATAATCTTTATTTAAGCTATTTATATAGTATAAATAAAATTCATATCTTGTAAGAAATTATGCGTAATGCATTAGATGTTTCTTTGGAGCTCAACTTGAGCAATTTAAATGGTTCTTGATTCATTAGACATCAATTGATTAAAATAGTTTAAGCTCTTGAAATGTACCAAATTACAATCCACATCCTACTTATTCAAAATATTACATTAAACGCGAAGAAATATGCTTATAATTTGCAAATAAAGCTTTTCTGGAGCTTCATCATTTGAGAAATTAATGTGATTCGTGATTCATTCGACATCATTCAATCACAATAATCTATATTTAAGTTGTTTAAATGGTCTAGAATATAACTGTATCTTACTTATTCAAAATAGTGAGTCATACATACAGAAATATGCATATATTGAGCAAAAGAAGATTATTTGGAGCATGTGTTGAACATTTCAAAGGATTCTTGATTTGTTTGACATCATTGATCATAAAAATCTATATTTAAGCACTTTATATGGTCTCAAATAATAAAAAATTGAAATATGAATATCATGAGCAAATGAAACTTATTTTCAGCTCAAGTTGAGTATTTTAAACGATTCTTAATTCATTTGACGTTAGTGGATCATAATAATCTCTATTTAAAATTTTGATATATACGAAAATACAATTCAGATCCTACTTATTCAAAATACTGCATTAAACATGAAGAAATATGCTTATAATGTGCAATGATTCTTTTCTTGAGCTTCAGTTGAGCATATTATGTGATTCTTGATTGATCCGACATCAATCTGTCACAATAATCTATATTTTTAAGTTCTTTACATAGCCTGGAATATAATCATATCTCACTTATTTGAAACATCGAGTCATACGTAATGAAATATGCATTAATGTACAAATTAAGCTTGTTTGTAACATGACATAAACATTACATTTCTTGATTCGTTTGACTTTAATTGATCAGAATAATTTATATAGTTTAGAATGATATTCCGATTTTACTTATGAGAAATAATGCACTTTACATAAATAAAATGTGCATTTAATATTCTGTTGAAGCTTTTTTAGAGCTCAAGATGAGCATTTTAAACGATCCTTAATTCTCTTGACATCAATTAATCATAATAATTTATGTTACGCTCTTCATATGTACCAAAGTACAATTCAGATCCTTCTTTATAGAAATATTGCTTTAAACATGAAGAAATATGCTTATAATGAACAAGTCAAGTTTTTATGATGCTTCAGTTGAGTATTTTATGTGATTTTATATCTATCCGACTTTTCTATCCGACTTTATTTGATCACAATAATATATATTTAAGTTCTTTATATAGTCTAAAATATAATTCATATCCAACTTATTCAAAATATTGAGTTCATACGAAATGAAATATTCATATAATGTACTAAAGAAGATTATTTAGAGCATGTGTTTGAGCATTTTTTTTTTTTTTGACGCCAGCCGATCATAACAATCTGTATTTAAAAGTTTTAATATCTACTGAAATACAGTTCAGATCCTACTTAATCAAAATACTGCATTAAACATGAAGAAATTTGCTTACATTGTGCAAATGAAGCTTTTCTGGAGCGTCAGTTCAGCATTTTGTTTGATTCTTTATTAATCTGATGTTATTCGATCACATTAATCTATATTTTAGTTCTTTATATTGTCTAGTATATCATTCATATCCTAATTATATTAAATAATTAGTCTTACAAAAAGTGTATTTTTAGCATCAGTTAGGCATTTCGATTGATTTATGATTCTTTCCGAGTCATTTTATCACAACAATTGATGTTCAAAGTCTTCATATGGTCACGAACATAATTTGGATCGGACTTATTAAAAATAATGGATTATTAAAAGTAAATATGCATATAAAATGCAATAATTAGTATTCTCAGTAATAATTAAGTATTTTTAGCAATTTAGGTTACAATCGAAGTTATTTTATGACAACAATCAATATTTAAAATGTATATATGTCTATAATATAAATCGGATCTTCCTTATTCAAATTATTGGAATGTACATACAAAATACTCATATAAATTTTAGTTAAGTCTTATTTCTTAGAATTTCTAGTAATTTTTTATTCGTTCAGAATCATTTATCCACAATAATCTATATTTAAACATTTGATAAGGCCAAAATATAATTCAGATCTAACTTATTATAAAATATTGGATTATACACAGAAAATATGCATATAATGTGCGAATAATGCTTATTCTGTGTATGATTTGAGCATTCCAGCGATTCTGTATTCATTCTAAGTTGTTTGATCACTATAATGCATATTTAAGTTCTTTCTATGACCAGAATATAATTCAGATCTTTTTTTTTTTTAAAAAAAAAATAATAGAATATACATAGAAAGAATGGATATAATGTTCAAATAATTCTTATTCTGAGCATGATTGAGCATTTCAAGAGATTCTACATTCATTCTAAGTTATTTGAGCACAATAATCTATATTTAAGCTTTTTAATCAGTCTACAATATAATTCAGATCTTACGTCTGAAAAAATATTTGATTATCTATACTACTTATAAATGCATCAATCCAAGGGTGTAAACCTTCAAACCAAGGGTGTATCCAACTCTTCAATTTGTGATCTGGACCGTTAATTCTAAAATCTGCGGTTAGATTAATCTCAATTGAAGAGTTAATTAACTCTTGACTTTTCCTTCCGGAGGAGCGCTGGTTCGGAAGTAGCGCTGTTTTCAGCACCTTGTCATTCGCCTTCCCCCGACCCCAACCAGCGACCCTTGACCCGTCGCATCTTTTCATTGTTAGCGCCTAGCGGCGAACAGATTTTGAAATTTCGTTAGTTTCTCCACCCCCTCGCCTCTTTCCTTTCTATCGCCTCACAAACGAAAGAAGAAAATTTTATTGCGCTGCATCACCAGGATGAGAGAGAGGCTTTTTCAAGGCCTTGCAACTGACTCCGACCACTGTTCATTGAACAATCGAGAAGTCTTCCTCCCTCTCACTTCCTATCCCTACTGCAAGTCCACCTCCCTCAACCTCGATGACTCCCTCTCTTGAAGTTCCATCGGCGCATCCATGGCCGTTTGATCCACACCGCCAAGAGGAAGGTGCACATCATGAGGAGAAAGGTATTGCTTGATGTTATCTCATTTTCGTTCTAATTTCTATTGAGAACAAAGTAACTATTAGATTCCATCTCTTCTCTCACCCATAACCTAATCAAGTGCCTCTTCCTTGGAAATGTCGATCCAGATAATTTGAGAATAAGTGTGTGGTTTTTTTTTCTTCAATCTGGTTTAAATCCCAAATCTATTAATTTCTTTTTTTATTTCTTTTTTCTCTGAAGGGGTACGTTTGTTATTTTGTTATTAGAGATAGCATACCATTGTGCCACCCATCTTCGGTATCTATAGGGGAACAGTAATTTGTATTTAACTAATACTCATAAAAGGTAGTAAATTCATTGATACAAATTAGTAATTGAATATGATTTGACCAGATCAGTTGATAAGGTACCAAGCCAGTTCAGATGCAAAAGTGTGAAAAGAAAGATAATGTTAATACTGATCTTGTATGAATCCAAATTTAGTGTCATATAGTTCTATCTGAACGATTTAGTTTGTTTACTTGATGATGTATATAAAAAAGAATGATTTTCTAAAAAAACATATTGATTCTGTGTCTTTCTTAGCGAAAGGAAGGTATCGAAACCAAAAGTACACGACACCTAAACAAACACCTCTGTACATCTACCAACTGGTACAGTCAGTAACTCAGATCAAGTTGTACCATTTCAGGCACAGATCACCCAACCAACTATAGGTGCACGAAAAATCTTTCATTATCCTTTGTTTATATTTGATAATATTCACAATCTCCAATACAACTTTTTTGTAGTTTGTTTCTAATATATTTTAGTTACTAACACCATAGGAGATAAACAAGCTAAAGCAAAGAAGGATTCATATAAACTTATGATATATTGTCCAAGAAAGATTTGACTGAGTATATTGGTGTTAAAGCATAAAAGTCTATATATATTTACACTTTGGTTTGATTGCGCAGAGGACATTGGCTCTGGTATATGTATTTTATTCCATGCAGTCCTTGTTTTCAAGGAGCTTTCCTTAAGTTCCCCTTCTATCCAATTTTTCTTAATTATTTCTGAATTTTTTCCAGATAAGAATGGTAAAATGGATTCAATCAGAAAAGTGTCCAGCCGCTTCTTCAAATAAAGGGTACACTTCCATTTCTCACTATTTTACATTCTAGAGGGCTTTCAAAATAGCGTCTTCAAGTAAATGAGAAAGAAGACCTTTGTGCGTTCTCAATGCATTTTTAAAAGAGACTCGCACATCCTCGTGCATTGATTGTATTTTCAAAGATTAAACTTTGACTGAATGTGGAATTAAATTATAGGCTAAGAAGTATAATAAGGGTGTCCAAGGCTCAGACGTCATATGAAGGTAGTGTAAAATTTTTTTACTGAAGGATCATTTTGTTTAAATGCACTAATTTGAGTGGGAATCCAGTGTAATCTTCTTTGATTCTGTGGAACCTATTGGAATTTGTCTTCAATTGGGTTCTGTGAGACCATGACTGACTCCAAATTTGACATATAGTATGTCAGTACTGAATGATAAAGAAAACATCATATAAACAATTTGACTGTACCAATTAATTAAATAAATATGCTATTACCCAAATTATATGTTCTTGTAAGTTATAAAAGTTGATTGGATGCTCATTTTATCTTTCTTTTTTTTTTTAATTGGTAGACAAAAGCTGGCATGACATCTGCTGAAAGCATTACTGAGAGCCTATGTCATACTCGTCTAATGATGGTTCAAGTGATTCATAAGAATCCGTAATTAATTAAAGTTAATCTTCATCTTAATTCATAAATTAATTTCCTTATCATCTTTTTGGGTGATTTACAGCTACGCCTAATGGATCTGACATTGTTATGTCCCCTTCTTTTTAGGTGACCCCTTTTATTTTGTTTTTCTTTCTGTGTTGTGTTTTCATATGTTTCTTTTTGTTTGCATAGTAAAGGGTTTATATTTTTAGTATCTTTGGTTTTAATCAAGATCAATACTATGCTTGAAAGACAAACTTGCTATTGGTACATATTATACCCAATGAAGATGAGATATTCGCTAAAATAGCAAGGAAAGACTGGTCAAAACATCGCCTATGAGATTGATGTTCTCTTCTATTGTGCCCAGTCTTTGGTTAAATAGCATTGAAAGTACCTTTAATTACACAATATGGTCACTGCACTTACTGTGCAGCTATGCTGGTTGCATTTGTTGTTTATTTCTTTTACCATTCATAGACTAAATTTTTGGCGATCTTTATTAGCTAGGCTGAAGAATGTCTTGAGAGGGAGGAGAGAGTTGGTCACTACATGCACTCTAGCGTGAAAAGAAGCTGTTGGGGGTCTCTTCTATATATCCTCTTGCATCTATTAACCTGAGCGTTATATTGGGTTTTTGTCATGATCAAAGGAAAATTTCATTTTGATAATGATATTATTTCGCACCATCATATTATGAGTTAAGTATTTCAACAACGAAGTTAGCCCTTTCATTTGTTTATGACATGATTTAAAAAAAAAAGGAAATGATATGGAGATATGAAATTATTCATATAACTAATTGGAACATATTTTGTCTATATTGTAGGAAGCATGGGTTGCACAGATAGTAGTTCAAATTCAAGGAAGTGCATATGCTGATAGTCGAGAGCCAGGACCTTTAGATTTTTTTTTTTTCTTTTGATTTTTATTGTTTTAAATGCAATTGGTGATGTTCAGTTTATTGTTTGATTTTTAGATGAACTTTATCTGTTTCATTTTTTACAATACTGGTTTAAAAAATGTAGTGCAAGTAGCAAGAAGTTGTAGTTACTTGCAAAACAACTAACCGTGTTCACACTTCATGCTAATGTATGCATATTGATTGAATTTCTATCCTTTCATCCAAAATATAACAATATTTTTCTTTCAAATAAAAATCTGCCCACACATTGGGTGGGCTTGTCTGCTAGTACATAGAAAATATGCATATGATGTGCAATAAATGCTTATTTTGAGTATGATTTGAGCAATTAAAGCGATTCTGCATACATTCTAAGTTATTCGATCACAACAAACAATATTTAAGCGCTTTACATGGTCTACAATATAATTCAGATTTTACCTATTCAAAATGTTGTTCTGTATTGAATATGCATACAAGCTGCAAATAAAGTGTATTTTTAGCATGAGTTAGGCATTTCAATCGATTTCTGATTCTTTCCGAGTCATTTTATCACAACAGTCGATGTTCAAAATTTTCCTATGGTCAAGAACATAATTCGTATCTGACTAATTCAACATAATAGAAATTAAAAAGCAAATATGCATATAAAATGCAAAAATTAATATTCTCAGTAATAATTAAGTATTTTAAGCGATTTTAGGATACAATCGAAGTTATTGTATCACAACAATCGATATTTAAATTGTCTATATGTCTATAATATAAATCGGATCTTCCTTATTCAAAATATTGAAATATACATAAAAAATACTCATATAAATTGCAATTAAAACTTATTATGAGCAATTCTAGTAATTTTTTATTCATTCAGAATAATCTATATTTAAACATTTTTATAAGGCCAAAATATAATTCAGATCTAAGTTATTATAAAATTTTGGATTCTACATAGAAAATATGTATATAATGTGCCAATAATGCTTATTCTGTGCTTGATTTGAGCATTTCAAGCGATTTTGTATTCATTCTAAGTTATTTGATCACTATAATGCATATTTAAGTTCTTTATATGCCCAGAGTACAATTCATATCCTATTTGTTAAAAACATATTAGATAATACATAGAAAATATAAATATAATGTGCAAATAATTCTTATTATGAGCATGATTGAGCATTTCAAGAGATTATGCATTCATTCTAAGTTATTTGAGCACAATAATCTATATTTAAGCCATTTACTCGGTCTACAATATAATTCAGATCTTACTTCTGAAAAAATATTAGATTATACATAGAGATTATGCATATGATGTGCAATAAATGCTTATTTTGAGCATGATTTGAGTAATTAAAGCAATTCTGCACACATTCTAAGTCATTTAATCACTATAATCTGTTTTCTTGGGTCATTATATGGTCTAGAATATGATTATGATTTTAATTGACCTACCATATTTTAATATACGTACAAAATACGCACATAATAAGAAAATAATGCTCATTCTGAGTGTTTTGAGCTATAAATGCGATTCTCCGCGATTCTGCATTCATTCTAAGTTATTTGATCACAATAACAATATTAAGCTCTTCTTAAATGAAAAACTGGATTGTACACAGAAAATATGCATATGAAGTGCAATAATGCTTGTTTTGTGCATTACTTTAGCATTCCAAGCTATTGGGAACTCATTCTAAGTCATTTGATCACTATACTTTATACTTTAGCTCATCATATGGTCTAAAATATAATTCAGATCTCACTTATAATAAAATATTTGATTATACGATGAAAGTAAGCATAAAATACGCAAATAATGCTTATTCTGAGTGTTTCATGAGATTCTACATTCCTTCTACGTTAGTCGATCACAACAAACAATATTTAAGCGCTTTAACTGGCCTAAAATATAACTTAGATTGTACTTATTCAAAATGTTGCATTCTGTATTGAAAATATGCATACAAGCTGCAAATAAAGTGCACTTATTTTTTGCTTCACTTAGGCATTTCGATTGATTTCGGATTCTTTCCAAGTCATTTTATCACAACAATCGATGTTCAAACTCTTCATACGGTCAAAAACATAATTCGGATCTGACTTACTTAAAATAATGGATTATTAAAAGTAAATATACATATAAAATGAAAAAAAATATTATTCTCAGTAATAATTAAGTTTTTTAAGTGATTTAGCTTACAATCGAAGTTATTTTTTCACAAGAATCAATATTTAAAATGTATATATGTCTATTATATAAATCGGATCTTGGTTATTCAAATTAATGAAATGTACATAAAAAATACTCATATAAATTGCAAATAAAACTTATTCTGAGCATTTCCAGTATTTTGTGATTAAATCAGAATCAATTATTCACAATAATCTATTTTTAAACATTTTATAAGGTCCAAAATATAATTCAGATCTAACTTATTATAAAATATTGAATCATACATAGAAAATATGCATATAATGTGCCAATAATGCTTAATATGTGCATGATTTGAACATTTCAAGCGATTCTGCTTTCATTCTAAGTTATTTGATCACTATAATACATATTTAAGTTCTTTATATGCCCATAATATAACTCATATCCTATTTGTTAAGAACTATTAGATTATACATAGAAATTATGGATATAATTTTGCAAATAATTCTTATCCGAGCATTATTGAGCATTTCAAGAGATTTCACATTTTTTCTAAGTTATTTGAGCACAATAATCTATATTTAAGATTTTTACTCGGTCTACAATATAATTCAGGACTTACTTCTGAAAAATATTAGATTATACATAGAAAATATGCATATGATGTGAAATAAATGCTTATTTTTAGCATGAATTGAGCAATGAAAGCTCTTCTGCAAACATTCTAAGTCATTTAATCACTATAATCTGTTTTTTTGGGTTAATATATGGTCTACAATATAATTCTGGTCTTAATTGACCTAATATATTTCATTATACGTACAAAATACGCACATAATAAGGAAATAATGCTCATTCTTAGAGTTTAGAGTGATAAATGCCATTCTGCGCGATTCTGCATTCATTCTAAGTTATTTGATCACAATAATCAATATTTAAGCTCTTTATTCAGTCTAAAATATAATTCAGATTTTACTTCTTAAATAAAAAATAGGATTTTACACAGAAAATATGCATATGATGTGCAATAATTATTGTTTTGAGCATTACTTTAGCATTCAAAGCTATTGGGAACTCATTCTAAGTCATTTGATCACTATAATTTATACTTTAGCTCATTATATGGTCTAAACTATTATTCAGATCTTACTTATTGTAAAATATTTAATTATACGATGAAAATAAACATAAAAGATGCAAATAATGCTTATTCTGACCGTTTCATCAGATTCTGCATTCATTTTAAGTTATTCGATCACAATAAACAATATTTAAGCGCTTTACATGGTCTAAAATATAATTCAGATTTTACTTATTCAAAATGTTGCATTCTGTATTGAAAATATGCATACAAGCTGCAAATAAAGTGTATTTTTAGCATCAGTTAGGCATTTCGATCGATTTCGGATTCTTTCCAAGTCATTTTATCACAACAATCGATGTTCAAACTCTTCATCCGGTCAAGAACATAATTCGGACCTGACATATTCAAAATAATGGATTATTAAAAGTAAATATGCATATCAAATGCAAAAATTAATATTCTCAGTAATAATTAAGTATTTCATTCGATTTAGAATACAATCGATGTTATCTTATCACAACAATCAATATTTAAAATGTATATATGTCTATAATATAAATCGGATCTTACTTATTCAAATTATTGGAATGCACATAAAAAAAACTCATACAAATTGCAATTAAAACTTATTCTGAGCTTTACTAGTAATTTTTTATTCATTTAGAATCATTTATTCACAATAATCTATATTTAAATATTTTTATAAGGCCAAAATATAATTCAGATCTTACTTTTATAAAATATTGCATTATACATAGAAAATATGCATGTAATGTGCCAATAAACCTTATTCTATGCATAATTTGAGCATTTCTAGCGATTCTGCATTCATTCTAAGTTATTTGATCACAATAATGCATATTTAAGTTCTTTATATGTCCAGAATATAATTCAGATCTTATTTGTTAAATAATATTAGATTATACATAGGAAATATGAATATAATGTGCAAATAATTCTTACTATGAGCATTATTGCGAATTTCATGAAATTCTGTGCTCATTCTATGTTATTTGAGCATAACAATCTATATTTAAGCTTTTACTCGGTCTACAATATAATTCAGATCTTACTTCTGAAAACATATTAGATTATACATAGAAAATATGCATATGATATGCCATAAATGCTTATTTTCAGCATGATTTTAGCAATTTAAGCGACTCTGCACACATTCTAAGTCATTTAAACACTATAATCTGTTTTTTTGGGTAATATATGGTCTAGAATATAATTCTGATCTTAATTGACCTAATATATTTCATTATACGTACAAAATACGCACATTATATGAAAATAATGCTCATTCTGAGAGTTTAGAGCTATAAATGGGATTCTGCATCATTCTTCGTTCATTTTATGTTATTTGAGCACAATAATCAATATTTAAGCTCTTTATTAAGTCAAAAATATTATTCAGATCTTACTTCTTAAATAAAAAGCTGGATTGTTCACAGAAAATATGCATATGATGTGCAATAATGCTTATTTTGAACATTACTTTAGCATTTCAAGCTATTGGAGTTCATTCTAAGTCATTTGACCACTATAATCCATACTTAGCTCATTATATGGTCTAAAATATAATTCAGATCTTACTTATTATAAAATAGAGAAAATATATGGTTCATACTAATGTACTGGAGCTTCGGTGCATAGTGCTCCAAACTCTTCGATCTGCTTCAAAATGACCGATCCAAACCTACTAATATGATTTTCCTATTGAAATCTCCTTGTCGACTAAATTTTATAATTTTTCGAAATTTTAAGTATTTTTTTTCGGATTTTTAAATACTGCTATTTTTTAATGGTTCAGAAAAAAGTGAGATTAGTGATTTTCAAAAATTCCAAAAAAATAGTAAAAAAATAAAAAAAAGTGTAATTGGTCAGCAAGGATATTATTATAGTGAAATCATATTGGACAGTTTGGATCGATCATTTTGAAGCAGATAAAAAAAATTGAATTAGTATGCACCTACATTTGTATGCACCATATGTTTTCTCTTATAAAATATGCAAATAATTATTATTCGGAGTGTTTCATGCAATTCTTAATTCATTCTATGTTATTCAATCACAATAAACTATTAAGCGCTTTAAATGGTCTAAAATATAATTCAGATTTTACTTATTCAAAATGTTGCATTCTGTATTGAAAATAAGCATACAAGCTGCAAATAAAGTGTATTTTTAGCATCAGTTAGGCATTTCGATAGATTTCGGATTCTTTCCAAGTCATTCTATCACAACAATCGGTGTTCAAACTCTTCATACTGTCAAGAACATAATTCGGATCGGACTTATTAAAAATAATGGATTATTGAAAGTAAAAATGCATATAAAATGCAAAAATTAATATTCTCAGTA
The DNA here is from genome assembly GCA_027725995.1 of Rhynchospora tenuis. Lineage (NCBI taxonomy): Eukaryota > Viridiplantae > Streptophyta > Magnoliopsida > Poales > Cyperaceae > Rhynchospora > Rhynchospora tenuis. The sequence goes on along the minus strand of CM050888.1, from coordinate 151,499,147 downwards.
ATAATTAAGTATTTTAAGGTATTTAAGATACAATCGAAGTTATTTTGTAACGATAATCAATATCTCAAATGTATATATGTCTACACTATGAATCGGATCTTACTTATTCAAATTATTGGAATGTATAAAAAAAAATACTTATATAAATTGCAAATAAAACTTATTCTGAGCATTTGTAGTAATTTTTGATTCATTCAGAATCTTTTATTCCCAATAATCTATATTTATACATTTTATAAGGTCCAAAATATAATTCAGATCTTACTTTTATAAAATATTGGATTATACATAGAACATATGCATATAATGTGCCAATAATGCTTGTTCTGTGCATGATTTGAGCATTTCAAGCAATTCTGCATTCATTCTAAGTTATTTGATCACAATAATGCATATTTAAGTTCTTTATATGTCCAGAATACAATTCAGATCCTATTTGTTAAAAAAATATTAGATTATACATAGTAAATATGGATATAATGTGCAAATTATCCTTATTCTGAGCATTATTGAGCATTTCAAGAGATTCTGCATTCATTCTAAGTTATTTGAGCATAATAATCTATATTTAAGTTTTTTACTCAGTCTACAATATAATTCAGATCTTACTACTTAAAAAAATATTAGATTATACATAGAAAATGTGCATATGATGTGCAATAAATGCTTATTTTGAGCATGATTTAGCAATTAAAGCGATTCTGCATGCATTCTAAGTCATTTAATCACTATAATATATTTTTTTGGGTTAATATATGGTCTAGAATAGAATTCTGATCTTAATTGACCTAGTATATTTCATTATACGTACAAAATGTGCATATAATAAGAAAATAATGCTCATTCTGAGATTTTAGAGCTATAAATGGGATTCTGGGCGATTCTGCATTCATTCTATGTTATTTGAGCGCAATAATCAATATTTAAGCTCTTTATTCAGTCTAAAATATAATTCAGATCTTACTTCTTAAATAAAAAGCTGGATTGTATACAGAAAATATTTCAAGCTATTGGGAACTCATTCTACGTCATTTGATCACTATAATCCATACTTTAGCTCATTATATGGTCTAAAATATAATTTAGATCTTATTTATTATAAAATATGCAAATAATGCTTATTCTGAGCGTTTCATGCAAATAATGCTTATTATGAACTTATTCTAAACTTATCATGATTTTATCTCTGTTTTATTTATTTATTTATAAATGTAAACTTCTTTTGGCACTGTTTTCAAATGAAAGCTTGTATAGTATCATATTTTTTAAATTCCGTGTACATACTGGCTCGATTAAACCACAAATGAAAAACTAAAGGTACACTTGATATCATAAAAAAAGTAATTACCGTTAAACACTAAAAAGAATTTATAAGCCAAATTTTAGAAAGCATGATCAATTAGTTAATTAACAACATACAATTAGTCAATTTTATTAATTTTTTAACATTAATTTGTAAAACTGATATTTTATTAAGCAATTCATTCTTTTTTGAGTTGTTGATGTTAATTATCTTAATTTCTTAGTAGTTGTACCAATAATAAATTCCAACATATTGTGAAGTATGTTTTAAGATATCATAGATAAGAAGGGAAAAGAACGATTCGGGATAAAAAAAAATATCCTCTATTATATTGTTTTTTTTTTTTTTTTTAAATAAACTTGACGAGGCTCCATTATATTGTTATCAAACAGAGGACATAAATACATACAAGTTTAACTCTTCTTTCTTGTAGATTTCATCTTGTGATAAATGTACCTAAATAGATAAATTTTTATCACAATGCAGGATTTTTTTTTTATTTTTTGTAATCATTCATTTATTTCAATTAGATGCAAAAGCTGACATCACATATTTAGAGAGTTCATTATGACAGTTCTCTGCACCCATCTAAGCCAAGCTCCTTTCCCGAAATATACGCATGTGTTGTTCGATACACATTTGTATTTTGTTTTGTATATATGATATACATTGTTCTGTTGTCTAATACACGATTGTTGTTTCGAACTTACTCTGATATTATTTAAACCATCTTTAATATACACTTGTCTATTGTCTAATACATTTGGAAAATTATAGAATAACATACTTGACTAATCAATATTATCCGAAATATTAACTGAAAATATACAGAGATATTTAGAGATGAGAACTAAAACTTAAACTTAAGTACACTATTACTATTTAACTTGTAAGAATAAACTTTCATAAGTGGTGCATATATTTTTATTAGTTTATCTTTTCCTGATTTAGACATCTTGGTGGCCAAGTAATTTGTTTTAGTACTCTTCTAGAAAACTTGCTTTCCAGTTTCCAAACTTCTATTCTGGGCGAATCATGAGTAATAATGTATCAAAAGCGTTATTTATAACATACACTCCCTTGCTGTTGCGGGTTGGATAATTTGGGCTACCAAAAAAATATTTTGACAAACGGTTATAAAACAAGAACCACAGGAAATCATATATTCTATTTTCTTATTTCCCTTCTCAAGTCGGTTTAGGTTTTGGAAGGAAGAAGCACCGACACGGTGAATGCATTTATATACTAGGGTTGGAAATCGAGCTTCGCTCGATACAGGATTTTTTACATAGTTTATAGTTTAATTTTTTTTATATATATATGATAATTTGAAGATATAATAAAAACATATATATCAATATGTTTGGAGAAATTATGAAAATAGTTGTTGCAAATACAATAGAATAAAGTCTCGGCTTAATTAAATAACGTACAATGAGAAAAGAAAGATAGTTAATTATTATTTAGTCATAAATCACAGAAGATGAGAAGGAAATATAAAATGTTTTATGAGGCATTAGTGATACAGTAAGATATTGTTGATCTTTTTTTTTTTTTTTGAAGGCTAAAACCAAATAAATCAACAACGAACTGGAATATTAGAATGGATGTTGTGGCATGCGAGATTTATGAAATGTTTAAAGTTAATGAAATGATAATCAGTGGGTTATTATTTTATAATAGGATAATAGGATAGGACGGAATTTAAAATTAATGCAAACTGAAGAGCGCGAAAAGTAAACATTAGTGGTAACATTTATTTTTATTAAATTTATTATATAATAAATGCATATGTATTGTTATTTGTAACGGGAAAAAAATTTAAGTTTGATAACTTTTATAATTTATATATATATATAGTAAAGATTTTTTCTAAAATTACTTTTAACATCTTTTTATAATTTATATTATCATTTAATGATAAATTATACGATGTATGATTATTTGTTTTTTTTAACTAACTTTAAATATACAAATATTTGTCACATAAGTATTATTTTATAATTTAATTTATTTTGTGGTTGATATATTGTACTTGTTCATTTTATAAGTGCGTAATGCATTTTTAGAAATTCGTGCTCATAATTCTTATTTATACGTACAATTGGTTTCTAGAAATTATTTATACGTATAATTCCATTTTCTATTGTTTAGTAATGCTCAAGTAAATCGTTTGTACTTAAAAATATGCAATCAATATTCTCTTCAATTATATATAAGATTCCATGAGCTCCAATTCATATAAAGAAACATGAAACAAAACAAAATGTCTATTAAACATAAGAAAATCCCGTTGTACTTGATAGTAACTAATTGATCAAGAACCTTGCACTCTTTAGCGTTGGAATGATTATGTTACTACTTGAGGACCTTTGTAAATTGTAATTCTTCAGCCTTGGAATGATTATGATTAATCAAGCAACGGTGGCATCTATGCAGCAAACACCCAGCTACAAATTAATTGCATTGCCCCGGATGTCCGTGCCAGGCACACGTTGCCTCTGGACCTCTAGTGCTCACTTTTTTCTTTGGCACCCTGTTGGTGGTATAGAAGTGGCTAAATTGAGCAACCAACCAGTTGTACAACTGCCAGTAGAGAATCCCATGACTCTGGAGCGGCTTGATTAATCTCTTCAGTCCTTTGTTGGTTCCTCAAGGGCTCTATCGCCTGTGACTTGCTTCTAGGGAATATATCTTGCAATTAGAATATAAAGGAAAAGGAACAAAAAAGACATCAACCAATTTATTTTATTTTACCCCTCTTCAAAATACTCTCGTCTCCTTTGTAAACTCTGCATCTCCAAGAGATTAACCATCTTGCATCAGTGTACTATCGTATGCAAGTTATTACTCCCATCCTCGCATTAGTGTATTGTTATATGATGCATTGCCCGATGCACCAAAATATGGCTAACTTGTACCAAAAAATTTATGACTAAAACTTGGAAAATAATGTAGAGACCTTCATAGTTGATAGTGATGCACCTGACTTTTTTGAAGGTTTACTGGCATTCACTCTAGTGGGCCAACTTTTTATCATTAGCAGAAACTAATTACTAATTAATCTTGCATAAAAAAATTCCTAGGGAATTAAAAATTAGATTATTCTAAACTGAAATGACAGAAAAAAATGATTGGTTTCTGATCCTTTGCATTGTGAGGATCGTCATTGATTTATGTGATAAACAAACTGATTGAGTTCAAGCTCGATTGTGTGGCAATCTTATGGCAGATTTAATAGTATTACCTTCCTCCTTTTGTGAAATAATATTTTTTAATGAAGCACTTGGTCTTGGGAAAAATTGAACTTAGTTCAAAAGAAATATGACTTGCTGGGAAACATCAAAAGGGAAGGTGAAGTAACCTACACTGTCATCTAGATTTTTAGTGATTTATTCACAATCATCAACTGATCTCATGGTAACAAAGGCGAAACCTCTGCTCCTTCCTGTTTGCCTGTTATAAAGAACCAGAAAAGTGGCATAAAACCTATTTATATACAAAAATATATATGGTCTGATTCCCTGACATAAATAATGAAATGGTCTTGCTTACTTATATAGGACTATCATGTCGCTAAGTATTGAAAAAGAAAAATTAGATACCAAAATTATTTGTTGTAAGCATCCATCTATTCTTCTCTCCATTCCAAAGTTTATTTTTCTCTTTCTCAAATTTTCTTGTAAGCATCTACATCACCAGGACATTAACCATCCTCCCATCCTTGCATCAGTAAGTAAGTGCAAAGGGCAAGAAGGGAAACTTGAAAAGTAATTAGTTATTCATTACCGTTTAATGTAAAAGTAGTTGCTTTGGTAGCAATGAAGCATATAATGTAAACTGTCTGAAATTTTGGCATTATTTATTGATTAATAGGGTCAGAGACCTTAGCCATCTGAATTTCAATTAAGTAAAATGATGTATATATAGAATGATATCCAAGGACCTTGAATCGTATAAGTTATATGAATTGAAAATCATTTCTTGCAACTGAAATAAAGATCATTTAAATTATTTTCGATTTGAATTAGAAGGAACATATCAATTGGCAATGGAATATATCCAATAATGAGTTATAACTTATAAGCATGTTATTAATATGCCAGTTCATGAAACTAATGATCTAAGATCTATAATACAGGACCAGATCTGATGGTCAATACCGTAATATTAATAATGAATTCTTCCACGTATTTCAAAGAGAAAGCAATAGAATTTATATTAGAGACCTTCATAGTTGATTTTCAAGAAGGGAAGAGCAAAAACAGACATTACCAGCCAAATAGGAATCTTGAGAATTTCTTCAAACACCTTCAAGGTAACATCCCAATTGGAATTCTGAGAGTGATACGAACACCGATATTTCCTAAGAAAGTAATAAAAAAAAATAGAAGCCAATTTTAACAGAACCACTTCATGAAGATACACACAAAAAAAAAAAAAAAAAAAATCAACTTCATGATGCTCCGCAGAGGAACAAAGAAAAATGAATTGCTCAGATTGGAGGAAGACTTATAGACACCCCCCCTCCCCCATATATATAGATAAGAAAATTTGAAACTGCAAACGTAATGACTGTTGGGATCCAACATTTATTAGTATGATCAATATTAAAGGGCAATATCTTAATGATCGTCAGGGAAGTTTCAACCACAATTAAAATTTAAATAAATTTCCATCAATAATTAATAATATGAAACATCAAGTCGTTTGAAGCACATCTAATTAATAGCAAAAAAATAATGGCAGTATTAAAGATTTCCTTGATCTGTGCATCTGTCCATGGATGTTACAGGAAAATTAAAATTTGGAAATTAAACTAAAGGGTCAACGAAATTACAGGTAAATTAAAGTTTGCTGCGCCATTAAAATCCCAAGTCTATACAGATCAAAATTCTAAAATTTACATTCAGATTTGCGCGATAAAGTATGAGAAATTTTCACCTGTGAAAAAAAGTTCCACTATTGTAACGCTAAATTCTTTACACTTATTTAAATAACCAACTTAGGATATTCAATTATTAAAAAAATATACCCATGGAACATGGATTACAAATCCAGTACAAAATATATTTTTTTAAATATGTGATTGCTAATCAAGAAAGTCAGATAAAATTTTCGCCTTCATCACCATCTAAAATCAAATAAATTTGTATAATATGTAAATTAAAAATTTCAAAGCTTTTCAAACCTAACCTCCTTATTTCATGGCCTTTCATACAAACCAAACTATCCCAATTAATATGACCAGATTATATTCTGATTTTCCACCCTTCCCAAAATAATTCCTACATAATCTATCAAATATAACCAAATGAAGAAAAACCTACCGTCTAGGGAAATCTGAACGATCTTGGATTTAATATTTGTAGTTGCTTGTCTTTAGCACAATTTTTTTCCTTTCATCGCCTTCTAATCTCCTAACTTCCAATTTGGCAAATTTGGATAAGATCTTTCTATCTATATCAATCTAGCCAAAAAGATATACAGTGTTATTTAGAAGAGACATACATGATCTTAAATATAAAATCAGACAGACCTAAATTTTAAAATAACCTCCTTTACCAAAATATAACATGTACGGCTGGTGGAGTTTGAGCAATTTCTTTTCATGGTGCGGCTCAGGTAAGGATGCTCACGGACAATAAATGGTGGAATCGGAGTGGTGACCAGGTAAGGAGCAAAGGAATGGAATATAATTCACCGGTGGTGGAGCACCCAGGTCAGTATAAAATGAAAGAAGTGTGATAAATCCAAGGGAAAAAATAGGCTTCAAATCAATACCTTCCATAACGAAGCAACGACAATTAATCTCCTTCTTCACTGTGAGACCATCTCCATGCCTAACTGCCATATCAGATGTGTACCAGAATAGCGGAGTACCAAAGTACCAGAGGTTAAGCGGCGGCGGAGCGGATTGAGATTTACGAAGGGTGGAGGTTGACTGGAGAGGAAGGGGAGGTGGAAGGAATGTTAAAATTTCCCATAATCAAGCAGAAGCAAAATTTAAATTGTAGTCAATTGATGTTAAAAACATTGATTGCTAGAAAATTTCAACAAACTCGGCTTTGCAAATACTGTGTCCCTGCTAGCATTTTTGAAATTTATTTTTAGTACTGCTCCTCAGTTAGAAAAGTTGATTATAAAAAGAGAGGACATTAACCAATTAAATTTAGATTTTTTTTTTTTATCCATCTCTTCTTCCCAAGATAACAATACTTATTATTATGAGAAAGATGTATGTATAAAAGCTTACCAGATAAAGCGACCACATCAGTGGTGTCGAGGCCAACAGCATCGAACTTGGAAATTATTGTGTCGATGGGGTCAAAGGGATTGGGAAGGCCACTGTTTGCTCCTGATTGATTTGCAACTAATCCATCTCTTCTTCCTAGTAGCACTCTCCATCTGGGACACTAATTTTTTAACAGATATAATTAGTCAAAATATCTCAGAATTTTAATTGTGTCAAAATTATGTACATGATGAGCAAGATCTTCTTGGCAAGCAAATAAATTACTTATCAAACGAAAAAGGAAAAGAAGTTGTGTGAAATAAAACCTTACCGAATTTATTCCTCAAAAAGGAAAAGAAGATCTTCAGGTAGTCAGACGAGAGATGAGAGGGAAGAGGGTCAGAAAGGATGGAAGGAAGAGGAGGCGAGAGCGGAAGGAGAGATCGGGATGGAGGTTCGAGGGTGGAGGAGGCGGAGATCGGTTCCTCGATTTACTCCCTGGGCAACCATACGCGAGAGAGAAGGCTGGGCGGAAAAAAAAGGGAAGGAGCGGCAGGAGAAGGGAAGGGATTAAGTTGAGATCGCGTAAAATAAATGAAGGGACTGGATTCATCCAAGAATATCTGACGGATAAGATTTGTTTTCGCTGATTTGCATCAAAATCCGCGCAAAAAATCCACGCGGATTATATTAGTTTTAGATGTAGGATAGGATTCAACTAAGGGTGTGCTCCAGAAGAGATGAATCGGAACTAAGGTAAGGTACGGAAGAGGAAAGAAGAGTAAGGAAGATTAGAAGAACGAAGATACCCTGCTCCAGATTTCTAAAATCATGCATCTAGAGTAATAGTTTTAATCTCCTTCTTGGACATTTCTACCTTTAGTTTATATGAGGAGAGATTAGGGGGTCCACAGTCAGACAAAGAAAACCGAAGGACGTTTTAGGTAAAAAGTTAAATTTGTTGGTGTTTCTTCGGTACACCCCGATTTTGGGGGTAACTGATCTTCTCCGTAAATGGTCTGTTGGGGAGCTGTGGTTTAATCGAGTTTCCGTCGATTCACCAAGCGACGGTAATGGGAGCAGGGTAGCTTGGTTACTCTACCTGACCTTCGCTCCGGTTCACCTCTTCTGGAGCAGGGCATAAGAGTTTTCTAATTCTCCGCCCAATCTCTCAAAATTTTCTTGTTGAAGTTTTGTCTCGAATCCCCTCGCACAGGTATGAGAAAATTATGACCCAAATTTTCTTTGTTGAGTTATTATTATTATTTTCTTAATTAAATGATCTGCGTCGTTTTCTTTTGTTGGAATTCAAAGATTGAAGTTGGATTTCGAATACCTAATAAATTGTTAATTACTCATTAGAGCAATTATTCTCAAGAAAAATTTTTATTTCTTTTTTTTTTCGATAAAAATTTTAACTTTGCGCTTAGCACGTCAAATACTCCTCATCTTTCTTCGAAAATAGTAAATACAAATTCCTTTTCGTTTTAGCGTTAACTTCCGCCTGAACTGTTCAAAGAAAAATTTAATTGCACAATTAAAAGTTGATAATTGGAATTGCTTGCAGGACAAGATGCAGATCTTTGTGAAAACCCTAACAGGAAAGACGATCACGCTCGAGGTGGAGAGCAGCGACACAATTGACAACGTGAAAGCGAAGATTCAGGACAAGGAAGGCATCCCGCCGGACCAGCAGCGACTGATATTTGCCGGGAAACAGCTTGAGGACGGGAGGACCCTGGCCGAATACAATATCCAGAAGGAGTCGACGCTGCATCTGGTGCTCGGCTCAGAGGTGGCTTCATCTGGGACGAGGAACTCAAGCACATTGTGTATATGAAGAATAGAAAAAGAATGATATGTCGCAAGTGCTATGGCCGTCTGCCCCCGACTGCCACCAATTTCCGAAAGAAGAAATGCGGTGGCAACACTGATCTGAGAAGGAAGCGTCCCTTTTGGAATTACGACCCAGAGAATAATAGAAAAAATAAACCATGGTCGAAGGATGAGTTAAAAGACGAAAGAACACTTTTTTATCATTAAATCCAGAAGGAAAGATTTTGCACATAAATTTAGGCAAACTTTCTCGCACTGGTATTGTTAGAAATCAGTACTATTTTTTCTCTTTTGCTCGTACCAGTTGATACTGGTATTAGGATATTAGGTCTTGGCTAGGGTTAAGAACTAATACCGATTAGGTCTAGTTTTATGACAAGATATGTTTGAAGCTTGAAATTGTTTTCGTTTTTTATTTGAAACCTTTGTAAACTTTCTTTTTTATTATTAATGAAAATTGTCGACATTTGTCGGCCCTCAAAAAAAATTAAGGCCAACTTTCATGTTGTTTGTTTTATTGTGTTAGATGCGTACAAACTTCATATTGTCTATGTTATTTTGTAAATCACCGGTTTGATTCGTCTAATCATCTTCTTTTATTTATTTTATTTTTTTAAAAAAATTCTGAGGTCAATTAAAATCGTGTGCTTGGGTTCAGAGACGGAAAAATACAATGGAATTGGAATTTATGCTGATTGAACCTGATTGAAATGCATTCGACTTATGCTATGTCGAAGATTTGTAAATTGATTGAGAAATTTATAAATCAATTGTTAGTTTATCAAATTAACTTTCAACTTATATAATTTCCAAGAATAAAGCGTAAATTTACAGTTTTAGTTTTTCAATTTTAATGAAGTTTTTGTGTCGATTATCCTCATGTCCTCATAAATCGTATATTATCGTGAAATAAAAACTTGAAACTAAGAAAACATCTACATATAATTCACAGCAATTTTATTAGGATAGCATTTTAAGGCTAATGTTGCTGCTGAGCTAATTCCTGCTGATGCAGAAAATAAATGCATCGATTTTAAGGCTGGTTTCTGAAAATAGCTCTGCTATAAGTGACCATGACAGGAATGTCACCGTTTCAGAATTTCCTGATTCCTGATTATTGCAAATCGATACCTTAAAAATTAATGTTTGTTTGACGTATGTTATAGTTTTAGGTTTTTTTACATAAGAGAATTGGATTGGTGATGACAAAATAATATAAATAACTAAAATGGAAATTTAAGCTGTTAGTTAAATATCATGCTCTAATTTAGCAAATTTGCTCCTGCCATATACAGGGTCAGAAAGAAAAGTAGAGCGAAAAAATGGACATGCACAACAAGCTTCTTCCAGATTCTCATGAATGATAATATTTAGCTTATTTTATTTTCTATTTTTTGCTAGCAATTTTGTACATGTAATGTCATGCTTAATGAGCTGTTGGATTTCATATTCAATGTTTGTCGGAAGATGTTGGTTATATAAGATCATATTTTGTTTTAGAAATCTTGATTTGTATGGATTTGTTGGTTAACATGTCAGTATTATACTCATCGAGATTGGTACAAGTTTTGAATTGTCGTTATTTCATTTTTTTCCATTCGATTTTTTTCTTACAAATTACTGTTACTACGTACTGCTAATTGCAGTGGTGAAGTAACATTAAATTTTTAATCCTGAAAAGGTTTGGAAAGAGGTGTCGATTTTTAATTGAAGTTGCAAATGATGATACTGATACACTATTCTCTCAGTTTGCATGACTACTCAGTCAATTCAGGAGGATGCGAGGGACAATAATGGAAATTGCACAACTATTTTCACAGGATGTCTCTTACTGGTACAGTCAATTGCAAATGACGATATAGATATACACTATTTCCTGGAGATCTCTTCAGGTCAAATATTCTAAGATGATTATAGATTTTTTTTATTATTATTTTTTTTTACAAATGTCACTTCTAATAAACAAAATTATTTTTTCCTTCGGGAATGTCATGTGGTGGTCACGGTTAAAGACAAATAATCGTATTGGTATTTTTAACGAAAGTTTGAATTAATTTCACATTGTACACAAGCCACATGGGTGTTAGCATAGAAGGTAAGGAAGGCAGCACATGGAGGCCAGCAGCGAAGAAGAGTCCAGAAAAAAAAAAGCGATCGGACGATAGAGGAGGAGTCAATCGCACGGGCAGGATACGAAGAAGGAAATCGACGGCTGGGATGCGTTATTGTAGTTAAGACTGTAGCGAGCAACAGTGAGTTAGTGGAACGTCATTTAATATATTTTCTTTTGATCCTTTGATTATTAAATGGCAAATCCTGAATTCCTGATAGGTTGGAGATCATTTTAGCTCAATCAGAACATAAACTGTTGACATTAGGACAAAAGCTTTGATATAAGCATCCAACGGCAGTAAAAGTTTTTGTGTACTTCTACATTATATTGTTGTGTTTGGCGCATTGATTTTACTAAAATTCCATTTTTATTCTTTTTCGTGAGATAAAGAGGAAGTAAAATTTCTTAATTTTAAATATCTACAAGAAATATTCTAAGTTGCATTTCTTTTTCTTTTTTTTTTTTTTTTTTTCTTATTAGACTCATGCTTATGCTTAGACCAACAAGTCTTTTTTTTTATTAAGAAAAAACGCTTGCAAATCCTGCATCGACCAACAAGCCTAAAGCGGTAAAGCCGGCCTTGAAAATAGAAGTAATGAAATAATAAGTTTTTTTTTTTTTTTCTTTTTAGATAAAACTTGGTAGCGGCTTCCAAGTGAACTAATGAAATTATAAGTCAACGTTCAAAACTAAAACTACAGTCTGCCTATTTTTTTTTTTTTTATAAATATAGTCCCATATTTTTTTTTTAATAAATTTTACGAATTATTTTAGAATTTTAAAAAATATTTCGCCTGGAATTTCCCTTGCCTCATCTATCGCCTATCGGTCTCTATTATAAAACTTCAATTCTCATCACACCCCTCTTTTTGGAATATTCGCCGTACAAACTCATCTCGGCCATCAGTTGCGAACTTGCGATAAACTTACAGTCTTACAACCTAATTTGCAGTTTTTTACTGATCAATAAATTGGAGCGGTACTGAAGCTTTAGGTCTTTTGGACCGACCAAAACAAAACAGAAATCATGAGCGAAAATTTGTCTGAAAGAAAAAAAAAAAAAAAAGAAAACGATGGAAGCGAAAATAAGAGAACAGATAAACCTCTTAGATCCGCGCTAATCTTTACGATTCGTACATTGGTGAAGAATGAGGTAATAAAAGTCTCCCAATTCCATCTCAGTTCTTCAATATCTCGACTTAATTGCGCATTCACACTTTCACAGCCCCAAATGCTGAGAGAAACTTAACTATGTTTGATTTGAGAGGTGAAATCAAACGAAAGGGTCCCTTCACTCTAAACTCTCAAGTGTTTCATTTTTTTTTTTTAAAAAACAAGTGGATAAATCCACCCCACCGGAACCCTATCTTCTACCCATCTCATTAAGATGGGTAGAGTGCCCATCCCTCTGCCTCAATCGTCTGATTTAATCTCAACGGCTAAAAAAGAGCCCCGTGAATTCTACCACTCCCGAAAAAAATATTGGCCCGAAAAAAATGAATCGTCGAGATTAGATCGGACGGTCGTGATGAGATGGGCACTCTACCCATCTTAATAGAGATGGGTAGAGGATACTGGTCTAAATCCACCACTCTTCTTTAATAAAAAAGTCAACCCATACAAAATCCAACAGATTATATCTTCTCACACCCACAATAAACAAATGAAACCAGCAAAGGTACGCAATCATCTATGTACCAGTGCACAATTATTCTCTATCGATTATTACAATCTTCAAAATATATCCAAAAAACTTTACCAAGTCATCAACAAACACAGCAAAATTTTTATGAGAGCCAAATTCTTCCAAGTTCAGCCTGTTGCTTCAAAAAGCGCAGTACCAACCCCAAAACACCCACGGCACAAGTTTCTGCGTGAAAGTATGCAGCAGCACCCTCCAACTAGCCACCTCATAAGAATGCACCGGTCCTACCATAAGCAATGTTGCAAGGAGAGGTTTTAGGCTCCAAATGCTTTTTTTTTTTTCAGTCTCTCAGACTACAGCCCCTGCCAGTACTCCATTATCCGCCTAATCTCTGTACAAACTGATTTGAGTGAGGTTGAGCATTATTTCACTTGATAGCTTGATAGCAACTATCAAGTCATTCTCTAAAAAAAAGAGGTTGAGCATTATTAAAACAAAGTACATTACTGTTGGTCCACATAATCCACATTATAGCTGCACACCAGTGCATAATTGTTTTTTTTCCTCTATATTCATAGCAATCAACACCCAATTAAGCATTTCATTAGAAAATGATAAATGTGGGCAGTATGTCACATTCAGTAGCCCATGCTTATGACAATTCAGCATTGAAGAACCAAGAGAAGACAAAGAGCAAAGATTGCTCAAACCTTTCCTAATTCAAAATAATGTGAACCATGAACTGCAACACGGCGTGTCCCGCTGAAGCTCCACTGGTCATGGTCATTTGGAGCACACCATGAAAATTTTCCCTCCTTGGTCATTTGGATAGCAACATCTTGCAGCAGATTGTGTATACGGCAATAAAAGATGGAACCGTCATTAGCTCTCTGCCCAGCCTAAACCAGCCCTGCTTTACATTGATAAAATAAATTTACATTGACAAGTCCATTGTTTCATACATCTCGTTAACGTGTAAACAGTGAATGTAGGAAGTTTGGCAGAAAATCAAGTATTTAATCGGAGCTTTGGGTGCAACTATGAGTTACACATATATTTTCTGTTATGTTATGACCCAGATTATTTAGGGTTTATTTGGCTATGTATAATGTTTATTTTGTAAGCTATATGTGTAGTATTCTGTCCAAATTGCAAGGTTTAGCGGACCGCTTGGTTGTCAAGCGGGTCGCTACCGCTGGGACACTGAATCTGGATAGAACGGTCTGATCATTGCATCCTTGTTTCTGATCCACTGTGTGCTCCTTCTGAGTGATTAGAACCCCTATTTAAGTTCCTGTTATAATGGAGTACAGGGACTAAACTCATTCTTTCAGTTCCTCTATTGATTAGAGAGCAAGAGAGAGAGAATATAAGGAGAGATAGTACACCATGGAGTCACGGGAAGTCGGAACGATTCTGTAGTGCCTTCTCGCTAAGGAGCCTTTACAGATTGCAGGAGACTAGAAGGAGACATGCATGACTTGCAGGTTTCAAGTTCACCCACCCAGCGCTCGATTTCGATCAACGATGGCTACAGGTAATCTAAGATTCTGATTATTTCCGCATTCTAGAATCGTTAAAGCACTTACAATATGTAGTATGTATCATCGACTCTTGTAAGTGAGAAGGAATAGTCTAATTTAGGTTTCACTGGCAATTTAGTGGATCACATGTTCAATAAATTCTAAAATGTATGTACTTTTTAACACAAAGTTAGAAATTTCAGTACCCTTCCCTTAAATTGCATTTGTCTTGAGCTTCAATTTGGACCATTTTTTTTTGTAGTTATAATTCTCTCTCCTTTTAACATGATCACTATTGTTATCAGACATCCTTTATCCATGTACCAGATAAGCCAAATCATTTTTTTTTTAATTACAAGCAAGAAACGGTGGTCATCATGTTGGATTTGGTCCAATAGATGTTTGGTGCACTAGTAAATGACACCTATATATGGAATGAGCAAAGATAGATGACATACCATCTTTTGCAAATTAGGAATTTTCTAACAGTTATCTTCATAACGTTTGGGAGAACGAGTTTCCTCCTACAAAAGAAGAGAGGAAAAAAAATAAAAAATTAATAAGTAGGATCATAGTGGTCAACCTAAATTCCTTTATTTTCCTTTCCATTAAGATTTGAACCCGTGAGGTTTAAATTGGATTTTTTGTTTTTTTTTTAAAAAAAAAAACCTGATAGGCAGTTTCTTTCTACTGCTTAGTTAAGGTGTTAACTTATTAAGGTTTCTTTTGTACTAGATCGAACAGAGGTAAACCAGGTTGGGACTGTATTATTCAAATATCATCTTGTGTAATTGCACTACTGCATGCCCCCCATCCCCAGTATAATTTAAAAATGTAAAGGATTACAGCTGCTATGCAACAGTAATAGGTACATATACCATGTATTGATTTTTTATAATGGAGTACATGACACAAAATCTAGTCTCATTTTAGTTTTCTTCACATTATGAGAACATAGATTAAGGTTGGTGATATTAATCTCCTCAATTTTTGTGCAGAAATACAACAACTGATACTAAATAGTAAATACCTTGTAGTTAATGTCATGTTGTGAGCACCACTCCCTTAATTTGAGATAACTAGAAACAGTAGTAATACATGTTTTCCCACAGTGATCCAAAGAACGCAGCTCCCTGCAGTAGGCAATCTCAAGCTTGACCAGAGATTTCAGACTTTGTATTCCCGTCACAGATATTAACCTTTCACAATTAACAATTTGTAGCTCCTCGAGTACTAATGGGAGGAACTCTGCTTGTATAAATTGCAAACTAGAGCACCATGATATTTTTAAGTACTTCAGTTTGTCAAGGCTACCAAACGGAAGTAGTGTAATAAATTTGCAATTCATTAATTTAATACTTTCAAGTGATGTACATAAGGTGGGGTTTCCAATCCAATCTGGAAATGAATTATCCAAATAATTTTTTATCACTAGCTCTTGCAGGTTAGGATGAGGCTGGAGCCTAACCATTAATGAATGATGATCTATTTTAGAACTTTCATACCTAAAGCCACAAATGCACAAATGTAGTAATACTTTCCTATATAAATGTTGAAAGTTATCATACATATGTGAATCAAGAAAGTCTATTATCAAGCCCCGCAACTTATGCATGCTCGCAAGACTAGGAACATCCTCTAAACTTTGCATGTTACTCAATCCTACAATTACGAGTGCTCCTTCTAGATGAACAAAATACTTCAACCACTTTATTCTCCTACAGCAAAGCCTCACTTGTAGTTCTGGCATTCTTATGATTTTGTTTAAACTACGTGGTAGAGAACTGACATAACTATTCACAATTTGCAAAAGCTGGAGATTTGTAAGACTTCCCATATTAGGTGGAAGCTTTTTCAGTTTAGAGCACCTCTTGAGTTTTAATTTCCGCAAGGCCTTAAGTTGACAAAGGGACACAGGCAACACCTTGAAGTTTTGACAATAAGATATTGTTAGCTCTTCTAAACTAATAAGATTCTTCATATCAGGTGGAAGCTCCTCAAGTCTAGAGCACGAATCAAGTTTTAATTTTCGCAAGGCTTTGAGTTGACAAAAGGATACGGGCAAAGCCCTAAGGGCAGTACAATTTGAAATTTTTGTCTCTTCTAAACTAATGAGATTGCTTATATCAGCTGGAAGCTCCTCAAGTTTAGAACCCAAACCAAGGTGGAGTTTCCGCAGGGCCATGAGTTGACAAAAAGATGCAGGCAATGCCCCAAGGTCACCACATTTTGAAATTTTAAGCTCTTCTAAACTAGCAAAATTTTTCATATCAAGTGGAAGCTCCTCAAGTCTAGAGCACGACTCAAGTTCCTATTTATGCAAGGCTTTGAGTTGACAAAAGGATGCTGGCAAAGCCCTAAGTTCAGTACAATTTGAAATCTTTACCTCTTCTAAATTATTGAGATTTCTTATATCAGCGGGAAGCTCCTCAAGTTTAGAACACAAACCAAGGTGGAGTTTCCGCAAGGCCTTGAGTTGACAAAAGGACACGGGCAACATACTAAGGTCATTACATTTTGAAATTTTTAGTTCTTCTAAACTAATAAGATTTCCAATGCTTTCAGGCAACTCTACAAGGTTAGGACAATAATGGAGAGTCACATATTGCAAGCTATAAAGGGAGCATATGCATTCAGGCAGTCTGTCTAAGAGCCAATTATGGAGGGAAAGATAACGAAGATGTTTTAAAGTAATTAATGAAAAATCAGGATCTACATAGTATGATGCCAATCTTAGAGCTCTTAATTTTTGTGCCTCTGAAAAAATAAAAGCTATCCGAAAAATTTTGAACCAATCATTATCCAAAAGAAAAGAGCGCAGAGTAGCAAACTTCCCAGGAGGAGGAGGTTCTACTTCTACAAGTGTTATCCATTCAGGTATGTACAAATGGTATAGTCTTTCAGGAAAATTTGGGACCATGTTCCCCTTGATAGAATAACATTCATCTCCTGAATTAAATCTCGCCAAATCATGAACCATATCATGCAATGTAAAATGAAATTCCTCCTCCTCATACTTACCTTGAAAAAATGACCTTTGCCACAGTTGCTTTATATATTCCCAACCAATCTTATCTGCATTCTTCGATCCATCGGTCTGCACATAACCATGAGAAATCCACAATACCACCAATTCCTCTGCACTATAGCGGTAATTTCTAGGAAACATGGAACAATATAAAAAACAAGGCTTCAAGTTTGTGGGAAGGCGTGCATAACTAATTTGAAGAGGTGGAAATATATCATTAGCAGCATCAGATTCCCACAACTCACTTCCTAAGATCTCTCTCCAACTCTCTTCTTTTGGCTCGTGCCTCAAAAGGCATGCAATCGACTTTACAGCCAAAGGCAACATTCCACACTTCTTCACAATTTGCTTTCCAATGTCTATCAAATTTGAGCTCGTATTCTGAACGAATTCACCAAATGCGTAATGCATAAACAATTGCCAAATTTGTTCCTCTGACATGTAACTGAGGTTGAAAGTTGGCATCACTTGCTTGACTTGTGCAACATGTTCGTATCTTGTGGTAACCAAGATTTTTACCAAAGATGCTGACATAAAAGGGGCCCGAAATGACTCCCATTGATTTCTATTCTCATTCCACATATCATCTAAAACAAGAAATACACTTTTCCCTCTTATCTCCTCCTCAAATTTTATTTGCAAAGTACTCAGATTTGCAAGATCACATGATTTCCCTGTCAAAGACTCGACCACTTCTCTTGTGAGCCTTTGCACATTGAAATCAACTGATACGCGCACCCACCCAAATTTATCAAATTTTTGTCGGATTTTCAGGTCATTGTAAACAAGTTGAGCAAGCGTTGTTTTGCCAATGCCCCCCGTGCCAACAATTGTCACCCCTGAAATGATTTTACCATCATAATTTTCAGAGGATAATAGACGAATCAGTTCAGCCTTTTCATTCTCTCGCCCAATGATATCAGACTCTACCATAAAGTGGCTGGTTGGAGCTATTTGGAGATCACTGTTGTAAGGCCTGGGCCGATAGTCATCAGGGAGTCTCAGTGCTAATCGATCTTTCTCAATCTCAGAAAATCTGCTCCTAATTTGCTTGATTTGATCGAGCATGCCATCTGGCACCTTAAAGGTTTGCTTCACCATTACAATGCATATATAAATCAATCCTAAAATGTGCAACTTGGCTTCAAATCTAACCCAGTTGGTCTTAGTGTCGCATACAATTTTAAATACCGAAAGTAGTCAGAAGGAAGGTACAAAAATGACCTTTACATAGTTGCGAGTTAATTAATTTGCCAATCGTTCATCAAAACATGGAATTAATCACCTGTACTTGCTTCCTCTTACGAGAATCTGGAGGAGAAGCAGCTCTGGCCTCCACTTGCGCCCGTAGGACTTCGTAGCGGTACTCGTCGAGGACATCCTCTGCATCGTATGCAACTCCCCTGAGCTCTTTGAGCCACAGCTTCACTGATTGGTCCATGATCTCCCTCTCCTCTGCATCGTACAGGGTGGCCTTGATCCGCTCCAGCATCCTCATCAATTGCTTCAATTCAGTCTCGATCTGATGGCTTTCTTCCGGAGGAGACAAAGAAGACGAAGGAGCTTGTGGGGATGCAGTGAGAACAGGAATCAATTGTGCACCCAAAGAGAGAAGGTTAGAAATCACACCACCTAACCCCATCTTCTGCTTTCTCTCGATCACAGCTGGCTCGCTTGTTGCCTTTCTCAAATGGGGAAATTTTCTAGCGATGATGAAGGAAAATAGGAATGCAAAAAAGGGAGGAATAGCAAGGTCAATTCAGCTATCAATTATTTTCTAACCATGCCATCACTTTCTTTAGTGACGTCGTAATTCTTTATGATAATATTAGTCAACAAACAAGTTATGACGAAGTTTATAATCTAAGTTAATTATAAAATATTTACGTCTACAAATTTTAGAAGACTCAAGTGATCAAATCCAAGGCAATTTTTTTTAAAAAAAAAAAAAATAAATTCAGGCTCGTAGGCTCTCAACTCCAAGTCTCCAACTCCATTTTGCTATGTTTTCTAGATAATAGACTAGATTTAAATCTAACTTTACGCTTATTATTAGAAGTATATAATAACTAGACGGTCACAATAGCCATTATTTATCGAGAAGTTTGAGCTTTTGATTTTTAGCTATAATTTGATTTTGTATGTTTATTATAAAAATGAATATAGATAAAGGGACTAATTATAATCTATTATGTTTATTCACTCAAAATCTATTATTCGATTTAGCTATGCTGTTTTTCCATAAACCCTTTCCGTGTGATCATTGTTTACAGGAGATTGCCGTTATAATATGATATATAATATGTCTAGCCTATAATCTTGCAGAAGAAAACTATATAAACTTGATAAGATCTTAAGAATATAACAAACAAAAAAAGTATTCTTTTTACGATCATTTTACTAGCTCGATTTCAGCCGGTCATGAAGTTTGTACCTGTAGGTTTAAAATCAAATGATAAACACAGTAAAAGAAAAATACAATGTTTTGCCTATGTCTTCGCCTAAATCTCAAGATATATTATATTCTTGGTGAACCTAAATTTTCGCAATAAAAAATAAAGAAAATTACAAGAGCTTAAGAAATTCTCAGAAAATATCAAGTAGCCTCCATGTCACATCCCTCCCGCCACGAAATGTGAAAGTGAACCCGTAATATAGCAAACAAACAAAACAATATATTCGTGCTATTAATATAGCAAACAAACAATATATATCTCACATTATTTATTTTACACCTACAATATATATCATTGACATTGTAATTTAGTTAAAAACGAATTTCGTAAAGAATTAATTTGACATTTTTTCAGCGTGAAACAAAGGTACTAACTGTTACCCATTATATAGTTTATATATATTTCATTACCAATGACACAAGTACACAACTAACATGGGAATTTGGTAATGACATTTTTCTAATTTTAAATTTTTCTACTGGTATATTTTAAAGGATAAAATTGGCAAATCAATTTATCAAAGCAAAAGAAAACCGATGGAAGGGAAAATAAGAGAACAGATAGACCTCTTCGATCCGCGCTAATCTTTACGATTCGTAAATTGCTGAAGAGTGAGGTAATAAAAGTCTCCCAATTCCATCTCAGTTCTTCGATCTCTCGGCTTAATTGCGCATTCACACTTTCACAGCCCCAAATGCTGAGAGAAACTTAACTATGTTTGATTTGAGAGGTGAAATCAAACCCTTTACGCGATTCCCTTCACTCTAAACTCTCAAGTGTTTCATTTTTTTTTTTAAAAAAAATACAAGTGGATAAATTCACCACTCTTCTTTTATTAAAAAAAGTCAACCCATACAAAATCCAACAGATTATATCTTCTCACACCCACAACAAACAAATGAAACCAGCAAAGGTACCCAATCATCTATGTACCAGTGCACAATTATTCTCTATCGATTATTACAATCTTCAAAAAAATATCCAAATTACCAAGTCATCAACAAACATAGCAAAATTTTTATGAGAGCCAAAGTCTTCCAAGTTCAGCCTGTTGCTTCAAAAAGCGCAGTACCAACCCCAGAACACCCACGGTTGTCTCAAGTTTCTGCGTCAAAGTATGCAGCAGCACCCTCCAACTTTCCACCTCATAAGAATGCACCGGTCCTACCATAAGCTGCTCTGGCAATGTTGCAAGGAGAGGTTTTAGGCTCCAAATGCTTTTTTTTTCAGTCTCTCAGACCACAGCCCCTGCCAGTACTCCAATATGCGCCTAATCTCTGTACAAACTGATTTGAGTGAGTGAGGTTGAGCATTATTAAAACAAAGAACATTCCTGTTGGTCCACATAATCCACATTATAGCTGCACACCAGTGCATAAAAGGTTTTTTTTTTTTTTTTTTGTTTCTCAATACTCATAGCAATCAACACCTTATAAAGCATTTCATTAGAAAATGATACATGTGGGCAGTATGTCACATTCAGTGGCTCATGCTTATGAAAATTCAGCATTGAAGAACAAAGAGACAACAAAGAGCAAAGATTGCTCACACCTTTCCTAATTCAAAATAATGTGAACCATGAACTGCAACACGGCGTGCCCCGCTGAAGCTCCACTGGTCATGGTCATTTGGAGCACACCATGAAAACTTTTCCCTCCTTGCCTTTTGGATAGCAACATCTTGCAGCAGATTGTGTATACAACAATAAAAGATGGAACCATTGTTAGCTCTTTGCCCAGCCTGAACCAGCCCCTGCTATACATAGATAAAATAAATTTGCATTGACAAGTCCATTGTTTCATACACGGTCTCTTTAACATGTAAACAATATAGAAAGTTTGACAGAGTCAAGTATTTAATTGAAGCTTTGGCCGGTGAAATAATGAACATTTATGTGTTTTAGTAACAAGTTATACACATATATTCTTATGTTATGACCCAGATTATTTAGAGTTTATTGGTCTATGTATATTTGTTTGGCTGTGTTTGGCAAGAACAACTAGTTCTAAACAACTATTCACAAGAACATTCTTGTTCAAACAAAATATAGAAACAAGAACTAGGCCGGGAACAGCCTGTTCAGCTAGTTAGTGAGTTGTTTGGTTCATCCTTGCTCCTTCTGTTTGTGAACAGTCTTGTTCTAGGTAGTTGCCAAACACAGACTTTATTCTGTAAGCTATATGTGGTATGCATTCATGACTCTTGTAACTGAGAGGGAATAGTCTAATTTATGTTTCACTGGCAATTTTAGTGGATTGGATGTTCAATAAATTCTAAACTGTATGTACTTTGTAATACAAAATATTAGAAATTTCAGTACCCTTCCCTTAAATTTACATTTGTTTGGAGCTTCAATTTAGACCATTTTTTTTGTTGTTCTAATTCTCTATCTTTTTAATACGATCACAATTTTTATCATACATCCCTTAATCCATGTAGCAAATGCATGGTCTGTTTCAAAGCCATACCATTTTTTTTATGACAAGCAAGCATGGGGGTGGGTCATCATGTTAGATTTGATCCAGTAAAGGTTTGGTCCACTAGTAAATGACAGCCATGAAAGGAGCAAACATAGATGACATACCATCTGTAAATTCTCTCTCCGAACTTCCAATATCTTTTGCAAATTAGGAATTTTCTAACAGAAATCTTCGTGACTTTCGGGAGAACAAGTTTCCTCCTACAAAAGGAAAGAGAAAGAAAAAAAAAAGTAGGATCATAGTGGTCAACCTAAATTCCTTTTTCTCCTTTCCATTAAGATTTATACCAGTGAGGTTTGAATTGGATTTTCTTTTCTTTTTTTTTTTTTGAAAAAAAGAGAGGTAGTTTCTTTCTTCTGTTTTAGCCAAGGTTTATATGAAACAGTATCATAGGCACAGATACCATGTATTATCTTTTATAATGGAGCACATCATATAGAATCTAGTCTCATTTTTAGATTTCTTCACAATATGAGAACATAGCTTAAGGTTGGTGATATTAATCTCCTCAACTTTTTCATAGGAATACAACAGATGATATTAAGTACCTGGTAGTTAATGTCATGTTCTGAGCACCACTCCCTTAATTTGAGACTAACCAGAAACACTGAAACAGTAATGATACATGTTTTTACACAATGATCCAAAACAATGTAGCTCCCTGCAGTAGGCAATCTCAAGTTTGACCAAAGATTTCAGCCTTCGTATTTTCATCACTGATATTAATCTTTCACAACCAACAATGTGTATCTCTTCGAGTACTAATGGGAGGGACTCTGCTTGTATAAATTGCAAACAAGAGCACGATGATATTTTTAAGTACTTCAGTTTTTGCACGTAAGGTGGGATTTCCGATCCAATATGGAAATGTAAAATCCAAATAATTATTTATCACTAGCTCTTTAAGGTTAGGATGAGGCTGGAGCCTAACCATCAATGAACAATGATCAATATCAAAACTCGCATCCCCATCAGCATGTGTAAAACTCTAGTAATACATTCCAATATAAAAGTTGAAAGTTATGATACCCATGGAAGTCTATTATCAAGCACCGCAAGTTATGCATGCTTGCAAGATTAGCACAAGGAACATCCTCTAAACTATGCACCTTACGCAATCCTACAATCATGAGTACTTCTGGATCAACAAAATCCTCCAACCATTTTATTGTCCTGCAGTGCCACACTTTTAGTTCTGGCATTCTTATGATTTTGTTTAAACTAGGTGTGGTAGAAAACTGACATATGATTTTCAAAGCTGGAGATTTGTAAGGCTGCCCATATTAGGTGGGAGCTCTTCAAGTATAGAGCACTTCTAGCCTTCAAACAAATGTGTAGAGCACTCCTCAAGGTTTAATATTCACAAGTTCTTGAGTTGACAAGAGGACACAGACGGCACCTTCAAGTTTGGACAATTAGAGATTGTTAGCTCTTCTAAACGAAGACGATTTTTCATATCAGGTGGAAGCTCCTCAAGTGCAAAGCATGACTCAAGTTTTAATTTTCGTAAGGCTTTGAGTTGACAAATAGATACGGGCAATGCCTTGAGGTAAATATATTTTGAAATATGTAGCTCTTCTAAACTAACAAGATTTTCCATATCAGGTGGGAGCTCCTTGAGTGTAGACCACTGAAGTTTTAATTTTCGCAAGGCTTTGAGTTGACAAAAGGACACCGGCAAAGCTTTAATATTTGAAATTCTTAACTCTTCTAAACTAATGAGATTTTCTATATCAGGTGGAAGCTGAAATTTAAAATCCAAACAAGGGCTATAAAATCTTATAATATCTCGTAATGGAAACTTAGATTCAAAACCTGGATCAAGGTTAAGTTTTCGCAAGGCCTTGAGTTGACAAAAGGACACAGGCAACACTCTGAGGGCATCACAACACGAAATTTCTAGTTCTTCTAAACTAATAAGATTTTCTATGCTTTTTGGCAACTCTACAATGTTAGGACAATAATGAAGAGTCATATTTTGCAAGTTATACAAGGAGCATATGCATTCAGGCAGTTTGTCTAAGAGCCAATTATGAAGGGAAAGATAACGAAGATGTTTTAAAGTAAACCATGGAAAATCAGGTTCTACACAGTATGATGCCAATCTTACAGCTCTTAATTTTTGTGCCTCTGCAAAAATAAAAGCTATCCGGAAAGTTTTGAACCAACTGTTATCCAAAATAATAGTGCGCAAGGAAGCAAACTTCCCAGGAGGAGGTTCCACAGTTCTTGTCCATTCACGTATATACAAATGGTATAGTTCTTCAGGAAAATTTTGGACCATGTCCCCCTCAATAGAATAAAATCCATTTCTTGAATTAAATCGCGCCAAATCATGAACCATATCATGCAATGTAAAATGAAATTCCTCCTCCCCATACTTCCCTTCAAAAAATGACCTTTGCCACAATTGCTTTATATATTCCCAACCAATCTTTTCTGCATTCTTTGATCCATTGCTCTGCACATAACCATGAGAAATCCACAATACCACCAATTCATCTGCACTATAGCAGTAATCTCTAGGAAACATGGAACAATATAAAAAACAAGGCTTCAAGTTTGTGGGAAGGCGTGCATAACTTATCTGAAGAGGTGGAAATATCTCATTAGCAGCATCAGATTCCCACAACTCACTTCCTAATATCTCTCTCCAACTCTCTTCTTTTGGCTCGTGCCTCAAAAGGCATGCAATCGACTTTACAGCCAAGGGCAACATTCCACACTTCTTCACAATTTGTTTCCCAATTTCTATCAAATTTGATCTTGTATTCTGAACGAATTCACCAAATGCATAATGCAGAAACAATTGCCAAATTTGTTCTTCTAACATGTAATTAAGGTTGAAAGTTTGCATCGCTTGCATGACTTGTGCAACATGTTTGTTCCTTGTGGTAACCAAGATTTTTACGAAAGATGCTGACATGAAAGGGGCCTGAAATGACTCCCATTGATTTCTATTCTCATTCCACATATCATCTAAAACAAGAAATACACTTTTCCCTCTTATCTCCTCCTCAATTTTTTTTTGCAAAGTACTCAGATTTGCAAGATCACATGATTTCCCTATCAATGACTCGACCACTTCTCTTGTGAGCCTTTGCACATTGAAATCATCTGATATGCACACCCACCCAAATTTATCAAATTTTTGTAGGAATTTTTGGTCATTGTAAACAAGTTGAGCGAGCGTTGTTTTGCCAATGCCCCCCATGCCAACAATTGTCACCCCTGAAATGATTTTACCATCATAATTTTCAGAGGATAATAGACGAATCAGTTCAGCCTTTTCATCCTCTCGCCCAATGATATCAGACTCTACCACAAAGTGGCTGGTTGGAGCTATTTGGAGATCACTGCTGTAACGCCTGGGCCCATCTTCATCAGAGAGTCTCAGTGCTAGTCGATGTTTCTCAATCTCAGCAAACATGCTCCTAATTTGCTTGATTTGATCGAGAATGCCATCTGGCACCTGAAAGTTTTGCTTCATCATTACAATGCAAATATAAATTAATACTAAAATGTGCAATTTGGCCTCAAATCTAACCCAAATTGGTGTTAGTGTCGTCAGACAAGTACAATTTTTAATACCGAAAGTAGTTAGTTGCGAGTCAATTAATTTGCCAATCGTTCATCAAAACATGGAAGTAATCACCTGTACTTGCTTCCTCTTACGAGAATCTGGAGGAGAAGCAGCTCTGGCCTCCACTTGCGCCCGTAGGACTTCATAGCGGTACTCGTCGAGAACATCCTCTGCATCGTATGCAACTCCTCTGAGCTCTTTGAGCCACAGCTTCACTGATTGGTCCATGATCTCTCTCTCCTCTGCATCGTACAGGGTGGCCTTGATCCGCTCCAGCATCCTCATCAATTGCTTCAATTCAGTCTCGATCTGATGGCTTTCTTCCGAAGGAGACGAAGAAGACGAAGGAGCTTGTGGGGATGCAGTGAGAACAGGAATCAATTGTGCACCCAAAGAGAGAAGGTTAGAAATCACACCACCTAACCCCATCTTCTGCTTTCTCTCGATCACAGCTGGCTCGCTTGTTGCCTTTCTCAAATGGGGAAATTTTCTAGCGATGATGAAGGAAAATAGGAATGCACAAAAAGGGAGGAATAGCAAGGTCAATTCAGCTATCAATTATTTTCTAACCATGCCATCACTTTCTTTAGTGACGTCGTAAGGCTCTGATCGGAATGCTTAATTATATGGAATTGATTTCATTTCATTAGAAAAGAATTCATTGGAAACGATTTCAATTGAAAGTTGGTGATCGGAAAGAACATAAAGAGAATTGATAGGAATTGACATTTAACAATCAGAAACCTCTGAAAATTGAAAAGAAATGATTTCTCATCATATGTTTTACCATTTTATCCCCTTACTTATTTCTACACGTACAGTAACACAGAGCAGCAGGTTAGAAGGAATCCAAAGAGGAAAAAAAAGGCAAAAATTGGCCCAGCTGGAATCATGGTAAAAGGTGGGCTAAGAGCAAGAGGTGGAAAGCTTCTACGATATTTTTTTACTAGGTTTTAAAAAAAGCAATCGCTCGAGAAATTTACGATCTCCTATGAGATTTCGATCTAATTGCTCTCTCTGTTAGTACATCGCCATTGTCATATAAAAGAGGATCTGTTTGAGAAGAGAAGGAGAGATGAAATATCGCTGTCCATGGAGAAAGGGTTTTATCGGTGGAGACTGGAGAGGGGCATTTTTGTCCAACGAAAAATGTGTTCGTTCGCTTGATTAAAATCCCACGAAATTTCTTGGTTTTTCGTCGGAATTCTCCGACGATAAATTTTCCTACCAAATCTCACCAATTGAAATCGTTTCTCACGTGTTAACCGTTTCCGATCATGAAATTAGCAGGATCGGAAAAATCCATTTCCGATTCTCACGGAAAATATACTTTCCGATCAGGGCCTAATTCTTTATGATAATATTAGTCAACAAACAAGTTATGACGAAGTTTATAATCTATGTTAATTAGAAAATATTTACGTCTACAAATTTTAGAAGACTCAAGTGATCAAATCCAAGGCAATTTTTTTTTTAAAAAAAAAAATAAATAAATTCAGGCCCGTAGGCTCTCAACTCCAAGTCTCCAACTCCTTTTTGCTATGTTTTCTAGATAATAGACTAGATTTAAATCTAACTTTACGCTTATTATTAGAAGTATATAATAACTAGACGTTCACAATAGCCATTATTTATCGAGAAGTTTGAGCTTTTGGTTTTTAGCTATAATTTGATTTTGTATGTTTATTATAAAAATGAATATAGATAAAGGGACTAATTATAAGCTATTATGTTTATTCACTCAAAATCTATTATTCGATTTAGCTATGCTGTTTTTCCATAAACCCTTTCCGTGTGATCATTGTTTACAGGAGATTGCCGTTATAATATGATATATAATACTAGTTATGGCAGTTGCAGCTTCGCTGCGCTATGATTTTTTTTATTGAGAATAATTAAAACTATTTTGTAATTTTTTTGGTCTATTTGGTAACATATAGTTTGTTAAGAAATGTAATGTAACACTATTAAAAAATACGAAAATTGCAAAGAAAATTACAAATTTTTATAATTTATTGGAACAAATTCGCATAACTGAATCTCTACTACTTATAAATGCACGCAAACAAAAGATGTAAACAATTCATATAAAAGGAGTAAACATGTCATATAAAAGGGTGTTAAACATTTCTTATATCAATTATAGACCATTGATTTGTGTGATTTGATTTGATCAGTGGTCTAGATTAAGCCAGACTTTTTATTAGAAAAAATTAAGTTACTACCAAATTAGCTATTTATTTAAAAGGAAAGACTAAATTATTGATTTTACCGTATCTTTATTGTCTAATATGTAAAGTTTTATATGAAACAAAAATAATATCAAAATGTTATTTTCTTATTTGCCCGCATATTGAGGGCATCTTTTGCTAGTATACATAAAATGTGGATTTTTTTTTTTTTTATTTTAGTACATATTTTTCTGAAGTAGTGCATCCCTTTTTTTTTTTTTTTTCTTTGGGAAGATTCATTTCTTTTGAACTGTAAGGAAAAAAATAAGACGAATTAGTATCACTATTTTTAAATATTGTGATTATATAGATATTTTTTTTAGTCAAACTTTTTTTTCCCTTAAATACGAAATTGACACTTTTGTACACTAATAACCTTCTCAATTTTAGTTTGAATGGTGTGGACGAAAGGAAAGGAAAGTATTTTTTTTTTATTTCTTGTACTTATATTTTTTACCCATATTTTTTGTTGTATTATTTTAGAAAGTTGCATTAGAATCTATATTTTAGTATTTCTACAAAACTGTGTAATAGAAAAGGCAATAAGATTTTATATGATTAAGTTAATTTAAATTGTTTATTTAGACAATTAATAACAATTTTCATTAAGAGAGTAATGAAAATGATTTCTAATATTATTACCTAACAAAGAAAATATTTTACTTTTTCAAAAATATTTGTAGACCTGTGAATCAAATTGCTCTGATTGTGGTCAGACCAGATCTCTTCAAAACTCTTATTTACTTTTGTTCTCCTTCTCTTTGACAATGTGTTGAACAACCATTGCTATGAATAATTAATTACCACTTACCAATTTATTTCATACCCATTGTGACATGACTCTCCTAGCGATCATATTCTGTAAGGTACAAACATGGCTTAATTCAGAATTTATACATGAAATGAAACTTTGGAAAACATACCAAATAATTTGAGAAATAATGAATTTATTACTGTATACATATCAACCCATCCTCGAAATTAATTGCCCTTTCTCATGGATTCTAGCAAACAATCCAGTAACTCAAGCACATGCTCTGACTACAACATCCCTATTGCCAATTGCCAATTGCCAATTTAATAAAAGTACTCAAGAGTCTAGTAAAATGAAACAAAATCACTATAAATAAAGAAAAAAGAAATTCAACCAGTCTCAGTTATTGATGCATTGTACAAACTTGAATTAATAGAAAACAAAAGAGAATATAATTACTTTGCTGTATAGCCAAATATAGAAAATTTTAAGTATTAGAAAAACCTTGGATGTATTGAAAAGGCAGCGCACTGTACCATACAAGAAAAGGCAGAGCAGTGTTCCCTCTTGTTATGAAATTTTCACAGCAATTTGTCTCATTAGAAGTACCTATCATTTAATTTCTCATATAATTTAATTTTCGACAATTACAACTATCTTTTTCTCATTTTAGTTCTCAAATTAGATCATTGGTACTTAAGCCCATGAAATGAATGAAAGGAGCAACCACCACTCTCTCTTCATAGTTACATGCAACTCTGATGCTAAGGTCTCAGGCATAGTATTGGAACTGGTACACTTTCCTGTACCAGTCGGCATTGATGTATTACCATGAACTCTCATTGTTATCAACGTTTCTTCATGACCTGTAAAATTATAAGGAAACAAAATTAATTAGAATAATAATGAATCTTGTTTATTTTAAATTAAAACTTGCTAAATAGCAAAAACATAAGAAATAAAAGATGTGGTATGCCCAAATGAATATTAAACAATAAATGAAAAGTTCTGGTATACACATGTCAAACTTTGTTTAATCTGATATGCATGCCATTAGAAGATGCAATTTGAGAACTTTGAGAACTTTGAGAACTTCTATGCCTTATGGAAATATTTTGATATCAATTAAAGAGAGACCGCATATGTTATGTACCTCCTGATCCAAATATGGATCATAAATAAACAAATCACAAATATGTATCACTTTATGGCATCAATCTCCAACCAAAACAACAACCTAAATCAACAGACTTTTAACATATAATTAATTACCTACTATGAAAAAGAATAGAACAAACAAAATACCTTGAGAGAAGATCAAACCGAGAGAGAGATCTGTATTGACATAAAGCTGCTCATTATTTTTAGCAGTAACTCCAGACTCACCGCTACTCGAGCTGCACCCGGTACTCATCTCCCTTGCAGGAGACCTTGCACATCTCTCATTATTTTTAGCACTTACTCTTTCTGTTGCTGGTACCTTCTCTCTTGATTCTTGCCAATAACCCATGCCACTGGTTCTTAACAGCATTGTCAGTTCGGCCCGGTAATTGTTTTGCAATCAGAGACCACTTATTTCCATAAAATTCATGTGCTGCGAGTAATTTCTCATCCTCTATGTCAGTGAAAGCCCCCTTGTTGATTCTTGGGTCGAGCTCGTTGTACCACCTCAACCTACAATTCTTTGCTGATATTGCAAAAACAACAAAAAGAGACTCAAAATCATAACCAAATAAGAGGAAGATTTTTTAAATTGCTCGTTTCCAATGATACCAAATGTCCTAATAGACCATTGAGTTGTGCCATGTGAAAATCGACTCAAAATGGTACACAAAAAAGATGAAATTTTTTCAAAAGAAATTCAACTGGTCTCAGTTATTGATGCATTGTACATGAACTAAAAGTACATTAATTGAAGGCATGTAAAAAGCAATTCCCACTGAAGAAATGCGCTTACTTTTAAAATAGCCAAATTTGTGTTTTGTGCATTGCCCAACAAATATATGAAATGAGAATCTGTATATATGTTCTATCAAAGTTGTGTACGTCCCACAATATTGTCTATGCCTCATGGAGAAATGTTTTATCATCTTATTTGAACTTTTGATTCTTCCAATAATTAGTCAGTGAGGCCCACATTCTATATGCACAAACAAACAATTTCAGTTAGAAAATAGTATATGATATCACAAACCATAAATAAATTCAATTATTTCTGAAAATAGCTATATCTAGAGAAATAGCTAGCTTGAAAAACACAATATCTCTAGCATCTACTCTATAATTAATCCGAAAATTCCACATAGAAGGCACATAAAATAAATTCAGATTTTATTGGTATTATGACTGCTATTTTTGTACTTATTAAACTGAGAATACACACAAATTGAAATAATTTCAATTTTCACTATTTATTGGTACAACAGTTTATGTCAAATCCCAATTAATTATTGCTCAGTAGCTTGCAAAACGGTAAAACCAATAACCCATTGTATTAAATACACTATTGCTATCTTTGAAGAGTTTTTATTTTCCTAAATGATAGTTTTCTCATAAAACACCAAATCAGGAGTATGTATTATGAGGCTATACTTCATATGATGTTGCATATAATATGTTTTTAACAATAAAAGTTAAAATTAAAATAAAGAGTAATTTGATATATCACATTGTAAATAAAGAGTTATTGGACAACCTAAAAAATGAAATTCCATTGATAACATATGCATGAGAAGATTCAATATTGTCCATAAAGTGAACCCAATTTCAGAGTAAGTCAAAACTACATAATCTGTTTAGGCAGGGACTTAAAAGCTAGTGAGCTGTATGGAATCAAAATCTACAAAAACAAAAAGAAATCTAGTCGAAACTATTAATAAATCGTTTGTATCATAAAATTGCTGTAGACCAACCAAAAATATTTCATTATGTGGGCATATAACAGTTGGTCTTTATTTATTTTTTTTATTTCTTCTTTTAGTTCATGTACTTTTAGTTAATGAGAAATATGAATTTTTGAGATTATACCAGGTTCACCTTTTTTCACCCATTACCAGGCCAGATTACCTTGGTTGTATTGTAGCAGGTAAGCTTGAAGCCTTGAACTGACTTGTTGGCATTTGCAATGTTCTGCCCCTTAATTAAAATGCAATTGAATGAACTATTGCCTAAAATTACATGAAATTTTCAATTGCAATGATTGAGTATTCTTGTGAATTTTGTAAAACAACTATGGCTTGGGGAAATCCAATTTCCAGATCCACCAAATCACTAATCAACGTGTTATCTAATTGGACCAGTTTGAAACCAACTTAGCAGGTTGACCCTTCTCAGTGCTGATCAATCCTCCAAAAAAAAGTCAACAACAGTACAAAAAAAAAAAAAAAAAAAAGTAAAGTCACCCAACCTGAACCTACTTGAGTTAACCTATTGCCACCGCTTGTACCTAGAGTAGTCAACCAAATTCCATATCAATCATGAATCTGTTACACATCTATTTACATTCATATCATGAAAAAATTCAAAGAAAAAGGTAAAATAAATAAATAAATAAATAACAGCGCAATGTCACTGACCAGAAAGTGCCGGCATCAGGCAGAAGGAACATAGCGAAATTGCAAGCATTCTGACCGACTCTTGACCCAGCCTTCCTCCAATTGAGCAATCTCGCTGCATCAGGCGAGTCCTTGGCCAGACCCAGCACATCCACCAGGCAGTATGCCAGAGCAGCCTCCAAGTCAGTAGGTTGCCCTCTCCTGGTCCAGACTGAGAGTGTGCATATGTTATAGAGGAACATGTAATTCTCATTATTTATGGTACTTAATCGACTGATGATGGCCCACCTCCCTCTAAGGACATACTTGAGTTCATTACTAACTTAAGAGGAAGAAGCGGAGAGAAGATTTGAGTACGGGAGAGGGAGAGGGAGAGGGAGAGGGAGAGGCGATGGTCTGATAGGTCTAAAAAGAGAGAAAAAAGGACGATCAGATTTTAGCGTAAACGGACGAACGGTTGAGATTTCCGCAACGATTGCGGCATGAGATTTAATTAATACTTTAGAGCGTGGTTGGCAGAGGAGGAGGAGGGCAGTGCGAAAGGAGGGGGCTGGGGGTGTCAGGTGTGGCGTGGTCGGCGAAAGAGGAAGAGGCAGTTAGCGATGGCTAAGCTAAAAAGAGGAGAAAATCAAAGCGATGTGAGGCGTATCAGTTGGCAGAGGAGGGGCTGGAGGTGAGGCGGGCAGTTGGCGGAGGAGGCGGCGGGAGCGATCTGTCGGAGGAGAGGAAAAAGAGGCGACAGCTATTTTTGTTTTTCTGTTGTCGATGAGAGAGGAGAAAAGAAAAGAGAGGCGAAGGAAGAAGAGACGCGAAAGAAATTGATAAATGGATCAGATCGATCGATCGATCGCGGAAAAAATAGAGGGCTCAGATTTCGATCGAGGTTTAATTAATACCATAGATGTCTAGCAGAAAAGAAAACTATATAAACTTGATAAGATCTCAAGAATTAACAAACAAAAAAAGTATTCTTTTTACGATCATTTTACTAGCTCGATTTCAGCCGGTCATGAAGTTTGTACCTGTAGGTTTAACATCAAATGATAAACACAGTAAAAGAAAAATACAATGTTTTGCCTATATCTTCGCCTAAATCTCAAGAAGATATATTATATTCTTGTTGAACCTAAATTTTCGCAATAAAAAAAAGAAAATTACAAGAGCTTAAGAAATTCTCAGAAAATATCAAGTAGCCTCCATGTCACATCCCTCGCCACGAAATGTGAAAGTGCACCCGTAATATAGCAAACAAACAAAACAATATATTCGTGCTATTAATATAGCAAACAAACAATATATATCTCACATTATTTATTTTACACCTACAATATATATCATTGACCTTGTAATTTAGTTAAAAACTATTATCGTAAAGAATTAATTTGACATTTTTTCAGCGTGAAACAAAGGTACTAACTGTTACCCATTATATAGTTTATATATATTTCATTACCAATGACACAAGTACACAACTAACATGGTAATTTAGTAATGACATTTTTCTAATTTCAAATTTTTCGACTGGTATATTTTAAAGGTTAAAATTGGCAAATTAATTTATCAAAGCAAAAAAAAAAAAAAAACCGATGGAAGGGAAAATAAGAGAACAGATAGACCTCTTCGATCCACGCTAATCTTTACGATTCGTAAATTGGTGAAGAGTGAGGTAATAAAAGTCTCCCAATTCCATCTCAGTTCTTCAATCTCTCGACTTAAATTGCGCATTCACACTTTCACAGCCCAAAATGCTGAGAGAAACTTAACTATGTTTGATTTGAGGGGTGAAATCAAACCCTTTACGCGGTTCACTTCACTCTAAACTCTCAAGCGTTTCATATTTTTTTTTAAAAAAAAACAAGTGGATAAATCCACCACTATTCTTTTATTAAGAAAAGTTAACCCATACAAAATCCAACAGATTATATCTTCTCACACCCACAACAAACAAATGAAACCAGCAAAGGTACCCCATCATCTATGTACCAGTGCACAATTATTCTCTATCGATTATTGCAATCTTCAAAAAATATCCAAATTACCAAGTCATCAACAAACACAGCAAAATTTTTATGAGAGCCAAATTCTTCCAAGTTCAGCCTGTTGCTTCAAAAAGCGCAGTACCAACCCCAAAACACCCACGGTTGTCTCAAGTTTCTGCGTCAAAGTATGCAGCAGCACCCTCCAACTTTCCACCTCATAAGAATGCACCGGTCTTACCATAAGCTGCTCTGGCAATGTTGCAAGGAGAGGTTTTAGGCTCCAAATGCTTTTTTTCAGTCTCTCAGACCACAGCCCTGCCAGCACTCCATTATGCGCCTAATCTCTGTACAAACTGATTTGAGTGAGGTTGAGCATTATTAAAACAAAGTACATTCCTGTTGGTCCACATAATCCACATTATAGCTGCACACCAGTGCATAAAAGCTTTTTTTTTTTTCTTTTCTGAATATTCATAGCAATTAACACCCTATTAAGCATTTTATTAGAAAATGATACTTGTCGGCAGTATGTTACATTCAGTAGCCCATGTTTATGACAATTCAGCATTGAAGAAAAGATTGCTCACACCTTTCCTAATTCAAAACAATGTGAACCATGAACTGCAACACGGCGTGCCCCGCTGAAGCTCCACTGGTATGGACATTTTGGAGCACTATGAAAACTTTTCCTTCCTTGGCCTTTTGGATAGCAACATCTTGCATCAGATTGTGTATACAACAATAAAAGATGGAACCATCATTAGATCTTTGCCCATCTTGAATCAGCCCCTGCTATACATTGATAAAATAAATTTACATTGACAAGTCCATTGTTTCATACATGGTTTCTTAACATGTAAACAATGTAGAAAGTTTGACAGAGTCAAGTATTTCATTGGAGCTTTGGGTGAAATAATTAACATTTACGCGTTTTAGTAACAAGTTATAAATAGATATTATTCTGTTATGTTATGACCCAGATTATTTAGGGGTCTATATTTGTTTGGCTGTGTTTGGCAAGAACAACTAGTTCTAAACAGCTAGTTCACGAGAACATTCTTGTTCAAACAAAATATAAAAACAAGAACTAGGTCGGGAACAGCCTGCTAGTTAGTGAGTAGTTTGGTTCATCCTTGTTCCTTCTGTTTGTGAAGAGTCTTGTTCTAGGTAGTTGCCAAACACAGCCAAATTTATTCTGTAAGCTAAATGTGTATGTATTCATTGACTCTTGTAAGTGAGAGGGAATAGTCTAATTTATGTTTCACTAGAAATTTTAGTGGATCGGATGTTCAATAAATAATATAATGTATGTACTTTTTAACATAATTGTTAGAAATTTCAGTACTCTTCCCTTAAATTTGCATTTGTTTGAAGCTTCAATTGGGACCATCTTATTGTTGTTCTAATTCTCTCTCCTTTTAACATGATGACAATTGTTATCATACATCCTTAAACCATGTGGCAGATGTAGTCTGTTTCAAAGCCATACCATAGGGATCATCATGTTGGATCTGGTCCAGTAGAGGTTTGGTGCATTGGTAAATGAGAGTCACGGAATGAGCAAACATAGGTGACATGCCATCTGTAAGTTCTCTCTCAGAACTTCCAAATATCTTTGGAAATTAGGAATTTTCTAACAGTGATCTTCATGACTTTTGGGAGAACAAGTTTCCTCCTACAAAAAGAAAGAGAGGAAAATAAAATATATATATATATATATATATAAGTAGGATCATAGTGGTCAACCTAAATTCCATTTTTCCTTTCCATATACCCGTGAAGTTTGGATTGGTATTTTTTTATCCTTAAAAAACAAGAGGTAGTTTCTTTCTTCTGTTTTAGCTAAGTTTTTAACTTAATAAAGTTTCTTTCCTACTGGATCGAACAGAGGTAAACCAGGCTGGGACTGTATTATTCAAATATCATCTTGTGTAATTGCACTAATGTACGCCCCCCCTCCCCCCCCCCCCCCCCCCCCCCCAAGTATGATTAAAGAATATAAAGGATCACAGCTGCTAAGCAACAGTATCATAGGCATATATATTATTTATTATCTTTTATAATGGACTACATCATGCAGAATCTAGTCTCAATTTAGTTTTTTCATAATATGAAAACATATACAGCTTAAGGTTGGTGATATTAATCTCCTCAATTTTTTTCGCAGGAATACAACAGATGATATTAAGTACCTGGTAGTTAATCATGTTCTGAGCACCACTCCCTTAATTTTTGAGACAACCAGAAACAGTAATAAACTAATAATACATGTTTTTACACAATGATCCAAACAACGTAGCTCCCTGCAGTCGGTAATCCCAAGTTTGACCAAAGATTTCAGCCTTTGTATTCCTGTCACAAATATTAACCTTTCACAACAATCAATTAGTATCTCTTCGAGTCCTAATGGGAGGGACTCTGCTTGTATAAATTGCAAACAAGTGCACCATGATATTTCTAAGTACTTCAGTTTGTCAAGGCTACCAAACAGAAGCAGTGTAATAAATTTGCAATTCACTAATTTAATACTTTCAAGTGATGCACATAAGATTGGATTTCCGATCCAATGTGGAAATGTAAGATCCAAATAATTCTTTTTCACTAGCTCTTTAAGGTTAGGATGAGGCTGGGGCCTAACCGTTAATGAACAATGATCGATATCAGAACTTGCATCCCCGTCATCATCATCGTCATCAATGTAAAACTCTAAGAATACATTTGCATTTACATTCCAATAATAATCTTGAAAGTAATGAATACCATGGAAGTCTATTATCGAGCACTGCAAGTTATGCATGCTTGCAAGATTTGCACAACGAACATCCTCTAAACTATGCACCTTACTCAATCCTACAATCAGGAGTACTCCGTCAAGATCAACAAAATTCTCCAACCATTTTATTGTCCTGCAGCAAAGCCACACTTTTAGTTCTGGCATTCTTATGATTTTGTTTAAACTAGGTGGTAGAGAACTGACATTACTACCTCTGATTTTCAAAAGCTGGAGATTTGTAAGGCTCCCCATATTAGCTGGAGCCCTTCCAGTTTAGAGCACCCCTTAATTTCTAATTTTCGCAAGGCCTTAAGTTGACAAAGGGACAAAGGCAACGCCTTGAAGTTGTAACAACCAGAGATTGTTAGCTCTTCTATACTAATAAGATTTTCCACATCAGGTGGAAGCTCCTTAAGTCTATACCACCTCTTAA
Organism: Rhynchospora tenuis; assembly: GCA_027725995.1. Classification (NCBI taxonomy): domain Eukaryota; kingdom Viridiplantae; phylum Streptophyta; class Magnoliopsida; order Poales; family Cyperaceae; genus Rhynchospora; species Rhynchospora tenuis. Next base: position 151,461,221 of record CM050888.1, on the reverse strand, counting down.
GTTCTAATTTTCGCAAGGCCTTGAGTTGACAAAAAGGTACAAGCAATGCCCCAAGGTCAGCACATTCTGAAATTTTAAGCTCTTCTAAACTAACAAGAATTTTCATATCAGGTGGAACCTCCTTAAATCTAGTGCACGACTCAAGTTTTAATTTTCGCAATGCTTTGAGTTGACAAAAGGATATTGGCAAAGCCCTAAGGCGAGTACAACTTGTAATTTTTAGTTCTTCTAAACTAATAAGATTTCCTATGCTTTTTGGCAACTCTACAATGTTAGGACAATAATGAAGAGTCATATTTTGCAAGTTATACAAGGAGCATATGCATTCAGGCAGTTTGTCTAAGAGCCAATTATGAAGGGAAAGATAACGAAGATGTTTTAAAGTAAACCATGGAAAATCAGGTTCTACACAGTTTGATGCCAATCTTACAGCTCTTAATTTTTTTGCCTCTGCAAAAATAAAAGCTATCCGGAAAGTTTTGAACCAACTGTTATCCAAAATAATAGTGCGCAAGGAAGCAAACTTCCCGGGAGGAGATTCCACAGTTCTTGTCCATTCACGTATATACAAATGATATAGTTCTTCAGGAAAATTTTGGACCATGTCCCCCTCAATAGAATAAAATCCATTTCTTGAATTAAATCGTGCCAAATCATGAACCATATCATGCAATGTAAAATGAAATTCCTCCTCTCCATACTTCCCTTCAAAAAATGACCTTTGCCACAGTTGCTTTATATATTCCCAACCAATCTTTTCTGCATTCTTTGATCCATTGGTCTGCACATAACCATGAGAAATCCACAATACCACCAATTCATCTGCACTATAGCGGTAATCTCTAGGAAACATGGAACAATATAAAAAACAAGACTTCAAGTTTGTGGGAAGGCGTGCATAACTTATCTGAAGAGGTGGAAATATCTCATTAGCAGCATCAGATTCCCACAACTCACTTCCTAATATCTCTCTCCAACTCTCTTCTTTTGGTTCGTGCCTCAAAAGGCATGCAATCGACTTTACAGCCAAGGGCAACATTCCACACTTCTTCACAATTTGTTTCCCAATTTCTATCAAATTTGATCTTGTATTCTGAACGAATTCACCAAATGCATAATGCAGAAACAATTGCCAAATTTTTTCTTCTAACATGTAACTAAGGTTGAAAGTTTGCATCGCTTGCATGACTTGTGCAACATGTTTGTTCCTTGTGGTAACCAAGATTTTTACGAAAGATGCTGACATGAAAGGGGCCTGAAATGACTCCCATTGATTTCTATTCTCATTCCACATATCATCTAAAACAAGAAATACACTTTTCCCTCTTATCTCCTCCTCAATTTTTTTTTGCAAAGTACTCAGATTTGCAAGATCACATGATTTCCCTGTCAATGACTCGACCACTTCTCTTGTGAGCCTTTGCACATTGAAATCATCTGATACGCACACCCACCCAAATTTATCAAATTTTTGTAGGAATTTTTGGTCATTGTAGACAAGTTGAGCGAGCGTTGTTTTGCCAATGCCTCCAGTGCCAACAATTGTCACCCCTGAAATGATTTTACCATCATAATTTTCGGAGGATAATAGACGAATCAGTTCAGCCTTTTCTTCCTCTCGCCCTATGATATCAGACTCTACCACAAAGTGGCTGGTTGGAGCTATTTGGAGATCACTGTTGCAACGCCTGGGCCCATCTTCATCAGAGAGTCTCAGTGCTAGTCGATGTTTCTCAATCTCAGCAAATCTGCTCCTAATTCGCTTGATTTGATCGAGAATGTCATCTGGCACCTGAAAGGTTTGCTTCACCATTACAATGCATACATAAATCAATCCTAAAATGTGCAACTTGGCTTCAAATCTAACCCAGCTGGTCTTAGTGTCGCCAGACAAGTAAACTTTTAAATACCGAAACTAGTCAGAAGGAAGGTTCAAAAATGACCGCTACATCGTTGCGAGTAAATTAATTTGCCAATCGTTCATCAAAACATGGAATTAATCACCTGTACTTGCTTCCTCTTACGAGAATCTGGAGGAGAAGCAGCTCTGGCCTCCACTTGCGCCCGTAGGACTTCATAGCGGTACTCGTCGAGGACATCCTCTGCATCGTATGCAACTCCCCTGAGCTCTTTGAGCCACAGCTTCACTGATTGGTCCATGATCTCCCTCTCCTCTGCATCGTACAGGGTGGCCTTGATCCGGTTCAGCATCCTCATCAATTGCTTCAATTCAGTCTCGATCTGATGGCTTTCTTCCGAAGGAGACAAAGAAGACGAAGGAGCTTGTGGGGATGCAGTGAGAACAGGAATCAATTGTGCACCCAAAGAGAGAAGGTTTGAAATCACACCGCCTAGCCCCATCTTCTGCTTTCTCTCGCTCGCACTCACACGCTCACAGCTCCTCACTCACTGCCTTTCTCGAATGGGGAAAGTTTAACATATACATATTATACATATTAATTTGGATCGGGAATCACTACAAAAACCTACAGTAACCTTATTTCATTTTGTGCACGTGGTTCTATAGAATTTACTTTTGGACTCTCTCTGATTTGTGGTTCTTACAATTAGATTTTCTCATGGTAATTTGTGCGCCTGGTTGTTAGTTGGCTACTGCCTACTTGGCTAGTCATTTGTTAAGGTCCGCACTTCTAATTATGAGGTTAGTGCATATACAAAACGAAACCTTATTTATTTCTCTCACCTTCGTCTTTTCCTCTCTCTGTGCAGACGAAGTGTGAAAACATTTTCCAAAAAAAACAGAAACCAGCTACTTTAGTGAAAAGGCTCATATTCCTTTCCAACCATGAAGTCCAACAAACAAATAACAACCAAAATAATTTTTGCAAACGTTGTATTACTACTATTAAGATTGTTAATACTGTTCCATATTGTGCTTAGATTGGTGCAATCTAAGTGAATATTTTTAGTATTAAACCTATTGAAACTAACCCAAAAGTTACATTATTTAGACCATATCTCTCTCTTTTGATCAGATTCTCATAGGTCAAGATTCTATTATGAATTGCTAGCCATAAAAAGCACTTAACTTTAAGGAAAATCTTTAGATGCCAGATAGTATGTTTCAAACTACAAGTAATCCTCCATTATTAAGAAAACTATAAAAGATCTGACTGTACAGATTCCACCTAATCAATTGTTCATTATATCATAGCAATTGTTCTAAGCAGAATTTTATTCTTTTTTTCAATAAAAAATTTTAATTTTGTGATTAGCACGTCAAATACTCCAGAGGATTTTAAACAAGCACACATGCTTTGAGAAATGCAATTAGCTGAATAAAATTAGAAATTAGAATTAACCAATGTGTGTAACCCTTTTTATTAAGTAAAAAAAAAAAAAAATCTTAGAACTAACGCCTTGCTAGTACATGATGCTAACTTCGACGCCTAAAATACTAACTTAGTAAAACCTAAACAAAGCGAGTAAACCCCTGCCTGCAGTTGTTCCCGAATCCTTATCCCGTGCCGCGCGGCAAGCGTGCCGCGCACCATCCGAGCCGTTCGATTTGATCCGAGCGGTTCATTTTTTTCGGGCCTATTAGATTCACGGGGCTCCCTTATCCATCAGATTTCGATCAGACGGCCCACAGAGGTGCGCGGCACAGGATTTGGTTTCGTTGTTCCCGGGCACGCTCTATAACTTTTATTTTGTTAGACAAAGATACAAAGTTGTTCCTTGCCTTTCCAGATGCTTTCCACACCTTGGACAACTCGAGTCTTAACTAACGTGAAACTTAAATCTAACTGATTTAATTGCACCTTTCACGGATCATTCTTGTCCAGTACCAGCTTGTTCTTGAGTGGCTAGGAACCCCTCCTACCATGTGCAACGGCTAGTAAATATTGATCAATGTGTACTTTTGGCTTTTCTTTTGTGTTGATTGGCAATCACGCATTTATATTAAAGATATTTTGCCACCAAATTATACTAAACCACGGATCTTTGGACTTTTCTGTTTGTTTCAGAATGATTCTAAAATGCACTGCAATTGATGGGAAAAAAAAATAATGCAGAAGCTTAATATTAGCTGAAATGCAATTTAAATAGGTCGTTTGGATGGCAATAAAATTAGGATTTGTTGTTGGAATAATTAATATTATTTCTAAACGATCAAGAATAAATTTTTGGAGATTTAAAGAGTTATATTTATGTTGTTGGAGATCAAGAATAAAAATTAGGATTAGTTGTTGATTGTGCAACAACAGATTGTTCAGGCATTCTAGAATAAACGCAGCAACATAGCGTAGTGGATTCTAAGGAAGAGGCTTCATTAGACATTGCTAGTTAACAGAATATTTTTAAAACTAATACATTAACCGCATGTGTCAGCTCTCTTTAAAGCCTCCTTTGGGCTTCGGCTATTTTGCGCAAGTGTAGGTAATGAAAAATAATTTAATAAAAGAAATCTAAAAGTGATAAAGTATCTGTACGACATTTTAACTACAAACAAAACTAGGCCGTTGTCTGGCACAAACGTCAAGTCTTGAGGTTTCTTACATATATTGCTGAGCTTTAACATTTCAACATGGTCAAGTTACAGCTGTAGTATTCCCTTTGGTAAAAATTAATGCAGTCCTCACTCATTGTTTATATACAAAGAGAACTTAAGGTTCGACATTAAATATGCCTTTTGTGATTGATTGTAGATTTCAGTAGAGAAAGAAGAGCATGGAGAAAGATTATATAATAATTTAATCAATTCAGTCTCGATCTGATGGATTTCTTCCGAAGGAGATGAAGAAGACGCAGGAGCTTGTGGGGAAGCAGTGAGAACAGGAATCAATTGTGCACCCAAAGAGAGAAGGTTTGAAATCACACCGCCTAGCCCCATCTTCTGCTTTCTCTCGCTCGCACTCACACGCTCACAGCTCCTCACTCACTGCCTTTCTCGAATGGGGAAAGTTTAACATATACATATTATACATATTAATTTGGATCGGGAATCAGTAATCACTACAAAAACCTACAGTAACTTTATTTCATTTTGTGCACGTGACGTGGTTCTATAGACTTTACTTTTGGACTCTCTCTGATTTGTGCGCCTTGTTCTGCATAAGAAACATGTTTGAAGTTTGAACTTTGTTGTTCTACTGGATAGACATAGTATACGACTTCAAATGTGGGTCCCGGTACCTTTATCATGTTTCTGCAAGGATAAGTAGGGCTGTCAAACGTGGTTAACGACCACGGAAATTATCATTATCGTTATCGTTATGTTTAATTAAACAGCACAAATTAATTTGCCGTTAACCACATCATTAATTAAACGGTACAAAAATGAATTTCGTAAATCGTTTTGTTTAAGTTAACGATATAAACGATTTAACGTTAAATCATAGTAGTGAAAAAAAATTTGCTCAAATCCTCAAAAAAAGGAAAAAGATGAACAGAAATGTGCAATCTATTTACTTGCCCTGTTTTCTGGACCCGGGAATTACAGCTAGCTATCAATCTTATCCTCCGAGAGCTAGCACGAGAATAGAAAAGAATTCAAATTTGTCCAAGAATTTTTAACAAAATATTCGACAAAATTTTAACTTTGCTCAAATTCCTGCTAACATTGTCCAAAATCAAAACTCAAGCTTGCTTAATAAAAAATATTCAACAAATTTAAACTGCCTTGAAAAAAATTGACACAAAATACATTTTTGGACCTATTAGTTCTTCTTTGCAAACCCAAATCTGAAAACTAAATCTAGATCAGAGACCTTCCAAAGTTCCAAGCAACACCTTGATCCGAGATCCTCTCTAGTTTTTGCCTCTGTTGATCCTCTAGTCTGGCGACCTCTTCCCATCCGAACTCCGTCGTAAATGGCGGAGGCAGAAGTGCCTGGTGGAGAGGCGACCCAAACGGAGGACTAGCCAGAGATAGGTTTCCATTTCTCTATTTTTTCTTTATTTTTTCTCAAATGGAGTTAAGACAGAACATGGATTAATGTGTGCGAGAGGGAGAAAAAGAAAAGAGGAAGAAAGGAGGAAGAGACAACGCTACTGCTGTGCTTCTCGAGTAGAGCCCCTCGTTTTCTCCGCCAACTTTCTTTGCTATTTCGATAATTCTAAACTCGTAGAATACTCAACGCGAAAACGAAATAACGAAAACGGTACACTCAATTCCGTTTACCGTTTCGTTTATGTGTATGGTATATCAGTCTATTTCATCTGCCGTTTCGTTTTATTAACGAAATGAATTTCGGTTTTGTTATTCGTTCCGTTTCGGCATAACGGAATGGCAAAACGTTAAATGGGCTTCCGTGGACAGCCCTAGGGATAAGTATGGCTACTGCCTACTTGGCTAGTCATTTGTTAAGGTCCGCACTTTTAATTATGAGGTTAGTGCATATACAAAACGAAATCTTATTTATTTCCCTCACCTTCGTCTTTTCCTCTCTCTGTGCAGACCAAGTGTGAAAGCATTTTCCAAAAAAACAGAAACCAGCTACTTTAGTGAAAAGGCTCTTATTCCTTTCCAACCATGAAGTCCAACAAACAAATAACAACCAAAATAATTTTTGCAAACGTTGTATTACTACTATTAAGATTGTTAATACTGTTCCATATTGTGCTTAGATTGGTGCAATCTAAGTGAATATTTTTAGTATTAAACCTATTGAAACTAACCCAAAAGTTACATTATTTAGACCATATCTCTCTCTTTTGATCAGATTGTCATAGGTCAAGATTCTATTATGAATTGCTAGCCATAAAAAGCACTTAACTTTATGGAAAATCTTTAGATGCCAGACAGTATGTTTCGAACTACAAGTAATCCTCCATTATTAAGAAAACTATAAAAGATCTGACTGTACAGATTCCACCTAATCAATTGTTCATTATATCATAGCAATTGTTCTAAGCAGAATTTTATTCTTTTTTTTCAATAAAAAATTTTAATTTTGTGATTAGCACGTCAAATACTCCTCATCTTTCTTCGAAAATAGTAAATACAAATTCTTTTTCGTTTTTTTCAGCGTTAACTTCCGCCTGAAATGTTCAAAGAAAAATTTTAATTGCACAATTAACAGTTGATAATTGGAATTGCTTGCAGGACAAGATGTAGATTCGTGAAAACCTTAACAGGAAAGACGACGCTCGAGGTGGAGAGCAGCGACACAATTGACAATGTGAAAGCGAAGATTCAGGACAAGAAATTAGACATCCCGCCAGACCAGCAACGGCTGATATTCTCCGGGATGCAGCTTGGGACGGAAAGACCCTGGGCGACTACAATATCCAGAAGGAGTCGATGCTGCATCTGGTGTTCAGGCTCAGAGGTGGCTACATCTGGGACAATGAACTCAAGCGCATTTCGCATGAGCAGAATAGAGTCAGAATGATATGCCACAAGTGTTACGGCCGCCTGCCTCCGACTGCCACCAATCGTCGAAAGATGAAATGTGGCGGAAACACCGACCTGAGAAAAAAGAGTCCCTTTTACAGGTATACAGTTCACTGGATAAGAAAACAAATAAACCATGGTCGAAGGATGAGATAAAAGATGGAAGAATATTTTTATTTTATTAAATCCGAAAAGGCTTTGCATATCAATTTAGGAAAACTTGAATGTTGTTTATTTTATTGTCTATGCTAATCATTTTGTAAATCACCGGTTTGGTTTCTCTTTAGTTTTTTAAAATCTGAGGTCAATTGGCAACGGTGCGCACTGACCAGATATGGAAAAATACAACGGAAATGGAATTTATGACTGAATGAATTGCATTTGACTTATGCTATGTCGAAGATTTGTAAATTGATTAGAAATTTGAAGTTTTTCTAGGCCACAAATTGATACATATGAATAATAAAATTTATAAATCGATTGTTAATTAATCAAATTAATTTCCACTTTATATCATATTTAAAATGTAATGTCCAAGAGTTAAGAGCATAAATTTACAGTTTTAGGTTTAAAAATTTTAAAGAAATTTTTGTGTCGATTATCCTCATGACCTCATATATTCTAGATCATCTGGAATAAGAACTTTTAAACTTATTTCTAAGGGTATGTCTAGAATGCAACGAACAAGGCTAGTTTGTGAACTAGCTTGTTCAATGTTAAACCAAATAAGATGGGAACTAGCCGAACTAGCTTGTTCTTTATTCTCATATATAAAATCAAGGAACTAGAACAGGAACAAAAACAAATGTTTGTTCTAGTTCTTGTTCTAGAGAACATCTGCATATAATTCACAACAGTTTTATTAGGATGGCAATATGGTCGGCTCATGCTGCCCTCCTTTTTTTTTTTGACGAAAAATAGGGGTCAAGCCCCTATCTTATCATTAATTGAATAAGAGTATCATTTACAAAAAATGGCATTTAACTAACCGTTAAATAGCCTGAAAATAAAAGAAGTGAAAATAAAATAAACAAAAATACAGGGGTAAAACTAGATCCTAATAACTAGAAACTGGAAATACTAGAAATTAAAAATTGTGAAGCTCTGCGATATCTTTTGTAGAGGATTGAAATCAATGTGTTAGAGATCTCGTATAGCTATACTCAGTGAGTATTTGTTGTAATAAAGCAGCAGGTTGTTCTGCTTTGTCAGTAAACATTCTCTTGCATCTCTCTCGCCATATGATGAAGAAGACAGTGGCCCAAACCTCTTTTGTTTGTATTGTTACATTCTTCAATTGTATCAGTTGTACTGGGGTTTGTGGAAAATTGGTACCAGCAATGACGGCGCCTAGAGTGGGATCATTTTGTACTAGTGAACGCAGTTGCAAGTAGTAATGACATTGGGAGAAAAGGTGAATTATTGATTCTGAATTATTACAGTAGAGAACACACCTATTCGGCAGGCTCCATCCTCTTGTTTGTAGATTATCTAACGTGGCGATTTTGTTCTGAACCATTCTCCAGATGAATACTTGGAACCTTGGTTGTATTTTGAGTGACCAGATTGTGCCAAGGTTAGAAGAATGCACTGGATTTGATTTAATGAAATGGTAAATTGAACTTGTGGAAAATCCTGTTGCGGCACCTTTTAGTTTCCAAAGTGGCTTGTCAGGTTCAGTTTGAAGTAGATTGCGACTAGAGAGTCTGAGGGTGTTAAGCATGGTGATGACTCTTTGTAATTGGGAGATTGCTATTGTGGATGAGTGTAAGTGATGACTGAACAAGGACAGTGGGTTGATAACGGTAGTAGTGAAGTTTTTTACTGTGATAAGGTCATCAAGGGCAAAAGAGTAAAGATCCTGAAACTTGAATTTAAGTATACCAAAACCCCAGTTGTGATGCCAGAATAGGACTGATTCACCGTTTCCAATCGAGAAAGTTAGGCCAGTTTGAAAGATGAATGATGCTTGAAGTAAAGTTTTATGAAGGATTGAGCTTTTGGGGTATATGTCAGGTTGGTGAGGGTACAAGGCCATCAATTGCGCCTTCCATAGTGAGAAATTTGGGGATAGCCATTTCCAGAGCCACTTAGACAGTAATGCTAAGTTGAAAGCCTTGAGATCAATTACCCCTAAGCCCCCACAAAGTTTAGGTTTGATAACTAAATCCCAAGAGACCATGACGAGCTTTCTTTGCTGTGATTGTGAACCATGCCAAAGAAAATTCCTTCTCAGCTTATCTATTGTTTGCAGGATGGAAGAAGGAAAGTTAAAGATGGACATGTGATAAACTGGTAAGGAAGACAGACATGAGTTTATCAAAACCAAACGCCCCGCTATAGAAAAGAAATTTGCACGCCATCCCATAAGTTTTTTCTGGAATCTTTGTAACAATCCTTGATAATCATTCTTGCGCAATTTTTTGTCAGAAAGAGGTAATCCGAGATAGTTAATTGGAAATTGAGCAATGTTGCAACCCAGTACAAAGGCTAACCTATGCGTGATGGCTGTAGGAGTATTCATGGTGATCAAGTCTGATTTTTGAGGATTCAAGTGTAGCCCTGATAGGTGTCCAAATATTGTTAGAATCAGTTTTAATAATACTGCCTGGCTATGTTTTGGTTTAAAAAATATTATTGTGTCATCCGCATAGAAGAGAGACGGATATACCCCTAGCTTTGGCACTTGAAAGATCCCTTCGTGTGTTAACTTTGTGATCCATTTTGAGAGAAGGTCGAAAGCCATGATGAAAATATATGGTGACAACGGGTCCCCTTGTCTAACCCCATGCTTTAGTGTAATCAGTTTTCCTGCTATCCCATTAACTATGACCCTGGATGTACCTCTCAAGACACAATTCAAAATCCAGTTAACACAAACATGAGGAAACCCGAGAGCTTTGAGTACCTGTTCAGTGAATTCCCAACTTAGCGTGTCGAAAGCCTTATGCATATCTGCTTTGAAGATTGCCATCGGCATTCTTGTGGTTTTTGCAAAAAAAGTGAGTTCTTGTGCCGAGAGAAAATTCTCTGTAATAGATCTTCCTTTGATAAAACCAGTTTGGTTTTGAGATGTAAGCTTTTCAAAGAGAGGGGTGAATCTAACTGTCAGAATTTTTGAAAGCAATCTTTGCATTGAGTGTATAATACTGATCGGTCGGAAGTCTTTGGTAGAGTTTGCACCTTCTTTTTTTGGAATCAAGGCTATAATAGATGAATTTAATGGGTGTAGAGATGAGGAATGGAGTGCTGCATTCAAGGTTGCAGTTATTTCTGGAACTAATTCAAGTTTGAATGCTTTAAAAAAATCACCAGTGAATCCGTCCGGTCCCGGAGAACGGTTGCAAGGCCAAGAATTAATTGCTGAAAGTACTTCATACTCTGAAATAGGTTGCTGCATACCTGAAAAAAAATCTTCTTGCAGTGGTTGAAATAGCGAGCTCCAGTGAATTATTGGTAGTGCCTTTGAACCAGAACCCATGAGGGAGCAAAAGTAAGTGAAGAAAGCTCTGCCTTTTGATTTTTGATCCGTATGTTCCACTCCATCTACTAGCAGCTTTTGTATCTGATTCATTCTTTTATTATTTGTTGCTACAGCATGAAAAAAGGCAGTATTCTTATCCCCCTCAAGATTCCATTTGAATTTCGACCTTTGTTTCCAAATTTGCTCTTCAAACTCAGCCAAAATTACAAATCTTCTTTTGAGTAGCATTTTCAGAACTTTTTCCAGTTCTGTCAGAGGTCTAGCTTCCATCTGTTTGTCACATTTGTAGAGAAATTTTGTGATTATTTGAACTTGCTTTTGAACCGAAGAAGTTCTGCCCAGTGCCCATTGTCTGATCACCTTTGTCAGACTGTCAAGTTTAAGACCGAAAGAGGCCGGTGTACCAGCAAAATCATTAGAGAACCAAAAGTTTCTTACCAAATCTTGAAATTCCGGGATTTCTAGGAAGAAATTTTCGATTCTGAACAAGTTTGAACCAGCGAATCTAGGGTGAAAAGAACAAAGTAGAGGCGTATGATCTGATGAGGTATTAGCCAGAGGTTGCTGAGAGATATTGGGGAAAGAATCCGAAAGTGCTTGATTAATCAGAAATCTGTCGAGACGAGCCATTACTGGTATGTCTCTGTAATTCGACCAGGTGTAGTTTCTGTCCATTAGCTCTAGATCTAACAATTCCAAACCAGAAACTACTTGACTGAAGAGTTGAGAGTGAGAATTAAGAGCGGTTCCTGTTGATCTTTCATTTGATGAGAGAGTGACGTTGAAATCGCCACAAATAATCCAAGGGGTTCCTTCTGGTGGAGCTAAGTTATAGAGGCTGAATAGGAAATTTGTTCTTCCTTCCGTTGTTGAGGGTCCATAGATGTTTGTTAACCTTAGAGTAGCAGCATCTGTGTTGGAGATGAAATCAGTGGTGAGAGAATGAGAAGTGGCAAAAGAGCTTAATAATGAGAAAGAAGAAGGGTTTCATGCAGTTAGTATGCCTCCTCTTGTCGCAATTGAATCCACTGCAGTAAAGCCCTTAAGTGTTCCACCGCAGCATTCTTTAACCAAACTATTTGTGATTGAATCCAGCTTTGTTTCTTGAAAACAAACAAAAGCTGGTTTTTCAAAAGCAATTGCCTGTCTGATTGCTATTCTTTTATTCTTTTCGTTCAAGCCCCTTACATTCCAACATATCACATTGAAAGGTCTATCCATAAATGATACTGTGATTGGGCACATCAGTGAAAGAGAAAAGAAGATAGTAGAGAGAAAAAGGATAGGCTTCATTAATGGAAAATAGAGAGTACATAGCATAAGCAAAAAGCAGAAAGAAAAGGGCACCACTAAGCCTTAAAGAGGCGAACCCCAGGAAAATAGAAAAAAGCACTCCTAACCAACAAAAAAAAATAACCTGAACCCAAGCTTGATTCTTCATAAAAGTAGAATTAAACATAAAACACTAAAAAAAGAAAAGAACTAATGTTTTTTTGAGCCCAGAAGCGTCACACTACCCCTGCCCGAGACAGTACACCCCTAATTTCATCATTAATGTCAACGCAAGCCTTCTTGAGCAACCATTCAGCTTGTGCCATTGTGGGGGGTCCATCTTCAGCAAAGAAATCATCCAGTTCTTTTGCCTCGTCCAATTCTAGCTTGTTAGTGGCAGCCCTGCGTTTCTTGATTTGTTTAGGTTTGATGTTGAGGATTGGCTTTTTATTCTTGAGTCTAGCGCTCCTTCTAAGCTGAGCTGCATCTTGTTGTTCATCCATTGTGAGATTAGAGTTGAAGGTAGGAGTCCCTGGTGGAGATTGCTGCGGCAGTTGTATGATATCAAGAGAAGAAGTAACTGGCATTGGGTCGTCTGAGAAGAATTGATTTTCAAATCCCTCTGATTGAGTGGAAATAATCGGAGAGTGAGGCTCTGGGACTATGCAGAGGGGCCCTCTAAAGCCCGGCGGAGGCAAATCATCAAGAAATATAAGGCCATTTTGGAAATTGGCTTCTTCCACAGTCCTTTGTTTATTGATCTCAGATAAAACAGGCTGATCCAGTAGGAAATGAGATAAGTAATCCTCAGTTGGTGGTATTGGGCCGAAATAATCTTCAGCTGAATTATCAAAATGGGCTTTTTGTAGAATTTGTAGAATTTGTGGGCTGGTTTGAGTAAAGTGGGAGTCAAAAGGCATGATGACAGATGTCAGTTGTTGGAAAGGGAGATAAGGTGTTAATATGTCGGAGGGGACAAAAAGGGGTAAAGGATTTGGGAAATTGTTCAGCTGTGAGTCATACAGATGGGGGGATCGAGAAACATTCGAAAAGGCAGGCAGAGAATGGTCAAAGTAGCCGTTGTCTCTTTTTGCAAAAAAGAACCGTCCATTGCAGTCTAACTGGAGGGGTCCATTTGGGTCAACAATCTGGTCATTGTTAGGTGGTGGTGATTCTCCTGAGTTGTTGCTGTTGACTGAGTGCTGTGACCATTCAGAACCGTTAGAATCAAAAGGGAAGGACTCAGTATCACTAGGTGAAGGTGGTTGCGGTGGTGGTACCCATGGCATTCCTGGCCCGAGAGGATGGTTATCCTCATAAGGGTTTACCTGCCTATACCCTTGTAGGAACACCCGTGCCAGAGCAGCATTAGGATCTTCAGAGATTATAAGTTGTCGTGGTATCCTGGCCGGGTGTGCACCTTTGACTAGCATGGTGACATGTGTAAACACAGAACCTGAGAAATGTGGAGCTATACGTATTGGGGTTCCAAAGCCAGAAGTCAAGAGGCAAAGATCCGGATAATTCCATAGGTGCAGAGGTGCACCAGTGATACGTATTCTGTTGATGAAGGTGGGTGGTTCTGGTACAACACCTTTAGTTTTGTCCCATGTTTCAATTTGTAGTTCAATGTTATCAACAAAAATTGGACTGCTGTTACAAACAAAATTCTTTGTAACCTCAGAGGGGCATAAGAGCAAATAATCACCCAGTCCGGGGTCAGTGGTATGAAGCTTGAAATCGTGTGATGTGCCCCCGAAACGTCTTGCTAGAGCTTGGGCAACTCTAAACCTAAAATTCAAATGAGGCACACCCACCTGTACTGTGACTATCGCTGCCGTGTCAAGCACCAAATTTTCTTGATTGAGGCCATTACGTGGGGGATAATAGACACTGAGTACCGGGATGCGGAACTGTTCAAATTCATCTGCACTAGCCATGGGCATAGTTAACCAATCTAAATGCGCAGCCATGGTAGGTGTAACAGGAGAAGAGAGAGGAGGTTTTGGTGTAAAAAGGACGATTTGTAGATTTGAGGGTGAAGCTTGAGGGGTTTTAGTGTGATTAGGAGAATGGATTTGGTTAATATTTAAAGAAGAAGTAGAATTGGCATTATCATTATGAGTAGGTTGTAGCACTGGACTCGAAGTTGGCTTGGTAGCAGCTGTGTCTGTGCATGGAGAGTTCTTGGCATTGGAAGTTGTTGTATTTTTGGAAAAATGAGAAGAAATGACATGGCATTCTCTGACTTGATGGCCAAATTTGAAACAACCCATACATCTCTTTGGAAGTTTGCAGTAACGTTTTGCATGGCCATAAAAGAAGCAATTAAAGCATTTTCTCGCCTTCTTAAGTGTGCCAAGCCTGGAAAGTACTAGGTTGTTAAGGCTTGTGTTGGCAGCGCCTTTAAAGAAGTTCTTCTCCTTTTTAGAAAATACTCTTTCCCAACCCTGGTCAGAGTCGTCTCTGCCAATTGTAAGTGGTACAGACCTTTGGGTGGTTGCATCACTTTTTAGAGAATTTGTGCGTGAAAGAAAAAGTTGAGCAGCCTTAAAAACAGCAGGCATGGTGAAGATGTTTTCTTTCTTTCCCGAGAAGGAGGTGGTGGGAAAGTTAATGGTAGATAGGGAGTAGGGAGGAGAAGGTAGTAGAGGCTCTAGCCTTGCTTTAACGTTAGTTCTGAGCTTGTCTTTTCTGAGAGCAGAAAGGTGTGAGTGTACCTGAGAGTTTTCCTTTGACGATCCTATGATTTTAGCTGCCTTGTTTGTTGTGAACTGTGGTTGTAGAAGAGGATCTCCGGGAATCGCCTTGAAAGTCGCCAGTGTGGGGAGCGACATCTTCCCCTCCGCTCCTTCCTTGACCCTTTCAAGTCGCCACAAGTTTCTTCGAAGTCAGCTCTTATCGCTTTTTTGCTGCCCTCCTTTTTGATTAAGCTAATATTGCTGACCTAATTCCTGCTGATGCAGCAAATAAATGCATCGATTTTAAGATTGATTTCTGACAATTGCTCTACTATAAGTGACCAAGAATGATATTCTCTGCGTGACGGGCAGAGTGTCCATTGAAATCATAATTGTCCAATTAAATATGGGTGTTTGTGATTAATACCAGATTTATAGGTCCCGAAAAATTAATCGTCGAGATTAGATCGGACAGTCGTAATGAGATGGACAGAGTGCATCAATGGGCAGAGGATACTGATCATAAATTGAATGTCATAATATGATTTTTTAATATCAATTCATATGAAATAACAATATAAGTTATATAATTGAAGTTCATATGAATGAAATAATAAAAGTATAATATTATAAAGGAATATTATGCATTATCAAAATAATAATTCATTTTCGGCTGATCATGCATATCAAAATAGTTTCTAAGACAAAGTCAAAGTCTCGGTCAAAGTTCATAAAAAATGATGAGAGGTCAATCCTATTCCAAGCACTATATAAAAATTGTCCAATGGAGAGATTAACGGAGAAGGTGTATACCGTGTGACACTGCTTGACGGGAGAGACTAACGGAGAAGGTTCTATACCGATTTTATCGCTCAACAATATACGGCTGTGATTTATCAGAATTAAACTGCCGTGACATTTTTGGGTCCACCATAACATCACCCTACTTTTATTAGTTATCTTTTTCTGACATCTTGGTGGCCAAGTAATTTGTTTTAGTACTCAAAGCTTGCCTTCCAAACTTCTCTACTGACGAATCATGAGCAATAATGCATATCAAAATTCAAAAGAGTTATTTATAACTTACATTCCCTTGCTGTTGCGGGTTGGATAATTTGGGCTACCAAAATTTCTTGCCAAACGGTTACAAATTTACTAGATGTAAAACAGTGAAATGTGGGAATGGGTTATATACAATCATATCTAGAGTTCAGGACTAGGGGCCACAAAAACAGAACCATAGAAAATCATATTATTTTGTTTTTTCTTTTTACGTTTTAAGGCGGGTCAGTTTTTGGAAGGAACTGAAGCACCGCCACGGGGAACGCATTTATATAGGGGGTCAAACTGAGGTGCTCTTTTTCTATAAATATTTCTCCACCGATCTCCCGAATTTGTCTTGTTGAAGTTTGTCTCAAATCCCCTCGTACAGGTATGAGAAAATTAGGACCCGAAATTTCTTTGTTGAGTTATTATTTTCTTAATCAAATGACCTGCGTTGTTTTCTTTGTTACTTTTTCGTTTACACTTGGATGATGATTAATTGGTTTTGGATATCAAAGATTGAAGTTGGATTTCGAATACCTATTCAACTGTTCATTAGATCTTGGCAATTGTTCTCAAGCAGAAATTTATTTCTTTTTTCCGATAAAAAATTGTAACTTTGCGATTTGCGATTAGCATGTCAAATACTCCTAATTTCTTCAAAAATAGTAAATACAAATTCTTTTTCGTTTTAGGTTAACTTCCTCCTGAACTGTTCAAAGAAAAATTTTAATTGCACAATTAACAGTTGATAATTGGAACTGCTTGTAGGACAAGATGCAGATCTTTGTGAAAACGCTCACAGGAAAGACAATCACGCTCGAGGTGGAAAGCAGTGACACAATTGACAACGTGAAAGCGAAGATCCATGACAAGGAAGGCATCCCGCCAGACCAGCAGCGGCTGATATTTGCCGGGAAGCAGCTTGAGGACGGGAGGACCCTGGCTGAATACAATATCCAGAAGGAGTCAACGCTGCATCTGGTGCTCAGGCTCAGAGGTGGCTACTTCTGGGACAGGGAACTGAAGCGCATTTCGTATAAGAAGAATATAATCAGAATGATATGCCGCAAGTGCTACGGCCGCCTGCCCCCGACTGCCACCAATTGCCGGAAGAAGAAATGCGGTGGCAATACTGATCTGAGAAGGAAGCGTCCCACTTACGGATACAACCCAGAGCATAAAAAAAATAAACCATGGTCGAAGGATGAGTTAAAAGACCAAAGATTAATTTTTTATTATTATTAAATTCAGAAGAAAAGTTTTGCACATCAATTTAGGCAAACTTTCATGTTGTTTGTTTTATTGTGTTAGATGCGGACAAACTTCATATTGTCTATGTTATTTTGTAAAATCACCGGTTTTTATTCGTCTAATCGTCTTCTCTTATTTATTTATTTTTTTTAAAAAAAATTCTGAGGTCAATTAAAATCGTGTGTTCGGGACCAGAGACGGAAAAAATACAATGGAATGGAATTTATGTCTGATTGAAATGCATTAGACTTATGCTATGTCGAAGATTTGTAAATTGATTGAGAAATTTGAAGTTTTTTCTATGCCACAGATTCATAAATTCGAATCATGGAATTTATAAATCAATTGTTAGTAGTTTATCAAATTAACTTTCAATTTATATAATGTCCAAGAGTAAAGCATAAATTTACAGTTTTAGTTTTTCAATTTTAATGAAGTTTTTGTGTCGATTATATTTATACTTCAGGACCTAATATATTGTAGATTATTCCGAAATAAAAACTTGTACATATAATTCACAACAGTATTGTTAGGATAGCAATATGGTTTTAAGGCTAATATTGCTGCTGACCTAATTCCTGCTGATGCAGAAAATAAATGCATCGGTTTAAAGGCTGATTTCTGAAAATTTAAGTGACCATGGCAGGAATGTCACCGTTTCAGAATTTCATGATTATTGCAAATCGATACCGTAAAAATTAATGTTTAATTAATGTTTTTTTTTTAATGTTTGTTATAGGTGCCGTTTGGATGTGTTAGGAATAGGCTAGGAATTTCAAAAATTTAAGGAAGAGTACTATTTCGGGAAGAGTGGGAAGAAGCTATTCCGGGAATAAGAAATGTTATTTGGATGGTAAGTTGGGAATAAAGTTATTGGAAAGTGTATTATTGGG
The DNA here is from genome assembly GCA_027725995.1 of Rhynchospora tenuis. Classification (NCBI taxonomy): domain Eukaryota; kingdom Viridiplantae; phylum Streptophyta; class Magnoliopsida; order Poales; family Cyperaceae; genus Rhynchospora; species Rhynchospora tenuis. The sequence continues at coordinate 151,443,233 of CM050888.1, read as the reverse complement.
GTGAAAAGTAAAGATAATTATTGGAAATAGTGTTATGTAGGAAGAGTGAGAAGTACATATTCCGTAAATAAGAAATGCTGTTTGGATGAATTTTTATTCCGGGAAAGAAGCTATTCCGGGAATTGGGCTTATTCTCACCCATCCAAACATGGCCTATAGTTATATTTTAAATTTTATTATTATTTTTTTTTCCAGTAGAGAATTGGATTGGTTATTGGTTAAGACACCAGCAATTTGATCCTAATATCAATCAAGTCAGATTTAAATGATCAATGATCCAGGATGTCTATGTTAAACAAAATGTTACACCCTTCAAATAATTTTTTACATCATTGGTTGCTGTAGGGATAGTTACGGAGGTTAACAATAAAACAATAGTCATAAATTTATATGATTTAAGTATTTCTTGTAATAGCTGTAGAGTCACTGTTTGTGAAACCGTGACTCAAAACTCTTTCTGTTAGTAATTGCATCCCTTCTTGGGGCTCTTAGTTTCAAAAAACAATATGTATTTTTTTTAAAAAAAATTAATATTAAGAATATCATATAAATCTTATGGATCCAAGCCCTTAAGGAAGGTATAAATCTCCGTCAACATCAAGTCAAAGATTTGACTGGTCAAAGGTCAAATTCTCGGTCAACAAAAGTTATAGCTGTTCAAAATTTGGGGTGTTATAGAGAAATCAGAAATCTTGGTGGTCAAGTGTAAAGATTAATTACTTGGCTTCCAAACTTCTATTCTGTATTAATATTGATCATGTAGGCCTTGATCATCTGTGGCATATCCCGAGTAATATAGATGGCGCTCTAAACTTCCAAATTTTCCGAACACAGGGTTGCAAACCAAGAGTCACAAGAAATCATTTCTTTTCCCTTTTGGGAAAAAACTGCCACACCAACCGCATGAGTGTAGAAAGTTTCTTCTACAAATAACGAAGTATTGTCCACCTAACACCTACAATATCTCTTATCGGAGTTTTGTCTCAAATCCACTCGTAAAGGTACGAGCGAACTGCAATTCGAATTTTCTTTTCTTAATCAATTGATTTTACTCAATTAACAATTGCATAATTGGAACTGCTCAGCAGGACAAGATGCAGATCTTTGTGAAAACTCTTACAGGAAAGACGATCACACTCGAGGTTGAGAGCAGCGACAGAATCGACAATGTGAAGGCGAAGATACAGGACAAGGAAGGCATCCCGCCGGACCAGCAGCGGCTGATATTTGCCGGGAAGCAGCTCGAAGATGGGAGGACCCTGGCCGACTACAACATCCAGAAAGAGTCGACTCTGCATCTGGTGCTGCGGCTCAGAGGTGGCAATGATTTAATCTGGGATGATGAACTCAGATATATTGCACAGAAGCAGAACGTTGTCAGATTGATATGCCGCAAGTGTTACGCTCGTCTACCCCCAAATGCCACCAATTGCCGAAGAACGAAATGCGGCGGCAGCAACAAACTGAGAAAGAAGCATTCATATTGGATGTCTCAAACTAAAAGACATAATAAAAAAAGTAGACCATGGACGAATGATGAGATACAAGGACGGACAAAGATTTATTAAACCTGAGGAAAAGATCTTGTAAAATAATTCAGGCACACTTGAACGTGTTTGTTTAGTTGTTTATGTTATTTTCTTATTTTCTGAATCGAAGGTATTTTTTGTCCTTTTTTTTTCTTATTACTTTTGGAAGTCAATTAACTATCATGGTTCTGATCAGAGGTGGGACCGAAGTACAACGGACACGGGCTCATATTTGCTTGATTAATTAAGATGAATTTCGTGTTTGCTAATTGCTATGTTAAAAATTTGCAAATCGATTGATTAATTTGAAGTTTTGGTTCATCATAAATTGATATATCTGAACTTAAATTTATAACTCTATTTGCGGATAATCAATTAATTTTCAAAGTACATAGTATTAGTTTAATATTAGCATTATGTTCAAGAGTTAGAAAACAATTTTACAGTTTTAGTTTAAAATTTTGATAAAGTTTTGTGGTGTTTTATTATCCTCGTAGCAGAACTGAGATGAGATATTTGCAGATAATTCATATCAGCTTATGAGATTTTAAAATGGCCCATTGGGCCACCGACTCGTTCGTGTCCTCCGGGTCCGTTGCTGCGATAGGCCATGTAGGCACATGTGGGAGGAGGAACCGGATCCTCAGCAGTCGTTTTAAACGACTGCTGAGCGGTCGTTTGGTTTTTTTTTTTTTTTTTTATTTTAAAATTTTAATGGAGAATCCAAACCGTTCAACTTGTTAAATTTTACCGGCGATGCGTTTTCATATAAGTTTTATAAAATTTGAAGTTGATTTGATACTAGATTAAGCGGTCAACAAATGAACGTATTAGAATTAATCTAACCAGGTCCGTTCATTTGTTGACCGCTTAATCTAGTATCAAATCAATTTCAAATTTTATAAAACTTATATGAAAACGCATCGCCGGTAAAATTTAACAAGTTGAACGGTTTGGATTCTCCATTAAAATTTTTTTTAAAAAAAAACAAAAAAAAAAAAGTAAAACGACCGCTCAGCAGTCGTTTAAAACGACTGCTGAGGATCTCGTTCCGGCACATGTGTGCCTGAACGTGTATAATAAGATTTTTTTTTTTTTTTTACCAACAGCAGTCAGCAGTTGATAATTCACCAGTACCCCTAAGTCGTTTGAAGTTCAAAAGAAAAAAAAAATGTTGATAGATGTACCAATACCAATCCGAACTATCTGCATAATAATAAATCACAAACTTAAACTATATAGAAACACATGATAGAAGTCAGATGGTGAGGTGAGAAACGGGAATGAAACTGACCCAGAGAAGGAAGAACAGAGGACGACGTACAGGATTTGAAAGAGGAATTGATCCACGTGGAAATAGAGGGGAAGGCGGCCGTGAGAGAGAGTAATCAACAAAATCCAACAACAAACACAAAACCCAACATAACAAAATATAATTAAAGAGAAAATAATATTTTTGAGGTGGAAGCTAGATTTGTGAGCCTTTCCTTTTCTTTCTTCGGGAAGCGCAAAGTGAAGTGATTTTACTTTTCTACACATTTGTCCCCTCCATGATTTATTTATTTATTTTTGTTTATTCTGATCATCAAATGGATTTGAAACTCATAAATACATATGAGTTTTTCTTATCATTTTTTTGTAAATTAAATTTTGACATAATGCAGATATTTAGATTTACATACAGATTGATTTTTTTTCCCCTCACTATGTATGCTTAAATTTATTGCCCAATGCACGTTAATTCCTTCAATTAAACAGAAACATTGATAGATTTCCAATGTCTCTGACTTGATTAGAACACATCTTTTTAAAGTATGCAACTGTTGTCCAAAACTTCCAACTTCCCTCCACCAAATACACCTTCGTCTATTGACCGAGATGCACATTTGTCTTTTAGTTTGATGTGCGTATAGTTTCTATGCACACTTGTTATTTTAAAATTTCTTCTGTGTCATCCAAACTATACCTAAAATATCAATAATGGAATGCACTTGGTTATTACATAAACTTTTTAATTTTCTTAAAAAAAAAGAAGATAAAATAATCGGAAGTATTTAAGAAATGAAACTTAACAATTATAAAATCAGCGAGTAGAGAACAATTCAGGAAATTTTTAAACTATATATTTCAAATTAAAATATGATTAAAAATAATAACAAGAGTCTACAGCCCTTATAAAGTTCTGGAGTTATTTTCGGAGGACAATATTTGAAGCGATTATTTCCAATTTTTCCTATTTATTAGTTATGGTTTTCTGATTTAGTTATCTTGTTGCTTTAAGCGGGTTTAAAACTCACTTGGCCTCCAAACTTCTATTTTGTGATGGTACTGATTGAGTAGCCATCGATCTTCTGTGGTGTGTTACGTGTCGTGAGCAATATTGTATCAAAAGCATTTTTAATGAATGACGCTTCATTTATGTTGCGGATTGGAAAATTTGGCAACGTAAAATACGACCTATGTAGACTGCACCCAACATTAAAAATGAGTGAATGTCTTATGCATATAATAGTCATTGTCAGGACAGATCAGGAGTTCAGGACAAGGGGTCCCACATAAGAACCACAGAAAATCATTCTTTGCTTTTCTTTTGTTTTGTTTTGTGTTGTGTTTCTTTTTTTCGGAAAGTTATTTTGGGAAGAGAGTCAAACACCGCCTTTGTGAACGCAAAATTAAAATTTTTTATTTTATTTTATTTTTGTATAAATAGCGAAACATTCTCCACCCGACCACTACAATTTGGTTTTGCTTGATCAGTTCGTCTCAGATTCTCTCCTTGCAAAGGTAAGCGGGAAAAAAAATAACCCGAATTTTTCTTATTATTTTGTTAATCAAATGATCTGGGTCATTTTCATATGTTATTTTTTTTTTAGTCTACGTATCCTGGATTTGGGTCCAAATAACTTATCTATATATCTATGATGCGCATTAGATTGTAGCAACTGTTCTCAAGAAGAATTTTTCTTCTACTTAAAATTTTAACTTAGCGATTAGAATGTCCAATATTCTCATCTTTCTTCTATCAATTCACACCCATTTGTTTTAGCGTTATATTCAGCCTAAATAGTCAAATAAAAATTTCAATTTATCGCAATTATCGATATGATATAATAATTGAAACTGCCTGCAGGACAAAATGCAGATCTTTGTGAAAACACTAACAGGAAAGACGATCACCCTTGAGGTGGAGAGCAGCGACACAATTGACAACGTGAAGGCAAAAATCCAGGACAAGGAAGGAATCACGCCAGACCAACTGCGGCTCATATTTGCTGGAAAGCAGCTTGAGGATGGAAGGACCCTGGCTGAATACAACATCCAGAAGGAGTCGACGCTGAATCTGGTTCTGAGGCTGAGAGGCGGCTTTTGGTGGAGGGACCCCAAACTTGTGCAGATTACGAGCAAGCACATTGTAGTCAAGATGATATGCCGCAAGTGTTATGGACGCCTACCCCCAAATGCCACCAGTTGCCGAAGGAGGAAATGTGGTGGCAGCACCAATCTGAGAAGGAAGCATACTTTTCGTGGTGGAATATATAAAAAGAATAAAGTATGGTCCAAGGATGAGATAGAAGGAAGAAGAAATGTTCGTTGAAGCTGGAGGATTTGAATCATTTGATAGATGAATTGAAGGCAAATGCGAAAATGCAGTTTTGTTTATTGTTTATACATGTTATTAATTAGAGGTCTGGTCATTCTTGTATTGTTGATTAATTTAAAAGAATGAATAGCTTTTATGTGTCTTTTTTTTTTTTTCTGCGGTCAATTAGCTGCTCATGCTTGAGAATTCTATCAGAGGAGCAACCAAAATACAATGAATATGGGAAGTTGCGGCTAGTTATAATGCCTTTATCTTTGCGAGGTCAAAGATTTGTAACTCCATTTATAAATAAAATATAGGTGTTGATTAATTTGATTGTACATTATGATGGAAAAAAAAGATTGGGGCGATATATATCTTAATTGATTGTACTAGTTGATCATCCTTTTTCTTGATTAGACAATCAAACCTTTAAATAACTATATACAATAAACCTTTGACATGAGTGAACTTGATCGACTAATTGCCAGTTTCAAATTTGGCACTTTATAAATTTGTTTCAATTATTATAATACTCTTGTTGCCTTCTTAATGTCAATAGTGCAAATTAATAGCCTTCTTGTTTTCTGATGCTAATTGTAAACCACCGTACTAGTTTGAATCAGTGGTATCGGTGTATCCAATAATATTGTATTGTGTACCAGCCTACCAGTACTTGGTCTATCGGACGGTACTTATTGTAAATTCATATGCTTTCTGATGCGATGATGACTCAAGAGTCATCTTATTGTTTTGATTGAATTAAAATTCTATGAATTAACTGAGCATATGAATTTTGTTTTAAGTGAATGTGTATAAGATTGTGTGAAGGAATGCTTTGTGAAGTGTTTGAAATATGTGATTGAAATAATTGTGCTCTACAGTAATGAGTGTATTATCTGCGTGAACTGATTGGTGTTCTGACCAGAGGAAGAAAGTATTTTCTGGTTTTCTAGAGTTTGACCTTGGTTTCTGGTAGAAGAAACATATAAGGTTTCTGTTGTTCATCTGAAAAGCTTGTGGAATAGGCATGCTCAATTGGTACCAGTTACATTGTTTTTATCATAATAGCTCAATTTGTGAATTTTGCCTAAATTTGTTCAAGAGACTAACAATGGGTACACTCCATGGAATTGTGCAAGAAGTACAATTTGCCATACAACATCGCCACTTAATTTTTGTCATTTCCATTTTTTTTTTTTTTTTCTAAAGAAAACACCAGAACTTTTGTGAGGTCAATGTCAAAGTTACCAATATCGGCCTGCAGCCATTGAGGACGCAAGACTGGTTTGGTAGGGATAACAATTAATAATTAAATATATTTATGAATAGATATAATAATAATAAATATATTAATAAATCAATTTAAGGCATGAAAGAAAATACTATGATGTTCAATAGAATATGACGAAAATGTATCTCTACTTGATGTACATTGAGAGATGATCTATACTTTATCCACACACTTGTTGCTTCAAACTTTCTTATATATTGTCCAAACCATTCCTAAACTACAGAGCTCGTATATTGTCGATTGCACTTGGATATTAGATAATGCGGGCATGACCATTTAATTTTTTTTAGAAGATGAAAATAGCTAGAAATCATTTAAATTATGAAATTAATATTATTTATTCAACTTGCAAATAAACTTTCAGAAATGTTCGTTTCTTAATTTTGTATTAGTTATGGTTTTCTGATGTAGACAGTTTCGTGGTCAAATAATTACTTTAAAGATTACTTGGCTTCCAAACTTCTATTCTGTGATGGTACTGATCATGTAGTACTTGATCATCTGTGGTATTCTATGAGCAATATTGGATCAAAATCGCGTTATTAATGAACGATGCTCCCTGGTTGTTGGTGTTGGGAAATTTAGTAAAGGAAAATGCCTCAACCAATGCAGACTGTATGTAACATTTTTTTATTATTATTATTTATTATTTATTATTTACTCTTTTTTTAGGTCAGAGACTGTAGTTACATTAAAAATGCGGAAATATGTTATCATACAACATACATTGTAAGCAGGAGTCAGGAGTTCAGGACTCGGGTCACACAGAGAATCATTCTTTGTTTGTTTGTTTTTTTTTAATTGTTGTTCGGGAAGAAAGTCAAACACCGCCCATCAGAAAATATCCAGTCATCCATATAGAAGTTTTTTTTTATAAATAGCGAAATATTCTCCACCCAGACCACAATTTGCCTCAAATCTCCATTGTAAAGGTATGAGCGAAGTAGAATCCGAATTTTTATTATTTTTGTAGCAATCAAATGATCTGCATTGTTTTAATTTCTTATTTCTCCTTTAATACTATGGCATCTTGGATTTGGATTCCAAATAATGAAGTTACATTTCAAACACTAATGTTGTCTACAGTCTAGACATTTAACAGTTGCATATATAACTGGAACTGCCTGCAGGAGAAGATACAAATATTTGTGAAAACACTAACAGGAAAGACGATCACGCTCGAGGTGGAGAGCAGCCATACAATTGACAATGTGAAAGCGAAGATCCAGGACAAGGAAGGGATTCTGACAGACCAACAACGGCTGATATTTGCTGGGAAGCAGCTGGAGGATGAGAGGACCCTGGCCAACTACAACATCCAGAAGGAATCCACACTGCATCTGGTGCTTAGGCTCAGTGGTGGCTACATCTTGAAAAAGGAACTCAGAGATATTGCACAAAAACAAAATGTAGTGAGGATGATATGCCGCAAGTGTTACGGCCGCCTGCCCCCAAATGCCACCAATTGCCGGAGGAGGAAATGTGGTGGCAGCAGCAATCTGAGAAGGAAGTATACTTTTCACCATTCTAAATTTTATAAAAAAAAATGAAGTATGGTCCAAGGATGAGATCGAAGGAAGAAAAAATGTTCGTTAAATCCGGAAGAAATAATAAATTAATTGAAGCAAACTTAAACATGTTGTTTGTATATTGGTCATGTTATTCAAGGGTCGGATAATTCTTGTATTGTTGACTAATTTGAAAGGATGAATCAATGTTATGTTTTTCTTTTTATTTTATTTTTTTCCTGAGCTCAATTAGCGGCTGATGCTTGTGAATTGCAGTCACAGGCTAATAGGTATGTGTGTGCTTGTGGGGGGTTGTTTTGGCTGATTAAGATGTATTTGAGGATACTATGTTGAAGATTTGTAAATTGATTTAGAATAAATTTTTGGCGACTTTCGTTGTATATTACGCCGAGGACTTGGAACAACATCTTCATTGCGATGGAATATATCAAAAGTCCATTCATGAAACTGAGCATATGTATATTTTATTATTACTTTTTGTGAAGTATACAAGATGTGTAATTGATAGAAATTAGAAAGGGTCTCGTGGAGTGTACAAAATGTGTGATTGAAAGTGTGCAGTACAGTAATGAGTGTCCCATATATATATAAGTGACATGTGAACTGATGGGTGATCAGATCTGAGAAAGAAAGTATTTGCTTGTTTTAAAGAGTTCGATCTTGATTTCTGGTATAGAAACACAAGGATTTAGTTGCTCATTTGAAAGCAGGCACAATCATGGTCAATTGGTACCAGTTACATTGTTATCTTAACGGCACGGTTTGTGAATTTTGTCTAAATCTGTTCTATTGTTTCTTTTATTACAGGTAATGGCTAGTTCCAGGAAAAAAAAAAGGAGAGGTACACTCCAAGGAAGGAATTAAAGAAGAACAATGTGGTTAACTAATAAATAAAATATTAATTAATAATTGAACAATAAAAATAATAAGATACTGATGAATTTATAAAATATAAATAAATATATTAATAAATCAATATTAATGACTCTGGTTTAGAAATCTTGGTGGTCAAGTAATTAGTGTAATTAATTGGTTTCCAAACTTCTATTCTGTGTGGATACCGATCAAGTAGACCTTGATCACCTGTGGTGTATCATGAGAAATACATCGCTCCCTGGCCTGGCCGTGCGTGTTGGGGAATTTGGGCACGTCAGATGATTTGACCAATGGCTACTCTATGTAACATTAAAATTTGTAATTTGGGAAATGGGTTATGCATACAATGTACATAATTATCAGGAATTTAGAAATTGGGGCTACAAAACAAGAGTAACAGAAAAATCATTCTTTTCTTTTTTGGAGTTTGGAATAGAGGTTATTTGGGGAAGAAGCTGAAACATCGCCCTATTGAACGCATCCATACAACGATATCTTTTTCTTACCAAAATATGAAATATAACGAGTTTTTCTATAAATAGGGAAGTATCATCCACCCTGATCCGCAGAATTCATCTTATTAGAGATTGTCCCAAATCTCCTCGTAAAGGTACGAGTTAATTGGAATTGGAATTTTCTCGTTTGAATTATCTTTTCTTAATCAAATGATTTCCCTCATTTCTTTTATTATTATTATTATTATATCCTTTTTATTATTTTTTATCTTGGAATCTTGGATTTAGATTATATCATTTCAAAAGCTTTTTTGTTTTTAACTTAAAGCACCTACTAAGATTTAAAAAAAAATTGTGTTCCAAATGTATCAATCATTACAAGTGCTCGTTAATTCATAGCAATTCATTTCTTCAATTATAAAATATCAATATTTTATTTCGTCCTTTTTCCTTGACAAATTAAAATTATTTAGCGCTTATCATGTCTAATACTTCTCATCTATATTCAATAAATAAATACAAATGTTTTTTTTTTGGCGTTGTTTCCGTCTGAATTATCCAAACAAAATAAATAGATAAATTACCGCAAACAACAGTTGCATATTAATTGGTCCTGTTTGCAGGACAAGATGCAGATCTTTGTGAAAACGCTAACAGGGAAGACGATCACCCTCGAGGTGGAGAGCAGCGACACAATTGACAATGTGAAGGCGAAAATCCAGGACAAGGAAGGCATCCCGCCAGACCAGCAACGGCTCATATTTGCCGGGAAGCAGCTTGAAGACGGGAGGACCCTGGCGGACTACAACATCCAGAAGGAGTCGACACTGCATCTAGTGCTCAGACTCAGAGGCGGCTACAGAGGCTGGTATTGGGGGTTTGACAAGGAAAGCATGCATATTGCACAGAACCAGAATGTAGTCCGGATGATATGCCGCAAGTGTTATGGCCGTCTTGCTCCGAATGCCACCAATTGCAGAAGGAGAAAATGCGGAGGTAGCAGCAATTTGAGAAGGAAGCATTCCTTTTACTCGCTTAGATCAATGGATAATAATAAAAAAAACAAACCATGGTCGAAGAATGAGATAAAAAGAATTCAACCTCTTGATTAAATTCGAAAGAATAGATTGATTCAGATTTCAGGCAAACCTGAACATGTTTGTTTTATTGTTTTTATGTTGTTTTGTCTTTGGGGGACGGGTTTTCATTATTGTATCAGCTACTAAATTAAGATGAATGAATCGCCGAACGTGTTTTCATATAGATTTTATAAAAATTCGTTAGGCGATATCAATTTTGAACTAAATTATGCTCAATATTCTATTATATAAGATCGGGCCCATCAACATTACATGATATTAATTTTCCATATTATTCAATGTATTCTGGATTAGGAACCCGAACAATGAAGTTGCATTTTGATAGATGCTCGGCCTTGTATAAAGGATCCAGTTCAATTAGTCCCGTCCAAATAGTCACGGGCCAAGGACTGGGAAAAATTTTTTGCTTGAAGATTTGTAAATCGATTTAGAATAAAATTTTGGCGTCAATTACTGTCATTGTACATTGTGCTGAGAAAAAACTTGGAACATCTTAATTTTGGATCATCTCGTGTTCAATAACATCTTGCACTTAAGACTTAACCTTTGAAACTGAGAGTGAAATTCATAAATTAATAGGCAGTTTGGGCTTTGGCACTTGACCACTTTGTTTTATGATGATGATTTGCAAGCCTTCGAATTGTAAAACCGGTGCGAAGTTTTTTTTTTCTCTCCTGGTTTCTACAACGAGTTTTTTGCAAACCATTTACACCCCCCCCCCCCCCCCCCCCCCCATTTCAATTCCTCTAAAAACCGGTGTAAATCTGTGTGTTTAATACCTGTGTAAAAACCCCATTTGGTAGTAGCGATGGATTTGTTTCAATTTGTGTAAAAACCCCATTAGATATTTTATTTGGATTTTTATGAGCTTCCTACTATTTTTGATGAATTTACAAAGCTTTTGGAAATTTATAAAATTTAATTTTTAATGGAAAATACTTTGAAAGTATACAAGAGGCATAATTTCATATCAAAATATCAGGAAATATAGTTTCTACAGATTTTTAGGATTTTATGGATATTTTATTTGAATTTTTCTGAGTTTTTAACTATTTATAACGAATTTTTAAAGTTTGCTGATTTGAAATTTTTCTATTGGGCCACGTGTGCAAAGAGGGGTGACTGTGCGTTGACTGGATGCTGACTGTGTTCTGGATTTCATGTAACGAGTGAAGTGAGCTACCACACGCCATCTGCCATAAAAAATCCCGATAAATCGCGGATTTAAACCATCTCCCTCCAACGACTGCGGCATTTCGATCGAGACTGAGTGCGTTGGAATCGTCAAGGAGAGAAGAAGACGTTGGTGGGCTCCAGTTGTGCTGGGGGGTACTGTATCGCCATGTGGCACCTGAGGGAGCTCGGGATGCCATTAATGGCGTTTAGAGCACTCTGGCCATCTCCTTCTACCAGCAAGAGATTTCTTGAATTCGTGGTAACATATGGAAGACAGGAGAGGGGTCAATTTCACTTGGATGAGATTAGGGGAAGGAGATACCAACTGAGGCACCTCGACTTGAGTATGGTTTGATCTGGATTTGTGTTGTGGGCCCACAGAGACATCTCTTTGTGCCAGCCACCGCATTGATAGCTTTCAGGGGCTCGGATACAAGGAGTTGGTGACTTTAATTTGGTTTAAAACAACCCAATTCAGTGTGAGAGGGGTTATGGCAGAAAGGAGTATATTTTTACACCTTTATTCAATTTCAATTTACTTGTAAGTCGACTTGTAGTGACCGAGCTTGATTTGATGCTCAAATTGAGTCTAATTGAATCTTCTTAGATGCTCAAATTGATACAGATTGCAAAAGCAAGCTTCAATATACTTTTCACAATTTTCATTTTTTATTTTTACACTATTATGCTACTGTTTTTGAGGATTTTTTGTTTTGAGTTGCTAAGATGCAGAGGAAATGACTTGCAGGAGTTATAATGTACCTAAGAGTGTGATTAAACTAGTGGAAAGCAATTTTAAGATTTATAAGATATTTGTTTATTAATTTATTCATTTTATGTCTATTTAAACCATAAATGAGAAAACTACTTTGTACTTGTTCAAAAATTATGAAACTTTGCAGAAACATCCATTAATATATTTATAAACTTTCTATGGAAGCAATTTTGCATAAAAGTCCAAGATTGAGAGAATAACATTTTTATTTTAGAAAATACTCCTACTATCTTCATTAAATCATATAAAATCATAGAAAATTCAAAAAATGGAAAATCTTAGTCCAACTGTCCAAGGGGTCCTGTACCTTCTGTCCATGCTTAATTTTACATTTTTATGCAAATAAAATCCTATATTTTACTTATTTTAATTTCTGGCCATATTTGAATATTTATGCAATACATATATTTTTTTATGAAATCTCTCTTTGATTGCTCTTGAGAGAAGAGAAAACCAACAGAGTAGACCTTGTCCCATCTATTGATCCCTCTTTAATGGTAAAAGTGAGGAAGTGGACCGAGTCTCCTCCCTCCAAAATGCATAATTAACACTAATGTGATGCAGTTAACATTATTACAAATATAATATCATGAGGCTAATGTATTAACGTATTTTTTAGAAGAGAGATTCAGCAAAGTGGACCTCGTCCCCTCCACAGTACTCTCTTCTACACAAGCTCCAGCACACCATGATTTGATGGCTGAGATCTAACCATTCAAACTTTCTTAATCTTACCATGGAGGGTTATAGAGCCAAAACGCAGGGGCGGAGCTACATGCACTTTAAACTGGCATTGTCCCCCTGTGCCACACAAATTGTTTAATTTTTATGTGTATTTTATTTTATTTTTAGAAAAATTATGTATTTTGCCCCCCTAATTAAATGGAAATAGCAAATATGTCCCCCCTACATATAATTTCTGGCTCCGCCCCTGCCAAAACGGCTTGATCTTTTACCTTTTCTCTTTTTGCAAAGCTGCTCGATCTAATGCCTCAACTCTCTCTATTGTTTAAGCAATATTACAAGTGTCTAAAACTAACCCTAGCTTGCGGCTGATCTCCTCCTTCTTTCTTTGGCCTTGAATTGGGGTTTAAATAGACGGGTCATTAGGGTTTAGCCTCTTGAGCCCAGGAGCAATCTCGACCCCTCAATCTCCATCAATGACTGAGATTGGGTCTCTGCTAAGGCATGGTTTCGCAAAACCATGGGCGTGGGCACCTAGTTTTGGTGTCTACGGTTGAAGAAAAAGCCACGTCGACGAGGATCCCAATCTTCAGCATTTACCCGGCGTTGTGCGGTAAAACCAGCGCGCTTCTCTTTTTACCAGGAGGAAGACGACCCTGACAAGTAGGGGTCCATAGGTCAGGTTAAATGAGGAACAGAGAGATGAGTGGATCTGGTTCTTCGTGAGCCAACGAAAAGGTTGATCTTTCGGCGTGTGGACCAGGCGCAGCCAAAAGCTCCACTCAGCGCGGTAATTTTTAAACCCAGCACCTTTCTTAGCGCATCCGGATCCCATGCAATGGTATGCACGCGCCAAAATAGCGGAATTTTGTGGGATTTTCTAGCTATTTTCTTTAAAATAAATCATTTATTTTGATGCCAAATGGAAATAATTCATTTGATGGCCTTCACAAGTATATTTTTTGAATGAAATTTTTGGTGTAGGTTTAGAAAAATATGAAGAATTTAATGGTTCAAAAGGTTTTGTGGAATTTCTCATGGATTTATTTTTGATAATTTTATGGTTTTTCAGGATTTCTTTGCAAAATGGAGGGTTTCTGATGACAATTTTGGGATTTTGAAACTATGATAATTCATCATAATTTCTAAGGGATTTTTTAGGTATTTTTTGGAAATTTTTGGAGTTTGTTTGGTATTTTTCATGTATTTTTTGTGTTTCTTGTATTTATTTGTCATAAAATGGATTATTTATTTAATGCATTTTGGCATAATATTTTTGGGTCAAACAGCAGGTCATGATGCGATGGTGACTCAAGAATCCTCATCTTATGGTAATGAAAACAAAAGTTTATGACTGAAATTGAGCATATTTTTTTTTGTTTTTATTTTTCATTAGTATACAAGATATATATGTAATTGATACTTCGATAGAAATCATGCCTCATGAAGTCTACATTATCTGTGTTTTGAATTTGAGTTGTACGGTGATGACTGTGAGCTGATTGGCGATCAGATCCGAGAAAGAAGTTATTTTCTGGTTTTAAAAGAGTTTGATCATGGTTTCTGGTAGAAGAAAAACTAAAAACGGCTTTTGGTTGTTGTTCATTGGTGGGACAAGCATGTTCAATTGGTGGCACTGGCAACTACATTGTTTCTATCTTAACAGCACGATTTGTGAAATTTGCATAGTTCTATTTTTTTTTTTTTCGTTTTTACATGTAATGATTAGTTTCATAAACAAATTATGGTTACATCCACTTGCCAGTCGCTGGCTAGTATATCTAAAAAAACAAATCATGGGTACACTCCAAGGAATTGAGCAAGAAGCTGAATGTAGTCAAGTAATTAATAAAATAATAGACCCTTAAAAAATTAATAAAATAATAGTTAATAATTACTCATAAGATAATAAGATATTGATGAATTAATAAAATATTAATATATATTAATAAATCAATATAAATTTTAATGTTTCTGATGGAGAAATCTTGCTGGTGAAGTACTCAAGTGTAAAGATTACTTGGCTTCCAAACTTCTATTCTGTGTTAATACTGATCGTGTAGACCTTGATCATCTGTGGTGCATCCCGAGTAATATATATGGCACTCATGGCTGGTGCGTGTTGGGAATTTGTCCTCATGGCCACATCAAATGTGTCGACCGATGCTGACTCTATATAACATTGTAACATTCAAAAAAGATAAAAGAACTCCGGGGTTACTAAACAAGAGTCACGGAAAATCAATTCTATGTTTTTTATTTTTTTTTTTTTTTGGGGAAGGGAGGTTATTTTGGAAGTAAACTGACACACCGACATAGTGGCCGCTTCCGTACAGGAAGTTTTCATCTAATATATAGCGAAATATTCTCCACCGTGAGCCCCACAATTGTTTTCTCGAATTCGTCTCAAATCTGCTGGTAAAGGTACGAGAGAGTTAGAAGTCGGTTTATCTTTTCTTAAATAATCACATACAATTGCATAATTCGACCTGCCGGCAGGACAAGATGCAGGTATTTGTGAAAACACTAACAGGAAAGACGATCACCCTCGAGGTTGAGAGCAGCGACACTATCGACAATGTGAAGACGAAGATCCAGGATAAGGAAGGGATCCCACCGGACCAGCAGCGGCTTATATTTGCCGGGAAGCAACTTGAAGATGGGAGGACCCTGGCTGACTACAACATCCAAAAGGAGTCGACACTGCATCTGGTGCTCAGGCTCCGAGGCGGGGGCAGAGGCTGCTGTTGGGGGATGATAGACAAGAACAACATGCATATTTCACAGAAGCATAATGTAGTCAGGATGATATGCCGCAAGTGTTATGGCCGCCTTGCTCCAAACGCCACCAATTGCCGAAGGAGAAAATGTGGTGGAAGTAGCAATCTGAGAAGGAAGCATTCCTTTGAATGGCTTAGATCAATGGATAGAAATAATAAACCATGGTCGAAGAATGAGATAAAAAGAATCAATACTCTAGATAGAATTTGAAAGAAGTAGTAGATTGATTCAGGCAAATTTCAACATGTTTGTTTTATTGTTTTCATGTTGTTTTGTCTTTTGGGGACGGGTTTTCGTTTTTGTATCAGTTATTAAATTTGGATGAATGAATCGCCGCAAGAGTTTTCATATAGATTTTATAAAAATCCATTAGTTGATATTAAGGTGTTTTTTATTTTGAACTAAAATATGTTCGATATTCTATTATATAATGCTGGGCAATCTGGCCTCACAAATGACATCTGAGAAGAGAAACTGGAAGGAATGAGAATGGAAGGAGAAGATCACGGTTTCGCCATCTCAGATGCTCTCTCAAGGGATCGATCTGAAGTCTCCACGTGGCAATCCTCATCGTTCTGTCACTGAAATCAGATCGCTTCTTTCTCTGTCTATCTGAGAAATGGGCAAGGATAAAGCCCTAAAGTACTCTATTATTTTCTGTCAAGATACCAAAACAAGCTAATAGGAGAAGAATACCTCATGCTAGAAGCACACAAATTGGCTGGGTCAACACTGGTGCTGAAATTCCACGGGCCATTGGTGGGTCGCAAATCCCATATAACTTGTGCAGAAGGAAACACTTCAGTAAGGAGATGCACCAATGGCTATTGCCAGTAGCTTCAAATCAGTGAAGGAGATGCACCCTCCTCCGACTAGACAGTGTTCTCGATCGAGAGGCACAACCCTTTCACGAGCACAATATTAAGCCTCCTTCGCGCATGGTGGACATATCTTTTGTCTAGAAGTATACCTGAAGCACTAAATAGTGGTTTGAATAAAGGTTAGATGATTTTTAGTGAGTTTTGCTAGATCTGTAATTTTTTAATGTTAAGTTGCCTTACTGTGACATATGGTTGCTCCCTTTTAGATATCAGAAATGTCAAGTGAAATGATTTGGAAAATTTTTTGCATATTCAGGGATTAGCATTTCTAGGAAATCAAATGAAAATTGATTGTGTGCTTTAAACAAACAATATGTTCATAATAGATATTACCAATTGTTGTGACATTTGAAGTAAATTTATTATTTCCAGGAGAGTGTACGAGATGGACCGATACACTCGGGTAGAGAAACAAAGGGAGGAGACTCCCATAACACTCTGTTTGGTTGAAGGGGATGCGGTGGGAAGGAAAGTGAACCGAAGGGGAAATCGAAAAATTCGGCTGTTTGGATGGAAGGGAATCGGAAAGGGAATTTTTACGCGAGGGGATCCAATTTCCTTCCCAAATTTCCCTCCTATACAAATTCATTACCCTCCGAATCGGCGGAGAATGGAGGGGAAGAAAAATCGTCGAAAACCGTCGAGACGCAGATTGACAGCGATACCCCTTATTTGGCGCGATTTTTCTGCTTGGCGCGCGATCTTCATCGGCGTGATTTCCTTATTTGTCCACGATCTCCTCCTATTTAATCGATTCTTCCTGCTGCCTCTCCTCTCCGTCGGCCATAGCTCGGGTAACCTAGCTCCGTTTTTATTTCTTTCTCCATCGGCCATCTTTATTTGTGCGCGATTTTATTTTGATTGATTATTTTTTGTTCGGTGCCTCTCCAGATCGACAATATTTTACCGCAAGTCCAGAAAAAACTTCACCTTTTCCTTCCTTCAGCAGCTAACCTTCACTAATATGTGAAAATTTGTAATGAATTGAATTTCGCCTGATAAGAGTAACTTAGGTCAGTCTCATAATGATTTGCACGGATCCATCTCATATCCAGAAATTTTCTCACAAACATCTGATAAGAGTAACTTAGGTCAGTCTCAGCATCCAAATTCAGTTGCTCAAGTCTAGTTAATCTACATGTATTTGCTGGCATGAATTTAGTTGGATTTGGTCCTATCGGAATCAGATATGTAATGAAGTGAGTTGGATCTGGTTCAATCCGAATTAGGTCCTATTTGTTGTTATGAATCAGATACTAGATATTTGGTCAGTTTGTCTTGCAATTTACATTTATTCAGTTGCTTATGCTTTGCACGTACCCATATTTTGGAAGTTTATATAATAAATAAACGAACCAAACGCAGTAAGAGAAATAACCACCTGTAGTTAGAACAAGTGAAGTGCAAAAAGAAAAATTTAATTGCAAGGAAAAATATGAACCCATATCAGATCATGCAACAACAGTTGCCCAGAGCCAACAATTGAACGGATCATAATCTTTTTATGTTCTTAATGTAAGACTAATCTTTAATTTTTCAAATCCAAGCTTGTCAATTCCATTAATCGTCCCATGCAACTGAAATTAGTCAAAAATTATTTTGCTCTGTAACGTATTAAGGGTGCAGGGGTAAAGTAGTAAAAAAATTATATTTTTCCTTCACTGAAATAATCCATCCAAACAAGAAATAGGAAGGAAAGGAAAAATAATTTTCCTTTCCTTTCATTTCTCATCCAAACACAAAATATAAAATTATTTCACTTTCCTTCCTATTCCTTTCCTTCCCTCTTTAGATTTTACTTTTCCTCCCATCCTCTACCACCGAACCAAACACAGTGTAAAGGAAAATGAAATTCTCATCATGACCCAATGAAGGATGCGTAATTACATCACCTATGCTATCAACTTGCTTTAGGTAACATAAGTTTGACTTATTTTTAAGTCGAAAAGATGTAGTGTTTTTGTACTGTTCAATGCCCTGGAGATAATCCCTTTCATGTCTTGTCCATGGTTGCAGTGATTTATTTGTCTGTATTATTTTTATGATCACACTTAATTTACCAGTACTTGTATAGAGTACCTTACATTTTGAGAGGTTCACATGTAAATTTTTTATTAATATTCCTTTGTAATATGTAAGAGAAAGGAGCAAATGAAATTGTGTTGAAGGTATGGGAAGGGCAACAAGACAGTTATGATTGTGGAATTGATTAAGATAAAAATTTTCTGTGCATGCAGTGAATTTTTGTCAACCAATATAAATGTTTCATGTAGGATTATTGTTTGCATCATATTCAATAAGGTTGGTAATGTTACCTTCACCAGTATTAAGTAAGAAATCACTATTTTGGGGATGGAACACCTGATCTCGTGGTACTGTTTTGTTTAAAGCAGAGAAGAGTTGTGGGCCTTCACCATAACACCTCAATTGGAAAGAGTTGATTCTAGGATTAGTACATCTCATTCAAAAGGGGTGATTCTTCATACAAGTACTTGTGGTTGGTTTTTTCTGTTGAGAATTTTCCCATTTTTTTTATGATTATATTATCAGTATCTAAAAGGAATTGGAGTTAATTAATGGAGAACTGCAATCTTATCATATTGTTTCTAATGTTTACACATAAAATGGATGTAGAAAAGCTTCTACAAGAATGAAGCTGGGGAACGCAGCAGCAGGGGTAAAATTGTCCATACGTTTTCACAGTGACGGAGGCAAGGGGAACTGCAGGAGGCCTGGCCTCCCCCATCATTTCATACGGTTTTTAAAAAAAAATTTATTATATTTTGATATATACATACGTTATTTTTTTTATTTTTTAATATATTTATAATGCATTTTATACTTGGGATTTAGTGAATTGAGGTTAAAGGCCTCTCCAAGGCCCCATGTCCAACTAGAAAAGCATATATACATGCTTAAATGCATCAAATCTCTTTTCTTTAGCCAACTACAAGCAATTGAATAATTTCGTTGTGCATTTTTTTCATTAATCATTAAAAAAAATGATTTGTTGTTAATCTCCTCACTTAGAGACTCGACTTTTATTTGTATATACAATAAACAATCCATAAATGCTTCAACTTCGGTGATCTTTCAGCAATTTTTTTTCTTTACAAATTTTGTACAAATTTTTCTTTTCCTTCAATATATCTTTTTTTGTTTCGGATTTTCAAAATTCAGCCCCTCTTAATTAAACTATAATCCTGGCTTCACCACTGATATGTTGCAAGTGTTACGGCCGCCTGGTTCTGAATGCCACTAATTGCCGAAGGAGGAAATGTGGTGGCAGCAGCAATTTGAGATAGAAGCATAGGTTTGAAACACAAGCAATGAATAAAAATAATAAACCATGGTGGGAGGAAGAGATAAGCTGAAAGTGGACGATATTTTAAATCTGAAAGAAAAAGTTGTAGATTAGTTGTAGATTACTTGAAAAAAAATAATAAACCATGGTTGGAGGAAGAGATAAGCGGAAAGTGTACCAGAAAAATAATAAACCATGGTCAGGTCTGCGTTCTTGTACCGCTGATTAAATTTGGATGAATGAAGCGTCACTATGATTTCTGTTTTGTACTTTTCTAATGTCAATTGCGACAAGAGGTGGAAACAAAATGGAACGAATTATGGACCTAATGCCTGTTTAAGATGCATTTGAGTTTGCTACGTCGAAGATAAAAAAAATGATAAATTTGAATTCTTTTTATGTCGTAAATTGATAGATTTGAATCATAGAATTTATAAATCGAGTTTTCAAATTAATTTCTCAAATTACACATATTTGTTAAATAATAGTCTCATGTCAAGAGTTATAGAATAAATTCAGAGTTAGTATATAAAATGACTGAGGATAATGAAGCCACATTAAGTAAGCAGTTGGTAAAATGCCAACAATTTTGTCGTCAAAAACACTGTATTTAGTTCAAAAACTGGAATAAAAGAAGAGAAAAATAAGATTAAAGAAGTAATTGGGATGTAAATCAATTCTTGATTTTGTAGCAAAGAGCGACGTACCTTTAAAAGAGATTGTGGGTTCGAAATCAGACTAGAAATTATTTGTGATATTTAATTTCAAAATAAGTACAATGGTTTTATGTCCATTTGAAGGAAGAAGCAACACCCATTGTGTTAAAAATAAGAAGTGTGTCAGATCCTCGCAAGATAGGAATATTTATTTTTGTTCTCTCCAAACAAAATATTCTATCTTTTTTTTTTTTTTTTTTTTTGAAGAAAATGATCTTCAAGGATAAATGTAAAAGTTCAAACGCCATATATTATTGGTCTTTTTTTTTTTCAGCTACACGCCTACTGCCTACACCATAGCCTGTAGGCCAAATTTTTGTCAAGCATATATAATCACACCTCGAATCCTGATTGTAGTGTCGTGACATCTATAACAATCTCTATGTTAAAGTTTTGAATTAAAAACGTAACAAAACTTTTATTCATTACTTTATAAAGGGAATAAGAAGCAACATGTGCCTTATAGGATTAATTACATGGAATATGTTTTTTTAGGACACGAATTTTTACTATTAAGCAGTATTTATAGAAAGGTTGTGGCTCTTAAAATTATCATTATAAATCCTTTAATTGGTACAATAAAGCAATTCTCACAATTAATGCGCAGCAAAGAAAATAGCAGTTTTAATCGCATGATATCTTAGTTTTTAAAAGAGTTAAATGTTCAATTTATGTCAATTAAAAAGAAAATCGACAGTCAGTGCTTAGCGCACATCTTTATATTTTATTTTGATTTGATTTTGATTACATCTTTTTTGTAAAAGGGAATAAGAGAAGGATGTTATTTTGGAAAGAAATTAACACAACCGCCATTTGAGCGCAATTAAAAGGAGTTTTCCTGTAAATAGCGAAAAATTATCCACCCCGACCACCACAATTTGTGTTTTTTGAGTTCGTCTCTCTAGTCTCCTAATTGTAAAGGTACGAGAGAATTAAAATCTGAATGAATTTTCATTATCCTTTTGTTAATCACACGATCTGCGTCCTTTTAACTTGTCTTTAATTTCTTGGGATTTCGGTTTTAGGGTTTGAGTTTGGATTTGATATCATTTAGACATATGTGATGCGCACTAAAAATGCATTATAGCAAATATTGTTTTCGATCGATCAGAATTATTTTTCCTTTTTTCAATAAAGAATTAAACTAACGGATTAGCATGCCCAAAACTCATCTTTCTTTCATTTATAATATACATATCCTTCTAGTTTTAGCGCTAAATTCCGTCTAAATTGTCAATAGAGAAGTTCTAATTACCACAATTAACAGCTGTTGCTTCATAGGAACTACTTGAAGGACCAGATGCAGATCTTTGTGAAAACGCTTACAGGAAAGACAATCACGCTCGAGGTGGAGAGCAGCGACACGATCGACAACGTGAAGGCAAAGATCCAAGACAAGGAAGGGATCCCTCCAGACCAGCAACGGCTGATATTTGCTGGGAAGCAGCTGGAGGATGGGAGGACCCTGGCTGATTATAACATCCAGAAGGAGTCCACGCTGCATCTGGTGCTCAGGCTCAGAGGCGGGTACATCCGGGACCGTGAACTCAAGCATTTGGCGCAGAAGCAGAATAAAATTAAAATGATATGCCGCAAGTGTTACGGCCGCCTGCCCCCAAATGCTACCAATTGCCGAAGGAGGAAATGTGGCGGCAGCAGCAATCTGAGAAGGAAGCATTCTATTTGGAAAGGACTTATGAATAAAAATGAAGTATGGACCGAGAATGACATACAGGGAAGAAGTTACGTATATTAAATCTTCAATGATCGGGGCATTCTTGTATTGTTGATTAATTTGAAAGAATGAATGGTCATTATGTTTTGTCATTTTTTATTTTCTGAGGTCCATTAGAAGCTCTGGTTTGAGAGTTCCCGATCAGAGGGAAACCAAATTATACAACATTGGGCCACTTTGGGGGGGTGTGCCTGATTAAGATGCATTTGACTTTGATGTTGATGATCTGCAAGTTGATTTATAAATTTGAAGTTTGGATAGATTTGAATTAAAGTTTATAGATTTATTGGTAGATAATCAAGTTAATTAGATCTATATGTTGATGATACTGATCATGTAGTTCTTGATCATCTGTTGGCTGTTGCGTATCATGAGCAGTAATGACGCTCTTTGGCTGTTGCGTGTTACTGTTGGGGAAGTTGGCAGCGTCAAATGTGCCGACAAATACTGATTCTATGTCTACATGCCATCTAAATTTGGGAATGGGTTATGATAATGTTTTTATTACTATCAGGAATTTTGACCTTGAGGCTACAAAACAAAGAGTCACAAAAATCATTCCTTTCCTTTTTTTTCAGAAATTATATACACCATCCATCAATTTACCATCAATTTACCATCCAATACCATCCAACAGGCTTCAACAGGCCAAATTGGACTTCAGCCATCATTCTTCGCGTGATGACGTCACCAAAACTGCGTGATGACGTCATCAATTTTTTTTCGTAAAAAAAAATTTCGAAAATTTTTTTTCCGCTGACGTCATCAAATGGACAGATTTTTCTGTTCAATTAGATGAATCAAAGGATGAGTTAAAGTTGTTAAGTGTTCAGTTAGATGCATCTTAAAATTGAATTTTCGTATTTTTTTGTTCAGTTAAACACGTTAAGGAATGAACTTAAAGTATTTATGTGTTCAGTTAGTTGCATCTCAAAATTGAATTTTCGCATTTTTGTTTTCAGTTAAACACGTTAAGGGATGAATTTAAAGTCTTATGTGTTCAGTTAGTTGCAACAAAATTTTAATTTTGTGCTCAGTTAAACACGTTAAGGGATTAATTTAAGGTGTTTATGTGTTCAGTTAGTTGCAACAGAAATTTGATTTCGTAGTTTTTGTGTTCAATTAAACTAGTTAAGGGATCAATTAACATTGTTTATGTGTTCAGTTAGTTGTGATCAAATACGTTTTAATAACCATGCAACAAAATGAACACTAATCAATTATTAAAAATGATATCCATTATTACAATAAATGAACCATTCTATTAATAATAGTATCCACTATTAATAATAATTTACTTTCTGAATTAATTCAGTAGCATTTTGTAACAGACCTGAACCAATTCAAATCAAAGACAAAATCTATCAATATATTCTAGGAATTTTCTTATCAATTTAAAAACTGATGAAACTAAAGAACAAAATCACAACGTAAATTAGTGACAAAATACAAACAACAAATGTTGTTAGAATAATTCTGAACTACAAGTTCACGAATGATGAATTTATCTTGGATCTTCGGTTTTGCCAGTCACGTTATCGATTGTGGCAAGTGTATCAAATCCACACCAGCCTCGTTAAATAAAATGATGAAACTTTGATCTGTTAAAGAACAAAAGACAAAATCAAAATTAGGTCCACTTGGATTTAACTTTATCACTTACCTCTCTTCCAAACCCGATAATTAATTCAGGGCTTAGAAATCATGAAGATTTGGTAGCCTTCAAAACCTTCAAAAAGATGAAAAAACCTTCAAACAGATGGATACGACGACTAACTTTCAAATAGATGAAAAAACTTTCAAAACCTTCCGAACGCCTCTTGCTTGATCAAATGGGCAGATTTCTTTGTCTCCATTGTCGAAATCGACCCGTAATGCTTGGTAAAGACAGTGTCGGTGGTTAGGGTTTCGACCAAGCGACGCATGACGACGTGGCGAGTACGGTTCGTCGGAGGCCAGATGTTGAAGGAGAGAGAGTCGGTGGTGGTGGTGGAGGGGCCTCTTCCTTGGGTGTCTCGTCAGATTTCGGTGGTGGATCCGAAACGGCGGCGCCAGGAATTGCCTCTTCTCTTTCTCTGGCTGCTAGGTTTGGAGTAGATTTAGAAGGATATAAATAGACTGGGTCAGTCGTTGAGCTCAATCTGGTCTGTTTGGAGCCTATGGATGGTGTGGATGGTAATTAGAAGCAGGAATGATAAGTGTCATCCAACAAAATGTCATCCACGCCATCCAAAAAAAATAAAGTGAACATATACATATACAAATTGAACATATATAATAAACAAAGTGAACCATACTTATTGGATACTGTTTTAGTATTACAGACTGAATATATACTAGATACTTGTTATAACTAACTGAACACTTATGCATATTAGATGTTTACTTATTAAAACAAACTGAACATTTAAGTAGTAAGAAGCACATAGAAAAAATAGAGATAAAGAAGAACAAGACTAAACGGAAGGAGGTAGGGGAGGGAGGGAGGCGAGGGCACTAATGAAAGGGAGGGGAGGGAGGGAGATGAGACGCGGAAGGAAGGGAGGGACAAATCACATCGAAAAAAGAATAAATAAAATTTTGGATGACATGGATGGCATTTGGATAGATGACAAGAAACAATTACCTTTTTTTATATTTGGAAGGGATTTTATTTTGGGCTGAAACTGACACACCGACATAATGACCTCCGTACTCCGAAGACCATATAGGAAGTTCTTTTTTCTATAAATAGCGAAATTTTCTCCACTCTGACCGAAATGAAATCAGGTGCCGCGCGGTAAGGATGCCGCACACGATCTCTACCGTTGGATGAATGATGGGTGGCCCGTGAAAAATACCAGATTGATAGGCACGAAAAAAATAAACCGTTCAGATCAAATCGGACGGCTCGGATGGGTGCGCGGCACGCTTGCCGCGCGGCACCAGAATCGGACTCACTCTGACCCCCTTCAATTTCTGTTTGTCTCAAAACTCTTCGTACGAGAGAAATAAAATTCAAATGTTTGAATTGATTCGTTTCTGGATCAAATTGTCCTCGTTTTCTTTTGTTACATTTCCTTTTCTTAGATTTCAATGATTGAAGTTGCATTTCGAATGCTTAGTGTAGTACACATTAATTCATAGCAATTGATCGCAAAATATCAATCACTGTTGTTCTTTCTTTTTAATTTTTACTTGTCCAATTAAGCATAGCGATTAGCATGCCAAATACTCGCATCTTTCTACAATAACACTTTTTTTTTTTCATTTTTGCATTAAATTTGACCTAAATTGTCCCAAAAACAATTTTAATTACCGCAAATTAACACCGCATATTAACAGTTGCCTAATTGGCTGCATATAGGATAAGATGCAGATATTTGTGAAAACTCAAATGGGGAAGATGATCACGCTCGAGGTGGATACCGAAGCCATGCAGCGACACCATCGACAATGTGAAGGCGAAGGTCCAGGACAAGGAAGGTATCCTGCCAGACCAGCAGCAGCTCATATTCGCTGGGAAGCAGCTCGAAGACGGGAAGACCCTTGCAAACATCCTGAAGGAGTCGACATTGCATCTGGTTCTGCGACTCAGAGGCAGCCGCAGATGCGGGTTTAACTGGTGGTTACAAACAGACTGTATCCATATTTCACAGAAGCAGAATGTAATCAGGATGATATGCCGCAAGTGTTACGGCCACCTAGCTCTGGACACCACGAATTGCATGCCGAAGGAGGAAATGTGGCGGGGGCAGCAGCAATCTGAGAAGAAAGCATAGTTTTGAAAAGTATACAATGAATAAAAATAATTAACCATGGTCGGAGGAAGAGATTAGTGGAAAGTGGAGGATTTTTTTAATCTGAAAGAAAGGGTTGTAGATTAATTGAGGCAAACTTTTAGTCTTTGTCTTTCAGGGTCAGGTTTTCATTCTTGTATTCCTGATTAAATTTTGATGAATGAATCATCTTATGGTTTCTCTTTTCTACTTTTCTGAGGTCCATTGTGACCAGAGGCGAAAACAAAATTGAATGGATATGGACCTACATTGTCTGATTAAGATGCATTTGACTTTGCAATGTCGAATCCCTGATACAAAAACCAATTAAAAATTCTTTTTTTGGAGGTTTCCTTTCCTTGGCAAGCGCCAGGGAAATTGAGAATTTTGAATATTGTTATGTCATATAAATTGATAGATTTCAATATAAAAATTTAGAAATCGAGATATCAAATTAACTTCTCAAATTACGCATAACAATTTAATGTCCAATAGTGATGAAATTTTAGGTCTCGAATGTACTCTTTGTAAAATATCATGAGACAAAACTAATAACTGAAATGAAAATGTCCGCAGAAAATTCACAGAAGTTTATATGTTCATCAGCAAAGTTCTATCTGCTTCACTGTCATGGTAGAGTATTATTAATTCACAGCAGCTGCTTTTATTGGCACAAAGTGAAATCTGATGTTCGGACTAAACATGTCACGATCCTGGGTTGACATAGTCAAAATACCGAGTCAAGGCATATTGTTTCTGAGCAATGGGGCCCAGCTGAAAGTGGAAGGAGAATGGAGGAGGAATTGATATGGGCCTTTGTACAAATGGGCTCTACAGGTTGATTGAAGTGCAAGAGGCCCAGACAAAGTTTGGACTACCAAAGACACTCGTGGAGTCGTGGAGCTGAGTCGATAGGAGCCTGGTCAATACCGTGGGACCAGGAAGATGAAAGTGAAAACGCAAGAGAATCCAATGTTACTGTGTTTTACTTTTACTAGATGTAATTCAGTTGCTTATACAAGCTTTATACTCGGAGATTAGGATTATGCCAAATCTGATGAACAACAATAGATTAAGAAGGATACCAATTATGTGTTTGGCATACCAATTATGTGTTTGGCATTACTGTGGTGTATGGGCCAACCAACAATAGATTAAGAAGGATATTCTTTGAGGAAATTAAAGATTTGAGACAACTATGGGATGGGCCGTGGCTCATTTTTGGTGATTTTAATGCAATCAGGTTTAGATATGAAAAAAAGGGACAAAATTTTAATATTCCAGGAGCAACTAGATTTAACCAATTGATAACACAACTTGATTTGGTAGATTTACATACCTCTGGTAGTAGATTCACTTGGTCTAATATGAGATTTAACCCTATTTTTGCAAAACTGGACAGATTCATGTGTTCAGTAGATTTTGCGAATAACTTTCCAGAGGTGGTAGTACAATCTTTACCTAGATATAAGTCAGACCATAACCCCTTATTGTTGTCTACTGGTTCTAACACTGTTAATTCTCAGCATGGAATAAGGTATGACAAAGCTTGGGGAGATATTGAAGAGTTCAATCAGTTCACTCCAAGTTGGTGGAATCATTTAAATAGGAATACAGATCTAGCAAAAAATTGGAATAAAAACATAAAAAAATTGAAAAATTATATGAAGGGTTGGGCCAAGAATTATTATGGTCAGGCCCATAGGAATAAAAAAAACTATTAGATAAATTAGATGTGTTGCAAAAGATTCAAGAAGATAGACCGTGGGATGATTTGGAATATAATAACTATGTGGAACACATAAAAATGTTAGATGAAATATATCTTACAGAACAAGCTCATTGGCAACATAGAGCTAAGATCAAATGGTTACTAGAGGGAGATAATAATACAAGATATTTTCATACATTAGCAAATCACAGGAGAAAGAAAGCATTGATATTAGGAATGTCAATAGATGGGAATTATACTAATGATCTAGATTGCATTGAGAAACATGTATTTGATTATTATCAAAATTTATTTGGTGTTTCAGGTGAAAAGTATGCTTCTTTAGCTCCAGATTTTTGGCACCCTGAACAGATGGTTACAGATATAGAAAATATGGAATTGGTGAAGCCATTTACTCTGGAGGAGATATATGCGGCTCTCATGAGCTCTGGGGCAGATAAATCCCCAGGGCCAGATGGTATGCCTTTTAGTTTCTATCAAAAGTATTGGCACATGATTAAAGATGATATAGTTTTAATGTTTGAGGATTTTTATAATCATAGATTAAGGATTTTCAAACTGAATAAGGCCATGGTTTGTCTATTGCCTAAAAAATCTGATGCTACAGAAATTAAACAATATAGACCCATAAGCCTCATTAATTGTATATATAAATGGTTCACTAAGGTCCTTACAAATAGATTAACACAAGTAGTGAATAGATTGTTAGGTCCTGCTCAAGCGGCTTTCCTAGAGGGAAGATATATATTAGATAATGTTGTTTGTGCAAGTGAGATCATTCACTCTACTAAATATGAAAAAAAAGAAGGACTGGTGTTAAAAATTGACATGGAGAAAGCTTATGATAGGGTCAGTTGCGATTTTTTGTTTGAAATTTTAGTTTCTAGGTGCTTTGATATTAAATGGATAACATGGATAAAAGATATATTATTGTATGGACAGGTTAGTATAAAGATAAATGGTAATTTGTCAGACAGTTTTATCGTAAAGAGAGGATTAAAACAAGGGGACCCAATATCTCCTCTTCTTTTCAATCTTGTAGCTGATTGCTTAAATAAGATGATTAAAAATGGAAGAGATGCACAATTGATTAGGGGGTTAGGTCCTCCCATTAATGATGGTCATTCATTGATTAACCTTCATTATGCAGATGACACCATCATATTTTGTGAGGCTAAGGAAGATGTCTTACAGGCGGTAAAGTGGATATTTGTAGGGTTTGAAGCTTTGTCAGGTATGAAAATCAATTTTAGTAAATCTGCAGCTTATCCAATCAATGTCTCTGCAGATAAAGCTGAACATTTAGCATCTATATTTGGATGCCCTGTGGCTTCTTTCCCACTTAATTATTTAGGGATACCCATACATTGGAAGAAATCCAATAGTGCAGATTGGGCTCACATAGTAGATAAATTTCAAAAGAAATTACAAGGATGGAAAGGTCAATTTCTTTCTTATGGAGGCAAGATCACACTTATCAACAGTGTGCTTTCTGCCTTACCACTTTATATGATGACCTTACATACTATTCCTAAAGTAGTTCTTAAAAAGCTAGACAAGATCAGATGCCAGTTTTTATGGCACTCTGGAGATCATAAGAGATATCATTTAGTTAATTGGGCCACAACTTGTAGACCAAGGAATAAAGGAGGTCTAGGTATTTTAAATTTGCAAGATATGAATAAGGCACTTCTATGCAAATGGTTATGGAAAATAAAAGATAATAGCCATATAGGCTGGTGGAAAGATATGTTGTTATACAAATATAGGAATAGCAATGATAGAACGAAATGGTCAGATTTATGGAAAAAATTAAAGGGTCTAGAACCAATGTTTGATATAAATGTGGCCTACCAAGTGGGAAATGGGAAAGCTATCAGATTTTGGTTAGATAAATGGTGTGGAGAACATTCTTTAAGTGTAGCTTACCACCAACTGTTTAAAATTTGCTTAGACATCAATGTGACAGTTGATAAGGTTTTTAGAGAGGGAACGTCTGCTTTACAGTGTCAAAGGCAGCTAAATAATAGGCAGATGGCAGAGCTTAGAAATTTGATTGATACAATAGGAGTTTTCTATCCTCTTAAAGATGAACCAGATTCTATTATATGGTTAGGAAATAAAACTGGCATTTATACGACTAGCTCAATGTATAATTGACTAATGGAAGGGGGAGTTATGGATTGCTCCAATATGTTTATTTGGAAGATGAATGTACCTTTAAAATTAAAATGTTTTTGTGGATTGTTAGTAAGAGGAATTGTTAACTAGATATAATATGGCCTCTAGAGGATGGCAGGGAGATCTTAGTTGTTGTTTCTGTGATGAAATTGAACATATAGATCATTTGTTTTTTAGATGTAATAATGTCAGCTTGATTTGGAGGTGGTTTCTACATCAATTTGTAGTCGATATGCCCCATAAGTTAGAAGATTTGGGTGTAATAGAAAACATAATCGATAGGCAATATAAAAAGGCATTTCAGATTTGGTGCAGTGCAATCCTTTGGATTACTTGGAAATGTAGGAATAAGTGTGTGTTTGATGGCTCAAATTGTCCATCTGTGAGAAATATTGGTTTGCAAATATTAGAACTCATATCTTATTGGGAAGGTTTATGGACTGATAAACTCAAAATCGCAGTGAGGGCAATTGCTCCTGAGCTAATCAATCTGCCATTTCAAATAGAAGGGAGCAGAAGGAACGATGATGATGTGGAGCATATGCAGGCGCTAGACTGGGAGGCGTTGGCAGGAGTTGCAATGGGAGAGATAGCGGCCTTTAATGAATAAAAGAGATGTTAGCAATTTCAGGAAGTTTGAGGGGGCTTTTGCAATAAATCAGATTTTGTTATTTGTTAGCATTATTAGTTTGTTATGTAATAATGAAGGGAGATGGTTGTTAGATCGGGGTATGGGTTATCAGAATTGTGCGTTATTTATTTTTCAATTTCTAATGTTTGCCGTAGGGATTAGATAGCATTGGTGCACTGTTACAGGTTTGGTACCAGTGCGGTTTGCTATAGTCAGTATGTTGTAACAGTTTGCTTCTGTTAAATAGAAGTGGTGGGCCTTCCGAGCCCACTTATTTCAAAAAAAAAAAAAAACAAACTTATCTCTTTTTTTTTTCTAAAAAAAACAAACTTATCTCTTATATCTCATATTTTATCGTTTATTTCCAGTTTCTTAAATCCTTTGTATCTTCAATTCCTTGTTAAGCTCAATAGCTGAATTTTATCTTATTTTATTATATTATTGATGAGCGGGTTTTAGGAACCAGATATCAAATGAAATTTGTACCTAGAACTTAACTCACTAGTCGTTTCAGTTAAGCTTAGGGTCGAACCCAAGGGACGGATTAATGAATACTGGACTCGCTGGTTTTCAAAAGCTAGACGAGTAAAAACAGGTTGATTCAAACATATCAAAAGTAACCATGCAATAAAGTAGATATTTTTGGGTGTTTTTGGACTCTAAAATAACTCTTGAAATCAATTCTAAACAAAGTAAAAGACAGGAAAACAAACAACAAAGGTTTTTAGGGGTTTTCTGACAAATAAAAAGCGTCCTAGGGATCGGAAATGACTTAGGTTTAGCACCGGAACCTCCTCGGTCGATCGCTCTCGCGACAAACCTCGAGATACCGGGTTCCAGGGTTCTGTCCAACCCGAACAGAATCTGTTCGGCCTAGACAGAGACCTGGAGCTTGGTTGTGTTTACCGACTCCTGTCCAACCCGAACAAGACCTGTTCGGGTCGAACAGAAAGCCTGGAAACGAGTTCGAGGCTTGACTCGGACTACGTTCAGGGTCTGGACTGGCTGTAACTCGAGTTCTAACCCTCAACTTTCGTCTCTTGGATTGAAACCCTGCACAGGACTCTACCTAGCCCCTCCTAAGTTCACTAACCTAACTTCGTGTCGGGAATTAGTGTTCTTGAGTTTGATTTACTTGTGCTCTAAGGGTATCTAAACGCTCTTTCAAACAATTTAGAAATTAACCTTTCAGTTCAACTAATCGACTCTTTCAAGTCACAGATTTACCCCAAGTACTTGGTTCAATTCTGGTTGTACGATCTAAATTTGTAGCTTAACCAAACCAGGCCTAAGATTCAGAAGCAAAACAGATCAAAGCAACAGAATTTAACAAGCAGATAGATAATACCAAGCAATCAAATAACATAGCCAAATGTCAAGCCAATCATTCAACACAACCACATACTAAACTTACATCAAATCCTACCCTAAGACATAGCAAACTACTCACACATGTTCTCTAAACAGACGATAGCAGAAAATAAAGAAATACTAGTAAAGATACAAGCCATAGAAAATAAAGAAAAGTGCATAAGAAGAATAAACCGAAATACTCCTCAAACGCTCAGATCTATCTCTTCAATGGCAGTGGAGAGGTGGAAACGTGGGAAGTCAGTGCCGCTTGCCGCCGTCGCTTCAAAGCAGGAGAGAGTTCTCAGTTTTCGATGAAGGAATCAAGTGAAAAATGGAGAGAAATGGGACTTGTCTCTGGGAAAAACGTGGAAGGAAGAAAAAGAAGCTCTGCTGGCAGTGGAAAGGCCTTTCTAGGCGTTCTCCAACTTGGGGAACAAGCCAGAGGCGTCCAAGGCTGAATTGGGGGGTCCAGCTGTCAGCCTTCAATGCATATCTGCCTTCCATATGAAGGATTTCGACCTGGAGAGCGGTCTGTTCGGGCTGGAGCCAGGCTGGAGAAGACAGGCGCACAGATGGGCCACTGTTCGGCCTGGAGAGAGTCCAGTTCGACCTGGACAGAATCTGTCCAACCTGGACAGATCAAAGACTTGGGCTTGGAGTGGAATGGGAGCTTCGGCCCTCAGTTCGACCCGAACTGGAGTTTGTCCAGGTCGAACAGGGCGTGGAGAGCCCGAAATCGAGGTCTGAACTGACCAGATCGTGGCAGGTGGCCCGCATGTCGGCCTGGGATGCGTCCCGGGTGCCAGAAATGAGTCGTCTGGCGTGCAAATAAGCGTGGACAAGCTTCCTTGAGCCCATTATTCCCTGAGTCTTCATCAAAACCTGTGTGAAACAATTAGAAGCGGCGGCAAAGCCAAAACCTGGAGAAACACAGCAAAATGTCAAATAATAATATGTTTTGGGTCATAATTGGGTGCCAAGTACGGTCGAAACAACAGCAAATAAAAGAGATATCAAATCCCCCCAAACTTGAATTTTGCTTGTCCTCAAGCAAGAGCTTAAACTTAGAATTCGACCATACTTAGACTTAGAGAGAAAAAGATGCCCAAAACAGGGTAAAGCTAAAATTTAATCGCTTGAACCTACAAATCAATCACACAGAAACGAATGAGTTAATTCAACTGAAATCATCAAGCTTAAGGGTTTAGTATTCCTTAATTCCAACCATGCAACACTTGGTCCTAATGAGAGTTAAATCAATCAAGGTCCCTAGCTCCTATTTCATCAACCAAATGCAATCTCAAAGTTACTAACCCGTTCTTTTTAATGTCTTTCAAAAGTTTGCAAAGAAATTTTGACAAGTTTAGAAATTTTATAATGAGAGAGATAAACAACAACTTCACCAACTTATATTGATTTTGGGTTAAGCTACCGGCACATGACGCACCGGGGAGGTCGGACCGGTTTTTACGCCTTACCGCGACGGTCCACCCGTGGATCAATTACGCCTTACCGCGACCACGCCTCCAATATTTGTGGAATTTTGGAGATCAAACAGAATATTACACGACCAAGGCCACGGTACACTTGGGCCAGGGCTCCTAGTAACATCCGTAATCATGTCTCAATTAGGATTCAATCAATTTCAGAATGGTGATTCTAGCAATAACAACAAACTAACTCATCTTATAATTTTTAAAGTTGTCAAATTTTCTTTAAACAAAATCCCGAAAGACACAAATCAGTTCACTCGGTGAGAAGTCGTGAGAATTGACTGAAACTGAATTGACAAGTTATTGAGCAACCAGTGTCGGGCCCTATCAAGACTAAAGCAAACAATTCGGTCCATCGGTGCACAACTCAAACTAGGATGTCTAAACAGCGAGAGCACTTGATGAGAATCAATTGAACAACTCTAAGAGGACAGTGTGATTAACAACAAATAAAGTCCAGAAAAGAAAAAGTAGGCAAAAGCATTCAAATTCAGCAAAACCCGACGTTTCAGCTCAAAAACCCAGTCTCTGTTCGACCTGGAAGGGACCAGTTCGACCTGGACTGGTGCTGGACTCCAGAAAATGTCAGCCACACCCTCTGTTCGGCCTGGACAGGGTCTGTTCGACCTGGACAGAATGCAATACTGCAAGAAAACGGCCAAGCTTCCAGTTCGGGTCGAACAGACATCTGTTCGGGTCGAACAGAGAGTCAGAAAATCGAAAATTTTGAAGAAAATTCACCCCTTAATGCCTAGTTATCTAAAATTTTTCGAGAAAAACAACAAGTCTGATAA
The DNA here is from genome assembly GCA_027725995.1 of Rhynchospora tenuis. Lineage (NCBI taxonomy): Eukaryota > Viridiplantae > Streptophyta > Magnoliopsida > Poales > Cyperaceae > Rhynchospora > Rhynchospora tenuis. Next base: position 151,408,876 of record CM050888.1, on the reverse strand, counting down.
CTAAGCAATTTATTGCGCCCCCCCCCCCCAAACAATTCAAAGCATTGTCCCTAATGCTGTCATGCACAGAGAAAAATAAATAGGAGGGGGAGCGTTACTTACCTGACTAGAAGGAGTGAGGAGGGAAGATTCCATAGGAATCCTCCGAGTGCCAATCATCGGGTTGTTGATATTGGCGGGCGTGCACATAGTCGGCCGGTCCGGATGGCGCTTGATATGGGCTGTCCATCGGTGGTGGCTGCTGGAAAGGCATGTAAGGAGGTTGTGCAGCGAGTGGCTCCTCCTGGTACTGCGGCACGTATGGGAAGTTCACCGGTGACTGCAAGTGGGGGCTGAGAGGCGGGCCTTGCTGCTCCTGCGGCACATGATGGTCCACATCCTCCAAGGAATGATGGCTGCGGAGAGACTGGATCGGAGAGGAGTGCATGTGGTGAGATGCTTGCATTGGCGAGCCATGGTAGGAATGCGACGGTGCCGCCTCGCTGTGAGAAGAGCCGGCATTCGAGTAGAAGTTGGGGTCGTTCATCCCGCCGGGCCAATACCCAAGGTGCTCGGCAAGCTTATAGTCATCAACAAATCTCTCGACACGGCCGAGGCGACGGTTGAGTTGAGCATTGTTCTCTATGGTGAGCCTTGTGAGATTACCCACCATATCTCTCAATCCAAGGGCCCATGACGGGGCTTCTGAAAAATCATACTCTTCCCCCGGATGTGTTGCAGCGGCTGCAGCGGATCCACTTGGAGGTGCCCTGCTTGAGCTCGCACCCCCAGCAGATGGGTGCGCATAGTCCTTGGGAATCAGCCATAAGTCTGGGCGCCCCACATGCACTCTATGCGGGTACGGGAGGAGAAAATCTGTCCCTTCCTTGCGGAGCCATGTGTAGGTGCCATCCCTATTCACTTGGATGAACTGGGCCTGTTTGAAGGCATAGTCATCATAGAGCGCAAATCCGCCACACTTCCCTCCTTGCAATCTTGGAAAGTTCATGTGCAGGGCAAGTAATGTGACATACCCTCCCATGGTGAGAACCCCTTTTGAAACATTATCCCTTTGGTAAATCCAATACTCAACCATGATTTTTGCAATATTTATCTTGACCGGCTCCCGCTGTAGAGTCAGTCACATGAGCGCTAGTTCCTTGCCATTGGTCACATTTGCCGTCTCACCCCTTGTGAAAATCTGTGATGCATAAGCCCGCATGAGTATGCGGAGCGTGGGGTGATGCACAAGCCTAGACTTCTTACCATTTCCAATGCCTGAGAGGTATTGCCAGACCATATCGCTTGTGAAAGAAGAATTGAAGGGGTTAGTCCATTCCGGGCAGCCAACTTCCAGCCCAAAAATATGTGCCAAATCATTCAAAGTCATCTTGTGACTTGCCTTCCCCAACCTAAAGACTATGATATCTTCCTCTCCCTCCACCATCATTTTCAAAGAACTCAAGAATTCACAAGTGTACCTCTCAAAAGCTTTCTCCCTGTGGGTCCAGAATCTTGGAGTGATCCCTATCTTGCTTGTGAGCTCCAGAAACTCGTCCCTAACACCAAACTTATGCAATGTCTCCAAGTCTATCCAGCGGGTGTGCTCGAACTTCCGCTCATGCATCTTGATAATGTTCTGGTACTGAAAAGCCCATGGCACTTGGAAACCGAGAGCTTGCTCGTATTGTGCCGCATCGGGATGCCTTTGGAAATCAGGATGGTTGGACATCGGGTGTTGCAGATCATCAGAGTCCGACGGTGGGGATGGAGGAGCTGCTGCCCGCGAGGAACCAGCACGAGACCGGGTGTTCGGCCTCACCATTGCAGGAGAATTCGAGTCGCGGCACAGTGAAATCGGCTAAGTCAAAGCCTCTGTTCGACCTGAACTTGATGAGTTCGGGTCGAATTCCAAGTCGAAATGTTGTTTGGGCCCAGTCAATTGTTCCTGTTCGGGTCGAAGTGCAGGTGTCCGGGTCGAACAGGTAGGGCAGGGACGATTGCTCCAAGTCGATTGCTTCTGTTCGGGTCGAACAGATGTTGTACGGGTCGAACAGAAGCGTGGTTGCTGGTAAAATTGCACTGATTCGCCCCTTATGCTGGTATTTGACTGGTACAGACTCAAAATCACTGGTACAAGGCCTCAAAAACACTCACAAATGCAGTTAGAACGACAAGAAAGCAATTGAAATAGTAGGAGAGGTAATTGACCTTGTATGGCTTCCTGTTCCACTTGGATTTGCACAAAGAGAGACGGGGCAGGGGCAAATTGGGCAAACCAATAGAGTCCAGCGCTGCAGCAAGTAGGGAGTAGTTGTACATGTTAGGAATGCTCATATTTTAATTTTTAGATCAATTACAACTAATTAATCACCATTAACAACAAGCAAATCAATAGATCTAGTGCTAAAGCAATCACACATCCAATCAAGAGAGAAGGTAGGAGAAATTGTACCTCTCATGAAATTGTATTCATGAGGCTCGAATCCATGGCATGGGAGTCGATGGGGTGCGTGCTCCACCACCTCCACCATCTATGGCCGCCTCTAGCCCACCAAGGACCCACCACCAAGCTCAAAGAGAATGCTAGTTCTCTTGAACCTCTTGCTAATCACCTTGCTTCTCTTAATTAACTATTTAATGGAGAGGAAGAGAGGTGGGATGCTCAACACATGAGCTAAGAGAGGAAGGGAAGAGCCATGGAGAAGAGAGAAAAATCTCTCTTCTAGGTGGAGGCGCAAGGGAGGGGAGAGGAAGAGAGATGACGGCTAGGGTTTTCTCCCAAAGAGACCCCTTTATATAGCCAACCACTCTCATCCAACCTTCATACTATTTACAAGTATGCCATCCACCCTAAGAGGCCACCTAATGGGCTCTCTTGGGCCATCTTAATAAAAGGCCTTTATTCATTAATTCACCAATTAATGAATCTCCTTTAATTGTCTCTTCATTCTTCCTTAAATCGGGCCTTTAATTAACCAATTAAATAGAAGCCCAATTAGCTCAAACTAATTAAAGTAAGTTGAACATAATTAATTATTAACTCATTAATAATTAATCTATGATTAGCTAATGCATTAAATTGTTTCCATATGATCCTTTTAATTTAATTAATTATAACGGTTTATAACGGTATATAATTAATTAATTAACTTATCACATTTCACAATACACATTATTGTGAATAAACAATAAATGCACCAAGTGGTTAGAATCCTATTTGTGCGACCCTATTTGAGGATTTATACTATGTTGGCCATGGAAATAAATCGTTATTTATTTCCAATAATCATAAGCGGTATCTAGCAACACGTTATGATTCCCAATTCGTATAAATAATGTACCGTTACAATATCTCAATCCTGCATAAGAAATAAAAGTATTTCTTTGTTTGATTCTTATGTCACACGATATCTTTGTATAATCCAAGATAGGAATGTGTCATTCTTGCAGATTATACATTTCTTGATCTAGAGTTGATCGTCTAGTTTGCATGCATACGATCCAACTCCATCAAGGGGCCCAAACAGATATTATCACTCACTAGGTATATTAATGAGGGACATACGGTTTTCTTGATGAACAACTTTTCCCCGCACAATTCAAGAGAACATAAATAAAGTCCTTATAGCAGCCTTTATCAGGAATCAACGTTAGACGATATTTATTGAACCTATCCTCATGTGGAAAAGGTGAACATCTCAAACTTAGAATCAAACTCATATGAAATAAACAATGACACATAACACAATCCATATGTTTATTTCATTGGGTCAAGTCCTGTACTATGTTCCAATAACATACACATATGCAATTAAGTTCGTAACTCCTTACTTATGATTTGTAGAACTTAATCATCACCTAACTTGCATACTAATCTTTTATGATAATTAATGTTCCTTGTTAATTATCAAGATTATGGACGATTTAGATTTATTATTGTCATTCTAATGAATGATCCACAGAGATCTACAATTCAGATCCTCAACCTGAATGATCTGTCAATAATAAACTCTAGGAACAAATGATCAAATATCATCATTAACATAAACTAAGAAAATAAGTCATTAAATATTGACTTCTAGGACATAACTCCAACAATCTCCCACTTGGCCTAGAGTCAATCAATAGTGACTTCTAGCCAGTGAAGAATTTAGAACAATGTCATATATCTATATATATACATGTCTCGAACCTCAAAAGATGTTATACGCTTAAAGCAAGTTACTCATACGTCCATCACGTATGGATGCACAACTGCATCTCGTATACCGCTTAAGGTAGAGGTTAAGTTAGAGTGTTCGCTGTGTCCGCGAACCTATCCAATTTTGTTTGACCCTATATACATATATACTCCTATATATGTGTTCTTGATCATCATCATGTGAGATCAAGTGACATCGTCATAGATCTTAGTTGGATCACCAATTTAATATTGGGTTCTTCAAGTTTAAGCTATGGTTCGAGATGCATAGAACCATATTAGCTTGACTGAGAACTTCACGATCCTTACTACATTCTTTCATTGCTTCACAAGTTGCTATATATTTTGTTTTGGTGACGGAAACGGTTGTAATATCCCATTTAGAACACCTTCTAAACTTACAACACCACATTTAAACAAAATATGTAGCTCAATTGTATTTATATCAATCTTTCGAAAACTAGCATCAATATATCAATTTATATGAGCTTTCTTTTATCTTATCAGATGGAAAAAACATATCACTCTTTCTCTTAAGATACTCGAGGACGTTCTTGATTATTGTCCAAATGTGTTTTTCTTTGTATCCATTTGACAACTGATTGTCATACTCCTTGGGTACAACACATAGGGGCATGTGCATAAGTATGGCGTACGTAATGAAACTCATAACAGAAGGATGCTCGAATTGTATCGTGCACTCTTCTCGAATTGAGTTGCAACACACCGAGTAGAACTCAAGTGTATGCCATACAACATGGTTAGACATCCTTTCTAGGAGTCAATCTTTTCGTGTAACTATAACACCTTGTCATTATATGCACATTTTTCTCAAACCTAACATCCATCATAATCTATCTCCATAGATTTTGTTTCCTTGGATTTAGGTGACTTACCCAAGTTCTCAATTGAGAAAACATTCTCCAATGAGATCTTGACAATATTCATTTTCTTAATGTTATTCCCAAACAATGTCTTGTATCTTGTACAATACATGTAACACAATCATGCTCTCACTGAATATCTTGTCTATATAAGATATTTTTGACGAAGTACAACTCCTTGACTTCCTTGTCAAAAAGTTTATTCCAATTTCCACAGTACTTGCTTCAATCCATTAATGGATCATTGAAGCATATATATGTTTCCAATAATACAACAAATCCTTAGTTTGTGTCAAATACACAACAACTTCCTTCATTCAATCGAAGAAGGCGGTTTTGACGTATCTTTCCATATATCTATATATACGAAATATAACTATTGCTAGAATGATCTTTATTGACTTATACATAGCTACAAGCGAGAAGCCGTGCTTTGTACATGGTCAACTTGTTATCGACTTAGACATAGCATCAATCATGAAATTGTGCTTTGTACAGAGTCGACTTGTTATCCATATCTATCTTTCCTTTTAAAGATCTATATGTTCTAGATGGATTGCTCCTTCATGAACATCAATCAAGGTCTATACCTTGTTGTTATATATATGGATTGCACTTAAAGATCATATAGATTCAAAACATACTTGTGGAATCGGGTCTTTCCATCGCTTCTTTATTTATCAACGGATCCTCATATGTCAAGTACGAGGATGTTGTGATACCTATATACTTTTCAGTTTAGGCAATTCACTCTTGTTGATCTTTGTAGGATTGGTGCTTGAGGTCCATAAACTACTCCTACAACATCTTGTAGAATAAGTTCTTGATCCTAATGTATTGCACGAGTTTCTCTAACATCATCCGGTAATGAGATGTTTGAGTACTCTTTAGAAGCGAGCGTGCTTATAAACTTCTTCCTTTCACAACCGCTTGTGAGTTAAGTTCCGCTCAACTCCCACTAAGCACCATGTATGGAGTGACAAGTTCCCTATAAAGGTACTTCTTGTAGTGACGCATAAACTCCTTTAATGCTCACTTTACTCCCACTACTTCTTCTTGAGAATATCATTCTTTAAGATTACGTTATGATGAGCAACAACTACCTTGTTCTTATCATGTTCATAGAAGTAGTACCTTTTGGCTAATTCAAGATATCCTACAAAATAATAAGCGTCTTATTTGGGTCCAAGCTTATCAATCAATCGAACCTTGAAATAAGCTTCTCAACACCAAATCTCGAGAAACAATATACCTAGAGATCGAATCTCGTAAGATATCTTTCTCAATAGACTTCGATGGAATTTTTATTCAGTGTAAACAATATTGTCCTCAAACACAAATCCCTTACATGAGTCGAAGAAGTCAATTTGATTTATTACCGATCGAACTATATCAAACAATGTTCGATACCTTCATCCTTGGATACATTTTTCAATGTTCCTCATGGAGCGAGTAGTGAAACGTATTTCATACTCTTTAGGTAATATATCAAATTATATGACTTAACTATTTACCATGATCCATCTTAAGACTTTTGCTTTTATTGAATAGTTTTTCAACTTTACTCTTGAAATTATTTTGACCTTGTCAAAAGATTCATACTTATACCATATCAAATAGATACGTTAATATCTACAATGATCGTTGGTCAAGTGGTAAAGTGTCAACAACCTTTCAATTGCACAAGTCCTATAAGTCTATATACATCAATATGTATAAGTCTTAATAAGGTTACTTGTCCTTTAAACCTTCGTAGGTCAAAGGCGCTTTTGTCTTTTAACAAACACAATTCGCATGAATTTCAATTGATTTGCAATCGAATTGATTTACGAGCTCCACATTACGTAGACTCTCACAATGCGATTCTTTGCAATCAAATTGATTTACGAGCTCCACGTTACGTAGACTCTCATAATGCGATTCTTGTTTATATTCGACTAAGCAACTATTTTACATAAAAGTCAAATACTTTATGCGAAGTCTTACATATTTGTCATTCAAAATTTGTTAATCTATTTCAAGCAAATTCAATTAAGATGCATGAAATCTTATACACAAATTTATAACAATAAGAGAACAACATTTCTCAATTACAAAACATGATCATCCATCATCAAATATGAAACGGAGATAAGGTTTTATGAGATGTTTGGAATAAGGTATACAACCTCAAATTCCTAAACAAACTCTTTATTTAATAAAGATAACTCTACGTATTCAATGGCAGCGGTTTAGACGTATAAGCCATTTCCAAAACGGAGTTTACTTTACTTATCTCGAACTTTCTCTTATTCATCATTGTCTACACATTTCGTTAAATGCGAACACATGAACTAGCACCTAATTACTAGTGTGAATTAGAGATAGTGAGATAATTTGAACGACAAATATCTTAAGGTTTAGAACATCATGGTATTTCGGACAACCTTTCAAATGCCTCCCAATATGGCAAATGAAACATCTCATGTGACACATGGTCACTAGTGAGGGTCTCAAAGTTTCAACTCATATCTTGGTGAAGTATTCCTTTAATACTTAACCAATTACTTTTAGCACTAACAAGTGTGCGAACAATATATCCTTTATCCATAGAAAGAGATTGTATGACAATATCAACAATCCTTGATATTGGAGATCTCAATATCTCTAGTTCTCAATTAGCTACTCAAACCTTTCGGTTCGCAAGCTAATGAAACATTTATCTTCTTATAAGAAGAGTCTCTTGGTTAACTCACATTCCATTACTCGATCATGAATGATTGAGTCTATCTTTACTTTCTCTAAGAACGTCTTCTTGAGTAAGTACATGAGAACGTAGAAGTCTTAGTATAGTCCTTATGAATTCTCCAATCCAAAAGTCTAGAACTTCTAAAAGGATATAAGCATTCGCTTTATTGAATAATTTTCGTCGAAACTAATCAATCATTGCGAAGCTATTGTTCGGGAAGTCGAGGGACGTTTTTGGGATTAAACTTGCTCAAGTTTCTCATTTCCAAGAACATGTCTTAGGAATCGGTATTTCTTCTCCAAGTAAATACCTTAGTGTCTCGCACTTTTTCGGGTCCGCACCTCGGATAGGATTTAGGGATACCTCCGTGGGGGTGAAAAAATACGGATCAGATACCCCTCGAACTTCCTGGGACGCAAGCATCAATACCCACCTGACAAAGGATGAGGATACCGACGTGGTCTTAGGATTTTCGAGAGTTTGATTGTTTGTTGCAGGTCCTTTCCTTCCAGTAGGCGCAAGCCCCTACTGTTAATTACCTCTGAACCAAGTCAAGAGCACCTCTAGATCGGGATAGTCAAAGGATTAGGCACGATAAGTTACAAGGAGTCCATTTGTATTTCGCTAAGTGATTTGTGTTACGTGAAATGTGAAGAATGTACATAAGAATGATGATAAATGCGTATGATTTGCATATGATTTTAAAATTATTTATCTGTTGATTCTGATGTATGACATGTTGATCTTGACTCTAAATAAAATGCATTGACTTTTCATGAAATGCAAGCTATAATATTGTTGTAAATCCTAAGGTTGTTGTTATATGGGGACATCAAGGGTACCAGACCACATGTTTGTTTTGATCGTTTTGATGGTAATTTGAACTTTCGGTTTGGTACCGGGACTTGGAGATCTTGAATGTCGTTTATCAAAACTCAACATATAACTTGGGATTTGGCTTAGACTAGAATTGATTCTAGTGTATCTTGGGATTTGTTTTGACTTTGGACCTAAGCTTGGTTTTGACTTAATATCGATATCGGAATTTTGTTCTTTGTATTTTTGGTTTAGAGGTTTGTCGAGATTTTAATATTTGGATTAAAGTTTGTTCTTGAGTTTGTGTTGAGTTTTGGATCGAATTTGCATAATTGGTTTTGAGGTTTTGGCTTGGTTCAGGTTTCGGCTTTATGATTTGTTGAAGTCGGTTCTAGGATTTAGAATTATGTCTGGTTTCGGAACGTCCTGACTTTGAAGAGTGTCTGTTGTCCAATGATCCCTGCTGTCCTTCAATAACAACATTACTATTTCTTTTTTTTTTATAATAATATTTATAATGATATTTATAATGATATTTATAACGATATTTATATTTATATATTAAGATAAAAAGATGCAAAAGAAATGAAATAATATTTAAATTACTTAAACTAGATTTTTTGGGACATAATATATGGATAGAAATGTTCTTTATATTTTTCTGGACATTTTGATATTTTATGGGAATTTTTCTGATCTTCTAGCTATTTTTAATGTATTTTTGAAGTTTTAGCAATTTTGGAGAATTCTGATTGGTCTGACGAAACGCTGTTTGGTGTTTGGCTGTCAGCGATTCGTTGCATCAACGAGGCCACACAGGATCAGACGTCGCTGAAGTAGAGAGTCATGTGGTCTACACTCAGGCTCGTGCACCGAGTTCATCTATCTTTTGCTTGAGACTGGCGCCACTTGTTTATTTCTGCAGCTTATATTATGTAGCCTTCTGTGTTGCATCTCCTTTTGCAGCGCCTCAGAAGCTTCCTCGTGATGGCTTGCAGCAGGGACACCACACTGGATCTCGTACGACCTTACTCTTCCTCTGTTGGCGTAGACCGAAGGAAGAATGCGCTTCGTCAGCGCCATCTTGACCAGCAATCACACGCCACGCCTGTACGCCGAGTTCAGTCAGTTTCTCCTTCTTCAAACTTTGTCTCCCTCCTCCGTTTGCGTTGACTCGACGCTGTCGAGGCGGTAGATTGTTGACTCCGGCATTTCGGCCACCGTTTCGCCAGGAGGTGAGTTCGTCGAGATCGTCTCTTCTCTCTCTATCTCACCGTGCTCTCAATTTATTCTCACAATGCGTAATTTAGCGGCGCCACCTTTTCCTTTCTGATCTCACATGTCCACTGCTTTCGACAAATTAAACCTCATGAGTGGTGGATTTGTCCCTCAGGCATGTCGAACAGCACCTCTTTCTTCTCCTCTGTCGATTTGAGCCATTAGAGGGTTGGTTTTCCCTCCAATTGAGTCGAGCAAACTTCATGCCACAGCCGTGCCATGTTAGCCTTCTTCTTCCTCCAATTTACATCGACTGAGAGGTGGGTTTGCCTCTCAGCCAATGTGAACAGTCTTCTGGCGCCTCCATCATAGAGTTGTAATTCCTAGGAGGTGGGTTTGCCTCCCAGATAAGTCGATGGAGCAAACTCGAGGTCTGGCCACGGCGGTTGTTCAAGATCTGCTGTCCTTGTGCATATAAAGGCGCACAATTCCTTTTTATTATCTTAATTAACGTGTATTCACTTTTAATTTCTTATAAGATGCAGATATGTAAATTTAGGATGCATGAATTCATGATTTAATGTAAAAAAAGAAAAAAAAAAGAATAGAAGTATGGCACCAGACCACCATGGCCTGGTGGCTAGGCTAACTCAAACACCAATCAAAACAGCAATTCAGTTGTTAAACTCTCTTTATTGATGTATATAAAGGATGGTTTACAGGATAAAGCTACCTACAGCTCTCTATTTCTCTTGTATTTTTGTGTTTACAAGGTGTTTGACAAAATTCCTCTACAAACTGCTATCTTATTTCTTCTCTAGACCTAGCAATGTGCAGAGAGGCAGGGCTTTGGTGTAGTGTAGAAACTTGGGGGGGTGTGGAGGCGCTTTTCTTCTTCTGTCTTCAGCTTCTTTTATAAGCATGGAATTAGGGTTTCCTTAGAACTGAGCTAGGCACATCTCACCATCGGTCTTGATCCAATGGCCATGACAGATGCGTGGGGAGCAAGTTTGCTTGCAAAACCATGGGCTGGTATTGTAATACTGTGGATGGTTTTCAGTTTGTGGCCAGGATGAGACCATGGGGGCATCAGCTTGATCCGATGGTTCATGTAGCTGCCACCTGTGTGTTTCTTCATGTTCTCTGGATGATGTTCTTGGCGCCAAGACAGGAGACAGATGGCACTTATCAAGTGAGTTGTTAGCTATGGAGGGCTGAGATTCATGGAGAAAGCATCTCAATAGTTGGTGAGTTCAGTGGGGCAGCAGCTGGTCCCCTAATCCTCTCCATTTGCTTTATCATGTTCATTTCCTATGGTATGTGCTTTGTAGCGCTTTATGCAATTATGCATGTGTGTGACTGTCCAGGGGTCCCTTTACTCAGAAGAAGGCTTCATGAGATTGTTCAGAAGGTCATAGAAGACATTTGATAAATGATTCTATATTTCTTTGCTTGGTTGCATCACTCAAGGATTTCAGAGGGCATTTTTGGATAACAGTTTCCAATTTTGCCCCTCTTGAGTTCCAAATCCGATATTCTTTTATGTCTTTCTCCATTTCTGTCCTTTTAATTAAGTGACTTTCTGTTGCATTTCTTCAAACTATATGCATAGCCTTCATCAATCCATAATCTGATTTTCATTTCTTTCATTTCTTTCTTTTCTTTTTTTTTTGTTTGTATCAATTTTATTTGCTCCAGTTTGTAATTCCAGAATTTAATTGACACAACATATGAAATTATATTCAAAGAAACTTAAAGGAATCATTATTTATGCTTTAATTGGACCATCCAGGGCATCATATTTGATCCAGAAATTGATGTAAGACAGTAACATCTCACCCTTCAACAATCATCTGATGGCTTGTAGGGGGTGCTTGGGGGTCAAGGATATGTATTTTTGTCCTTTCTGGTGCTGATAACGCATGGAGAAGAGAGGGGCAAAACTGTAATTCAATTATGGGTATCATTTCTCTTGTCTTTTCTTCAAATATCTGATTTGCCCATGCTCAGAAAAATGTTACACATGAGGTGCCTTTCTTCAGGTGTAATCTGATGTGGTATAATTATTCTCGGAGAGAAGTATATTTATCTCAAGATCCAATCGTTCGTCCCTATTGTATTCATCCAGTAACACAAGTGTATGATGGGATATTAACTGCCTTTGAGACTCCATATTTGCTCTTCTGTGCACACCACATGGTACCGCTGATCATATCATCACAGGGAAGTAATTGAAGCTATCTCAGCCTTTGTTCTTATATCCCTTCAAATCTGACGGCCAGGGATAGATTACAAGGAGATACAACCTCTCTCACAGGCCTATGGGTGCAATTCCCTTTCTCCAGTCGCTCATACTTCTTTGCCCTTTGTGAATTTCTCTACTGGATTCATCCAGTCCGAATGCAAACATTATAATGGTACCTCCCCATGTTCCTTTGTTCTTTCCAGGGGCATTCTTGCATCAAACAAAGCACTTTGAAGCTATTCCCAGAGATAGTTCGAGCTACAACATCCTCCATTGTTCACTTCTCACGAACTTGAAGCTGTCGCCATGGCCAAAAGCACCACTGCTTCTTCTGGGCCGAATTGACTTCGAATTTCTCGTCACAATCCCTCTCAAGTCTCCATAGAAGCTCTCTAGGTACTTCAATTGCTCAATTCTTCATTCCTTCGTCGCAATTTTGCACAATTTACTCCCGACTTCTCATGCTTGCTTCTCTGAAATTGCTTGACTCCAGTAACCAATCTCTTTCGTGGCTGAGGTCGTTGGATTCGTGAAGTTGTTACCTGCACAGCGGTGCTATCAGTCGAGGCAGAGACGGCGTGTAGAGGCGGCGAGAGACATACCTACGCCGGAGAAGAAGTCTTACTCGTACGGTCTGTCTCTCTCTCCTTTTTCTTTTAAATTTCTATTTTCTTTAAACGGAAAAGTGACGGGGACCACGGCTTGAGCCAATGGGAATGAGCCACGTGGCATTTCAATTTTAAAAAATAAATTGCTGCGGGGCCCACTTGTCAGGGGAGATCGCTGGGTTTTGGGTTGCGACTTGGGCTGTCTTCGCTGATGGGCCGCACTATTTCAACAATTTTATTTCATTTTTTGTTTGGGCCTTCCACCATAATTTGTTTGTTTAGTTTTTTGGCCCGTATACAATCATGCCTATATTTCTCCATCAATGGTATAGCTGTGAATAGGCATATTGTGTCGTCCGACAATCAGGTTAGCGGTTTGTTTTGACATGGATGCATCGCCCTCCTTTCTCCGGCATATATTAATTTGAGCCCAACATTAATGACTGATAAGACCTAGGCTCGCACAATTTCCAGATAATTTCAGTTTGGTTTTTGCTTCCTGTTTAGACACAACATTAAATGCAAGCCTAAAATTGAGTTGTGTCTCCATATATATTTAGGCCCGATGAATTACATCGTTTTCTTGCCCCTTCACTGTAAAAGGCTCAATCCGTGGAATAGCTACCAATTTGGCCCATTTTTTATGCCATTTGATAATATTCTTCCATTTATTAATTTATAGCCAAAAATTGAAGGCAAACAAATGCCCCCCACCAGAGTGAGCTGTGAAGTTGCATGCGGAACAGCTTACTCTGGTGTCCCCAATGCCTTCACTGAGTTTTGTTTTGTTGTTTTTTTTGTTTTTTTTTTTTTTTTTAACTTTCTCATTTTTTTTTTTGCCTCTTTTTTTTTTTTAAGGATATGGACCCTGTGTCAGACCCTAGGATGATTCTTGAGTTTCAGTTTAAGAGGTGGGGCCCCTATGGTCCTTCTGACCTGGCTATTCAGTCTTACATAGATCGTTATCTGGATCCTGAGGGTATTCGTCGTTCTGACCATTGGTATTGGAGGCATCAGTTGTTATCTGGTCGGGACAACTTTCACGGATTGCTCGTCAGACATGAGCCTTCTCTTCCATATCCACAGTTTCTTCATGAGCGTCCTCCGCTGATGTCTGACCTACTTTCTCACACTGAGGAGCGTAGGAGTCAGACTTATGTTGACTTTTCCCCTGTTGGGCGTGACAGAGATGGTAGGGACAAAGTCAACGACATTCAGGGTCTTTTCTTACGTCCTTGTGTTCGGTCTGGACCATCTTCTGATGTTCATCTTTTGAGTATGGAGATGTGCGATGGTCACGTTGCGCCTTGGGATCCTGATCGTTTGAGCATTGTAGGAGATCTGATTTGGACTCCTGGGCAGATCGAGTGGACTCACTATGTCTTGACTCACATGGGAGATATACTTGAGAGTACAGAGATATTTGGAGGAGTGGTCATGGCTCTTTTCAGCTTTTTGAGACACCCCAACTTGATAAAGGCTATGGCCACCAACTGGAGTTATGTATGGAACACTTTTCCATTAGAGGATCGTGAGGCTACCTTAGATATTCAGCAGATGGTGCATTTATTGGGGGTTCCTGCAGAGGGCATTCTTTATGAGGAGAGGACACCTCCTGATGCAGAGCTTAATGGGCTTGACCCTTCGGGTGTAGAGTTTCATTCTGCTTCTGTTCGTGCCTTGTTCAAGATTTACTATGAGATTGCAGTTACACGGGACCTGAGAGGACAGAGTCGGGATGTCCCATTTCGCGACTGGATCCGCTATTTTATGGATAGAGTGCCCGAGGATTGTGCTGCTCCCTTTGTGGACCCACTTGATCCCATGGGTGTGGGCCCTGATAGGATCTACAACCCGGACATTGATGGTGACTTTTCGAGGTTGAGTTCGAGAGATTTAGATCAGACCACCATACTGGCCGCCTATTTGTCTTGGTGGTTGTGTTACTATGTCATGCCCTATGAGCCGGCAGGTTATATTCGTCCTGGAGTGTTTATCATGGCGGGTGCCTTAGCACGAGGCTTCAGAGTTTCATTGGCCGTTCCTGCCTTGGTCAATGTTTATCGTGCTATGAGGGAGCTCACTTCCTCTAGGGATCCTTCTTTTGCTCATGTGGTCATGCCTTCACACATACTTCTTGGTTGGTTTTACATTCATTGGGAAAGGGGCTATTCACCAGCCATTTCTAGTAGACTGAGGGAGCAGTTGCCAGCACTGAGCTTTATAGCTGGGGCTCCTTTGTGTGATGTTGGGGCTTATGCTGCACATAGATATTTTGTTCACAGTGGGACGCATATCAGCCACTACCGGCCTGAGGCGTTCACTAGGGATTGGCCAGGGCATCATGAGAATCCTTCCATCTTGGTTGATTCTGAGATCCCAGCTAGAGAGACACGTCCTCCCTTGCGTTCTCGGCGGTTTAGGAGCAAGAGAGATTTTGCCATAGCTACTCGAGCGGGTTTCATTACTGTTCGGCTAGAGGATAGAGTTATTGCCGAGGTTTACTCCCCGCAGAGGTGCGCGTGGCAGTTTGGGTACGATCAGGATGTACCCTCTATTACGGTCCCTACTAGACCACCGGTTGGGAGTTTTGTGTCCATTGCTGAGTGGGGTTTCTTCACTTTACGCCTCGGTACCGGGACAAAGTGGATTATTCCTGCTCTTTCTCGTATTGGGATGATGACTGCTCTTTATGATCGGTGGTACAGGCTTTGGATCAGACATGCTCATACATTTCCGGCAGCCATTCTGAAATCTAAGGTTTATCCTTCCCATCGTACTTCCGGACGCCGGACTCGCTTTGGATCCAGACAGCTTAGGAGTTACTCTGGTGTTGACCATCACGTGCCTCTTTCTGAGCCTCCACCTGAGTATCTGGCTCCCCCAGGTCTTCTCGAGGATGGCACTTTCGTCGGTATGCCTTTGTTTTATTTCTTGTATAGTATCATCATTCTTCTTTTCTCCACTTAAATTCATTTGACATGCAGGATTTGGATCCTGCGGAAGCCAACATTTTCGGTTCGTCGTTCCCCGCACATATAACACTGACGGTGAATCCCTCCCAACTCATACAGTTGGGCCGGATGATTTCGAGTACTATGTCATGTCTCCGGGTTCTGGTACTTTTCATTTCTATTCTTTCCCTTTTCTTATTTCTTTTGAATGTTGTCACCTTGTGCATTTGTGTACTGCAGGCGAGCCTTCGGACGAGCCTTCATCACTTTCTTCCCCAGACGAACCTTCGTCACTTCCTTCTCCGGACTATACTCTAGAGCTTGTGGAGGAGGAGGCTAGGGCTGAGCAGAGGAAAAGACAGCACGAGGATTTTGTGCATGCTGAGGAGGTGGCTCGCTATGAGTTGAGGCGGAAGGTTGACGCTGGTCCTTCTGGTGCTGAGTTTTCTACGGAGCCTCTTATTGTCCCTCCTGTCCCAGGTAATCTTAAATTTTTCATTCTATCCTTCCTACTTTTTTTTTTCACCCGTAATCCTCTCGGGATATCAATTGTAATGCTTTCTGTGCTTGATTCTCATGTAATGTCTTCTCTTGAGGTAGTCCCTAGTGCAGAGAATGTTGTGATAACGGAGATTATCTCGGGAGAGAATGAGGTAGAGGAGATTGTGGAGGAGGATATTCTCTACAATGAGGTAGAGGAGGTTGTAGTGGAGGATATTCCCTATGATGAGATTGTCCCGGGACTTCTCCCGTGGATAGAGGATCCTATCGTCCCAAACAATACACTAGCCATTGTTCCCGTCACCACCTTGGGTTGTGGAGTAGCACCTCTCCCTTGGGTCCCTCGTTCACCATTAGGCCTAGGTATGCTTTCATTTACTCCTCTCCTTTTCTTTTAATTTCCTTCACATCCTCATTTATCTTTATACTCAACTCGATATATAGGTCGTCTTCTTTTCTCCACCTTTGCCTTTGACGTGGACTTGACCCCACTTGGCCGTGTGAATTTGCATCATGCATCAGAGCTTTCTGTGGGGGACATGGCATTGTTAGCGCATGCTGCTCTCACAACTTTTGCTGCTTCTGGTACTCAGCTTCCCTTCTTCTTTTTTGTTTGCTCGTATCATCGCCAGATTGCTTATTGCCTCATCATTGCAGATTATGGTGGGATTGATTCCCTTGGCACTTTAGCTTTGACTTCACTTGGGCCATCAGATCTGAGCATAGAGTGTCCTGTCATTATTCTGCCTCCTGTGGCGGGAATGGACCACACGTTTTCCCCTGACACCGTTTTGGCCGAGCCATGTGTTTCTGGAGATACTGAGTTGCTGACTTCATCTGATACAGAGTCGGCTAGTGACACAGTTGAGGGGCCACTGGAGGTGGTTCTAGCCCTTCCTTGTGACTATTGTGCACTTGATGATGATATGAGAGGTCCTGCCTTTGAGGTCAGTGGAGACACCGAGCCCTACTATGGAGAGGGGAGTGGGATGACAGAGCCTCTTTCTGTGTCTAGTGGGGCGACCGAGCCCTATTGTGAGGAAGGTGATGAGGCAGAGTCATCTGCTCGTGCCCTTGAATAGGAGTTGTGGAATTCACTCACTCCTTGTATCTTTCTTTATCGCATCTTAGGCTTTAGCCATGACTTCATGATGACTATCTTGAGACTGTTAGTTTAGGCTGTTGTTGGTCTGTGGCATCATCTTGGTTCGCATGACGTCTTTAGATGCACTACAATTGCTTGTTTTGCTCTTTCTTTCTTTTTTTTTGTTGGATATGATATCTTTCTGGATTATCTGAGCTTTTGTATGTCTTATGTATCTTTTTTATAATATCTCCCCTAGTCGCGGAGCGATTGACGCCTGTGTCTCACATACGCTTAGGCTAGAATCCCTGACATCACTGTCTTTCGTCTTGTATTTAAATGTCGCGGCGACGCCGCTACATCTGCTTTATTTTTTTAGGGTTTGGCTTTTGTACTTCTTTCCACCATGTCTGTCTCGAATCCGAAACGTTTGAGAGATGCTTCTAGCTCTTCAGTGGCGAGCCCAGGTTCAACTGTTCCTAACTGGTCTTTAGTCTCCGACAACCGCTATCTTTTTCGGGATGCCAAAGCCTTTGATTGTCACATGCATAACACTGGAGGTGATCGGCGCCCGGTGGCCGACTGTTTCTTCTTCGCTCCTGACGGCGCCATAGTGGGTCAGCCTAAGAGTCTGCTTGATGGTTGGTTGAATGCTTGGAACCTCAAGGGTTTGACTTTGTTCAATCGTCCTTTTTATCCTTCGATCGTGCGTTTGTTTTACGCCAATCTCAGGATAACATTTGATCACTTCGGGGTCCCCTCTGCTTCCTCTTATCTATTTGGCCGAGAGTTCCGTATAAGGGTAGAGGATTTAGCTGCCCTTATCCAAGCTACCGAAAGTCTGGGTGGTATATCTGTGTATGCATATGAGTATTGGCCTCAGGGTTTTGGGACCTTTGGCGCTTGTCGTCGCTGGTTCAAAGCTCGTCCTTATGAAAGGGGTGCCGAGGTTGTTTCCACCGGGCATTTACCCGCCCTTCACAGGTGTGTTTGAATTTTCATCTCTTTTTTTTATTTGAGCATTGTTAACCATGCTGAATTTGTTTGCAGGGCTCTTTTCTTGGTTGTGACTCAAATTCTCTTTCCGCAAGGAAGTTTGACTAATCTCTCTCGGCCAGGGGGTTTGTTTTATCTTCGTCCGCTTATCCGTAAACGTGACAAACCCGATCTGGCCAGCCTGATCCTTCAGCACATGCATCAGGCAGTGAAGTTCACACATGGGTGTCTGCCTTATGGTCATCTGATAGCGGCCTTAGTACATCGAACCCAGGTCCCAATGCCTGATATGTTGTGGGGAAGACCTGTATCCGAGAGGGACGTGGTGTACTGCCGCAATCTTCTGGATGTCTTGCCCTCTTTTGGGTGGGTTGGTGATCAGGACGGTCATTTGGTACCTGACCCCAATCATTTGATCAATGGCTATATCTTGCAGGAAAATGCTGCTGTGAACCAGTATAGTCCAATAAGAGAAGCTTCTCCTCCTTCAGATGACGGGTCTGCCATTGGAGATCCTCCACCGGCTCAGGTTCCATTGGACCAGCAGCTTGGGGAGTTGCACGCTCGTTTGGAGGCTATAGAGGTGACGCTCCAGTCATTGTCCGATGCTGTTAACAAGTTGGCAGGGAATGTGGCCCTGCCCCCTGCATAGGCGTCTCCTTTTCGCATTTTCTCTTTTTGGATAACACTGTTTGTTGTCTTGGTTGTTTGTTTGACTGTTTGTTCTTGTCACTGGATCTTTCGTTTATTGATTGTAGCTTGTTTGGATAATGATATATCTGCTTTAAGGTAAATTGCAGGAATATAGCTTGGATATATTTCAGGCATATGGGGGTCTTTTTGGATTATAACTGGAGTACAGTTCATAAGGTCGTTGTTTGGATGTGTGTATGCACTATACGGATACGTACATGTATATCAGTTCGAGGCATAGTCTTAAACACAGCCGGTGGGATTTGTCATTTGCACGCATTATAGGAATGTGCGTGCTCATATAGCTATTTGAGGTATAGCTTTAGGCATGAACCGTGGGATTCTTACTTGAATATACACATATGCTCTGAGAATGTGCATACATGTGTAGGTGTTTGGGGGTAGGATATAGCCCGTGGGACTTGTTGTTTGAATATACGCACACATTATGAGAATATGCACATACATATGGATATTTGGGATATGGTTTTAGGCATAGCCCGGGGACTTATTGTCAGGATACTCACATATACTATGAGGGTATGTGAATATGTATAGCTATTTGAGGTGTAGCTTTAGGCATGAACCGTAGAATTTTGTTGTTATTTGGTCATATGTCTGTTTGAGGTATAGCTTAAGCATGAACCGTGGGATTTTGTTGGAATATATGCATATATTATGAAATATGCATGTGGGTATAGTTGTTTGAGGTACAACTTTGATCATGAACCGTGGGATTTTGTTATAGGGATACATGCATATATTATGAAATATGCATGTAGGTATAGTTGTTTGAGGTACAACTTTGATCATGAACCGTGGGATTTTGTTGGAATATATGCATATATTATGAAATATGCATGTGGGTATAGTTGTTTGAGGTACAACTTTGATCATGAACCGTGGGATTTTGTTATAGGGATACATGCATATATTATGAAATATGCATGTAGGTATAGTTGTTTGAGGTACAACTTTGATCATGAACCGTGGGATTTTGTTGGAATATATGCATATATTATGAAATATGCATGTGGGTATAGTTGTTTGAGGTACAACTTTGATCATGAACCGTGGGATTTCGTTGTTGTTTGGATATATGGATATATGGCTGTTTGAGGTACAGCTTAAGCATGAACTGTAGGATTTTGTTGTTTGGATATATACATATATATAAAGATATGCATATATGTATAGTTGTTTGAGGTACAACTTCAATCATGAACCGTGGAACTGTTGTCCAGATATACGCATATTTTATGGGAATATACGTACATGTATAGCTGTTTGAGGTACAGTCTTAGGCATAGCCAGTGGGACTGTTGTCAGAATACACACATATGCCATGAGGATATGCGTATATGTATAGCTATTTGAGGTATAGCTTTAGGTATGGACCGTGGTACTGTTGTTTAGATATACAAATGTACGCGTATATTATGAGGATACACGTATATGTATGGCTATTTGAGGTATAGCTTTAAGCATGAACCGTGATATACTTGGGTGCATTATTAAGTGTAAAGGTCGATTCATGGGGCCGTAAGGGCAAATCGCCTTTGAGATCCTTACCTTGCTAAGGAACGTGGTGGATTGGTGAGGCTTACGCCCTCAGATATGCTTCATGGGACGTGTCCTCGGTGCTTTCAGCTACCACACAGGTTTGAGCCTCCTCAAGCACCTTTTCGCTTTCAGGAACCACACAGGCTCCCTCATAAAGCGGATTAAAATGTTGGGTAAGTGTCCCATGACCTGCGTATTCGAAAGCCACACAGTCTTTCTCAACACAAGTTAGGGTATTAGACTTACGTCTTCAGGTGTCTTCTTTAGAGTTCAAGACACAGAACTTTTGTTCATCTTTTTTTGACAGGTGAGATGAACAGGCACCTGATATCTTGTTCAAAGTACAAAATACCAAACTCTAGCCATCTTCTTGGGTTGGTGTGACGGACAAATCACCTCGTTGTGTCTTAGTTTAGAGTTCAAGACACAGAACTTTTGTTTTTCATTTTGCATTTGGCTTTGGATCTGGATTTGAGTTTAGTTTTGATTTTATAATTGATTTGGATCTGAGTTTGACTTTGACTCTGGAATTTGGATTTGGATTTGGTTTATTTCTCGTGTCAAAGTGTTGAACCCACGAGATTCAGTTAACATGATCCGTCATCAGCTTGAGTGCTCTGGGCTATTCATGATGGAGGGAGCGATCTTGCGCCATATTTCACCATTTTTTAGGCCAAAGCATTGCGAGTTGACTATTAAGCACATTTACTCACTTGACTAGGCTTTCAACAATGTCATGCTTAGTGCGAGTCTAACATGTATTGAAGTATTGAAGTATTATCAGAACTGTGAAAGTCTGACATGTCTTGAAAAATTATCAGAACTGTGGCAGCCTGATATTATTTGGAGATTTACCAAAACTATGAAAGTCTGACATGACTGGCGTGACCTGAAGCATTATCAGAACTATGGAAGTCAGATATTATTTGGAGCACCACCATAATTGTGAAAGTCTGGCATGGCTAGAAGTATTGTCAAAACTGTTAAAGTTTGACATTATCTAGAACACCACAAGCACTGTGAAAGTCTTCTGGAACGTCGCCAAAACTGTGAAAGTCTGGCTTGGCTTGGACTATTATCAGAACTGTGAAGTCCTGACGTTACATGGAACATGACCAGAACTGTGAAAGTCTGGCATGGTTTAAAGCATCATCAGGACTATGAGAGTCTGACATTATGTGGAACATGACCAAAACTGTGAAAGTCCGGCATGGCTAGAAGTATTGTCAAAACTGTGGAAGTTTGACATTATCTAGAACACCACAAGAACTGTGAAAGTCTAACATGTCTTGAAAAATTATCAGAACTGTGTAAGTTTGATATTATTTGGAAAATTACCAAAACTATGAAAGTCTGGCATGATTTAAAGCATT
Source organism: Rhynchospora tenuis (assembly GCA_027725995.1). Taxonomy (NCBI): domain Eukaryota; kingdom Viridiplantae; phylum Streptophyta; class Magnoliopsida; order Poales; family Cyperaceae; genus Rhynchospora; species Rhynchospora tenuis. Next base: position 151,387,030 of record CM050888.1, on the reverse strand, counting down.
ATCAGAACTACGGAAGTCTGATATCATCTAGAATGTCGCCAAAACTGTAGAAGTCTGGCATGACTTCAAACATCGTCAGAACTGTGGAAGTCTGATATGGCTTGAAAAATTATCAGAACTGTGGAAGTCTGATACCATCTAGAATGCTATTAGAACTGTAAAGGTCTATCATGGCTTAGAAAATTATCAGAACTGTGGAAGTCTGATATTATTTGGAGTATTACCAGAACTGTGGAAGTCTGGCATGACTTGAAGCATTGTCGGAACTGTGGAAGTCCGACATTATTCGGAGCACTACCAGAACTGTGAGAGTTCGGCATTGCTTGAAACATTGTCAGAACTGTGGAAGTCTGATACCATCTGGAACTCCATCAGAAAAGAACTGTGAAAGTCATGCATGGCTTGGAGAACTATCAGAACTGTGAAAGTCTGGCATGGCTTGAATCATTATCAGAACTGTGGAGGTCTGATATTATTTTGGGTATTACCAGAACTGTGAAAGTCTGACATGGTTTGAATCATTATCAGAACTGTGGAGGTCTGATATTATTTGGGGTATTACCAGAACTGTGAAAGTTCGGCATGGTTTGAATCATTATCAGAACTGTGGAGGTCTGATATTATTTGTAGTATTACCAGAACTGTGAAAGTCCGGCATGGTTTGAATCATTATCAGAACTGTGGAGGTCTGATTTTATTTGCGGTATTACCAGAACTGTGAAAGTCCAATATGGTTAGTGGAGTCAATCGGATGAAGACTTCACAAGTCGTTTTCATGATCTCATATTTCATTTCAGCCTTAGCATCTTCGTCCTTGGCTTGTGGGTTTTGAGCTTTCCTTGTGGCCTGTCTCATGGCATTTTTTCTTTCGCCTTGGGTGTTGTCGGGGTTGGTTTCAGCATAGTCAGCCTGTGAGTGTGATCTCAACAAGCTTTTCCACATTTCCATGTATTCCTCGATGGATTCATTGACATAGGAGGTCTGACTTCTCTTTTCAGGACTTCTGAGGAGTTCATGCATTTCATCATTTCCTCGCTGGAGGATGGCTATCTTTTGGTTCAGTTTAACATTTTCTTGTCGTGATTTGGCTATGTTTTGGTTCAACATGTCATTTTCCTGTTGTAGTATGAGTACTTTTGTGACCATTGTTTGGTGTAATTTTTTACTTTCTTGAAGGAGCACGGAAACCTGCCGAGCTCTTTGTTGTCGGAGTAACATAACCCAATGATTATATAGCTCGAGTTGCCTTCTCGACCTATATTGCGCGGAAGAGGTTGTTAAGGTTGAGAGCCCCTGGGTATTAGTATCTTGAAACCTTGAACTTGTTTCAGGAGATTCTCCGTATATCTTAGCATGAGAAATTCTATTGCAAGTTGCTGACGAATATTCTCTGCCATCAGAATTATTAGCATCGCTTTCAGAAGATGCCTCGCCAACTTGCATATGAGGCATGGGGTCCTGTCGGGCATTCTGAGGTAGCCTGAACTCGCCCTTTCGGATCATCTTTTCAAGAGTGTCCTTGAACTTATAGCACTCTTCAATTGGGTGTCCAACAACCCTGTGATATGGACAGAAGTTGGGCTCATGGATATTTCCAATTTCTTCCGGCCGTTTACTTGGTGGACACTCGAGCCCTTTTGCTAAGGCTTGGTAGAAGAGTCTTTTCGTTTCTCCCACTTTAAAAGAGTAGGGTTTGCTCATCTGCTCTACCAAAGATGGCCTTCTCGGTTTTTCAAAGACCTGCTTGCCATTGACTGTCTTTCTGGAGTCGATGTGGTGAGCATAGCCATAACCACTTGCTGCCTTTAAGTTTCTGACTTTCTTGAATGGTATGGTACTCTTGGTTGCTCGAGTCATTCCAACCTCTTCATGGTCGCTCCCGGGGTATGGGGATAGCCAGCTTATATCCATGCCCTTGTATTTTTCCACTGTATCAAGTAGGGCTCCGAATGTAGTGACTCTATTCATTACCAAGAGCGGCCCCATCGCTGGAATTTGTCTGCCAATATTTTTCTTCAACAAATCCACCAAATCAAGTTCTCGAAATCGTGGGTAACACTGGTCACTCAGATTTCTCCATCGAATAATATAGTCTGAGAGAGACTCATCCTTTTTTAGTTCTATATCCCTCAAATCTGTTGGTGTGATTTTCTGGGGCGTTATTGTGAATCTCTCACAAAAGGATTTCTCCATGTCTCCCCAGGTTTGGATACTATTTTCTTTTAATGAGACATACCATTTGAAAGCTATCTCTTTTAAGCTTTGCGGGAATTGTCGCAATAGAAGTGCATCGTTTTGTATTGTACCTTGACACAAGGTTCTAAATCGCGTCAAGTGTTCTTCTGGGCTTGTCTCAGCTCCCTCACCATTAAACAATGGGAATTTTGGAATCTTGTAACCCGGCGGATAACACACCGAATCATATTCCTTTGGGTACGGGTTGCCCACTCTCTCCTTGGTACCGAGAGGGTCTAACCCTAACTTTTGAAATTGTCGGTTTGCCATATCACTTAATTCTTCCATTTTTTTCTCAAAAGAGTTACTCGAAGTATTTACAGGTTCATTGTAATGCTTTGATATGGGTTTACTCTTTAAGTGACTGGTCTTTGTTCTCATAGCATTCTTTTCCGGCTTTTCACCATTTGATTTGGCAAATCGAGACCTTACAGGGTGTGGATCCCTGATTTCTTGTAGAGAATCTTGCCATAATCCCTTTCTGGTGAGAAAAATTTGCATGCTAGAGCACCAGCTGGACAATTGAGCATTCTCCTGTTGAATTGTCCTTAGTTGACGGTCTTTTTGGTCAAGCTTTTGCTTTATCTGGGTTATTTCATCATTACCAGAGAATGCCCCCAGCCTAGAGCTCTCGTCCTCACTTTCTGGGCTTTCGTCTGTTTGTTCCGGCACCATCGGCTCTTTATCATCTCTTTGGCTACGGTGAGAACCCATGCCTCCTTTTGTGTTAGATGTGGAACTTCCTTTCTTATGATCTTTAATTCTCACCATATGACTTTCATTGTTTCGTTGATTTTCAGTGTCAGAATTCACCATGTAGGTTGAACTTGAATCCTCCACTTCTTTTCCTTTAGAATTGTTTCCGAGCGATTCACTTTGACCAGTTTCAAATTCATCTTGACTTTTAGAGGTATCTATCATTTCTTCCAATGGAGACCTTTCGAAGAGTGGGTTATAGATTAAAGTGTGCATACCCTTCGACTGGTTGTTGTTCTCATGGCCTTGGGTTCCACCAGGAGTACTCCAGGCTCTTTCTCGGTCATCGACCTCATTTTCTGTAGTGTGACCATCGTCAGAGTCTTCTTCTTCCTCTGACGCGCTTATCATGAAGACAGTGACACACTCTCCGAATTCTCTGTCACGCGATATGACTTTTCTTTTCGGACCAAATTGACATGAGGCCGTCATGCATGTTTTGTGCTGAGGGTTTTGCGTAGTTTTTCCTTTAGGAGCTTGTAAGAAGAAGGCTTTATGGTAGTCCTCTTGTATTCTTGTCCCATAAAGCTTAGAGGTCGTTGGCCTAGCATGCCAACCATGTGCCCCTGGTGTTTCTCGCTGGGATTTTTGGGTTTCCTTATGTTTCTCTCCCATGAATTTTTCTAATTCTTTTGTCAACAGTCTCCATAACTCTGGTTTTGTCAAGGAGAGGTCCGACTTCCTGAGTGCAGGAAAATAAGGAAGCACATTCTGGACCCCGTGGGCAATGCCCCCTGTGTGTTGCTCTCTTAACACTTGTTTTCTCACTTTGGGGAGAATTCCTTTTTGTACTTTAGGGAAACTGCCCCCGGTGTTTTGCTTCACCGGTGTTGGCTCTCCTGTTTTCTGGAAATGAGGTGTTGATTTTCCATCTGCGAGGATAAGAAGAATTTCCTCCAGTATTGCAGGGACATTGCCCCCAGTACCTTGCTTGATCAGCATTTGCTTTCCCATATTCTGGGAGGAGAGTGCCGATTTCTCTTTGGTAAGTATGGGAAGAATTTCTTTTTGTTTTCCATGGGGATTGCCCCCAGTGCATTGCCTTGTCAGCACTTGTTTTCCCGTCTTCCGGGAGGAACTAACCAAGTTTCGGTCTGTTGATGCACTGAGACTCATATTCTGAGTGTCAGGCATAATTGACACGTTGGCTTTCAACCCCTTTTGTTGGTTTCTCATCATCTTGGAGGTTTTATGAAATATTTCCACATTCGAAACATTCTTTGCCAATGTTGCAGTTTGAGATTCTCGGATTGTTCTTGTTCGAGTAGTTGGGGAATTCTTCTTGAAAATCCTCAGTGGAGTAAAGGAGTTCTCCACTGGCGGATTTGATTTTTCCACCAGCTCCTGTTGGTGTGTTTTGAAGAATTTAGCTTTGGAGACGTTGATTTTCTTCATTTCTGGAACTATAACCTCAGCGAGAACCTGAATGTCAGTCACGCAAACAAGAGTTTTGGCATGCTTGATGCCCGATGCAACTGGGACAAGAGTTTTGTTGGGCCCTTCTTTCTTAGGTGCGGCAGCTAAAGAAAAGACTTGAACTGGCACTGGACGTTTCAGTTGGGTGGGCGGGCCGGTAATTTGCTTGACAGACCGTGAACCATCGCCATTCGCTATGAGCATGGATGTTGATTTCACATTAGATCGTTCTCCTTTGGCTTCCTTCGCCTGACTTGAGGCCTCAGAGGAATCCCTTGTTTTCATAATTTCTTTGAGCACTGGATACTTGGCACCCTCTGGACACCGTTCACAAGCGTTCTTCTGAGTTTGTTTAGGCCTCCAACCCTGTGTCACCTTCTCCATGGCCAACATGGTTTCGATACTGGAATTCAGTGGTGGAAAGGCAAGTTTGTCAAAGACCGAGGGCGGCTTTGCCTCAACCTTCCTTTCAGGAGAGCTGTAGTCAACATCCCCTATTCCTGCATCCTCATAGTAAGAGAAATGACTGCATTTTTGCACCGGGAACCGCAACCTTTCTTTGATTGAAGGTTTCTTAGGGCTATTGGGGGCCCTAACAACCATTTTGCTAGCCCCATGGAGCTTTTTGATGCTCAGGTAGGTGGAATGAATGGCCTCCACCGCCCGGTGTTTCTTAGGAATGACAGTCTCGGCAACCTTGGCAGGAGCATACATCGGGAGTTTCCAGCCTTCACGGAAGCACAAGTTCCCAGTATCATTCTTTAACATCCTTAGTGGAGTGAAGACATTACTGAGAGGCAGGTTTGTATCCAGTTCCTCTTGTTGAACCAGGCGGAGGGCCTGAAACCTCGAGAGCCTAGTCATTGTCTCCCTTTCTTTTAGTTTAGGGGCCATGGTCCCTTTCATATGTTGAGCCAACACCTTTTCCTTCTTGTTGCTTGGAGTGGTGTTTCTTGAGATAGCAACTGATGCTGCACCAACGAGCATGATCATTGGTAGTTGCACAGTAGCTTGGACGGGCACTTGGTGAGTCCCGGACACTGAGCTACTACATTTGTCGACGGGCACGTCCATCGAGAGTTGCGTGGTAGTTTGGACGGGCACTTGGTGAGTCCCGGCCACTGAGCCGCCACAATTTCTGAGATGTTCACCAGTAACGATCTGGCACCAAGTAACCATTGTTCCTACAAATGAAAGGAACTCAAAATTAACATTAGCGTATTACTTGAAAATTAATAGACTCCTGTATACTTATGTGCCTATTCCTTTGATTATTCCCTGATGAGAGGAGAAGAAGGTCCCACCGGGCGTGCCAGAATCTGTCTCGCACTTTTTCGGGTCCGCACCTCGGATAGGATTTAGGGATACCTCCGTGGGGGTGAAAAAATACGGATCAGATACCCCTCGAACTTCCTGGGACGCAAGCATCAATACCCACCTGACAAAGGATGAGGATACCGACGTGGTCTTAGGATTTTCGAGAGTTTGATTGTTTGTTGCAGGTCCTTTCCTTCCAGTAGGCGCAAGCCCCTACTGTTAATTACCTCTGAACCAAGTCAAGAGCACCTCTAGATCGGGATAGTCAAAGGATTAGGCACGATAAGTTACAAGGAGTCCATTTGTATTTCGCTAAGTGATTTGTGTTACGTGAAATGTGAAGAATGTACATAAGAATGATGATAAATGCGTATGATTTGCATATGATTTTAAAATTATTTATCTGTTGATTCTGATGTATGACATGTTGATCTTGACTCTAAATAAAATGCATTGACTTTTCATGAAATGCAAGCTATAATATTGTTGTAAATCCTAAGGTTGTTGTTATATGGGGACATCAAGGGTACCAGACCACATGTTTGTTTTGATCGTTTTGATGGTAATTTGAACTTTCGGTTTGGTACCGGGACTTGGAGATCTTGAATGTCGTTTATCAAAACTCAACATATAACTTGGGATTTGGCTTAGACTAGAATTGATTCTAGTGTATCTTGGGATTTGTTTTGACTTTGGACCTAAGCTTGGTTTTGACTTAATATCGATATCGGAATTTTGTTCTTTGTATTTTTGGTTTAGAGGCTTGTCGAGATTTTAATATTTGGATTAAAGTTTGTTCTTGAGTTTGTGTTGAGTTTTGGATCGAATTTGCATAATTGGTTTTGAGGTTTTGGCTTGGTTCAGGTTTCGGCTTTATGATTTGTTGAAGTCGGTTCTAGGATTTAGAATTATGTCTGGTTTCGGAACGTCCTGACTTTGAAGAGTGTCTGTTGTCCAATGATCCCTGCTGTCCTTCAATAACAACATTACTATTTCTTTTTTTTTATAATAATATTTATAATGATATTTATAATGATATTTATAACGATATTTATATTTATATATTAAGATAAAAAGATGCAAAAGAAATGAAATAATATTTAAATTACTTAAACTAGATTTTTTGGGACATAATATATGGATAGAAATGTTCTTTATATTTTTCTGGACATTTTGATATTTTATGGGAATTTTTCTGATCTTCTAGCTATTTTTAATGTATTTTTGAAGTTTTAGCAATTTTGGAGAATTCTGATTGGTCTGACGAAACGCTGTTTGGTGTTTGGCTGTCAGCGATTCGTTGCATCAACGAGGCCACACAGGATCAGACGTCGCTGAAGTAGAGAGTCATGTGGTCTACACTCAGGCTCGTGCACCGAGTTCATCTATCTTTTGCTTGAGACTGGCGCCACTTGTTTATTTCTGCAGCTTATATTATGTAGCCTTCTGTGTTGCATCTCCTTTTGCAGCGCCTCAGAAGCTTCCTCGTGATGGCTTGCAGCAGGGACACCACACTGGATCTCGTACGACCTTACTCTTCCTCTGTTGGCGTAGACCGAAGGAAGAATGCGCTTCGTCAGCGCCATCTTGACCAGCAATCACACGCCACGCCTGTACGCCGAGTTCAGTCAGTTTCTCCTTCTTCAAACTTTGTCTCCCTCCTCCGTTTGCGTTGACTCGACGCTGTCGAGGCGGTAGATTGTTGACTCCGGCATTTCGGCCACCGTTTCGCCAAGAGGTGAGTTCGTCGAGATCGTCTCTTCTCTCTCTATCTCACCGTGCTCTCAATTTATTCTCACAATGCGTAATTTAGCGGCGCCACCTTTTCCTTTCTGATCTCACATGTCCACTGCTTTCGACAAATTAAACCTCATGAGTGGTGGATTTGTCCCTCAGGCATGTCGAACAGCACCTCTTTCTTCTCCTCTGTCGATTTGAGCCATTAGAGGGTTGGTTTTCCCTCCAATTGAGTCGAGCAAACTTCATGCCACAGCCGTGCCATGTTAGCCTTCTTCTTCCTCCAATTTACATCGACTGAGAGGTGGGTTTGCCTCTCAGCCAATGTGAACAGTCTTCTGGCGCCTCCATCATAGAGTTGTAATTCCTAGGAGGTGGGTTTGCCTCCCAGATAAGTCGATGGAGCAAACTCGAGGTCTGGCCACGGCGGTTGTTCAAGATCTGCTGTCCTTGTGCATATAAAGGCGCACAATTCCTTTTTATTATCTTAATTAACGTGTATTCACTTTTAATTTCTTATAAGATGCAGATATGTAAATTTAGGATGCATGAATTCATGATTTAATGTAAAAAAAAAAAAAAAAAAGAATAGAAGTATGGCACCAGACCACCATGGCCTGGTGGCTGGGCTAACTCAAACACCAATCAAAACAGCAATTCAGTTGTTAAACTCTCTTTATTGATGTATATAAAGGATGGTTTACAGGATAAAGCTACCTACAGCTCTCTATTTCTCTTGTATTTTTGTGTTTACAAGGTGTTTGACAAAATTCCTCTACAAACTGCTATCTTATTTCTTCTCTAGACCTAGCAATGTGCAGAGAGGCAGGGCTTTGGTGTAGTGTAGAAACTTGGGGGGGTGTGGAGGCGCTTTTCTTCTTCTGTCTTCAGCTTCTTTTATAAGCATGGAATTAGGGTTTCCTTAGAACTGAGCTAGGCACATCTCACCATCGGTCTTGATCCAATGGCCATGACAGATGCGTGGGGAGCAAGTTTGCTTGCAAAACCATGGGCTGGTATTGTAATACTGTGGATGGTTTTCAGTTTGTGGCCAGGATGAGACCATGGGGGCATCAGCTTGATCCGATGGTTCATGTAGCTGCCACCTGTGTGTTTCTTCATGTTCTCTGGATGATGTTCTTGGCGCCAAGACAGGAGACAGATGGCACTTATCAAGTGAGTTGTTAGCTATGGAGGGCTGAGATTCATGGAGAAAGCATCTCAATAGTTGGTGAGTTCAGTGGGGCAGCAGCTGGTCCCCTAATCCTCTCCATTTGCTTTATCATGTTCATTTCCTATGGTATGTGCTTTGTAGCGCTTTATGCAATTATGCATGTGTGTGACTGTCCAGGGGTCCCTTTACTCAGAAGAAGGCTTCATGAGATTGTTCAGAAGGTCATAGAAGACATTTGATAAATGATTCTATATTTCTTTGCTTGGTTGCATCACTCAAGGATTTCAGAGGGCATTTTTGGATAACAGTTTCCAATTTTGCCCCTCTTGAGTTCCAAATCCGATATTCTTTTATGTCTTTCTCCATTTCTGTCCTTTTAATTAAGTGACTTTCTGTTGCATTTCTTCAAACTATATGCATAGCCTTCATCAATCCATAATCTGATTTTCATTTCTTTCATTTCTTTCTTTTCTTTTTTTTTTGTTTGTATCAATTTTATTTGCTCCAGTTTGTAATTCCAGAATTTAATTGACACAACATATGAAATTATATTCAAAGAAACTTAAAGGAATCATTATTTATGCTTTAATTGGACCATCCAGGGCATCATATTTGATCCAGAAATTGATGTAAGACAGTAACATCTCACCCTTCAACAATCATCTGATGGCTTGTAGGGGGTGCTTGGGGGTCAAGGATATGTATTTTTGTCCTTTCTGGTGCTGATAACGCATGGAGAAGAGAGGGGCAAAACTGTAATTCAATTATGGGTATCATTTCTCTTGTCTTTTCTTCAAATATCTGATTTGCCCATGCTCAGAAAAATGTTACACATGAGGTGCCTTTCTTCAGGTGTAATCTGATGTGGTATAATTATTCTCGGAGAGAAGTATATTTATCTCAAGATCCAATCGTTCGTCCCTATTGTATTCATCCAGTAACACAAGTGTATGATGGGATATTAACTGCCTTTGAGACTCCATATTTGCTCTTCTGTGCACACCACATGGTACCGCTGATCATATCATCACAGGGAAGTAATTGAAGCTATCTCAGCCTTTGTTCTTATATCCCTTCAAATCTGACGGCCAGGGATAGATTACAAGGAGATACAACCTCTCTCACAGGCCTATGGGTGCAATTCCCTTTCTCCAGTCGCTCATACTTCTTTGCCCTTTGTGAATTTCTCTACTGGATTCATCCAGTCCGAATGCAAACATTATAATGGTACCTCCCCATGTTCCTTTGTTCTTTCCAGGGGCATTCTTGCATCAAACAAAGCACTTTGAAGCTATTCCCAGAGATAGTTCGAGCTACAACATCCTCCATTGTTCACTTCTCACGAACTTGAAGCTGTCGCCATGGCCAAAAGCACCACTGCTTCTTCTGGGCCGAATTGACTTCGAATTTCTCGTCACAATCCCTCTCAAGTCTCCATAGAAGCTCTCTAGGTACTTCAATTGCTCAATTCTTCATTCCTTCGTCGCAATTTTGCACAATTTACTCCCGACTTCTCATGCTTGCTTCTCTGAAATTGCTTGACTCCAGTAACCAATCTCTTTCGTGGCTGAGGTCGTTGGATTCGTGAAGTTGTTACCTGCACAGCGGTGCTATCAGTCGAGGCAGAGACGGCGTGTAGAGGCGGCGAGAGACATACCTACGCCGGAGAAGAAGTCTTACTCGTACGGTCTGTCTCTCTCTCCTTTTTCTTTTAAATTTCTATTTTCTTTAAACGGAAAAGTGACGGGGACCACGGCTTGAGCCAATGGGAATGAGCCACGTGGCATTTCAATTTTAAAAAATAAATTGCTGCGGGGCCCACTTGTCAGGGGAGATCGCTGGGTTTTGGGTTGCGACTTGGGCTGTCTTCGCTGATGGGCCGCACTATTTCAACAATTTTATTTCATTTTTTGTTTGGGCCTTCCACCATAATTTGTTTGTTTAGTTTTTTGGCCCGTATACAATCATGCCTATATTTCTCCATCAATGGTATAGCTGTGAATAGGCATATTGTGTCGTCCGACAATCAGGTTAGCGGTTTGTTTTGACATGGATGCATCGCCCTCCTTTCTCCGGCATATATTAATTTGAGCCCAACATTAATGACTGATAAGACCTAGGCTCGCACAATTTCCAGATAATTTCAGTTTGGTTTTTGCTTCCTGTTTAGACACAACATTAAATGCAAGCCTAAAATTGAGTTGTGTCTCCATATATATTTAGGCCCGATGAATTACATCGTTTTCTTGCCCCTTCACTGTAAAAGGCTCAATCCGTGGAATAGCTACCAATTTGGCCCATTTTTTATGCCATTTGATAATATTCTTCCATTTATTAATTTATAGCCAAAAATTGAAGGCAAACACTTAGAAACAAGCTTGTCGTTTTCCAAAGATTGATCGCAACGAAATTAACATATTTAATATCTATAACAATTTCAATTTAAGGTCATTTAGTTTATGCAATGTTTTGTTTATGGAATGATAAACAAAACTCCCACTACATTTAATTAATGTCCCTAAATGTAATGGATTCCAAGATCCCCATTTTCGTCAAGTAGAGCCTGCTATGGCACGACACCCTACTTAACTAGACAAGGTAGGTTCTCCAACCAATCATATCAACCATATGACTCTTGGTTTGTGAATATCTAAGTATATTTACAAACTTCGCCCCGATGTCCAAGAAAACTTGTTGGGTCCATCGATAAGCAACCTCTCTCTATTTGCTCCTAACAAATCTTTTCATTTGTACCCCGACTATCAAGGTTGACAACCATGACGTCCGCTATGGCGGACCGCGCCATGATTGGCTATTGACGTGAAGGGGATAGAGAGAAGGAAGGCGGTCGACTTAATCAATTTAGTTTGGGACAAAATATGTGACTCTTGTTTGGTGGTCGTGTAAGCATACACCCATACCTACCTATGACAATTCAAGGCATTCACAAACAATCACATAACATAAGCATCTCAAGCATTGCCGTGGGTTTGTATGGCTCCCGCTTGCATTAATCTTCGTCGCATCTCCATGTAACGAGACTAATCTAATCAAGCCCTCCCACTAATTACTAAGATCATATCTAATAATTAAGGGAAATAAATACATGTGATAAAATTCCTAAAACCCCGCCTAGGCCTTAGGGGCATGCAAGCCTCACAAGTTACATAAAAAATTAACCACTTAATTATCAAGGCACCTTAGGCCACTTTACAAGCAATCACATGCATTCACAACATTTTACAACACACAAGGCATTGACATCTTGAGCCATATCAAACCCACATCCTCCTACAAAACAAAGTTAGCACATATACAATATACATGATTCACTTGCTCTTAATTAATTTCATTAATTAGAATCTTTGTGCATACTTGTTGCTCAATTTTTTCGAATGCAAAGAAGGCTTAACCTTAACAACCAATTGTTTAAGCCCTTTTAAATTAAATCCAACCATCAAAACAGAAAGGAGGGTATTTAAGGAGTCTTCTAATTAATCTTTCAATAAATTGATTAATTAGAAACTATTTTAACTAATTAAAATACGAAATTCGGGTCCCGAAAAATTCAACATAATTCGGTCTCCAGAAAATCCGAAATAAATCCAGAGAACTCCTTACAAAGATTGTGATTACCTGTAAAAATATCAAGGAGAGATCAGTTACCATCAGGGAGAACCAAAAAAGACAAATCCTCAGATTGTGCGCGAAGCACCATTAGAGAAAATTCTGTTATTGGTCTCAACCTTTTGGTCTGTATGATCATCCCCTTAATATTTTTCCAGCAAACAATTTACATAGAAAAATACTACATACAATAGGCTATCATTCCATGAAAAGAAAATCCACAAGTTATATTCAAGATCAACGAGATAACAAGCATTTAAGCAAGGTATCCTGTTCTGGAACAGACCGTCGACCAAAAAAGTTTCACTCGGTTGAGGTATCAAATCTCAATGAAAATCTATGAAATTAATTTTCATAGATTCCAGACTTAAAGGAGAACATTTCCATTCAGACACTTTTCCATAAAAGTTTCTCAATAAGTACAGTTTTTCAAAACAATCGGTTTGTTTGAAAAAACAGATCTGACAACTTCATCATTTTTCATCCTTGAACGCCCACATAATATCCGAAATATGCAACAAAATTTACATATCCAGAAAGAGCATCAAGTTTAGAATAATCCTATCTAAAAGTTACAGGTACTTTGTATACAAACTTATTTGTTACCAACCACAACAACAGAACTGTGCAGCAGAATAACAGATCTGCGCACCGTTACCGTTTAAATCACTAAAAATTCATTTTACATCGAATTTCAATGATTCCAGTGGGAAAACAACCACAACTCAAAGGGCTACAACCTCCAATAAGAAGGAAAAAATTTCAGAGAGCTTTACACCACGAAAAACAAGCAACAAGACAGAAAACAGCCTTTCCAGGGCCAGCAAGCATGCACATCACTAATTAACTTAATTAATTACGAATTCTCACTTAATTAAGTGTGAAAAACCTTAAGCACGACCATAGCTCTGATACCACTGTTAGGAATGCTCATATTTTAATTTTTAGATCAATTACAACTAATTAATCACCATTAACAACAAGCAAATCAATAGATCTAGTGCTAAAGCAATCACACATCCAATCAAGAGAGAAGGTAGGAGAAATTGTACCTCTCATGAAATTGTATTCATGAGGCTCGAATCCATGGCATGGGAGTCGATGGGGTGCGTGCTCCACCACCTCCACCATCTATGGCCGCCTCTAGCTCACCAAGGACCCACCACCAAGCTCAAAGAGAATGCTAGTTCTCTTGAACCTCTTGCTAATCACCTTGCTTCTCTTAATTAACTATTTAATGGAGAGGAAGAGAGGTGGGATGCTCAACACATGAGCTAAGAGAGGAAGGGAAGAGCCATGGAGAAGAGAGAAAAATCTCTCTTCTAGGTGGAGGCGCAAGGGAGGGGAGAGGAAGAGAGATGACGGCTAGGGTTTTCTCCCAAAGAGACCCCTTTATATAGCCAACCACTCTCATCCAACATTCATACTATTTACAAGTATGCCATCCACCCTAAGAGGCCACCTAATGGGCTCTCTTGGGCCATCTTAATAAAAGGCCTTTATTCATTAATTCACCAATTAATGAATCTCCTTTAATTGTCTCTTCATTCTTCCTTAAATCGGGCCTTTAATTAACCAATTAAATAGAAGCCCAATTAGCTCAAACTAATTAAAGTAAGTTGAACATAATTAATTATTAACTCATTAATAATTAATCTATGATTAGCTAATGCATTAAATTGTTTCCATATGATCCTTTTAATTTAATTAATTATAACGGTTTATAACGGTATATAATTAATTAATTAACTTATCACATTTCACAATACACATTATTGTGAATAAACAATAAATGCACCAAGTGGTTAGAATCCTATTTGTGCGACCCTATTTGAGGATTTATACTATGTTGGCCATGAAAATAAATCGTTATTTATTTCCAATAATCATAAGCGGTATCTAGCAACACGTTATGATTCCCAATTCGTATAAATAATGTACCGTTACAATATCTCAATCCTGCATAAGAAATAAAAATATTTCTTTGTTTGATTCTTATGTCACACGATATCTTTGTATAATCCAAGATAGGAATGTGTCATTCTTGCAGATTATACATTTCTTGATCTAGAGTTGATCGTCTAGTTTGCATGCATACGATCCAACTCCATCAAGGGGCCCAAACAGATATCATCACTCACTAGGTATACTAATGAGGGACATACGGTTTTCTTGATGAACAACTTTTCCCCGCACAATTCAAGAGAACATAAATAAAGTCCTTATAGCAGCCTTTATCAGGAATCAACGTTAGACGATATTTATTGAACCTATCCTCATGTGGAAAAGGTGAACATCTCAAACTTAGAATCAAACTCATATGAAATAAACAATGACACATAACACAATCCATATGTTTATTTCATTGGGTCAAGTCCTGTACTATGTTCCAATAACATACACATATGCAATTAAGTTCGTAACTCCTTACTTATGATTTGTAGAACTTAATCATCACTTAACTTGCATACTAATCTTTTATGATAATTAATGTTCCTTGTTAATTATCAAGATTATGGACGATTTAGATTTATTATTGTCATTCTAATGAATGATCCACTGAGATCTACAATTCAGATCCTCAACCTGAATGATCTGTCAATAATAAACTCTAGGAACAAATGATCAAATATCATCATTAACATAAACTAAGAAAATAAGTCATTAAATATTGACTTCTAGGACATAACTCCAACAGTACAGAGGCGCCAAGGAGGGAGAAATGGCCGAGATAGAACTCGTGGGAGCGACCTAACGAAGAACTCGCTGTGTGTCGGTCCCGAGGCGCGGGAAATCCCTAAGATCGTCAAAGGACCCTAGAAAAGTCGAGTAGAAGCCCCTGAGAGCGCCTGGAGTTGGTGAAAGTCGAGAACCGTCGAGTTTGGCCGACTCTCCGAGAAGCGTGCCTTGAATTTTCCTTCCAATTGAGAGCACTATTCGAAATTCTGAAAAGAGAGAATGAGAGAGGGTGAAGAGATGAGTTTATAGCACTTCAGATCTGAAAGAATGGTGGAAAAATGAAAAGGTGGCAGTTTTTATGGGGTGGTTTCGGGTTGGAAGGGAGAAGGACGTGGATTGATGATGGGGTGCGAGTGGGAGGGGACTGAGGCGTCCGTTGGGGAAGGGGGAAGGGACCGTTTCGGATTTTACCATAACAGGTCGGATTTCACATTAAAACAGGCCCAACAGTGTAAAATAAAGCCCAAACAATAAATAAATGGAAATAAAAACCGAAATAGGCCTTTGTCCCTTCAAATTCAGCCCAAAAAAAACGTTCTGTTTGGGTCGAACAGGATCCGTTCGGGCCGAAATGAGGCACGTCCGGGTCCCACTGTCCCTCCGGGTCGAACAATGCACGTCCGGGTCGAAATTACGGCCATCCAGGGGGCGTGTTTGGGCAGTCAATGCGGGTCGAACTGCCATCCGTCCGGGTCGAAATGGTGCGCCCGTGCATTCCAGTCCCAGGGCTGTCCCTTCGGATCGAACAGCCGGCTTTCGGGTCGAAGCGCACCCCCTTGGTTGGTCCGGGTGACCCTTCCAGGTCGAAATTAGGCCATTCGGGTCGAAATGTCGTCCCCCCAAACTTGTTTCAATGCACTCCATGACATGTGCTGACCTGGGTCATTTCGGGTCGAATGGGCGGTCAAACTGACCAGTCCAGGTCGAACTGGAGCCGAAAACCATGCCTGCCAACGCTCAAGGTCGGTTGCATAGCTTGTATGAGGTCGTGCGGGGGTCCGATCGATGCTGGGACCCATGGTGCTCTAGCACAAGCTATTCGATGAGCTCGGCAGTTCCTTGATTTCCTGAAATCATGCATTCCCACCAGTTAATAGTCAATAGATGTGATTTTTTTTTTTTTTTTTATATAAAGAAAACTAAAAATTGGAAAAACTCTTGGGTTGCCTCCCAAGCAGCGCTTTGTTTAACGTCCCTTAGCTTGACGCCCTGTTGGAGATTACTCTATGTTGGGTTCGGAGAGAGCAAGGACAAAGACATCCTCGATCTTTTCTTCGGCGATGTAGTGCTTTAGCCGCTGGCCATTGACCTTGAAGGGCTCCGACTCCTTGTCGCAAATGTCAACAGCTCCGAATGGATAGACCTTGACCACACGGAATGGGCCGGACCACCTGGATCGCAACTTGCCCGGAAAAAGCTTGAGGCGAGAGTTGAACAAAAGCACAAGATCGACTTCCTTGAATTCCCTCCTTGAAATGCGCCTATCATGCAAAAACTTGGTCTTTTCTTTGTAAAGTTTAGCATTTTCATAGGAGTTAAGGCGTACCTCATCCAACTCATGAAGGTCAAGAATCCGTTTCTCACCGGCCTTGAGCATGTCCATGTTGATGGTGCGCGTGGCCCAATATGCCTTGTGCTCGATCTCAACTGGCAAGTGGCACGGCTTCCCATAGACAAGCTTGAATGGGCTCATGCCTATGGGTGTCTTGAATGCGGTGCGGTAAGCCCAAAGAGCATCATCAAGCTTGGCTGCCCAATCCTTGCGGGACCGGGCCACCGTCTTCTCCAAGATGCTCTTAATCTCCCTGTTGGAGACCTCAACTTGCCCGCTGGTCTGCGGGTGGTAGGCGGTGGCCACCTTGTGCGTGACCCCATGCTTCCTCAAGAGGTTGTCAAATGACCGGTTGATAAAATGCTTTCCCCCGTCACTTATCACTGCTCTAGGGACACCAAAGCGAGGGAAAATTACCTTAGAGAAGAGCTTGATAACCGCATTAGAATCTGCCGCCTTGCATGGAATTGCCTCGACCCATTTCGAGACATAGTCAACCGCCACCAGGATGTATTCATTCCCTTGAGAGCTTGGGAATGGGCCCATGAAATCCACACCCCAAACATCAAAAATCTCGACCTCAAGGATAGGGTTTTGCGGCATTTCATTTCTCTTGGAGATATTGCCCGTTCTTTGGCATAGGTCACAGAAAAGCACAAAAGAACGTGCATCTTTGAAGATGGATGGCCAAAACAGGCCACATTGCAGCACCTTAGCCGCTGTTTTAGAAAACGAGGCATGTCCCCCGTAAGCCGAGGAGTGGCAGCCGGCAAGGATCGAGTGTACCTCATCATAAGGCACGCACCTTCTATACATGTCATCAACACCAATCTTGAAAAGATAGGGCTCTTCCCAGAAATAGAACTTGGCATCAGATTTGAGCTTTTTCTTCTCCTGCCAGGTCATTTCCGGAGGGAGAACCCCGCTGGCCAGGTAGTTGGCCAAGTCCGCGTACCACGGCTGCCTGGACTGGGCCTGCACAACTTCTGTTCGACCTGGAGGGCCGGCAGTTCGACCTGGACAGTGCTCAATGGCAAGGACTTCCATGGCCAGAGCAGTCCAGTCGTCATCCGTGAGGTCCGTTCGACCTGGACAGGCAGCTGTTCGACCCGAAATGAGTGCCAACTGATCCGAATTCAGCTTTATAGGCCCCGAAATGGGGGCTGTTGGGGTCGAACTGGGGCTGGATGGCCCCGTAATCCCTTCAATCATCATCAGCTTCTCGTGCGGGAAAGCGTCGTTGATGGGAAGGTCGGTGCCGTCTGCTTCCTCCCATTGCAACCGAGACAAATGGTCTGCTACTGAGTTTTCTGTGCCCTTTTTGTCTCGGATCTCAAGGTCGAATTCCTGAAGCAATAGGACCCATCTTATGAGCCTTGGCTTGGCGTCCTTTTTGCTTAAGAGATATCTCAATGCCGCATGGTCCGTGTACACGATCACCTTGGATCCCACTAAGTAGGACTTGAACTTGTCCAAGGCAAACACAATGGCGAGGAGTTCCTTCTCGGTGGTCGTGTAGTTGGCTTGGGCTGTATCAAGCACCTTGCTCGCGTAGTAAATGGCCACCGGCTTTTTGTCTTTCCTCTGGCCAAGTACAGCTCCAACCGCATAGTCACTAGCGTCGCACATGAGCTCGAATGGTAGCGACCAGTCCGGTGGTTGCAGAATCGGTGCCGAAACGAGGGCCGCTTTCAACCTGTTAAAGGCATTAATGCAATCATCGTTAACAACAAATTCACAGTCCTTAATTAAGAGATTGCTTAATGGTTTTGCAATTTTTGAAAAGTCTTTGATAAAGCGGCGGTAAAATCCGGCATGTCCAAGGAAACTTCGGACATCCTTGACATTCTTCGGGATCTCGAGCTTCTCAATGACCTCAATCTTCGCCCGATCGACTTCAACCCCTGAGATGTCACAATATGGCCTAACACGACACCCTTTTGTACCATGAAATGGCACTTCTCCCAATTCAGCACTAGATTCACCTCCTTACATCGCTGCAAAATTTTCGAGAGGTTAGCTATACATGAATCGAAACAAGCACCATGAACAGAAAAGTCATCCATAAACACCTCCATCTCTTTCTCAATAAAATCAGAAAAAATGGCCATCATGGCACGTTGGAAAGTGGCCGGTGCATTACAAAGACCAAAAGGCATGCGCCTATAGGCAAAAGTACCATAAGGGCAGGTAAAGGTGGTCTTATCTTGGTCATTAGGATGGATAGGTATTTGAAAGAAATCGGAATAACTATCCAAGTAACAATAATAAGAGTGATTTGCAAGTCTTTCCAACATTTGATCAACAAAAGGGAAAGGAAAATGGTCCTTTCTAGTTGCCGCATTGAGCTTGCGGTAATCAATACACATTCTCCACCCGGTTACGACTCGCGTCTGAATCAGCTCATCTTTGTCGTTCTTGACCACCGTGGTACCCCCTTTTTTCGGCACCACATGCACGGGGCTCACCCATTTGCTGTCCGAGATGGCATAGACGATTTTCGCATCATGGAGCTTTTGCACCTCCTTGCGGACCACTTCAGCGAGGTTGGGGTTGAGTCGGCGCTGCCCTTCCCTCGACGGCTTGTGATCGTCCTCTAATAGGATCCTGTGGGTGCAAATTGCAGGGTCTATGCCCTTCAGATCGTCGATGGAGTACCCAATAGCTTCCTGGTGCTCCCTCAGGACGGCCAAAAGTTTCTCAGTTTGCCCTGCATTTAATTCGGAATTCACAATTACAGGGTAAGTTTCATTTGGACCAAGAAATTCATATTTAAGAGAGGGAGGAAGTGGCTTGAGCTCGACTTTCGGTGCCTCTGTCCGCCCTGGACAGGGTTCGTTCGGACTGGAGAGAGCCAAAACTTCCTCAATCTCCCCTGATGGCCCTTCTGTTCGACCTGGACTGGGTGTCTCCGGGTCGAATAAGGGCAGGAATTCCTCTGGTTGGTCTGCCTGATCTTCTGTCCAACCCGGACAGATTGTGTCCAACCCGGACAGAAGGGTCGGGTTGCCGTCAAGTGCCGGATCCAAGTCTTCCAGCGACTCCTGTACTCCAACGGCTTCCTGCACATTAAAAAGAAATTCTTGATAGTCAGAAATGGCGGTCTGGTACTGTTCCTCGAGAATTTCTTCCGGTGTCGGGTCGATAACTTCGACCAGGTAGCAAGAATTGGTGGGGCTTGGACATCTCATGGCATGAGAAATCGAAAAGTGGAGTTCCTCCCCCCCAACTCTGACCAGGATCGTGCCGTCCCTGGCGTCCATCAATACTCCGGCTGTGCACAAAAAGGGGCGCCCAAGGATGATTGGCACCTCCTCGTCTTCTTCCATGTCCATCACAACGAAATCTCCCGGAACCAGAAATTTTCCAACTTGTACAGGGACATCCTTGAGGATTCCCATTGGCAGCCGCTCGGTGGAGTCGGCGAGCTTGACCGTCATGGGCGTGGGCAACAACTCACCAAACCCGATTCTCTGGTAAACAGTGCGGGGCATGACACTAACACTGGCCCCCATGTCACAAAGCGCCTGCTTGATGACAGCGCTCCCTATTATGCAGGGCAGAACAAACCTGCCCGGATCCTCCTTTTTCGGTGGCATTTTCCTCACCAGGGCGTTGCTGCTTGCACTTGTTAGCGCCACAGACTTGAGCTCTTCCATAGATTGCTTACCCGTGCACAATTCCTTCAAAAATTTCGCGTAGATGGGCACTTGTGAAACTACATCAGTGAAAGGAATTGTGATCTTCATTTGTTTCAGGATCTCCCAGAATGTCCTGAATCGGGCTTCTTCTTTGCTCTTCACCAGTCTCTGAGGAAATGGGACGCGAGGCTGGTAGGTGGGCTTGGTCGGCGCTGCTTTATCCTTGCTTCGGCCCATTTCTGCCGCTTGTTCGGGTCGGACTGGGGCCTGTTCGGGTCGAAATGCCTCAGCTGGAGGTGAGTCCACTCTCTGTTCGGGTTGGACAGGCGTCTGTCCGGGTCGAACTGGATCTTGGAGAGGTGGGAATGAGGCAACTTGCTGCACAATCGGCTCCTCTGCCTCCTGTTCGGGTTGGACAGCTGATTGTCCAGGTTGGACAGAAGGTTGTTGACTCGATTCAGCGGGCATCGGAGGGTCCGCATACTGCCTCCCGCTTCTCAGGGCGTGGAGAGCCTTGCACTCAGCGTTCGGATTGACCTGAGGTTGACTGGGGAGCTTTCCTTTCTCCTTTTCGAAATGCAACTCCATTATGCGCTCGATTCGGGTCAATGCACCTGCATTTGATTGCAACTCATCAACACTCGCTTTTATGTCTTTGTTAAATTTATATTGTTTGTCCATAAAGTCAAGAATAACCGGAGGGATTTCATCCCTGTTGTAAGGTACCCTCTTTTGGAAAGGTTGGTCCCTATTGTTATTGTTATACTGGTTATTCCTATACGGGTTGGAGTTTGATGGGTTGGGGCCGTATATTGGTATTTTTGACCAAAATTCCCCCCATTGATGGCATTGACGTGCTCCTCATTGGCTTCCGGCTTGGCCAGCGGGCAGTCAATGGACGTGTGTCCTTCCTCTCCGCAGCTCCCACAAGTTGTGCGATTGAGGTGGGTGCCTTGAGCGGATTGGTAGGCAGCTAGCTCGGCCTCAAGCTCCGCGATCCTCTCATCCTTGGTTGAGAGGGCATGAACTTGCTGCTTGTTGGTCGCCCGACGGCTGGTTGAGATGGGCAGCCAATGATACTCCCTTGCGCACTGATCCAGCTTGTCCCTCCCCCTAGTCGTGTCAAGCCTCAAGAAGCCTCCACCTGAAACAGAATCCAAGTTGATCTTAATATTGTCATAGAGACCATTGTAAAAGTTTTTGAGGAGCAACCATTCTGGGATTTCATGGTGAGGACAAGAAGTTTCAAGGTCCCTAAACCGGTCCCAAGCGTCGGTCAAGGTCTCATCTTCCTTTTGCCAGAAGTTGTTTAGTTCGGTCCTAATCTTATCGGCCCGGTCAGCGGGGAAATACTTGTTAAGGAAGGTTTGAGCCATCCCACCCCAAGTATCAATCGACCCCTTTTTCAGGTTCTTGTACCATTTCTGGGCCTTACCTTTAAGACTATACCTAAACAACAAAAGCCTAATTGCTTGTTGAGGGACACCATTCAATTTAATCAATTTAGTATGGTCAAGAAAAGTTTGTAAATGAGCATGCGGGTCCTCATATTCTTCTCCCAGGAAGGCATCTTGCGAGACAAGGTTGACATGGGCCGGAGTGATCTGCATGTTATTAGCATCTATCCCTCGGATAATCACCGGCCCTGCCACATTCTTGGCCTTCGGGGTGCCATAGTCCATGAGGGCCTTGTTGGGGACGTCGTCGTTCCCCCCGTCAAGATCATGGGCCTCCTCATCATCGGCATTCCATTGCCGGCGCTCGTCATCCAGAGCTTGCCTTTGGGCGGCCAGCTGGGCCTCCCTCTGCTCGAGCTGGAGCCTGAGTGCGTCCAGTCGTGCCGTCTCAGCCGCAATATCGACAGGATTGTTGGCCCCTGCCATTGCAGCGGTCGTTTCTCTCTGTTGTGGGCTCTGTTCGGGTTGGACAAAATCTGTCCAGGTCGAACAGGAGGTTGGAATGGGCTCTGGTTGCTGCCTCGCGTTGAGTTCGCGCAGGAATTCAAGTTGTTGTAGCTCCGGATCCCGTTCTAATCCTCTGAGATAGTATCTCCGCAGTATAGGTGGCTGGGACTGAGAGCGTGTGCCTTTCTTCCTACCTGCCAGACCTGAAACGAGAGAGAAAACAAAGGTGATTAAAAACAAAATAAAAGCCTAGTCTCTTGATACTAGAGCAAGTGACCAATATAAACACCGTCCCCGGCAACGGCGCCAATTTGATGAGCGGGTTTTAGGAACCAGATATCAAATGAAATTTGTACCTAGAACTTAACTCACTAGTCGTTTCAGTTAAGCTTAGGGTCGAACCCAAGGGACGGATTAATGAATACTGGACTCGCTGGTTTTCAAAAGCTAGACGAGTAAAAACAGGTTGATTCAAACAGATCAAAAGTAACCATGCAATAAAGTAGATATTTTTGGGTATTTTTGGACTCTAAAATAACTCTTGAAATCAATTCTAAACAAAGTAAAAGACAGGAAAACAAACAACAAAGGTTTTTAGGGGTTTTCTGACAAATAAAAAGCGTCCTAGGGATCGGAAATGACTTAGGTTTAGCACCGGAACCTCCTCGGTCGATCGCTCTCGCGACAAACCTCGAGATACCGGGTTCCAGGGTTCTGTCCAACCCGAACAGAATCTGTTCGGCCTGGACAGAGACCTGGAGCTTGGTTGTGTTTACCGACTCCTGTCCAACCCGAACAAGACCTGTTCGGGTCGAACAGAAAGCCTGGAAACGAGTTCGAGGCTTGACTCGGACTACGTTCAGGGTCTGGACTGGCTGTAACTCGAGTTCTAACCCTCAACTTTCGTCTCTTGGATTGAAACCCTGCACAGGACTCTACCTAGCCCCTCCTAAGTTCACTAACCTAACTTCGTGTCGGGAATTAGTGTTCTTGAGTTTGATTTACTTGTGCTCTAAGGGTATCTAAACGCTCTTTCAAACAATTTAGAAATTAACCTTTCAGTTCAACTAATCGACTCTTTCAAGTCACAGATTTACCCCAAGTACTTGGTTCAATTCTGGTTGTACGATCTAAATTTGTAGCTTAACCAAACCAGGCCTAAGATTCAGAAGCAAAATAGATCAAAGCAACAGAATTTAACAAGCAGATAGATAATACCAAGCAATCAAATAACATAGCCAAATGTCAAGCCAATCATTCAACACAACCACATACTAAACTTACATCAAATCCTACCCTAAGACATAGCAAACTACTCACACATGTTCTCTAAACAGACGATAGCAGAAAATAAAGAAATACTAGTAAAGATACAAGCCATAGAAAATAAAGAAAAGTGCATAAGAAGAATAAACCGAAATACTCCTCAAACGCTCAGATCTATCTCTTCAATGGCAGTGGAGAGGTGGAAACGTGGGAAGTCAGTGCCGCTTGCCGCCGTCGCTTCAAAGCAGGAGAGAGTTCTCAGTTTTCGATGAAGGAATCAAGTGAAAAATGGAGAGAAATGGGACTTGTCTCTGGGAAAAACGTGGAAGGAAGAAAAAGAAGCTCTGCTGGCAGTGGAAGGGCCTTTCTAGGCGTTCTCCAACTTGGGGAACAAGCCAGAGGCGTCCAAGGCTGAATCGGGGGGTCCAGCTGTCAGCCTTCAATGCATATCTGCCTTCCATATGAAGGATTTCGACCTGGAGAGCGGTCTGTTCGGGCTGGAGCCAGGCTGGAGAAGACAGGCGCACAGATGGGCCACTGTTCGGCCTGGAGAGAGTCCAGTTCGACCTGGACAGAATCTGTCCAACCTGGACAGATCGAAGACTTGGGCTTGGAGTGGAATGGGAGCTTCGGCCCTCAGTTCGACCCGAACTGGAGTTTGTCCAGGTCGAACAGGGCGTGGAGAGCCCGAAATCGAGGTCTGAACTGACCAGATCGTGACAGGTGGCCCGCATGTCGGCCTGGGATGCGTCCCGGGTGCCAGAAATGAGTCGTCTGGCGTGCAAATAAGCGTGGACAAGCTTCCTTGAGCCCATTATTCCCTGAGTCTTCATCAAAACCTGTGTGAAACAATTAGAAGCGGCGGCAAAGCCAAAACCTGGAGAAACACAGCAAAATGTCAAATAATAATATGTTTTGGGTCATAATTGGGTGCCAAGTACGGTCGAAACAACAGCAAATAAAAGAGATATCAATTATCAATCTATTTTAGTTTCCATTAATCCAATTAGCTCAATTACTTGTGCCTTGTATCAATTTTGCCTAAAACCCAGATCTGGTCAAACAAGAGCCTTCTATCAGTTCGAGCTCCAGTTAAGTTTCTGGTTTGCATTGATCAGGAACATTACAAAACATGGTGCATCAAGGCATCCAAGTAGTTGTGTATAAAGTAAAAAAAAATGACTGAGGACATTGAAGCCAAATTAAGTAAGAAGTTTGTAAAATGCCAACAATTTTATTGTCACAAACACTGTGTTTAGTTCAAAAACTGGAATAAAAGAAGAGAAGACAAAAGATTATAGAAAGAATTGTGATGAGAAACAATGCTTGATTTAGTGACAATGAGCGGTGTATCTTTAATAGCAATGATTTCAATTTCCTACCAGCACCCTTACCAACCAGACAGCCGAAATCCGTAATTTGCTGGTATTTTCTAAAATTTTCCGGTATTTTGTCTCACAATACCGGATACAGCCGTTTCGGTCACTGTTCTGGTACCCGGTATTACCGAAATTTTTTCAGTAAGCGGTAGGAATTTGAAAACATTAAGGATGTGGGTCAGAATCCGACTAAGTGACATTTAAGTTCAAAATAAGTAGAATGGTTTTATGTCCATTTTATCTTTTCGAAAAAAAGGGGAATATGCTATGCATACACAATATAGGACTCAGGACTTCCAAACTCGGGTCACAAAACAAGAACCACAGAGAACTTATTATTTGTTATAAATGATATGAATCATATATGGTTGTCCATCTTTATTATCCCCATTAATTACATTAATTATAGAAGATCTTTAGCATTTATTAGGAGATTCATTTTTGGCTTATAAATAGAGAGATGTAACTTGTGTATTGTATCCAACAATTGAGAATAGAAATATACAGAAGAGAATTTGTCTCTCCCTTTTACTTTTGTCTCTTTGTTTCTTCCTCCTTTCTCTTTAATTTCACAACATTATTATTATATATCTTTTGTAAAAGGGAATAAGAGAAGGATGTTATTTTGGGAATAAATTAACACAGCCCGCCATCTGAGCGCAATTATAAGGAGTTTTTCTGTAAATAGCGAAAAATTATCCACCCAGACCACCACAATTTGTCTTTTTTGAATTCGTCTCTCTAGTCTCCTCACTGTAAAGGTATTAGAGAATAAATATCTGAATTTTCATTATCCTTTTAATAATCAAACGCTCTGCGTCCTTCCAACTTGTCTTTTCTTGGGGTTTTAATTTGGATTTGATATCATCTAGACATGCATCTGTGATGCACATTAAATTAACGCATTATAGCAAATATTGTTTTCGATCGAGCGGAATAATTTTTCCTTTTTCCATTAAAGAAGTAAACTTACCGAGTAGCATGCCGAATGCCCATCTTCTTTCATAAATATACATATCCTTTTTAGTTTTAGCGTTAAATTCCGTCTGAATTGTCAGTAGAGAAGTTTTAATTATCGCAATTAACAGTTATTACTTCATAGGAACTACTTGAAGGACAAGATGCAGATCTTTGTGAAAACGCTTACAGGAAAGACAATCACACTCGTGGTGGAGAGCAGCGACACGATCGACAACATGAAGGCAAAGATCCAGGAAAAAGATGGTATCCCGCCAGACCAGCAACGGCTCATATTTGCTGGGAAGCAGCTGGGGGACGGGAGGACCCTGGCTGATTATAACATCCAGAAGGAATCCACGCTATATCTAGTGCTCAGGCTCCGAGGCGGCTACGGCTACATCTGGGATGCTAAACTCAGGCATTTGGCACAGAAGCAGAATGTAATCAAGATGATATGCCGCAAGTGTTACGGCTGCCTGCCCCCGAATGCTACCAATTGCCGAAAAAGGAAATGTGGCGGCAGCAGCAATCTGAGAAGGAAGCATGCTATTTGGGATGGACATAAGGTAAAATATATAGTATGGTCCGAGAAAGTGATAAAAGGACTAAAACGTATATAGTAAATCTTCAAGGAGAGGGGTTAATTCTGGCAAACATGAATATGCTGTTTGATTTATTGTTTGTGCTGTTCGACTGTCGTGGCATTTTTGTATTGTTGATTAATTTGAAAGAACGAATGGCCATTATGGTTTGTTATTTTATATTTTCTGAAGTCCATTAGCAGCTATGGCTTGGGGGTTGCGAATTTGCGATCAGAGGCGGAACTAAAAAATACAATATTAGGGGTTTGTGGCTTGATTAAGATGCATTTGACTTTTCTATGTTGAAGATCTGTATGTTGATTTATAAATTCGAAGTTTTGATAGATTTAAATTGGAAAGTTTATAGTTTGATTGGTAAATAATCAAGTTAATTTACTCCCAACAGTTAATATTTTTCTCAAAAAAGTTCTTTGTAGAATTCTTGGAGAATTATCTGAAATTAATGACTTGTGAGCTCCTTTTTTGTACTTTTCTAAAATTGTGATTGAGATTTTTACTTATAGAACAATATCTCAATTGATTGCACTATAGTGGTTCTCAGGTTTCTTTCTTCTTATATTATATTATTTTTTTTTATTAATACAAGATCTTAGATTGGACATTTATGTTTAAATAAGAGGCTAGGTAGTAGGTATAGATCTTGTGTCTTGATCTATGTTGCATGGATTTGGGTTCGAGAACCATATCCTGTGCGGGTGTGGTGATTCGAAAATTGTCAAAAATCTCTGATACGGGTGCGGCGATAGACACACACAGAGAGGGAGAGAGATTGACTACGGTACACCCTGAAGCACGGATCAAGCGGTAGACACACACACAGAGAGGGAGAGAGATTGACTACGGTACACCCTAAAGCACGGATCAAGCGGTGCTTTAGAGTTATTTTTCAAGATTCAAAATTCAAATGTCTGATCCAAACCATGCAATATGTTCTTCATACTGAAATATCCTTAGAAACAAATTTTATATTTTCTTGAATTTTTTTTGCTATTTTTTTTTCAGATTTTACAAAATCATTCTAAATGGAGGGCCAAAATGTTTTAGATTAAGGATTTTCTAAAAAAATATATATATTTAAAATATGATGGAAATTGGTGTTATACTATTGAAAGTATAAATTTGAAAAATAATATAATTATTATGCATACAAAAAAAAATATGATTTTTATGCATACAAAAGCCTTTGAAATTTGTTTCATTGTTTTGTGTTCCGCAACCTTCAAATGCTCGTAATTTTAAGTTTCTCAGCTTGTATTTTTTTTTTCTCTTTTTTTTTAATGAGTGCGAAAAGTCTCTGTTTGGCATGATGCAAAAAAGTTTGAATTTGATAAGTCTTATGGATTTTATATTCAGCGTCAATATTTTTTTCTTAATTTTTCTCTAGTTTTGTTAGTGTCAATATTGCAATTTGCTATGCATCCTTCAAAAAACTCATAATCTAATATTCTGATGCTAATTGTACTTCACGTTGATAGTTGGAACCAGTGGTATTAGGTAATACTGTACGGTGTAACAGACTCCAAGCACCTGGTCTGTTATTATTATTATTAGGTAATACAGGACCTGTACCGATGTATTTTAGCAATGTACCTGTTGATTATTTTTATTATTGTTATTATTATTATTATTATTATTAAGGACAGGATGGCAATCACCATATATCCCGCAGTTTTAATTCAATAAAACGGTTACAGTCATTTACAAAGCGAAAGAAATTAAAAAGCAAGAGAAAGAAGGAATAATACCTAGCCAATTACTCATATCGATTGCTCATCTTGTGTCCTTCACGGTGGAGGAAAAAAGACAAAATTCATGAGCTTAGTTTCATTCGTACATCTTTTATTCCATCGTATGATTCTTCCACAATATTTGGTGGCAGCGCAATATTATTTAACTATAACAAAAAATTATACTAATAATATAATAATAATAGATGATAAGCGGAAATTATGCATATAAATACCGCTTATATTAGGACTTAATTCCATTAATTATGTGTGTTTCTAATGTTTTAATTGTTAATTTAGGTTAGAAGCAAGGTACTGCTATGGCTACTTTTATTTTGTACAGGATCTGTGTGATTTTGCCACTCTTGAAGCGAGGAAACTGAAGTCTGATCATGATCTGCGGCCCACCGAAGGTTTGTGCGACCCACAGGAAGACCCAGCGTGTAGCAGGTGAGACTTGGCCCACCGAAGGTTTGTGCGACCCGCAGGACTCGACAGCGGGCCGCAGAAGAAGTAACCGACAGCCCAAAATAGCCTGACCAAGTTCTGCACCCACCTCTACACCGACATATCTATTTCCGGCGCCTCAAAACCACGTCTCCGACAGTTTTAGAGCCATCCCACGCCTATATAAACACCAGAGCAGATCAGAAAAGGGGTTCGTGAGTTTTAGGGTAAATTCTGCTAAGTTAAGAGAGCATCAAGGGTTTTCAGCGGGCCGCAGGGAGCATCAGCAACCCGCTGAAAGAGTGGCAGAGAGCAGAAAAGGGAGATTCTGGATTTCATCTGTTGTAATCTTGTTTCTTTCTCTATGTTTTCTTATCATTCAGATACCTTTTGTTGTTTTATGATGTATACTTGTGAGTAGTCGTATATTAGGGGCCATAGTAGTGAACCTTTTTAAGTTTATGATTGATAATATGCTTTAAGTTATATTTTCTTTGTTTGTATGTTGTGTTTTATGCTTTGATTGAATTGCTTAGATTATTCTATCTGAATTGCTTAAGTCGAATTGCTTGCACCCATTAAAAGAGACGTCTTTTGATTGTTAGGTGGTTAAGTCCAAAAGTTCTTAAGTAATTAGGATAAAGTATGGTAAACACGATAGTTAGTGCCGGAAGGTCAAACTAGGGTTAAGAAACGGAAGTTGAAACCCTTCCCAATTACGGAAGTATAGGGAGTCGTAGGTCGTAAAGCATAAACTAGTTTAACTTAGACCAAGAAACGGAAGTTGAAATCTAGGTTGAATTGGAGAGAATTAATGTTAACTTTAGGTAACCTGGCCTTAAACGAAAGTGGGACTTAGGAACCTTAGTTAGGATTAATTATCTACACAAAACAACAATTAAAATATGCAAAGAGTTGAGTCTGCGCCAAACCTAGCGGGCCGCAGGAGGTTTCTGCGGGTTGTCTATGACCCCAGGCTTCTGCGACCTTCTCAGGGGTCAGCGACCTGAGTTTCAGCGGGCCGCAGAAGATCTCTGCGGGCCGCTGATTCTGGAGTAAACTGAAAAGTATTAGCTACTAGTCAACCCCTAATTCTTAATTAGTATTTTAATCCTTTTTAACTCATTGAACTGTTTAATTTAGGACTTTTATTTAACTGCAAACTTTTACTTTAGATCTGTTACAAATATTATTTCTACATACTTTTAATCTAGTTAATCAATAGTTTAATTTACTTAGTTGTTGAATATTCCGTCCCTGTGGTTCGACCCCGATAATACTTAGACGATTGTTGTACGCTTGCAACTGATTTTAGGTAGAATTGGGTAATAATTTAAGTATTGATATTTCACATCAAGCTTTTTGGCGCCGTTGCCGGGGACGGTGACGATAATTAGGTTTTATTTTCTTTTGATTAATTAGATTTTTCCTATCTTCACATTATTTTTGTTTTCTCAATCTACAGGTGTGAACACTGGCAGGTGGGCGTGGAAAGAAGAAACCAGTCAGTACTAGCAACTCAAGTGCACGAAAACCGAGACCGTGTGAAGAAGGAGCCTCTCAGCCTTCCCCTCAGACTATTTCTGCGACCCGCAGAAACCCTCAGCGGGCCGCCAGAAAAGCTCCTGAAGGCAGAGAGAAGACTGTTGCAATCTCATCGGCCCGTCCAGTCCTCAAGACCTACCAGAGGGAAGGAAGGGATTCGTCTGGAGACAACCAACAGATACCAACTTCTGCGACCCGCACAAACCTCCAGCGGGCCGCTGAAATCGGGTCTGACACGATTGAAGACCCAAAGTCTGAGACTTCCGACATTTCTGACACCGAGACAGATCCGATGGCAGAACAACAAATACAAGAACGGATCGAGGAAGAGATCAGGAACCGAGAGGAAGCGAGGAGGAACCGACCTCTTCGCACAATAGCCGCCCCTGCCGCAACTCATGTTGGACTAGGAGTTGCACCTCCAAATCCGGGCAGAGCTAGGGACATCGCTTTCAACCCTAGCCTCATCACACTCATCCAGCAGAACATGTTTGGCGGAGACCCGTTCGAGGATGCCAACCAACACTTGACGGAGTTCTTACAAAATTGCACAACTCTCAACTACGATCAAGTTCCAGATGACACAATTCGCCTTACTCTTTTCCCATTTACTTTAAGGAATAGAGCTAAAGCTTGGTTAGGTGGTTTCAAGACCACACCTTTTGAGACTTGGGACGCCTTAGCCAAGGCCTTTCTAGACAAGTTTTACCCTAGAGAGAAAACGGTCCAAATAGTTAGGCAAATAAACACTTTCAAGCAAGAATATGATGAAAACCTTAGTGAAGCTTGGGAAAGGTTTAAGGACCTCCAACGAATGTGTCCACACCATGGAATTGATGATGGTAGATTAATTAGTTGTTTTTATGATGGTTTAACTCCTCTAATTCGTCAAAGTGTTGACAATACTGCAGGTGGTTCGTTTTTGGATCTTGGATGCGACGATGCAATCAACTTGATGGAGAGATTGGCTCAAGCCCAAACCAATTGGTCGGGGCGATCAAGACAAAAAGGAGTGATCGAGGTGGACAAGTCTATACAAGTGCAATCTCAACTAGACGCTCTCACCGCCATGGTCAAGAAGATGACGGAGAAGACGGGCAATCCACTTCTCCAAGTTCATGCATGCCAACTTTGTTCGGAGGAAGGACATCTTGCACCCGATTGCCCTCAAATCCAAAAGAACGAGCCAGTTGAGGAGGAGGTTAGCGCTCTCAACAATGGTCCAACCTATTTCCCACCAACCAACAACTACAAGGATCCACGCAACCATGCGGGTTTCTCATACTCAAACCCTAATGGAGCGGCGAATCCGGGATCTTTTGGGAATAGGAATGGAGGGGGTGGATTTCAAGCGAACTCAAGCCAATACTCGCAGCACCGCGCTGTTGTTGACAAGTTTATGAGAGATCAATCTGGATGGAACCGACAAGTGGTAGATGAGATGAGGGAAATTCGGAAAGCCATGGAACAACTTCTTGCAAATCAAAATTCCGTGGTTAACCAACCGGGGAACGGAGTAATGACCAAAACTGGCATGTTTCCAAGTCAACCAGAGCCTAACCCAAAGGCAGACGTCAATGCCATTACACTCCGAAGCGGCACCAACTACGAAGGACCAGAAATGCCAGCTGATTCGCTCTCTGGCCCAGTTTCAGCGACCCGCAGCCCAGTTCAGCAACCCGCAGAGCCAGGGATGAGGGTGGTCGCAGAAGAAGACAGCGGGTTCGTACTTGTTGATCCTCCAGCCCAGAAACCTGCGACCCGCAGTGACGACCTGCGACCCGCAGAACCTGCGCCAGACAGACAGAGAGAGAAGGGCACAGCCGCAGTCCCCCATACGACCTACCATGCAGTTCCCTTTCCTCAGAGGCTTGCAAAGGTCAAGGAGAACAGGGAATTTGCTAAGTTCCTCCAGCTACTCAAACAACTTTCGGTAACAATCCCTTTCACTGATGCTTTGACTATAATGCCCTCCTACGCTAAATTTTTGAAAGATATTCTTAGTAATAAGCGGAGGATTGATGAATGCCAAACGGTGACCTTGACGGAGGAGTGCAGCGCTCTTATCCTCAACAAGCTGCCACCAAAGATGAAAGATCCGGGCAAGTTTGCGATTCCATGCAAGATTGGAAGAGCGAGCATCAAGAAAGCATTGTGCGACTTGGGAGCGAGTGTGAGCCTCATGCCAAAATCGATTTTCGACAAAATTGGAGTTGGAGAGTTGAAAGATACAAGGATGTCTCTCCAATTAGCCGACCGATCAGTTCGCTTTCCTCTTGGAGTTGTGGAAGACGTGCCTCTACAAGTAGGTAATCTCTTTGTTCCTTGCGATTTTGTTGTTGTAGATATGGAGGAAGATATGGAGGTGCCCATCATCCTTGGACGACCTCTTCTTGCCACTGCTGGAGCAATGATTGATGTGAAGAATGGCAAGATGTCCTTGGAGATAGGCGATGAGAAGATCGAGTTCGAAATCGAGAAAGCCATGAAGATGCCACCTTGCTACGACTCAATTTTCATGGTGGAGGCGCTCGATGAGATGGTGGAGGAGACTATCTTCTCAAGGATCGTGAAGGCGTACGAATCCTTCTCTGAAACCATTGAGGAGGTCGAGGCAGACTATCTGTTCAACGAAATTCTGCAAGCGATAGAGCCTCAGCCACCTCTCTTTCCCAGTTCCTGCGGCCCGCTGGCCTCATCAGCGGCCCGCCAAGCCTTCTCAGTTCAGCTCAACCACGCAGACACAGTTCTCAGCCTGGACACCAACACCTGCGACCTGCTGGAACCTCCTGCGGCCCGCAGAAATGATGTTCCAGAGCCGCCAAAACTGGAGCTGAAGCCTCTGCCCGACAGCCTCAGGTACGAATACCTGGGCCCAGACCAGACATACCCTGTCATAGTCAATGCCCATCTCGACAAGGACCAGACCGACAAACTCTTGAAGGAGCTAAGGGCACATCGAAGGGCAATTGGCTATTCAATTGAAGATCTCAAGGGTATTGACCCGTCAATTTGCACGCACCGAATCTTGCTTGAAGAAGGGTCTAAGCCATCCATTGAGCACCAGCGAAGACTTAACCCAAACCTTAGTGAAGTTGTGAGGAAGGAGGTGTTGAAGTTGTGGGATGCGGACATTATTTATCCAATTTCCGATAGTGAGTGGGTAAGTCCAGTTCATGTAGTACCTAAAAAGGGAGGAACCACGGTTATGAAGACCGAGAACAATGAACTGATCCAAACAAGGGTTGTAACGGGTTGGAGGATGTGCATAGACTACCGAAAACTCAACGCCGCCACACGCAAGGATCATTTCCCCCTACCTTTTGTGGATCAACTCTTGGAGCGCCTTGCCAACCACTCCTACTTTTGCTATTTGGATGGCTATTCGGGTTTTTTCCAAATCCCCATTCATCCAAAGGACCAAGAGAAGACGACCTTCACATGCCCCTATGGTACTTATGCTTATAGGAGAATGCCATTTGGGTTGTGCAACGCCCCCGCCACCTTTCAAAGAGCCATGATGGCTATATTTTCAGATTTTATTGAAAAGGACATGGAAGTTTTCATGGATGATTTTTCGGTTTATGGTACATCTTTTGATCATTGTTTATCTAACTTGTCTAAGATATTGCAGCGATGCGAGGATGTCAACCTAGTTCTTAACTGGGAGAAGTGCCACTTCATGGTTCAAGAAGGCGTGGTGTTAGGTCACAATGTCTCTTCCAAGGGCATTTCGGTCGATAAGGCAAAGATTGAGGTCATAGAGAAGATGAGCAACCCTACATGTGTCAAGGATGTGCGAAGTTTCCTTGGCCATGCCGGTTTCTATCGACGATTTATCAAAGACTTCTCTAAGATTGCAAAACCATTAACTAATCTTACAATGAAAGATGTTGAATTTAATTTTGATAATGATTGTGTTAATGCATTTTGTAGGTTGAAGGAAGCCTTAATATCTGCCCCCATATTGCAACCACCAGATTGGACACAACCATTCGAGTTGATGTGCGATGCAAGCGACTATGCGGTGGGAGCGGTGCTTGGACAGCGCAAGGACAAGAAGCCATGTGTCATATACTATGCGAGCAAGGTGTTGGATGAAGCCCAAATCAACTACACCACCACCGAAAAGGAGTTGCTCGCTGTTGTCTTTGCTCTAGACAAGTTTCGACCCTACCTGGTCGGATCTAAGGTGATTGTGTATACGGACCACTCGGCACTCAAGTTTCTCATGAGCAAGAAGGATGCCAAGCCTCGCCTCATCCGTTGGGTCCTTCTCTTGCAAGAATTCGATTTGGAGATCCGAGACAAGAAGAGGACAGAGAATTCAGTAGCAGACCACCTCTCCAGGCTCAGATGGGACGAACCAAAGCCGTTACCAATCAACGAGAACTTCCCACATGAGCAACTGCTGTCTGTCGGCCCAGTTTCAGCGACCCGCAGGCCATCTCAGCGGCCCGCAGAGGATCCCGTCGACCCGCACATCTCGAGCGAGCTTGGGGGGATTTCTGCGACCCGCACAAACCTCCTGCGGCCCGCCGGAACTGAGCAGATGCCTTGGTTTGCTGATTTTGCGAATTATCTGGCAACCGGCATGCTTCCACCTGAGCAGACGTACCAGCAAAAGAAGAAGTTTCTCTCTGATGTCAAGTACTACTTCTGGGAGGACCCAATCCTTTGGAAACTGGGAGTTGATGGGATGTATCGTCGATGCGTGCCACATGAAGAAATCCATGACATCCTTTTCCAATGCCACTCATCTTCTTATGGAGGCCATGCTTCTCACACCAAGACAGCCACCAAGATCCTTCAATCTGGGTTCTATTGGCCAACAATCTTCAAGGACACTCGTGCCTATATACTTGCATGTGATCAATGCCAAAGGACGGGTAATATTTCTAATAGACATGAGATGCCATTAAACTCGATTTTAGAAGTGGAAGTTTTTGATGTGTGGGGGATTGACTTTATGGGACCTTTTCCATCTTCATGTGGATACCAATACATCCTTGTAGCGGTAGATTATGTGTCGAAATGGGTTGAAGCCGTAGCATGCAAGAAAGCCGATTCAATGGCAGTTAGGAAGTTGTTTAAATCAATCATCTTTCCTAGGTTTGGTGTACCTAAAGTTGTGATAAGCGATGGAGGGAAACACTTTATCAACCGCCAATTTGATAACCTTTTGGCAAAGCTAGGGGTAAGACACAAGGTAGCCACACCTTACCATCCTCAAACTAGTGGGCAAGTTGAGATATCCAATCGTGAGATTAAGAATATTTTGCAAAAGACGGTTGGAAGGTCAAGGAAAGATTGGGCCCTCAAGTTGGATGATGCATTATGGGCATACCGCACCGCCTACAAGACACCTATTGGCATGAGCCCATTCAAATTGGTTTATGGAAAGGCATGCCATCTACCTGTGGAATTGGAACACAAAGCTTATTGGGCAACTCGCGCAATTAACTTTGATTACAAGGAAGCGGGGGAAAAGCGTGTTTTGGATTTGCATGAGTTGGAAGAGATTCGGTTGAGAGCCTATGAAAGTGCTAGAATTTACAAGGAACGCACCAAGCAATGGCATGACAAGCGTATCCTAAGGCGAGAGTTCAAGGAGGGCGATTTGGTCCTTCTTTTCAACTCAAGGCTAAGGCTATTTCCGGGCAAACTAAGGACTCGTTGGTCTGGACCTTTTGAGGTGAGAAAAGTGTATTCTTTTGGGGCAGTGGAGCTTTGGAGAGAGGACAAGTCCATGGGAAGTTTCAAAGTGAATGGACAACGTCTCAAGTTGTACTCAATGAACGTGTCGAGGCATGGAGAAGAAGGACAAGTCTACTTTCTCACCGACCCGGCACCAGCCGAGACGTAGACATGAGGAGTCGAGCTCAAGACTTTAAACGAGCGCTGCTTGGGAGGCAACCCAAGGGTTTAATTAAAAATTAGGATTTTTTCTTTCAAATATACAACAAAAATAAAAAAAAAAATTGAAAAACGAAAATACAAAAAAAAAATTTATAAAACCAGAAAAACACATAAAAAAGTAAGAAAATTGAAAAACACAAAAAAATTAGGAGTAGAGTTAATTTTAACTTAATTTCGGCTTAATTTTCAGGAAAATTGGTGCTCTCGGGAAAAAGTCAGCGACCCGCAGGGCCTTTCAGCGACACGCAGAGGAAGGTGCGACCCGCAGCTCCAACCAAGCTTGGGGGAGTTTTTCTGCGACCCGCACAAACCTCCTGCGGCCCGCTGGAATTTAACAGAAATTCAAAAACTGCCACGACGCGACTTTTAGGGGCATAACCGTAAACTCACCCCTCATTTAACTCATTCCCAACAGATCTCTCTCTCTCTCTCTCTCTTCCTCCACTCTCTTGCGACCAGAAACCCTAGCCAGCGACCAACCGCCGATCGAGCCGCCGGAAGCCGTTTCTCCGCCGCCGAAGCACTCAAACTCGCTCTCCTCACCACCTCCGTTGCATGCACAGCCACCACTTTGGTCAAATCAGCGCCGATCACCGCCATTCTCAACCTCCACCTCCACCCGCTTGATCAAGGTTTCGAATACTTCATTTTCTCCTTTCCATCTTTATTCGAGACTTTTTGCAACCTCTATTTTCTCTCTGGCACCACCTGGAACGATAATACCGGAACCCCAAATCTGGTACCCACTTCCCGCCCACTTTCCAGTTTCTGCGACCCGCAGAAAGTCTCTGCGGCCCGCAGAACAACCTCGTTCCAGAGACAGAAAGCTCCAAATCCTACATATTTCTCTCAATTCTCATGGCACCTAAGGTATTTGACAAAATTTTTAAGAGGAGGAGTAGTAAGAGAGCTTCCAAGAAGGCGGGTGAGGGTTCCTCTGCCCCGGTTCAACAACCGGTGGAAGAGAGGCCCGAGAGCCCGGATTTTGATGAAGTGGAACGAGATGTGTTTGGAAGTGAAGGAAGTGGTCAGAGGATGCAGGAGGAACCTGCGAATGATCAGAGGGGTGAGGGGGTTGCTGAGGAGGAGGAAGTGGAGTATTATGAGGGGGAAACCTCCGAAGAAGAGGAAGAAGGTGGAGATGATCCCGCAGTCCCATCGGGGAGTGATTATGAGGAGGAGATAGCTCGGGCAGCGACTGGTGCTGTCCCGGGTAATGAAGAGAGTGAAGAGGAGGAAGAAGAAGGAGGGGATGATATGGAGATAGACGAGGATGCGGTGGTCACTCTCACAAAAGCCGCCAAATCCTCCAAAACCGTGAAAGAAGAACTCAAGGGCAGAGAACCGGTTTTCTACGAGGCCGAGGCCAAGGTCCGGTATGAGCGGTTGAGGGAGAAGAAGATCGAGAACAGCCGCTGCCTCGACCCTCGTGTTTTGAAGCAATTGGGCATTGAGGCCGATTTTTATATGCTCACCGAGCGGGCCGGTTTCTTGCGTGCTTTCTGGGAGATTGATGAGCCCTCCTACACCCGCCTTGTCATCGAGTTCCTCTGCTCGTATGATTTTTGGTTTGATCGGACCACGGGAAAGTACATGGCCTCTTGGATTTTCCGCGATGTGAAGTTTACCAAGACCGAGGATGAGATAGCCGATTATTTTGGCTTGAAGAGAGGGGGTTTAGATGTAAAGGACGAGGACGAGGGGTTTTGGGAGAAGCTTACGGGCTTGAGGCAGCCCAAGGAGAGGAAAAGTTTAGACATTCACATGCCCGTTATACGCTTCATCCAGCGGGCATTGTCGCTGTCCATCTTTGCTAGAGGTGAGTCAGGTTCAAAGGCCGTGATAGGGGAAATCTCCGTCTTGTGCCAAATGCTTCGGGTGAGAGAAACCGAGCACCAAAACTTGGCCTATCACATGATGAGGAATTGGAACAACGTGGCCAACATGAAGACCAAAGGGGCAGGCCAGATCACAATAGGTGGGTACATTACTCACCTGGCCAAGCAATGCGGCATCAAAGATTTCCGCATGAAGCAAAGTGCCGGGCCCGAACATCTCAACCTCGACTCGCTTGCAACCATGGGCCACGTGAAGAGATCGCCTAGGGGAGTGAAATATGTGGTGGGGGACTTCAAAATCGACATTCCCATCACATTTAGGATCGATTTGAGCAAGCCCCAGAGCTGGTTGCTCGTGCGGGACGGTCGTCTCGTGCTTCCAGCACCAGTTTCTGCCTCTCAGGCTGGAACCAGCGGCCCGCAGCCAGAATCAGCGGCCCGCAGAGAAGAAGTGCCTCAAGATGGGTCGCAGGACACACCAGCGGCCCACACAACTGCAGCTCCAGCCAGCGACCCGCAGACAATTCCTGCGGCCCGCACATTCGACACAGAGGCAGGGGCAGATAGAGTTTTTGGCGATTTCTGGGGGACGGCCACACCTGATGTCCCCTTCTCTGGCCCTGGCAGCAGCTCTCAGCCCCAGGTGGACCCCTCACAGCAGCAAGGATGGGCCCCACCTCCATATGACCCCATGGGACAATATCGCATGCTTTGTGATGTGCACTCCTATCAGCGGATGCTCCGTGGGGATGTGACTGAGCTCCATAGCCGCTATGACAACCTTGAGCAGCGATTTGACCTCTTTGAGAGGAGACAAGCGGAGGAGATCAAGGAGGCAAGGGCATTCCGCGAATACCAACGAGGTTGGTATGAGAGGGAGGAGGAGAGGAACAAGACAAGAGATGCCCTCTTCGACCACTGGGCCAGTCAGATTTTTGGGCCACCACCACCACCTCCAGCAGCAGCATTTGTACCACCACCACCTCCGGAGGACGAGTACCAAACTCCACCGGAGAATTAAGCCGTTTTATTGTGAGTTTTCTAATTTCCCTCTTTTATTTTCTCTTAGGTAATTAATGACACTAGGGACAGTGCCATGAATTAAGCTTGGGGGGGGGGGGGTAAATAGGAAAATTAGAGAATTTATGATGTTATCTAGGAATTGCATGCATTTTTCGCATTTTTGGCTCTGTCTGGTTTGTTTTCAGCGGGCCGCAGTCCCTTTCAGCGGGTCGCAGGAAACATGTCTGGCAGAGCTCTGAAATTTTCTAAGTTGGAGAATTTTAGCGGGCCGCTGAGACACCCACTCAGCTCGCTGCTAAGGCAGCGGGTCGCAGAAACACTCAGCGGGTCGCTGGAATTCATCCAGACAGTGGATTTCTTTGCATTTTCATATAGTTTTGTATATAATGCATAATTAAGTCATATAGATGCATGTAGATAGGTCTAGGAAATAATCATTAGGTGACTAGGTGATGATTTGAGCAGAGTTTGAACAGAATTGAAGTATTTAGAAAATTTTCAAAGAAAATCACATAAATTTGATCGAATGAAGAAAGGACAAAAGTTAGGAACTTCCATGAAATATCTCAACTTTAGCTAAGTTTTTCAGAATTGCAAAAGTTAAGCGTGACAAGTAAGTTAGGTGAATTAAGGTCAATTTTACCAAATTAAAAAGTTAGGTCAATTAAGGAGATTAAAAATTAGGTCTAGAGCCGAATAGCCATTCATTGTTTTCAAGTTTGTTAAAGTCGAAGATGTAAATACACAACATAAAAAAAAAAAAAATCGAAAAACCAAAAATAAAATAAAAAGGGGAACTAAAAAGCGGTGCTCTGACGATGGCCATTGCGGAAGGCTATAGGTTTGTGTGGATAGAAAAATGGATCCATCAAAGAAAAATTGAAGAAAACTTCAAAATAAAAATCCACACTCATCTGGCCGACCTTTGTCGCAAACAATCCATGCCCCATGGAAAATCACAAGTTGTAAATAAAGTTAATTAATAATTCAACCCAAAAACTTTTGGAATAGAATGGGTGGGGATTTGTACCTTTTTTCCGCCTCACTTTAGTTCGACTTCCAAATGCGTTTTCAAAAAAATTAAAATGATTGGCTAAGTAACCAAAAGACCTAATAAGAATTGAGTTAATTGATTTTAATTGTTTAATTTTGGTAGGATTAAGGTTTTATTTCATTTTAAATTACTTGTTGCATTAGCTTTTGTGAATCGATAAACTTAGGGATTGATGGGATAAGTCATGGAAAGTAATAGCTAGAGTCCTAGGGAGAATTCGATACGAATTACAAGATCATCAAAGAAATTTTATTGCAAAATCTGATGTGAAATTTGAAAATTTGGTTTTGAAAATTGCTCAAGTCATTGTTTAGTTATGTTAGTGATATTTTCTTAGACTTTGTAGATAATGCATGTGATTGATTGTTGTTAAGTCTTGAAACAGACCTTTAAGAGTGAGCTTTGCTTGGGGACAAGCAACGTTTAAGCTTGGGGGATTTGATAAGCGGAAATTATGCATATAAATACCGCTTATATTAGGACTTAATTCCATTAATTATGTGTGTTTCTAATGTTTTAATTGTTAATTTAGGTTAGAAGCAAGGTACTGCTATGGCTACTTTTATTTTGTACAGGATCTGTGTGATTTTGCCACTCTTGAAGCGAGGAAACTGAAGTCTGATCATGATCTGCGGCCCACCGAAGGTTTGTGCGACCCACAGGAAGACCCAGCGTGTAGCAGGTGAGACTTGGCCCACCGAAGGTTTGTGCGACCCGCAGGACTCGACAGCGGGCCGCAGAAGAAGTAACCGACAGCCCAAAATAGCCTGACCAAGTTCTGCACCCACCTCTACACCGACATATCTATTTCCGGCGCCTCAAAACCACGTCTCCGACAGTTTTAGAGCCATCCCACGCCTATATAAACACCAGAGCAGATCAGAAAAGGGGTTCGTGAGTTTTAGGGTAAATTCTGCTAAGTTAAGAGAGCATCAAGGGTTTTCAGCGGGCCGCAGGGAGCATCAGCAACCCGCTGAAAGAGTGGCAGAGAGCAGAAAAGGGAGATTCTGGATTTCATCTGTTGTAATCTTGTTTCTTTCTCTATGTTTTCTTATCATTCAGATACCTTTTGTTGTTTTATGATGTATACTTGTGAGTAGTCGTATATTAGGGGCCATAGTAGTGAACCTTTTTAAGTTTATGATTGATAATATGCTTTAAGTTATATTTTCTTTGTTTGTATGTTGTGTTTTATGCTTTGATTGAATTGCTTAGATTATTCTATCTGAATTGCTTAAGTCGAATTGCTTGCACCCATTAAAAGAGACGTCTTTTGATTGTTAGGTGGTTAAGTCCAAAAGTTCTTAAGTAATTAGGATAAAGTATGGTAAACACGATAGTTAGTGCCGGAAGGTCAAACTAGGGTTAAGAAACGGAAGTTGAAACCCTTCCCAATTACGGAAGTATAGGGAGTCGTAGGTCGTAAAGCATAAACTAGTTTAACTTAGACCAAGAAACGGAAGTTGAAATCTAGGTTGAATTGGAGAGAATTAATGTTAACTTTAGGTAACCTGGCCTTAAACGAAAGTGGGACTTAGGAACCTTAGTTAGGATTAATTATCTACACAAAACAACAATTAAAATATGCAAAGAGTTGAGTCTGCGCCAAACCTAGCGGGCCGCAGGAGGTTTCTGCGGGTTGTCTATGACCCCAGGCTTCTGCGACCTTCTCAGGGGTCAGCGACCTGAGTTTCAGCGGGCCGCAGAAGATCTCTGCGGGCCGCTGATTCTGGAGTAAACTGAAAAGTATTAGCTACTAGTCAACCCCTAATTCTTAATTAGTATTTTAATCCTTTTTAACTCATTGAACTGTTTAATTTAGGACTTTTATTTAACTGCAAACTTTTACTTTAGATCTGTTACAAATATTATTTCTACATACTTTTAATCTAGTTAATCAATAGTTTAATTTACTTAGTTGTTGAATATTCCGTCCCTGTGGTTCGACCCCGATAATACTTAGACGATTGTTGTACGCTTGCAACTGATTTTAGGTAGAATTGGGTAATAATTTAAGTATTGATATTTCACATCAAGCTTTTTGGCGCCGTTGCCGGGGACGGTGACGATAATTAGGTTTTATTTTCTTTTGATTAATTAGATTTTTCCTATCTTCACATTATTTTTGTTTTCTCAATCTACAGGTGTGAACACTGGCAGGTGGGCGTGGAAAGAAGAAACCAGTCAGTACTAGCAACTCAAGTGCACGAAAACCGAGACCGTGTGAAGAAGGAGCCTCTCAGCCTTCCCCTCAGACTATTTCTGCGACCCGCAGAAACCCTCAGCGGGCCGCCAGAAAAGCTCCTGAAGGCAGAGAGAAGACTGTTGCAATCTCATCGGCCCGTCCAGTCCTCAAGACCTACCAGAGGGAAGGAAGGGATTCGTCTGGAGACAACCAACAGATACCAACTTCTGCGACCCGCACAAACCTCCAGCGGGCCGCTGAAATCGGGTCTGACACGATTGAAGACCCAAAGTCTGAGACTTCCGACATTTCTGACACCGAGACAGATCCGATGGCAGAACAACAAATACAAGAACGGATCGAGGAAGAGATCAGGAACCGAGAGGAAGCGAGGAGGAACCGACCTCTTCGCACAATAGCCGCCCCTGCCGCAACTCATGTTGGACTAGGAGTTGCACCTCCAAATCCGGGCAGAGCTAGGGACATCGCTTTCAACCCTAGCCTCATCACACTCATCCAGCAGAACATGTTTGGCGGAGACCCGTTCGAGGATGCCAACCAACACTTGACGGAGTTCTTACAAAATTGCACAACTCTCAACTACGATCAAGTTCCAGATGACACAATTCGCCTTACTCTTTTCCCATTTACTTTAAGGAATAGAGCTAAAGCTTGGTTAGGTGGTTTCAAGACCACACCTTTTGAGACTTGGGACGCCTTAGCCAAGGCCTTTCTAGACAAGTTTTACCCTAGAGAGAAAACGGTCCAAATAGTTAGGCAAATAAACACTTTCAAGCAAGAATATGA
The DNA here is from genome assembly GCA_027725995.1 of Rhynchospora tenuis. Lineage (NCBI taxonomy): Eukaryota > Viridiplantae > Streptophyta > Magnoliopsida > Poales > Cyperaceae > Rhynchospora > Rhynchospora tenuis. Next base: position 151,344,180 of record CM050888.1, on the reverse strand, counting down.
TGAAAACCTTAGTGAAGCTTGGGAAAGGTTTAAGGACCTCCAACGAATGTGTCCACACCATGGAATTGATGATGGTAGATTAATTAGTTGTTTTTATGATGGTTTAACTCCTCTAATTCGTCAAAGTGTTGACAATACTGCAGGTGGTTCGTTTTTGGATCTTGGATGCGACGATGCAATCAACTTGATGGAGAGATTGGCTCAAGCCCAAACCAATTGGTCGGGGCGATCAAGACAAAAAGGAGTGATCGAGGTGGACAAGTCTATACAAGTGCAATCTCAACTAGACGCTCTCACCGCCATGGTCAAGAAGATGACGGAGAAGACGGGCAATCCACTTCTCCAAGTTCATGCATGCCAACTTTGTTCGGAGGAAGGACATCTTGCACCCGATTGCCCTCAAATCCAAAAGAACGAGCCAGTTGAGGAGGAGGTTAGCGCTCTCAACAATGGTCCAACCTATTTCCCACCAACCAACAACTACAAGGATCCACGCAACCATGCGGGTTTCTCATACTCAAACCCTAATGGAGCGGCGAATCCGGGATCTTTTGGGAATAGGAATGGAGGGGGTGGATTTCAAGCGAACTCAAGCCAATACTCGCAGCACCGCGCTGTTGTTGACAAGTTTATGAGAGATCAATCTGGATGGAACCGACAAGTGGTAGATGAGATGAGGGAAATTCGGAAAGCCATGGAACAACTTCTTGCAAATCAAAATTCCGTGGTTAACCAACCGGGGAACGGAGTAATGACCAAAACTGGCATGTTTCCAAGTCAACCAGAGCCTAACCCAAAGGCAGACGTCAATGCCATTACACTCCGAAGCGGCACCAACTACGAAGGACCAGAAATGCCAGCTGATTCGCTCTCTGGCCCAGTTTCAGCGACCCGCAGCCCAGTTCAGCAACCCGCAGAGCCAGGGATGAGGGTGGTCGCAGAAGAAGACAGCGGGTTCGTACTTGTTGATCCTCCAGCCCAGAAACCTGCGACCCGCAGTGACGACCTGCGACCCGCAGAACCTGCGCCAGACAGACAGAGAGAGAAGGGCACAGCCGCAGTCCCCCATACGACCTACCATGCAGTTCCCTTTCCTCAGAGGCTTGCAAAGGTCAAGGAGAACAGGGAATTTGCTAAGTTCCTCCAGCTACTCAAACAACTTTCGGTAACAATCCCTTTCACTGATGCTTTGACTATAATGCCCTCCTACGCTAAATTTTTGAAAGATATTCTTAGTAATAAGCGGAGGATTGATGAATGCCAAACGGTGACCTTGACGGAGGAGTGCAGCGCTCTTATCCTCAACAAGCTACCACCAAAGATGAAAGATCCGGGCAAGTTTGCGATTCCATGCAAGATTGGAAGAGCGAGCATCAAGAAAGCATTGTGCGACTTGGGAGCGAGTGTGAGCCTCATGCCAAAATCGATTTTCGACAAAATTGGAGTTGGAGAGTTGAAAGATACAAGGATGTCTCTCCAATTAGCCGACCGATCAGTTCGCTTTCCTCTTGGAGTTGTGGAAGACGTGCCTCTACAAGTAGGTAATCTCTTTGTTCCTTGCGATTTTGTTGTTGTAGATATGGAGGAAGATATGGAGGTGCCCATCATCCTTGGACGACCTCTTCTTGCCACTGCTGGAGCAATGATTGATGTGAAGAATGGCAAGATGTCCTTGGAGATAGGCGATGAGAAGATCGAGTTCGAAATCGAGAAAGCCATGAAGATGCCACCTTGCTACGACTCAATTTTCATGGTGGAGGCGCTCGATGAGATGGTGGAGGAGACTATCTTCTCAAGGATCGTGAAGGCGTACGAATCCTTCTCTGAAACCATCGAGGAGGTCGAGGCAGACTATCTGTTCAACGAAATTCTGCAAGCGATAGAGCCTCAGCCACCTCTCTTTCCCAGTTCCTGCGGCCCGCTGGCCTCATCAGCGGCCCGCCAAGCCTTCTCAGTTCAGCTCAACCACGCAGACACAGTTCTCAGCCTGGACACCAACACCTGCGACCTGCTGGAACCTCCTGCGGCCCGCAGAAATGATGTTCCAGAGCCGCCAAAACTGGAGCTGAAGCCTCTGCCCGACAGCCTCAGGTACGAATACCTGGGCCCAGACCAGACATACCCTGTCATAGTCAATGCCCATCTCGACAAGGACCAGACCGACAAACTCTTGAAGGAGCTAAGGGCACATCGAAGGGCAATTGGCTATTCAATTGAAGATCTCAAGGGTATTGACCCGTCAATTTGCACGCACCGAATCTTGCTTGAAGAAGGGTCTAAGCCATCCATTGAGCACCAGCGAAGACTTAACCCAAACCTTAGTGAAGTTGTGAGGAAGGAGGTGTTGAAGTTGTGGGATGCGGACATTATTTATCCAATTTCCGATAGTGAGTGGGTAAGTCCAGTTCATGTAGTACCTAAAAAGGGAGGAACCACGGTTATGAAGACCGAGAACAATGAACTGATCCAAACAAGGGTTGTAACGGGTTGGAGGATGTGCATAGACTACCGAAAACTCAACGCCGCCACACGCAAGGATCATTTCCCCCTACCTTTTGTGGATCAACTCTTGGAGCGCCTTGCCAACCACTCCTACTTTTGCTATTTGGATGGCTATTCGGGTTTTTTCCAAATCCCCATTCATCCAAAGGACCAAGAGAAGACGACCTTCACATGCCCCTATGGTACTTATGCTTATAGGAGAATGCCATTTGGGTTGTGCAACGCCCCCGCCACCTTTCAAAGAGCCATGATGGCTATATTTTCAGATTTTATTGAAAAGGACATGGAAGTTTTCATGGATGATTTTTCGGTTTATGGTACATCTTTTGATCATTGTTTATCTAACTTGTCTAAGATATTGCAGCGATGCGAGGATGTCAACCTAGTTCTTAACTGGGAGAAGTGCCACTTCATGGTTCAAGAAGGCGTGGTGTTAGGTCACAATGTCTCTTCCAAGGGCATTTCGGTCGATAAGGCAAAGATTGAGGTCATAGAGAAGATGAGCAACCCTACATGTGTCAAGGATGTGCGAAGTTTCCTTGGCCATGCCGGTTTCTATCGACGATTTATCAAAGACTTCTCTAAGATTGCAAAACCATTAACTAATCTTACAATGAAAGATGTTGAATTTAATTTTGATAATGATTGTGTTAATGCATTTTGTAGGTTGAAGGAAGCCTTAATATCTGCCCCCATATTGCAACCACCAGATTGGACACAACCATTCGAGTTGATGTGCGATGCAAGCGACTATGCGGTGGGAGCGGTGCTTGGACAGCGCAAGGACAAGAAGCCATGTGTCATATACTATGCGAGCAAGGTGTTGGATGAAGCCCAAATCAACTACACCACCACCGAAAAGGAGTTGCTCGCTGTTGTCTTTGCTCTAGACAAGTTTCGACCCTACCTGGTCGGATCTAAGGTGATTGTGTATACGGACCACTCGGCACTCAAGTTTCTCATGAGCAAGAAGGATGCCAAGCCTCGCCTCATCCGTTGGGTCCTTCTCTTGCAAGAATTCGATTTGGAGATCCGAGACAAGAAGGGGACAGAGAATTCAGTAGCAGACCACCTCTCCAGGCTCAGATGGGACGAACCAAAGCCGTTACCAATCAACGAGAACTTCCCACATGAGCAACTGCTGTCTGTCGGCCCAGTTTCAGCGACCCGCAGGCCATCTCAGCGGCCCGCAGAGGATCCCGTCGACCCGCACATCTCGAGCGAGCTTGGGGGGATTTCTGCGACCCGCACAAACCTCCTGCGGCCCGCCGGAACTGAGCAGATGCCTTGGTTTGCTGATTTTGCGAATTATCTGGCAACCGGCATGCTTCCACCTGAGCAGACGTACCAGCAAAAGAAGAAGTTTCTCTCTGATGTCAAGTACTACTTCTGGGAGGACCCAATCCTTTGGAAACTGGGAGTTGATGGGATGTATCGTCGATGCGTGCCACATGAAGAAATCCATGACATCCTTTTCCAATGCCACTCATCTTCTTATGGAGGCCATGCTTCTCACACCAAGACAGCCACCAAGATCCTTCAATCTGGGTTCTATTGGCCAACAATCTTCAAGGACACTCGTGCCTATATACTTGCATGTGATCAATGCCAAAGGACGGGTAATATTTCTAATAGACATGAGATGCCATTAAACTCGATTTTAGAAGTGGAAGTTTTTGATGTGTGGGGGATTGACTTTATGGGACCTTTTCCATCTTCATGTGGATACCAATACATCCTTGTAGCGGTAGATTATGTGTCGAAATGGGTTGAAGCCGTAGCATGCAAGAAAGCCGATTCAATGGCAGTTAGGAAGTTGTTTAAATCAATCATCTTTCCTAGGTTTGGTGTACCTAAAGTTGTGATAAGCGATGGAGGGAAACACTTTATCAACCGCCAATTTGATAACCTTTTGGCAAAGCTAGGGGTAAGACACAAGGTAGCCACACCTTACCATCCTCAAACTAGTGGGCAAGTTGAGATATCCAATCGTGAGATTAAGAATATTTTGCAAAAGACGGTTGGAAGGTCAAGGAAAGATTGGGCCCTCAAGTTGGATGATGCATTATGGGCATACCGCACCGCCTACAAGACACCTATTGGCATGAGCCCATTCAAATTGGTTTATGGAAAGGCATGCCATCTACCTGTGGAATTGGAACACAAAGCTTATTGGGCAACTCGCGCAATTAACTTTGATTACAAGGAAGCGGGGGAAAAGCGTGTTTTGGATTTGCATGAGTTGGAAGAGATTCGGTTGAGAGCCTATGAAAGTGCTAGAATTTACAAGGAACGCACCAAGCAATGGCATGACAAGCGTATCCTAAGGCGAGAGTTCAAGGAGGGCGATTTGGTCCTTCTTTTCAACTCAAGGCTAAGGCTATTTCCGGGCAAACTAAGGACTCGTTGGTCTGGACCTTTTGAGGTGAGAAAAGTGTATTCTTTTGGGGCAGTGGAGCTTTGGAGAGAGGACAAGTCCATGGGAAGTTTCAAAGTGAATGGACAACGTCTCAAGTTGTACTCAATGAACGTGTCGAGGCATGGAGAAGAAGGACAAGTCTACTTTCTCACCGACCCGGCACCAGCCGAGACGTAGACATGAGGAGTCGAGCTCAAGACTTTAAACGAGCGCTGCTTGGGAGGCAACCCAAGGGTTTAATTAAAAATTAGGATTTTTTCTTTCAAATATACAACAAAAATAAAAAAAAAAATTGAAAAACGAAAATACAAAAAAAAAATTTATAAAACCAGAAAAACACATAAAAAAGTAAGAAAATTGAAAAACACAAAAAAATTAGGAGTAGAGTTAATTTTAACTTAATTTCGGCTTAATTTTCAGGAAAATTGGTGCTCTCGGGAAAAAGTCAGCGACCCGCAGGGCCTTTCAGCGACACGCAGAGGAAGGTGCGACCCGCAGCTCCAACCAAGCTTGGGGGAGTTTTCCTGCGACCCGCACAAACCTCCTGCGGCCCGCTGGAATTTAACAGAAATTCAAAAACTGCCACGACGCGACTTTTAGGGGCATAACCGTAAACTCACCCCTCATTTAACTCATTCCCAACAGATCTCTCTCTCTCTCTCTCTCTTCCTCCACTCTCTTGCGACCAGAAACCCTAGCCAGCGACCAACCGCCGATCGAGCCGCCGGAAGCCGTTTCTCCGCCGCCGAAGCACTCAAACTCGCTCTCCTCACCACCTCCGTTGCATGCACAGCCACCACTTTGGTCAAATCAGCGCCGATCACCGCCATTCTCAACCTCCACCTCCACCCGCTTGATCAAGGTTTCGAATACTTCATTTTCTCCTTTCCATCTTTATTCGAGACTTTTTGCAACCTCTATTTTCTCTCTGGCACCACCTGGAACGATAATACCGGAACCCCAAATCTGGTACCCACTTCCCGCCCACTTTCCAGTTTCTGCGACCCGCAGAAAGTCTCTGCGGCCCGCAGAACAACCTCGTTCCAGAGACAGAAAGCTCCAAATCCTACATATTTCTCTCAATTCTCATGGCACCTAAGGTATTTGACAAAATTTTTAAGAGGAGGAGTAGTAAGAGAGCTTCCAAGAAGGCGGGTGAGGGTTCCTCTGCCCCGGTTCAACAACCGGTGGAAGAGAGGCCCGAGAGCCCGGATTTTGATGAAGTGGAACGAGATGTGTTTGGAAGTGAAGGAAGTGGTCAGAGGATGCAGGAGGAACCTGCGAATGATCAGAGGGGTGAGGGGGTTGCTGAGGAGGAGGAAGTGGAGTATTATGAGGGGGAAACCTCCGAAGAAGAGGAAGAAGGTGGAGATGATCCCGCAGTCCCATCGGGGAGTGATTATGAGGAGGAGATAGCTCGGGCAGCGACTGGTGCTGTCCCGGGTAATGAAGAGAGTGAAGAGGAGGAAGAAGAAGGAGGGGATGATATGGAGATAGACGAGGATGCGGTGGTCACTCTCACAAAAGCCGCCAAATCCTCCAAAACCGTGAAAGAAGAACTCAAGGGCAGAGAACCGGTTTTCTACGAGGCCGAGGCCAAGGTCCGGTATGAGCGGTTGAGGGAGAAGAAGATCGAGAACAGCCGCTGCCTCGACCCTCGTGTTTTGAAGCAATTGGGCATTGAGGCCGATTTTTATATGCTCACCGAGCGGGCCGGTTTCTTGCGTGCTTTCTGGGAGATTGATGAGCCCTCCTACACCCGCCTTGTCATCGAGTTCCTCTGCTCGTATGATTTTTGGTTTGATCGGACCACGGGAAAGTACATGGCCTCTTGGATTTTCCGCGATGTGAAGTTTACCAAGACCGAGGATGAGATAGCCGATTATTTTGGCTTGAAGAGAGGGGGTTTAGATGTAAAGGACGAGGACGAGGGGTTTTGGGAGAAGCTTACGGGCTTGAGGCAGCCCAAGGAGAGGAAAAGTTTGGACATTCACATGCCCGTTATACGCTTCATCCAGCGGGCATTGTCGCTGTCCATCTTTGCTAGAGGTGAGTCAGGTTCAAAGGCCGTGATAGGGGAAATCTCCGTCTTGTGCCAAATGCTTCGGGTGAGAGAAACCGAGCACCAAAACTTGGCCTATCACATGATGAGGAATTGGAACAACGTGGCCAACATGAAGACCAAAGGGGCAGGCCAGATCACAATAGGTGGGTACATTACTCACCTGGCCAAGCAATGCGGCATCAAAGATTTCCGCATGAAGCAAAGTGCCGGGCCCGAACATCTCAACCTCGACTCGCTTGCAACCATGGGCCACGTGAAGAGATCGCCTAGGGGAGTGAAATATGTGGTGGGGGACTTCAAAATCGACATCCCCATCACATTTAGGATCGATTTGAGCAAGCCCCAGAGCTGGTTGCTCGTGCGGGACGGTCGTCTCGTGCTTCCAGCACCAGTTTCTGCCTCTCAGGCTGGAACCAGCGGCCCGCAGCCAGAATCAGCGGCCCGCAGAGAAGAAGTGCCTCAAGATGGGTCGCAGGACACACCAGCGGCCCACACAACTGCAGCTCCAGCCAGCGACCCGCAGACAATTCCTGCGGCCCGCACATTCGACACAGAGGCAGGGGCAGATAGAGTTTTTGGCGATTTCTGGGGGACGGCCACACCTGATGTCCCCTTCTCTGGCCCTGGCAGCAGCTCTCAGCCCCAGGTGGACCCCTCACAGCAGCAAGGATGGGCCCCACCTCCATATGACCCCATGGGACAATATCGCATGCTTTGTGATGTGCACTCCTATCAGCGGATGCTCCGTGGGGATGTGACTGAGCTCCATAGCCGCTATGACAACCTTGAGCAGCGATTTGACCTCTTTGAGAGGAGACAAGCGGAGGAGATCAAGGAGGCAAGGGCATTCCGCGAATACCAACGAGGTTGGTATGAGAGGGAGGAGGAGAGGAACAAGACAAGAGATGCCCTCTTCGACCACTGGGCCAGTCAGATTTTTGGGCCACCACCACCACCTCCAGCAGCAGCATTTGTACCACCACCACCTCCGGAGGACGAGTACCAAACTCCACCGGAGAATTAAGCCGTTTTATTGTGAGTTTTCTAATTTCCCTCTTTTATTTTCTCTTAGGTAATTAATGACACTAGGGACAGTGCCATGAATTAAGCTTGGGGGGGGGGGGGTAAATAGGAAAATTAGAGAATTTATGATGTTATCTAGGAATTGCATGCATTTTTCGCATTTTTGGCTCTGTCTGGTTTGTTTTCAGCGGGCCGCAGTCCCTTTCAGCGGGTCGCAGGAAACATGTCTGGCAGAGCTCTGAAATTTTCTAAGTTGGAGAATTTTAGCGGGCCGCTGAGACACCCACTCAGCTCGCTGCTAAGGCAGCGGGTCGCAGAAACACTCAGCGGGTCGCTGGAATTCATCCAGACAGTGGATTTCTTTGCATTTTCATATAGTTTTGTATATAATGCATAATTAAGTCATATAGATGCATGTAGATAGGTCTAGGAAATAATCATTAGGTGACTAGGTGATGATTTGAGCAGAGTTTGAACAGAATTGAAGTATTTAGAAAATTTTCAAAGAAAATCACATAAATTTGATCGAATGAAGAAAGGACAAAAGTTAGGAACTTCCATGAAATATCTCAACTTTAGCTAAGTTTTTCAGAATTGCAAAAGTTAAGCGTGACAAGTAAGTTAGGTGAATTAAGGTCAATTTTACCAAATTAAAAAGTTAGGTCAATTAAGGAGATTAAAAATTAGGTCTAGAGCCGAATAGCCATTCATTGTTTTCAAGTTTGTTAAAGTCGAAGATGTAAATACACAACATAAAAAAAAAAAAAATCGAAAAACCAAAAATAAAATAAAAAGGGGAACTAAAAAGCGGTGCTCTGACGATGGCCATTGCGGAAGGCTATAGGTTTGTGTGGATAGAAAAATGGATCCATCAAAGAAAAATTGAAGAAAACTTCAAAATAAAAATCCACACTCATCTGGCCGACCTTTGTCGCAAACAATCCATGCCCCATGGAAAATCACAAGTTGTAAATAAAGTTAATTAATAATTCAACCCAAAAACTTTTGGAATAGAATGGGTGGGGATTTGTACCTTTTTTCCGCCTCACTTTAGTTCGACTTCCAAATGCGTTTTCAAAAAAATTAAAATGATTGGCTAAGTAACCAAAAGACCTAATAAGAATTGAGTTAATTGATTTTAATTGTTTAATTTTGGTAGGATTAAGGTTTTATTTCATTTTAAATTACTTGTTGCATTAGCTTTTGTGAATCGATAAACTTAGGGATTGATGGGATAAGTCATGGAAAGTAATAGCTAGAGTCCTAGGGAGAATTCGATACGAATTACAAGATCATCAAAGAAATTTTATTGCAAAATCTGATGTGAAATTTGAAAATTTGGTTTTGAAAATTGCTCAAGTCATTGTTTAGTTATGTTAGTGATATTTTCTTAGACTTTGTAGATAATGCATGTGATTGATTGTTGTTAAGTCTTGAAACAGACCTTTAAGAGTGAGCTTTGCTTGGGGACAAGCAACGTTTAAGCTTGGGGGATTTGATAAGCGGAAATTATGCATATAAATACCGCTTATATTAGGACTTAATTCCATTAATTATGTGTGTTTCTAATGTTTTAATTGTTAATTTAGGTTAGAAGCAAGGTACTGCTATGGCTACTTTTATTTTGTACAGGATCTGTGTGATTTTGCCACTCTTGAAGCGAGGAAACTGAAGTCTGATCATGATCTGCGGCCCACCGAAGGTTTGTGCGACCCACAGGAAGACCCAGCGTGTAGCAGGTGAGACTTGGCCCACCGAAGGTTTGTGCGACCCGCAGGACTCGACAGCGGGCCGCAGAAGAAGTAACCGACAGCCCAAAATAGCCTGACCAAGTTCTGCACCCACCTCTACACCGACATATCTATTTCCGGCGCCTCAAAACCACGTCTCCGACAGTTTTAGAGCCATCCCACGCCTATATAAACACCAGAGCAGATCAGAAAAGGGGTTCGTGAGTTTTAGGGTAAATTCTGCTAAGTTAAGAGAGCATCAAGGGTTTTCAGCGGGCCGCAGGGAGCATCAGCAACCCGCTGAAAGAGTGGCAGAGAGCAGAAAAGGGAGATTCTGGATTTCATCTGTTGTAATCTTGTTTCTTTCTCTATGTTTTCTTATCATTCAGATACCTTTTGTTGTTTTATGATGTATACTTGTGAGTAGTCGTATATTAGGGGCCATAGTAGTGAACCTTTTTAAGTTTATGATTGATAATATGCTTTAAGTTATATTTTCTTTGTTTGTATGTTGTGTTTTATGCTTTGATTGAATTGCTTAGATTATTCTATCTGAATTGCTTAAGTCGAATTGCTTGCACCCATTAAAAGAGACGTCTTTTGATTGTTAGGTGGTTAAGTCCAAAAGTTCTTAAGTAATTAGGATAAAGTATGGTAAACACGATAGTTAGTGCCGGAAGGTCAAACTAGGGTTAAGAAACGGAAGTTGAAACCCTTCCCAATTACGGAAGTATAGGGAGTCGTAGGTCGTAAAGCATAAACTAGTTTAACTTAGACCAAGAAACGGAAGTTGAAATCTAGGTTGAATTGGAGAGAATTAATGTTAACTTTAGGTAACCTGGCCTTAAACGAAAGTGGGACTTAGGAACCTTAGTTAGGATTAATTATCTACACAAAACAACAATTAAAATATGCAAAGAGTTGAGTCTGCGCCAAACCTAGCGGGCCGCAGGAGGTTTCTGCGGGTTGTCTATGACCCCAGGCTTCTGCGACCTTCTCAGGGGTCAGCGACCTGAGTTTCAGCGGGCCGCAGAAGATCTCTGCGGGCCGCTGATTCTGGAGTAAACTGAAAAGTATTAGCTACTAGTCAACCCCTAATTCTTAATTAGTATTTTAATCCTTTTTAACTCATTGAACTGTTTAATTTAGGACTTTTATTTAACTGCAAACTTTTACTTTAGATCTGTTACAAATATTATTTCTACATACTTTTAATCTAGTTAATCAATAGTTTAATTTACTTAGTTGTTGAATATTCCGTCCCTGTGGTTCGACCCCGATAATACTTAGACGATTGTTGTACGCTTGCAACTGATTTTAGGTAGAATTGGGTAATAATTTAAGTATTGATATTTCACATCAATAGAAAAACAATCACAACAACAATAGTACTTATAATAATTATAGTATAATATATTCATCAATAAAAAAATAAGAGAAATGCTAGAGTCCAATATATTGGACGGATATAGTCCGTCCAATACGATCGTTTTTCACATTTTTAAATTTCAAACGACCGATCCGAACCGTTCAATATGTTCTCCATATTGAAAACTTAGAAGAAACCAATTTTTATATTTTTTTCGAATTTTTTTCACTATTTTTTTGGCATTTTAGAAAATCGTTGTTATTGGATGGTCCAGAACTTTTATATCATGAATTTTCTAAAATATCAAATAATAAGTAAAAAAATTCAAAAAAAATGTAAATAATGGTTTCTTACAAGTTTCCAATATGAAGAACATATTGAACGGCTCGGATCGTTCGTTTGAAATTTGAAAATGTAAAAACGATCATATTGGACGGACTCATCCGTCTAATATATTGGACACTAGCATCTCTCAAAAAATAATAATACTATTAACACATATATTAATAAATTAATCAATATAAAGGCATGAGACGGAAAAAAAAATTATGATGCGCATTTTTTTTTCTTTTTTAATGTATTTTCATCTCTTCTCCAATAAGCACTTGTTATTCCGAACTTTCTTATTTATTATTTAATTATCTACTAAAATACAATTCCATATATTATCTAATGCACTTGAATATAACTGAATGTGGAGTTGACTATTTATTATTATTTTTTAGGAGAAAAATAAGGATCCAATCCTTTATCTGTTTTATTACTGAAATAAAGTTGCAGTACAAGATTTTTTATAGCTGATAAATTGAAAATAAAAAAAGCAACCAAAATTTGATATATTGAAAATAAAAAACCTTGAGACAATCAGAAACAACTATTAATTTCGTTTGAGAAGTTAATTAGAGCGATGAAGATAGTTGGAAGTATTTAGAAAATAAAATATTTAAAGATAAACATAATTTATTTATTGGAACTTGCAAAAATAAACTTTAAAAAATTTTCAGTACATTTATATTAGTTATATTTTTCTGATTTAAAAATATTGGTGGTCAAGTAATTAATTAGTGTAAAGATAAAGATTACTTCGCTTCGAAACTTCTATATTCTGGGTTGACTATTGATACCGAGCAAGTAGATCTTGATCCTCTGTGGCGTATCATCAGTGATATCACTGATATAGTGATATGACGCTCCCTTCTGTTGCATTTTGGGACAATTTGGCCACGTCAACGGTCAAATCAATGTGTCAACCAATGCTGACTCTAGAGGTACTCCCATTAAAATATGGGAATGAGTTATGCTTATGCATACATTATTATCAAGAATAAGAACTCGAGGGTTACAAAACCAGAATCACAGAAGATCACCCTTTTATTTGTTTTCTAATGGAACGCTATTTTAGAACAAAGGGGAAAAAACAAAAACTCAATAACCGCCATAGTGAACGCATCCGTATAGTGATTTTTTTCTATAAATACCGAAGTATCCTCCACTTTGATTCCAACGACAACAATTCGTCTTGTTGAAGTTTGGCCCAAATTTCGAGTAAAGGTACAAGAGAATTATTAGTATAAGAAATTTATCTATTGAATTATTCATTTCTTACTCAAATAATTTTCCTCATTTTATTTTTATTTTTCGTTTTTGTTTTTGTTCTTTGTAACTTCGATTTGAATTCGAACGCTTGAAATTATATTTCGAGGGCTTAATATCATTTAGACATCTTTGCTCAGTAGATTATAACGATTGTTCCCGAGCATGATTTTTTCCCACTAAAACAGAGCGATTAGCATGTCAAAATACTTCTCATCTTTCTTCAACCAATACATGTCCTTTTTTCGTTTTAGCGTTAAATTTGGCTTGAATAGTTGAATTGTCCCAAAAAAGATTTAGTTGCCGCAACTAACAGTTGCATAATTGGAACTGCCTACAGGACAAGATGCAGATCTTTGTGAAAACGCTAACAGGAAAGACGATCACCCTTGAGGTAGAGAGTAGCGACACGATTGACAATGTAAAAGCGAAGATTCAAGACAAGGAAGGAATCCCGCCTGACCAGCAGCGGCTGATATTCGCAGGGAAGCAGCTCGAGGACGGGAAGACCCTGGCCGAGTACAACATCCAGAAGGAGTCCACGCTGCATCTGGTGCTCAGGCTCAGAGGTGGCTACATCTGGGACAAGGAACTCAGGCTTATGGTGCAGAAGAAGAATGTAATCAGGATGATATGCCGCAAATGCTACGGCCGCCTGGCGGCAACCGCCACCAATTGCCGAAGGAAGAAATGTGGCGGCAGTAGCAATCTGAGAAGAAAGCATGCTAATTATTCGTTTAATATACAGTATAAAAATAATAAACCATGGTCAAAGAATGAGATGAATGGAAGAATAAGAATATATAATTAAATCCGGAAGAAAAGGTTTTGTAAGCTAATTCAGTCATGAACATGTTGTTTGTTTTACTGTTTCGTTATGTTTTTTAGAGTTGGGTTCTCATTCATGTATTTCTGACAAATTTTGGGAAGCTCGACCGCCGGATTGTTTAAATGAGGTATATATTAATATATCATCCATTTAAATGACAAAATAAACTTGTAATTGGAGAGATCAATTATGCAATAATTTTCTTTTATTGAAGATATGGTGGCGATTGCCAACAATGCAATAATTCTCATATTTTGAATATTAAATTTGAATTTTCTCAGGAAAAAAATACAAATATAGCATTAAGAAAGTCTATATGCATTTGAATTGGCTCAATAGTCAGCCGCTTATTGTGATGGAATCAAAGGTCTATATGAGTTAAAGTGTTAACTGAGCGTATTAATTGAATGGATAGCATTATGTGCGCGGTACACTAATGAGTATGCCATGCGTGTCAACTGATCGTTGTTCTGATCTGAAAAATATAGAATTTGCTGCTTTTAAAGAGTACTTAGTTAACATAAGGTTTTAATTGTTCATATGAAAGCTGATACAAGCGTGTTCAATTGGTACCCGTGCCAACCGCAAGATGACATTCAAAGACAAAAACAAAGTCTATTACATAGTTTTTTTATTTTATTTATTATTATTTTTTTAATGCTGGTAAAACCAACAATTTTCATTAATAAGGAAAAATTATTACACGGTACAAAAAAGAAAAACACACACACACACACACACACACAATCATTACTAACGGTATCACTTGGTATGCCACATCGGAAAAAAATAAAATAAAACACACCTACACCGGTACCAATAGAACCACATGTACCGTTCTTATATCGGTATGTGGCTCTTACAAAGCCTGACCTAACCGGTACCAATGGAACCAATACAAACCAAACGGAAAATATCAGTGTCTGTTACCAGCGCCAACAATGCATTGTTCCTATCTTAAATCTTAACTGCGAGATTTGTGAATTTTGCCCAAATCTGTTGATTCTTTTGGCCTAAAAAAGTAATGACTGATTCGAGAAGAAACAAATATGTGGACACTCAATTTAATTTGGGAGAGAAATGTCGGAATTGTCAATATCTTGAAGAACGAAAATTTATAGAACTATATTTTTATATGAACTAAAAAAACAAAATTTTCCTTCAAAATTACGGACAATTTAAAACTGATCCATATTATCATGTTTATAACAGAAAGAACAACAATAATAACAATATATTAATGAATAAATAAATATATTAATAAATCAATTAAGGCATAAAATGAAAAATATATGTGATGTCCATAAGAATATGATGCACATTTATATCAGGCTACGTTTGGCAACCCAAGTTTAGAGGGGTTAGAGGGATTTTGGGGTTAGTTGGAGCTACCTCGAAAATCTCATCCCCTCACTATTCTACCTCGAAATTCCAAAAAGTACCTCGAAAATCTCAAAAAGTACTAACCTTACACCACTAAACTCACTAACCTCACCCATGCCAAAAGTGCCCTTATATTTGATATACATTGGTCTATTCTCCAATCCACACTTGTTCTTTCATATTTCTTACTTATTATCCAAAACCATTCTAACTTATCTACTGCCGATAGGATATACAATATATTTCATAATAAAGTGGTTCTGACTATTTATTTTTGTTTATTTTAAAATATATGAAATTTGTTGGAAGCATTTAGAAAAAGAGAACTTAACAGATAAAATTTTAAAATGATATATATATTATATATTCAACTCTCAAATAAACTTCCAGAAATGTTCGGTTTTTTATTAGTAATGGTTTTCTGATGTAGACATTTTGCTTGGCTTCCAAACTTCTACCTGTGATGTGATGACATGGTCCGCATGGATCAAGGACTATAATGAGGAGCCTTGAATCCTTGGATCTTCTGTGGTGTATCATGAGCAATATTCATGAATTCATGAATCACGCTCCCATCGCTACAAGAAAGATGACCTTTAGATAAATTTTTTTTTTAACTGGACTTTTCTATATGTATTGTATCTTGTTCTATTGTTAAACTTACTTAATACACTAAATCTAACAATTTTTTTATCAAGACTCAATTTTATATTAATATGTCCTTAAAAATTTAGTAATTTTTTTTATAGACTTTTCTGAATCTTGCAATGTCTAATATAAGAAGGATTCAATTTATTCTTGCTAAATTAGAAGGAAACATACATTTTACATGAGATCAAAGACAGGGCATATATTTATTAAATTCGGAAGAAAAAGATTTTGTAGATTAAGTTAGGAAACTTGAACAAGTTGTTTGTTTTATCAACCGCCGGTATTAATTGTGTTTGTGTATTTCTTTTTCTGACGTCAATTGACTATAATGCTTGTGATCAGAGGCGGACCCAAAATACAATGGATACGGGTTTATATATGCCTGATTAAGATGCATTTGACTTTCTTATCTCGAAGATTTGTAAATCGATTGATAAATTTGTAGTTGTGGGTTATCATAAGTTGAGAAATTAATAGCTGCAAGTATTTAAAAAATAAAAAAATTGAAAAGATAAAAAATAATATTATTTAATTATTGAATGAACATACAAAAATGTTCGGTACTTTTTATTAGTTATAGTAGTCTGATTTAAAAATCTCAGCGGTCGGTCAAGTAATTAGCGAAAAGATTACTCAGGCTTCTAAACTTCTATTCTGCGTTGATACTGATCAAGTAGCTATTGATCATCTGTGGTGTATCCTGAGTAATATGGTGCTCCTCTTTTTCCTTTTTTTTTTAGTTTAGAGAAAAAAGATGGCCCTTCTGGCTGTTGCGTTTTGGGGAATTTTGCCACGTCAAATGTGCCGACCAATGAGTTATGCATATACAAATTCAGAATTCGGGTTACAATATAAGAATCACAGAAAGATCACCCCACCCATGACCCATCTATTTGTTTTTGGAAGGAGGGTTATTTCGGGAAATATCTCAAACACCGCCTTAATGGGAGTTTCTTTCATACCAAAAACCAAAATAATATTTAGTGAGTTTTTCTATAAATAAGAAGTATCCTCCGTCTTGACCCCCACAAGCCACAAGTCGTCTTCTTAAGTTTGTTTCAAATCTCCTCGTAAAGGTACGAGAGAATTAGTTTTTGAATTTCCTCTGTTGAATTATTTATCTTTTAAATCAAATGGTTTCTCTGTTTTTTTTTCTATTCTTATTCATGGTTCAAATTGTATTTTGACCGCTTAGTGTATAATCGTTCATATTAATTCATTGCAATTGATCTCATCGAGTGGAGAATATCAATCATTGTTTTTCTCTCTTTTTCTTTATCAAATTAAACTTAGCGATTTGCATGTCCAAAATACATATTATTTTTGTTTTAGCGTTAACATTTGCATATATAATTGGAACTGCAGGACAAGATGCAGATATTTGTGAAAACACTAACAGGGAAGACGATCACCCTCGAGGTAGAGAGCAGCGACACAATCAACAACGTGAAAGTGAAGATCCAGGACAAGGAAGGCATCCCGCCGGACCAGCAGCGGCTGATATTTGCGGGGAAGCAGCTCGAGGACGGCAGGACCCTGGCTGACTACAACATCCAGAAGGAGTCCACGCTGCATCTGGTGCTCAGGCTCAGAGGAGGCTACATCTGGGACAAGGAACTCAGAAATATTTCACAGAAGCAGAATGTAGTAAGGATGATATGCCGCAAGTGTTATGGCCGCCTGCCCCCGAACGCTACCAATTGCCGAAGGAAGAAATGTGGCGGCAGCAGCAACCTTAGGAGGAAGCATGCATTTTTCATGCGCCGGACTCAAATGACTAACAAAAATAAACCATGGTCAGTGGATGTGATCAAAAGAGGGGCAAATTTTATGTAAATAATAGAAACAAAAAGGTCTGGTAGATTAATTCTGGATACGTGAACATGTAGTACATTTTGTTGCATGTTCTTTTGTGAATCACCTATTCACCTGTATTGTTTGTCTATTTCTTTTTCAAATTAAGGTCAATTCACTGTTACGCTTGTGAGAGGCAGAACTAAAATACAATAAATACGGGTTTATATCATTATATGCCTGATTAAGATGCATTTGACTTTCCTATTTCGAAGATTCGTAAAATCGATTGATATATTTGAAATTACGGTTTGTCATAAATTGATAGATTTGATAGATTGGTGAATATGAAAATTAATTTTCAAATGTTTGTTAAATATTAGATTGTGTTCAAGAGTTAGAGTATAATTTTAGAGATTTAGTTTTAAAATTTGTAAAAAGTTTTTCGCCGAGACAAAGTGAAGCGATTTACTCCTATACCTTTTTCCCATGATCATTTTTTATCATATCGTCAAGGGAGTGTCATTAAAACATTCATTTACCCTATCGTTCTTATAGATTAAATTTTGACATTATGTAGACCATCTCGATTTACGAATTACGAGCAGATTATTATTATTTTTTTTCTTCACAATGCATGTATAATTACATATTTGTCTAATGCATGTTCGTCCAATCAATTAAACAGAATTTGATATATTTCACATGTCTGACTAGATCAAACATGCTTGTCTGCTGTTTGATGCACATTTTGCCTTAAATTTGTAATCTAATTCACTTGGAAGTTACATAATGTGGATTTGACTATTTAATTTTTTTTTTTTTTTGGAAAGTTCGATGGAAATAATCTGAAGTATTTTGGAAACAAAAACTTAAGGAAAATAAATTAAAGAAAATATTATTTATTTCTTAGTTAATGCATTCTAGTTACCTGCTTGGGCACTTTTGTTTAAAAAAAAAATAGTTATCGTTTTCTGATTTAAAGATTATCATTACCAAACTTCTGATACTCATCAAGTAGTCCTTGATCATATGCTGTGTATACTGAGCAATATTGCATCAAAACCATTATTAATGAATCATGCTCCCTGGTTGTTGCTGAGTGCTGAGTTGCTAATTGTATGTATCATTAAAATGTGGGAATACATATATGCATAGCAGCAATTCAGCACTTGGGTCACAAAACAGGAATCACAGAAAATCATTCTTTTGTTTTTTTTCAAATGGAAATTATTATTATTATTTTTAGAATTAAGGTAAGTTATTTTACGAACCATCTCAAACAACGCCAAGTCGCCAATGAATATAAAGGCAGATCTCTATAAATAGCAAGATATTCTCCTCCCTGACCCTCACAATTTGTCTTATTGAAGTTTGTTTCAAATCTCGTCGCACAGGTATGACCATTAGAACCCCAATTTTCTCAACTCTCTTCTAAATTAGTTCTCGTAATCAAACGATCTGCATTGTCTGCTTTGTACTTATTTCTTTTTGTTCTACGTTAACTTTGATTTGGATTCCAAAGCTTGAAGTTGCATTTCGAACAGTCTACACATCTATGATGCTCATTAAATCATGGAAATCGATTTTTTTTTTCCCTTTTGTTTTTTTTTTGAAGAAAAACAAGAATCTAGCCCTTGTCTTTTTGCATTAAACATAAAAGTTCAAAGTACATATGTTATTTGCAGCAAGATGCTGGAAAAAGAAAAAAGACAAAAGAAATTGAAATATTTACAAAATAACCAAAAGAAAACCTCGAGAGAAAAGTACAAAAAAGAAGCAATAGACTAATCAGAAATTGAGATAAAGCTCGAAAGGTTGCCAGGCAGAAGTCAGAATCTATAGCAGCTCAGTGTGGCTTTTTTAGCACCTCCCATTCGATTAATACTTCTTGCACCAGCTCATGTGCTTCCTTAGAAACTTTTTTAAAAATTCTGTTGCATCTCTCCCTCCATATAATAAAGTAAGCAATAGCTAAAACATCTCTGATAGAAGAAGGCTGTGAGCAGTTGAGAATTGAGAAATGATCATGTGCATTTAAAAGGAGAGACCCATTAAAATCATTGGATTGCATAGAGGTTGAAACAATTGCAAGAAGGGATCTAGAGAAAATGCAATCATTGAAAAGATGCTTGACCGTCTCTGAATCAGACTTGCATAAACAACAAAAACTAGGAAGGCACCAACCCCTTTTTTTCCCCTTTTGTTATCTGTAAGGACTAATCTTAGCGATTAGCATATTCCCAGAAATTCTCGTCTCTTTTCAATAAATACATATCCATTTCGTTTAAGAATATATCTACCTCCTGAATTATCAAAGTCAAAAATTAAATTAACACAATTAACAGTTGTCGTGCAGGACAAGATGCAGATATTTGTGAAAACGCTTACAGGGAAGACAATCACACTTGAGTTAGAGAGCAGTGACACAATCGACAACGTAAAAGCGAAGATCCAAGACAAGGAAGGCATCCCGCCGGACCAGCAGCGGCTGATATTTGCAGGGAAGCAGCTCGAGGATGGGAGGACCTAGCTGACTACAATATCCAGAAAGAGTCAACACTGCATCTGGTGCTGAGGCTCAGAGGCGGCTTTTACATGTATGACGAGGAAACTAGGCATATGGTGCAGAAGCATAATGTAATCAGGATGATTTGTCGCAAATGCTACGGCCGCTTGGCCCAGAACGCCACCAATTGCCGAAGGAGGAAATGTGGCGGCAGCAGCAATCTGAGAAGGAAGCATACTTTTTACGATGGACATAAGCGAAAAAATAAAGCATGGTGCAAGAATGGGATAGAAGGAAGATTAAACATGTATTAAATCCAGAAGGAGAGGGAAGGTTAATTCTAGCAAAATTGAACACGCTGTTTGTTTTATTCTTTATTATTCGAGGGTCGAGCCGCTCTTGTATTGTTCATTTATTTGAAAGAATGAATTGCTGTTATGGATTGTCTTTCTTTAATTTTGTGACGTTAATTAGGAGCTCTTGCTTGCGAGTTGCGAACAGAGGACCAAAATTCGAAGTGGTCCTGATTCAATTTGGATAGATTTGGATCGATTTGTAAATTCAAAATTTAAATAGATTTGAATTATAAAGTTAATAGATTGTTTGGTAAACAATCAAGTTAATTTCAAGTTATATCATATATTTTATCAAGAGTTCGAGAATAAATTCACAGTTTTAATTTTATTAATTTTTGCATATATGTTGTGGAGCGATATTTTGGATATTGTGGAATAATAGAAATAAGACAAGTTTTAAGTCAGATAAGTACAATACGTAGCTTAATCAAGTCTTTGCTTAATCATTGGTCAGTTTTGTGGAATTCCGTATTGAAGGAGAAAGGAGCAAGTGCTTGGGCTGAATGAGCTTCCTCTCCAACTTGGTCAAGCTTGAAATTGAAAGATGGTTGATGTGGGGCGATATCTCTTGAATCAAAAAGGATGTCAAATAAAGTGCTATTATCAGCTCTCTTCCCTTTTTTAGTTTTTTAAACTGTGATGTGAGATGAAAGAATTTTACATATAGGCCACTAGTCGGTAGTCACAATATCGCAATTCATTGCAATAGAGATGTGGTTCTCAGATTTCTTTCTAGTTTCTACTTGTATTACAATCTTATTTTTTTTTTTATCAATACAAGATATTAGGTTGCCAGTTTGCCATTGGGTCCGGTTGCCAGTGTAAGTAAAAGATGGCTATGAAACAATTCCGATCCGAGGAAGTTTAGCGGGTTTGGCAGGTAGATAGTTCTCATGTTTTAAATTCACCATTAGCTGCTGCCTTGCCACCTCTAGAGAGAGAGAGAGAGAGATGTTGAATAATTTCCTCTTTGGTTACAGGATCTCGTATGTCATTGTCAATCTGAATATACCTCCTCAAAACCTGTATTTCATGGTTTATAAAACAACATCTTAAACGGAATATCGAACTTGTATATGTAAAATTTCTTAGAAAGAAAAGATAAATAAATCATGTAATTGTTATGCTGACCAGACGAGCATTATCAAGGATCTTTGCTGCCATCGGATATTCTTTCATTTTCGCTTCTTGTTCCTGTTAGTAAAGTTAAAAAAAAAAAGTAATATAGAAAGAAAATTATTACTAATGAATTTTTACTCACTTAAGGATAAAAACACAATTATGAAACAATTCAAAAGAAAAAGAAACTGAGATCATTGAAATAAGACCTCAAAACCAGTGTTAATTACATAACATGATTTTGGGAAGCCATAGTAGCAAAATCCAAAATGTATATAATAAGATATTTGTATAATGTATGGGGATTTGAAAGTGTAGAGAGAAAAAGAAAAATTTTAGTGGCATCATCTGCAGCTTCCACCTTTTATGTTCTTGAACCATTGAGAACAGACCTGAAAATCATCCGCAGCTTGATGTTAGTAATTTAACTTTTGATTTGATAAAGTTTCAGAAAAATTAGTACTCCGCCCCTAGAACTAGAAGCTCTATGTTTGACAATAAAATGGGAACTTCAAATAAACTTTAAAATGGAAACAAGTGCATCAGAATTGATGAAGTAGAATTAAACAGACCGGTTACAACAACAATCTCATCTCTCCTATGTGCAAAATTAAATCGCTCCTGTCACCACTCAGGAACCAGAAATTAGATGAAGCATCTCTCAGAACTGCAAATTTGGACCATCGCTTCTGTTTGCCTTAGTTGCATCAGTAGAGCCAATCAACGAAGCAAGGGAGCACCTAGGGTTCTGTAGGGGAAAGGGAGGCATTGAGAGAGAGAGAGAGAGAGAGAGAGGAGGGACCAGGGTGTTTTATCTTTCGAAGTCGAAAGCGAGCGAAAGAGGGGCTAGGTAGCAGGTACTCAGGATGCGTATACGAAAGAGGGGCATTTAATGCTCATAATGTGCATTTAATGTTCTAACTTGCCTGCCTGTATAAGGCGTCCTTTATATAGTATGCATTTTTACCATAGACGTTCCATGTAATGCTCTTTCAAAACCGGATGACATTGTAATATAAGCTCCGGTCAAACACAAACAAATTTTTTTTATTTTTAACCTCAATTGCTTGGGTCAATGCATTATTCATGAGTTCTTTTGTCTTTAATATATGCATACTCATTAGAGATTTTTGAAAATATTTGTTATTAATATTTATTTATTAATATATATATATATCGCCGCATCCATATCGGAGATTTTTGAAAATTTTTGAATCATCGCACCCGCCCGCACCGCACTGCACCGGATATGGTTATTGAACCAAATCCATGCAACACAGGTATAAAGTATAAAGTGTGTTTTTCTTTTTTCTTTTTTGGACGGAAGATGATCTGCTTCAGATCCGACCATCCATTTAGATCGGACGGTTCAGATCCGAGGAAGTTCAGAGGATCCGAATGCCAGATGTGTGCTAATAATTGACGATCAGTATTTTTTGTGTCCGCATTAGAATTTCCTCTTTTATTTATTCTTAATTGTGGCTAACCAGGGTAACATTGAGGCTTCAACTAATTTTGTATATGACATGGGAAATGTCCATCCCCTGGTTGCACATCGTTCATGTCCTCTCTAGCTATATATTTCGTTATATGCAAAGATTCATCAATCTAGTTATTTAATTAATATGAAATAATGGTTACATAATAATGTAAATTTGAACTTAAACCAACAATATCCTAGACATAAAAGTATTAAACTTGAAACAAACAACATCTTAGACGGCTTGCGATAGCGTGGAGATAGTTTGAATGACTTGGACGCTGCCAAACTAGTAGCATTAACATTTTTTCAAAAAATGCCCACACATTGGGTTGAGCATGATTACTATTTACTAGTGTTGTTCTTATAATGTTGTTCTTTTCTTTCTTTCGTTGCTAAATTGTAGGTTTTCAACACAAAAAATATATATATATATACTTTTTATCAAAACATTGAGAAAATTACACAAATATTTTTGGAAGGAAAAATTGCACATATAGTAGAAAATAAACACACACAAAGCGAAGGAGGTGTTGTGCTCATTGATCAGAAGCTTTCTTGACAGATTTGAAAACCATCCGAGGCTCCAACCCAAGCAGCATACCTTCATGCACAGCCGAGAATGTGTCGTAACGAAGGAATAGATGCGCCACAAACAATCGGCCAACTAATATCACCATGTCTTTTGCCGGGCACTGCTTGTCACCAATTGTCGGGGCTGCAGTCTCAGGCCCGTTCGACCAGTACACATACTCCAATAACTTCTTCCCTTCACCAACAAATCGATCGGGTATAAATTCTTCAGCATTTGTGAACACTTTCTCGTCCCTCATTGCGAGGGGTTGGTAGCCACATATCAACTCCCCTTTCTTCACTCTAAAAGCTGTGTCATGACTTTCTATGATGAGATCGGTTCTGGCCCGGCCAAATTGATTCTCTACTGGTGGGTCTAGGCGCAATGCTTCCAAGACAACTGATTTGGTGAGCTCCATATTCCCCAAAGCATTCAACGTGATCGTGCCATTTGATGACTTAACCGCTGATCGAATTTCATGTGCCAATCTGTGGTGCAGTGTCTCCCCGGCATACACAAGCCATTTGAGGATGATTGCCATGAAAATCTTGAAAGCCGCATTCGCATTGAATGATGTCATGAAAATCAGGTTGTGGAGTGCCTCGTGGCGCGAGAGCCCGAATTTGTTGGCTGCGTCCTCTAACAAAGACTCACCTGCTTTGGAGAAGAACTCCTCAAGGGCTTCATAGTCACTGCGTGCAAGGCACGGGGGAAGTGGAACACAATGCAAGAGGAGGTCGTCAATAGGCCATGGGATAAATTTAGTCAAACGGCTTGCTAGCGGGTGGAGCTGTAAAAGCAGCCATATTGCGACCTTGTTAGATGCCGACGAACCAATTACTTCGCTTGGCACAGCTCCAAGGAATGCATTGCAGGTAAAATCAAACGCTGATGATTGGTTGAGGCTGTTAAACTCCACCGGTCCAGAGGCTAGTTTTGTCTCTATCAAATCAAAAAGGGAAGAGTATGCTTCAAGGAAGGTGGGGATGAACTGGGACTTGCGAGATGCCAACAGGTGAAATGAAAATGACTTGAGAGATGAGTGCAGCTGCTCAGTGGTGTCGAGGTAGATCATGGGGCGGATGCCCGAGTACAGGGAAAGAGACGGCATGTAAGTGCCAGTGACAATGTCCTTCTTTTCAATCTTAGAAGGGTCGAACAATATACGAAAGCTCTTTGCATCTAGAACAGCGACCACACGGGGGTTGCGAGAGATGAAAATGCCAGGTGCCATGTTCATTCGTACCACAGTTGAGTTGTTCTTGACGACGTGTGATTTGAAGTAGCCCATGTGGCCTTGGAAATAGTAATAGTGCAGACGATCGTAGATCGGAGAGAGAATCGGGATGCCATAGTTGCCCGGAATTGGTTTTATTGGTAAGCCAGAAGGTGACTGTTCTTGAGTGGTACTGGTGCTAGACTTAACCATGGAACCGGCGAGAGTTGGCTAATATACTTTGTGACTTTGGTATATATTATTAAGAAGGCTTAAGTGGTCTAGCTAGAGCTACATGAAGACTTCTGTGTGGAAATGAGCAGGAGTATTTATAGCAGAAAACGAAGGGCCTTATGGGATATTTACTTATTTTTTATTTACTAATAAAGGATAATGCAAAAGATTAATGAGGCTCACCGCAAATTGGTATAGTTATCACTTATCAGTCCACCTTATTGGGCTTGGATCTTAAATTAAATGGGGAAATATTGACAGCAGGGTTGTAAAATTCAGGACTAATTTTTAATTGTTTCAGAAAAGGAACGGACCTTCGGCCTTCTTTTTTTTCTTAAAAAAAAAAAATTATAGCTATTTATACTGACTGTTTTTTTTTATATTTCTCCTAAACAAGCAAGTAATTGATAGCTTGTGCGATATATAGTTTTTTATTTAAATGGCTTACAAAACCTGATGCAAGGCATTGCCTCTGTTATCAAGTATGGACCAATTTCCGGGTGGTATTTTTAATAAAAAAATAGATTTTCTCAGAAATTTTAATAAGAAAAACAAAATTATTTTTTTAAATAAGAAAAAAGTCCTAACGTGTTTATGGACACAGTAAATGTCCTGGGTCCTAACGCGGTCCATAAACGCATTAGAGCTTCCTAACATGGTCAACGACCGCGTTAGGAGGGGTAACTATTGTAGGTTACCGTTTTTCGACCGTTTCTCTTTTTCTGCGCGCGTTTTGTTTAAAAGAGAGGGCGGGAGAGTGAGTGAGGCATAACCACAAGAGAAAGAAAGAAAGAAAGAGAGAGAGAAAAAAAAAAAAAAAAAAAAAAAAAGAGAAAGAAAGAAGAAGAAGAAGAGAAAAAAAGATTTGAAAATTTTTATTAAATTTTTTGTTAAATCCAAAATTATTAGAAAATATGCAATTGTGGTATTTTTACCAAAACTATTAGTTTTGTTAAGCCAAAAAGTATTAAAAATTTATTGTTTTGTTAAGCCAAAATTTTTTGTAATTTTTTTTGTTAAGCCAAAATTTTAGAAAATCGTTAATCTAATTAGTTCTGAATCATTCAAAAACAGCAGTTTTTAAAAATCCGAAAAAAATACTTAAAAATTTTGAAAAAAATGAAAAATTTTGTCTGCATGGAGATTTCAATAGGAAGATCATATTAGACTGTTTGGATCGATCATTTTGAACTAGATCTAGGAGTTTTGATTGTGACTCATCGGAGGGTCCGTGAGTCGTGACTCACCATAGCTAAACTCTATATATCATAAATGACAACCTCGAACCGCCATATCTTCATCTAGAAACCTCTAACTCACACCTGTACCTGATCAGACGGAACCCCTCGTCAACTGCCGGGGGGTCTCAGGCTTGAAACGAGACCTTGTTTAGCCTCTTAGTTTTTGCCTGATCACTAGCACTGCATTTAACCAAACATATGTGGCACCACATGCTATCAATTACTTGTTTGTTTAGTACAAATAACAAAAGGAGTTACTATAAATTATAACTATCGGAAATTACATACTACAAACTATTAATACCTGATAATTTTGTATATATAGCAGCAATGATTAATTTTGTATTAATGTATAAAATAGCTGGAAAAGATATTATACCATGACACTGGGCCAGGGTGTTAGAGCATTTGAGATCTAGACCAGGAAGCCAACCATGGATTTTAATCACTAAATTAGAAATCATTTTTACAAGCTGTCTCCGGAGAATTTGATTATATTAGATTAATAACGAATTATTAATAGAAACGCTGGACATGCAAGTTGATTATATGTTAAGTGGACATGCATATTGCGTTGATTTGTTATTATCTAATGATTTTCTTGTTCATATGTTAAGTGTACATGCGTATTGCGTGCATTCTAAAGAATTGGCTTCCGTATATGAGCTGATATAATATTGTTGGAATGCAACAATAAATAATCATATCGGATATAGTGTTGAATACATATAAACACGTATTATTGTGACTTGCTAACATGTTAGAATTAGATATTGAAATTACGTTGGAACTATAGAATATATAGGTCACCTCTGAAAAATAAAGCTAAACGAAACCTTTTTCACGAGCCATCAGAGATGCACAAATTCCAGTCGAGTAGTTCAACCAAGGCAAGTTTTAACAATTTTTTTTTAACAGTTTTGTGTATTTCAGTTTGACTGTCCGACTGGGGTGATAGAGACTAGCTATTTCTCCAAGAAAAATCCATTCCAAGGTCTACGCTACCACAATGAGATACATGACATTCCCTTTTCTTTTATTTTTTTTTTTTATCCGCGCGTCTTAATTTTGTAACCCATTCTATAATGAACAAATATTGAAAAGCATTGTTTCTTTAGAAAATAACGACAAGAATGCACATCTACGTTTATTTCTCAATCTTTCATTATTGTATATCCCTTAGATTACGCCTCAATTTTTGGTATTAATTTCATTTTTTATATTTTTCCCTACATCTTTGTGTCTTAATATATTGCTGTTTACCAGTATATGTACGTAAAGAATAATTAATCTAAAAAATAATAAAAGAAAAACACATAGGAATGAATTTGTAACAGTAATTGAATCTTTTTATTGAATCTTATCGTGTTGAGCAAATGAATTTTGTCTCACCGTTAAGAAGAGCAGAGGATTGGTGGCATGCTGATAATTGAAACTACCTGTGCACTGCTAGAAGCAGGATATAAGCTTCCTTGCCAAGAAATGCTCTTAGATTAATTTTGTCTACTTATTTATTTTTTAGTATTTTTACATATCTCGCCGAACTTATTGTGTTGTTGTTTAATGATCCATTGGCAGGACAATAATTGTCTCCCTTTTTTGTATGTAGCACGACTCAGTTGTCATAATCATTTAGTCCTGTGTAATTAATGTGGCGTACTCTGGTCCTGTGTACAAAGTGGGTAGGCGCAGCCGCGCAGATATTTTTATTGCATGAAGTGAGATTACATTAGTCAGAATTACAAAACAGAATCATCTTATTCTTAGTTCCAGCCTTGCTGGAAAAGAGTTGGATTGCTCCATCCAAATTGGTCGCCTATTTAACGGAGTAATGGCCTGAGAAATGAGAATTAAAAAAGAAGCCGTACGGAAATGAAGATTACTATCCTTATGTTGCGTGCTATTAATGTGCTTCATCTTAGCCCTTTGTTGCGTGCTATTGCATCCCCAACATACTGTATTCACTATGGTCTGTTCTGCCCTTCACCGGGCCAGGGGCAGAATAGACAATAAGAAATGCAGTTGCGAAGGCGGTAGTAAACAACACAGGGCTCTCTGAATATCTCTCTTCCTCTCACTTACACGGTGCTTCCGAATTAAACTGTTAATCAATTTCTCATGTTAAGAAAGTCTTGACAAAATTAAAGAACTAAATTGATGATAAAGCAAGAACATGGGTGCACAACCTCCAGTGTTGACTTGCAGCTTATATTTAAAAGTTAAAACTAGTGCGAGTACCGCATGGCTACAAATCTACAATAAAAGAAGTAGTCGTGGATATCGCAACAGTTTAATAGCTAACCTAACAAAGAAAATTATAGTATATACACCACGACTCAGTTGATAATATTTGAACATGCTAAATTGAACAATATTTTATTTGCTCAATTGTAATGAGTTGAACAATATTATAATTGCTCAACTGAGTCGTATTAGCACATAAGCCATAAGGCATGAATTGACTTACTTTCACCTAGAATTATAATTGCTTATTGATCACATCTAGACCTATTATAATAGTCGTGGTTTATGATATTTATTGTATAATTAATATAAAAGGTACACTATCTAAACTCAACTTTGTTGATCACATGTGGTATTTATTATTTCTTAAAATATTATAATTTTCTAATTTCTCAGACAATTTCAGGTCTGCTCCGATCCAAAGTTGGCAATGGGAGGCAGTGTTTTGCTACTTTTATAGATGCTAAGGAGGTCCTAAGTGTTGAATTAAGGGAAATACTGTGCTGCATTTGAATTAATTCTAGAGATAAAAAGTCTTCATTTTTTTTATTAACAAATATAGGATTATATATATAGGTAAAAGCTGGAATGAAATTTACCTTTATGGCCCGGCAGGTAAGAAACTAACTTTCACACTTTAAGGTAATGTACTGTTTCTATATAAAGTAATAATTAAAAGTTTTATTTTTTTTTCCTTTTTTAATTCTTACTTGCTTCATGAACAGAAATTAGGTAAGTTTGGACTCAGGTTTGCAAGTGCTATCGAGGAAGCATTTTTGGCTGACAGAGGGATTATTGAGCTCCTGACTCTTCCCATGGACCAGCGTGTGGGGAGTAGGGGTGCAAACGCAACTTATTTCAACCTTTGATCATTTCGTTTCGTTTCGTTTCGTTTCGTTCTTTCGAATTGGTTAACGAATTTTTTTTGTGAAGATAAATTAAGAGTCAAGCCTCCCAAATTGTTTTTAATTAAATGTCTATGAAAGACCACAGTCAGGTTTCAAACCTACGACCTTTCACTCAATGTACATTGTTCTTTGTCACTAGACCAATAACTGGTTATCCACGGTCAACAAAACTATTTTTGTTTCGTTTGTTAAACGAAACGGTTAACGAAAGTAGCCTCTTTCATTTCGTTTATTTTCATTTAACCGTTTTATGTCATTTTTATGCATTTTTAATTTAAGTATTTATAAACAAATTTTGATGAACCGGAAAAATTGCAATATTGAACCGGTCAGTTATACATGCGAAATAAAAAAAAAAACATGTATAAAAATTAATCTCAAAGCAGTAAATTGACTGCAGTTACATGTTTTGTTTATTTCAAAATAAGAAAACATGTATAAGAATAGGAATATATATCTTGCAACTGGTTCAAAAGATAGAGCATCACAGAAAACTACTGGTTGACGTCATGGCGACTGCTTTATGGGAAATCTAGTTGGAACGAATTAATAGAATTTTTAGGCGGACTCGAAGAGACACAACAACTTTGGTCCACTGGGTGTTAGCAGAGGCAGACAGCTACTTGAAATACTGCTAGCTCTTGGTCGTGTTCGTACTGTACTAGCGAAGTAAATTGAACAAAATAAGATATCTCTTCGATTATATATGCTTCTACTATGGAACCCTCTCGATGTGCTTTGTTGTCAATCTTTTTTCTTAACCTTCGGAACTCCCTGTAATATTATGATAGTACTAGATGGCTCAAGAAAATTAATTTTTTATACAAAAATAACCAATCAGGTCTTATAATCAACAGGTGGACCAAAAACTAAATTGATTGGATCAAATTAATTAGAAGGAAAAGGTTGTACCACCTTTTTGTTGTCACTAATTAACTTACCATACTGTACCACTAAAAGGGAGGTAACAATGTTGTCTGCCACCATTAAATTGACTAGACCAATTT
Organism: Rhynchospora tenuis; assembly: GCA_027725995.1. Lineage (NCBI taxonomy): Eukaryota > Viridiplantae > Streptophyta > Magnoliopsida > Poales > Cyperaceae > Rhynchospora > Rhynchospora tenuis. Next base: position 151,313,934 of record CM050888.1, on the reverse strand, counting down.
AAAGTGCATTACACCAATAAACCTTATTCCAACAAATTATCATATATATCACCAGTGGCCATAGTGGGAAATGTGCGCATCTTCTGACCTTGTTTCATATAGTGCCATGAGCCCACGAGTAGTGTTGCGAAAATTGACTTCTTGACAGTAGTAAATCACAAAACATGCATGTATATATCTAGCTCTAAAATTTGGAACAGAGAAATATCAAACAAGAGAAGTAACCTTTCGAAAAGATACATCCAGTGAAATGAAACGGGACCGCCAACTCTAGCCTCTTATGGCAAGTGCAAAACCAAGTGTTCCATTGAATCAAAAAATCCAGGAGAAAAGGATTGCTCCAACTTGCATAATGTTACGGCGATATTTTTCTCTAGAACTTTCAAATGGGAGACGTCTAACTCCGTTGCACAAATTAAGGTCTCTAAAAAAATTACTTAATTCAGTTAATGGCTCCCATACAAAATCGGGGAGAAAATCACGAAAAGTCACCGGTAATAATCACTCTATAAAAATGTGACAATCATGACTCTTAAGACCTTGAAACTTGCACTCTTCAACATTCACGCATCTGGACCAATTTAAAGCATATCCATCTAAGAATTTTAACTCCTTGAACCACTTGCAAATAATTTGCTTTTGCTTTTTCGTTAGACAAAAAGGGGCGTTGGACTTAACCCATGACTCAGCAGCACTTCTTTGCAACTCTAGTTCACGACGATCACGCCACTCGGCCATGTCAAGACAAGCATTGACATTGTCCTTGGTTCTTTCTATGTCCATAACGGTGTAAAAGATGTTACCAAACAAATTCTCCGTAATGTGCATCTTATCTAGGTTATATCGAATCAAATTGCTCGACTAATATGGCAATCTCCAAAAGATGCTTCGTTTCTGCAATTGTGTGTCTTCCCATAGTCTAGAAACTCTTCATGATTTTTTCTTGATTTACCAAATATTGCATCAAGGAGAGACCTAACAAAATAATTGTAATCAATCAAAATTTTCTAAATTTATTAAATTTTGCCATAATAAATTTTATAGTAAATTTTTAATAGTTTCTGTGATAGTTCAGGAATAAAAGACTGTTAGAATCTTTGCTTCTGGAATACTTTGTATACTTCAATGGTGAAATTTCCATTGTAATATTGCTACTAAAATACTGGTACTAAATTTACTTTGCTTGCTAAAAAAAATAAATTCTTTAGTAAGTAATATCTTAAAAAGACACTTTCATAACTTCTTTATGGATGTCTTTACCACTCAACCGCTCTGGAGGTTGATTTATCACTCGCTTGTCCTTTATAAATCCCTTTTTATTCTGGCGAAATCTATGTGAGATCAGCAAAAATGTCCTATGATCAAACCAGGAAGTTTTTTTTCTCTTCTTCAATCGACATGCATTCGTCGATCCCATATATATCGGACAAGCTAATCTTCCATGTGTAGACAATCCCGATAACATACCATTGTTGACCTCTAAATTATTGTCATAATTACCTCGTGAACTGATAAACGAATCTCGAAGCTACTATAAACAAATGGATTGAACATTTGATAAATTCAGAAGGGTAATCTGAAAATTATCCCGGATTAATCGGGAAGATTTCCAAAGGCATGACAACCAAAATTTTAATACCATATCAAGCTAAGAGGTTCTAGATTTCGACCATTATGTTGATACTAATATTACCATAAAAAAATTAAAAAAATTATGTTATGTTAGTATGCAATATCCAAAGTCATGCAATAGGCTCTTTGGATCCATCAAAAGCACAAACCATGCCTCAAAATGCAATAGGAGAATAATTGTATAATTTCGTGTATATCTATATGTGTGAAGTTATATGATTATACATCATCACATTCCAACAAAAAATGTGAAAGCGTCAAGATTCGTGTCGTGCTACAATTTGAATATTTGATTAAATAATAATCAGCTTCTTTGCCTCGGCCTAATAATTTGCCTTGGCCCATTTTGCAAATATCGCCAAAACAAAAAAGAGCAGGGGTGATATACACCATCCACCATTTTCCCATCCATCCCATCCACAGGCCAGAAATGGGCCTCAGCCTCATTTTTTTCGCGTGCTGACGTCAGCAAGGCGCCTCGCTGACGTCAGCTAAAATTTTTCGGAATTTTTTCGGAAATTTCTGGATGCTGACGTCATCAAATGTACGGTTTATTTGTTCAGTTAGATGCCATAAGGGTTGAATTAAAAGTCGTAAGTGTTCAGTTAGTTGCATCTGAAAATGAAATTTTCGTATTTTTGTGTTCAATTTAATACGACAAAGATTGAACTAAAAGTTTTATTTGTTCAGTTAGTTGCATCTGAAAATAGAATTTTCGTATTTTTGTGTTCAGTTTAATACGGCAAAGGTTGAACTAAAAGTTTTATTTGTTCAGCTAGTTGCATCTGAAAATAGAATTTTTCGTATTTTTGTGTTCAGTTTAATACGGCAAAGGTTGAACTAAAAGTTTTATTTGTTCAGTTAGTTGCAGCAGAAATTTGATTTCGTATTTAACATTTACAATATACAAAGTGAACACATATAACAATATAGTTAAGATTTACAATAAACAAAGTGAACACATTCAATATACAAACTGAACAATTCTACTGATAATAGCATCCATTACAAATGATTCTCTATTCTAATACATAAATTAATACACAACAAATGCAATAAATTACATTCAACTATTACAAATCGATTGTAAACTCGAAACTCATCTTCAAGCTCACGAGTCTGAATTTCCAATGTAAAATCGAATCAAAAAATAATGTCATAAAACCTACAGGAAAAAGAGTAGCTCATAAAGCTACAATGTTAAAAAGACAAACACTACAATGTTAACTCTACTGAATCAATATTGAGGTTCAAATAAGATGACTATTTGTTTGTGTTTGATCACATCATTAGTTTTGGCAGTCAGAATTGAAGCAAAATAGGTTCCAATTCTTTCTTTTGGCATATTTGGACTTAGTCATATGATCACTTCCTGACAAGTTGACATTCAGATCCCAGTAAAATAAAAGAGTCGAATGAACATCCAAGTGTTTTTAACACAATCATGTAAATTAAAAAAAAAGAAGGCAATAATAGTTCAAATTAACTTAAGCGCTTATGTATACGAACTGAACTCATGACAATATCTCCTCTACCGCATGTAAAATTGCCTCATATCCCATCCGTTTCTCATTTGCGTAAAAATTGACTGCAATAAAGATTAAAGAAGCCACGAATAAGCCAAGAAATAAAATACCTACTTAAAATTGAAACTCCATGATTAAAGGAGGTGGTGGGATCTGAGTGGAGCGGGGTGGATCGGGTGCGGATATGGTGGGACTGGGAGGAATCGGGGCGTCAGTGGCTGAAGTCAACGCAGAGGCGCTGAACCCACGATCTGGCCCCAGTCGCGGTCGTAGATTTGGTGGAGGCCGGAGTAGCAGAAGAGCTCGGCGCAGAGGAGGTCGACGGAGATGTGGTGGCCCGGGGACGAGGCGGGGTGGGAGGCGGCGTGCGAGGGGCAGAAGACCTGCGCGCAGGAGAGGTAGGCGAGTCGGAGGGAACTTGGCTGGACTGAGCTTGGAGCGAGACTTGAGGATGGGGAAGGGGAGAAAATCGTGAGTTCAGCGGCTAGGTTTGGTGAGGGAGGGATTATGAGCGAAATATTATAGCTGGGCCAGCTGATCGGTCCATAAAGGGCCTGTTTAGAGTCTATGGATGGTTGGGATGGGAAACTAGAGGATGATCAGTACCAATTCTGAAAAAAGAGAGAGGGTATATACTCAGGCCCACAGAAAAAAAAAATAAAATAAAATAAAAAAAAATAAACAGGAAATGGTGGCCCACGAAGCATCTCTCGGCCTAGCCAAACTTCTTCAACCAAGGGAGAGAGCCCATGTCAGGTGCAAACAATGACCAAAATGACAGTGCACACTTCTTCCTCTACCTGCCACAGCCGAAGTGCAGCCATCAGTTTGTTGCCATGGCCGAACTCTAGTGAAGGTAAAACTCTACACCAGACGCTTGCTGCAGTCAAATTGATGATGCAAACACCTCCTATGATCTGCCACCATGCTCCCAAGCGTGATGCCAAGCCTTCACTGCCACCAAATGGTTGCGACTTGCGACCACCAACCCGTCATCACGTCAGATTTGAGTTGAGATGAAACACCATGCCGGAGCAATCCATCACTCGAATTGATGGAATACCAAGCTTCGTTCACCCACCACGATGCTCTCTGACCCATCACCTCGTCCTCACCACCACCACCAGCTCGTAATCACCACCAAGCAATCTCGAAACCCTAACCTCCTTGGAGGAAGTCGAACATAGTGGAGAAGCAATCGCCCCTCCCATGTCTGACTAGTGGACCCCCCACGGCACCAGAATGCTCCCACGATGCCTGATGATCTCCTCTGAAGAAAAGAGAAGAGGGGAGAAGGGACTTCGAACCTGGTGTCTTGCTTGGAAACGCTGCACGAACAACGGCTGACGAGGTCCTCTTCAAGTGGCCCCCACTTACGTAACCATCGATGCGCCGAGTCCACAGCGATAATCCCAGCGTTTAAAATAAAACGATCCCATTTTTCTTGATTCTCTGTGAAAATTTCGTTTGGCGAGTCTCTGACAACCCATGTGGACCAATCACATTCTGCCACATCGCATTACCTTTGACTAGAGAAGTCGCTGCTGACTTCCCTTTCTCTGTCGACTTGGACAAATCAGATGCTGTCACGTCTCTCTGCTAGCTGATGTGGCCCAATCACATTGCTGGAAAATTTAAAAATTTGTAGAAATTCAATCGTAACTCAAAAAAATACAAACCCACAAATTTCTGCAGATCCATAAAAATGCAAGGAATGCATTCATGCCAAAACCTCAATCAATATCCTAGTGAAATAATTTTAATCCTAAATTCTAAAGTCTAGCCAACCACAAGTTGCCACATCATTCTATAATTTATTTAAAAATCTAGTAAACTTTAAAATTTCTCAAAAAATCATAAGAAGCTCAAAAAATTATGAGAAAAATTTTTATGAACTCAAAAAAATGTGAGGAATTAACTTTTCTGATCATCACTACCAAAAACCCTACCAAAAATACCCAGTTTCATTATTCTCTCTTGAAAGTTTATGATTTCATTTGATAATAAAAGTTCTTATTAGATCATGTATAGTGTAATTCTTTAAGCACAAAAAAGTTTACATAAAAAATATATATATATACTAAAAGTCTTTAACTTTTTTGAAATATATCAAATAAAAAAAATACTCGCACATTGAGCGGACACTGCTACTAGTTTTAAGAAAACATCCTATAGAAATTATCTTGTCTTACTCTCATCTATCCTCTATTGGTATGTTTAACAACGAAAGTTAATTTGCAGGTTCGAAAATTTATTCAACACTTCGTTTAGACGAATTTCCTCAGTAAATTAAGAATATTTCAATGAGATATGCTATGGTGCATCGCGATGTATTTAGGCTTTTGTACATCACGATCATTATCTGTCAATCGTTTTACAAATTGACAAATCTAATTAAACCAATCCAATATACATATTGAAATCTCATACCAAACCAAATTTTATATTTTTTGAAATTTTTTTACTATTTTTTCATATTTTCTAAAACTTTCGTTTTTTGGATACCAACTAATAATAAGGAAATTCCAAAAATGATAGGTTTTAAAAAATTCGAAAAAAATAGTAAAAAATTTTTAAAAAAAATATATAATTTGGTTTATTATGAGATTTCAATATATAGATTGGATTTGTTTAATTAGATTTGTCAATCTGTAAAACTACGACAAATATGGTCGCGATGTACAAAAGCCTCAATACATCGCGATGCACCATAGCATATGATATATTTTAACAATATTTTCAATTGATTAAAAATATTTTATTTAAAAAAAGTGTTTTCACTAAAAAAAATTAAAAGTTTTGAGGGTGTGCAAATCATTTCCCCTCCCCAACACTTCAATTCTCATATATGTTTTTTTTTTTTTTAGTGCGCTTCAACAATTCTCAGAATTTTTTTTTTTCGAAACCTATTCAATTCTCATATATATTTTAGTTTTTTTTTTTTCGAAACCTATTCAAAAGCTTCAGTATAAATAATGCATTTTTATACTGATCAATAAATTGTAGCGTGTTTAACTTAGCTGCTGTCAAAGATCTCAAAAAAAAAAAAAAAAAAAAAAAATGGAGCGGAACGCCAATCGGTTCCTGTTCTCGCTAACTATTCTCTAGCGCAACACTGCTGAAGCTTCAGGTCTTTTGGACCGACCAAATAGAAAACAGAAATCAGGACCGAGCCAAAATTTGTCGGAAAGGAACACTGAGGCGGAGCGGAGAGGTAAAATAAAAGAACAGATATACCTTCTTCGATCCAATTAGTGAAGAGTGAGGTAATAAAATCTTCCGATTCCATCTCAATTCTCCGATTTCTCCACTTAATTGCGCATTCACTGCCCCAACTGCTGAGAGAAACTTAACTAGGTTTCCTCTGAGAGGCGAAATCACACCCCTTACGGGGTTCCTTCCCCTTTCACGGTGAGATTGTGTTGAATTGGGTCTAGTCTGAGAAAGAGAACCCACCATAATGGAGCCAGAAGAAGTAGAGGAGGAAGAGGACCTTGATTTCGTTCCTTTTCTCAGAGAAGATATTCCGTCCGACGGGTCGTCTGGTCTCACTTCTGAAAATGAAGGTGCGGGCCCCGCGCCGACAGAATCCCCTCTAGATGTAAATAATAATAATAGGGATAGTGGTTTGGCTGAGGGCCCATCGGGTCAGGCGGGGCCAATGACGGGTTTGAGTATTGGAGAAGAGGAAGATGATGCGATATGCAAGAGGACGCGAGCCCGGTTTTCGCTGGAAAATTACAGTCTGGATGAACTGGAGGCTTTCCTTCAGGAGTCTGATGAAGATGGCGAGGGGGCGAATGTTGATGAGGAGGAAGAATATAGGCGGTATGGAATTTTAAACTTAGTTTTGCATTATTAAAATATATGGGCTGTACTTTGTATTTTGGTAGCCGGACATTAACATGTATATTTGGTAACTGAATTTATTCTTTGTTAGCTACACACTTCTGGGTCGGTAGTCGGTAGTCGGTACCTAAAATTAGCACCATCTTACTGAATTTCCACAATACAATAATTATTACTTATTAGTAGTTTCTGGTAACTATTTTATCTCTTCCTTCGTGAAGAGGCGGGTCAAGTTCCTCCACTTTGATGCCCCCACATCCCCACTTTCTCCATTTTGAAATTTTGGTATTCAAAATTTATGTATCAAAGTAAAACCATTGGATATGATCTTTATCACTATACCAATGGTAATCAAAACTTACTAATTTGGATGGCTTCTGAGTTTTGAATTTTCTCGTCCTTGATTCCCATCAAAAGAAGTCCAAATGCCGAATTTTCTATGTATGGAAAATTCTAGATAAGATCTAATGGTTGTGTTATCTGAGTTAATAGGATTTTTTTTTTTTATTACAGCCTTAAAAATTTGAGTTATGCCAACATGGACCCATTTGAACTCTCCTTTTGTAATGATATTTGCAAAACTTTAAGGATTTTGTGAAGTTACAATGGGAAAATAGCATTAAGTGGTGTCTGAGACTTATTATTACGGTACCAAACTCTGGCATCACTATAGATATGCCTTGGTACCACTACAGACCAGTTCTAATTTATTCTGAATTTCTGATGCTACCCGACTGTAGGTTTCTAGCAGCAGTGCTGACAGATGAACTGCCATACAACACTGAAGAAGTGGGTGTTGCCGATGAGGATGAGAATGATGCAGATTTTGAGCTGGAGATCGAAGAAGCCCTCGAGAGTGAACCTGATGAACCTGTTGACAATACGTTAAATGAGACTCAAGCTAGGGGAACTGGGGCCCACCGCCGACCCGAAACCCGTCAGAAGAAGCGGATGAAGGAGTCTTCTTCAGACAATCACCAGTCACACTTAGCCATGGGGCTCATGAAGACAGCTCCATTGAGGCCCCTTGTACCTTATGTAACCCATACACAAACCGCAGTGGCTTCTCCGCCAACTGTGCCAGGTCAGTTGTTTGGTTTCACAGCGCAGCAGATAGGACAGCTTTATGTAATGCTGCATGAGCACGTGCAGCTACTGGTTCAGGTGTTCTCTATATCTGTGCTGGACCCAGGACGTCAGCAAGTTACCGGTGAGATACAAAATTTGATAAAAGAAATGGTGGTAAAGCGTGAGGAAGCCTTGACTGGGAAAAGAGTTGCCCATCAGGTGTCGTGTTTCTTGGCTCCACATCTCTGCTCGACAGTTAGCTGTAATGCCAATGGGAAACCCGAATCAATTACATGGATGCCATCAATTGATGGTCCTATTTTTTCTGTTCTGGATGTTATGCCTCTTAGGCTGGCAAAGGATTACTTGGAAGATGTTGCAGCCAGTGAGTTTCTATTATTACCTCTGTACTTCTTTTTGTTTATCCTTATTTTATACTTACAAGTGTGTTTGAGTTGTCATGATGGGTACCAGGGTCCAACATTATCTTAAGAGGTATAAATCTTTGGTCAGTTTTTGTCCTTGTAATCTTACGCATTATGCATTTACATGTCAGGTGTTATTAGGTACAGGCGAAGCCATCTAGAGAGCACAGAAGACAAGAGCTACACCAAGAGGGAGCCCCTCTTCCCTATGCCCATTACTCGCAGCACTCTATTAGCTGACAATGGGTCTGGCATCTCATCTATGACTGGTAAGGGGCAGCAACAGCCTAAGAAGACACTAGCTGCAACCCTTGTGGAAGGTTCAATGAAACAAACAATTGCATTGGTCCCTGCGGATATTGCCAGGCTAGCAAAGCGGTTTTATTCACTTTTTAATTGGGAGATGCTGCCTCATAAGCCCCCTGTTTCAGCCGTTGCCAACCGTGTGCTCTTCACTGATGCTGAAGACAGGTCAGGCAGTAATATTTTAACAATTTCTCTATTTATCTTTAATTCTGGAATGAGCATGTGGCCTAGTTGCTCAATTGTAAGAGCACTGGGCAGACTTCCATAGGTCAAGGGTTCAATTCTCATTTGCTTGTGATAGGCTTGGAGAGCCAAGTAATAATCTAGTCATATACAAAAGAAATGACCAGGGTTGGGCTGTCATTTCTAGCCTACCCCAACTTGTTTGGCACATAGGCTTTGAACTTTTAATTCTTTATATCTGAAATGATTATTTGTAATTTTCCATTCCATATAGATTGTTAGCAATGGGTTTGATGGACTATAACACTGACTGGGAGGCAATACAAAAGCACTATCTTCCGTGTAAATCGACACACCAGGTTATTATTCTTAATATCTCTTTTTTGGATTTAGAAAATAGAGTGGTTCTCTTTTGTACCAAGTTTATTTTGCCCCCTTAAATGAAGAGTCAAGAGATTAATTTATGGCCATGCAATCACATCCATACCTCCTTTTCAATTTAGTTAGATATCTGAAATCTTTTATCTACATCATGATGGTTCAAGAAGAAAATTCATATCCTTACAAGTTTCATACAATTAAAGACATCTACAATAATCTCCAGTCACAATTACACTAGCATAGAAACCTGTTTCCTGAAGGTTTTATCTTGTACTTGCTAACATGATTGGTCTTGTTCATCTTTCTTCTTCCTTATGTAGATATTTGTAAGGCAAAAGAATCGATGCTCTTCAAAAGCTCCAGACAATCCCATCAAGGTATGTTGCCTTCAATAATTGAAGAGACTAGAAGAAAAATGTAGATTGTAATGCGAATCCTGGTTCATCTATTTTTGTTCTGTGAGGAAAAAACAGTTTCATCTTATAAAATATGAATTTATGTAGGTTGTGCGGCGCATGAAAACTGCTCCATTAGGACCAGATGAAATAAAGCAAATTCAAGAGGTACATGTTCACTAAATTTGTATTTTAGCACCTAGTTTTTTTTTTCAAAATTTAAACCCTGAAGTTTTCTTATATCTAGGGCCTCAAGTTGTATAAAAATGATTGGTCATTGGTCTGGAAGCTGGTGGTCCCACACAGAGATCCCTCTCTGCTTCCTCGACAGTGGAGAGTTGCAATGGGCACCCAGAAATCATATGCAAAAAATCAAGTTATAAAGGAGAAAAGGAGAAAGTACGAAGCAAAGCGCAGGAAAGAGAAAGCTCTTATGGCCAATTCAAGAGATGTCAACACAGAAGAGGTTCTGTTTTAATTGTTTTGTATAATTGTGGCCTTACTGTTTTGTATCTTGATATGTGGTTTTTCTACTGTAGATATCTGGTATTTTGAGTTATGTTTTAGAGTAGATGGAAGGGTATTGTAAATATTCTGAAAAGTCTGGGAAATATTGATCGGGGAAAAGATATAGAAATCACCGAGATTTGTGCTTTTATTTCCTAAATCTCAGTTAGTTGATCTGAATAATCTAAATGTTTCAGGAAAATGAGATCGACGAAGGTTTGAATGAAGAATATGAAAATGATAATAATGCTTATGAGGAAGAAGCTTATGTTCACGAGGCATTTTTGGCAGATTCAGAGCATAGGGATGATCCAAACACCAGTAGTATCCCACAAGAAGTAACTGGACACTCCACTTCTAACCTACACAATAACAGCCAATCAATAGCACCTATTGATACCAGATTCTCCACATCTAATTCCACTTCTAAAGAAAGTTCCTCTCTCCCCCTGCCAAATCGAAGGAAGAAGGTTTATAAAGTTGTTAAATTGGCACCTGATTTGCCACCTGTTAACCTTCCCCCTTCAGTTCGTGTAATCTCTCGAGCTAGATTTAATACAAGTCAAACACCTGCCGCAAATGATACTACCTTAAGCAAAGTAGAACCTCCCAAGCAACTCAACTTGTTCCCAGATAGTACCCAGCATAGCAATTCCCAAACTGAGGCTGAATTTCAGATGCATCCTTTGCTATTCCAGATGACTCCAGACCAGCAATTAAGCTTATACCGACCCATTGCGACCCGTCCGATGAATGATAATTCTTCTAGTGGGTATGGTGAATTTTGCAAAGAGGTCTCTGGAGATTCTCGAACTATTGCTGTTCATCCCCTTTTACAAAGAATTAGTACTGATAAGGGGTTTGATAGTCAGAGGAACTGTTGCACAGAGCGTGAGAGAGGAGACAATAATCTTGACTTGAATATACGGCTATATTCTTCTCCTTGTGGGGCTAATAATAGCACACTCATGGATAGTGTTGATGCAAATGTGGGCGCAAATCTACAAGTGGGCAATGCCTTCTGTCTCGAGCAAAGCACAGTGCAGCAAGGTACTCTTGTTGATTGGTATTTCCTATTTGAGTTTGCTTTGCTATTTTGATCTTTTCACTTGAAACTTAGTTTGGGTGCAACTCTTATGTTCCTCAATTTTAAAGTCCAGCACCATCTTTTTAGTTAAGTTAGAGATTCTTGTGTTTCGACTTTCGTGAAACAATTAACTCATTTAAGGAAGCAAAGAAGCATAGGGAAACATGCAAGCAATACAAAGGAAATTTAAAATTAAAAAATAAAATCAATAAGGAAAGAAACCACTAGAATTTGAGAACTCAACTCAGAATGGAGAGAAATTGAGGGAGAGGATATTCTTACTATGTGATATTCTTGACTGTGGAGGAAGAAAAAGAGTGGGGTGGGGGGATGCAAACCTATTTCCAAATCCGATAGCTTTTTCATTTTGAGCACAGTGTGCTTGGTTTATTATAAGGGTTTAGTTATGTTGTATAGATTCAAAAAAATCCAATTAATAGTTTCCAATCATTACAAAGACATTAGAGGTACTGGCACTTTCATAAATTTGGAAGCATTCTATGAAAGAAAAAGGAAAAAAGGAAAAGAAAAATGCCTTATGCTGACAGCACTGGAATGTCCTAAGAGTCTGTTACTCCTTTCCATGCAGACTTTCCAATTTTTAAGACTTTATATGTACTTTTTCTGTGGCAGAGGCTCAAAACAGCAGTGGCTACCTGCAAGCTGAAGCTCTGATGATAAATGAGGACTCGATACAGGGAATAGTAATGGAGCAAGAGGAGCTCAGTGACTCTGAGGATGGCGGTGACGACAGTGAGCATGTGGAATTTGAGTGTGAGGAGATGGCGGACTCTGATGATGAACGATCACCGGTAATCTCTCTTTATTTCATCATCTGTCTTCTTGGATGAATGTAGGTGTAAATGTACAATCAGAGGGGTTGTTTTATCTAGTAGTTTGTCATAGTCAAAGGTCCAGTAAAGTTAGAAAAACTTCTAGGGAGGGGTGAAAGGCAATATATAGCACAAGAATTACACAAGTTAATTAGAGTTTTAACAACTTTAGATAAACATATACATTTCATCTAAAAAGCAAAACAAGCAAGTTTTTCACACATGTATGTTAAATTCATATCCGTACAGCTGTATTAAGTTGTTTACTCAAGATAACTGACCTAAATGCACAATCCAATCTATAGAGGAGAATTGTGAAGATATAGGAAATAAACAGATATGCATTACATTAGATACACCAGGGTGCTTGATTACTTTGGTTAGGGCAATGCCTTGTAATATTTGTTCATTTCATCACCCTCTTTAAGCTTGGAAATATTAGTTTTGCTGTCATTATAGAAACCTCTGAAATGCTCCTAGTGATATTTATTTCTATCCTTTGTATTAAATTACCTATGAAGTTGAGGTCATTCTGTTCCTCTTATCTTGTATGTTTCCATGTTTTAGATTTTGTTTGTTGGATAAAGACTGCCTTGCTGCTCCCATGGTTGAGTATAGTGCTTCTATTCCAGCATTCTGGCATTATGACATAGTTGATCCCTCATTAGAATCTAAATATACCTCAACTTCCATTGAAATAGAACCTTTCAAAAGAGCTAATTAGCATTTCATCACCTTTAATGCATTGGCTGACTACTGTAACAGAGCACGAGTTTATTATTACTTTGCCTCAAGTTAGTTCATTTTTTCTCCTAGGTTTATCATTATTTTAAGAATTGGAGGCTCTTTGTTCAATTTTGTCGGCTGGTGGTTTCTAACAGCCCTTTTTCTTATGTTTGCATGGATATTCTGGGCAATTCTCTTTTTCTTTTACTAGGCGAACAACTAACCATCTCAATTAAATAATATGAATAAGAAGAATTAGAGACAAATGACAAAAAAAATAGTTTTGAGTTACTGGCACCATGGAAACCTTTAAACACTGCGATCCCAACGGGCAGAGAAAATGTAAAGCTGCTGTTATGTGGTGCTCACTTGCATGATGCCAATTACCTCACCAATAATTTGCCAGACTTGAAAAACGTTACAACATATAAGCTTGCTGTTTTTCCTCTATTTTGTCAACATAATTTTAACAATCAGCTTTCTCCCCTGGTTTTACCTGAAAATTTTGTTGGTGTCTGAAGGATCGGTATCTGTTTAATTTCTCAATTTGTTGCCCTCTATTTTTCAATTGATTATATATAGCTAGTTTTGAGCTCAATTGAGGCCTAAATAACAAGAGATGCTTTGAGCTCAATTGAGGCCTAAATAACAAGAGATGCCCATAATGACCTTAAATTAGTACCTTGCTGTACTTATATAAAGCTGTCAAAGGTCAAATATTTGTACACAATGAAAGGGTATTCCTAGTGGGGTACAGGATATTTTAGCTGAGAACAGTAATCAAAAGGGTCGAAGTGGTAACCCCTTTTTTTTTTCCTTCTCGCTTTATTAGGTCCTGGAAACTTTGGTGTGTCACAGTGAAAAAAATCATCCCATAGGACAAAGAGATGCATCTGTCCTAGTTCAAGGATTAAATCAAGCCAACTCAAGGAGACCAAAACAAAAGAAAGAATCTAGGAAAGATGGTGGTATGCAAAACAAAACTGAGTTGAAACCTCGCAAGGGTAGAGGAAGAGAAACCAAAGTCAATCCTCAATCGGATCCAGGTACTAGTAACAGGCCTGTAAGTGCCCCAAGAAAACCTCGAAAAGGACCCGTTTTGAAGTGATTTAGCTGTCACCTCGAAAAGCGAACCTCCCTGAACTTTCATTTACACCAATTTGTTCCTTGAAATAGGACAATGATGATCCTTCAATTATTGTTTGCATCAAATCAGTCTCGAAGACCAATTTTGATTATTTTGAGAACTTAATGGAGCTAGAGATCAAATCGGGTTTTGTTGGAATGCCCAAGAACCTATACGGTGCAAATGAAAGTCAGGAATTAAGTTAGTGCTTTTAGAAAGTTGAAGGAAGAAAATTTGAGTTTTCTTTTTTTTTTTCCTTTTATTATTCTACATCTATTGTATTTATAATTTTGTAGAAACTGATATGGTGTTTATAAAATGGCTTCCATAATGTTATGTTTTGTAAAATTTACCATCTGATTTAGGATCTTTGTAGTAGATCTGATTACAGGAGTCGTGTTGGCATTATAATTTGTGGAACGAACTGATCACGTAACAATAACGTTCATGTTGCGTTATTTAGTTGCTATAGTAAATATTTAACGAAATATGAAGGCACTGAAACCGAGTATGCATAGTGATTCAGTGTAATAATGTTCGAAATATTGGGATACCCTCAGAATTTATGTGGCTCGAAGCCTATTTCTATTTGTCAAACGGGTTTAATGAATTTCGAACAGTAATTATTCTACCTAGAAACATGGTACAATTCCCAGATTAAATCTATTCATAGCTAAGAATTCCATCAATTTCTCTCGCTCCTCAAAAGCCCAAAGGAAGGGAGTCAATGCTCCCACATTAACTCTCTACTAGTAAAGTAACACTTAAAACGGCCCAAAATTTTTGAGAGTTTAACTGCCGTAGGCTTAAACGGCCTAAATAAACACTTGGACTGTTCTCCTTCTTTAATCTTTCTTTCTGTGCCAATTTTACATTTTTTTGTGATTCTTTAAGGATTTAAAAAATGACGCCACCAAGTTAATGTGACAACCTTCACAATCACACAAAATAACCTATAGTTTTCGAATGTACTGTTTGAACCCAACCTAATTTGTCATTCTAATTTTCTGTCCAATTACACTGAAAATGCAGCTGGACCGTAACATTGAAAAAACCAAACCTAAAATGAAATTGGTCAGAAAATCCAAATAAATGTTGTGGAAATTACCTAAGAGCCCAAACTAAAAAATTTATCCCCAAAGGCCCACAACATACTTTGCCGTGTTCTTGTTCAAAGGGTACCAAACACATAGGGGAATAAGAACAAGGGGCCTTTGTTCTTGTTCCATGAAAATGTTGGAACAAGAAACAAGAAGAAGAACAAGGGGCTGCTTCTTATTCTTGTTCTTATCCCCCGGGTACCAAACATCCCATCAGTGTATTTTTTAATTTCGTTACCTTTGATTTGTACTCGGGCATAAAATGGATTACAACTTTAATTAGCATACATAACTTGTTGTAAGTAGAATTATAAAATAGTACACGTATTGTCAAAATTTAGTTTAGTTCAGAAGACAAACTGAATCATTTTTCTTTAAAAATCAATAGTTTAGGTGAATTTTGACGGTTTCCTCAAATTATGATGAGTAGATGGCTGACTATACATTTTAAACACAAAAAAGAACTAGTTTGATTACTTTAAAAGAATGTCAAATCTAACTTATGATTGTAAAGTTTGTTATTTTCGGTTTAAATTTTTTCCCTCGAAAAACAAAAAGGTATATGAAAGTTTGAGAGATAAAGCTTTTTTGTGCACATGGTGCTTAATTTTGTGAGGGCCGTTCACTAAAACGATGGCGACAAGATGCATGTATTTTTATGACTGCGCATTTAAACCCAAATAACTAATTTGATTAATTTAAGAAAAGTTCAAAACTAACTTGTAATTAATTTCTAAAGATTATTTTGCTGTATACATTTTTGCTTTTCAGGTAATGGAAAGTGGTGGGATTAAAAGCCCACTTATTTCAAAAAAAAAAAAAAATTTTCTAAAGATTATTATTTGACATGTTATTAGATTATTTGGTGTTTAAAACATCAACATTATCTTTTTTTCAAAGCTCATGAACTAGTTAATTTTATTTTCAAAATTTCAAGTTGGGTCCAAAACATTTCAAATATAATAATTTACTTTTCCTTTTAAAAAATAACCAAACCTTATTACTCTCCTTCATCAGTCCCCACTCCCCACCAAACAAGCAAGCCTTTTTCAAAAACCACAACTCAGAACCGCCGCGACCTCCGTCTCCGTCATTCCCAAAAGAGCTCGCATTGACGGAGACGCCGTGAGAAATGAGCGGCGCGAGATTATGCGCGCTATTGGAGGAACTGGGATTCGACGGCCAGGATTCGTCGTTAGATCCGGACAGCTTCGAGTGGCCGTTCCAGTACGAGGAGGCGCGGCCTTTACTCGACTGGATCTGCTCCAGTCTCCGTCCCTCCAATGTCCTCTCCGTTTCAGAACTCTCTCAGTACGCCTCCAGTTCATTTTCTTATATTATTTTATTTGAATCATTCTTCATTCTTACCTTCGTTGGTTGAATTTTATCAGTGGTTTTAGCTTTAAATGGTTCGAACTCATTTTGGGTGCTCTTATTTTATTAAGTCTGTATGAGGAATTTTGTATTAGAAGGTCTTGGGGGTTTTGATTGTAACTTTGTTATAAGAATTTGATAAATTGTCACTAGATAGTCTCTATCTAGCTTATTCTAAAAAATTAACTTGTATATGTACTCCCAAATGCCTCCATTTTCTGTTTGTGTATTACTTCCAACCTCGCTTACTTTTTCTGTTTTGCAATTTATAGAGATTTTTCAGTCCTAAATTTGTGAATTTACGTATTTTTTTAAATAGGAAAGTTGGACTGTCAGAAATCCTTACAATTGCTTAGGTTCCTTTGTCCTCTTAAATTTGAGGTGTCGGAGTCCTCTAGACCTCTTTCCCATTTCACGCAATCAACATTGTTTTTTAGTTTTGGGTGGATTTTCCTTTTGCATTATCCACTTAGTATCAGTTTACTGTGAGAAATGGAACAACTATTAGATTGCAAGAGCAGAATTTAAAATACTGTAGCATCTTCTGATTAACAGTGGATGGTGTTCTTTTTCATCTGTTGATGTTCTAGAGGGGCCTCTTTTTACTTTGTGGCCACTACAAATTTGAGGGGTTTTGTCTAAATTCAATAGTACTGACAGATCCTTTGATGTTTCCTTTCCAGATATGAACGGTTTGTGCAAGAAGGAAAGCTATTGGAGGTATAAAACAACTGCAAAATATTGTTTATACCATAAATGTAATTGTGCATTTAGATTATGCAAAATTTAAATTTTACCAAAGGTTCATTCACCAACAGTCAGGTCCGGTACCAGTATTTTCAATAACATTGAGGCACGAGACTAAGCAACTTTACTATGAAATAAATAAATATACACAAAAGGACATCTTTTCTGGCAGGGGGAGGATTTGGATTCTGCTTTCTACAGCATTTCAGCATTTACCAATAGAGATAACCAAGATGCGCTATTTGGTGCTGAAGAAAAACTGAGTGACATTATGTAATCTCTCTCTCTCTCTCTCTCTCTCTCTGTCAAGTTGTTATGTACTTGAGTTTTTGTTAAGCGCTATTTTAATTTTTTGCAGAATGTACTTTTTGTTTTATTAAAGGTTTTATAAATCAACATTCTCAGTAGAAGTAGAAGATAGTAAAACATAATAGTCCAGTTTCCCAAAATAATGCAAATTAGATAAATTCTTCATAACAATTATTTGACTAAAAGGATTTCACATTTAGCACTTCAAGAAAGAACTGAAGCCTGTCAGGCTACAAAATTCGGGGCCAAACCCTCCATCACATTGGTTTGCCTTATTGCTACTATTTGGAAGTTGGCCCCAATCTTAATTAGTCTGCTCTGGTGTGCTATGTAGAGAGTCAAAGAATGCATACAAAAAGGAGGCATTGGAGTTAAAGAAACAAATTGAGCGACAGCAAGTGCAGTTTGAGTTGCTTGCAAACCAAGCTTCATCACTTATCCAGGGACGGAGGTCCCGAGTGGGTGCCACATCATCTGTCAATGGACAGCTAATAGTACTAGACGAGCAGCTTTCTGCTCGAAATAGAGGGGTGTGTTTTCATTGAATATATCTTTTGTTTAATGTTTTACTTTGTGATTCAATCAATATTGGGAATCAATTGTGCAATGAGATCAGGACATGAAAAAGAAAAAAGAAATCATGAGAATCAAGATGAAGAGTTTACTGGTGTACCAAATCAGCATGATATGATACAAACCCTGACAATGTTCATTATGTTATCAGACCTGACTGTGCCAAGTTGATGTTCAACTTACACATACAAATAAAATGTGATTGTAATGTTACTAATTTATTATAGATGATCGGTGCAGATGTAGTAGAATCGAGTGAAAGGCCTAAATTTACTTTCTGCTTATTGTTCAATAACCCTAATTATTCAATTAAACTTCAAATCAATCCAAGAACAAAGATGCCCAACAAAAAAGAAAAAGAAAAAGAATATCTCTGTATTATGGGCGGTGGCCACTAGTTGATATTGTGGACCTGACTTAGCCAGCATTAACATCTGGTTATCCATCAATTCTAATTTGGGTTTAGTTTACTTGTTTTGTTAATTAGATGAATGAGGTTTTAGGAGAGATGGCTGCTACAGCTCAAGAACTGGCCCACTACCACTCAGGAGACGGTGAGCTTTTTCTTTGAACTTATTGGAAATGAGGGTAACCTTTCATTAATGAAAAGTGCAGTCGAAACAGAAGTTACTGAAGAGGTTTTCTATATTATTGGTAAGCGTAGATTGCTTTTGTAATTTCTTGCCCATAATGTATTTTGTCCAGAGGATGGAATCTACCTGGCATACTCGGATTTTCACTCATATGTGCTGGGAGATTTAGCCTGTACCAAGGAGCTAAACCACTGGTTTTCTAAGCAATTTGAAAAGGTTCACTCTCTCTCTCTCTCTCACACACACAAGTGCGCGGACGTGCGCCCACGTAAAAAAAAAAATGTAGTGCTGCAAACATAAAGACTCGAGTCAGATGTTAATGCACTCTAATTTATCATCGATGCTTACATTTTTAAAGAAACACATTATGTTATTTTTCGAAAACAACTTTGACAGTTCTGTTTTCGTTTTCTTTTTCTTTTGTTTATTTAAAAGGGACCATTTAGGCTGGTGGCGGAAGAGGGGAAGTCAAAGTGTTCATGGGTGAGCCTGGATGACATCACCAATTGCTTAAGAAGGGGTAAAAGTTCTAGCCTTTGTGTCATGATCATAATACATGCTTTCCTTTGTGTACCTTGTAAAACCTGAATTGCAATCTGCACCTCGTTCCTAAGATAGAGCTTGCTTTAAGCATCCTTCATTTGTGCAGTGTTACATTCTCTCCTCATCTTGCCACTTAATAAGTAGTTGTTGTCATAATTCAAATTAATTAGTAATTTTATTCTGATAGGGGATTCAGAGAAATCACATCACCACCGCATAGCTGAATTGCAGCGGCTTCGTTCTATGTATATCTTTCCACCTCAGCTTTATTTTTCTCAAATATTAAATGGCTTTTTTATTAGTTAAGATTATCAATGGTTTAAGTTTAAAAGAAATACAATGTATCTCGTGAATGGGAAAGGTATATCTTTTCTCGTTATGGTCCCTTAATTTCGAAGTTCCCAAATTGATCTTGAAACTTTCCAAGTCATATTGATGCTACAGGATTTCAATTTTCTAGAATATTTCTACTTTGGACCCCAATTTCTAGACTATTTCTACTTTTGGACCCCATTTTTTTATTTTTATAAATTCATTCTTGCAAAACCAAAGTAGTAATAATAGTGAAAAGAAAACTGTATGAAGAAGTACCAATGAATAAATTAACTATAGGATTGCAACAAGCACACAAAATAAGTATGTTGGTGTATGTACCAGTGAATAAATTAAATATAGGATTGCAACAAGAACATAAAAATAAGTATGTTGGTGTATGATATGAACAGATTTGCCACAAGTGAAAGACAGTGGGTGGAGGCGCAAGTAGAGAATGCAAAACAACAAGCCGTACTTTTGACACTCAAGTCCCAAATTTCTTCCGACAAAGTTCATATTCATCCCGACATCAATTCTCTTAGGTACCTTCTTCGCACTATTTTTCTGTGCAAATTTTCATTTGTAATTTCAAGTGTTGAGCACTATTCAGCATTTAACAAAATCTATAACCCGAAGGTGCTGGAGTCATGACTAACATGTTAAAACTTAATTCTTTTGGGGCTATTTCCATGTATTTGCCTGCAATTAAAATATATACCTTTTTGAATTGTGGGGAATATGACGTTGACCCTATGAAATGCTCTACATCTCTCTCTTGTCAAATAACCATGACTGTTGTTGATGTTCACTCTTCTAAGGATGAAAATATGGGTCTTTTTATTCACTGAAGAAATTAGAGAAGTGTGTGAGATGTTATACGAAGTATTGGAGGGGCATTGGTTTCTCATTTAGGGATCTAGGTGATATAGAGTTTATCGGCACATGTGAAATCAGGTTTAAACTTTATTAGGCCTTGATTATGCTTTGATAAGGATCTTAGTTGAGCCTGAAGGAACCTAGCAAAGACTAATTGAGTTAAACTTTAGTGAGATTACATGGAAGCCAAACAGAGCTCATGAAATGTCCCCTTGGTAAGAATATCATTTATATGTTTGTCTTTTTGTATTTCCAGGAGAAAAAGCTCTGACCTATCTGCTGAGCTTGACAATCTTTCCCTTAAAGTGGAGAAGTTCTTATCTGAGGTATTTCTGTTTTGTTTGAGAAGCTTATGTTCAGTTTAATTGAATGTTTATTTCTAGTGTTGCATGACAAAATCGAGCTGCACTTACAAAAAGTACAAAAAATCATGTTACCTAAAAAATGGAAAAAAATCTTTAGCACCTATTTAGAACTTGCCTATTTCTATTCCCCTTATTTCGTCAAAAAAGACTCAAAATCTCAGCATTTATGGAGAAAGTAAGATACATTTTGGAAGATGTTATGTACTCTATAGGGAAGCAATAGTTTACGAATCCCCAGTACACTGTAGAAAAAGCAAAATAGAAGAAAAGTGGGGAAAAAATTGAGGTTCGTGAATAAGAGGAAAAAATAGCACCAGATAAAATTATGCCAGACTGCAGTATATGCTGGTCTTTAGTTGCCTTAAACCATATATTTGATGCCAAATACTTCCATAATCTCCACTTTATTTATCATTCCCCTGATTTTTTTTTTCAGACTATTCCACGGCTGTGCTCTGAGCTTGCTCAGCTTCAAGATACATATATTTTACAAGGTGCAGAATTCTGGTAAAATATACTAAACTATCTAGTTGTTTTTATTATAAAATGGGCTAATTTGTTTCTCCGGTCTGATTTACCAGGAGATTACGATTTAAAGGTGATGCGGCAGGATCACTACATACATCGACAGAAAATGGTATACTCTCTTTATTGAATTTGCTAGTACTGTTTTTGAATGTCGTGATCTATTTTTATTTTCTTTCCTTTGTGTTTTGGTTGTTGTTGGGTATGTGCTAATCTAGGCTTAGATATCTGGAGATCACTTTTTAACTCGTGACCAAAAAAACAGGCCGAACTTTCTACCTCCTATATTTAATGAATCCACAGTCTCAAATTTTAGTTTGCAGCTTGTACATTTCATTTTGTCCTGAGATGCACTTTGATCCTTTGCAGTTCATAAATCACCTAGCAAATCAGCTTGCCAGACATTGTTTTTTGAAAATAGCTTGCCAGCTTGAGAGGAAGACTATTTCTGGTGCAAATTCTTTACTCAAAGTGATTGAATCTGAGTTGCAAGGATATCTGTCAGCAACTAATGACCGACTGGTAAGGAGAAATATTTGTTTAATTAATTTTAATCTATTAATGAAATACCCTTACCTTATCATATAAATAATACTGGGCCTA
The DNA here is from genome assembly GCA_027725995.1 of Rhynchospora tenuis. Lineage (NCBI taxonomy): Eukaryota > Viridiplantae > Streptophyta > Magnoliopsida > Poales > Cyperaceae > Rhynchospora > Rhynchospora tenuis. The sequence goes on along the minus strand of CM050888.1, from coordinate 151,291,967 downwards.
TATTTATTTACATGACACCTGTAACCTTTCAAAATCTGAGGTTCAAATCTTTATGAATAGTTTTGTAGATATGTGTGCAGTATCATACGAGTTTTCATCTTAACTCTGTCACAATTTCGTATACATCGCTGCAAAATGTTAAAATAACATGTGTGAACCACAAATAAAGGCTATCCAGGATTCTCTCACAAAACTTAAGGTAATATACATTTCCTTGGGGAATATGGAAGTATCTCAGGTACACATCCTGTGCCTGTATACCTGATATACTTCCAAAGTTGCCCAAGATGCCCTCCTCAACTCTTTTTGCCCACACAATGAAGGAAAACCAGAGTTGTTTGGAACTTCTGAACCGAGTATGAGGGGGACTGAGGGAGTAGGACATGATTTCTACTTTGTTTAGGTGGCTACAAGCTTTCTTACACTTTTAGGATTTACATCAGATGTTAAGGGTACACTTGAGATTATTTCGAAAATGGTTATTTAATATCATGATGGTACTTCATGTTGCATAAGGTTGCCCATTTCTTTTTCTCTTGTGCAGAAGAGCAGTTTTTCTCAAATATATTTTTTTGTATGCCAACTTAGGGGCACTATCTTTCATTGATTCAAGCATCTTCAGAGGTGCAAGAGCAAGGAGCAGTAGATGACCGAGATACATTTCTGCATGGTGTAAGGGACCTACTGAACATTCACTCCAGTAAGTATTTTTCTTAGCTTTCCAATTCAAACCTGGAAGTTTTTCCCCTAAACAGTAAGAGCGTTATTGTTTTGTACTAGCACTCGTTTCATTTGTATTGTGTCCTTCAGTTCAAATTCAGCTTGTTTGGCTTTTTTTATTCCAGCTTGATGCTGGTCATTTGATTTAATTTATCTCCTTGGTTGAGTTGGATTAGGGTTTTTAGATTTTCCTTGAGTCAAAAGTTTTACAGCTTCGGTAGCATGGTTTTAGACTATGGTCATCTTTGGATTTCAGTTGTTTGGAACTCTGGTTTATTGGTGCAGCTTTCATTTAATTTTAGGTTATCTGATGCCATTGTGTTGAATTTCAGGTTTGCTAAGGTTACTTTCAGGTCTTTTTTTTTTTTTTACAAATTTTCAGTTTGTGTCAGGTCTAGTCTGGGCAGTTCCTACTTTAGCTTAAGGGACCTAAAACTGTTCAATATCAATATAAATTTGCAAGTTAGTACTTGCAGAGGTGAAAGTGATAGTACCTTACCTCTTTTTAATGTGAATTCCTTGCTAGATGTTCAAATGGCATTGCCATCGTATGTATCGGCGCATGGATTGGTACAGCAGATCTCAACTCTTCGATCCCACTTGTCATCTCTCCAGTTTGAACTGGAGAACACCCTCCCAGCTGATAGGAGGAGATGCATTAATGAACTGTGTGTTTTTTTTTCCTTTTAGTTCATTTTGTTTCTTTGTACAACTTAATTTTATAATTGGGTTCAATTTTTGCCATGCATTGTCTTCTGGATTGAATGTGGTTTATTACATGACTTAAACCCTAATTGGAAAATGCATAAAACCCAATAAAGAGTAGGAAAAAGAAAGCTCATTTGCTTCATTGCTTGAGATCATGCTGGTAATCCTTGGTATACTGATTAGATGGTATGGCACAAATGTCTTGGATAAATGTAGAAGATTTATAGCAATATTGCTACAGTACCATATGCATATACTGTTGCAAATCATGATCATACGCCTTGGGTTTAATTCTCATGCCCTTCCGTTTGTGTCATTATAGATGCACTATTATTCAAATGCTGGAGCAATTGTTATTTGCATCTTCAACGACTGCGGAACCAATACTAACTCCGAGGGTAAATATAAGTGTTTTTCCTTTATTCAAACAATTTGAATATTTCAACCTAGCATCAAGCCCGTTACAAATTGTGTCAGAGGTCACACTAATAAACACGGATAAGCCTATAGAGAACCTTAAAAGAGAGTTGAAATCCAATTGATATCCAAAACATACTAGAGCAGGACCAATAATGAAAAATAAATTCTGAATTTTGAAGACTCATTTGCATATTTTAGGCTCTAATGAATGCTCTAGAGAAAATGGAGAAAGTAAACTCTGAAGTCTCTGCTTTTGTTGAGGAAGTGACAAAAGCTCATAGCGAAAAGGCTGAGGTACGACTTTCCTTCTATTCATGTAATTTTTTTCTTGGAATTTGTTTGCTTGAGGACTATTACAAGAAGAGGTTTTGTAGGCACAAGTTCTTCAACTAGTGGGGTTATTTTGAAATGAAAACAGAAGAACAAATTTTATCTCATTCATTCTCAATAATATAGAGAATAAATATATTTTGCATGCATATACTGCGCTATCTTAATGACCATCGGATTTCCTCGACAGTTTATTATAAGCATAACTCTAGCAAACACAAAGATAAAGATAAACACAGATATTTTTTTCATATTTATTACGAAAATTTATTAGTCTTTGATACCAAACTTAGTGCTGTACCATTTCAGCGGGCCTGGTATAATGTCAGACCCTTGTGTTCTCATTTCGTGAATCTATCTAAACATGAGAAAAAAAATGTAAATGGTTTAGATTGTGAAGCACAATCAAGTGGAGGTGGGGCGTGAGAGGCAGGTTTTTGTGGATTTCTTTTGTAATCCTGATCGGCTAAGAAGGCAAGTTCAGGAGCTAACTCAGCGTGTGCGTGCTCTTCAGGCCCCTCACCAACTCAGTTAATGATAGCCAACTTTTGGACCGTTATTCTGTTTTCATATAGGTACGAAGCTCCAAACTTTTAACTCGTCTTCTTTTGCTTTCCTTTGTGAGAAAAAGCATCTGAAATACTATATAATTTGGGAAAATGGCACCAACCTAAGTATGAAATCGATGAATGGCCTCGTTCTTTCCATTATTTTAAAGAAATAGCCACTTTCGTTGAGATAATTAAAATAATCACTATTGTTGGTTGTATTTAGTGCCAGTACCACTAATTGTCATAAGATGTTTTGGGCAAATGGAGTTGCAGAATTTACCTTATCATGTTTTTCTTTAGAAATTAGATAAGCCTTTTTTTATGGTCCATTGTGTGAGTTTTCTTTTTTTTTTCCTTAAATATCTAAATTTAGCCTGCTAGTCTGAAAAGGTGGGCCTAATTGAGTATTCTGTTGTGCCAATAGGGTCCATTTCTGGGATAACCAATTAAAACTGCTTGTATGATTTTTCAGGCTTTACTAGGATGAAGATTTTGTATAATCGTGGGGTGCCTTTCATTAGATGGTTTGACTATAATGCTTTTGTAATTTTATGTACATCTTATTATATAATCTTTCTCCATGCTCTTCTTTGTCTACTTAAGAGTGCAATCAATCACTAGAGGCATATTTAATGTCGAACCTTAAGTTCTCTTTGTATATAAACAATGAGTGAGGACTACATAATTTGTACCAAAGGGAACACTACAACTGTAAGTCGACCTTGTTGAAATGTCAAAGCTCAGCAATATATATAAGAAACCTAAAGACTTGATGTTTGTGCCAGACAACGGCCTTAATTTTGTTTGTAGTTGAAATGTCGTTACAGATACTTCACTTTCAGCTTGCTTTGATTAAATTTTTTCATTGCCTACTACACTTGTGCAACATAGCCGGAGCCCAAACAAAATTTTAAAGAGAGCTGACATATGTGGTTAAAAGTATTAGTTTTAAAAATATTCTGTTGATTTGAAAATTAAGATTTAGCAATCAAACGAGCAAATCATATTTGTGCTATCAAGTTTTGATTCTTTTATTTATGTATGTGTTGTTGCTTAAATAAAAAAAAAATTCTAACTTTTTAAGCAAAATATAGCATATGTTGACTGATAGTTATCTCTTTACTCTTGCTTCGGCAATATGGGAAAAAAGAGAGAAGTAAATATCCGCGGATGGTTTTACTCCACTTTGAAAAGGGAAATTATAGATTTGTTATTTATAGTCTATATGGAATGTGTATAAATCTTGATGTAATTTGAAAATTCAATGTAACTTATCCTTTTGAGAAACCCCACTTGTTCTTCTACTCTAAAACCAAGGAAACCAAACTATTAATGTAGTCAAATGAAAAACCAAATTAAGGTCGCGAAAACTTCGCACATCAAATGAAGGAGAAGTTTGTTGAACCAGAGTAACATAAAAGGGACATCCGATATATTATATAAAAATTAGTAATTTTTGCAACATCAACGCATCACCAAACAATATTTCAAATTATGAAATTATGTAAAATTAATCGATCTCTATTTATATATCCAACAAGATATATGGAAAAATAATACATTGCATCGCGATGTATTGAGGTCATGACCATACTCAGTTGGTATTTTTTTCAAACTAATAAATCTAATTTAATCAATATCATCTATATGTTGAAAATCTCTTAGCAAATCAAATTTTACATTTTATAATTTTTTTTAACTATTTGTTTTGGATTTTGTAAAACTTGCCTTTTTGGACACAAACTAGTAATAAGAATATTCCAAATTTGGGGAGTCATAAAAAATCGGAAAAGATAGTAAAATATTTTTTAATATAAATTTTGGTTTGCTTTAAAATTTCAACATATTGATGTTGTTAAAATTGGTAAAATTAAATTTATCAATTTGACAATGTATCGAATAATGCATACATCTCAATGCACTATATCATTTCTTCACATGTATGTATAGAAATTTATTCAAATTTTATTTTGGAAAAAAGTATAATAACTTATAAGATGCACCTCCCCATGTATAATATACACTGTCTCGATGCCTACTTAGACTGTACCGCTTAAACAACAGTATCCAAGCATCAATTTCGTCCGTACATATACAGTTGAGGTTCGCATCGCATCTTTTCATCCTTTCCATCCTACTCTGACCGCACTGCTTACGCTTACGCACCAACACGCAACAGTGCCTTCCTTCCCTCCGTCGGATCAGATCCCTACTCCATCCTTACCGTTGGTTCCTTGCTCAAGAGGAGGTCCCGTTTACGTTTTCCATTTCTCTCGTTCGCACCCGGTATTTCTTTCCCTCTCTCTCTTCGCCGATGGTTCTTCGTCGTCTACCTCTTCTTCTTCTCTCGCTCCGTTCTGATTTCTAACGAACCGTCGTGTTGGTCTCCTCTAGCATCGGAAAGGGTACTGCTCCGCAACAAATTTGAAGGTACTGTTTGATTTCGTTTTATTCTTTGTACATATTTGAAAGGTATTGATAATTTGGTTGAATTTAAGTTGATCGAACGAAGGATATGTCGATTCGTATTTCTAGAATTCATGCAAATGCTGCTCTTTTATTTATCTCCCCGTTCCGCTAGCAAAGGGGATTACAACATCATCATATAGTGCCTGGTTGATTATTTTTATTTCTCGTTAATAACAACAACAAATTCCAATTCCATTGAATTCTCCAGAAATTAGTCAGGTGGTTCTTATCAAACTGTGGCAATCCACATTCCCAACTGATCCCAACTGGTATTGATGCTCAAAAGGCTTCAAATTCCAATTCTTTCTTAACATAAGTCCTGAATTCCGAATGCAAATCTGCTGTTTTGTCAAACTGTCATTTAAAAGCAATATACAGTATTAACAGTCCCCGAATACTCACAGTAATGCATTTTTTCTCGCATTCAGGGTGAAATACCACCATACGATCCTCACCTGAACTCCACTACTGCAGATAGCAAGGAGCAGAAAACTTTCATTGAAACACATTTGTCAAAGTGACTAATTGGAACACTATATAACTGTACAAGTACACTGATATTCATTTGTGAACGTCTATTTTCTATCTACTTTGATGTTTCAACCTAATTTTACTGATCAACATTTCTTAACAAGACAAAACTGTATCAGAAAAACTTTTGCTTTTTTAATTTTATACAGGTCACTTGCAGTTGTCATCTTATTGTGTGGACTATGACAAGAACATTGGCTTATGCCAACATGTGACAGATTATAGAGGTACTTTCTCTTCATTCTTATTTTTCTCATTTTTATTGCATGTTTTTATCGGGGTGATCTATTACAAATCTTTATGATTCTATTGCATATTTACTTGCATTGCAGTGACCTATAAACTATTGCAAGCTTATCATGTCATATTTATCCAGTGCTTACTATATACATATATATATACACTACTCCCATCAAGCGACTGTACAATTAGACAAAATATGCAAACCAACTACGCTCTTACTCAAAAAGAAAATTAACTGGAGGTCCTTCGTATCAATTTTTTTTTTCTTTTGTTTTCTTTTTTCCCTCAAATGTACCACTCGTATTGCAGTGGAGCACATAAATTCTCTATTTGTAATATGAAACAAATACACAGAGAAATTTTGGGGGACACAAGTACACTTGGAAATTGGAAATATGCATGTGACAGCTAATTGATTTCCTCTATGATTGTTAAAGTTTGATGTATCATTATCACTAATGAAAATTATAGCGGGTCATATTTGATCCAGTATCTAAAGTGAAGGGTTATCAGGATATTGCATTCTACACATTGATGGAGCTCTCGTTTTAAGAAAAAACACATTGATTTATACAGAAAGAGACATGCAAGATACTGATTCTGCGAAAAAAGGAAAATAATTACCAAGTTTCTTTGGCTGCCTAATTGAATTTCAATTGTTTTTCCCCCACTCGTTCCGAATCCTCTCCTTTTGGAAGTTTGCTTTGATAAATCATAGTTATTTTTTCTAATTTATTGCTGAATACAGGTTTTGTGCACGAGCATTTCGGACACATATCAGAAAGATAGCACTTCATTAAAAAATTAATCATTTTTATGGACTATCTAGCAAATATTGCCACCGAGCTAGGAGATGCGTCGGATTTTGAGGTGGACGGCATTCATTATGGAAATCTGACAGAAAATGATGTCAGTGATGAGGAAATCGATGCTGAGGAGCTGGCACGTCGCATGTGGAAGGATCGAGTCAGGCTTCGCCGGATTAAGGAACGGCAAAAGGTCACCACCAAGCAGGCTTCACTGGATAACTCTGGTTCCAAGAAACGTATCTCTGACCAAGCTCTGCGCAAAAAGATGTCACGAGCCCAAGATGGCATTCTCAAATACATGCTGAAACTTATGGAGGTTTGCAATGTTCGTGGGTTTGTTTATGGCATTATACCCGAGAAGGGGAAACCCGTTAGTGGTGCATCAGATAATATTCGTGCATGGTGGAAGGAGAAGGTGAAGTTTGACAAAAATGGTCCCGCAGCTATTGCAAAGTATGAGGCAGAAAATTTTGCACTGGAGGATGGTCTGGTGAGCTCCAGTGGAGGAAAGGGCCACCAAAGCTTAATGGATTTGCAAGACGCCACTCTAGGCTCCCTCTTGTCATCTCTGATGCAACACTGCAATCCGCCTCAGAGGAAATTCCCGTTAGAGAAGGGGGTCCCCCCTCCATGGTGGCCCTCAGGCACTGAGGATTGGTGGGTTGGGATGGGTTTACCAAAGGGTCAGGTACCACCCTACAAAAAGCCACATGATTTGAAGAAGGTTTGGAAAGTGGGGGTTTTAACAGGTGTCATAAAGCATATGTCACCAAATTTTGAAAAGATAAGGACACGTGTGAGAAAGTCAAAATGCTTGCAAGACAAGATGACAGCCAAAGAAAGCTTGATTTGGTTGAAAGTCTTGAGCAGGGAGGAGAGGCTGGTGTCACAGAATTTTGCAGCAGACAGAGATAGAGAAAGAGACAGAGATAACGGATGTTCAGACATAACTCAGCACAATGACCTGGAGGAGGGGAGAGAGGATGTGTGCACTTACAGTAGTAGTAATGAATATGATGTTGATGGGTCTGACATGGTGCCTGTTGCTGGGGCCAAATTGGCGAAGGATGATGGGAGGAGCCTTGCACCAGCAGCAGCTGGTACTGGTTTTGGTACAAATGCAAGTGAGAGAAAAAAACAAATTGCAAGGTTTAAGAAGCAACCAGAACCAAAGAGGAAGAAGCCTCGGTTGGGTGATATGTCTTCACCTGCTAAGGATCAAGTTGGTGTAAATCAAGATGAGAACCACCAAGAGGACTTGATGAGCACTGCAATTCCTGATATCAATCAAACCAACTTCCCTGAAATGGCTAGTGACCAACTTTTCTCGCATGCTCCTGTGGTCGCTTATGGCAACAATACCAGTAATACTGACTACAATAATAACACTAATAATAACAGTTACAATTTTATGGGTGGAAATGTTAGTACAGCTCAAAGCATGTACATGAGTTCTCAGCAATTATTGCAACTACAGCCTGAAAATAATCAGAACCAATTAGGGAACACAACTGCGTTTGAATTTCATACTCTACATTCACAAGGACAAAATCATCCACATCTTTTACCGATTTCATCTCACCAGCAAGGGGAATTACCAGGAGTTGAGGCATATCATAATAACAATAATGGCAACGATTTTGAGAATATGTATGGGAATGGAAACGTGCATCATCCATTTATGGAGCCATTGTACCCTGCAGAACGGGATAAGTTTGTTGGTGGTTCTTTTGATAATTTACCACCAGATTTTATTGGTATCGCAAGCCCCATTCTTGAAATTGATGATTTTCTTGGTGATGATCTTATGGAATATTTGGGTGCATAACCAAGGTAATTTGTTACTTCATTTTTTAATTTGTTCTTTTGTTACTTTCATCAAAGGAATAATCCATGTGCTAACTGACTCTCAACATCCAGATCATTTAGTAAAAGTCAAAAAGAGAAGTTTATTTTTGGCCCATGAATTATTTTATTTGGTTCAAATGAAACTTCAAACCTTTTCATCATTTCAAATAAACCCTGAAATCTATAACTAGATTCAATCAGGTCTTTCTGTTATTTGTCCTGGTGGTGCTAAAAGAGAAATACTCAGTCTCTTTTCCATCTCTATCTGTCACTCAGTTTTTTCTTCCATGGCTCCTCTCCCCATCTCCTCCATGTCCTTGCTTCATCTCCTTTAGTGCTACAAAAGTACTCTCTCTTCATCTCCGTTGAAAATTTGTTTGATAATCCACCGAGGGATCTGCATCTCTCTCTCCTTTACCCACCCTGCCACTGAAGAAGAACCAAAAATACATCTTTTGCTAAGTTCCAACAGTTTGATGCTTCACTTGTCTTTTGTATGCTTAATCAAAACTAATTCTCCAGGAGGATCCTGCTCTGGGTAGGGATTAATCAAGGTTAATTATTAGTTAGTTCAAATGAACATGTGATTTCTTCATCACCTCGCCAAGTTTGTTGTATAAATTATTCTTATTGCTTGGCTTCTTTGGTACTTCACTTAGAAAGTGAGGTTCATCTTTTTAGTTTATTTCAGTAGGATTGTTGTTACACAAGTCCAACTTTTGTGTGTCATTTTATGCAAGTGCTGTGAGTTGAGCTAACTTGTTCAAACTGGATGTGTAATGGTGGCAAATAATAACTGCAATATTTAGAATAATTAATCATCATGAATTTTTGTTTATATTGACAGTAACTTCAGATTTAATTTCACTGGTATATCAAGTCGCTGCATTTGCCTCTTGTGAACCCAATTGTTGTTATAATTTGACAAAACAGTATTCTATAATGGCGCCTAATGTTGATGCATATTTGTTAGGGAAGGCTCAGTTGGCAAGTCAGGTCAAGGCGTTTGGTGACTAGTCATTTGATATTTGAAGTAGTTAAGTGAACATAATGCTGTGAACAAACATGTTTTCTGAGATTTGCGATCTTTAGGATATAATTTGTATTGGTGTCAGGATGAAAACAAAAAATAAAGGAAAGAAAAACTTTTGAGATCTTTAGGATAAACATGTGAAAGCTTGTATGAATATAATTCTGTAGGTCTGTAGTTTGAGCTAATTATGCGATGTTTAATTGTTTATATATAATAATCAGTTGGTGTTTTGGTTGAGTCATTCTTGATGCATTGTGTTTTTAAATTTTTAGTATTAGTTTATAGGAAATTACAGTATTACATTGAGATATAATGATGCCATGACAATGCCTAAAAGTGGGGGAGAGAAGTAGTAAAATTTGTGGTATAGTTTTGCACCGGCAAATGCTAGCACCTTGTGTACAACTAATCAGCCTGCAAAGGCATTTGTAAAAAGTTGATCGGTACAATTAAACCTGTAAAAAGTGATGTTTAGTTATATCTGTATGAAGCTCATAGTTGTTACTGTCTAGTTACTTCTGATAGAAGAACTTTTTTACTTTTGCAAGGTGATATGGACTCATCTCTTATCCAATAAAATTGAATTATAGAGTTAAACAATTCGATACTGTATTATAATTCGTGCGGTAAAAATTTTCGCAGTCAAACAAAGTTCAAATTGCATCGCATAAGTTTCTAAAATCTCGTTAAAGTGTCGCATTTAATTTGATTTTTGTTATAATCACTAGATAATGACATCAAATGCAGACCTTACTGAGCCATGCTGCCAATGTTTTAACCTTTTTTTTCTAGTAATTTATTTGAACAAAAATGAGATAAATCACTTTTCCTTTTTCGTAACAACAGTGGTTTTATTTTTTAAATAGTTTTCTTTTTGTTATACGTACATGGAAAGTCGACAATTTTGCTTCGCTTCTTTCGCAAGGGACATTTTAGATATGGTACCATAAATCTTCTCTAACTATACATATGTTTTTGAAGAATTCTAGAAAACTCTGCACCATTAATCTCAATATACAATCCAAATCTATTGTAACTAAATAAATATTTCTAATTTTCCGAGTATCCGTAAAATACTTTCCATCTAAGGTGGGCTGGGCTATGTTTCAAAGCAGATGTAAATGACATCGCAAATAGTAACATACTGAGGGATATATGTGAAAAAAGGAAAAGAAACAATAAAAAATTATTCATTTGATTACGAATTTCGCTAGTATTGCGTCACCAACTTCAAATTACACTGAACATATACTTCTCCAGTGTGTGCTGTGATTTTAAAACCTAGTTCACGAACCAAGCTTCAGATCTCGGAAGTATTCAGCTGGTTCAGCTCCAAATTACTCATTATGGTTCGTTTTTTCTAGATCTCGCGTCACTACTTTACTCAATTTAGTCTCAACTCTTTCATTTCACCTCACTTGTTCGAAGTTCGAAAAGCTTTGAAGCGTTAATGAAATTTGAATGAATTAACACGAATTGTAAACGCGTGCGTGATGCAGTTTAGTAACAAGATGGAAGTGCTTAGTGCAAACTTAAAAAAGGAAGAAAGAAGAGTAGTTTAAATTTTTCTAAATTTGGTGATGAGATCTTTTGCCTTATCAATTCTTTTGGTTTAGGCAATCAACTATTTTAGAATCCATACCTCATAAGTTATACCTATAAATGAATTCTCGTTCATTACTTATTAATACTCTTCTTGTGAGATTTGGGTTCAAACTTCAAACAACTAATTGAGCACAAATGTCATTTTGTCATATACACTTGACCAGCATACTGACCTGGTAACTTGTCAACAAATCTCATCAATTAAGTTCCTGAAAGATAAATTTATACTTATAGGAAGTATTTTGCTGTTGCCTTCTATTCGAGTTGCCTATGAGTTGTACACTATACTGTATCAGGCTATTATATTAACATGCCTTTTATCATGTAATTTATTTATATTAAATTAATAATTTACTAATTTAAAAATTTTAAACAGTGTACAGTACGAAGAGCTATAGATCAACTTGTGGTGTATTTAACCTTTTCAGGATAGGGAAGCAAAGAAGGAAGCCTTCCGCAAGTATCTAGAATCCAGTGGCGTGCTTGATGCCCTTACAAAAGGTTTTCTTATTAATAATTTATAAATTTAATGTTATTTTCTGCTATCTGAGTACATTTAGGTTCTTACGAAAGTTTTATTTTGTCTTAACAATGCTTTACAGTTCTTGTTTCTTTATATGAAGAGAGTGACAAGCCTTCTGCTGCAGTAGAGTAAGTTAAACTGGATTTCTAAATAGTAAATACCACCAATTTTATCTTGGTACTTGGTTGGGCCTATAACAATAGTTGACATGACTGGTAGCTGCTGCAGTGAGCCACAATTTGGTGCTTTTGTGCAAATTTTTGGTTCTCTTGGCCAAACTACATATTTGCTAAGGGGTTTGATATATGTACTTCTATATGGACAAATTGCAGCCATTTGGCTGCCAGCCAGATTGTCATTTTTCCTCACTTGATCACTTCTCTTTTGTCCTCTTTATACATTGTTTAATTTTTATTTCTTTTATTTTATTTTTTTTAATTGCGAACACAAGGACTAGTCAAAACCATAATAAAAATCATAGTCTGGGGTAGGACAAATAGAGTAACAGCAGGTGTGGTGCTGTGTGCAGTGCTGATCTGGTTCAGTATCAGATTATATTGGCTCCTTGTACCAGAAGTACAACTGCCCTTTGATTCGCATGATGTAGTAAGGCCAGGCTGTTTTTAATCAGTATGTAATTCACTCAAAAAATAATATATAGGTTCATTAAACAAAAGCTAGGCGGGCCCTCACTGTCCGAGCATGAAAAGCTGCAAGCAGAGAAAATGGACCTGCAGCGCAAGTATGATGAACTTCTTGCTGCACATAGAGACGCATGTAAAGAGGTACTAATCTTATTACCTTTAAACAACACAGACACCATTTGGTTGTTGGTACCAAAAATTCTGCGGCATTGTACCCCCAAGTTATAAACCAATAATGGCTAGATAGGATGTGGTATCCACTTATTTCCATTGGGACACAAAAGGTTGTACTCAATGGTACTGATTCTAGATTGGATATGTATCAGGAACTTTGAGCCTTCTCAATTATTAAAGAAACTAAAAAACAAATAAATAATTATTTATTGTGGGTTTTGCAGCTTGAGGAACTTAGGAATTTGAAGCACGAGGAAGATGGCAAGGAAATGGTGGATAACAATGATACGAAAGAGATGTGAAGATGATAATAATATTTTTAAACTAGAGATTTAACCATTTTTGAAAGAAGCATTATTCTTTTATTGGATCCAGCAAGAGGGGTTTCTGGTTGATATTTCTTTGTTGCATTCTAATTCTTTACGGTTAGTTGTATATCATGTGTTGTGCGATTTCCATCATATGCATTGCGGTTTATTTCTGTGTCTTATGCCTCCCATTACAAACTAGAACAAGCCGAATGTATGAATTATAACGGCCCAATGCAAAAGGGCTTTGCATGATATACGTATATAAGTTACACTTCCGAACTACACATAGTCGTATGAAAGAGAGATCATTTTAGTAAAGAAACAGTGTGCTTAAGCGATATAAAATTTAAAACATATCTCATATATTGAAGGACTTCTATATTTCTATTGCGTTGATAATTATTTTCGCTTAAGTAGTAACTCGTGACTTAATCTAGATTTCTACGTAAGATCATTTTGTACAAATGCAAACTAGCTCCGACCTGAAGAGGTTAGCGATGTTAGTCGTTCCCTATAATTTTGGTTGTAGTTTGGTATGAACTTTTCGAGTCACAAATTGGTGTTACGGAAGTCAATACTGAAGTGCAATCAACCGTCAATTAAATTCCTATTACACATGCAGCTCTATTCTGATTGCACATAGGTACCAAAAATAGATATAATCACATCATGGTACGTTAATAAAAAAATAAGGGGGAAAAAAAAAAGAAACCCTCATGGCAAAATATTACAATAATCATGAACCAAAGAATCAATCTAAGCGGCAAAAAATGAGCAAAATAAATAACAAAACATGAAATCTAAAGATGTCAAACCAAGAGCAACGCATTAGATAGGATAGCAAGCAGCACAGACATCAACACAGCAGCAGGCAGCTGCAGTGAGGCATGCGATGACGCTGGTGCATTTTGTGCCCCAGAGGCTTGCTTAGTACCGGCAGGAAGAGGTGGTTCCGCCACGTCAGATTCTGACAAAACAGGCAGTGGTTGTGCTGCAGGTGGCTGAGCTGTGGGGCTGATGGCCTGGAGAAGACCCCCTGGTTGCACTGGCATCATGTAACTAGGCGTGCTGTTGCCCATTTTTTGACATGTGTTCTGCTTGTAGCGGCGAGCAGTGGCTGGGAAGTCAGTGATAAGGCCATCAACCCCAGCATCCTGAACAAATGAATTGATCTCGACTGTCGCATCAGAAAAGTAGTCATAAGCCTGTGACAGGAACTCGTTCATCAAGACATAGACGTACACTGATAGACCCTGTGACTTCAAGTTCTTCACCAGCTTCGTTTGTGTGGTTGTCAAGTGATGGGTCTCTGGGTAGATGCTTTGCTTCTCCACTGCCACTGCATCTGCAAATCGTTTTATGTCAGCCACTGCTGGCGCAGCAGCATCAGATACCTCCTCATTGATGGTGTAGAGGAGCTTGTAATGTGGCGCCTTCTGCTTGAAGGCAAGCAGTACTGAGCTATTGCTTGATTGGATCATCACCGGGAGAGATGTGGCACTGTCATACCCAGAGGAATTTAGAACCGCCAGTACCGAGTCCACCATGCTTATGCCTAAGTTTTGTGCGATGAATGGTGCATTCTATCAGAGCAGGAAAAAAAATGTACATTAAAATCTTTATAAGGCGGTGATAGTATAACAGCATTAGATGATATTTTTTGTTTCATCTTGGATTATACTCTATTCAAAATAAAATTTTACCTCAACTGTAATTAAAACTCCCGCTAAATCCTTGTTTTTGGCAAAAGCTAAGAAATCGGATAAGTTCATGAAATTTCCTGCATTGGTGTACCTTGGATTTCTGACCGACTTGAATTGACTTAGTGGTTGCGATATTACCGCTACAAATAAGCAGACAAAAATTAAGATATAAATTAATAAGAATGTAAGAGAAATTGTGTCTAATACTGAAAAAGGCCCAGTCATTCAAACTCCCTCACTTTTGTCGCCACTGTAGAATTCTAGCATATTAGTCAAAGCCATAACAATCCTGTTCCACATCACTACTAAACAGTCTTTGAGGTTGGATGTTGTTTTTCCATACCCCTTTTTGGTTATGTAGTTTTGGGCATTCCTCAGAATGTAGATCTGGAACCTAACAGTTGAAGTCCTGTACGTAAAGTAAACTGATCAACAGCTACATCAATATGCTGCATGATGCTCGAAAAAAGAAATATCAATATGCTGCATCCTTGCGTCTGCTAACCACTCCATTGTTTATTAGTATGCTATCTATCTCTTGGAAGAATAGGATTCAGAAAGTCACAATTGGTATTGTGGTACTTTCTATTTGCTCGAGTTTCACTTTCCAGAGCAGCTGGTACAGGCATCACATCCTCTGCAGTTCTTGCAGGGTGGAGTTCCGCATCACAACCGTCCGATCAAAAATGGGTGCCCCATGATTAATACCAGTTTGATAGGCCCGAAAATATTTAACCGTCAAGATTAGATCGGACCGCCGTGATAAAGAACTGCAGGGTGGAGTTCAGTTTAAGAATTCCAGAGGATACGGGTCCGCATGGCACAGGCCAATGTTCAAGTAATATCAGTAAAATGTGGGTCACAACAACAGAAGTCTCCTTTCATCCACCAAAACAATTAGATCTGGTTCAGATATGAGGGAATGCTCCTGAGCTGAACCCTCCCGTACACAAGCCCCTTGACCATAACTAGAAATGCACTGGTTTGGGCACAAAGTGAACAATAAAAGGTATCGTCTGTAACAAAAAAAGAAAAAAAGAAAAAACATTTGTTTAACTTACGTTTCAATTTCTTGATCTCATCCCATGTAAGATTGAAGGTGAATACCCCAGGACCACTTTGTAACTGCGGGATGACATTCATGCGTGTTGCATATACTGATTTGGCAACAGTGGTATCATCCACAAGATTTATTGAACTCATGCAAATTAACACACCATCCTTAGTCACTTGTACTGGGCAGTCTATTATGTCAGCTCCATCAGTAACTGCATTCTGGTAAGCAAGGTCAGTACAGTCAGGGTAGTCGCCGCTTGCTCCATTATGGGAGATAACTAGTGGCTTCTCATGGGAGATGCTTGATTTGTTTAGGTTCACGAAGCAACCTTAATGTGAGAGAGGAGAGAGATTAATTCTAATTAATCAAAATAATAATTGGAATTGTATATCTATAAGAACAGTAACTCACCGATGGCCTCAGAAGGTGTGATGGGGAACTCTGACAAAAAACCATCAACTGAAAACACACCGTTATCAATATATGACAAATACTCAGCCAAAGGATCATAACTGTAGTTGTAACTAAAGAAATTATCATTCGCAAGGTTCCCAGCATAAATCTCAAGGCCTGCTTTATGTGCATCTGTCACAACTGTCGTATAATCCATCAAGTAATTATCTGGCGAAACTGGCCAAATGTAGGTCTTCGGTACCAAAATACCACTAGCGAAAGTCTTAATGTAAGTCAGGTTGGAAAGGAGAGCGGAGTAGGTTAGGTTAGTGGTTGGTTCAGCTGAAGTTGGATCAAGAAACTTGAAAATAAGCTTGGTTTGGGTAGAAGCGAGTGAAGAGATAGAGGTTAGAAAACCAATCTCAGGGGAAGAGATGTAGTTTACTTTGACATTCTTTGTGAGACCCTTCATGTAGTTCTTCATGCTTAGGTTATGTTGCGCATAAAACATGTCATGCTACAAAAAGTGAGAGAATGGGTGAATTGAGAGCAGCTTCGAGATTTTTTTTTTTTTGTGTGTTCATTATTGAAGATAATTGGACTAGATTAACTAGGTTATAGAGCCTTGGATTTTGCTGTGAAAATAAATGCTACTAAAACGTTTGTTAGTTTTTTTAGATGTAGACAACATAGATTTAAATTTTTTTTAGAGAACTTTCTCTTAATAGTTGTGGTTTACACTGAATATGTTTTATTGCTCGATACAGAAAATCATGTCCCATTGCATGCATAAACAAAAGAATACCTCTATATTCAACCATAGAGCCGGAGGTTTCAATTGGGCCACAGCTTCTACCGGAAGAATGCCGGAGCTTCCATCAAATCGGTCGGTTCGTGTGTATATTGCTTGTATTACTTCACAAGTAATCAATAAAATAATATATATTAAATAAGAAAGAATGCATCATTTTTAACAAAGGAAAAAGTATTCCTCTTTTTCAACCATTACCAACAATTTTACATGAAGATTGGCTTCATATAAAATAATAGTCTCAAATAAAATGTTTAAACTATTCCTCTTTTTCAACCATTACCAATTCTATACAATCAACTGTGTCACTTTCAAAATCAATTTAATTTATCAAACATAAGCTTGATGCGTATGTACAGAAAAGGACACTGGTAATAACCTAGCACAGCAACATTCTGTGAACAAAAAAATCACAGAGGAAAATAAAATAAAGAAGAGTAAATTATAACTCACAAGAAATATTGGCAAGATCTGTGCTAATGTAATCGATAGGAAAATATCCTGAAACTGGTACACCATTGACCAGGTAAGTGCTACTGCCATTTGGGAAAAAGTTGGCAATATCTGTGCAATTATCCATTTTAATATCAGGGAGACAAATTCCCAACCCGTCCTTTGTTAATCTCACATCGCATTGTAACACAGTAGATGGCAAGCTGACCGATAATGCGAAACCATATGCACCTTGGCTCGAATCAGGAAATAAGCCTGAAAAACCTCCCTTTGCTACTACAATGGGTGCTTTTCCTGCATTAGAGAAAATTTTGGGTATATAATTTTACAGCTTGGAACTTATAATTTATCTGCTCAATAATGCCCTTAAAAATTGGAGGAACAATATTTGATGAAGCCAGAAATATTAATAAACACAAATGTTGAGTAACTATTTTCATAATTAGTTCTGATCATTTTAATGGCGACATAAAAATGTATAAGTTTAATTCACTTGATGATTTAACGAGAAAGTCAAAACTGTAAAACTTAAACACACAATTTCCAAAATGCGTACTGATCCTTCCATAACAATTTATTTGAAGAAATACCCACAAAAACGTTCGTCCGGTCGCCTTCTAAAACAAATTTTGAATCGATAATCACACAATAACAACTTCGTTATCATATAGGGAGACAAAATGGTCAAAGCATTGTAAATTTCTGGTTTTTTCTCCACTCCACTCCAAAATATCTCCAATAAAAAGTACAAACTAGATCTTGGAAGGGTTTATTTGCAAATGATACCCACAAAAGCAATGATCCAAATAATTTACACGAATACCTTAACTTTGTAAATTTACCCGAATAGGAAAATTTTAATGAACTATAAGGACTAAATGTTAAAAAAAGACATTTTTGGAGGGTACCAACAAAATATTTGTCAAAGAGAAACTGCAACTCTGAAACAGTTCAAGCCGAAATACTCCCAATCTAAAAATTCCTAGAAATAGTTGGAGCGCAAAAAAGGAAATGAAAATGGAAATAATAGAGAGAAAGAGAGAGAGAGAGTTACCTGACAAGGTTTTCCAAGTAGTCTGAGAAGAGACGAGGCCGAGTTGCAACAAAACACAAGAAATCAAAAGAGAGGCAACTGTGCTTCCCACATTCCACCTCCTGTAACTCCACATTGTTGCAAAACGCAACGATGTAACTCCGCTTGGGACTTGGGTTCCTCCTCCGATCTAGAGAGAGAGAGAGAGATGAATAGAAGGAGAAATGGGAAGGAAATATTTTAATGAGGTCAGGTTAATTGCATAGCATAGTTATGGTGCGTTCTTAAATGCTTTGTTTTCTGTTTGCTCTTGTATTGTTGCAATTGGGGAAGGTCAGGTCAGTACATGATCAATGTGGAGAGAGAAGCACTTCATCTCTCTCTATCCGCTGCTATACGTAATTGTACGAATCATCCTGCTAGCATTATATTGTTCGTACGATATATAACGAACGGATAGGATTGACGATTCTGGATTAAAACACTGACGGAGCCGTTCACGGAAATCGGATTTGATCTGTAGGATCTAAATCGAACGGTGATAGACATCCTATTGTTTCTGCTGTTCTTTGTACGAAATAACACAGGAAACGGATCCTAGAGACATCGATACTACTTCAATAAAAATGACTTTTTAGAGACATAACCCTATAAATTATTGGATTTGCTACTGTTATTAGCTACCCTCCTAATAAGAATTATGAGAAGGAATTTGTATTCGATTGTGTCAAAAAAAAAAAATAACTAATAAGAAACAAAGGAAGCTTCGTATATATGTATAGGTTCTTTAAGGTTCGGATAAAGAATAAAAAAAGGGAGAAAATGAAAGGATAAACAAAGAGAACTTATTCCATAATCCATATTAATGAATTCGTAAGGATTAAGCAACTAAAGAGGCTAAAAATTTAAAAATTAAAATTAAAAGGTTTTCACTCTGCATCGTGTTCTCAGGTTTTCACTCTTATTCCATATTTTATATTTTTTTTGTTACGTGCAAATTGTTTTTTGAATAGTGAGAAATTAGCAATGAAAAGGTTTTCACTATGCATCGTGTTCACAGGTTTCTTGTTAATTAGTAAAATAGATTTTATATTTTAGAAATTCCTTGCATTACTATGATACAAAATAAATATATTATCACTAATACGTTTATATTTAAATATTTTTAAAAAAAAAATCTGTATATTGTGCCAAATATGATAAAGTAAACATTTTTAATATTAGGAGGGGGGAGAAATATGGACGAGAGAGTATTCACATGGACGTGAACAAATATATTATATCTTAAAGGGTAATTATGAAACAAATTGTTTTTAAAATAATAAAAAAAAGAGAGATGAGGGATCAGCTCTGCATGTTATGGATAGTGGCGCCGGCTGGCAGCTTTTACCAGGATCTTCTGTTGTTTCCAAGTATGTGGCTCAATTTGCCGTCCGATATGTTGCATATCTAAATTCTTAATTCTAGCTTCCAAGTTTTTGAATGTCGATTTATTTACCACTTGGACATAAATCATTTGAAACTTAAATTAAGCCCATATAGATATATATGATAAGAATTCATTCTATTTTCATTTTTTTCTTAAATTTATTGAGCATTTATGTATGGACATGCGTATTGTTTTATTTTTTTTCCCTTTTATATGTACATGTGTACGTTCAAAAACCACATAATAAAGTATCAAGTTCATGTTCAAGAATTGGGGCGTTGGACTTTATGAAAGAGAAAAAAAAAATGGACTAAGTTTTCCAGAAGACATGATTTGACATTGTGCCAGTGTTCCAAAAATGAATAGAGCAATTAGTAGAGTGCGAGTATAAAATAAATTTTAAAATTATTGAATCGTATGTTTTTATTTTGGTTGACTGTGTTATGTTTTAATTGAGACCGTGTGCCCGTTTTCCATACAAGTAACGTAACAAACAAACTATTTACATGTTATAACTTTTTTAATTATTTCAATGAAATTTCGGTTATAAATCACTAGCCATCAAAAAGATATATATTTTTTTACCTTCATTTATTGTGTATAAAATCCTGGAAAAATTATATCAAATTATATTGATAAATAATAACGTCGGTAGATACTTAGATATATTGTATTTTATTTTGGAGCAAAAGGTTAAGAAGAAACACTGATAAGGAAAAAATTATATGTCTCCAATGGAAAAAAAAATAAAAAATAGTATGTAAGAATAAAAACAAAACAGAGAGAGCGAATTTCAATAGCAAACGATTTTAGTACCACAAAATATTACAACTTCAACTTTTCATTTTTATTTCAGGAAAGTAAATCTAAATGTCAATCAAATCATTGGTCTTATTTATTATTATTATTTTATTTTATTTTATTTTTTTACTATTTTTACTATTTTTTTGAAAAGGATGAATCCATATAATGTTTTATAATTTTTAATGGTTGTTTTATACTAGATGAATATGTCCAAAATATACATAATGGTTAAGTATGACATATTAATTTTAAATTATTATATTTTGGTATAAATTGAACCCTACAAATTATAATTAATGGTATCTTGTAGCACGATAACATTATAATATAGTTCACCGAGAGAAATAAAATATTAAATTTCAAAAGTTGATAACCGTGATCAATATGAAATTCTAATTTAAAAGTGTTCAGTAAAGCACAAAGAAGTACCCATATATGCACAATTAGCAAAATGAGGAAGCGCTTCAATGGATCCAGACGCGTAATTGGTGTCCAAGGTCAAAATCATGTGTGAGATGTTTGTTTATTCTTCGTATAATGTAATATCTCTATCTCTACTACTTATAAATGCACGTAGAGAAAGGTCGCAACAAAAATCACCAAAGGGGGTTCAAACAATTGTTAACATCAATTATAAACCATTGATCTGTGCAATCTACGGTTTAGATCTGTATTTAATTCTAAGGGTCAGACTTTTTGACAAGAAAGAGTCACAGCGCTGATGGTTTATATCAAATTGGCGATACTAAACAGAACGAGTTCGATTCTCCGTAGAACACTTTTTTTATTTTAATTTTTGTTCCTCTGTGCGTTCCTTCTGCCCCCCTTCCCAATTCACCTTCCCTTCTCAAATCTCTTCTTAAATCAGCACCTTCCTCTTCAAAAAAGGAAAGTTTTGCGCCAAATTGAAAATTTTCGGAAAGCACTCCTCCCCCTACCCCATTTCTTTTCGAAAATCCTAAATCTGGGCACGAGAAGGCAGCGGAGAGGCGACAATAGGTGCGCACAGTGATAGCAAATCACCCTCAACCTTGCTATTGAGGCTCGATACCAAGAAGAAATTCCTGTACGAGCAGCGCCGAAGGCAATTATTCCTCCACTTCTTCCGACTACGGCCACTATTTATCGGAGAATATTTTTTTCCAGTAAGTTTCTGTGAGTCATTCTATTCCCCTCTAACCATTCCCACTATCTTATTGATCCATACCAAAAATTTTTAAAAAAAAAAAACACCACGATTTTCTGAAATAAGATGCGCCACTTTAGTTTTGAAGAAATCTTTTCTTCGATCTCCTCTTCTCAGGCAACTATGATGGGTGGCATCATCGACGTCACCGTCGATAGTACCATAATTGATTGGATAAGTGAATTAAGCCACTCTAATTAAGTTTGTTTCTCAAATTTGGACCTCTTTTGGATTTTTCGAATATAGTTTCTCCTTTGTTTAATTTTCTTTTTCAATACCAATACATTTTAAAACAAAGATTATTTTGGATCTCTTTATTTAGTTTTTTTTTTCTTTTGTAATAGGCCGATTTAAGTATTTTTAAATGCCAATCCATGGTATGCTTTTCCTTCATTTCATGTGTTAATCCTTGATTCTGATCATTGCTACCGATGGGGTTGATTCTTTCTCCAAGCATGTTGAGTCATTTGTTATCATTGCTACTGATGTGTGGTATTGTGTCTCAATTGTTTACTCTTACTTTGTGCAGTCATTTAATATATTAAATAAATCAATTTCAACTTTCAAGTCACGATTTCAATTTCTTGTGGTGTTGTGTGCAAAACTTTCGGGTCGGAGAGAGGATTTGAGGCCGTGTAAAGAGACGAGTGGGGCTCAACAACCGTTACTATTGAGGATGGAAGCAGTACACTCTTTTGGTTTGCTAATTGGGGGAATGGCCATCTCAACTTCTTTAACAACACTGTCAAACCTCTCACCCCTAATTTGACAGTGCAAAAAGTAATGATTAGCCCAGCAACTGCACTTCAGGCACCTTGGTCAAGAGAAGTTCACGAGGCAATTCAATCTTTGCATAGCAGAGTTGGCAATCAAGGACATGACAAAGTTGTATGGAAATGGAACTCCTCTGGATCATTCACAGTCAATTCGGCTTATCACATGTTAATTTCAAGCTTCTTCGCTCTGGAAACTTAAGCTTCCTCCTTCGATCAAGCTCTTTGCAGTTTTGCTTTTCCACAACCGATTGCTGACGCAGGATGCTTTGCTCAAGCGCAATATTTCGATACAACCAGGTTGTGTACTTTGCAGCTCTACAAGCCTTGAAACATTGACACACTTATTCTGTGAATGCTTCTTTGTTCAACAAGTCTGGAGAAAATTGAGGAATTTATTCCCTTCTGGAATGACCCCAACTTTTGAAAACTTACATTCCATTTGGCAGCAGTTATCTTTACAAGCAATGCAAATTATAGCAATGTCACAGCTACTGTTATTCTCACAACGTTATGGGCAATTTGGTTGGAACGTAACAATCGAGTGTTCAGGCAACAGACGAGGAATGTTGATTCACTTTGGCATTGGATCGTCTCTCAACAGGCTTAGTTCAGGAAGTACTGTTAGCTGGTTTCAGTTTTTAGTTTCCTTTTATTTTTCTTTCTTTTTGGTTGCTTGATAGCCTCTATCAAGTTCTATATCTTAAAAAAAAAAGAGACGAGTGGGGCCAGCTCTAGCTTGCGGCAATACCATTGTGCTAAAATCTGCTGATCAGACTCCTCTCACTGTCCTTAACGCAGCCAAGCTGTTGCATGAGGTGGGTAATTAATTCTGTTTTCCGCTATTTTTCTGGCTAATTTAAGGGCATATTCTGAAATTTTTTAATGGTTTTAGGCTGGGCTACCTGAAGGTGTGCTGAATATAGTGTCAGGGTTTAGAACATCGTAGATTTGTACTAGCTTCAATAATTTGAAACCCTCATTTGCATTGTCTTGATTTGAACAAGGGGTGTTTATAGATTTTTATACATCAGTAAGTACCTAAAAGTTCATATATTCTGTTGTTTTTGTTTCAGGAATGCCAACAGAGTTTCTCAGATTATAGAAATGTTATCCATCTGACCCTGAATCTTAATCGTATCTATTTACAAAGTTAATGCTTAATCTAGAAATAACGTTCTATTTTTTTATTTATCCCATTCGATTGGATCTTCTTTTAATTTCTATTTGTCATCATTAATCATTACGTGTATTCATTTAAGGAAAAAAACAAACCTGGCGGAAATGTTGTCCAGCACACCATTAATAGAATTTTTAATATGGAATGGTAATAATTTTGATTAAAGTAATGAATAGTGAAGGCCCCAAACCAAAAGTACTTACGCGAACATAATAGCAAATTTTATTTTTAAATAAATAAATTTCGCAGATCCTATAGTATTATTAAAAGTTCAAATGTAGACCCAATTGTTTTTAGCAAAATTGGACGATGCGACCAGCACAACATTTTTTATTTTTATGTATAAATTGAAGCCAAATATGCACATTTAGCAACATATTTTTTGTGTAAATTAATTTAGCGTATTTATCAGCAAAAATTCTTGAAAAAAATTAGATTGATGCAACTGTTCGAAGGCTAATTTGAGATAAGTCAAATAAAATTTAAAAAATAGTTTATTTTATTATTTTTTATACACCAGTGGCATAAGACATATTTTTATTATTTTGTAATGGCATAAAACTATTTTTTATTGATTTATAATGGCATGAAACTAATTATCCTTTTTTCGCGATGGCATATGTCTAATTTCAATATTTTACAATGGCATATTTAAAAGCGCATAGTGGTCATATCCATTGTCGGATGGTATAAAACTATTTTTTATTATTTTGTAGTGGCATAAAAATAATTTGTCGTTTAGTGACGGCATATCTCTAATTTCAAATATTTGCGATGGCATAAATCTAAAATCACTCTTTAATGTTTATCTATTCTCATTACCTGGAATATTGATAGCTCCTAATACAATCTCTAGATTCAAATTATAGTAACATATTCTTAAAATTTAATTAACGGTAATTGCTCATGGGATCTCATGCAAATCTTACCATCAATAAATAGATTCAAATCATCCTTATTGTAGTGATGTATCCTTTATTAATAAATGGTAAATTAATTAAGGAGATTCAAGTTTTAGAAATTGAAGACTAAAATGTCCATATCATTTTCTCTCGCAACTTTCCATTTCAATTAATTGACAGCCGCTGTCAATTGTTCTAAGAAAAAGCTTTCCATTTTAAATGACCGCAGAGATTTGTTTGTTCCCCGTATATATGCAATTTAAGGCTAATTAACGAATATTTCTTAAATTAGTTCCAAGTAGTATAGAAGGCAAATAATCATATATTTTTATCTAACCGGTGACCAAGAATATTGAAATATACAACTGCATGCCAATCTTTGTTCCTGAATAATATTTGACTATTAGTACCTTGAATAAGATAGTATTCTTAAGTAGTAATATTGGAATATATCTTTGTTTGTGCATTAATGCATCGTTGAACTAGAAATCATGACAATTATACTTTAGAAGACACCTTTTTTTTTCATTTTTCAACTGACATGCACTTTCATCTTCTACATAAAAATTTATTTCTAACGATTATTAAGAACATATTTAATATTTCGAGTTTTTTTTAACTCTTCACATGTCTACTTTTATTGTTTTTATTTGTTCAGATCGATGTGTACTGCTACTATCTTCAGTGCCAATCAAGGCAATGTTGACAATAAATATTGAAAATGAACAACATATCAATGTTAAATATTATTTTATATATATAAAAGTACGTCCACACATGGTTTAATTTTAGTTTTGGATAGTTTTATTATTAATTATCACATTTTAAAGTCCGCCCGCACATTGAGCGGGCACATGATGCACGGACCTTGCGGGGCTCTGAGAAAGAATTGCCCGTGCATGAGGGACGGTGCTTGTAGGTTTAAATATCCAAGGGCGTTCAATCAGACCACTGTTCAAGGTAAAGACTCATATCCGATATACAGGAGGAGGGATAATGGGCGTAAAGTTCATGTACGTGGTTGCGACCTGGACAATCGATGGGTGGCTCCTTACAATCCTCACCTGTTGATGCGCTACAATTGCCACATCAATGTCGAGATCTGCTCCAGCATTAGAGCCGTGAAGTATCTCTTCAAGTACATATACAAGGGACATGATTGTGCCCAAGTGTATGTCGGAGCCCGCGGCGAAGAAGGAACGACAGTTGATGAGATCAAAATGTTCCAAGATGCACGTTGGGTGTCGGCTCCAGAGGCGGTATGGCGGATTTTTAAATTCCCTTTGAGTGAAATCAAACCTTCGGTGAGATCTTTGCAGTTGCATACTCCCGACCAACAAATGGTTTTTTATAAAGACAGTGACAATTTGGAAGATGTCTCTCAGAGGGATAAGGCAAAGAGGACGATGCTGACTGAGTTTTTCGAGGCGAACAAGAATTTTCCAGAGGCAAGAAAATACCTCTATCGTGAGTTTCCTGAGCATTTCACGTGGGATGCGAGCCGTAAGGTGTGGAAGCCGCGTGAAAAAGGAAGTGAAGTCGGTAGGGTGGTTTATGCTAAGATATCAGATGCGGAGAGATATTATCTCCGTGTTTTGCTTAATCATGTGAGGGGACCGCGATCATATGAAGAACTTCGAACGGTGGACGGTGTACAACATCCATCTTTTCAAGCTGCAGCGGATACAATGAGCCTAATAGATAATGATGAGACTTTCTCAGAATGCCTCTACGAGGCTGCAACATACCAGATGCTGTCTGCACTCAGAAGACTATTCGCTACGATTCTGACTTTCTGCGAGGGGGCTAAGGCTCGAGAGTTATGGGAAAAGCATTTTGCAGACATGTCTGAAGATTATCGGCGACGTTATTCATCAGAAGAGATGGTTGAACAGAGGACCCTGATAGATATCAGCAGGTATCTCGAGTTGATGGGCAGACACCCGGCGAGTTACGATCTCCCTGAACTCTATGAAAATGCTGAATTGGATGACCACGGTAATTTTCAAAAAGTTACTGATGAAGAGAGAATTGACGTATCAGAGGAGGACTTGCGGGCACACTGTTCGCTAAATCCCGAACAGTTGTCGGTATTTGAAGAGATCATGCAGCATGTCACGAAAAAGAAGCCAGGGGCATTTTTCATTGATGGTCCCGGTGGTACGGGTAAGACGTATCTTTACAAGGCATTATTGGCTGCAATTCAATCCAGAAAACTCATTGCAATTGCAACTGCTACTTCAGGTGCAGCGGCAAACAACATGCCTGGAGGAAGGACGGCACACTCCAGGTTAGAGTTCAATAAATATAATTGAATACAATTAATTAATAACAACATATCTGTATTAAATTATTTGCAACTAAAACTCCAAATCACCAAATAATATATTATATGTGCTTTTCAATCTGGTGTCTTTCGAAAAAAAAATATATAAATTTAGCCAAAAAAATAACAAAAACCTTTTTCAAAGAGCAACAAACGATCATAAAATGTTGTTTTACTATACGGTAAAAATTCACATCACTTCATCATTTGGGATTATTTTAATATTTTTTTAAGATATACATCACATTTACATACATGAATTGTCAGGTTTAAGATCCCTATCAACCTGGAATACACTTCTATGTGTACGGTGAACAAGCAGAGTGGGATTGCAGAGCTTCTTTGAAGGGCGACCCTTATCATATGGGACGAGGCATCCATGTCAAAAAGGCAAGCCATCGAAGCGCTCGATAGAACATTACAGGATGTCACGGACTGCCGCCAACCATTCGGCGGAAAAATTATCATATTTGGCGGCGATTTCAGACAAGTTCTGCCTGTGGTTAGACGTGGGACCAAAGCTCAGATCGTCGACGCAACACTGCCGATGTCCCCTCTGTGGTCCTACATAAAGAAGAGAAAGCTGACCCAAAACATGAGAGCTTCAAGTGATCCATGGTTCGCTCAGTTCCTACTCAATGTCGGCGATGGAACCGAGCCCTCGATTGGAAATGACTTCATACGTATCCCTGATGAGATGATAATCCCATACACTACAGAGGAAGAATCTATAGATGAACTAATTGAGACTGTATTCCCTTCTCTCAATGAAAATGGTCATCGAACAGATTACGTTGCTTCTCGGGCAATTCTCTCCACCAAGAATGAATATGTCGACAGGCTCAACGAACATATGATTGAGACTTATCCCGGAGAAGAATTGATATATCACAGCGTTGATACAGCAGAGGATGACGCGCATGGCAACTACCCTTCTGAATTTTTGAACTCTCTGACGCCCAATGGATTGCCGTCGCATATCCTCAAACTTAAAAAGGGATGTCCGATCATTCTGTTACGTAATCTGGATCCTGCAAACGAACTTTGCAACGGCACGAGACTGATGTGCCGGAATTTCCAAAGGAATGTAATTGATGCAGAGATTGCTACTGGAGGACACGCAGGCAAAATAATTTTTATTCCCAGAATTCCCCTAAGTCCGCCGGATGATGACTTGTTCCCTTTTAGGTTTAAGAGGAAACAATTTCCTGTGCGATTGTGCTTTGCAATGACAATCAACAAGGCACAGGGCCAGACAATCCCTAACGTTGGAGTTTACTTGCCCGAGCCGGTGTTTTCTCACGGACAACTGTATGTCGCGCTATCAAGAGGTGTGTCGCGACAAAATACAAAGTTGCTTATAAAACCAACCGCCAATATCGACCCAGATGACGGAACATGCACCAAAAATGTTGTCTACCGGGAAGTGCTACGAAAGAGTTAAGGTGACGAAATTTCATTTTAAAAAATATTATTTCTCTCATACCACACTCACACATGTACTCAATGTATAAAATTATCTTAATTTTTTATTATTTTATTTTATTATTTTATTTATTAAATGTTAATAATAATTATTAATTTTTATAAAACAGGTTTCCGTCATCAATGTTCATTACAATTGGGGAGCAGGAGCGCTTCAACGTATTGTCATGTTGTATTTTATTTTTTGATCAGGAGATATTATTAAGAAATAATATTTTTTCAATGAATTATTATTTTTTTACTGTTCACATGTCTGCCTTTATTGTTTATTTATTTAAACTGTTCAATATTACTGCTACATTCAGCGTCGATCAAAACAACATTAAAGTTCCTCGAAGAATATTGAAAGTAGACAACATAGAGATTGAAAGTGAGACTTTTCTTTCACATATGATATCGCAGATATCTGCCCACACATTTGGGTGGGCACTGCTGCTAGTAATAATATAATCAGGGATAAGTTGTATAATTGATATGGAACTTAGCACAGGACGACCGCAATCGGTGCAATCTCTAACAAAAATCGATACGGGTACGTCGCGGCACATTGCGCGATAACGACCCATCACGAAGTAACGGGCATCATTGAATGAGTCCAATGTTTCCAATCTCAATGGATGAATGGAACGATTTAAAATAAATATAAATATATAGTCGTTTAGTTTTGATGAGTTTTTATCGGCCTTCAATAAACTTTAAAATGTAAAATTTGATTCTGAAATTACTTATATCATATTTCACACATGCTTTTATTTTTAATTTATATATATTTTAGTATCAATAATTATCACCTCTAACTAAATTAATGGATGAAATCTGTCGATAATGTTCAACTTGACAATCTTGAAAATATTATATCAAATTAATTTTAGAAACATTTAGAAGTAGAAAAAATTTATAAATATATTATTGGTCTTATATAAATTGTACCGAATTTGTTGCAAACAAATATCATTTGATATCGATTAATTCCATTAAAATAGTTAAATTTAGATTATCGTAAAATTCAAACGTAATGTGTTTCAAGCTGATAATTTTACCATCTCCTCAGCTCCTCGTATTTGGTAGGAGAAAAAAAATATCAGAATTTCTGACAGTTATATCTTAAACCTATCTCTCAGCATTAGGCATGGATGCTAGGTATTGGATACCCAAATTACTAGATAATGAATCATGACTAGCAGGCAATTTTGCATATTTTCTCATAACTCCTTAAAACTTTTTGATGATGTAATGTTGCCTATAATTTAGTTTTTTTTTATGTTTTAATATAATTATAGGTTATTACGGCTGATCTGACTTGAGAGTGTAAGTTTCAATGAATTCTTTGATTTAAGATGACAATAATCCATATAAATCAATGATAGCACAATTTCGAAAAGTATTCAGATAAAAAAGAAGCTAAATCATAAAATAATCGAACATAAAAATATCATATGAAAAACTATTAAGCGTGAAATTCGTATAATTTAAAGTTTGAACATAATTTTGTCATTAGCTGGGATATTGATTTTCATGTACTAGCATTTTAGATTGATTGATGATTATGGTTTGTGAATCATAGATATGATAATATGAAGTCTATTACATACGATGATGGTCTAACTCCCTATGAATCACCGTATCAATTGTTATATAAATGCAATCAATTTGTTTATTTCATACAATTAGTTATAGTTGATCTTTTAATTTCAGAAAATCATTGTTTCCAACCTGAGAAGTGTAAGTTCTGATTAAATATATACATAATAACAAAATATTTATTATTTTGTGTTCATAATATAATATACTCTATATGTCATATTATAATGTTGTATTTTAAAATAAAGGTATCTTTTACAATTATCAAAGACATCAAATTATTGAAACGCGCATACAATGTTTCGGTTATTAGTGTATTATTTTTCCTTTAAAATGGGATTTTTGACGTATGAGATGTCCTCTAAATCAACAAAAATTCAAAGTCAGAAATCAGCACCTCGGCAGTCTTCAATCAACGTAAAATAATACTAATTATAAAAAATATTAATGCGTGTTCCCTCGCTGTTTGTTCAATTGGTAGGCCGGGCCGAGTCGGTCACGGCGAAATTTTTTAATGTGTAGTCAAAACTCCAAGATTTATTCCTTTTAAATCAATCATGCCAATAATTAATCACATCCAAAATCCAAGTTGTCAATTGTCATCCATGCGACTCTTTCATTTATAAATTTTGAAAAAAAAAAAGAAAAAAATTTATACTCGCCTTCAAATCTTGACCCTCTAAATATTTCACAAAAATCGTTTTGTCATATTTTCAAATATCACTTAATAGTTAGCGTGCATTCTATAATTTCATGTTGTATTAGAAAATAAATGAGTATTTTTTTTTTAGAGATTTTTGAAGAATAAATGAGAAAGTTTGAGACAATTTAAATTTATGCATTCAATACAGAAGTGCACATTGGAATAATACGAGAGTATATATAGAATAAAAATAAGAGTGCTTATATATATATGGTGAATTTATGAAATATGCCACGTGTGATGCCGGAGCGAAAATAGTGGGGAATTATTTTCATAAGGAAAGAGCCAAAAGAGAGGAGAATAAGTAACAAAAACAGTGGGACATTCCTCCAAAATTGAATACCAAGTATGATGCCAGAGAGGCACAGCTGGGAAATTATTTTCCTAAGAAAAGAAAAGAAAAGAAAAGAGAATAAGCAACAAAAACAGCGGGACATTGCATTTCTGACAACTGGCAAGTTATTACGTCGAAGGATCCGATGCTCATCAAATTCAAAACCGATTTAAGTGAGCCTTCCAATTTAATCTAATGCGAGGTAAAGCACAGTTTTCATGTGAACCCCCCCCCCCCCCCCCCCCCCCCCCCCCCCCCCCCCCCCAAAAAAAAAAAAAAAAAAAAAAAAAGAATAACACGAAATCTAAAGATGAAATATATTTTATTTATTTAGAAATAATTTTTCATTACAATATATTTTTACAATTATTTTGACAGACTAGTCTTCCGCCAAGGAGCCTTAGCTCGTACCATATTTGCCAACTGGCTCGGATGACAACTAAATTCAAACCCTACGTTAGGTTTAACCTTATCAATAAACAAGCAAGCATTTCATGATTAAAAGTTAACTTCTCAGTTATTTTAATACCGTGATATATTTGTAAGGATTATATATATGTAACGGTGATGTAAAATCATATTATTTGCATTTTTCAGATGTAAAAATATATATTGGACTCTTAACATTTTTCATGTAATTTATGATTGAACTGAGCATGTTGAAAAATACTACAATTTATTAGAATTTAATCTAATAGTAAAAGTTCATCGAAAACTCACAGTAAAAGAAGTCTTGCGTGTATTCTGAGGGGGATAAATGAGGGGATAGAGAAAGAAATGAAATGTTCATGAACTTTCATGCATGTTTAACCTTTTACTTATTATAAATATTTCTTGAATATGTGAACGAATGCAATTATACTTCGATGTGTATAAAAAAAATCGAAATCTACTAGCAAAAAAGTGTATTTCTAATTGTTTGAACCCAATTTAATTTAAATATCATATTAATGAGTGCATTCATAAGTATGTATATATTTCTAAAAGTTGCAATGAGAGATCAGAGAACATCAATAAATCTTTGTTAAAATCGGTTGTTAAAATCTGACTTAGAAATCAGTGGAGTATATTTCTTATACTTTTTAGAGTTCTTCATTAATCTGACATTCTGCTGATATTTCTTTCATAATACATTTGCCGTTGGCACCTAGCCAACCGGCCTTCGAAAAAAAAGAGAGATCAGAGAACATCAATAAATCTAATTAAATATATGTTTTTAACACTAGCTGATACTTGATACTCGTTTAATCTATGCAGCAAATAATACTATTTTCTTGCAGCGTTTAATCTTATGAAAGAGATTAAGTATAAAAATAGAAGATAAAAGTTAATAAAAATTAAGGTCGCCAAACATAAATCATTTCTCTTATAATTAAATTTAAAAAATATGCTTACAACATATTTGACAGCAACGTTACATCTTTTATTTCTTGATTTTGAAATAAATTAAATAGTTGTAGTGATTTATCATGCCTCTATAGTGAGATTTTTGTTATCGTTATCCTTTCTAGATTTAAATGGGGAAAAAAAATTTCTTCAGCTTTTAGACAGAAAAAAAGAGAAATATCGAAGAGTAAGTAGTGAATATAGAGGAAAAAAAGTGTTAATAATTGTACAGCCAACAATGTTATTTCTCTTTATTCACTACTTTGTAGATTGGGAGAGGCGATTGGCATGACGAATTGGGAGATTGGGAGAGGCGATTGGCATGGCGACTGGGGAATGGCTGTAGAAATTATTAACATTTTTTTTTCTCTATATTCTCTATATTTGCCAACTAGCTAGGATTAAACATTTGTTTTTTTTTATTTCTTCTTTAAGGAAGAATGTGAGTCAAGTCTTCTATGTTTTTTGAATTTAAATATCACATTAATCTTTCAATCAAGTTGCGAACCGCAATCTGTATTTAAATACATTTTGTCGTTTACAACTAAATCAAATGCTAATTTTCTTGTTTTAGTCTTCTTTCTTGCCAAGCAATTTGAGAAACACATCTTCTCAATTCATTTCTTATGTTCGGTATGAATCATGAAAAGTTCCAGAAACATAGTCGATGACTTATTTAGAACGATACACTTTATTAAATTAAAGAGCGCTTGACAACATAAACTTCGGAATTTAATATCTGCAGATTTATGAGTTCAATTTCGTGCATAATAAGATAACTAAATTGTAATATTAGAATGAAAAAAAGATTACGTTTTAACCTGAAATCAATGCTAAGACCAAATTACCCACATTTTTGTCATCGTACAGAATTAGTCAATAAGTCAATCAATCTTAATTATATTGCAAATAAGTTTGAATTAAACAAGAGATTTAGTTCAGCAAAGTAAATATACAAAGTTGACTAACTGGCAGTAAATATATTTCATTTCTGTAGGCCAAAATAAGTCAGATTACATTGAAAAGGTTTACAATTTACAAACTTAATTCCATCCTCCCAGACAGCTACTGCTAAATAAGGGATCTGAAGGGTCCACACAAAATTGCTCCGAATTGCTTTATCATTTATTTATTTTATTTTTTTTTTGTTTTGTTTTCTATTAGCTCCAAATAGCTTTAAATTGCTGAAGAGATCATGAGAATGGCATCATTTAGTTTCCTCATTTATTGAGGCAGGATGATTGTCTCATTTCATTGTATTCTGTTTAGGTAAGTGTTTAGGCGCGGCTTTAGGTGCACAAGTTCGATAAGAATACAGTTTTTCAGGCTTTACGTGCGCAAAATATGGGCCTGAGATATTACTATTGTCTATTGGCACCATTTCCCAATTTCCGCATGCACCACTTTAGAATCCTGTATATGGTGTGAAATGTGATGGTCCGTCTATGTGCTCCTCCTGAGCGGACGAAATCACAAAAAGGAGTCTTTTGCTCGGACTGATTTATTTTTCTCGGAGTTGTTTGTTCGGACTGATCACTTTTTTCGTCTTTGATAATTGTTATCCTATCTGAAAAAGAGAGTTGAAATAATTTAGTCATTGCCACTAGTAATTACAAGCGATAAAAATTAGTACTTCAAATTAAATGTAGGAACAAAGCAACAAGTAACATATCATACAATAGTAAACTCAGTCACTATTATTAAATTTAATTAATATTATTTGTATTACTTTAATCAATGCATAGTTTGCCACTTTTAAACAAAATACGAATTATGTGCATACTTGAATATTACGAATTTTACTCAGATATTATTATATGTGCTTCAAATGCTTAGAAACGCGGTTATGGACTTATTTGGTAAATTTATATATATGCTTACTTTGAAAAATTATTATTGAAGGATAAATAATAATTTTTCATTACCAACTTAATCCTGTTCTTCAGAATATTTAACTCACCAGTCATTCAGTGAACGTGTTACACACCGTCGACAATCTTACCTTGTTATTGTAAGAGTAGGAAAAATGGACCTGATCTAAGTGAACTTCCGTTGGAAGCATTTGTCAAGATTAAAAAAATATATATAACAACTCCGAACGAAAATGAGGTCCCTATAAGTAACGAAGGAGTCAAAGTACAGTGAATAGGTGTTCCTCCACGTGGACCTTTCGCTCGTTCTATATTTGCCAACTAGCTGAGTAGCTAGGAATGACGATTAAATTTTAACCATAGTTTTTTCTGTCCATAAACTAGATAGAGGCTAAGGTTGAACTTTGAACCCCCTAGTATAAGGTCATGACCGATCCATCAACTAGCAAGCATGTTATGAACGTTTGATTAATTTTTCAGTTATTTTAAACACTATTATATATCTGTAAGGATTAAAATTTAAAAGTAATGGTGATGTAAAATAATAGTACATATCTATGACTAAAGTAGATATATTAAAAAAGCAAATAATACAATTTATAAGCATTTAATTAAATTGATATTAAAGATTCATTGAAAACTTACATTAAGAAAAGTCTTGCATGTGGACATCAAAATGTGCAGGGGGCCGGATAGAAAAAGGGATGCATTTTGCATGAAGTATCATGCATATTTAACCTGATTTGTATTATAAAATATTTCAATAAATATGTGAATCAATGCTAGTTGTACTTTCATTGTGTATTAAAAGTAAGTGAAAAACTATTAACAAAAAGTCTATTTTTACGTTATTGAAGCCAATTTAAATAAAATACCATATTAATGAGTGTATTCATAATTTTGTTATATTTCTAAACCTTACAATGAGATATCAGAGAACATCAATAAATCTAATTAAATATATGTTTTTAATATTAGCAAAAGCTCATTTGTTCTTTGATGCACTAATAAATCTTTGTTGCAACTTGAATTTTATAAAAGAGATTAAGTATTATGAGTTTGAAAATGTAGAGAATAAAAGTAATTTAAAAACAAACGTCACCTAAAGTGGATAATTACACTAAGAATGAGAATTACAGCTAGAAAATATGCTTATAGCATATTTACAACTAGTTTTACTTATTTCGTTTCTTAACTTTTTTTATATAAAAAAAAATTCAAAAGGTTGTAGTGATTTATTAAGTTGAAACCCAACTATGTACATTTGTTGGCTCATAATAAAGTAAACATAGATAGTCTTTATTGTAAAACTCCCCCCCCCCCCCCCCCCCCCCCCCCCCCCCCCCCCTCAATCTTTATAGATTTTGTGATTTCTTCGATTTCTATACATCAAAGAAGGAGAAATAGAAGAGTAAGTAGCGGGTAGAGAGGAAAAAAAGACAAAAAATTGTACAGCCAACAATATTATTGTGATATTTAGGCTGAATCATTAGATTTCAATATATATGTTACTTATAAATATAAGTCCAAGTATTAACATAATAAACAAATAACATGGTAATAATGACTTAATAAGAAACAAATATTAATATTTTGAAGCTGCGATAAAATTGTAAAGGAGACGGACAATATTTTTCATAACACTTTGTATATATTTACATATAGATATCCTGTCACACCCCGACCGGTTGAACGTGACATCCCTTCCGCCACGAGAGCGACGAATCGTTCCCGTAAGGCTACAGACAGATAGTGTAAATTTTTTTTTCCATTTTATATTCCATTTTCTTGATTTTGGCCCAAGGAATGCACAACTAACGGATAAATTAAATTACCTGGTTGCGAGTGCGCAGAATCGTAGCAGTACATTTTAAGCTGGGAATCTCGTCTTTCAGTTGAAAGCATCCTTCCGTTCCTAAAGATTTAGATCTTCCTATCTCTCACTCACCTGGAACCCCCAACCGTTTGAGGAACACATGCAAAACAAATATACAGATGAGAATAAATCTCAGTGCGGGTTTTAGTTCCAGTACGCGGATCTTGGTACGAACCGGTAACGGAATTAATACCCTTATATTTAAAATTCTTTTGAGAGTTCAGTTTTCTTAATACACATACGTTCTTTTACCAAGGTTTCATATTTCGGAAAACCCTTTTTAATTAAATGTACATAAATCATTTTCCAAGCTTTTACAGAAATACATTTCAAAACTCCAAATGAACTTTAATACAAAACAATTTGAGATCCAATGAATTCCAATACCATAAGCATCAAGCAAACGGTTAAATTTTAGACATTTCTCAATATGCCATTATGCAACAGATTCAAAAGCATAACTATCAGTGGTTCAATACACTCAGGTTCTTACGGCCTATCAGAATCAGAATCAGAACAGAAAGAACCCTTCCCACACCTAGGTCCAACCCTAGGTACAGATCTTCAGAGGGAAATCCAGTAATTAAAGCGCTAATAATTCTGGCCGGACGGGTAGATCAGTCCCACTCCGGTGAGTGCCACAATTTATTATATTGTTATGCTATGCAGACTGAATAAGAATGGTCCGATTTAATTCAAGTCTGATTCTTCTTATCACAAAAGAAGATCATGCAATCAAGTCAGTTTACGGAAACCATCCCAGTCCTTTGATAAGTCTGACGGTCCAAATCAATTAACAAACGGATGTCAATGTCAGACTTATTGTATTTAACTGGTCAAAACGGACAGTTTGATTCAACATGCAGTTTATTATTTATTCAGGGTTTCTATTGCCTATATGCACAGGAGAATGCATTTTCAATGATTGATCGACATGCTATGCATAAATTTAAAAATACCGAAATCCGTGTTCTAACAAAGAAACCGCGTATCCGCACCTTCAGTCGTTACCCGCTCGCTCCGAATCCGTTCCTGTTTATAATTCATAGATCAAGTACCGTTAATATTTATTTAACGGGTTCCTTTAATCTGACGGTAAACCGTAACTAACAAGGTCTGGTAATGTAACGGTAACTAGACTGTTCAGTTTGGTTCCAAGTCCCATATTTAATTATTGTGTGATAATATCTAGTTAATTATATTTAGTTACTTCTCCAATCATCAGAATTAATATTGAATTACGTTTCCTAATATCGAAATCAGAATCAGAATCAAAGTCGGAAATCAGAAATCAGAAATAGCAGACAGAAAATTAGGAAACGTTTAAACTCAATACAATACACCAGAAATATAAATCAGAAAATTATTTGTTTATTTTGCGGGATCAGAAAGTCTGAATTAATTGCCACAGTATCCGTTCTTTATAGTGATCAGACTCAGAATCATCATTTCCCTAAAATCCATCCATCGAAGGTTAAGCTAATTACATTGTTTCCAAGTCATTTAGCCTAACTAATTATCAAGCTCAACAGAATCATTAACCCACTTAATTATTTTAATTAAGCTCTAACTTAATCCGAAAGCTTAATGGTTCTCTCTAAGACTACAATTTGTTTAATTATTTCAGCCCATCGAAATTAAATCCAGCACCAAAGTATAATCCAACGGAACAAAGAACTCAGCTCATCTTTTATTTTATTTCCGAAAATCTCAACTTTACCCAAATTACAAGCCCAACAGTACAAGCCCAGAAATCCAACGGCATCAATTGATACCCGATCCAACAAATCCTACTCAACAACTTCGCAGAAGCCCACAATAATATTATAAGTCCTTCCGATTCTCAACAAGACCCACAACATTTCATAAAACCATGCTATGTTTAAAACAAGCCCTCAACATTATTCGTTTAAGCCCTCAGAAACTTAATTTCCTTGCGTTTCATCCCTGAGCCAATTCCAACCCTCAACCGAAGCAACAGAAGCATGCCAGATCACAACTTAGCGTACCAAAAGCTGGTACAAGGTCTCCATTCATCTTATAATGCATGCTTCGTAATATCTGAGCATAAAATTTTATCAGAATACATCATATATGCACGGTCTAACAAGGAACATGTATTTGAAGGTCAGATTTAACCTAAATTAGCATGTATATAGAACAATTATATATGCCCACCTTTAAACAAACTTAAGTACTATAATTGTACATGCACTATTCCATATGTCATATTGAGAATACACCTTCATACCATCAGTCCTTCTAATATATATATATATCGTAATATATAGCTTACAGAAAATGAATGATGCTTAACTAAATGCATATAAGCATTACCCACAGACCCAAAGTAGTCATATGCTAGTACTACCCATATAATCACAAGTACAGATGCTGTCTATACCAACTGAATGCCATACTTATATGAAACCTATCCTGTGCCAGTTAGTAAATTTCTAATATTAAGAAAGGCACAGATAAAACAACTATATAACAGGTATTAACTAACCAACTCTGTATAACAAGAATGTGCTCATGATTACCTCTTTTCTATATTAATTAAAGCCTGGACAGACTAATATCAAATATAAAACTAACATGATATAACCATATTACATGTTACCTACACAGTATATTTCGTATCAGACTTTAGAAACTTATGCAATAATACACATAAATGCTAATATATTTATTGCCACTGCCTAATCTTTTCTATGCAGCTTATGTAGTATTAGCTATATTCTATACACATGAAATTCATAACCAAAGTTACCTCTGACACAGACCATGCCTCATTTTTGATGTGCAGACTATATGAACATACACCTCTATATATATATAAAAATACAGAACTTAGTTTTCAATATCACACCTGAACTTTAAAATATATTTGTCAGGAAAATCATTCCTTAAAAATCTATGCAAATGCTTATGCTTCTATACTATACAGATATGCACTTATCAATCCATATACATCTCAGTTTATAAACACATACCATTTATGTTTTCATGGCCCCACAATAGTCTTTCTCTCAACAGAAATCATATAAGCCTAAAGTTAACATCTAATTACCCAGACCCAAATATTCAGATACTCTTAAACATAGTTATATTAATATTGACATGAAATTTATGATATCAGATATATGTGCATATATACACCAATATGCTTCCTAAATATTTTTCCCCACAGTTCTCATTACAGTAAACTATAACCTCATATTAAAGCACATATATGCTTACTGTTATGTCCTATACTATAATATGCAATCCTATACTCATGCCTTCTTTATTCAGAATTCATTTACCAGATTATTATTCAGTTAAACAAGTATATTCCCATAGCTAATTACCCACTGTTCCAGAACTAACATTTCCCAAAACTAAGCAGAAATCACATTAGCTTCTAATTAATTATACTCACTTCTGAAATCAGTTACTACTATCCAGAACCATCGTAATTTCTGTTATCAGACTATGATTAACACAATAGAGATTCCAATTAAAATGGGCTTTGTTTCTTTTACAGAGCAGCTACTATTCTCAAGCAATCAACGAGCTACTCAGTTAACTAGCCATAGCTACACCATGTCCATTATCAAACTTAAAAGAGCAGAGATTATACCTTTCTCGATTGGTTCCTTCTAAATCGTTTCCAGCACTCAAATCAAAGCCACCGCAAAGTAAAACTCAACAAGACCAAGACAGCTCCAACCTCGACAGCTCCACTGCCCCGTTTTTCCCCTTCCTCTTCCTTCTCCACTGGTTGTCTTCACCAAACCCTAAATTGCCGTGCCCCCATTTATATAAACTTACCTGACTTGGGCAAGAGGAGAAGCAAGGGAACTACGTGGCAGTGGAGAAAAGCCAGCCACGTCGCCAATTTCGGCTTGTGGCGGTGAAATTTTACTCAAACAGAAAGAAGAAAAGATGGTTTCTTCCAGTTAGCACGAGGGACAAGCGTGAGGTGGCAGTGGATCAGAGGCCAGCCCAGAGGCAGCCGCATAGTTGGCCAATGTGAGAACGACAGAGAGAGAGTAAGAGGAGAAGCTCAAGAGAACTTCCCGAGAACAAACAAACGAAAGAGGAAAGCCAACTCGGCGAGCTCAGCGAGAGAGATGAGTTTCTCACTCTCTCTCTCTTGTCCTCTTTCATTAAAGATGGCCCAGATTGTTTGTGGCAGGAACCGTGTAGCTAATCAAGTAGCAAATAACTGACAACCCTTTTGTAATTTAACTATTTCCCTAATTAATCAAATCAGACCTATTCAGAAGTCAGATTAAAGTGGCAATTATACAGAAAAATTTTATAATTTACGAGGAACGTTTCTATGTCTTCAGATCAGAAATTTCCGCAAAATTTATTTATTTTCTTTATTTCTTAACCATACCGTTAATATAGTTTTATAAAAATCATTATCAGACCAATTGGGACTTGGTTTACCATACAACAGTCACAGTTGTTACATTCCACCCCCCTTAAAATAATCGTTCAGTCCCCTGAACGATGCTTACCTAAAGGACTCAGAATAATGCTCACATACCGTACTTTCAGAAACCCAAATTATTTTTTTTTTCGTAGAGTGACAATTCCACAGAGCCAATGGCAGACACATCGCCTTAATTTATATTCATTACCTCTCACCTTCTAGAACTTACTCGAACCGCTCTGATTAACACTCACTTATCGTATTCTTGTTAATTCCCAAGTTATTCTGCTACGAGAATAACGTGCTCCTTGAATTCTCATCGATGGTACAGTTTATATTCTCAGTTATTTCATCTTACAATCCATGATTCTCCTTGACTCTCCTTAATACAACAAATTAGACTCTACTCAGAAATTAGGAAAGTCTCGTTGACGGCTTGAACGGCTAAATGCATCTTGTGAAAATCTATCAAGTAGGTCCGATATGTCTTCAGCCAAAATTTTCAATTACCATGAATAATCTGGATTCCTTTCATATCATAATACCTTGACCAGTACTTGGTTTCCTGGATCATAATGAACATATCTTCGTTTCATTTCTAAATACCTTTTTATATCAACCATGTGCAGCTTTTAACCGTTTGGAAATGACTTAAGTCCTTCCTGCACACTCGGACACCAACTGAGGTCCAATTGGGTCCACCACCCTTAAAATTTTCCGTCAAGATAGAATTTGACAAGTTTATTGCACAAAGCTTTATAAGAGGTAATTTCAAAGTATACCAGAGTTGTGGTCATCGATAAATTCTGCCAAAGGACGAGTGTTGTATTCATGATATATTCAGGTGTAAACTTTGAACATGTTTTCCAGAAGTCTGTTTGTTTCTTTTAGGCAGTTCATCTTGGTTGAAGGTGACGAACAATACTAAACGTTACTCAGATTTCCATAATCCATTGGAAATGGTTTCAACTTAGATGTGAATCGATATTCCTATATTTTCAAAAGAGCATCCATAATACTCGAGTCAGAATCTCGTACTTAATTTTGCCAGTTCGGCCCGGCATAAATCATCCTCAATAAAGTAAAGTAAATAGTCTTAGTTGAACAACTAATTATATCCATAAGGAGTCGTAGTTGTCAGGTGTACAGGGTAATCCTGTAATTCGATCCATAGTTATTGATTCGAATTTATGGTCAGGTTTCCAAAGTAGTTGTACAAGTCCAGTTGAATGTTATCTATCCGTCTTTACTTGATGATCTTATTGATAAATGGAACATCGATGAATAGAGTAGGTTACTTCCCTGATTAATCGAGATCATTAGCAACTCGACTGTAGATCCCGGTAGCTTCGTACTTCTTCAGAATAAATTTCATATCGAGTAATTGGAATTATGAGCTTCCGATAAAATTTTACTTCTTCCTTTTTGAATTATCGGGAAATACATGTCTTTCCTTGAAATCTTCAATTCCCATGTCATCTATGGAAAATAAAGAATCTAGAATTGTTTTGGGCGTACTTCCAATATCTAGTGAAGATAATCTCTTTCTCCGGTTTTGCTTTTACTTCCTCTGTAAATCCATTTGTAGTTCTATGGCGTCCATTACCATAGTGGTTGTTGTTCATAGGTTCAGTAGTTTCGGTTCTACTGGCATAATATGAACCATATTTGCATAGTTCCTTTTGTTTGATGCCTTGATTACCACTTGAACTCTTCTGGTATATGATTGAATGTCCAGGTCACGATCCTTGACCATTTTTAGCCACCTTCGTTGTTGGAGTTGTTATTTCTTTTGAGTGAAAATGTACTTGTATCCTTACGATCCGTGTAGATTAAATATTCCCTTCCCAATCTCGAGAATAGGTATCACTATCATCAGTTCTTAATCATAGGTTGATAACTTTTCTTCACGTGATCCGGACTGTCGAGATCCGAGAGCAATGACATAGCGATCTTGAGTTATGACACACTC
Organism: Rhynchospora tenuis; assembly: GCA_027725995.1. Taxonomy (NCBI): domain Eukaryota; kingdom Viridiplantae; phylum Streptophyta; class Magnoliopsida; order Poales; family Cyperaceae; genus Rhynchospora; species Rhynchospora tenuis. The sequence continues at coordinate 151,249,361 of CM050888.1, read as the reverse complement.
ACCCTTAGTTTACAAATATCATGTAGGCAATATCATCTTTCTCCGTAGAATAGGAACCAAAATTAATCGATCCTTTATTTCTTGCAAAATCAATTCCTGAAGTTCTTCTCGCAGGATTTGAATTTCTTACAGTAGTGGTGTAAGGAACATCTAACCAAGTATAGTTAGGAGCAAACTGTTGATAATATTCGATCAATCCCGGAAACTTCTTACTTCCGTCTTCTTTGTAGGGGGTGTCCATTCTAACTCAACTTTAATCTTATTTGAATCATTTGCGAAGCCATCTTGTGGAATAGTGTGACCGAAGATTGAGATTTTAATTCAATCAAGAGTCGCACTTAGATCGTCTGGTATATGGTTTGTATCCATGTAATCTTCTCGGTATCCTTCTGAAGTGATTGGCACATTCTTCTAGATTTCAGGAATAAGTTGGAAACATGTCCCGGAACACTTCACTTGGTAGATTCATAAGGCAGCTTGAACATTAGTCAAACCAAAGGCATAACCTGATACTTTGAATGCTAATAACGACTTCTAATAAATTGCCTGTGCTATCACATTGGGTGTTATCCTCGATTGACGATGATCGATTATCAAATCCATGTTGAATTAAACCGAGGATCCTGGTCATTGATCAGGCAAGTCGTTGATCTAAGGTAAAAGATTCTTGGCTCCTTATAATGATCTTATTCAACTGCTGATACTCCATGCATAATTGAAGTGTCTCATCTTCTTTTCGGATAGCTAACACCGATGTCCCACAAAATAAAATGCTCGATTGTTTATATTTAAATTCTTTCATCCAGAATTTCTCTAGCTGCCCTTCCCGTTCCATTGGTTTCGTAGGTGTCTTCTGACATAACTTCTTGTATAAAGATTATTCCTCAGTTAGATGACATATCCCGGAACACTCTACTTAGTAGATTCATATGGCAGCTGGAGCATTAGTCCAACCAAATGGCCTAACTTGATACTCCGAGTGCCAATAACAACTTCTAGCATCATCGGTTTTATCTTTGGTCTCGGCTGATAATAATCGGTTGTCCTATCCATGTTAAGTTAAACTGAGAATCCGGGCAATTGATCTAACAGATTATTGATCCGATGTAGAGGATTATTTGTTCCTATAATGACCTTGTTTGCATCTCAATTAAGTAATGTGTAGATGAAGTGTTTCGCCTTTCTTGCTGTCAGATAGTACCGATACTTCTCAAGGTAAAGTGTTCGTCAACGTAAATCCGAATCTTTCCATCAGAAATTCCTCCTATTGCATCTTCAGTTTCCTCAGTTTCATAGGCGTCTTCTGATGTGGCTTCTTGAGATAGAATTTATTCCATACTCAAGGTTTATTTAAACTCCCATTTGTTTTGAGAATAGATCCAGATATTCCATGACAATTGGTGTCTTGGTTGTTCTGAAGGTTTAGGTACAACACTGTTGACTGCTATCAGATAAGCTTTGCCTCCAACTTCGATTGACTGCTTCATTTCCATTGCAGAAATATAGCAGATAAGATCGTCCTCTTTCATACCGTGAAATACTCTAATTGAAGAACCCAAGCACACCTCTTTTCTTGGACAATTAATAGTTGCCGAATGTCTGGTCAACAAATCAATTGCCAACAAAATATTGTACGGGGTTATATCCATGACCAATCAGGTCAATTTTTGAATCCATATCTACCATTCAGATTAGATTCCTCCGAGTCATCTTGTCTTTGGAGAGTCTAAACTTTCATTGTATCACAATTGTTGTGTCCTTTGCTTAGACCGCCAGCTTACTACTGAATATTCTTCTGAGATTAGACTCATATCAGTGTTTTCTGACCTGAATCGGAGATCACCCTTCACTACGTATGACTTTCAAAAATCGATTCACAAGTTATCCATTAAAACCATTCCTCAGAGAGTTCAGCCAGCATTGCTTGTTCCCTTTGACAAAATCTTAGATTCGCAGCATTGATTGAAGAAGATAAAACCAATTTACTTACTGTTGAGGTAAGGCCCGACACACCGTTAGACGGGATTTAATGACTGCTAACCCTTTATTTGCAGCTCATTATCCTTCGTCTTTACAGAATAACGGTGGTCTAAGATGATTATTTAAATTTGACTGGCATCGAAATTCGTCCTTCTTCATGTCCGTTGCAGGTAGCTGTTCGTCATCCATATTCATAGCCATTATCATACGACTATTTTCATAACCTGGAGGCTCTATTGAAATATCTTTCAGAACCAGATCGGTAGTGAGTCATTTTTATTTAATTTCCACAGAAATCTAACATCTCAATGTCAGATTAAGTCAGATACAGAAATTCTTAGACGTTTTCTCTCTCAAGACGTTTCTAACCCAATTTTACCCAGATTCCAGCAGATTAAACTGTCATGCTACGATTTTTATCAGGAAGTTGTGCATTTGCTCTGATACCACCCCAGAAGAGTCTGTCACACCCCGACCGGTTGAACGTGACATCCCTTCCGCCACGAGAGCGACGAATCGTTCCCGTAAGGCTACAGACAGATAGTGTAATTTTTTTTTTCCATTTTATATTCCATTTTCTTGATTTTGGCCCAAGGAATGCACAACTAACGGATAAATTAAATTACCTGGTTGCGAGTGCGCAGAATCGTAGCAGTACATTTTAAGCTGGGAATCTCGTCTTTCAGTTGAAAGCATCCTTCCGTTCCTAAAGATTTAGATCTTCCTATCTCTCACTCACCTGGAACCCCCAACCGTTTGAGGAACACATGCAAAACAAATATACAGATGAGAATAAATCTCAGTGCGGGTTTTAGTTCCAGTACGCGGATCTTGGTACGAACCGGTAACGGAATTAATACCCTTATATTTAAAATTCTTTTGAGAGTTCAGTTTTCTTAATACACATACGTTCTTTTACCAAGGTTTCATATTTCGGAAAACCCTTTTTAATTAAATGTACATAAATCATTTTCCAAGCTTTTACAGAAATACATTTCAAAACTCCAAATGAACTTTAATACAAAACAATTTGAGATCCAATGAATTCCAATACCATAAGCATCAAGCAAACGGTTAAATTTTAGACATTTCTCAATATGCCATTATGCAACAGATTCAAAAGCATAACTATCAGTGGTTCAATACACTCAGGTTCTTACGGCCTATCAGAATCAGAATCAGAACAGAAAGAACCCTTCCCACACCTAGGTCCAACCCTAGGTACAGATCTTCAGAGGGAAATCCAGTAATTAAAGCGCTAATAATTCTGGCCGGACGGGTAGATCAGTCCCACTCCGGTGAGTGCCACAATTTATTATATTGTTATGCTATGCAGACTGAATAAGAATGGTCCGATTTAATTCAAGTCTGATTCTTCTTATCACAAAAGAAGATCATGCAATCAAGTCAGTTTACGGAAACCATCCCAGTCCTTTGATAAGTCTGACGGTCCAAATCAATTAACAAACGGATGTCAATGTCAGACTTATTGTATTTAACTGGTCAAAACGGACAGTTTGATTCAACATGCAGTTTATTATTTATTCAGGGTTTCTATTGCCTATATGCACAGGAGAATGCATTTTCAATGATTGATCGACATGCTATGCATAAATTTAAAAATACCGAAATCCGTGTTCTAACAAAGAAACCGCGTATCCGCACCTTCAGTCGTTACCCGCTCGCTCCGAATCCGTTCCTGTTTATAATTCATAGATCAAGTACCGTTAATATTTATTTAACGGGTTCCTTTAATCTGACGGTAAACCGTAACTAACAAGGTCTGGTAATGTAACGGTAACTAGACTGTTCAGTTTGGTTCCAAGTCCCATATTTAATTATTGTGTGATAATATCTAGTTAATTATATTTAGTTACTTCTCCAATCATCAGAATTAATATTGAATTACGTTTCCTAATATCGAAATCAGAATCAGAATCAAAGTCGGAAATCAGAAATCAGAAATAGCAGACAGAAAATTAGGAAACGTTTAAACTCAATACAATACACCAGAAATATAAATCAGAAAATTATTTGTTTATTTTGCGGGATCAGAAAGTCTGAATTAATTGCCACAGTATCCGTTCTTTATAGTGATCAGACTCAGAATCATCATTTCCCTAAAATCCATCCATCGAAGGTTAAGCTAATTACATTGTTTCCAAGTCATTTAGCCTAACTAATTATCAAGCTCAACAGAATCATTAACCCACTTAATTATTTTAATTAAGCTCTAACTTAATCCGAAAGCTTAATGGTTCTCTCTAAGACTACAATTTGTTTAATTATTTCAGCCCATCGAAATTAAATCCAGCACCAAAGTATAATCCAACGGAACAAAGAACTCAGCTCATCTTTTATTTTATTTCCGAAAATCTCAACTTTACCCAAATTACAAGCCCAACAGTACAAGCCCAGAAATCCAACGGCATCAATTGATACCCGATCCAACAAATCCTACTCAACAACTTCGCAGAAGCCCACAATAATATTATAAGTCCTTCCGATTCTCAACAAGACCCACAACATTTCATAAAACCATGCTATGTTTAAAACAAGCCCTCAACATTATTCGTTTAAGCCCTCAGAAACTTAATTTCCTTGCGTTTCATCCCTGAGCCAATTCCAACCCTCAACCGAAGCAACAGAAGCATGCCAGATCACAACTTAGCGTACCAAAAGCTGGTACAAGGTCTCCATTCATCTTATAATGCATGCTTCGTAATATCTGAGCATAAAATTTTATCAGAATACATCATATATGCACGGTCTAACAAGGAACATGTATTTGAAGGTCAGATTTAACCTAAATTAGCATGTATATAGAACAATTATATATGCCCACCTTTAAACAAACTTAAGTACTATAATTGTACATGCACTATTCCATATGTCATATTGAGAATACACCTTCATACCATCAGTCCTTCTAATATATATATATATCGTAATATATAGCTTACAGAAAATGAATGATGCTTAACTAAATGCATATAAGCATTACCCACAGACCCAAAGTAGTCATATGCTAGTACTACCCATATAATCACAAGTACAGATGCTGTCTATACCAACTGAATGCCATACTTATATGAAACCTATCCTGTGCCAGTTAGTAAATTTCTAATATTAAGAAAGGCACAGATAAAACAACTATATAACAGGTATTAACTAACCAACTCTGTATAACAAGAATGTGCTCATGATTACCTCTTTTCTATATTAATTAAAGCCTGGACAGACTAATATCAAATATAAAACTAACATGATATAACCATATTACATGTTACCTACACAGTATATTTCGTATCAGACTTTAGAAACTTATGCAATAATACACATAAATGCTAATATATTTATTGCCACTGCCTAATCTTTTCTATGCAGCTTATGTAGTATTAGCTATATTCTATACACATGAAATTCATAACCAAAGTTACCTCTGACACAGACCATGCCTCATTTTTGATGTGCAGACTATATGAACATACACCTCTATATATATATAAAAATACAGAACTTAGTTTTCAATATCACACCTGAACTTTAAAATATATTTGTCAGGAAAATCATTCCTTAAAAATCTATGCAAATGCTTATGCTTCTATACTATACAGATATGCACTTATCAATCCATATACATCTCAGTTTATAAACACATACCATTTATGTTTTCATGGCCCCACAATAGTCTTTCTCTCAACAGAAATCATATAAGCCTAAAGTTAACATCTAATTACCCAGACCCAAATATTCAGATACTCTTAAACATAGTTATATTAATATTGACATGAAATTTATGATATCAGATATATGTGCATATATACACCAATATGCTTCCTAAATATTTTTCCCCACAGTTCTCATTACAGTAAACTATAACCTCATATTAAAGCACATATATGCTTACTGTTATGTCCTATACTATAATATGCAATCCTATACTCATGCCTTCTTTATTCAGAATTCATTTACCAGATTATTATTCAGTTAAACAAGTATATTCCCATAGCTAATTACCCACTGTTCCAGAACTAACATTTCCCAAAACTAAGCAGAAATCACATTAGCTTCTAATTAATTATACTCACTTCTGAAATCAGTTACTACTATCCAGAACCATCGTAATTTCTGTTATCAGACTATGATTAACACAATAGAGATTCCAATTAAAATGGGCTTTGTTTCTTTTACAGAGCAGCTACTATTCTCAAGCAATCAACGAGCTACTCAGTTAACTAGCCATAGCTACACCATGTCCATTATCAAACTTAAAAGAGCAGAGATTATACCTTTCTCGATTGGTTCCTTCTAAATCGTTTCCAGCACTCAAATCAAAGCCACCGCAAAGTAAAACTCAACAAGACCAAGACAGCTCCAACCTCGACAGCTCCACTGCCCCGTTTTTCCCCTTCCTCTTCCTTCTCCACTGGTTGTCTTCACCAAACCCTAAATTGCCGTGCCCCCATTTATATAAACTTACCTGACTTGGGCAAGAGGAGAAGCAAGGGAACTACGTGGCAGTGGAGAAAAGCCAGCCACGTCGCCAATTTCGGCTTGTGGCGGTGAAATTTTACTCAAACAGAAAGAAGAAAAGATGGTTTCTTCCAGTTAGCACGAGGGACAAGCGTGAGGTGGCAGTGGATCAGAGGCCAGCCCAGAGGCAGCCGCATAGTTGGCCAATGTGAGAACGACAGAGAGAGAGTAAGAGGAGAAGCTCAAGAGAACTTCCCGAGAACAAACAAACGAAAGAGGAAAGCCAACTCGGCGAGCTCAGCGAGAGAGATGAGTTTCTCACTCTCTCTCTCTTGTCCTCTTTCATTAAAGATGGCCCAGATTGTTTGTGGCAGGAACCGTGTAGCTAATCAAGTAGCAAATAACTGACAACCCTTTTGTAATTTAACTATTTCCCTAATTAATCAAATCAGACCTATTCAGAAGTCAGATTAAAGTGGCAATTATACAGAAAAATTTTATAATTTACGAGGAACGTTTCTATGTCTTCAGATCAGAAATTTCCGCAAAATTTATTTATTTTCTTTATTTCTTAACCATACCGTTAATATAGTTTTATAAAAATCATTATCAGACCAATTGGGACTTGGTTTACCATACAACAGTCACAGTTGTTACAATATCGAGAATGGACACCTAATTAAATCACGTCATATCTCAATTTTAAATGTTCAAATGATCAATTCAAACCGTCTAATATGATCTCTTCAGTGAAATTTCCGCACAGACCAAATTTTACATTTTTTTTCAAAATTGCTCCAAATTGCTTTATTTTATTTTTTTTTATTAGCTCCAAATAGCTTTATATTGCTCAAGAGAAATCGTTTATGAGAATGGCATAATTTAATGTCGTCTTTAATTGAGGCAGGGTCCTTGTCTCATTTAATTGTATTCTGTTTAGGTAAGTAATTTGGGCGTGGCTTTAGGTGCACAAGTTTGATAAGATTGTCATTTTTCACGCTTTAGCCTTTTAGGCTATGCTCCAGAAGGAGGTAGCGGAAGTGATGGAATAGAAGGGTAAAGAATATGGCCTGCTCCAGATTTCATTATGGGATGAGACAGTGGGAAAGAGGATTAAGAAAGTAGGACATCGGGAACCAAATTGTGTCCCCCGATTTTGGGGTGTACACAGTGGAAATGAGGAAACTCATTTTTATTCCAACATTACCCTTGAACTTTCTTTCTATCACATCGGACCCCACTAAAAATTATACTCTGTTCCTGTCCCAAACTAGGATAATATAGTCATTTTGTGTATTAAAATGAGGTGTCAAAAGTTAACACCCATTTCCACTGTTTAAAACCTGGAGCAAGATGAGAACTTTTTTCTACCATCCCTTCAACTTCCATTCTATTCTATTCCCTTCCACTACCTTCTAGCAAAATTGTGGAGCGAAGCCTTAGGTACGCAAATTTTGGGCCGAAGATATTATCTATCGGCTCCATTTCCACATGAACCACATTAAAAATTTTAAATAGGGAAAATCGGATATAAACCCCTCTAATCCTCTCTATTCAGACACAAACCCCTTTAATCTTCAAAATCGGATATAAACCCCTCTAATTTGATTTTATTTGGATATAAATCCTTTTCATTATTTTTAATCATATTTTAAACAAAAAAAATCAAATATAACTGCTATGACTATTATACCCTAACCTGACCACCCAGACGCCTAACCTGCTCGCATTTTCTTTTCTCACTCTTTCTTTGCGTGACTCACTTCATTTCATTTCATTTCATTTCTTCTTCTCAAAAAAAAAAAAGACTCACTTCATTTCATCTCCAGTGAGTACGTAACTTTCAAGTTTGTTTTTGCAAAGTTATATGCCTCGCATATAAATTATTCTTAATTTATATAGGAACTATACTTGTATACTTGTATGACAATTGCTCACTTTCACATGTGCACACAAAATTCAAAGTAAATGACAAATAAATAAGTTCTTAATTTGACAAAACTAATCTGAAGCAACTCTACTATCAAGGTACCACTATAAAATTAGACGCCTTTTCATTGAATTTTTTTCATTCTCATTGATAGAACCAGTCACAAAGCACTCGAACTTGTTGTTTTCATCAAAATGAATTTAGTACGATTAAGAATAGTTTTGAAAAAGGAGTTGCTCACAATGATTCTGACAAGGTTCGGGTCATGTGCCAGAACAACACTCTAAAGATCTGTGCTAATCACCGGCCAAAGTGGCATCCAAATCTGATCTCTATGTGAAAGCAATTTCTGATGGGATTCTTCACCAATCAATAAAGCTATATTTTGAGAAACTTACTCAATAATCAAGGTGAGAAATAACCATCGTTGAATTCTCGTCTCCTTTATTTGACAGCAAAATAGATAGAGAAAGACAGATAAGAAGGGAAAAGAGAGAAAATGAGTATCTATGAATCGCATGAGAGGATTCTTTCCTTATAGATTTGGAAAGAGAAAGGCAAAATCACTTATTCAGAAGATGAATCGCTGGAGGAGATATGAAGCGGAAAAATAAATAGTTGTTGCCCAGAATGCGTAGGTAATTAGGGGTATAATAGTCATGATAGTAATATATTAATTTTCTTTGTTTAAAGTATGATTAAAAATAATGAAAAGGACTTATGTCCAAACAAATTCAAATTAGAGGGTTTATATCCGATTTCAAAGATTAGAGAGATTTATATCTGAATAGAGGAGATTAGAGGGTTTATATCCGATTTTCCCTTTTAAATATTATTTAGTGTAATGGACTAATGGTACGTCTATGTGCTCTTCTCCTCCTGAGCGGACGAAACGAGTCTTTTGCTCGGACTGATTTTTTTATTTTTCGAAGTTGTTTGTTCGGACAGATTCTCACCTCTTTTGTCGTTTGACGATTGCCATCAGATCCTCCAGAAAAAAAAAAGAGTCGAAATTAAAAATAATTTCACTACCGGTAATACAAATTATTAATTAAGGATATGTTTGGTTCGCTTCACGGAACAGTTGTTCGGGAACAAAGTTTGTTTGTGCGAACCAAACAATTCGCGAACAGGGCGAACATGTTGTTCGTGGCCTTGTTCCCATGGAACTACGAACAGGAAAAATCACGAACAAGATTTAACCATTGTTTCTTGTTCATACTTGTTCCCACTAACTGCCAAACACACCCTAAAACAAAAACACAATTGCGAACCTTTGCTTGTGCTCCATAACAGAACTACAGAATAGAGGAGGGGGAGAGTAGGCAAGAGGAGATTCAGATTAGGGATGACGGATGAGCCTCGTCCAAAATCGGAAATTAGAGATCGAAAATAAAGTTTGTTTTGATCTGTGTCTTATCTCACTTCATCTTATCTCCTCTTATTTCGTCTCATTTTCATCTTCGTTGTGAACATGGGCGAGTCTACGTAGAAAGAATAGGCTGCTATTATTGTCATCCATACTTTTTTCCCAATAAAAATTTATATATATACTTTTATTGTTATATGGACAACTTTGTTAAGAAAAACACTATTTTAATCCATAAAATTGCAAATATAATTCTATTGTTGACTCGCATACTAAAAAAATTTTAAATTTTTATATGATAATTCTATCGATATTGGTAAAAAGCTGCTAATTTAATTTTTATTTATTTGAGTGACTCCATTAAAAATTTTTCTAGCTTCGCCCTTAATTGTGGAATGAGTAAATTCGCATCGGACAGCTTGATAAATGATAACTCGCTTCGTCTCTCCTAACCTTCTCTCCGCCGTCTCGTTATGGAGCAAAGTCTTAAGACTTGAGGAATGTTATTCACATATTAAATTTTGGGTACTTCAAATGCTGAAACGCTTACAACGTGCGTATTTGACTTATTTGGTAAATTTATATATTTACCTACTTTGAAAAATATTATTGATGGATAGATAGTAATTTTTCATTACCAAGTTAATCATGTTCATAAGAAAATCTTACTCAACAGTCAACATGTTACACGCCGTCGATATTCTTACCTTGTAAGTTGTAATTGTCAGAGCATGAAAAATGGACCTGACCTCTGATGGGGCAAACTTGAGTTGAAAGCATTTGTCAAGATTAAAAATAAAATAAAATAACGCCGCATGAAAAATGAGGTCCCCATCACCCCATCAGAGAAAAAAAAGGAAGTCAAAGCGCAGCGACTGGACTTTGTCCCAAAGAAGTATTATGGTTTATGGACACCCACTTTGATCGGCCACGGTTCATCCGTACCAAATCAAAGTCAAATTACAGATTGGATCCACTGGTTGTGCAGCTTGTGCATTAAAGTACTTCCCATTTCAAATTGATTGATCCTTATGTGGTCAAAAGTTTTCTAAATAATCAAAATTATTCCACAAAGATTTTGCTTACAATTAAAATGTATTGTATTTTATATAAAAATGTTCCGTTTCAACACAGCCGATTCAAATTAAATAATTTATCTACGAATTAAAGTACCGTTAGAAGTCATTTTTTATATTTAATTATTATGCTACTTTTTTTTTTTAAATTACGAAGAAAGCAATTAAACTAAAACGCATATTTTTTTACCAACATTTCATTTTAGAAAAGAATACGAGTGTACGACATAACTCAAAGGAATGCAACTACTAACTAGCATTGAAAGAGTACGACATACAGCTGATGTTGTAAAGCGCAAGTAAAAGAAAAAAAAAATCCTAACACAGACGGAGAAAAATAAGGTGGCAACTCCTGAGTCCTAACACTTGGCAACCTCTGCGGATGACAAGACATAGGGGAAATTAGGTGTCAACTATCAAGCATGTTTCGTTCTTCAAAAATATATTCAGCTATACAACGGATAATTCATTAAAAACAAATATATACATTTCTTTGTTCTCAGTTACTAGAACTTAATAATTACAAGCTTTACGAATAAAGTATACGTATTTGTTCACTGTACCGGCGTGAGAATGTATATACCAAAAAAATAATAGTAAGATTCCCAACAAAAATAAAAGAACTGATGTTAAGGAAAATTCAGAGAACTTAGCCACACCGAACCAGAACCACCGAACCGGAACCGAATCCTCTGGACTTCTTTAGAAGAAGTCCAGTGGTCTTCTTTGATCCGAGCCGTCCGATTTGATCAGAACGGTTGAATTTTTTCGGGCCTATCAATCTGGTACTATTCACGGGGCTCCCTTATAGCCGTTGAGATTAAATCAGACGGCTCTGATTTAAGGAAGACCACCGAAGACCACCCAAACCGCAGTCCAGAGGATGCGGATTCCCACCGAACCACCGACCCACAACTTTTTACGGTTTTACCCCTCCCAATTTTCTAGGAAAAACAATTCAGAAAAGAAAAGAAGAGGAAAGACATTAAGAAAGGGAAGCGGTCAAAGAGACAAAACTCACCGACCTTGTAACGATTTTCTATTGCACAACCCAAGGAAACACTTACTTTCTAACTCTCAACTTGCCAAACTTACAAATATATCGCCGCATAAGATCTAAAAGAATATGTGCAGCTCTCCTTCACGGGCCACCTTTGTTATTCTTAATGAACCTGGTCTTTACCAAATACACGCACTTTTCCTTAAGAGGGAGGTGAGAGAATCTTATGTTTCTTGCACCACTCATGAACATGGTTCATTTCTTAAAACAATTTCACTGCTCTTCCTCACGCGTCCCATATTCTTTTCCCCTCCTCGGTTCCTTCCATTTTTCCACTAAAGATCACATCGTATTCTACGATTGTCTACTCCACAACACGTGTCATATTTTAATTCGTTACCTTCCTTTCTAGTCGAAATCAACGATCAAGTTAAAAATATGTAAAAAAATCTCAAGTACGAAAGAATAAACTCCTTCATCGTTGTGTTTTAAAAGTGAAGAAACAGAACGAGCCCTTATAAATATCAACCTCTCTTTCATTTTCCCTTCCAAAGTTCCACTGAAACACATTACAAATTTACAATCTCTCCTCTTCACTATTTCAACAAGCCTCGCAATTTCACTCCCCAAATCTCCTCTCTCTTCACTCCTTTCAAACAATCAAGCTCTGGAATCAACTATGGTGAGGTACATGGAGTTGCTAGACATGGGGGTGAGAATAGCAGCGAGGTTCCATTCGCACTGTCCTCAGACTGCGCGCATGTACTACAAGCCTCCTTCCACCTCCACCCAGGACGCCTCCAGTGGCTTCTCTAACGAAGAGGATCGGAATCACCAGTATGGGATGCCTCGGGTTGGAGCTGTTCCTTCTGAAATTGTTCTTTATGCTTTGTGATCCATGTCTTTTTCTTAATTTGAAAGATAGTCTAGACAGAGAAGAAATTAGATATAGTAGAGATAATAGGAAAATTTATAGAATGAGAGGAAAGAATGCTGGAGAGGGTAGTATTAGATTCGCTCTCTGGTCCTCTTGTGAAAGACAATTTAGAGGAAAAGTCGATTTTTTTTTTTTTGGTTTGGAAATTGTATGGTTCTAATTTTCTTTTGTTTATTGTTGTATTTTCTAGGCACAGTGCAAGAATTTGTTTTATCATAACTGGTATCATGTCATGTGCGTGATTATTAATTGGAGCTCAGTCTTTGATTATGAGAAAAGAGTCCATATATTTGTTTTTTTTTTTCAAATTCAGAAAAGAGTCCATGTCATCTATTAATACTGCTTCTAGATTCAAATTCAGACCATGATGTATGCAAATTCGGAGTTTAGGTTCCAATTTTTATTTTTTATTTTTTGGGAGAAAGGTGGGAGCACCACCCAGTTTGATTTTTCAAAAGTACGAAAGTTTAGGTTCCAATTCCTACTTAATTATTCGTGGTCCTTTATATTATGCAATATTTATGTTTATTCTGAAATAAATTACTGCCAATACTCTCCCAGCTTCTTTATTTTTTTTCTTGTTTATTGCTATTCATTGGTTTTTTAAGAATTTATGCCAGCTTTAAATTTGGTTAAGTTGGTAACGAGCTGTTTCATTAGTTACAGGCTACAGCGACAGATGAAAGATAGAAAATTAGGCGCATTTAATAAAGCTAAATTGGGAAAAATGTAAAAGACAACTGAAAGAAAAAGGAGCAACCCTCCAAGATATCGATATGTTTGGCATCAGAGGTACAGAAATATAAATTTAAGTAATGCAGGATACTGTTCGACTGAGTGCTTGAACCGTAAGATCTTCATAATATTTGTCATTCATGAATCGTGAGACGATTTAATCACACGATTGAGGATATTTGTGCTTTGTTCATGTCAGAAGTTTGCCACACCATTTAACAAATAGATCTGTAACAGAAAATCGTCACAATCTATTCAACGGTCATGAAGGAATATTCGTAAAATATTCGACCGCACAGGCTTTGTGATGTCTTTATCAGATGTTTATTAGGTATGGAGTTATGGACGGCGCCGATCGCCCTTTGTTCGTTTGCAATGTTATGAGAGCGTTGGGACGGAACCTAACATGTAACTTTTTTGTACGTGTTTCTGCGCTGTGGGAACGCGTCAATGCTAGGTCGAATACAGCTTCGTTTCCGACAATAATAGCTTTACAATACAATGTTCTCATTTTTTTTTTTCTTCAATTGAATGTATTTATATCAATTAAAACGATAAAATTTTGATTACAAAATATCATTTCATTGTTGATCCATATTTGGTACAAATCATACTTTGCATATTATTATGAAAAATTTATTCCTGACTTCCATTGAAATTTTCTGTGGCTCCGCCAATGCTAACTATTCATTTATTTCTTATTCTTTATATGTAAAAATCTTCTGAGCTATAACAAACAAATCATTTCTCATAAAAAAGTCCTTTTTCTATTATTCCATCTGAATAATTTAAAATTTTCTATTGGGCAACTTGGAAATGAATAGTGTAATTTAAATTTCATATAAAAAAAAAAAAATCAGATACAGTCTCACCATATATATTTTATTTTCATTGTTTATCAATTTTCTAATGTGTCAAAAAAAATAATTTAATAAATTCGTTTTACATCTACTAAAATGTTACTGTGATCCGAAATGTCAATAAGAGGCGCAAAATATGGTGCGTCGTTGAATGTTGAAACAACTCAGATCCTATCCATCTTCTATTTTGCAATTCGGTGCGCTAAAAAAGGATTTAATTAAAACAAGCTTAACCCTACTACAGCACTTCTGGGTAATATAGAAAAATAGAACAGAAATCTCTTACTCAAAAAGCATTCTTACCCCTAAAAGATCATTGTTAACAAACTTTATTAAAACTACTTTCATACCCCTAAAAGAGCATTCTTACCGATGTAATTCGATCTTTTTCCTCAAAAAAATAAAAATAAAAATAAAAACACTTAAATAAACTGATTTCAATACAGATTGGTCCATAAATTATGACTGATAAATGAGTAATTTGACCGTGCCTTCATCTCTCATGCACGGGTTTTGAAAGTGTGGTGAATAAGAATAGAATAGCTTGTTTAACGACAACGTTGATGAATAAAAAATGGTGAAGAATTGCTTATTCATTAATTTAGAGATATTGTTTGGATGATTAGTTAAGAATAAAAACAAAAACAAGGTTCATGGATGCTTAGTTTCATGTTCGTTTCATGCTAGTTTTAAAAAAATGTCGGAACAAGCAATTCGGCTTGTTCTCAAGAGTGTTTGGCACCACCAACATTTAGCAATTTCGAATAAGAGCTTATTCCAAGGGTTCCAAACAAAAAAAAAAAAAAAAAACTGTTGGAAATAAAAACAACAGATCATATATTTGCTTCCATATTTACAAGCATGAATTAAATTTGCAGTCTTGGAAGTGCAACATAAATAATAAATGGTAAGTGACTTCACTGTTGCTCTATAGATGATGTGTTTAATTTTCGCTAGAATTGAAAGATGTATACATTTCAAAAAGATAAAGAGATAAACTTTGTACATTTAGAGGGCTGTTTCATTTTTTTTTTTTTCCGAAGAGAGTTTTGAATTTGGTTGATCATTCATCAAGAAGCTTCTGACAGATCATCAAGAGAGTTCTAAAGTGCATGAACCAACAGTCCGGTTACAATTAGTAACCTAATTTGGTCCATACCAAATGGGAGTCCCTTTGGGCTTCGAACTAATTGGACTATCTTTATCCAATAATTGTGGGCTTCAATCTCTTCAATTATTTTCGTATTTTGATGAGCGAAAGTCGGCCTGTAGGCAGGATCTTGCGTGGGCTTCAATTCTCAGTTGAAAGAGAGTATAGGAAAATTGAGAGAGTAAGCTGAAATGAGAATGGAGAGGACACGTAACATAATTATCACTTCAAAACAGAAAATGATACTATTATGATTTTTATGTTTTTTTTTTGTGTTTGTTTTTTAAGAGCAAACAGAACGCTAGGTACTTTTGTCTTTTGTAGAATAACTAGCGGATTTGGTCATCGTAGCTTCGCCGCGACTAGCTCTCATAACGTTTTTTTTGTAAATGTATTTTGCTAAGTAATATGAAGCATGATTTAAAATATTATAGACTACTAAAGAATGTGCCTAACCTTTTCTTTTTCCTTTTTATTATTTCTTTTTTGTGATAAAAATCTAAGAGATGAAGCAATAAGCTCACGATGACCAAAAAAACCAAAACGAATATCAGAGGCATAGAAATATATGAAAGAACATAAAATAAAATAAACATGACTAAGGCATAGAACATTAGAGTTAAGAGGCACTTGCGAGGAGCTAGCACAAAGGAAAAATGAAAATAAAGAGATACAAGCCTAGGCACTCATTCTAACTTAAGCCTGGGCGCTAGACCGCTAACTAATAAGCCTTTAAGTTGCTCAGTTTTCTTCTTCTTTTGCTCCTCATGCTTCTTTTTCGTCTTCTTCGCCTCGGCTTTCTGCTTGGCGAGTTGGGAGTCTCAGTTTTGACATGTGTTGTTGGCTGTTGCCATTGTGTTGTGCCTCTTCGTTCATCGCCGCAATAGAGTTCTTGTCGTGGTGTAAGAACTTATTGCAACGTGGGCAAATCATAGGATCTGTTTTTTTTTTTTGTTCTTACTGCCACTGGTGCTAGCCATGGTGGTATGGGCTGCGTTTGTTTAGGGATGATGGATGAAGCTCGTTCCAAAATCGAGAATTAAAGATCGAAATAAAGTTTGTTTCGATCTGTGTCTTATCTCGCTTATTCTTATTCCCTTTTACTTTATCTCATCTTCATCTTCGTTATGGAGTGAGTAAACTCGCATCAGACATCTTGATAATTAACATTCTCTCCATTTCGCCTCCGCTAATATTTTCTTCACCTTCTCGTTATGGAGCAAAGTCTTGGACTTTGCCGAATGTTATTCACATATATTTGCTTTGAAAATACTATTGAAGGATTGATAGTAATTATATACATCTTTCTCCATCGGTGTATATTTATTACTTTGCCATCTCTGAACAACAAGAAGTTGACAACTCACATGGTTGCCTTGTTGGAATTTTTTTTATGTGGTCTATATTATTAATTGTGAACCAAGTTCATTTAAATTAAATTAATTATTAAAGGGTGCATCATTATTTTGATGGAAAATTCTGATGTCCACATTCAATGTATTGATCCTAAGGGTTGCCTTAGAATATATTATAAATACTCATTCTCTATTATGTCTAAGTAAGTTGGTTCATTTTCTGCCATACAAACACTAAAGAAAAGATAAATGAGTTGAGAAAACGCCTAGAGAAGCCCATCATGATGTCTAAGGAAAACCGTTGAAGATCGGTACTTACGCTTCCGCCTAACGCCTAACGATTTCTGCTCTTCAATTTGTAAGTTTTATACTCATGTTTTTATTATTTTATATGATTTACGGATCCTGTGAATCGTGTTATTATTTTCTAAACACGCTAATTATATTACGTCTTTCATTTGGTATCAGAGCAGATCGTAAATTCATATACAATTGCAAACTTATTTTTTTTTAGTATGCGAATTTTTTCTCATGATCATTCATGATTGTCTTTTTCTAATTTATTAAGTTCATGAATTTCGGATTGTGAGCATTTTTCATGATTATTAAGTTCGTAAAGGAAATTTTGCGACCATGAAATAGGGGCCGTTTTTAATTGAACTCGTTTGGTTTTATTTTAGTCGAATGACTATATAATGAAACTTAGTTGGAATTTAGTCGTTTATGAATCCAAGATTAGATACGTTAATTGTTTTATTTCTCTTCTGTATGCATAACGCAATGGCCCCACTTAATTTGTCATCCCTTTATTTGGTTTTTTAAACCATTGACGTTGGGTACCGGTGTATCGTAGGTAGGATTAATGTTTAGTTCTCCATTTAATTATAATTTCACTTATTAAATGGAATTTTAGTTTATTGTCCGGATATAATGTAAGAAATATTTTTCATGTTCCATTTGAATGATGAATTGAGAACTATGTTTGCATTAGTTAAACACATAAAAGATACGTTTATACATACGAAAACCTTTTAGTTTAAGTTCCATTTAATATTTCTGTTAAGCATTTAAATGGATCCATTAATGGAATTGTCTGGACATAATGTATTAATTAATTTCATTTAATTATGTTTTAATAAAATTTCATCATTCAAATGAATGAATTAGATGCACACTTATTATTCGCATCCTTTTGAATGAGTCAGATGCGAATTCATTCTTCGCATCCTTTCGGAAAATATTCACATTATGTTTACCAAGTGAAAACGCTAATAAATATTTCTCAATTTAATGTTCTATATATTGTATATGTAATTTAAAACCGTATATGATTTTACTTACGGTTTTTGTATATAATATTTTGATAGATTTGTGGTTTGGTAATTCACCAACAATTAATACAAAGAATTTTTGTTTCAGTCTTGTATCGAAATCCATGAGTTCATTTTCATTGGCTTGTACGCGGCTAATTTAGACATGCTAACTTAAGGGAGATCAATTTTTATTTTACGCATGCTAAATTATATACATGGCTATAATTTTGAATATGTCCCACTGTTGTTTTATTTACTTTTCCTGGCCGTGTTATCTTTGTTGGAGTTATGTCCTAGAAGTCAATATTTAATGACTTATTTTCTTAGTTTATGTTAATGATGATATTTGATCATTTGTTCCTAGAGTTTATTATTGACAGATCATTCAGGTTGAGGATCTGAATTGTAGATCTCTGTGGATCATTCATTAGAATGACAATAATAAATCTAAATCGTCCATAATCTTGATAATTAACAAGGAACATTAATTATCATAAAAGATTAGTATGCAAGTTAAGTGATGATTAAGTTCTACAAATCATAGGTAAGGAGTTACGAACTTAATTGCATATGTGTATGTTATTGGAACATAGTACAGGACTTGACCCAATGAAATAAACATATGGATTGTGTTATGTGTCATTGTTTATTTCATATGAGTTTGATTCTAAGTTTGAGATGTTCACCTTTTCCACATGAGGATAGATTCAATAAATATCGTCTAACGTTGATTCCTGATAAAGGCTGCTATAAGGACTTTATTTATGTTCTCTTGAATTGTGCGGGGAAAAGTTGTTCATCAAGAAAATCGTATGTCCCTCATTAGTATACCTAGTGAGTGATGATATCTGTTTGGGCCCCTTGATGGAGTTGAATTGTTTGCTAGCAACTTGTACAATTAACTCTATATCAAGAAATGTATAATCTGCAAGAATGACACATTCCTATCTTGGATTATACAAAGATATCGTGTGACATAAGAATCAAACAAAGAAATACTTTTATTTCTTATGCAGGATTGAGATATTGTAACGGTACATTATTTATACGAATTGGGAATCATAACGTGTTGCTAGATACCGCTTATGATTATTGGAAATAAATAACGATTTATTTCCATGGCCAACATAGTATAAATCCTCAAATAGGGTCGCACAAATAGGATTCTAACCACTTGGTGCATTTATTGTTTATTCACAATAATGTGTATTGTGAAATATGATAAGTTAATTAATTAATTATATACCGTTATGAACCGTTATAATTAATTAAATTAAAAGGATCATATGGAAACAATTTAATGCATTAGCTAATCATAGATTAATTATTAATGAGTTAATAATTAATTATGTTCAACTTACTTTAATTAGTTTGAGCTAATTGGGCTTCTATTTAATTGGTTAATTAAGGGCCCGATTTAAGGAAGAATAAAGAGAATTAAAAGGGATTCATTAATTGGTGAATTAATGAATAAAGGCCTTTTATTAAGATGGCCCAAGAAAGCCCATTAGGTGGCCTCTTAGGGTGGATGGCATACTTGTAAATAGTATGGAAGGTGGATGAGAGTTGTTGGCTATATAAAGGGGTCTCCAAGAGGAAACCCTAGCCGTCATTCTCTCCCATCCCATGCGCCTCCTAGCTGCCCCTCTTTTCTCTCTTCCAAGCTCATGTGTTGAGCACCCCACCTCTTTTCCTCTCCATTAAATAGTTAAGTAGAGAAGCAAGGTGATTAGCAAGAGGTTCAAGAGAACTAGCATTCTCTTTGAGCTTGGTGGTGGGTCCTTGGTGGGCTAGAGGCGACTATTGGTGGTGGAGGAGGCGGAGCACGTACGTCACCGACTCCTATGCATTGGATCTAACCTCCTTGATACGATTCAAGGAGAGGTAATGGTTCAATCCCTTTTCTCATGATGTGTGATTGCTTTCGCACTAGATCTTTGTCTTGCTTGTTGTTTAATGGAGATTAATTAGTTGTAATTGATCCAAAAATTAAAAATGAGCATTTCCTAACAGTGGTATCAGAGCTATGGTCGTGCTTAAAGTTTTTCACACTTAATTAAGTGAGAAATTCGTAATTAATTAAGTTAATTAGTGATGTGCATGCTTGCTGGTTCTGGAAAAGCTGTTTTTCTGTCTTGTTGCTTGGTTTTCGTGGTGTAAAGCTCTCTGAAATTTTTTCCTTCTTAATGGAGGTTGTAGCCCTTTGAGTTGTGATTATTTTCCCACTGGAATCATTGAAATTCGATTTAAAATGGATTTTTAGTGATTTAAACGGTAACGGTGCGCAGACCCGTTATTCTACTGCACAGTTCTGTTGTTGTGGCTGGTATCAAATAAGTTTGTATACAAAGTACCTGTAATTTTTAGATAAGATTAATCTAAACTTGATTCTCTTTCTAGATATGTAAATTTTGTTGCATATTTCGGATTTTATGTGGGCGTTCAAGGGTGAAAAGCGATGAAGTTGTCAGATCTGTTTTTTCAAACAAATTGATTGTTTTGAAAAACTGTACTTATTGAAAAACTTTTATAGAAAAGTATTGAAATGAAAATGTTCTACTTTAAGTCTGGAATCTATGAAAATTAATTTCATAGATTTTCATTGAGATTTGATACCTCAACCGAGTGAAACCTTTTTGGTCGACGGTCTGTTACAGAACAGGATACCTTGCTTAAATGCTTGTTATCTCGTTGATCTTGAATATAACTTGTGGTTTTTCTTTTCATGGAATGATAGCCTATTGTACGTAGTATTTTTCTATGTAAATTGTTTGCTGGAAAAATATCAAGGGGATGATCAATCAGACCAAAAGATTGAGACCAATAACAGAATTTTCTCTAACGGTGCTTCTTGCACAATCTGAGGATTTGTCTTTTTTGGTTCTCCCTGATGGTAACTGATCTCTTCTTGAGATTTTTACAGATAATCACAATCTTTGTAAGGAGTTCTCTGAATTTATTTCGGATTTTTTGGAGACCGAATTATTTTGAATTTTTCGGGCCCCGAATTTCGTATTTTAATTAGTTAAAATAGTTTCTAATTAATCAATTTATTGAAAGGTTAATTAGAAGACTCCTTAAATACCCTCCTTTCTGTTTTGATTATTGAATTTAATTTTAAAAGGGGCTTAAACAATTAGTTGTTAAGGTTGAGCCTTCTTTGCATTCGAAAAACTTGAGCAACAAGTATGCACAAAGATTCTAATTAATGAAATTAATTAAGAGCAAGTGAATTATGTATATTGTATATATGCTAACTTTGTTTTGTAGGAGGATGTGGGTTTGATATGGCTCAAGATGTCAATGCCTTGTGTGTTGTAAAATGTTGTGAATGCATGTGATTGCTTGTAATGTGGCCTAAGGTGCCTTGATAATTAATTGGTTAATTCTTGATGTAACTTGTGAGGCTTGCATGCCCCTAAGGCCTAGGCGGGGTTTTAGGATTTTATCACATGTATTTATTTCCCGTAATTATTAGATAGGATCTTAGTAATTAGTGGGAGGGTTTGATTAGATTAGTCTCGTTACATGGAGATGCGACGAAGACTAATGCAAGCGGGAGCCATACAAACCCACGGCAATATTTGAGATGCTTATGTTATGTGATTGTTTGTGCATGCCTTGAATTGTCATAGGTAGGTATGGGTGTATGCTTACACGACCACCAAGCAAGAGTCACATATTATTTGTCCCAAACTAAATTGATTAAGTCGACCGCCTTCCTTCTCTCTATCCCCCTCACGTCAATTGCCAATCATGGCGCGGTCCGCCATAGCGGACGTTATGGTTGTCAACCTTGATAGTCGGGGTACAAATGAAAAGATTTGTTAGGAGCAAATAGAGAGAGGTTGCTTATCGATGGACCCAACAAGTTTTCTTGGACATCGGGGCGAAGTTTGTAAATATACTTAGATATTCACAAACCAAGAATCATATGGTTGATATGATTGGTTAGAGAACCTACCTTGTCTAGTTAAGTAGGGTGTCGTGCCATAGCAGGCTCTACTTGACGAAAATGAGGATCTTGGAATCCATTACATTTAGGGACATTAATTAAATGTAGTGGGAGTTTTGTTTATCATTCCATAAACAAAACATTGCATAAACTAAATGACCTTAAATTGAAATTGTTATAGATATTAAATATGTTAATTTCGTTGCGATCAATCTTTGGAAAACGACAAGCTCGTTTCTAAGGTATTTACTTGGAGAAGAAATACCGGTTTCTAAGACATGTTCTTGGAAATGAGAAACTTGAGCAAGTTTTAATCCCAAAAACGTTCCTCGACTTTCCAAACAATAGCTTCGCTATGATTGATTAGTTTCGAAGAAAATTATTCAATAAAGCGAATGCTTATATCCTTTTAGAAGTTCTAGACCTTTGAATTGGAGAATTCATAAGGACTATACTAAGACTTCTACACTCTCATCCATTTACTCAAGAAGACGTTCTTAGAGAAAGTAAAGATAGACTCAATCATTTATGATCGAGTAATGGAATGTGAGTTAACCAAGAGACTCTTCTTATAAGAAGATAAATGTTTCATTAGCTTGCGAACCGAAAGATTTGAGTAGCTAATTGACAACTAGAGATATTAAGATCTCCAATATCAAGGATTGTTGATATTGTCATACAATCTCTTTCTATGGATAAAGGATATATTGTTCGCACACTTGTTAGTGCTGAAAGTAATTGGTTAAGTATTAAAGGAATACTTCACCAAGATATGAGTTGAATCTTTGAGACCCTTACTAGTGACCGTGTGTCACATGAGATGTTTCATTTGCCATTTATGGGAGGCATTTGAAAGGTTGTCCGAAATGCCATGATGTTCTAAACCTTAAGATATTTATCGTTCAAATTATCTCGCTATCTCTAATTCACACTAGTAATTAGGTGCTAGTTCATGTGCTCGCATTTAACGAAATGTATAGGCAATGATGAATAAGAGAAAGTTTGAGATAAGTAAAGTAAACTCCGTTTTGGAAATGGCTTATACGTCTAAGCCGCCACCATTGAATACGTAGAGTTATCTTTATTAAATAAAGAGTTTGTTTAGGAATTTGAGGTTGTATACCTTATTCCAAACATCTCATAAAATCTTATCTCTGTTTCATATTTGATGATGGATGATCATGTTTTGTAATAGAGAAATATTGTTCTCTTATTGTTATAAATTTGTGTATAAGATTTCATGCATCTTAATTGAATTTGCTTGAAATAGATAAACAAATTTTGAATGACAAATATATGTAAGACTTCACATAAAGTATTTGACTATTATGTAAAATAGTTGCTTAGTCGAATATAAACAAGAATCGCATTATGAGAGTCTACGTAACGTGGAGCTCGTAAATCAATTTGATTGCAAATCAATTGAAATTCATGCGAATCGTGTTTGTTAAAAGACAAAAGCGCCTTTGACCTACGAAGGTTTAAAGGACAAGTGACTTGATTAAAAACTAATACATATTGATGTATATAGATCAAAAGCACTTGTGCAATTGAAAGGTTGTTGACACTTTACCACTTGACCAACGATCATTGTAGATATTAACGTATCTATTTGATATGGTATAAGTATGAATCTTTTGACAAGGTCAAAAGAATTTCAAGAGTAAAGTTGAAAAAACTATTCAATAAAAGCAAAAGTCTTAAGATGGATCATGGTAAATAGTTAAGTCATATAGTTTGATATATTGCCTATAGAGTATGAAAGACGTTTCACTACTCGCTCCATGAGGTACATTGAAAAATGTATCTAAGGATGAAGGTATCGAACATTGTTTGATATAGTTCGATCGGTAATAAATCAAATTGACTTGTTCGACTCATGTATGGGATTTATGTTTGAGGACAACATTGTTTACACTGAATAAAAAAATTCCATCGAAGTCTATTGAGAAAGATATCTTACGAGATTCGATCTCTAGGTATATTGTTTCTCAAGATTTGGTGTTGAGAAGCTTATTTCAAGGTTCTATTGATTGATAAGCTTGGACCCAAATAAGACGCTTATTATTTTGTAGGATATCTTGAATTATCCAAAAGGTACTACTTCTATGAACATGATAAGAACAAGGTAGTTGTTGCTCATCATAACGTAATCTTAAAGAATGATTTTCTCAAGAAGAAGTAGTGGGAGTAAAGGGAGCATTAAAGGAGTTTATGCGTCACTACAAAGAAGTACCTTTATAGGAAAATTGTCACTCCATACATGGTGCTTAGTGGGAGTTGAGCGGAACTTAACTCACAAGCGGTTGTGAAAGGAAGAAGTTTATAAGCACGCTCGCTTCTAAAGAGTACTCAAACATCTCACGAATGGATGATGTTAGAGAAACTCGTGCAGTACATCAGGATCAAGAACTTATTCTACAAGATGTTGTAGAAGTAGTTTATTGACCTCAAGCACCAATCCTACAAAGATCAACGAGAGTGAATTGCCTAAACTGAAAAGTACATAGGTTTCACAACATCCTCATACTTGACATATGAGGATCCGTTGATAAATAAAGAAGCAATGGAAAGACCCGATTCCACAAGTATGGTTTGAATCTATATGATCTTTAAGTGCAATCCATATATATAACAACAAGGTATAGACCTTGATTGATGTTCATGAAGGAGCAATCCATCTAGAACATATAGATCTTTAAAAGGAAAGATAGATATGGATAGCAAGTCGACTCTGTACAAAGCACAATTTCATGATTGATGCTATGTCTAAGTCGATAACAAGTTGACCATGTACAAAGCACGGCTTCTCGCTTGTAGCTATGTATAAGTCAATAAAGATCATTCTAGCAATAGTTATATTTCGTATATATAGATATATGGAAAGATACATCAAAACCGCCTTCTTCGATTGAATGAAGGAAGTTGTTGTGTATTTGACACAAACCAAGGATTTGTTGTATTGTTGGAAACATATATATGCTTCAATGATCCATTAATGGATTGAAGCAAGTACTGTGGAAATTGGAATAAACATTTTGACAAGGAAGTCAAGGAGTTGCACTTCGTCAAAAGTATCTTATATAGACAAGATATTCAGTGGGAGCATGATTGTGTTACATGTATTGTACAAGATACAAGACATTAATTGGGAATAACATTAAGAAAAATGAATATTGTCAAGATCTCATTGGAGAATGTTTTCTCAATTGAGAACTTGGGTAAGTCACCTAAATCCAAGGAAACAAAATCTATGGAGATAGATTATGATGGATGTCAGGTTTGAGCAAAATGTGCATATAATGACAAGGTGTTATAGTTACACGAAAAGATAGACTCCTAGAAAGGATGTCTAACCATGTTGTATGGCATACACTTGAGTTCTACTCGGTGTGTTGCAACTCAATTCGAGAAGAGTGCACGATACAATTCGAGCATCCTTCTGTCATGAGTTTCATTACGTACGCCATACTTATGCACATGCCCCTATGTGTTGTACCCAAGGAGTATGACAATCAGTTGTCAAATGGATACAAAGAAAAACACATTTGGACAATAATCAAGAATGTCCTCGAATATCTTAAGAGAAAGAGTGATATGTTTTTCCATCTGGTAAGATAAAAGAAAGCTCATATAAATTGATATATTGATGCTAGTTTTCGAAAGATTGATATAAATACAATTGAGCTACATATTTTGTTTAAATGTGGTGTTGTAAATTTAGAAGGTGTTCTAAATGGGATATTACAACTGTTTCCGTCACCAAAACAAAATATATATAGCAACTTGTGAAGCAATGAAAGAATGTAGTAAGGATCGTGAAGTTTTCAGTCAAGCTAATATGGTTCTGTGCATCTCGAACCATAGCTTAAACTTGAAGAACCCAATATTAAATTGGTGATCCAACTAAGATCTATGACGATGTCACTTGATCTCACATGATGATGATCAATAACACATATATAGGAGTATATATGTATATAGGGTCAAACAAAATTAGATAGGTTCGCGGACACAGCGAACACTCTAACTAAACCTCTACCTTAAGCGATATACGAGATGCAATTGTGCATCCATACGTGATGGACGTATGAGTAACTTGCTTTAAGCGTATAATATTTTTGAGGTTCGAGACATGTATATATATGGATATATAACATTGTTCTAAATTCTTCACTGGCTAAAAGTCACTATTGATTGACTCTAGGCCAAGTGGGAGATTGTTGGAGTTATGTCCTAGAAGTCAATATTTAATGACTTATTTTCTTAGTTTATGTTAATGATGATATTTGATCATTTGTTCCTAGAGTTTATTATTGAAAGATCATTCAGGTTGAGGATCTGAATTGTAGATCTCTGTGGATCATTCATTAGAATGACAATAATAAATCTAAATCGTCCATAATCTTGATAATTAACAAGGAACATTAATTATCATAAAAGATTAGTATGCAAGTTAAGTGATGATTAAGTTCTACAAATCATAGGTAAGGAGTTACGAACTTAATTGCATATGTGTATGTTATTGGAACATAGTACAGGACTTGACCCAATGAAATAAACATATGGATTGTGTTATGTGTCATTGTTTATTTCATATGAGTTTGATTCTAAGTTTGAGATGTTCACCTTTTCCACATGAGGATAGGTTCAATAAATATCGTTTAACGTTGATTCCTGATAAAGGCTGCTATAAGGACTTTATTTATGTTCTCTTGAATTGTGCGGGGAAAAGTTGTTCATCAAGAAAATCGTATGTCCCTCATTAGTATACCTAGTGAGTGATGATATCTGTTTGGGCCCCTTGATGGAGTTGAATTGTTTGCTAGCAACTTGTACAATTAACTCTATATCAAGAAATGTATAATCTGCAAGAATGACACATTCCTATCTTGGATTATACAAAGATATCGTGTGACATAAGAATCAAACAAAGAAATACTTTTATTTCTTATGCAGGATTGAGATATTATAACGATACATTATTTATACGAATTGGGAATCATAACGTGTTGCTAGATACCGCTTATGATTATTGGAAATAAATAACGATTTATTTCCATGGCCAACATAGTATAAATCCTCAAATAGGGTCGCACAAATAGGATTCTAACCACTTGGTGCATTTATTGTTTATTCACAATAATGTGTATTGTGAAATATGATAAGTTAATTAATTAATTAATTATATACCGTTATGAACCGTTATAATTAATTAAATTAAAAGGATCATATGGAAACAATTTAATGCATTAGCTAATCATAGATTAATTATTAATGAGTTAATAATTAATTATGTTCAACTTACTTTAATTAGTTTGAGCTAATTGGGCTTCTATTTAATTGGTTAATTAAGGGCCCGATTTAAGGAAGAATAAAGAGAATTAAAAGGGATTCATTAATTGGTGAATTAATGAATAAAGGCCTTTTATTAAGATGGCCCAAGAAAGCCCATTAGGTGGCCTCTTAGGGTGGATGGCATACTTGTAAATAGTATGGAAGGTGGATGAGAGTTGTTGGCTATATAAAGGGGTCTCCAAGAGGAAACCCTAGCCGTCATTCTCTCCCATCCCATGCGCCTCCTAGCTGCCCCTCTTTTCTCTCTTCCAAGCTCATGTGTTGAGCACCCCACCTCTTTTCCTCTCCATTAAATAGTTAAGTAGAGAAGCAAGGTGATTAGCAAGAGGTTCAAGAGAACTAGCATTCTCTTTGAGCTTGGTGGTGGGTCCTTGGTGGGCTAGAGGCGACTATTGGTGGTGGAGGAGGCGGAGCACGTACGTCACCGACTCCTATGCATTGGATCTAACCTCCTTGATACGATTCAAGGAGAGGTAATGGTTCAATCCCTTTTCTCATGATGTGTGATTGCTTTCGCACTAGATCTTTGTCTTGCTTGTTGTTTAATGGAGATTAATTAGTTGTAATTGATCCAAAAATTAAAAATGAGCATTTCCTAACAATCTTATGCATAGAACTATACATGGTTACTTCTGTATAAATGGTTTCCTATTATATTTTATGGAATTGATCTTTCGTACAATCATATATAACATTAAGTATAATTATATATGATATTTTTGATATAATAGGGATATGATTTATATTAACATATATGTGGTTTCATATGCACTTATTTATATCAAGCAGCCTAACGAAAGTTTGCTATAAATTTTGCGTAGGATTAATTTAAACCATATTAAGTTACTTTTAATGATTTGGTTGTTATCAATTTTAACAACTTTAATTGTAATTACCATTTTATTAAAATTAAAGAAGTGTGTGATGTTTTTGTTTATGCATCACAATATAGTTTTACATTTAATAAATTATGATTGACAATTTTAACAACTTTAATTGTCATTTTAATTATTAAGTGAAATTTTATTTATGATTCAATTTGTTTATGCCCAACGGTGATGCAAATTGATTTTATGGAACAACTATTTTTATCAAAATTGAAATTTTTTAATTAATTTCAGTTGAATTAAGTATTATTTCTCATAGTTGTTTAATTCTATTGTGTTATTTGTGATATTTTAGTTTATGTATCACTATAATGTTTATATTTAATAAATATTAAGAATGTCAATTTGAACAACTTTAATTGACATTATAGTTTATTAAATAGAATTGCCTCATAGACTTCAATTTATTTCTGCCCAACGGTGATATAAATTGAAAATGTGAAGAACTATTTATGTTAGAACTGAAATATCATTTGGCGTTTTATTATTTATTTCAGTTTAATTTATTGTTAGTTCTTTTATCATGATATGTGAATTTTAGTCGACTATAATTACCACCTTTATTTTTCCTGAATTTTGTATAGCATTGAATAAAATTAATTATTCCAACTTGACAAGAACCAATTGAGATTTGTCTTGGTATATTGAAATTAAACCAGACATTATGAAAAGATCCCGCTGCAATTATCAATAAAGGCAGCGATGATGAAATACTAATTTTGGTAAATTATATCTCAAATTTGATGAGGTCATAACTAAGTTTGGAATTAAAAAAAATATTCAGATCAATGCATGTATCTCAGAGTTAGTGGGAGCAAATTTATCATTCTCGTTTTGTACGTGAATAATATTTTATTACTCGCTAAGAAATTCACATGATGTTATTTATTTATGCTTGTTTGATGATTAATGTTATGGAAGAGTATTAAGCAGTCTATAATGACATCTTTCATTATGCAAGCATAATTTGTGACATATTGTAGAGTCACTTATTTTATTTTTGTAATAACGGGACTGCTATTTTGTGTTTTAAGAACAACAAATCAAGTGACATGTCTAATGGATCGACATTAAATATTTTGTTGTTATATACAAAGTCAAAGATATGACTATAGTAATACAACATATTAATTTGAGAACTATGTTAATGAAGGATGGGTGTTTTGAAAGTTATCTTAGTTAATGATAATTTATGTATTGTTCATGATTTTGAATGTTATTGTTATACATTCTTGTTCCATGAATTATTATGTTATGTCTTTAGAAGTGTTCAAGAAGATGCTCTTGGTCTTGAACCGTAGAACTCTTAAGATGAAAACATATGATTCTAAATGTGTTCACAATCGTGGTAATTAAGAAGAATAATAATTACCGAGCAAGATTGTCATGTCGATTGAAGTACATTGTAGTTCTATAAATGTTGATAAAAGATTATCATTCAATGACATGAGTATGTATAAAATGAGTATGCTTTATGATGAGTTCTCGCTTATACTTAATTTTACCTAAATCCTACCCAGTTTTAATCGCAAGCGCACGATTTATCGTTGAGTAAGCCTAGGGTCGATCCTCGGAGACGGGATATTCAATTTCTAAGTTGTATAAATCAATCTCAATTAAATCCTAAGATTAATGAAATATTTTTAAAGAAACAATTAATTAAATTAAAAGACTAAGTAAAATCAGTTCAGAAATTCTAAATTAATAACTTCCTAAATAACAAAACTTAGAGAAAACTTATTTGATAAAACTAGGGGTTTCTGGTTTCAAACAATTTCTTTAACTTGTCAAAAGTAGAACGGTCCGTTCCAAGTTGGGGCGGTCCGTCCTGGTCGGTGCTGAGGCTCAGGACCTGGCTGGCGTCGTCAGCAGACATCAGCTGCAGGCTGAGACGGTCCGCCTGGATCTGGGGCGGCCCGTTCCGACTGTTCCTGATAGATAGATATTCAACGGTTTGGATGATTTCGTTGAATATCAGATCTGCTTCCTCCTCTTCAGGTGTGGCCGAGAAGGATTGGTATGCTTGGACAATTCGGGAATTGAAAGTCTCATCAATCATGGCATCCAAAGACTCAACCATGCAAATAGAATCGACATGGTCGGGCATCTTCATTGCTTTTTCAACATCAAACTCGACTATCTCATCCCCAACTTCCAACGTCATCTTGCCGGTTCTACAATTGATTAGAACTCCGGCTGTGGTGAGGAAAGGCTTTCCCAAGATGATGGGAACATCCGGGTCTTCCTCCATGTCGACAACTACGAAATCACAAGGGACAAAAGCATCCCCGACTTGAATGGGCACATCTTCCACGATCCCCAAGGGCAATCGAACCGATCGATCGGCCAACTGCAATGCCATGCGAGTTGGTTTGAGCTCACCCATTCCCATTTGATTGTAGATAGTTTCGGGGATGAGACTCACACTTGCTCCAATATCCAACAACATCGTTTTGAAACCTGCATCTCCAATTTTGCAAGGGATGGTGAACTTTCCGGGATCCTTCATCTTTGGAGGCATCTTCTTTGTAATCAATGCACTGCACTCACCGGTCAATGTCAAGGTACCGCACTCCTCTAAGCTTCTTTTGTTGGTCAAGAGGTCTTTAAGGAACTTGGTGTAGGATGGCATGCGTGTTAGGAGATCCGTGAATGAGATTGTTATCTTAAGTTGCCTTAGAATATCCAGAAATTTCCCATAGTCCTTGTCTTTCCTGGCTTTAGCTAGTCTCTGTGGAAAAGGTACTTCAATGGCACGGTTACTCGGCGATAACTTTGCAGGTCTGCTTTCTGTGGTTAGTTCGACTGGGGCGGACCGTTCTAATTTGGGGCGGTCCGTTCCAAAGGTCCGTTCTGGTTCAGGCTAGGTCGTTCCAGCAGAGTCTGCGTCCTTGTCGGCTGGGGCGGTCCGTTCTGATGTAGGGCGGTCCGTTCCAGGTTGTCCCGAGGACTGTTCATCTGGCATTTCCGGTCCGTTGTAGCTTGTTCCACTCCTCAATTTGTGCGTGAAGCTCTTGCATTCTTCCTTTGGATTGGGTTCAGGTTGGCTTGGGAACATACCGGTCTTGGTAAGTGCTCCCGAGTTGACTTGAGCGTCTCCAAGATTGAGCTTTTCTATGAGGAGCCCAAAATCATCTCTAATCTTCTTGATCTCGTCATGGACCGAGTAATTGAATCTCCCTTGGTTCTGCATGAAATTCTCAATAGTTCTTTGATTAAGATTACCTTGGGAGTTGTTGTTGTTGATGGGGGGGTTTTGGAGCTTGGCTAACTTGTTGTCCAGGATTGGCACACCCGCTAGCGTTTCCATAAGATAAGCCCGGGTGGTTGCGTTTGTCGCGGTAAAAGTAGTTGTTGGAGCTTGGGAAGAAGGCGGGATGAGCGATCAGCGCATTGACTTTTTCGGCTGGCTCGTCCCTTACGACCAAATGGCATGTCTTGGCCGTATGACCTTCTTCCTCGCAAAATTGGCATTTCTTGGCTTGCTCGGGTTTGGCATTCAAGTTCTTGATCATGGTGGTGAGGGCATCAAGTTGAGATTGCAGGTGGATGGACTTGTCGACCTCAATCATCCCTCCCATCTTCTTGGTACGCACCGACCAATTCGTTTGAGATTGAGCCATGCTTTCGATCAACATCTTCGCATCCCAACATCCCATGTTGAGAAAAGATCCACCTGCAGTTGAATCAATGTTTTGACGAGTTATATCATTCAAACCATCATAAAAACTACAAATTAATCTTGTGTCAGGTATATCATGGTGGGGACACATTCTTTGCAAGTCTTTGAAACGTTCCCATGCTTCAAACAAGTTTTCATCATCCTCTTGTCTAAAGGTCATCAATTCCCTAACTATCATGGTAGTTTTAACCCTAGGGTAGAACCTATCCAAAAAGGCTTTGGTTAATTCGTCCCAAACTTCAAAAGGTTTGTCATTAAAACTATTCAACCAATCTTCGGCTTTATCCCTAAGAGAAAAAGGGAAGAGAGTTAGGCGAATGATGTCGGGATCTACTTCTTCGGGGATCAATGTTGCACAATTCCTCAAGAAGTGTTGCAAATGCTTGTTGGCGTCTTCAAGTGGAGAGCCTCCAAACATGTTTTGTTGAATCAATGCCACGATGCCTGGATTGTAGAACAAGTCGCGAGTTCGCTCGGCTTTGGGTGGCTTGACTCCAAGTCGAACATTGTTGGCGGTTGGCGCACCGATCGTCCTCAAAGGTCGATTAAGTTCGGTCTCCTTGGCTGCCTCGAGTGCTCGCCGCAATGCTCGCTCGAGTTCAGTCTCTTCGGGGCGACCCCCAGCATTGGCGTTGTTAACATTAGCTGCCATGGAATTGGTCGAGGTTGTCGGTGAATCGGGTTGTGAATCGCTTAGTTGTCTGTCTGAACCAGTTGAGGCGGTCCGTTCCAGGGTGAAACGGGCCGTTCCAATTGGCGTGGTGGATGACTGCGCTCCAGACGAATCTAATTAATATTGAAAAATAAACTTAGAAATCGGCACCGTCCCCGGCAACGGCGCCAAAAAGCTTGATGAATTCTCGCTTATACTTAATTTTACCTAAATCCTACCCAGTTTTAATCGCAAGCGCACGATTTATCGTTGAGTAAGCCTAGGGTCGATCCTCGGAGACGGAATATTCAATTTCTAAGTTGTATAAATCAATCTCAATTAAATCCTAAGATTAATAAAATATTTGTAAAGAAACAATTAATTAAATTAAAAGACTAAGTAAAATCAGTTCAGAAATTCTAAATTAATAACTTCCTAAATAACAAAACTTAGAGAAAACTTATTTGATAAAACTAGGGGTTTCTGGTTTCAAACAATTTCTTTAACTTGTCAAAAGTAGAACGGTCCGTTCAATGTATGGCACGGTCCGTTCTGACTTAGGTTGGCGTACTGGAACTGCCCGTTCTAGGTTAGAACGCCCCCTGTCGGGCGGTCCGTTCTAACCTTGGAACGGTCCGTTCCAGAGGCCAATACTTGTCTTGTCATGCCTTTAAACAATTAATTAAGTGTCTTAAATAGTTTAAACGATTACTAAACCAATAATTAGACTCTAACTTTCGTTCAGGTTAATTACTTTGATTTAAAACGTTAAACTCCTAAACTCCTAAACTTCAACTTTCGTTCCTTGATTTAGGATATTTAGTTTATCTTTTGGGTCTAGGTAAACTTATTATCTTTCGATCTTAAGTTAAAACTTTGATTTCTCAAGTTTCGATTCAATCTTTCGATCTATTATCTGCCTAAGTGTTTTATTGAAAAGCTTTGAGTTAATTCAATTGATTTTAAATTCCAACTATCAAACGTGTACTTTGTTTGACGAGATAATAAATTAAAGCAATTAAGTAAAGCAAATCAATAAATTAAAGCAATCAAATCACAAAAGATAAATAATAAAACTTAACTTAATTAATTACTTAAATATTCAACTAAACAAATAACATAAAGAAAAGGTTCTCAACCATAGCCCCTAAACTAAACTACTCTCACTAATTCATACAGAATAAATCAGGTTTCATCAAATAAAAGCGCATAAAAGATGGAAAATAAAAGTTACAACAGAAGTTGCTCAAATTCTCCACAACTTGTCACTCTGGCCTGTCTGGGACGGTCCGTCTGAGATCTAGGGCGGTGCGCTCCAGTGAGGCTGGATCGTCTCAAGCAGTTGATCTCCTTGCTGAGTTGGAAAAGAGGCTAAAACCTAGAATTCTGACTTGATGCTTACTTCTGGAGACAGGCCATAGCTTTTATACTCGAAGAAAGCGCGTCTCTAATTGTGGAGTTCGTGGGAACGTGCTTCTGGAAGGTCCAAAGTTAGAAGAAACCGACAGGCAGATCTAACTTGCTATTTTGGGCAATGCTAGAATTACTGGAACGGTCCGCCTGGATGTTGGAGCGACCCGTTCCAGTCTGGTCTTGGCTAGGTCTGCTGCATGGGCTGGCTGACTGATCTGGACGATCCGTCCGACTGGTTGGGCGGCCTAGGCTGGCTGGTCCTTGCTGCTCATGCCTGGTTGTCTGCTCTTCTAGGTTGGGGCGGTCCGTCCTGCAGGCAGGGCGGTCCGTTCCAGTGCACATTTCTCCTTTCCTTAGCTGAAATCTTCTGTTGTCGCGCCGCAAAATGTGATGAATTTGAAATAAAACTTGCCGGGCTATGGCTGTACCTTTTTACAACCTAAAAATTAGCAAAATAAAGTAAAAACACTTGTATTTGGTATTAATTTAGGGCTTAAACCGGTTGGAAATCGAGTATGAAAACCGTACATCACTTTATATATATTGAACATGACCTAACGGGATGGAATATTATATGGATTGTGTTTTGTGTCATTAATATTTCCATCGTGTCTTTGAATCCAAGATATGAGATGTATGGATTTCTCACATGAGAAGCATGCAATGTGATTACTGATAAAGACCATCTCATTACTGATCTTAGTTATTTGTTGATGGAGGGTATTAGTAGTTCGTTGTATGTGACTTGTGCGTGAGAGATTTATATATTGATTATCGTTGTCCCTCAGTTATCTGAGTTATGATATTACTGGGCCCCTTGGTAAAGCGGAATTATATAGCATGCAATATAACTGAGGTAGTTATAATTATAATTCGCTTGAGAGACCAAGAAACGAATATATGCAAGAATGACACGATCCTATTTTGCATATTATTCATAATATCATGAGACAAGGATAGACACAAAACTAGTGGATCTGATACGT
The DNA here is from genome assembly GCA_027725995.1 of Rhynchospora tenuis. Classification (NCBI taxonomy): domain Eukaryota; kingdom Viridiplantae; phylum Streptophyta; class Magnoliopsida; order Poales; family Cyperaceae; genus Rhynchospora; species Rhynchospora tenuis. Next base: position 151,214,247 of record CM050888.1, on the reverse strand, counting down.
ATCGACTATGTCGTTTGTGTTAGGAAGTGTTTAATTCCATTTTTGTGCCATCAAATAGCAAGAAATCACAACTAAACACAAAAGGATCTAGGTTTCAATCATCATTCACAAGCATTTCAAGATGAGAGTGTAGGAAGAAGTTATACCTCTCACAAATGTTCTTGTGAGGTTCGATCCAACGGCAATAGGAATCGATGGGGTGCTCTCCACCTCCTCCACCACCAAAGGTTGCCTCTAGCCCACCAAGGATCCACCACCAAGCTCAAGAGAATGCTAGTTCTCTTGAACCTCTTGCTAATCACCTTGCTTCTCTACTTAACTATTTAATGGAGAGAAAGAGATGTGTGGTGCTCAACACATGAGCTTGGAAGAGAGATGAGATGGGCAGCTAGGTGGCGCCTAGGATGGGAGAGAGAGACGGCTAGGGTTTCCTCTTGGTGACCCCTTTATATAGCCAACCACTCTCATCCATCTTTCATACTATTTACAAGTATGCCACTAGGGCACCTAGCTGAAATTAAAAGAGGCTTTAATGGGCTATTTCAATTGTGCAATGGCCCAATAAACCATCCTTTTAATTACCTCTTCATTCTTCCTTAAATCGGGCCTTTAATTAACCAATTAAATACAAGTCCAATTAGCTCAAACTAATTAAAGTGAGCTGAACATAATTAATTATTAACTCATTAATAATTAATTTAGGATTAGCTAATGCATTAAATTGTTTCCATGTGATCCTTTTAATTTAATTAATTATAACGGTTCATAACGGTATATATAATTAATTAATTAACTTATCACATTCCACAATACATACTATTGTGAATAAACAATAAATGCACCAAGTGGTTAGAATCCTATTTGTGCGACCCTATTTGAGGATTTATACTATGTTGGCCATGGAAATAAATCGTTATTTATTTCCAATAATCATAAGCGGTATCTAGCAACACTTTATGATTCCCAATTCGTATAAATAATGTACCGTTACAATATCTCAATCCTGCATAAGAAATATAAGTATTTCCTTGTCTGATTCTTATGTCACATGATATCCTTGTATAATCCAAGATAGGAATGTGTCATTCTTGCAGATTATATATTTCTTGATCTAGAGTTGATTGTACAAGTTGGCCAAACAATCCAAACTCCATCAAGGGGCCCAAACAGATATCATCACTCATTAAGTATATTAATGAGGGACATACGGTTTTCTTGATGAACAACTTTTCCCCGCACAATTCAAGAGAACATAAATAAAGTCCTTATAGCAGCCTTTATCAGGAATCAACGTTAGACGATATTTATTGAACCTATCCTCATGTGGAAAATGTGAACATCTCAAACTTAGAATCAAACTAATATGAAATAAACAATGACACTTAACACAATCCAAATGTTTATTTCATTGGGTCAAGTCCTGTACTATGTTATATAACATATACATATGCAATTAAGTTGGTAACTCCTTACCTATGATTTGTAGAACTTAATCATCGCTTAACTTGCATACTAATCTTATTTGATAATTAATGCTCCTTGTTAATTATCAAGATTATGGACATCTTTAGATTTATTATTGTCATTTAAGAACAAATGAGTTATAGAGATCTACAATTCAGATCCTCAACCTGAATGATCTATCAATAAATAAATCAAGGAACAAATGATAAAATATCATCAATAACATAAACCACAGAAGTAACCAAAATGATTGGCTTCTAGGACATAACTCCAACAATCTCCCACTTGGCCTAGAGTCAATCAACAATGACTTCTAGCAAGTGCATAGTACTCAATGTAATATCCAAAATATATATGTCTCATACTAAAGCCTCAAAGTAAAAGATACAACTCAAAGCCACTCAGGCATACGCCTAATCCCCATGGATGCAACATGCAACTCATGTGCGGCTCGAGACAAAGGCTTTGTCAGAGGGTCCGCTGTGTTCACGGCACCGTCCACCTTCTTGACCTTGATCCACCCGTCATTCACAAACTGACGGATAAGATGGAATCGTCGTAGAATGTGCTTGGTCTTTTGGTGAGACCTAGGCTCCTTAGACTGAGCTATGGCTCCCGTGTTGTCGCAGTAGAGATCCACTGGACCCGAGATGCTTGGAACCACCTCCAGCTCGGTCAAGAACTCCTTGATCCAAACGCCTTCTTTTGCTGCTTCACCAGCCGCTAAGTATTCCGCTTCAGTGACGGAATCGGCCGTAGTTTCTTGCTTTGAACTTTTCCAACTTACGGCACCACCATTAAGCAGGAATACATAGCCGGACTGTGACTTAGCATCATCTCGATCGGTTTGGAAACTAGCATCGGTGTAACCACTTACAATGAGCTCTTGGTCTCCACCATACACGAGGATGCTATCTTGTGTTCTCTTCAAATACTTGAGGATATTCTTGACTGCGGTCCAGTGTGGCATACCAGGGTTAGCTTGGTATCGACTAGTCACACTAATCGAATGTGCCACATCGGGACGAGTGCATAGCATGGCATACATAATCGATCCGACCACAGATGGATATTGAAACTTGTTCATGAATTTTCTATCTACATCTTCCGTCGGACATTGAGTCTTGCTCAAGAATATGCCATGTGACATAGGCAAGTAACCCTTCTTGGAACTAGCCATGTTGTGTTTTTCCAACACTTTGCCAATATATGCATCTTGGCTCAAACCTAACAACCTCCTAGATCTATCTCTATAGATTTTGATTCCTAGGATGTAGGCGGCTTCGCCCAATTCTTTCATTGAGAACACCTTCTTTAATGAATCCTTGACATCATTCAACTCGGGAATATCATTCCCGATCAAGAGTATATCATCAACATATAGAACAAGAAATACGACCACGCTCCCACTAATCCTCTTGTAAACACAAGGTTCCTTTTCGCTTTGAATGAAGTTCAACTTCTTGACCTCTTCATCAAAGCGCTTGTTCCAACTCCTCGATGCTTGCTTCAATCCATAAATGGACCTTTGAAGCTTGCATACTTTGTTAGCATTCTTAGGATCCACAAAACACTCAGGTTGTGTCATGTACACATCCTCTTCCAAATTGCCATTTAGGAAGGCGGTTTTGACATCCATTTGCCATATCTCATAATCATAAAATGCGACAATTGCTAACAAGATCCGAATCGACTTGAACATGACGACGGGCGAGAAGGTTTCTTCATAGTCAATACCATGAATTTGCTTGTAACCTTTCGCAACAAGTCGTGCCTTGTAAATGGTCAAGTTGCCATCCATGTCGACCTTTCTTTTAAAGATCCACTTGTTCTCAACGGGTTTCACTCCGTTGGGAAGGTCAACCAAGGTCCAAACCTTGTTGTCATACATGGATTGCATTTCGGATTCCATGGCCTTGAGCCATTCCTTGGAGTCAGATTTCTTCATCATGTCATTAATGGTCAAAGGTTCGTCATTCGCAATGACGAGAATATCGTGCAAACCCAAGTACCTTTCGGGTGGATGACTTTCCCTTGTAGACCTTCGTAGAATTGGCGCTTGTGGTTCTTGAGGTTCTTGAACTTGTTCCACAACTGCTTGTAGAGTTGGTTCTTGATCCTCGAAACTTTGAGTTTCTTGAACATAATCGACTCACGATATGTTCGAGTCCTCATTTGAGGGAGCATTTTCTTGAACCTCTTCCACAACGGTATGTGGAACGTGTTCGGCTACAACCTCATTTGGAACCTCATTGGGAATAACTACATTACCTACTTGAGGCATGTCTTGTGGTGGTTCATGAATTTCTTCAATAACCACATTACTCCCACTACTTCTTCTTGCGAGAAATTCCTTCTCCAAGGACTCGGCATGACGAGCAACAACTATCTTGTTCTCGACACGGTTGTAGAAGTAGTACCCCTTTGTTTCCTTAGGGTATCCTACGAAATGACACTTGTCCGATTTGGGTCCAAGCTTATCGCTCACTAGCTTTTTCACATAAGCTTCACAACCCCAAATCTTGAGAAACATCATGTTTGGTTTCTTACCAAACCAAATCTCATGGGGTGTCTTCTCAACGGACTTAGACGAAACACGGTTTAGTGTATAAGCTGCGGTTTCTAATGCATAACCCCAAAACGATTTAGGCAAATCGGTTTGGCTCATCATCGATTGAACTATGTCTAGTAAAGTTCGATTCCTCCTTTCGGATACACCATTCTATTGTGGTGTTCCCGGCGGAGTGAGTTGTGGAACTATTCCACACTCCTTTAGATAATCACCAAACTCATGACTCAAGTACTCTCCTCCACGATCGGAACGTAAGACTTTGATCTTTCGACCAAGTTGGTTTTCAACTTCATTCTTGAACTCTTTGAACTTGTCAAAGGATTCGGACTTGTGCCGCATCAAGTAGATATACCCGTATCTACTATGATCATCGGTGAAAGTGATGAAGTATGAATAACCACCACGTGCGCAAATGCTCATAGGTCCACATACATCGGTATGTACAAGGTCCAACAAGCCACTTGCCCTTGTCCCTTTGTTGGGAAAAGGCGCTTTGGTCATCTTTCCCATCAAACAAGACTCGCATGTGTCAATTGGCTCGAAAGCGAATTGATCTAAGAGACCAACGGTTTGTAATCTCTTGATGCGCTTCTCATTGATGTGACCTAAGCGGCAATGCCAAATCAAAGTTGCATTCTCATGAGAAATCTTACGTTTCCTATTGTCATTTTCAACACTCAAAACAAGTTCGTTACAATCAAGCATATAAAGACCATTCGATAAATGCGCAATACAATAACGAACTTCATCACGAAACAAAGTCAAACACTTGTTCTTTATTACAACATCAAAACCATCCAAGTCCAAACATGAGATATAGATAATGTTTCGAGTGATACATGGAACTATATAAACATCCTTGAGTTCCAACACAAAACCAGAAGGCAATTCCCAACGGCCATAGCGGAGATGCACGTGCCGTTACCGACGCGGAGTTGAACTTCGCCTCTCTCGAGCCGCCTCCTACTCTTTAGTGCCTGCACATTTCGACAAATGTGAGCACATGAACCAGTATCAAATATCCAGTCATTGCTTGAGGTAGCGAGAAGGGTTTCAATGACGAATATACCTGAAGTAGAAGGACGGACGGTTCCAGCCTTCTTATCAGCAAGGTACTTGGGGCAGTTCCTCTTCCAATGGCCCTTGTCACTACAATAGTAGCACACGGTATCGGAAGTGGCCGGGTTCTTCTTCTTCCTTGAACCCTCGGGAGCACCCTTGGACGAGCCATGGGGCGTCATCGGGCCTTTGCCTCTTTTGTTTCTTCGGGCTTTCTTCTTGATCTTCCTTCCCTTGTCATTCACAGCAAGAACATCCTTAGACCCTTTTTCTTTCTTGAGACTCTCCTCAGTTTCCATGAGCATGTTTTGGAGATCCTCCAAACTTTTCTCCATGCCATTCATGCGGTAGTTCACAATGAACCTCGAGTAACTATGAGGAAGAGAGTTGAGAATAAAGTCTTGGACAGCCCCCGACGGAAAGGGCGTGTCAAGGCTTTCAAGCTGCCGAAACAACCCCGCCATCTTCATGACGTGTGGGCCAACTTCATGACCCTCCGCCAAACGAGTGTTGGCGACGGCCTTGATGAGTTTGCCCCTTTCGGTACGAGCTTTGGTCTTAAACATTCTTGAGAGACGAGAGATGATTTCAAACACTCCAAGACCACTATCAATGTACTCCTTTTGGAGCTCATTGTCCATGACCGCAACAATCAAGACCGACATCTCAATGTCGTCCATCAAGTACTTGTCATAGTCTTGCTGCTCCTTTTCGGGAGCAGTGTCCGCAGGAGGAGAGGGAATTGGAGTGGTCAAGAGATACTCCTTCTTTTCAAACCTAAGGGCAAGCCTAAGGTTGCGGTGCCAATCCAAGAAATTGGCACCATTAAAGGCAAGCTTCTCTTTTTCAAGAAGAGAACGTAGCGTAAAAGACGAGGAAGACATCTACAAAATTTAAGGTCATTTAGTTTATGCTTTTTGTTTTAACTTCCATAAAGTAAAAACTTCCACTACACTAAATTAATGTCCCTAAATGTAATGGATTTCCAAGTCCCCTACTTTCGTTGAAATGATGACGGCGTCGGCACAACATCAAGACAACTAATATAGGGTAGGTTCTCTTTAACCGATCATACAACTTTATGATCCTTGGTTCGCATCGCGAACTTCGTCCCAATGTCCAATCTGATTAGGGTCCATTGAAAAGTAACTTCTCTCTATTTGCTCCTTGCAAATCTGATTTACACCCCGACTACAATGATGGAGTACGATGTCCACGTCGGCGGAATGCATCAATAAACAATCAATTGTCTTGAAAGGGATAGAGAGAAGGAGGACAAATTAACTTAATCGTATTTGGGACAAAACAATTATGTGACTCTTGTTTGGTGGTCGTGTAAGCATACACCCATACCTACCTATGACAATTCAAGGCATTCACAAACAATCACATAACATAAGCATCTCAAACATTGTCGTGGGTTTGTATGGCTCCCGCTTGCATTAGTCTTCGTCGCATCTCCATGTAACGAGACTAATCTAATCAAACCCTCCCACTAATTACTAAGATCCTATCTAATAATTAAGGAAAATAAATACATGTGATAAAATTCTAAAACCCGCCTAGGCCTTAGGGGCATGCAAGCCTCACAAGTTACATCAAGAATTAATTAATTATTAATTATCAAGGCACCTTAGGCCACATTACAAGCAATCACATGCATTCACGGCATTTTACAACACACAAGGCATTGACATCTTGAGCCATATCAAACCCACATCCTCCTACAAAAACAAGTTAGCACAATATACAAATATATGTCTAAGTTGTTCATAACTAGCGAGCTATTAAGTGTCTTTGCGTATTGTTTGCTAATTTGTATTTTTCCATACAAAGAGAGTTTAACATTCAAACAACTAATTGCTTAAACTCTTTGATAAAATCAACATTCAAAAATTCAATGGATGACAGCAAGGAGAGTTCTAATCAACTTATCAACTAATTGATTAATTAGAACGAACACCTTTCATTTAACGGGACCCGAAAAAATCAAGAAATTTTTCGGTCTCCAAAAAATCCAGAAACAATCATGAGCAATCCTTATCAAGAGACAAACTACCTGTTCAAATTTCAAGAAGAAATCATTTACCAATCGGGAGAACCATAATTATCAAACTTCAGGTTGTGTATTAAAACACTGGTTTGAAGTTTCAGGTTTTGACCTCAACCTTTTGGACTGTTTGACCATCTTCCAAAAACTTTTAATGCAAAACAATTTTACAGTAAACAATCACAAGTACAAGGCTAGTAACCATGAAAGATTTACAATTTTACTCATTCAAAATCATCAAATTTAAGGAGTTTGAATACAAGTCCCCTGTTCTGGAATAGCACGTCGACGAAATTGATTTTGAGTGTTTGAGGTACCAAAACTGGTCCGATTGACATGAAATTAATTTTCATGGATTCAAGACTTCAAAAGGAAGTTTTCTATTTAAACACTTTTTCTATAAAAAGTCTCAATCAATACCAGTTTTCAAAACAATCCGATTGGTACAGAAAACTAATCAGACTGTTCTTGTCTTTCATTGCTTCAAAAAAATAGAAAGACTTCGATCCATACCATCAAATTGGTATGGAAGGAAGTACTCCAAGTCTACTTCATTCTTAGCCAATAAAATTAAGGTCTCTTTATCAAGATAATTCAGATAAGGCCACAAAACTCAGATCTGGTCGCACAGGAACCAGTCCTGCGCACCGTCACGAGAAAATTCACTAAAAATCCGTAACAACTCGGATTAAAGTGAAACCAGTGGAGAAATTCTCACAATTTATCCCTCTTTCAAATCCATCAAAAAGAAAAATCAAATTGAAAGCTCTGCTATGCGAAAAATACAGAAAACCTCGGAAAAAATAGAGTTTCAGATAGCAAACAAAGGCAGCAACTTATTTACTCAACTAATTACACATTTCTCATCTAATTAATGCACAAAATGTATTAAAACCGACCATGTGCTCTGATACCACTGTTAGGAAGTGTTTAATTCCATTTTTGTGCCATCAAATAGCAAGAAATCACAACTAAACACAAAAGGATCTAGGTTTCAATCATCATTCACAAGCATTTCAAGATGAGAGTGTAGGAAGAAGTTATACCTCTTACAAATGTTCTTGTGAGGTTCGATCCAACAGCAATAGGAATCGATGGGGTGCTCTCCACCTCCTCCACCACCAAAGGTTGCCTCTAGCCCACCAAGGATCCACCACCAAGCTCAAGAGAATGCTAGTTCTCTTGAACCTCTTGCTAATCACCTTGCTTCTCTATTTATCCTAGAAGCCAATCAGTTTGGACGGCTATAATGTAGTGATAGAACCTCTTATAGCTTGTAATATAAATGTTTATATTACTACCAAGATGACGTAGATCCTCTAAAAGGTCACACCAACTGAACGTGAAACAACAAGATTTTACATTTTATAGGATGTATGAAAATACATGTGATAAAATGGTAAAATAAATGTCATGATAAATGACATGCTTAGTCCGTAAATAATTTATGAAAGCAATGTGAATATTATTGGTATAATGTTTGAAAAAACATTATAAGAAATAATATAGACATCGCAAAATGCAATAATATGTTTCATATTATTAGTTCGTAAATTAATTTACTAAACATATTGCAAATTGATTAGAAGAGAGTGTTTGGGGGCAAAAGTGTAATTTCTCAATTAACACATGAGTTGCCCTAATGCCCTCTTATAAAAGGGGACTTGGATGAGTGGATGGCAGCTAGTTTTTCTCTCTCCCACGTTTTGGTGGCTGGTCACAACTTCTCTCTTGTGTAGAGAAGAAGAAATCCACTCACAACACTCTCCTCTCTCTTGCATAGTTTAGCCACCTAAAGAAAGCTTGTTCTTTGAGGTCTAGGTGGTTGGATCTAAGCTCTAAACTCACCATCCATCTATCTAAGCACTGGTTGAGTTTGTTGTTTAGGTTCAAGGTGAACCGAGAGGAAGATAAGGCGTTGCAACGGCGGTGCAGCGGCTGAAACGAAAATCGAAGGTTTCCAAGAGATCTAAAGAGAAATCGGTTTCTCTCTACAAAGAAATTTGACAATCTCTTGAGGTATAACCTTCTCCCCTCCTCAAATGAAGTTGCTTGCTGTTGCATGTGTGCACATGAGGTGCTTGATGATATGTTTTGCTGAAATCTTACTTGCTATTGTCATAGAAACGTAGATCCTTTGTGTATTGAGCTTATTCGTGAAGAAAATTTTGAAAATTACACTTCCTTAGCATACACACGAAATTCCAACAGTTAATTCTCTCTCTAAAGTATAACCACCCATTTTGCCGGCACGGGTTCAATTACTAAATTATAATTTTGTTGTATTAAATTATGAATTATGTAATGATGTAAAGCTTCAATTATGACTTTGACTTTGAATTTATGAAATTTGCTTATTTCTTATGTTGCGCATTATGTTTAATTTAAGCAAATTGACTAAAGTGGATCGAATGAATTTGTATTAACCATTTGTTGGAAAGAATGTCATTTCTATAATTAATAGGGATCAAATAACAATTATAGTTATTTCGATTATATTAGTTTAGTTTGGTATTTCTAACTGAACAAGGTTTAAGATTATGTTGGCCAATTTTGAATTTGTGTTTCATTACGATAATTCAATATAGACCAAGTGGGAGAATGTTGGAATTTTTTTTATGTGGTCTATATTATTAATTGTGAACCAAGTTCATTTAAGTTAAATAAATTATTAAAGGGTGCATCATTATTTTGATGGAAAATTCTGATGTCCACATTCAATGTATTAATCCCAAGGGTTGCCTTAGAAATATATTATAAATACTCATTCTCTATTATGTCTAAGTAAATTGGTTCATTTTCTGCCATACAAACACTAAAGTAAAGAGAAATGAGTTGAGAAAACGCCTAAAGAAGCCCATCATGATGTCTAAGGAAAACCGTTGAAGATCGGTACTTACGCTTCCGCCTAACGCCTAACGATTTCTGCTCTTCAATTTGTAAGTTTTATACTCATGTTTTTGTTATTTTATATGATTTACGGATCCTGTGAATCGTGTTATTATTTTCTAAACACGCTAATTATATTACGTGTTTCATTCCTATGATAGAGAAAGAGGTTAGAGGTGTAGTGCTATTGTTGCAACAAGCGTTTATTTCTTGGAAAGATGGGAGCATATAAAGAGAGTGTGAATGGGACCCGCAAAATTGGAAGTGCAATGTATACGGCCTACTTGACCGTAATATGTAACTCTTATCTATGTTTGAGTGTTTTCAAACGAGCAAGCAATCATCCGAGTTACTTTCAACATTCGTAATGTCTAGGAAAAGAACTCGTTGTACTTATTTTATTTGAATAGTTTAATTTATTATATGCAGACATCATATGCAGTTCGTATACAACAATATATATATATATATATATATATATATATATATATATATATATATATATATATATACATATATATTATATTTTAATTTGTTTTAAATATGATGGGAGTTGGTGTATATGAAATTTTTAGAATTTCTTATGAGATTTGAAAAATTATTTATAATATTTACAAGTGTATTGTTATAAAATTTTATAACACTAAATTTTCACATATATGTGAGTAAGTGAATAAATTTTCATAGCCAAATTAATCCATAAAACCTTCAAACAATTGAAAAACTAAACTATTATGCAGATTAAATTTTATGAGATTTAAAAAATATCTAAAATAATTAATAAGCCTATAATTAAAAATTATTATATCACTGAATTCTTCATATATCTTTGAGCAAGTAGATTATTTTTATAGCCAAATGATTATTTAAAGACGTCCAAACAATTGAAAATGTAATATATATTTTTTTATGAAATTAAGGAATTGGAGCTGTCCAACTAAATACGGAATAGATAGCATAATTGAGGGATATGATAGCTGTCCGTTTTTTTAAGAGTATTCTTAGTCCCAAAAATTTTTTCTATCTTTTTTATAAGAGCTTTATATATAGGAGGCATCCTACCCTCCTTAAAGAAATCCAGATTTGGTGCCACGCGGGATCGTGTAGCGCACCAATTTCAACCGTCCGATGGATGATGGGTGGCCCGTGCGTAATACCAGATTGATAGGTCCGAAAAAAATCAACAGTGAATATCAGATTGAACGGCTCGAAGCGTTGCGCTACATCGTCTCGCGCTACACGAGATTCGGGTTATCCTTAAAGTAGTTTAGTAAATTATGGTGTATGAACCACATGGGTGTGACTGGCATGTTTGTGCGGTTTTTGCGTGTGTGTGAGGACACAGGAGGTACAAGAAAACGTGGGGTCCGATAATTAGTAAATAAATAAATTTAGGTAAATTAAATTATGTAGATCCGACACATCTGGACAATGCACCCGAAACACGAATTGGATCCGTATTGACAACCGTATCCATTAGTCAAACAAATTAAAATAATCGGATTCGTCACAAACTGGTTCACCGAGTAACTCAGCTGGCTCATCAATATTATAAATAAAGATGTCGGGATCCTTTAGTTAAATATCGTCCGACACTCCAAGCATTGTGAAATAGTTGTGCAATAGCATTTTTTCTGATTTCTGTAATGTGATACTTTGTAACTAATTGTGTGTCGGGTGTTATTGCTCATAAAACTGACTCGGTTCAACATCAGATAATAATTGGCAACACATTGTTTTGCTTCTGATTTTTGTGATCCCTTCCTATTTTCATTTTCATTTTCATCATGTCTCTATCTCTTTTGTGTTGCTTAGAGTCCCTCTCCACCTTAATTTCTCTTCATCACCATTCTTAATTTTGGTTTACAAAATATAAATTAAATTCATTCAATTGAAAATAGAAAAAAAAATGATGTCACGTATTTATATATGGTTTTAGGCCGGACTTTAACCCAAATCATAACTCAAAACCCTTAATTTTATTTGCTTTTACTTGTTTTCTATTTATCTTTGTAGAATTTTGGTACTGCTTGGGTTTCATTTCTATTTGTAGGGACTTGGAGCTAATTTGCAGCGAAAACGACTCAATGCGGCACGAACCAACACACGAATCAGGCCTCAGATGACCCTGTGCGACCGCACAGGCCTTCCATGCGACCGCACAGGCCTATTTTGGGCCTTGAAGAGGTGCACATGACTCAAGTTTGGGCCGATGACTTTGGTGCGACCGCACGGGCCTTTTGTGCGACCGCACGGAGCTCCAAACCCTACCCCGACCCCTATATAAGGCGCCCAAAGTGCCGAATTAGGGCATCATTCATTCCCCATTCTTCCTTGGCGGCGCCGCAACCGAAACCTAACCCGATCCACCTCCTGCGGCCCCTGTGCGACCGCACAGGGGTCCCATGCGACCGCACCACCCCCTTGCCGCCTTGGAAAGCATCATTTCGACCCTCCTTCGCCTCATCCTTCCACCCAAGCTTTCTCCTTGCAGATCCAGAAGATAGAAGAGGCTCGAGAAGGGGCTTTTGCCTTCCTCTTCCCCTTTTGGTTTTACATGGAATTTGTATCAATTTGCTTTCTTGCTTTTGCTTGTTTTTGCATCATGTTAGGTTAGATTAGTTATGTTCTAGGGCTAGTTGAAACTGAGGTTAGGATTGTTGATTTGACTTGATACTTGGTTCCTATTGTGTATTACTTGCTTGGTTTTTTAATGTCTATGCTTGTTTGTGTTGAATTACTTGATTGAACCTCCTATTAGATGAACGGCCGCATCTAATTTAGGCAAAAGGTGTAGATTGTTTAATTGAACCAAATAGGTGCCCAAGGTAGGTTAGGAGCCGAGAGGTGACCAATTTAAGCCCGAGAGGGACAAGTTTCTGCTTAGGCGAGAGTCTAGTAGATGCCTTAGAGAACCAACAAGTAGACTTAGGTATTTAAGCCAACATTACGAGAGTTGAGGGTTAATTACCTAATGGGGGCTTTAGACTAGGTTCCATACCAGGTTCTGTGACCAAAATTACGAGAGTTGAGGTTCAGGAGATTAGGTATGGCTAGATCTGTCCCACACAAGTCAGAAACCGAGTTTTCGTGTCATTTTAGCATTAACCTAGGGCCGTGCGGTCGCATGGGATCCCTGTGCGGTCGCACAGGATCTCCAGGCACGCACGAGTCGGCGGTGCGGCGCGAGAGCGACGCCCGTTGACAGCCCGAAGCCTAACCAAGGTGGAACCGAACCCCTAGGACATTTTTATACCTTATTTTACCTCTTAAAACACCAAAACTTGCTATTGTTCTGTTTACCTTTGGTTTATTGTTTTTGTTACTTGTTGATTAAGCCCGAAACCCTTCCTTTTACCGTCTAGATTTTGTGAATAAGTAAGGTTTAGTACTCATCTTACCGTCCCTGTGGATACGACCCCGACTGTACACCAACGAATTGACCGTGCGCTTGCGGTTGTTTTTAGGTTACTTTTGGGTATATAAGCTCACACGATCAAGCTTTTTGGCGCCGTTGCCGGGGACGGTGTTGATATTAGGACTTACTTTAGTAGCAAGAGACTAGACATTGTATCATTTATCTTATTTTCTTCCTTAATCAAAAAGAACAAAAATACTTCATATCACCATGTTTCATTCTTTTCAGGAATTTGAGCAAGAAACGGAGGATTATTGGAGTGATGAAGAGGATTCTTTGGCCCAACTCAACAAAAGAGTCGACCACTTGATGAGACAAGCTCAAATTGAAGATTTGAAGAGAAAAGTGAGTCGATTGGAGAACCAATTGAAGAGCGCACAAAACATGAGAAGGGAAGAATCTAAGAAAGGATGGAGTCGACACGAAAATTCACATGCTCACTACTCGAGCCATTCGCCATACAACATGGGGATATCCAATTCGACATGTGGAGAAGAATGGGGAGAGCATGAAGCAGCAACCGCATGGGCTATGCGAGATGGCACTCGAACCGCTGGCTGGTGCAAGCAACGCTCAGGCTGGAACATGCAACGCTCAGGCTGGCACATGCAACGCACTGACAGTGCAGTGCAACCCTGTGCGACCGCACCAGAACCTCGTGCGACCGCACAGGCAAGAACTGATGCAATAAAGCCACCAATTTGGCCCCGACAACCCCCTGTTTGGCCCGAACAACAACGAACATGGCCCGCACAAGCTCAATATGCGACTGCACAGCCAAGAAGTCAAATTGCACAGCCACCAATCTGGCCCCCACAACCCGCTCAAGGTCGACAACCCAACAATGCCACAACCATTCACAATGTCACATTTGACAACAATCGAGGCCCAAACTTTCAAAAGAAGCCATCCGTGCCCTATGTCGCCCCCATTGTTGAGAACTTCATGCATGAACAAGGCAAGTGGAATTATTTGGTGGCCGAGAAATTGGATAAAATTGATGAAAGGTTGAGGTCTATCACAAGGTTAGAGCAAATGATGGAGGCGTACATTGCCCAACAAGCGAGGCCAAGTCAAAGGGCACCCGAGCAACTCCCCAATCAGCCAGAAGTGAATTCTATAAAAGAAATCAAGGCCATGGCACTTAGGAGCGAAACCGGCTATGAAGGACGGCAAATGGTGGCCAATTCAGCTGAGTCACAGCCCCTGTGCGACCGCACAGACCCCCTGTGCGACCGCACCAAGGCTATTGGCCACCAAGTTGAGCCCCATGCGACTCCATGCCATGTACCAGAGGAAGCTGTACCTCTGTGCGACCGCACCAGATCTCATGCGACCGCACAGGGGCAGAAAAAGCCCAAAAAGCGTGGTCCGATGGAGCCCGATCCGAGGTTCATGCCCCCTTTGCCGTTTCCTCAAAGGCTAACCAAAAACAAGGCTGATCAAGGCTTTCCACCCCATGTCCTTCCAATTATCATTCCACTTGGATTAACTCTCATTGACAAATCTAATGAGTTGGAATTGAAGCATCCTCCAATAGATCCTATCAATGATGAATTTGAGAAGAAAGAAGATGGTGATACAACTCTCAAGGTCGAGGCATCCGATGCGACGAATGACAAGTTCACCAAAATCGACTTGAGCCCTCAACTTGAAGAATGCTTGGAGAGTACCGATGCAATGAAGGGCAGCAAACCTCACATCAAGTATTGCATCACAATCGAACCAACCATGAGGACAACCAACAAAGAGCACACCAAGCATGTCTCAAGGGTCTTGCTCAACCATTTTTGGGTGAACTACGATGCATTACATGGGCGCAAAGTGAAGATAAGATGACAAGAGAGGTGGTCAAGCTAAGGACCTTAAACAAGCGCTTCTTGGGAGGCAACCCAAGGACTTCTTACCCTTCTCCTTTCATTTTCTTATTTTTGGAAAATTAGAAAAAAAAAAACACATAAAAAAATATGTAGGATAATTTAGGATTGTTAGGATTTACTTTTATTTTTAGAAAATTGAAAAACACAAAAAAATTTGAAAAAGTGAAAATGCAAAAAATTGTGGAGAAAATTTAATGCTTATTGGTTGTTGTTTGTTGTGGTATTTCAGATTTAGTGGTTGTGGATGTCCCCCGGGCGACTTGCGCAAGAGCACCATGAGTCAATAACAAGGGACACTTGACTCGGCACGACCTCATGCAAGCCGATCGATCCGCACAACGCACACCGCACAATGCACGCTGCACTGCCACAACGAACCCAACCAAATCACTGTTGAAGCACGCTTGGGATGGGCAAATCATGGCCGAAAATCACTGCTTCAGGGCCCCAGAGCACTGTGCGGTCGCACCAAATCCTTGTGGGGTCGCACAGGACCCTAGGGGATGAAAATTGATGAACCCGAGAGCACCCTTGAGGAATTTGAGCCCTGTGCGGTCGCACCACCACCCTGTGCGGTCGCACAAGAGTCTCAGGCCGTGGTTTTTAGCACCGCACAAGCAGCTGCGCCGCATTTCAAAAACTTCTCGGCCAAAACCAAAACTGTTTCGCCACATTTGTCAAGCATCTCTCCCTACATCTCCTGTCCAAATTTGGAGTTGATCAGACAATCGTAGCCCTTGCCGAAGGCCGCCGCAAGTTCTGCCGCTCGTCACACACCGCTCCACCGCCGCCGCCACGAATCTGCAATGACGCAGCGCCGCACAACACCGCTTCCCAACGAAACATGTCACGAAGACCATTTTGACATTGTGGAGCAAGTGATGTACGAGTTGCTGCCTCGCCCTTCCCACCGTCGTCGCCACAAGATGGCCGGTTGCAGTTATCCGCTGCCGGCCGCTCCGGTATGTTTCCAAATTCCTTCTCTTTTTCTTTTCTGTGATGTGTGTTTGCATTGGGGACACTGCAATACTCAGCTTGGGGGGGAGAATTGAAGGAATTTCTTGGAAACTTGTATCTAGGACTGCATCATTGCATGAATTTGCTTGTCAGAGGTCCTGTACGGTCGCACCAAGTCCCTGTGCGGTCGCACAGCCTCCCTGACAGCACCTCTGCCACGTGACCGCACAGACCCCCTGAACGTGGTTGCATCATGTTAGTTGCATTTAACTTCATATAATTTGCATGTAAATAAGTTGAAAGGTAATTTGTTGATTTGGTTCGAGTTTTGATACATGATTTAAACTGAATTTGGTTGTGAGATTTATTGCAAGAATTTAAACTTGAGGTGTTCTCCTAATTGGTTTTTCAAACAAACGGTCCAAAAGAGGTTTGAATTCAAATGGATAAAACCCAAAAATTGGTTGCTTTTACAGTGGTAAATGCTATTAGACGAGACCATAAAATTTTGCCGAGTGAACGGATTTGTGCTCTACATGGATTTGTTCAAAAGGGTATCTCTAGCGTGTATTTTGAGTCTTCTTGCTATCTTCTTCTTTTTCTCTTCTTTTATGTAAATTCTTGGCTGCCACAATGGCAAATTGTATCTTGTAAATTCAAAAAAAAAAAAAAAAAAAAAAAACAACAAAAAAAAAAAAAAAAAAACAAAAAAAATCTCAAGGCAATGTATTCTTTTATCTTTTCCCTCTCTCTTTTATTTCTTTTTTCTTCTATTTCTTAAAGACTCCCCACGCTTTGACACGCTAGAGATATTTCTTACAAAATTGTGTAGTGTATGGAAAAAAACGGGCAAACAACCTTTGTCTTGCATGTTGTTTATCATAGAGGAGCTAGGGTCATTGAGATTGAAAATTCGGCCTTTGAGGACCAAGTGTGGCATAAACCAATTGTTAGAAAATTTTGAGTATAAATTCTTGAGCTAAATTTCACAACCACTCTCCTTGTAACTCATGTATGAAACTTGAACCAAATTGATTAAATCAACCTTGCAACTTGTAGGCCTTCAAGGAGTTTGAGTTCAGATTTAGGTATTGTCCAACCTCTAGGTTTAGAGTATTGCTTGAGGACAAGCAAGGTTTAAGCTTGGGGGAATTTGATGTCACATATTTATATATGGTTTTAGGCCGGACTTTAACCCAAATCATAACTCAAAACCCTTAATTTTATTTGCTTTTACTTGTTTTCTATTTATCTTTGTAGAATTTTGGTACTGCTTGGGTTTCATTTCTATTTGTAGGGACTTGGAGCTAATTTGCAGCGAAAACGACTCAATGCGGCACGAACCAACACACGAATCAGGCCTCAGATGACCCTGTGCGACCGCACAGGCCTTCCATGCGACCGCACAGGCCTATTTTGGGCCTTGAAGAGGTGCACATGACTCAAGTTTGGGCCGATGACTTTGGTGCGACCGCACGGGCCTTTTGTGCGACCGCACGAAGCTCCAAACCCTACCCCGACCCCAATATAAGGCGCCCAAAGTGCCGAATTAGGGCATCATTCATTCCCCATTCTTCCTTGGCGGCGCCGCAACCGAAACCTAACCCGATCCACCTCCTGCGGCCCCTGTGCGACCGCACAGGGGTCCCGTGCGACCGCACCACCCCCTTGCCGCCTTGGAAAGCATCATTTCGACCCTCCTTCGCCTCATCCTTCCACCCAAGCTTTCTCCTTGCAGATCCAGAAGATAGAAGAGGCTCGAGAAGGGGCTTTTGCCTTCCTCTTCCCCTTTTGGTTTTACATGGAATTTGTATCAATTTGCTTTCTTGCTTTTGCTTGTTTTTGCATCATGTTAGGTTAGATTAGTTATGTTCTAGGGCTAGTTGAAACTGAGGTTAGGATTGTTGATTTGACTTGATACTTGGTTCCTATTGTGTATTACTTGCTTGGTTTCTTAATGTCTATGCTTGTTTGTGTTGAATTACTTGATTGAACCTCCTATTAGATGAACGGCCGCATCTAATTTAGGCAAAAGGTGTAGATTGTTTAATTGAACCAAATAGGTGCCCAAGGTAGGTTAGGAGCCGAGAGGTGACCAATTTAAGCCCAAGAGGGACAAGTTTCTGCTTAGGCGAGAGTCTAGTAGATGCCTTAGAGAACCAACAAGTAGACTTAGGTATTTAAGCCAACATTACGAGAGTTGAGGGTTAATTACCTAATGGGGACTTTAGACTAGGTTCCATACCAGGTTCTGTGACCAAAATTACGAGAGTTGAGGTTCAGGAGATTAGGTATGGCTAGATCTGTCCCACACAAGTCGTAAACCGAGTTTTCGTGTCATTTTAGCATTAACCTAGGGCCGTGCGGTCGCATGGGATCCCTGTGCGGTCGCACAGGATCTCCAGGCACGCACGAGTCGGCGGTGCGGCGCGAGAGCGACGCCCGTTGACAGCCCGAAGCCTAACCAAGGTGGAACCGAACCCCTAGGACATTTTTATACCTTATTTTACCTCTTAAAACACCAAAACTTGCTATTGTTCTGTTTACCTTTGGTTTATTGTTTTTGTTACTTGTTGATTAAGTCCAAAACTCATCATTTTATCGTCTAGATTTTGTGAATAAGTAAGGTTTAGTACTCATCTTACCGTCCCTGTGGATACGACCCCGACTGTACACCAACGAATTGACCGTGCGCTTGCGGTTGTTTTTAGGTTACTTTTGGGTATATAAGCTCACACATCAAGCTTTTTGTATTCATTCCCCCTTCTTCCTTGGCGGCGCCGCAACCGAAACCTAACCCGATCCACCTCCAGCGGCCCCTGTGCGACCGCACAGGGGTCCCGTGCGACCGCACCACCTCCATACCGTCTTGGAAAGCACCCGTTTCGACCTCCTTCACCTCAGCCTTCCACCCAAGCTTCCTCCTTGTAGATCCAGAAGTCAAAAAAGGCTTGAATAGGGGCTCTGGCCTTCCTCTTCCCATTTTGGTTTCCATGGAGTTTGTATCAAATTGCTTTCTTTCTTTTACTTGTTTTTGCATCATGTTAGGTTAGATTAGTTATGTTCTAGGGCTAGTTGAAACTGAGGTTAGGATTGTTGTTTGGACTTGATACTTGGTTTTTATTGTGTACTACTTGCTTGGTTTCTTAATGTCTATGCTTGTTTGTGTTGAATTACTTGATTGAACCTCCTATTAGGTGAACGGCCGCATCTAATTTAGGCAAAGGGTGTAGATTGTTTAATTGAACCAAATAAGTGCTCAAGGTAGGTTAGGAGCCGAGAGGTGACCAACTTAAGCCCGAGAGGGACAAGTTTCTGCTTAGGCGAGAGTCTAGTAGATGCCTTAGAGAACCAACAAGTAGACTTAGGTATTTAAGCCAACATTACGAGAGTTGAGGGTTAATTACCTAATGGGGGCTTTAGACTAGGTTCCATACCAGGTTCTGTGACCAAAATTACGAGAGTTGAGGTTCAGGAGATTAGGTATGGCTAGATCTGTCCCACACAAGTCAGAAACCGAGTTTTCGTGTCATTTTAGCATTAACCTAGGGCCGTGCGGTCGCATGGGATCCCTGTGCGGTCGCACAGGATCTCCAGGCACGCACGAGTCGGCGGTGCGGCGCGAGAGCGACGCCCGTTGACAGCCCGAAGCCTAACCAAGGTGGAACCGAACCCCTAGGACATTTTTATACCTTATTTTACCTCTTAAAACACCAAAACTTGCTATTGTTCTGTTTACCTTTGGTTTATTGTTTTTGTTACTTGTTGATTAAGTCCAAAACTCATCCTTTTACCGTCTAGATTTTGTGAATAAGTAAGGTTTAGTACTCATCTTACCGTCCCTGTGGATACGACCCCGACTGTACACCAACGAATTACCGTGCGCTTGCGGTTGTTTTTAGGTTACTTTTGGGTATATAAGCTCACACATCACCAAGGTGGAACCGAACTCCTAGGACATTTTTATACCTTATTTTACCTCTTAAAACACCAAAACTTGCTACTGTTCTGTTTACCTTTGGTTTATTGTTTTTGTTACTTGTTGATTAAGTCCAAAACTCATCATTTTACCGTCTAGATTTTGTGAATAAGTAAGGTTTAGTACTCATCTTACCGTCCCTGTGGATACGACCCCGACTGTACACCAACGAATTACCGTGCGCTTGCGGTTGTTTTTAGGTTACTTTTGGGTATATAAGCTCACACATCAAAAAACATCAAATCTTTTATGATATATATTTTTTTATTTAACTCATTTATAAACATATTACATTTCATGAATAATATCAACATAATATAAATCATATTAATCATATTATTTCAGATAACTATAACTATATTTACATACATATAATTTTTTCTTTAAATTGATCAAACTCTTTAAATTTAATAAAATCAAACCTACAATAACTAAACTATAGTTCTAAAGATAAATATATCTTAACCATATATCTAAAAATGAACATAATTAAACTATAGAAACATAATAAAATATTCTTATTATAGATATCTACATCGAGCGAAGCTCGATATGCCCTCTAGTAATAAAATAAAAATAGTAAAACTTTTCCCCCAATCTTTCTGGATTTTTTTATTTCTTCAACTTCTAGACATCAAAGAAAATTAAAAAAGTAGTGGGTAGAGAGAAGAAAAAAAAAGTCACTGAATTCTTCGTATATCTTTGAGCAAGTAGATTATTTTTATAGCCAAATGATTATTTAAAGACCTCCAAACAATTGAAAATGTAATATATATTTTTTTATGAAATTAAGGAATTGGAGCTGTCCAATTAAATAAGGAATAGATAGCATAATTGAGGAGGGATATGATAGTTGTCCGATTTTTTTAAGAGTATTCTTAGTCCCAAAAATTTTTTCTATCTTTTTTATAAGAGCTTTATATATAGGAGGCATCCTACCCTCCTTAAAGAAATCCAGATTTGGTGCCACGCGGGATCGTGTAGCGCACCAATTTCAACCGTCCGATGGATGATGGGTGGCCCGTGCGTAATACTAGATTGATAGGTCCGAAAAAAATCAACCGTGAATATCAGATTGAACGGCTCGAAGCGTTGCGCTACATCGTCTCGCGCTACACGAGATTCGGGTTATCCTTAAAGTAGTTTAGTAAATTATGGTGTATGAACCACATGGGTGTGAATGGCATGTTTGTGCGGTTTTTGCGTGTGTGTGTGAGTACACAGGAGGTACAAGAAAACGTGGGGTCCGATAATTAGTAAATAAATAAATTTAGGTAAATTAAATTATGTAGATCCGATACATCTGGACAATGCACCCGAAACACGAATTGGATCCGTACTGACAACCGTATCCATTAGTCAAACAAATTAAAATAATCGGATTCGTCACATACTGGTTCACCGAGTAACTCAGCTGGCGCATCAATATTATAAATAAAGATGTCGGGATCCTTTAGTTAAATATCGTCCGACACTCCAAGCATTGTGAAATAGTTGTGCAATAGCATTTTCTCTGATTTCTGTAATGTGATACTTTGTAACTAATTGTGTGTCGGGTGTTATTGCTCATAAAACTGACTCGGTTCAACATCAGATAATAATTGGCAACACATTGTTTTGCTTCTGATTTTTGTGATCCCTTCCTATTTTCATTTTCATTTTCATCATGTCTCCATCTCTTTTCTGTTGCTTAGAGTCTCTCTCCACCTTAATTTCTCTTCATCACCATTCTTAATTTCGGTTTACAAAATATAAATTAAATTCATTCAATTGAAAATAGAAAAAAAACATCAAATCTTTTACGATATATATTTTTTTATTTAACTCATTTATAAACATATTATATTTCATGAATAATATCAACATAATATAAATCATATTAATCATATTATTTCAGATAACTATAACTATATTTACATACATATAATTTTTTCTTTAAATTGATCAAACTCTTTAAATTTAATAAAATCAAACCTACAATAACTAAACTATAGTTCTAAAGATAAATATATCTTAACCATATATCTAAAAATGAACATAATTAAACTATAGAAACATAATAAAAATATTCTTATTATAGATATCTACATGGAGCGAAGCTCGATATGCCCTCTAGTAATAAAATAAAAATAGTAAAACTTTTCCCCGAATCTTTCTAGATTTTTTTTATTTCTTCAACTTCTAGACATCAAAGAAAATTAAAAAAGTAGTGGATAGAGAGAAGAAAAAAAAAGTCAAAAATTGTACAGTCAACAATATTATTGTGATCTTGAGGCTGAACTATTAGATTTCTCTAGATATGTTACTTATAAATAAGAAGTCCAAGTATCAACACAATAAGCAAATAACATGATAAGAATGACTTAATAAGAAACAAATATTAATATTTTGAAGCCGTGATAAAATTGTAAAAGAGACGGGCATTTCATAACAGTTTCTATGTATTTCATGTAGATATCGAGAATGGATTCAATCAAACCGATTTTGCCAGACTCTCATTTAAATTACGTCAGATCTCAATTTTGAAAGTTCAAATGATTAATATAAAATCATCTATTATGATCTCCGTATTGAAACATTTTTTTTTCAAAATTGCTCCAAATTGCTTTATTTTAATTATTTATTTTGTCTTTTGTTAGCTCCAAATAAGCTATATATTGCTCAAGAGAAATCGTTCATGAGAATGGCATCATTTAGTTTCGCCTTTAATTGAGGCAGGGTCCTTGTCTCATTTAATTGTATTCTGTTTAAGTAAGTAATTTAGGAAGTAGGCGTGGCTTTAGGTGCACAAGTTTGATAAGATTGCCATTTTGTGATGTTATATATCAGAGATTTTTTTTAGGTATGGAATTATGGACTCCGCCGATCACCTTTTGTTCGTTTGCAATGTTACGGTAGCGTTGGAACGGAACCTAACATGTAACTTTTTTGTATATGTTTCTTAGCTGGAAACGCGTTAATCGTAGGTCGAATACAGCTTCGTTTACAACGAAAATAGCTGTACAATACAATGTTTTAATTTTTCTTCTTCAATCAAATGTATTTATATCAATTAAAATAATAAAACTTGATACCTATAATATTCATTGTTGATCCATATTAGGTACAAATCATACTTTGCATATTATGAAAAATTTATTGCTGACTTCCATTGAAATTTTCGGTGGCTCCGCCAATGCGAACTTTTCATTTATTTCTTATTCTTTATATGTAAATTTTCTGAGCTATAACAAACAAATTATTTCTCATAAAAAAGTCCTTTTTCTATTATTCCATCTGAATAATTTAAAGTTTTCTATTGGGCGACTTGGAAATGAATAGTGTAACTTAATTTTCATATAAAAGAAAAATATCAGATACAGTCTCACCGTATATATTTTATTTTTCATTGTTTATCAATTTTCTAACGTGTCAAACAAAGTAATTTAATAAATTCGTTCTACATCTAAAATGTTACATGTCAATAAGAGGCACAAAGTAGAGTGCGATCGTTTAATGTTGAAAAAAACTCAGATCCTATCCATCTTCTATTTTGCAATTCGGTGCGCTAAAAAAGGATTTAATTAAAACAAGCTTAACCTTACTACAGCACTCCAGCACTCCTGGGTAATATAGAAAAATAGAACATAAATCTCTTACTCAAAAAGCATTGTTACCCCTAAAAGAGCATTCTTAAGAAAATTTATTAAAACTACTTTCATGCACTATTTTAGAAATATAGAAGAATAGAAATTTATAAAGAGCATTCTGACCGATGTAATTCGATCTTTTCCTCAAAAAAATAAAAAATAAAAATAAAAATAAAAACACTTAAAAACTGATTTCAATACAGGTTGGTCCATAAATTATGACTGATAAATGAGTAATTTGGCCGTGCCTTCATCTCTCATGCACCTCTAGTGATAGTGTAAAAAAACTGTTGGAAATAAAACAACAGATCATATATTTGCTTCCATATTTACAAGCATGAATTAAATTTGCAGTCTTGGAAGTGCAACATAAATGGTCAATGACTTCGCTGTTGCTATGATGTGTTTAATTTTCGCTAGAATTGAAAGATTTATACATTTCAAAAAGAGAGAGAGATAAACTTTGTACATTTAGTGGGCTGTTTCAAAAAATGATTAATTCTTTTTTTTTTTTTCGAAGACAGTTTTGAATTTGGTTGATCATTCATCAAGGAACTTCTAAGAGATGATCCTTAAAAGTTCTAAATTGCATGAACCAACAGTCCAATTAGTAACCTAATTTGGTCCACACCAAAGAGGAGTCCCTTCGGCCTTCGAACTAATTGGACTAACTTTATCCAATAATTGTGGGCTTTAATATCTTTATTCTTTAAGTTCTTTTCGTATTTTTTATGAACTAAAGCCGGCCTGTAGTCATGATATTGGGTGGGCTTCAATTCTCAGTTGAGATTATAGGAAAATTGAGAGAGTGAGTTGAAATGAGAATGGAGAGGATATATAACATAATTATCACTTCAAACAGAAAATGATACTTTTTTTTTTTATGATTTTTTTGTGTTGATTTTTTAGAACAAACAGAACGCTAGGTATTTTTGTCTTTTGTAGAACAATATGCAGAGTCAGCAGAGAATTGAATCCATGAAATTGGGTTCATTTCATTTTTAGTTTTATTGCGTTGATCCTTGGTCCTTTCTATTATGCGAAAATGCGTTGCTTAGTTCCTTGCTCCTTTTTTTTTTTTTTTTCTTTTTCTTTTAAAAAGAGAGAGAGAGAAGGAAGATGTGGGGCTGTTGCATGGTTAAAATCCAATCATGTCCCTGTATACAAAAAAAAGAGTTGCTTGATTTGACATATCAATATATCATACAATGTCTCTCATTTTGTTACAATTTTTTTTTCTTTTTTTGATTGAGATTTTGTTACAAATTTACATACGTCCGGAGACCTCGCTCAACAGATCTGTTATATCATAAACTGGCAGCCACCGACAAACCAACTATCGCAGCTGGAAATGACATTTATTTCTCCTGCATAAGGATATGGGATAGATGCAGATAGATTTTGAAATATGGGTCTGCGTGTGTGAGTGTAAGCCTATTCATATTTCATTATTTATTTTTTAAAATAAATAAAAAATAAGTAGACAAAACCAAAAACTCTTGTGGCCAGATTGTTAGCTTGTTTCTCCATTCCAATTCCAAGTTCCAATCACAGTAGATGAATATACTAACTAATTTCCCGTTTAGAAAACATTTTCAAATTTTATATTTTTCTTTGGATTGACAAAATAAAATTTTGTCACACCCATGGATGACATCGAAACGTTCCCACTATTCTTTGCTCATTCTATTCCTTTGTAAGTTGTAAAAATATTAATGGTTGCTCTTTCATCTTTTTAGATTTTCCAGGCAACTTGGCTGGATTAATGGGCTGCTTAAGCTTCCAAGCCAAGTTGCAGTCAGCATAAAAAATATCACATGTTTCAATCAATGTTTATTGTTGCTTGTTGCTTTCTTTGAAAATTTGTGCAAATTGGAATAATTAAATCAACCTCGACAGAGAAATAACAAATACTGATTACTTACTGCATGTACAAAATTATAATTAAATGTCCAATAATATTTGAGCTTTAATCTGTAAATCTTCTTTAAATAAAATGGAATTTATGAGTCAGAAAGGCAGATAATAATAATAAATAAATAAATAAAAGAAAAAATGCTGCAAATATTACATCTCATACAAAGGAAGGTAGTTTGTTAGAATATCGTTTTCTATAAAAAGGGAAAGATATGGGTATCTTTTAAAATATAATACCGCATGTGAACGCCATCTTCATTTATCTATGCCTTTACTTACAAAGCTATGAATATAAATCATCAGTTCACCACCAATAATTACGACGGAGTTGTTAATAAATTTTTAGTGGACCAGCTTTGGCCGCCGTCTCAAAATCTCGCCATTGCTTTTCTGCTAAATATATACGGGAAAACTCAAAATTTTCATTTGATATTTATACTTATAAATATATATATTTTTTTTTTGCTATTTCTCTTCTAAATTAAATATTCATTATTCTCACCTTTAAATTTCGTTCTCCTGTTGCTCATCTGTACGGAACATTTCATTAATACATTTACTTCCTAATTAGGATTTTCCGTTTCAACATGTTCTCTCTGCCCATTCATTACTTGACCAATTGAATATCACAATTATAAATTATGTTTGCATTTATGATGATTAATCAGAGGTGGAAATAGATGCCTATATAAACCCCATTCCGGCAGAGAAAGATACTTCCTCAAGAAAAGTAACACCCTTGTCATCTTATATACTTGATCAATTTTATTCGGGAAATCAATGATCCAATTCTTCAGAAAATTCTATTTTCTTCCTAATTCTTTACAAATTTCGATTTTGTTTAATTTTTGTTAAATATCATGGAGGCTATCGCCAGTCAATTCAACATCGTACTCCAAGAAGTGACAGCTCCGATTATTTTGGTGGTAATTTCTTCTACATGTTGAGGTGGAAGTGGCTAACTCAACCAGGTAAAATTATTATAACTATTTATTTTGTTTATTTTGATATTATCTTTTTTTTTTAAATTTCACCAGCACCTTAAATTAAGTATTGTCTAAATAATCAATTTTAAAAAAAAAGTAAGAAAGAATCACAAAGTTGAAGATCAAAAGGAACCGAATCAACTGACAGTGAGAGGCAAGACAGCAAGAATACGAGGTCAAAGTCACTTTAGTGCAAAACTTTCCAGATTCTATTCCTTTTTAATCAAGAATCAATGTATTTCTCATTTTGGAGGAAACTATGTTAGAATCACATGCGACTATTGAGTCAACTGCCAAATTTTACTTTTTGTAATATCATAGCTATCTAGGGTTTAGTTTTTTCACTATTTTCTTTTACCAACTTTTAATCCACTTACTAAGAAAATATTTATGCGAGTGTTCTATTTAAGTATGAATTAAAGCTGAAATGATCGTTCATTCCACAAAAAAAAAAAAAAAAAAAGAAAAAAAAAGAGGCCAGGAAGCAATTTATAATTGTTAAAAATGTGTTTTGATCAAGCCTTTAAAAACAGAAAGCACAACAAAGTAAATTGATAAATGTTTTTTTTTCATTAAAATCTCTAAAATAAATAGATTTTGATCATTAAATGGATTAGGAGAAAAATTTTAACGTAAAAAATTACCAGGGTTAGTCGATGCTAAGTCGCTATTCCACTAATTATCAATCACTTTTTTTGAAGCTTAATACCCACTAGTCCACTAATAAGTCTTTCCAAAATTTTTTTTTTTTTAAGTTTTTGCTTAATTGACAAATCGTTAATTGTGCCTAAATACTTTATAAAAGTTTGTTTTAACCAAAGCATACGATTAAAACGTCTGCCTCTTTTGAATTGAAAATAAAATGCTCGTTATTTCAATTTAGAATTTTAGATTAGTGCGTATTTCATTCAAACTTATATTCAAAAAAATCTCGCGGGAGATACTTCATTGGCGAAGCCGTGGGGTCATTATCAGCGCCATATAAATATTATTTATTTTTTGGGAAAGCACTTTTGGTCAAATATATTTCAGCCAGAAAAACGATCTCACAAGTTACATATTACAACAAATCAACTTGGACCCACAAAGATGATTGGAAATAGAAACAAAAGAAGTACCAAAAACCCATGAACTTAGAAAAAAGAAAAATCTAAGCGCACTCGAAGAAAGAAGAAATTCCCAGAAAAGATAATCTAACAAGAAAAGAAACCAACTGCAAATTGAGAGAAGCAAAGAGAAAGAAAGAACAGAGGAGCGAATCCTCTTTCTCAGAACCTTTCGAGAAATTCACCTTCCTTTTATCAAATTTAAAAGAAAGCTGCTTTCTGCCGAGAATTAGAGAAGATTCTTTAAGAGAGAGAGAGAGAGAGAGGTGCTGTCTCGCACAGTCTCAGTCTGAGCCTGAGCCTGAGCTTGACTGGCACCAAAAAGGAAAAAAAAGGAAGTTGGCATCTTTAATCTTCTCTAAAATTGATTTCAACTCGAAAAGGACGATCAAAGGAGAATCAATCAATCTGAACTAAAGAAGAGAAGCATCTCTGTCTTTCTCTATTTCCATTTCTCTCTTTTCTCTCTCCTTAATAATTTGCCTAATTGGAGCTTTATTCGTTGGGGTGGAGCTGTCGCAGCCCCACAATTCCTTGATTCTCTCACACCCATTAATTTGCCAAGGATGGATGTAAGCCTCTCCTTTTTTTAATTATTATTATCTTTTATTTATAGTTTAGTATAATTTGAGTATAGTATACTAGTATAGGCATAGCTGGTAAAAATAAAAAGATACAGTACTTTTTTACTTTTTATTAGATACATGCATGCGTAGTAAATAGCAAT
Source organism: Rhynchospora tenuis (assembly GCA_027725995.1). NCBI lineage: Eukaryota > Viridiplantae > Streptophyta > Magnoliopsida > Poales > Cyperaceae > Rhynchospora > Rhynchospora tenuis. Next base: position 151,185,614 of record CM050888.1, on the reverse strand, counting down.
ATGTCACCTGGCTGATGTATATATTTGGGAAGCCCCGCTGGTTTCCATTAATAGGTGCTCAGGAAAAGTTTGGAAGAGGTTGGAGGGACACAGGATCAGGGACCATCTCCATCATCTCTCATCTGGCCTTTGCTGCTAGGAGAGAGAGACTGCTGCGAAGTAATGCCCGCGATGGAGAAACCAACCACCACCGCTGTCGATGAGAGAGGGAGCAACAAGGGGAGTTCTACTCATGATAGAGAACAAGGTGTCTCTGACGATACCGCTCACCAAATCAGCACCGGTTTGTCTGTCTGTCCTTTTGCTTTCTATTCATTACAGTTGTTTGTATTCACTATTTAGGATAATAGTGGTACATATGTTGTTAGATGTTGTGTTATCTGTTGCAATAAGGCACTGGTACATGTACTGGTAATTATGTGGTACCTCTTTCATAAAGAGCTTAGCCTTCAGGTTGCGGCTGTGACATCAAATATGAAATTTTGGCATCAGATTATTGTTAAACCTTATATATTGGGGTTTAATTGCGTGTTATACATTAAGAGAGCTGATGAATTGGTATTGTCTTGTTAGCTTGAGCTTCAATTAAGTATGAACAAAAAATGCAGATCCCTGGTATCAGGTGGCATTCGTGCTGACAACTGGTGTGAACAGTGCATATGTTTTGGGTTATTCGGGGTCAGTGATGGTCCCTCTTGGCTGGGTTGGCGGAACTGTTGGATTAGTTCTCGCTGCTGCCATCTCCATGTATGCCAATGCCCTCCTCGCGCGCCTACATGAAACTGGTGGCAAGCGACACATCCGATACAGAGATCTTGCTGGCCACATATATGGTACAAAAACATGGTTACTGCTTTTTTCTCTCTTTTTTCCTAATTTATTATGAAACGTGACCGTTATGATTGCTCACATGAAGGTAAGAAAGCATATGCATTGACATGGACACTGCAGTATGTTAATCTTTTCATGATTAACACTGGATTCATTATTCTTGCTGGTCAGGCTTTAAAGGTAGGTACTTATCTTCATTGATGTTATATTTTGTGCTTTCATTGGTAGACTTTTCATGGTTTCAAATTGATTGGCTTCAGTTAGTGCATGCATTTCTTTGGTTTTGCAAGGACAGGCGGTGTATGTGTTATACTGGGATGATGGCATTTTGAAGCTGCCCTATTGTATAGCCATTGCCGGGTTTGTTTGTGCCATTTTTGCATTTGGCATCCCATACTTATCGGCTCTGCGTGTATGGCTGGGTGTTTCTACTGTCCTGAGTCTCATCTACATCATTGTGGCTTTTGTACTATCCTTGCATGATGGTACTTACTTTCGACATTCACTTACATTCTGTATCAATGATATTTTAAGTGTACTGGCGTGCGCTACAATGCTAATTTTCAAAGTGCATGGTGCTTAAATATAATTTGACAGGTGTCAATGCACCAGCAAGGGATTACAGCATACCTGGAGACCACACAAGCAAGATATTTAGTACCATTGGTGCTGCTGCCACTCTTGTTTTTGCCTACAACACTGGCATGCTACCTGAAATTCAGGTCTTCATCATTTTTTTCCCCTTTTTATGAATTAACAACATTTGGTTGGTTGCATTTAGTTCTTTTTGTGATATTGAAGCTTTGTTGTTTGCTCAGGCTACAATACTGCCTCCAGTGGTGAAGAACATGGAGAAGGCATTGTGGTTTCAATTCACAATTGGGATATTACCAATGTACGCTGTGACCTTCATAGGCTATTGGGCCTATGGCTCCTCTACCTCCTCCTATCTTCTGAATAGTGCAAACGGGCCTGTTTGGGTCAAGACCCTTGCTAATGTTTCTGCCTTTTTTCAGACTGTTGTCTCCTTGCATGTATGTCATTTATACCCCTTAACTCTCATTGTACATATCTTTTTCCCTTTAATGGTTCCGGGGCTCTCTCATGGAATGGAACTATCTATCATCTGAAATGGGTTCCCTTTTGCTTTCTTACAACAGATATTTGCGAGCCCAATGTATGAATACTTGGACACAAGATTTGGAAGCGGGGTTGGGGGCCCATTCGCCTTCCACAACATTCTGTTTCGGGTGATTGTCAGAGGAGGTTATCTCACCGTAAACACATTTGTGGCAGCTTTTCTGCCATTCCTGGGTGATTTCATGAGCCTAACCGGCGCAATAGGCACATTCCCGCTCACATTTGTTCTTGCAAATCACATGTACCTCAAAGTAAAGCAGAATAAACTTTCAACTGTGCAAAAAGGATGGCATTGGCTAAATGTTGTCGGGTTTGGAGCGTTTGCCGTTTTAGCTTTTATTGCAGGTGTAAGGCTTATCGTAATCGACTCCCAGACATACCATTTCTTTGCTGATTTATGATTCTTTCCCCATCATGGGGCTATTTAATAAGTGTATTTATATGTATATTGAATGATATGACATTTAGAACTACAGCCACAGAGTTTTATCATGGAGCCTTTACAACAAAAGAGTAAGGGAAATAGGGAATTGAAATATTGTCTTTTATGAGAGGAGCTCAGTATCTTACAAGTTGGAAGAAATTTTATACAGTGTTATTTTACCTTTTGTTAATTTTCTCAGAATCTGATTGCAGTCTCTGGTTATGATGAGAATTTTGCCAGTCCCGATCCTATCTCGAGTTTCATTTCATTATCCATATAGAAGCAGCTTTCTATAAGAGACGCATGTTAAAAACAATTGTATTGCATCTTGTATGGGAAGGCATTAATAGATGACGGCACGATGCATGATTCAGGGTTTCTGTTTATTAGGGCTGCAATGTCGGCTGTTTTTTGAGAGGAGAAAAAAAAAATCAACATTATCACGAGATATTTTAGTCAATAGTCAATTCTATTATATTGCATTAATTAACACTCGATTGTTTAGTTAATTAACAATACTTTTACACTCATATTAAACTCCATTGACGATTGCCAAAGTATATGTTGAGGTGGTTTAATTCGAATTTCATTTATATGCAGCAGTTGTATACCCTAATAAAAGATAATAGTATTCAAATTTAAGAAGATTAGAGGGGTAAACAGCCAATTTTTCCTATAAAAAAGTTAGGAGCCAGACTCCTATTTTCATTCGTAAATTAATTTAGACACGGTAAAAGTAATTTATAGCATCAGCAACCTAATCTGAGATATTACCAAATTAGAGTATAACTAGCTTAATTGCTCACTGAAAGGAAGCATTTGAGCCATTCAAGTAAAAATTGGAATTTAAAAAAGGTAACAAGTAAATGGTCTGCATATTGTATTTAGAAATTAAAAAAGTGACAAGTGAATGGTCTATCTATAGTAAGAAAACTATGAACCGTTCCAACCAAATATCGGTGGAAATATATTATTATTTTTGAGTAAAGGATAGGTTCAAGCACCTATATATCTTTCTGGTAATACAAAAAAAAAGCTTATGAGTGTTGTGGGCTTGTGGCTAAAAAAAGGGGAGAGCTGTTGATAGAAAATAGATTTTGTATTGAATTGATTCAAATGATTACAAACATGAGAGTCTTTATATAGATCAATCTTAAAACTAATGATAATCATCTCCAACTATACATCTCCTACCAACCCTCTATAGTCTCTATTGATATTAATCTCCAATCATCATACAATCACAATATCTCCTACCTAACCAATCCTTAATCTAATTATACTCTAACACCTGTTCTACTCGTACTTGTTAAATTCGAAGTTACTGTAACATATTACAAGTTTTCTGCATTGTTATTGTCACTTTCTCATTTGTAATCAAATAACAATAGTATTTTGTTAACAAAGGCGAAGAAGATCATACTTAAGTACCAAGTTGATATATAAACAAGTCATTCATACCTACATAAAATTGGATTTACAATTACAAAGTAAGTGAATTTGCCCAAATTTAAAATACATCCGTCCATAAAAAACCATAATATACACTAACAATTAGTTTCTATTTTTAAAGCAAAATATAAAATAAGAAAAGGAATTTGGGATGGTTCTAAATAAAAAAAAAATTGAACTAAGTGTGCTTAGAGAAGTATTTCCTTGACATTTGAGTTTGGAACTATAGTGATAATAGTATTGTCATTAAGAAACAGGCATCATGCAGCTACTTTATTTGTTTTCATTTTTATAATTAATTTCCTTTCATTCAATCACATTCCTAGAGAAAAAAAAAAGGCAAATAATGAAACATGGAGAAATCACTTGTCCGATCCAATACTAACACTTTCTTTCCTTGCTAACCACAAAGATGTCCAGGTCTCTAAGGATTTGAATCTTTGGGCTTATGTTTCTGTTGCCGATTTCGAATCTGCAGTAGTATATATATATATAGAACATGAGAACAATATATTTTATTTATGAATGAACAAAGTCACATGACTAACTGATTCTAACCTACTTTAAAAAAAAGTATTTGAGTAGCATATTATTGGATTTATCTAATTGTAAAACTTATGATATGGATGAGCTTTATGAAGCCTATCTTTCATTATCAAACAACAACAATAACAAAAATAAAACCAAATAAATTTGCATGAGACAATCATATTATGCTGCTACACTTTTATTTCGTGTGTCTCATAGTGATAAAAAAAAAAAAACTGACTCTCTGTTTTGCTTTATTGAGTCAATAAGTAATTTCTACAATGTATTATCTCCAGCTTGATTTTAATATTGTCGTATCATTTTGGCAGATGCTTACTATTAAGGAAAATTAGTCAATATTAAAACTTGTGCTAATTTTAAAATATTACATATGTATTTCGCACTAAAAAATTCTATGAATAAGTGATCCAACCAATGGTATGAATTCCGTAAAATGCATGATTCGAAATTCTACTTGTCTGCCCACTCTTTTTGTTCCCACATTTATGAATATGTGGCCTAATTAACCGCAAAACAATCAGGTAAATCAACCAATTTATTGTTCTTTAATCAAGCAGCGACAACAATAACTGTGAAAAATAAATCAAATATTTTATTGAGAAAACTATATCTTGGAATCTCACTTTCATTTTGGTGCCTCCAATGTCCCAAAGTAATGATAAATGATAAAAATGACACCATCTTGCCATCGTGATGTCAATAACTGGATGCCGCTATCTTCTTACCCAACGTATCTATGATTATATATCATTTCGCTACCGGCCTTGATCTGATCTTTCACAACTTTAAAGACTTCTTGATCTACAAAGAAAAAGTGTCATCTATGTTGTATGTAAGGCGACCATGAAAATGTGAGCTAACTACAATTTGAGGTTTTCAGAATGCATGATCCAACGAACACTCGAGTAATAGAAACTGTGGTTTTGTGTTCATATTACTACACTGTAGGCCTAATTGTTATACAAAATTCACTTCTAGTTTTTTGCCCAAATAATGTTTATTTCTTAGGGCCTGAAAGTGAATGTGTTCAGTGTTTACTTTATTCCTCCTTTCACTCTTGGCTTACCACAAAACAAGAGTGAAAAATGAGACCCTGACTGCAAGATTGTATGTCAAGAGAATCGGTAGACCTCCTGATTCTAATTCTAAATTATATATAAAAAAGAGAATTTGATGAAATAATAATATCGGTAAGATCTATCTTCAAAAAAAAAATAATAATAATAATATCGGTAAGATCTTGTTTGCACTACAAAGTAATATGCTCTGCTTTGGAAATATATACTGTAGCAAAAATTTTGCCACATTTTTCATGTAACCTCCGCAGATTCTTAGGAACACTTTGCTAGCTCAATAATATTTGCTGCCAACCAGAATTTATACTATATGTAAAAATTACTATTGAAAAGAATTGTCCATCTTAAAAAAATACATATGTTTCTGAATTAGAGTCTAAATTCGGTTCGAAATGTTTATTTGCAAAAATAGTCGATCCCTCAAATTTAGAGAGCGGGCTGATGGGTGATTTTCATACTTATATTCTTACCCAGTTTAGACCCTTAATTATAGTTAAATACATGTGTTTTTATCTTAATTTACTAATATTTTGTGTAAATGAGGTGCAGCTGTAGCCGAGGTACTTATTTTGTAGAAAGTTGGTGGATTGGACACAATTATTGCATAAAATGGAGGATTTAGGAGAAGAAAATGGCTCAATGGAATCCATAGCATTGTGGAGCTCATCTTAAGCTTTCCAACGGTTCTTGAATCACCTCAATCGGAGTCTGGATGAAGGAAATATGGACAAAATACTATTGGAGCGCTGTGCTGAAATTTTCAGAACGGACCGTTCTAGCCCAGAACGACCCGTTCCATCCCAGAATGACCCGTTCTGACCTGAAATGGTCCGTTTTAGCCCTTAAATGGTCCGTTCTGGCCCTGAAACGGTCCGTTCCAGTGAAACGGTCCGTTCCAGCTCTGAAATGTTCCGTTTCAGCTCCAGATTCAGCCAGACTTTCCATAACGGACGAGGTTGTTTTTAGAAACTTTTCTCCACGCATTTTCCTGCTTCCCAAGCCAACTCCTGGCGTGTTTTACACCTCTAGGCCAGTTAGCAACATATTGAAACATGCTAAGGCATCCAGGAAGGACAGAGCTTGCTATATATGTATCCCCTCTCTTGTAGAGGAGAAAAATCTTCAATTATCTTCTGTTTTCTTTGGTTCCACCACGCCGTGAGGCTCTACCACCATTGTTCTCGCGCCTTTGGCACGGGATTCCACTTGAGATGCATATTCTAGGGTTCTAGTCCCTCTCTCGACTCGATTAAGGAGCAGCAGCCATGTAGACTAGCCAGAGCACGGGACGGACCGCCTGAGTCGCAGAACGGCCCGCCTCGACATGAGCGCAGCCAGACAGGAAAGAAGAATCATTGGTTACCCTATCCCAATCTTTGGTTTTATCTTTTATGTCTGGTTTTATCAATCAAGTTTAAATTCGCTGTGCTAGGGCTATGGTTGAGAACCTCTACTTTAGTTGTTGAATTTGTTATGTTTAATTGAGTAATTAGTTGACTTGATTGATGATTTATCTCTTGTGCACTCTATTGATTATTGCTGTGTGCTTGGTGCTAAGTACAAGGGTTATCCCGTTAGACAGGGCCCGTTTAGTAGTTAGGATACTAAAACCTTGTTGTCTTGATGTTGAACACAATTAGTAAATGAACCCGGTAGGTCGAAATCCGAGAGGTGAGACCAAGACATCGAGAGATCGAGTCTTTACCCTTAGTTGAGAGATTTGGGATTTACCGCAAGAATCGAGGGATAGACCTAGAGAGACTAAGCCAAGAAACGAGAGTTGAAACTTAGGAATTCTAGGAGGATATGTGGTTTGGTTAAGGAATCCTACCTGAACGAGAGTTAGAGTAGATCTTTCCCTAAATAAATCATTAATCCTGCATTGAATCAGACTACTAATCTTAATTAACTTAGCAATTGAAATATTATCCTTTAGAACGGACTGTTCTAGGCATGGAACCGATTGCCCGAGAGGGGGCGTTCCAGTCAGAACGCACAGTTCTAGAGGGTGACAGAGGTTAGAACGGACCGCCTGAGTCGCAGAACGGTCTGTTCCACTCCTGACAGAGGTAATTGTTCAAAGACCATGCTTCGTAGTTGAGTTGAGATTGTCTAAACCCAAGGATTACATCATGTATCTTACTTTTCTGCATCTTAACCCTAAAAACACAAAAAATATATTTCTCAATCTTTCTTTGTATCCCTTTGTAAACCTAATTAGATTAAATAAATAACTTAGTGATTGAATATTCCGTCCCTGTTGATTCGACCCTTAAGTTATCACTGCAAACGATTTACATCGGTGATACTAAAAATTTGTTTTGGTTGTGCTTCCAAACACCGATCACGGGCTATAGGCCTATAGTGGCAGTAAGTACCCATGCTGTCGGATTGGGTGATTGGACTTAAGAAGATAAATTTATTATTGGATTCATGAATGGGATGTATTTTTTAAGTCCGAATTTTTAGGCCTATGGGCAGTCCTACAAAAAAAAAAAAAAAAAACATTTTTTTAAAATTTTGCAGCATCGTTGAGTGGATTTATTAATAAAATATGGTGGAGAAAGGTCAAGAGACTATCTCTTTATTAATTAATAAAAAAAAATTTAAGCCTTTGGTTAGAAAATAGGGGAAACATATGTTCCGAATTCGAAGTTACTGTTACAAATTACAAATCTACTATATCAAGTTATTGTCAACTTTAATAGTTAATAACGATATTATTTTGTAAACTAAGCTGAAGGAAATCATACATAAGTACCAACATATAAACATAATATATCCAACCGAAGTTGAGATATAAACAAGTCGTTCGTACCTAAATAAAATTGGATTTACAATTAAATCATACAAGGAAAGTGAATTTGCCCAAATTTATAATGCAGCCGTACATAAAAAACCACAATATACAATAACAATTAGTTTCTTTTTTTTTATAATCGAAATTAAAGCTGACAAAAAAAAATTGGATGGCCACACATTTCGAATTTAAGGAATATTAAACTAAAGTGTGTTTAGAGAAGATGTTCCTTTGACTAAATTAATGCCCTACACAGAAGACTCAACAACGGAACATGTTGATCGAATAAGCTAGTAACTTGCCAGATCTAATACTAATCCATATTCTCCCTTTGTAAACTATAAAGGAGGCAGCCCAAACCTCCTTGACAACGAAAGATATCGGAACTTCTGGGAATGTGCCTTTTCTCGACTTAATCTGATGACTTTCTCCCATGAGAAGAGAAGTTTCAATGCTATCTTTCCTATAATTCCAGTAATATAGACCATCGAAGATGCTGATTGTCACCATATACATCACACACAATTTATTCAGGGCACATGCAGTTGATATCATCACCAATTGCAACTCTGACAAGTGACAACCAGACATTGAAAAATAAACGAAAAACAAAAAAGAAGTTCAAACTTATTGTTGAAATTAGAAATGTTAGAAGATATAAAATAGAAAAATACAGTTTATTACCTCGCTTGTAGTGTTCAGAATGACTGTCTTTCTCTTGGTTGGTTGTAAAACGGTGCAGAAAAGCTTTGTCAATATACTTGCCGTGACTATCAAGGGCTTTGATGTGGTAATGTGTCTTGGAATCTCACTTTCATTTTGGTGCCTCCAATGTCCCGAAGTAATGATAAATAATAAAAATTAATGACACCATCTTGCCATCATCAAGTCTATAATTGGATGCCGCTCTTTTCTTACCCAACTTATCTATGATTATATCATTTACATGGCTTTAACCGATAGACTTAAAATTGGAGCTTTCTGATGTTTGCTTCTGATCTTTCACAACTTAAAAGACTTCTTCTACAGAGAAAAAGCGTCATCCATGTTGCATGTAAGGCGACCTTGAATATGTGAGCTAACCACAATTTCAGGTTTCCATATATAATACATGATCCAAATTAAGAGCACTTTACATAAACTATGGTTTTGTGCTAATATATGTACAGTGCAGCCTTAATTGTAATACAAAATTCGCTTCTAGTGTTTTTGCCCAATGTGTTACTTTGGGAATGTGTTACTTTATTGACCCTTTCAATTGGCTTATAATGACCACAAGAGTGAAAAATGAGGCCCTGATCGCAAGATTGTACGTTAAGAGAATCAGTAGATCTCATCTTCTGAGTTCTGATTCTAAATTATATACAGAAAAGCGACATTTTATGAAATAATAATATTATTGTTAAGCTGTTGTTTATTACACTAAAAAGCAGCTGTATGCTTTGCTTGGGGCATATATAGCGGAGCAAAATTTTGCCACGTTTGTCATATAGCTCCTCATATACTTAGGAAGACTTCGCTAGCTAGCTCATTAATATTTGCTGCCAATCAGAATTTGTACTAAATGTTAAAATTTCTATTGAAAAAAAGTGTCCCTTTAAAAAAAAAAATAGATATGTTTCTGAATAGTTAATGATATAGTTACATGGACATATGCAGTGGAGGAACCATGATTGTTATAGCGGGGGGGGGGGGGGGGGGGGGGAAGGGATTTTTGAATAAAATAAACTATTCGTATAATTTTGAGGACTCCAAATAATTTAGTAGGAACAACTGAAGTTTTAGCGGCGCCACTATATAAGATACTTTGATAGGTTAGTGATATTTCAACAACTATATAATTCTTTTGTAAATATATATTAGTCGAGTTACAAGGATTATCATGTACGTTTATCAAGTTTAATTGTTGCAAAAGTTGTACATCAACACGTCCAAATTTCGTCACATCCGGAGCAGTTTCCTTGAATCAATAGACCTAGATAAGTAGATATAGAGAGAACACAAATTGAAATGCACTAGGGTTGGACATCGAGCTTCGCTCGATACAGTATATATTTTAACAATTTAAGTTTTTATTTTTACTAAATAATATTATTTGAATATATTATTAGTAATTTGTATATATGTTTAAAATATCAGCACTAATTTGTTTTAAAAAATGATTACATTAGTTCATGCAAATAGATTAGAACAACGAAGTGTTTTAACAGTTCAATTAGGCAAAAAAAAAAGTTGATCCCGATTTATATTAAGAAATAGGATTTATTTAAACGTCAGTTATATTTTATTGTTATAGGTTTTTTAATTATTGTAAAAAGAGACATTATATTGCAATTAGTCAAATCTCCTTTTTTGGTTGCTGTTGAAACCTGTTTAGGAGCAGGTTCGCGCAATATATTTCTTTAGTGATATTAAATATTTTGCTATGACTAATATTTTTTTTTTCAATTATTAAACTTATGAAAGATAAACGCTCAATAGTGAATATCAAGATATTATATATATATATATATATATATCGATTTTAATATGTTACTTTACACTTTAGTCATAATATGAACAAAACTTGCCCAATTGTAAACTACACGGGTCAATGAACAAAGGAGTAAAATTGGTTACATTAATATGATTAATTTATTACTTATTAGATTATTTAATAATTCTTATATGCTATGATTGATATTATTTTTTTAAAATTAGTAAACTCATGAAAGCTATACGTTCAATATTGAATATCGAGATATTATAATATATAACCATTCCAATCTGTTATTTTTAACTTTAGTCATAATATACTTTACAAAACTCACCCAATTGTAAAATATATGGCTATATGAACATGTATAGATTGTTGGACCCCTTCCGGCACCCAATCTTAAAACTTAAATGTCAAATGACAAAAAGTATTTTTTTTTTTTTTTTGTTGTTGTTTGTATTGATATTTGTAATTACTTGCTTAGTCTATAAATATTTATTTCCAACACTTAAAAGGCAAACTGCATATTTGTATCATGATCTATTTAGTTCCCATGTAAGATATCAAACAAACCAAAATTTAACTTGTAACTACGATACAACATCTGTATGCCTTTTCACATCCAAAAGTAAAAAATGAGTTACCATAAATAATTGAATCACCGTTAGTAATAACTCAATGGATAATAATCAAATTTTTATTAATAACATACTAAATCATAAAACAATTTCACCATCAAACATTAAAACCACAACTCATTGTCTCAGGCATTCTCGCTCACTCAACAACACAAAGTCTCAATAAACAGGTATTGAAACAATTCTTTATTTCTAGCCTAAATAGGTAATTAACGAAATAAACACCATAATCCCAAGCACGGTCCTGGCACACTATATCCCACATCTGAATTCAGGAAGATGCACGGTTGATATCACTGCAATTTTTAAAAAAATAAATAAAGTATATATCAATATCAAAATTCTAAATTTCAAAACTAACATTTGTTAAAAGTACATGTAAGGATATTTATTAATAATTCTAACAATTACTGCTCTGTTTCCCCATCAGATTCTCCACCAAGAATGAGCATTCTTCTAGAATTTTTTTTTACCAACTGGTAAGCCACCAGCATCATCAAAATGCCTAGAAAATAAAATGTTAATATTGTTCAGAGTTCAGACATTCAGTCAGAGCTACGTTTAAATCTTTTTAATTATTTTAAAAAGTGTATAAAAACAACTGAATATGTTTGCTATAGACAGGGACACAAAATCAAAGATGCTTGCTCACACTGTATATATGGTATAATTTTTTTCTTATTAATCCTATGTCGAGGATGTTGTGCTATTATTCAAGTTATATAGCAAGAGAGAAATACCATCTCTATATCACTTCATATATTAGTATTATGTATTACATTTATGATAGAATAAAATACATGACAGCCAAAGAAAAAAAAAATTTATATAATACCTTTTCCCTCTGGGATCAGCATCGCTTGATGAAGCAAGCTTTTTTTTCTCAGTAGATTTAAATTTTTGCTTCACTTTTTTTAACAAAATATTGCTCCCATTATCTTTCATGGTATTCACCTCAGAAGGAAGGCTGTTTGTAATATTTACAAATAAAAATATACATGTTAGTAAAAACTTGCTCAGTTTGTCTAAAATACTTTAAAAAAAAATAACTGTAATGCTTGCACAACCTGTTTGTAATATTGCACTCATCCTCAACCAGTACAGTTGTATCCCCCTCCACAATCATAACCTCTGCATGCAAAATTTTGTAGAGATGATGTTTTTTGTACATAACCTGCATCTTTCCTGAAACGGTCATCTTGAATTTTTTTCCAATTATTTTAATAAGTGGGTCAGGCAATTCATTTGAATAGGCATCCATTCTGTCCTTTACAACAGATGCTGCTTCACCGACGATAACCTCGGCTGTTCTCCCATATGCACTGAATTCGGCCGTACCAGTAGCATCGCTTACTTCCAGTAGTAGCCTATAGCTTTGTAAATTAAAATGGAATAAGATCAAAGGATAACAGCATTATATATTTATAGGAACTATATTGTGGTACCAATATTTACCATATTGTAGGATCCGGCTTACGTCCCTTGCACGGTGAGCAGAATGTTTTCTTTCAATTTCGTGTTGCATTTCGGGCATCCCTCCTAGTACCAATCAAATGGATTATTGACACCAACAATATCAACGACACATGTGTATTGACCAGACTTATTTTATACCAGGTAAAAAAAAAATTGTCAGAAACAAAGAAATATGAGAAAAAAATTAAATAATGAAATATGGGCTACAATTGTAAGCTACAAAGTATTACTGAAAAATTGTCCAGTGGTAGTAATGCAAGATCTCCCAGTGAAACAGTGGAAGGAACCCCATTGTTAACACGAACTACACGTGGTGAACTGTCGATGGTAGCAATCTTAGTCTGATTTCTCCCAATTACCGTATTGTTGCCCTCAATTCTGTCAAATAACCATAAAAGAATGATCCACAAAATAAAATAAAGTATAATAAATGTTCAAGCGAGGAAAAACCAAAGATTGGTTAACGTTTATGCACATTTATTTAGTTATGCGCATCTTATATTTATTTATTCATTTACCAATTTTAATGTATTTAGTTGTTAAAGTAAGTTTTACCTTTCAAAGAAATCCTGTATTTCACATATCTTACGGTCTGTGTAGAATCGGGTTGCTGCATAGGCTCTCAAACCAAACGCCCCTAGGTTAGAACGGACATTGTTAAATATATTAATCAGCATAAATGGTCATATATATTCACACATCAAAATGACAAAGCAATGTTCGAACATACAAATCTACAATTAAGTAAAAAGAAATTTGAACCTTTCATTTTGTATAGACACAACTTGCATCCGTGTTGGTCTGCCTCTAACCACTTTGTCTTCAATCTGAGTGAAGTCTGAAACCAAACCTATGACATCTGTTCCATGTAGTGTAGGCAAAGCCTTAGAGACATGCAAAACCCTAGAGACAGTAAATGTAAGTAAAGACTACAAATGAAATAACAAACATATAGTTACCAATTGGCTGTGTCTCTTCAGTTATTTTTGTGCTGATGTCTTCGAGCGACTTAAAAACAAAGTAACATGTGGGAATGTCTCCTAGATTTGAGGACACATACGTCACATATGTACAGATTGAAGGGGCCTTTATAAGAGATGGTAATTCTTAATATTCTCATGAATCACAATAAAAAAAAAAAAACTATAAGTTTAGTTCACAACTATTGCTAATCATCATAGTCAAATGTGTATGTATATTATGCATAGCTTATAATTAAATTTTTTTTAATATATTCAATTAAGAAGTGATGACATTTTTAACCTTTCTTCATAACTTCTAATAGACTTTTTCCATATTGACAACAATCAATTGGCCCAATGCTTATTTTTTTAATACATTCAATTAATATTTTCATTAGGATAGAATGGACGATTCTGATAATGCTTATTAAGTTTTTTTTATTTATGTCTGGATATATATATCCAGAGGTACTGATTTGGCTTATGAAGGTACTTGTCATATATGTCGGACAACAGCTTACTCTATTTTTTTAAATTATCCCATAATCAAAATTTAATTTCCATAATTATGTCATTGATTAAATTTACCGTAGGATGAGTAGATTTTTTTGATTGGCCTTCTGAAATATCTTGTCATATTAAATTTTTCAATAATCAAGCAGCTGAAATAGAAATCGCACCCAAGAATATACCTCACGTTGATTAAATTGGAAGTATATTTCAAAATATTAAAACCCACGGACCCAAAATCCCCAAACCAAAGAAATAAAAGTAATCAAAATTTAATATTTCAAATATCAAAGATAACAAAATCAATTAATGCCCTCCGACAAAAAATTTGGGAATCATTACATGATTAATTTCATAGCAGAGAGAATGGAGAAGGAGAAGTGTTTAAGGTTGATTTTAATGGCAGTGGAGAAGTGAGGAAGGAGGTAGAGGGTTTTCGGATTTGGCTCTTAACGGGTCGGATTTGTGGAGGTTGGGAACAGTTCATGTGAGATAGGGTTTTGGAGAGTGAAAGGAGGAGAGGGGAAGGGGTAAAATACTATTTGTGAATAAGGCAATACAATAATACGCAAGGAAAAATATTGATTTTGGGTGTGAAGAAAGGTACGAAATCAAAATCTAAATTTCTCCATTTAGTATTTGTGAAGCATATCGAAGATTCAGAAAGTACAAAGATAGATATCGGTAGATTAATCCATACCTTGAAGCAACAGGAATCACAAATATGTTGTGGCTGCAATGGAGAAACCGACCTGTTGCAAGCTTTCCATGGTCTCACATTTTTTCCATGTCGCTGGTGAATAATCGATCAGCGAAGAGCCGCGACGGCCATTGCGTAACCTAGGCGATAGAGGAGAGAGGGGAAAAAACGGAGGCGTAGAAGGGAAGGGATTAGAGTGGGAGGGAGAGACGATCGGACGGGTAGGATGTATTAACTATGAGAAGATCGAACGGACAGGATGGTGTGCGCTGATTAGCGTCAAGATACGCGCAAAAAAATCACGCAGATTATATTAGTTTATGATGTATGAGCTCTAGTGACTTAATAGTAAGAGTACTAGATTGGTCTCAAAGAAGTCAAGAGTTGAAGTTCCACATACACTTTTAATTTCAAAGACCTCATTTTTTCTTCAAAAAAACTACATGACGAAATCCAAGAGCAGCAAGGTGCATTTTCAATTTTTCATCATTTTACTTAACCATAGGAAATGGAATTTTGCATTCCAATGTAAAAGGTAGAAGATGAACAAGAATTCTGAAGACTATATAGTTTTTTTTTTTTTTTTTTTTCCTTTGATCTTTACACATTTTCTGTTTTTTTTTTTATTTGAAATTTGGAGCAAATAAAAAGACTGGACAAATCAATAATCTTTTATTTATTTATTTTTGTCTATTTCCACCTCTTCGCAAGCACACTCGAAATGAAATTCCAGTCAAATCAGAAATTGATTTGACCAATGTAATGCAGCCACTATATTCTCAATTCGGTTCGAAATGTTTATTATGCATAGTCTATCTATCAAATTTATAGCGGGCTTAGGGCTATATTGGCACCCATTAAGTACCTAAGCAGTTGGAGTGGGCCGGGTGATCGGACTCACGAAGGTACTTTTATTATTGGATTCATGAATGGGCCGGATTCACCAAAAGAAAGAAGAGGCATACTGAGCAGCTCGGTCATTTCCGAAAGTGATCAGGTGAGGATTTATATTCTTTTTCCTTTTTTTTTGTATACTCAGAATAAATACCTAATAACAAAAATCTAGCCAAACCAACTACAAACGATAGTTTTATTGAAACCAGCTCCAAAAATTACACAAGTTCTTACGTGATGGCACTGAATATCAATTGTAGAAGCAAAGATTTTGCAACTCTTCTGATGATTATAGCATAAGCAAATTGACAAAGACAAAAAACTAAACCTTATCAGAAATATTTACTACAAATAGAGTTCACAGGAAAATAAGAAAATAATATAAATTCATAATAAGCTAAACATGAATGTATAAGACCAGAAGCAATGAGCTGAAAAACTATCATTCATTTGTAAGCTTTAATTTTTAATCTTTAAAGAGAGTTGAACAAAATCTCTGATTCGAAGAAGACCTTATCACCTGACCTTTTACTCAATTGCTAAAATAAGCTTATTAAATAAAGAGATAATAAATATGGTGCTTTCAAATCTCCGTATATCCTGCCAATACCTTACTGGTTATTGATGCCATTAATTATTCAATTTACTCATCAAATAGTTAATTATAGCGAGGGGCCTTTTCACCCAACCGAAGAAAAGATCTAGAATCCAATATATAAAGGCACTGGTCAGATGCCATAATAATGCATATTTCTCTCTTTTCTGACCACAAAAGAGGCCGTGCATACCTTCTTGCGAGCCGAAAAGTATCATAATCTTTGGGCGTATATGAGAAAATTCTGTATCTTGGAATCTCACTTTCATTTTGGTACCTCCAATATCCCAAACTAATGATAAATAATAAAAATGACATCATCTTCCCATCATCAAGTCAATAATTGGATGCCGTTATATCTTCTTACCCAAATTATCTATGATTATATCATTTCGCTACAGTCTTTAATCAGTAAACCTAAAATTTGTGCTTTTAGATATTGCTTCTGATCTTTCACAACTTTAAAGACTTCTTCTACAAAGAAAAAGTGTCATTCATGTTGTATGTAAGACGACCATGATTATGTGAGCTAACCACAATTTGAGGTTTCCAGAATGGATGATCCAACGAACACTCGAGTTATATAAACTGTGGTTTTTGTGGTCATATAAATGCACAGTAGGCCTAATTGTAGTGCAAAATCCGCTTCTTGTTTTTTGCCCAATGTGATTACTTTTTGGTTTTTTAGGGCTTGGAAGTGAATGTGTTTACTTTATTTACCTTTTTAGAATTTTCTCTCTTTAGGGCTTGCATTTAGTGATATTTTAGCGAAATATAGCTACGCAATTTGCTATTCGCTAATATATAATTAGTATCACAATATATCTTTTACATATAATATTTGCATATACGAACTGCATATATGAACTACATATATGAACTGCATATAATGTATGCATTTAATATGCTTATATTAAATTATACTATTATGCATATCTCTTTATAGAGTTGAGATAAAAAAAACTCATCTTAGAATCGTGTTCTTCTTCAAGCAGCAGCAAGTATGTTATATTAAATCAAAATATCTACTAATTAACAAATCAAAATATCTTATAATGTAATCATTTTTTTTTCCTTTAGGGAAAGAGAAAGGGAAAGAAGACTGTGGTTATGGTACCGTTGATTTGTGACAAGTGTAAGGCAGTTTTGATTGAAGACCAGCAAGGCATTTCAACCCATAAGATTATGAAGGCCCAGGACGAGCATGACCAATATTTGTGCCGAAAATCTGACGACAACAAAAATGCTGAGGGGAACAATAAGGAGGGCAACATGGAGGGCAAGAAGAAGAAGTGAGTGCACTTTTTCGTTTGTGCTGGGTTGATAGTTAGTTTTTAGTTTGTGTCATGGATTGTTTGTGGTTGTAGATTGTCTGTGTTGTTTGTTGTTTTAGAATTTCTGTTGTGCGTCTGGATTTTCTAATTTTCTGTTGTGGTTGTGGGTTGTGAGTTGTCTGTGTTGTCTTTGTCTGAATTTCTGTTGTTTGAAAAGTCTCCTTTAGGACATTGCTAGTCATCTGTGTGTTGTGGTTGCCTGAGCTATTATTATTAGTTCTTGTTATCTATTTCCACCTCTCCTTCTGTCTCTTCTCAAGCACACTCGAAATGGAATTCCAGTCAAAACAGAGTTTGATTTGACCAATATAATGCAGCCACTGGAGTCTTAAATTCGTTCGAAATGTTTATATGCATAATCAATCCATCAAATTTATAGCAGGCCATATTGACACTGAGTACCTAAGCTTGGAGTGGGTGATCGGACTCGCGAAGGTAATTTTATTATTGGATTCGTGAATAGGCCGGATTTTTAAAGTCCAAATTTTCATGATTTAAATAAAAAATATTAATAGTTCTCCGACTAAATAACTAAAATAACATTTTTTAAAATTTTGCAGCATCGTTGAGTGAATTTATTAATAGATATCGGTGGAAACATAATAACATTTTTGACTAAAAGATAGGGTCAAGCACCTATCTCTTATTAATAAAAAAACAAAATAAGCCTGTGGTTAGAAAATAGGGGAAACATCTGTTCCAAATTCGAAGTTAATGTAACAAATTACAAATTTACTACATCATGTAATTGTCACTTTCCGCATTTATGATACAATAACAATACTATTTTGTTAAGTAAGCTGAAGAAAATCATACATAGGTACCAACATATACGCATAGTTTATGCAACCGAAGTTGAGATAGAATCATATAAACAAGTCATTCATATCTAAATAAAATTGGATTTACAGTTACATTGTAAAAACAAAGTGAATTTTTCCAAATTTGTAATACAACCGTACATAAAAGACCACACAGTAAACAATAACAATTAGTTTCTCTTTTAAAATAAAATCTAAAATACACAAAAAATGAACTTCGGGGTACTGTTATAAATTTCAAAGATAAGGAAAATTGAACTAAATAAAAATTCGACCAAATTAATGCCCTAAAAGGAGGCCTTGCATACCTTCGTGCAAGCCGAAAGTATAAAATTTTTTTTTTTGAAAAAAGGCGGAAGCGCCACCCAGTTTCATTTTGATAAAATGAAACAAATACAAATTAAACTACGCATCACTAACAACTATTATCTCTGCAACATTAAATCAATACCATGTTTTTAGAGCCTTAAGCAAACTAGAAAAAAAAAACCCCAAACAGCTGAATATCACGCACTACACTTATTACGTCAAACTCACATACGAAGTCTTAAGTGAACAACTCAATAAGAAAAAACATAAAAGATGCACGATCATTCTTCAGTCTCCACACTCAGTGATCCTCAGGTCCCGCTAATCCCAAAGGCGCTTGTACCATCTGCAGTGGCACCATGTCCCAATCCATTGGTAGCCATTGATCTACCTCAGGCTTGTCAGTGTCCTTCCAAATCCCTATCCAATATTTAACCAAATGATAGATGATCAGTAGTGTTTGTTTAATTGTTTTCATCACCAAATTATTAAAGATACAATCATTCCTAATTCTCCAAATACTCCAACAAGTAGCACTAAAGATGGTTAAAAAAGCAGTTCTAGAAATGGTGGGCATCTGCAAAGCAAACTGATAGATATCATTGATCGAATGCCAGTGTTGAAAATTCTATTGAAATAGCCCAGCCAAAACCAGAGAAGTTTAGCAAAATAACATTGACAAAATAAATGGTCACATGATTCATAGCTACCACAGAAGACACATCTAGTGTCACCTGTCCACCCTTTTTGCACATATTATCTTTAGATAATATTTTGTTGTGAATCACAAGCCACATTATCAGAAAAAAAAATTTATTGCTAGTTTTAGGTTTAGTTTTCATGTTAAGCCTTACGACAGTACAACTATCTGTACTTTCGTGGCGGGAGCTGTCACGTCTGGCTGCGGGATGTGACACACATGAAGGCTTTAATCTTATGCATGGTGTCGTTTGGATGGGTTAGGAATAGGGTAGAAATAGCATAAATTTAGGAAAAAATACTATTCACAAGAATTGTGGTGTCGTTTGGGATGCAATGGAATTGGCAATTCCATTTTCCAATTTGTCATCCAAACGGTTTTGGAATAGCTAATTCCATTCCTAACATGTTGTTTGGATGGTGAGTTTAGGAATAGCGTTGGGAAGTGTGAAAAGTAGAGAGAAAATTGTTATTGGGAAGAGCGTTATTGAAAATTGTGTTAGGAATGGAATTGGCTATTCCAAAACCGTTTGGATGAAAAATTGGGGAATGGAATTGCCAATTCCGGAAATTGGCCAATTCTCATGCATCCCAAACGACACCACGAGGAATATCCAATTTCCAAAGAGTGTTGACTTTAGAAATTTGCACACCCTGAAAGACTGAAAATGATAAGTAGCATTAGTAGTAAAATTCCCTTGACACCCCCACCCCCAGCAAACAATATCATTGTCAATAGTGAGATGACAGATGAGTGCTATGAATAATATTCATGAGAGAGTTATACTGATGTAGAAGTACTCCAGTAAGCTGTCTATTGAAAGAAAGAATACTACCATGTGCCCTAATGACATCCTCCAAACGGTAGTTTTTATTATTGCAAATTTTGTACAGAAAAAAGAAAGAAGTAGCCAAAGAACAATTTGCATGCCAAAAATCAATGCTTTGACCATTACCAACCTCATAAGAGCAAGAAATGTTACCTATGGGTTGCACTGACTGAATACCTTTCCAAAAATAAGAGAACTTACCTAAGCTATTATTAAAATATTTGTGTCTCACAAGGGTTTTCCATTCAGCAGTGTAATTTGGGTCTTGCATTTTCCAGCACCACTTTAAATGAAAGGCTTTATTCATATTACGGATATCTAACACACCCATGCCATCCATATCTTTTGGCATACACACTTTTTGCCAATTCACAAGAGCGTATTTCTTCCTTTCACCTACTGTACCCTGCCAAAGAAATCTACACCTAATCTTGTCTATGTCTCTCCTAACATTCTCAGGTATTTTAAATAGGGAAAGAGAATACAAAGGCACCGCACTAATGACTACATTAAGAAGGGTTAATCTTCCTCCTAAAGAAAGAAGATTGCCCTTCCAAGCTTGTAATTTCTTCTGGATCTTCTCAAAAATATAATACCAGTCTCTACTCTCTAATTTTTTATAGTGTAAAGGAATGCCTAAGCAAGTAATACGAAAGTATCAAAATTTCTGGGCGTATGTGAGAAATATATATCTTGGAATCTCACTTTCATTTTGGTGCCTCCAATGTCCCAAAATAATGATAAATAATAATAATGACACCATCTTGCCATCATCAAGTCAATAATTGAATGCTGGTATCTTCTTACGTACCCAACTTATCATCTATGATTATATCATTTCGTACAGGTTTTAATCAGTAGACCTAAAATTTCAGCTCTCGGCCGGATATTGCTTCTGATCTTTCACAAATTTAAAGACTTCTTCTACAAAGGAAAAGTGTCATCCATGTTGTATGTAATGCGACCATGAATATGTGAGCTAACCACAATTTTAGGTTCTCAGAATGCATGATTCAACGAACACTCGAGTTATATACACTGTGGTTTTGTGGTCATCATATAATAATAATGTAGGCCTAATTGTAATACGAAATTTGCTTCTTATTTTTTGTCCAATGTGATTACTTCTTGTTTTTTTTAGGGCTTGGAAGTGAATGTGTTTGTTTTATTTACCTTTTTAGTGGCCTTACCACAAGACAAGTGAAAAATGAAGTCCTGATCCCAATATTGTATGTTAAGAGAACAGTAGTCGCAATATTGTATGTTAAAAAACTAGTGAAAAATGAGGTTCTAAATTATATTTTTTGTTGAAAAAAAAGAATGGAATTATATTAACCTTATTATGTAATATATAAGATGAGAAATTTGAAAGATAGAAAATGAGCAAGCATTATGAAGAATAGTTTTATTCCTTAATTCATATATTTCCTTTTTTCTCTTCAAATTTATTTTTATTTATGGAGCAAATAAAAGAGACAGATTCAATCATCTCTTTATTCTATTTCCTCCTTCCCATTGTCTCTTCTCAAGAACACTCGAAATGAAATCCCAGTCAAATGTCAAAACAGAATGGATTTGACAAATCTAACGCAGTTCCTAGAGTCTAGCTTCAGTTCGAAATGTTTATTTGCTTAATCAATCGATATCAAATTTAGAGAGCGGGCTGAATTGGCATTAAGTACCTAAGCCCGTTGAGTCGGCGCTTGAAGTTAGGAAGATCATTTTATTATTGGATTTATGAATGGGCCGTATTTTAAAGCCCATCTATTCATCTTTTAAATCCTAATATTATTAGTTGGAGGACCCAATAACTTCAATAACTTTTTGAAAAATTTGCAGCATTCCTTGTAGTTGTCGATCAATATTCAGTTGTAAGAATAAGTAGTCGACTATTAGAACTTAGGACAGATGTGGATCCCAATGAAGTATCATGCGAATGGTTATATAATAGCTTTGTGGTGATATAAAACAAAGTACTTTGAGATTTTCAAGTTTATTTAAGAAAATAACTCAAGTGTTGTTTTCTTTTTTTTTGTTTTTTTATCGTCCCTTATTTACTTCATCAAAAGTCAACTTGATTTTACAAATAAAATTTCTACACTCGCTCTTAAGAAAAATAAGATTTAGATTAGAAATTTAACCCTTTTTAAACAAGAAGCAAATGAGTTGAATGCTGGACATAAATCGGTAAGGCTACAGATATCATTTCATAACTTTCAAGGGTGTATATACAAAATGTCGCCAAATATTAAAAGCGCGAGCAAGCGCAGAATCTCAGCCGTTCGTTCATCCAACGGCTGAGATGGACAAAAGCCATCGGCTCTAGAAATGAACCTCTCTCTCCAGTCTACTATAAATGCGCCTATTTCATTTTCCCGTAAAACCCTTGCAACTCTTCTCGACCAAAACCCTACTCCAAGCGGCGGCTGCTCCTCTGTTCTCACGCGCCGCCTCCACTTTCGTCGGACCAACTACGCCGTAGAGAAGGAAACACTCTCTCCTTTACCTAAACACAATCCCTCAACCTTGTTTTGTCAGTAGCTGCTCGGAAGTAGTCAAAGTCGCTTTATTTATTTCTTTTTCGACGAATTAAGGGTATTCGTAAATTATTGTGAATCAAGATGCTGGTGTTGTTCGAAACACCAGCAGGGTTCGCTTTGTTTAAGGTGCTAAACGAGGGAAAGCTTCAACAAGTCGAGGTGATTTGTTTTGGTTATTTATGCCTAGTTTTCAATTTGTTTTATTTTGTAACTCTTTTAGTTATTTATTTATTTTGTACCTTGCGCTGTTTCAGGATTTATGGCAGGATTTCGCCACATCAGATTCCGCTAGAAAGGTGCTTTACTGCTTTGATTTATTTTTTTTCTAGTTATTTTTCTGTTGCTTCTAAATCCACTTGAGCAGTTAGACCTTGGTTGCATGTCCTCCAACTGTAAATTATTGTTATTTAGTGAACAGCACTTCTGGTATAACGTACTAGTCTGTATTAGTTGAAGTATTTTGGTGGTCATTTTATTAAGATTAAGGCATTTTGATTCTATTAATTGAACTATTACATTTTACATAAGAAATGAATTTTCATCACTTTTGATAATTAAGCTATCAGCTGAGATTTTTATTTTAAATAACGGTTAACTACATTTGACACTGTATACTGTGTTATTATATTTGCATAATCAGAATCAATTTTGCACTTGATATGAAATGCATTTAACATTTACTGAAATGACTTGTATTATTTTGAGTTTTTGGTCCTTTGGTTTAAAAAATTTAAAAAATTGCATTCATGCTGTTGCATCTACAAGCTGTTATCATTAGTTGAGCTGATAAATTTCATTGTGTGTATTCTGTGTTTGTTTCAGGTGGTGGAACTGAAAGCATTCAACAAATTTGAAAACACATCAGAGGCTCTATCAGCTGCGACCTTGTTGATAGATGGGAAGGCCAGCAAGGGCCTCAGAAAATTTTTGCAGAAGAACTGTGAGGGAGAGACATTAGGTGTGGCCGATTCTAAACTTGGAAATGCGATCAAAGAGAAGCTGGTTAGTTGTCAATTTGTTAATATTCAATAGGATTTCATACAACAATTTTTGTGTCAATTTGTTCAATGGACTAATATAAATAGTTGTTCTTTTTTAATGGAAAGTGACTAACGGGGGATAAGATGTTTATTTCATATTTTGGTTTAATGGATGTAATAATCAATGTAACATTTTAATGCAGAAAATTGATTGTGTGCATAACAATGCTGTGATGGAACTAATGAGGGGTCTTCGGAACCAATTGACTGAACTCATATCAGGGTTGGCCCCACAAGATTTGGCTCCAATGAGTTTGGGTCTTTCTCACAGCTTATCTAGGTATAAGCTCAAATTCAGTCCTGATAAGGTATAAATCAATTTTCTAATGCTTTGTTTCATACTTTTAGAATCGTAAAATGTATCGTGTATCGATGGATTTAGTATCGAACCGTGTATCGTGTATCGTAACGAATCGTCAAAGATACGCTAAGCTACCCTTGAAATCAAGTAGAATAATTAGTTAGAACATATATTGGAAGATTGTCATTAAAAGGAAGTTTTAATCAAGCACAATATCTTTATATTCATTTATCCATCTAGGCATCATTAGGTGTAGTCTATGAGTATTGGTTATTACTGTATAATTTGTCTAATTTATTTGAGTAACATTATATGCGTAAATTATAAAATTATATTATAAATAACTGTATTGTTATTAACATTATTATATCATTTTTACTATATTAAATATAAAAATTGTAGTCATTTTAACCATTATATTGTACTTGCATAATTTTATATTATTATAATTTTCATATTCGTTACTAATTATTATATTGTTTATACAATATTATACTATATAATATATATAGATTATAATTAACATAATCATTATATTGTATTATATATATTATTAATTTATTATACTATGTAATTTATATAAATTATAATTAGTATAATCATTAATAATTAATTATGTGTATACCCTTTTTGTTGGGGAATTTGAGGGTTGACTTATGTAATATAAATATCTATAAGTTATTTGATATAATCATTATTTAACTTCAACGTTTAAATTCTAGCTGAAATAAGAAAAAGACGTTCATCAAAAAAAAAGGAAAAAGAAAATGAAAAAGACAAACAGAGGGGTAAAGCCCATTTGAGCCCACTTCATATGTCCAATTAGTACGGGTCCCACGTGTCATATTCTTCCCTTCCCTTTCCCATTAACATGTTCCTCTCCTCTGGCGCACGAAGAATAGCATATTTTATTGGAAAAATTGAATCCTCGCGTCTATCTCGCGTTCTGATTGGTCACTACCGTATCGTTCGTATCACACGATTCGATACGATACGTGTATCGTTCTTTGAATCGCACACGATTCCAGCGATACCCTCCATCTCCGATACAAAGGCACGGTACATCTCGATTAGGCTTTGACTCGTACCGTACCGTGCGATACGTAGCGTGAATCGTACGATACTAAAATCTATGCTTTGTTTTATTTCTTTTTCTATAATATTTATATTTATGACATTTGACTTGTATTATGAAGTTTCCTGATTATGCTGTTTGTTATTATTGGATGATATAGTTTAATTTTATGGTTTTCTGCTTGTAGGTGGATACAATGATAGTTCAGGCAATAGGATTATTGGACGACCTAGACAAGGAATTGAATACATATGCAATGAGAGTGCGTGAGTGGTATGGTTGGCATTTTCCGGAGCTGACTAAGATTGTACAAGACAACATCCAGTATGCAAAGGCTGTCAAGCTCATGGGAAATCGTACCAATGCTGTTGGCCTTGATTTCTCTGAGGTACATAGATTTTTACCATTGTTTTTCATTGCATTATGCATGGGCCATAGTAGTTGAGCATTGAAATCTTGTGGTTTAATTAGGGCAGATTATGTGTTGCTGCTGGCTTATGCATCTATTTAATACTACCTGTTGATAGAAGACTGATGCACAGCTAGTAGAAAATTGACTGTAATATAACTATACAAGTACCTGATTTGTGAAGTTACAAGTACTGAAGTATCAAAAGGATTTACAACTTTTAGCTATACAAATAGGTTGAGCTATGTTTAGCATCTCAACACAACTTGACTAAGATAATAAAATTAATTGCATGTCTTTGCTTTATGTAGATATTGTCAGAAGAAGTGGAAGCAGAGCTGAAGGAAGCAGCTCTTATATCAATGGGTACTGAAGTGAGTGACCTTGACTTGATGAATATAAGGGAGCTAGCAGACCAAGTCTTGGCTCTTGCTGAATATAGAGCTCAGCTCTATGAGTATCTTAAGAACCGGATGAATACCATTGCCCCTAACCTGACGGCCATGGTTGGCGAACTAGTAGGGGCTCGTCTTATTGCACATGGCGGTAGCCTGGTGAACTTGGCCAAGAATCCTGGCAGTACAATTCAGATTCTTGGTGCAGAGAAGGTATTTCATTTTTCATTATATGCTGAGGATCCTAAATTTATAGATATTGTTGGTTTTGTTTCATTTTTTTTTTTTTTTTTGAAATCTTATTTGGTGTTCTTTGTTGACTACAGTTACCTTTGCCTAGAAACTCTGTATTACAATTCCTGTTAGACAGGCTCTTGTTTCACTTTGTGATAACATTTTGTTCATGCTTGGTTGGTTTTGGTGGCGGCAATGAATTCATTATGTTTGTTTTGGATAATTTCCAGGCAGAAGATTTTTAGAGGAGCTCTTTATGTATATATTTTTTATTTATGAATACAAAATACTAAAATGGATGTATTGCTTGTTGTTCTTTTAGGCATTGTTCAGAGCCTTGAAGTCAAAGCACTCTACACCAAAGTATGGCCTCATCTACCATGCATCCCTGATTGGTCAGGCTGCACCTCGCAACAAAGGAAAGATGGCTCGATCTCTTGCTGCCAAGACTGCACTTGCTATCCGGTATGATGGCTTTGGTGATACTGAAGACAACACCATTGGTCTTGAAAACAGAGCCAAGGTACATCATCTTGTGTTCTCGAATAAGAGGCGTCCTGCATTATTTTCTATCCCAGGGATGGGGAAGTTAAGATAGCAACTGCATATGCTAATTAAAATAATGTTTTATGGACAGCTTGAGGCACGTCTGAGAATATTGGAGGGTAAAGAGTTGGGTAAATCAGCTGGCTCAGCAAAAGGGAAGCCAAAGATTGAAGCTTATGATAAAGACAGGAAGAAGGGTTCTGGTGCTTTGATTACTCCTGCTAAGGTAAGCAATTTACCCTCAGTTTACTTGACTGTGTATGCTGGATGATTCAAATCTGATTTCTTTGGAACATGTCAAACCAAAAAAAAAATCCCTACGTGCTCAGAGATTAAGAGAAGACCTAAATTGTCAAGAATTTATGATAAAAGCTCGTCTTATCTATATTGTTATTGTTAAAAGTTCTAATTATATATTAGATAAGAGCAGGAAATCTGGAGTCTGAATTAGAAGTTAAGCATCTTATTTGCTAGTATGGCTTGGTACAGACCAACATTAGTCTTGCCGGTTATATACCTTTAGGAAATCAATGAACCCCTTGCTGTTGTTAGTGTCTCACTTTTCTGTTTCCTTTTCTTTTGGATTTGTAGAGTTACAACCCTGCATCTGATCTTGTTCTTGGAAATTCAACTGAATCTTCTAAGAAAGAAGAGAAGAAAGAGAAAAAGAGAAAGCATGACGATACTGAGGAAGAAACTGGAGAAGGTCATGCAAATGAAAAGAGAGAGAAGAAGAAGAAAAAGAAGGCTGAGGCTGAAGTTGAAACTGTTGCTCCTGAAGAACCGGTAGAGGAACCAGAAAAGAAAAAGAAGAAAAAAAAGAAAGGGGAAGACCAATTAAGTGAGAATGGTGGAGAGGAGAGCCTTGGTAAAAAGGAGAAGAAGAAAAAGAAGCACGCAGAAGAAGAGGCAACTGAGCCCGAGCCGCTGAAGAAAGAGAAAAAGAAGAAAAAGGATAAGAAGGCTGATTAGTTTAGAGAGGTGGTTTATTTAGTACAATTTTGGTTGTTCCTATGGGCAACTTTGGTGTTTTTGATATTATGTTGTTTTACATTTAGTGCCACTTTAATTGGTGCGTGCTGCAGTATTTAAGATACATGTCTGTAGGAAACGTTAGTTTTCAGTCTTAGTTTGTTGCAACTTTAAATCTCGTTTTATATGTTTTTTGCAAGAAAGTTTTTGTGCTGGATTATCTCGCACAAGATAGCCTTGGTCTCCACAAATATTAGTGGTGCATGAGTAGTGGAGATTCGTGGGAGTTTGCTCCAACTGTGTTTATGGCTGGCTAGAATTTCGTTAAGTACAATTTTCTATGTTTTTACGTGCAGTTCTGCCAGTGGATACAGCTAATAATTAATATTATTCAAATGAAACGAGTTTGTGTTAATTGGATAGAAATTGATTCTGTGAAAAATGTCTTTATTTGTGTACTAGAACTAGAATGGAAACATTAACATTGGATTCTCAATTTGTCTGGTGGTTATTCTCCGAACAAAAGTTCACTATGTTTGGTCAATTAGGCTGGCATTAGGGTTAGTTTGGTCCTTTTAAGAACAACAATAAGTAAACAAATTGAAAACAAATTGGGTGCCAATATTTAAATCAGCAGACAACAGTTGTAATGTGCCAACTTGGTTATTTGCCGTGAAATCGCAACTTGCCTTACATTGTTGCGTGCCATTAACAAATAAGAAACCGAATCTGTTTATGGAGATATCCTAGGAACTATTCTTGGCCACCGGCTAACAAAATAGAATGAGGAACCATTATTACGTGGAGCTTTAATCCTAGGACTTGATCAAACCATAATTTGTTTTTTATACATGCTCGTTTAAAAAGTAATTTAGGTGAAATTAGCTATATAAAACTCCTAATTATCTCAAAGGAATCCGAAAGCTACTTCAAGCTGGATGTAATTATTATTTAATTTTTCAAGTTGTCTACAATACATCCCCATGTATTTTAATTGGGAGACGGAAGGCAAAGAACAACTCTATATTGAACTAATTACGATACAAGGGAGACGCTATTTTGTCACTGTTAAATAATAATGCAAATTTCTACAAGTGATATTATAAAAAAATTCTACGAATATGAACAAAGTAAAACTTTTGCCAAGCTGATGCTTGAATACTACTCACAAGTGCATTTCATATGACTTAAGGTGCACTTCATGAACCTTTATTAGCCTTCAAGCGAAAAGCGAACAGTATTTAATGAAATAAATGTGAACAATGGTAATGTCCAACAAAATATGACCAACAAACCCATTTAATGTAACATAATGCCTTTGTGAAAATTGCTATAGAGGTGCTAGTGTGTTACAAGTGTGGCACTTTTTCAGAATTTTCAACAGGACAAAACGTCAAGAAAATGTGTAAATTAAATGTTGCATCAAAATCAAACAGGGCCATCGCTTAATTCAACACAAAGTAACAAGAGGAACAAAAATACTTCTCAATAAAAAACAATTTAGATAATTCCCAACAAAACGACAACTCAACACAATTCTCCTCCTTTCTCACTTCATTCATCTTTCAAAATTTTCAATTAAATCAAACAACAGAACAAAGAATAATCTCAGCGGCATCACCACCAACCCGAAGCTTCCCACCAAGGCAGGTCGGCTCTTCTCCAGTGGCGCCGACACTGGAGGCATCCGGCGTGGAGGTGGAAGGAGGAGGCTTGTAGTACATGCGCGCAGTCTGGGGACAGTGCGAATGGAACCGCGCTGCTATTCTCACCCCACTGTCTAGCAACTCTGCGTACTTCCCCATTCGAATTGGTTGCCTCTCTCTGTAAAATAGAGTGCAATGGCGTGGAGAGAGGAAACGAAGGTGGGAGAGTAACAGAGAGAGGGATGTCAAAATGCGTCCCAGATGGAGGCCATGAAAGACAGAAAAATGGGAGAAGCGAAGCGGCGATTTTCGGCGTGTTGCTTTTAAAGGTGGGGTTTAGGAAGATGGGAGTTTTGGTGTTTATATCATCTCCAGTGTTAGTAAGTGGAGATATCCAGTTATCAAGGGCAGCTAATTTTTCCCATGAAAAACGCGTGTAGAGTGCATTAGCTGTGGATAGACATGATACATGAATTGGCTCTGCACCGCAATGCTTCAAGTTAGAATAAATTGAACAATTGCAAAGCTTAAAACTTCTAAAATTTACACAAAATGTTAACCTACGTTTAATCATGGTTTGGTTCTACTTTTTGCTGGATATTTTATTAATTTTAGGCATACATATGTAACATAATTCATGGTGAATTCATCTGCTTGTTGTAAACGGTGTTATGAAAGTGTTTTTAATTTAATGGTTGTATGCTTTATGAATTGAGTTACAGTTTGTAGTGAAAGTTAGTACTTGATGTTTGTGATTTTATTTAATTATAAAAGACTTTTATGGCAAACTAATGAATAAAGTCCAAATCAAAGCACCACAAATACGACAAAAATAAAATATGACAATATTGCCAGTTCCAAGTATGTCTTGCTTTTTAATTTATATAACAATATATACATTATCAAACCAGAAAAGAAAAGCTCAAACCAATCCACACGAAAGCAAATGAAGTTTTAAAAGAAAAAATTCCCATAATAATCCAATCCAAATTATCAAGCAAAAGTAATAGCAACATATATATTACTATGGAAAACATTCCAGCAATTCATGACTTCCATTTATAGCAAAGTACACATTTCACCACCAATACCTGACTATAGTCAATAGGCGGTGTTTCGAGGGTGCACATATGCAGAATTATCTCACAATGGGTCCTGACACTGATGCGGTACCCATTAAAGCTATTTCAGCACTGTCATGACTTACATCAAATTTATCGGTGCCTCCGGTATGCAACCCTGCGGCTGAGATTTCTAAATTCAGGCTATCCTTGAGCTCGGCAACAAACTTCAGTCATGTTTGGCCTTTCAGCAGAGGTGTGCTCAGTGCACTTGCATGCTAAATTGGTTACCTTCCAGACTGAATTAATGTCATACTTGCCGTCCATCTTTGGATCAACAATGCTCTGAATATCTCCTTCAGATAGCTTTTCATGCACCCATTCTTCCAAGTTAGCTCCTTCGCCTGGAACCATAGGGGCCCGACCCGTGATGACCTCCAGTAGAATAATTCCAAAACTAAACACATCGCTTTTTGCACTAAGTTGATTTGTTGCATAGTACCTAAAACATGGATGCAAAAAATGTAATTCTTTGTCAAGATTATGAATTATGGATCTTCATGGCAACTAACTGAAAAATATATCGATTCAGATGTTGTCTAGAATATCTAATTAAACATATGACTCAGAGGCATGGCATCCATCCGTCCCATTGCACAAAAATACTAGTATATAAACGTAATCACTTCTTAATTAATGCATAGCTTCCACAACTTTTGTCGACATAAAAATTCAATTAAAATTTCTAACTAATCTAAGATTGTAGAAATAATTAATATGCATAGTGCCTAAATTCCTCAGTATACCCTTTTCAGAATCTCAGAACAAATGCAAGCGCTATCTATATAATAGCCAAGTGCCATTTTTAAAACTTTTTAAACTTTACTTCTTCCACTAAGTGGCAAAAAATCATTTAACTAAGGCATCTGATTGGATGATTTGGATCTTAATTTCAAATCTTGCTGGATACCAAGTATTAGTATTTTTTTCTAGAATTTTTCTACTATTTTTGTTTTCACAATTTTGAAATATCATCGTTTTCTACTATTTATAATTGAGTTTTTTATATGCTCCTCGCACAATTTGAGCTTGAATTAATCAACTGTTTGGACTGAAGACACACAAATAATTGAACTATTTCTGTTTTGGCTGAAAATCCCAAAATACAAACATTTGTACATCTCGGATTCTCTCCTGTACTGGTGTGTATGTGATAATTAAGTGATAAAATTGTTTTGTTTTTATTGCAGTGTGAGGATAAGAAGAAAAAGGGACTTACTCAGGATCCAAATAGCCAACAGTGCCCACTACTGTGGTCAAAACACGGCAGCTTACTTCACTGTTAACAGCTCTGGAGAGGCCAAAATCAGCAACCTTGGCTTGAAGGTTTGCATTCAACAGGATGTTGCTGGTCTTGACATCTCTATGAATTAGTGGTGGATTACAAGCCTGATGCAAATACTCCAATCCTACATTGTGTAAGTCAGCATGTATATATATTATTTGCACGACACAAATATTTTAATCAACCCATGATTGTTATTACTAGTAATTTACTACTTTGCATTATAATCTACTTGATTTTGAATACAGTGCCGTTGCCCATTTGGATTTTCTCAAAGGGGTAAAGACAGGAGGAAAAATATTTTCTATAAAATAAGGCAAAGGTTCATTAAATTGCTCTCTGTTCAGTTCAATTGAAAATGCAAAAAAACTTAAAGCTGTTACTTGAAATGTTACATTAGATACTTGTATGAAGTATCTGGTACATATATTTTATAAATTTGATGGAGCAAACTCAATTATTTATTTGGTACAATTTTTAAAAATTGCTTTTCAACTATACCTAGTGCAGATTCATATACAATCCGGAGTCGCTGTATCCAAGAAAGAGGCATTGTATTATCTGCAATGGACAGCTTAAAACCTTGAGCTAATTTTTCACTCAGTAATAAAATTTGAGAAATGACACGAGTCCAGAATTGAGTATAATGACCTTTGAGCTTATCCTGTAGATTTCCTTCCTGCATATACTCGTACACAATTGCCATGCAATTTTTATCAACGCAATAGCCCATTAAGGAAACCAGATTTTTGTGATGAGCTCTTGTCAAGTTTTTGGCCTGAAAATAAGAATTTATTAAATGCATTATTATTGACCTTTTATACAGTATAAAAGACTTTTAAGAAGCTAAACTATTATTATACGATATACCTGTGCATCTATATAAATAAGAAGATAGGGGAAAGGGAAGTAGTGATTACCTCCGCCGAAAACTCCTTAATCCCCTGTTTAGATGAGTGTGAGCGCACCTTCACTGCAACTTGAACTCCATCTTCTAGGACACCCAAATAAACAGTTCCGTATCCTCCGGTACCAATATTGCTCGCGAAGTTGTTTGTGATTCTCTTGACATCATTGTAACTAAATTGACGGTTTGGGTCATAACTTTCTTTCGGCTGTGATGTAATGGATCGGCCATCTGTATTTAAAATATTATCAGATTTGCATTTACACATTTGCAGCTTTTAAGTTAGAAGAATGTGTCTGAGGGTACATGGTATAGACTAACAATCATTACACACACACATAATGGCTAACGTGTCATCCATTTGTCGTCGAATCATTTTTCGAGATCCAAAATTAAAACAGTCAATTCAAACCATTCAAGTTGTTTACTATATTGAGATGCTCTTAGAGACCAAATTAACACACAGAGTAAAAAAAATCAAAATGTAAAATTTGGTTTCCAAAGTATTTCAATATGGTGATCAATTGGAATAATTTGAATTGACTGTTTGAATTTTAGATTTCGAAAAATGACTCGATGGTATATGAATGGCACGTCAGCATTTCTCTCTATATATAGATTTGATACGTAGTCGATATATATGTTAGGCTCTTTCCTCTTCTATTATGCAAAATACTGAACTAAAATTAATAGCATAACATTACATAATCATTAATCAAACAATTCTTTCTGTGATTGCAGGATAATTGAGTGCGTTGACTTCGGTAATATATAGGTACAATTAACATAGAGAGAGGGAGATAGAGAGAGGAGAGGAGGAGGCGAACTTACATTTCTTCCTTTTCAACAACAAGAATTTTGCGGTAACAACTGCAATAATCAGTAGTGGGACCACCACTGCAATTGCTATTATAGCATTCTTCTTATGAGAAGGCGATGGAGTAGGATTTGTATTACCATACCTAATTAATAACCAAATCATTAAATATTAAAATGCTAACAAAAAAGAGAAAATCGGATATAAACTCTCTAATATTTCCTAATCGGAAATAAACCCCTGTAATCATTAAAATTGGATATAAACCGCTCTACTTCTATTTAGTTTGGATATAAATCCTTTTCATTATTTATAACCCTATTTTTAAGAAAAAACATCTAACTTTTAGATTTATGACTGAAGTACCCCTCTTTATGTCCGCACATATCACTGGAATGATTAGTCTTCCTGGTTGGCCTCTCCTCCAGCGCTATTCTTTCCAAATTGACAATTTTACCTTTTCCTTTTCAAATTGCTAAGTAAATTAAAAATGATGCATACCTAGAGGAACAGTTACATCCGTACATGGGTAGAATTGGGACAGTTGTAATAAGTAAAAGTGAGTTTGCATATGTCCATGAAATCAGTGATGTAAAAATAAAAAAAATATCATTTTGGGAGACTCTTGAATTGAATTAAAAATAAGGACGCTTTGGCGAACCTTTTGGATTGCCTTTGTCAAAATATTATGATGTGTATTATGCATCATTATGTTAATTTCAAGAATTGCAAAGTTTAAATGTATCCCTCCAGTAAATAGCGAATAGTAAAAATGCATTTCCTCCGGCAAATAAAAATAGCATGTCACTAAAATAGCTCAATCCTAAAAATGCTTTTCCTTCTGGCAGCGGCTACGTTTTAAAGTTTGTAATAGTTGAGAAATAAACATAAAAGGACAATTCATCATTGAGAAAACACACGAAGAGGGCAAGAGGGAATGCCAGAAAATGTAGAGAAAAGGGAACAAATGTGAGCACGAAGGTAATAGAGTATATGAGTTAGGTATTTCGGTCATAACTTTAATTTTATGATTATTTTTCTTTCAAATATGGTTAAAATAAATGAAAAGGGTTTATATTGAAACAAAATAGAATTAGAGGGGTTTATATCTGATTTTAAAGATTGGAGGGGTTTATTTGCAATTAGAGAAGATTAGAGGGGTTTATATCCCATTTTGTCAAAAAGGAATAGCCAGTCAATGAGTTAGGTTATTATTATTTTTTTTTAAAAAAAATTGATGTTGAAGTAATGAGCCAGTCAATATGAACCCGAAGCAACTTTAGCTTTAATTTCATTCCTTCCTACGGCTGTTGTAAAAAAAAAAAAAAAAAAAAAAAAAAGAAGACACGGAGGATCATCACTTGTGCTATTAAAGAACTTGTCTTCTTCATTTTTCTCTTTTGAGGAAACATAAGCTGAAAGGCCACCAATTTGTTAGTATTACATGAGAATGCTGAAAGATTGTGATTTGAGGAAGAGCTTTGTGACTTCTGGAAGGAAAGAAACCAGCTAGCTGATCTGTGAATATATGTATGTTTATATCAAATTTACTGTTATTCAAATAATTTGTTTAATTATATAATTCATTTTCTACTTTATTAAGTACACAATATGTGGTCAGACGTCAGATTAACATTTTTCTGATGACAACTACCTGACCCATCTATAACAGACCGCACTTATTTTCCTTTTGCCTGTTGGCTCAAAATCTCAAGAACTTGCACGAATAACAAAAGGGGGCCTATCATATTTCTTTCTTGGCGAAAATTAAAAATAAATACTTACTTGGGATAACGAAAGGACAGAATACTTAAAAGGCTGGTTTAACTTACTTTTTTATTTTATTTGGCCAATTCTGTATTCCTTTATTCCTTAGAGGGTCTGATCGAGTTTCGCTCAATATATGAATTTTTATTGTATTAATTCTTAATTTATTTTTATAATTAAGTTATATATAAAATAAAAATAATTAAATTTAGTATTTCTAGAGTCATATTGACGAAAAAAGGGCATGAGAATAAGACAGTGCTTTCGGAGGCCGAGTAGAAAAGAAAGGCGGAGAGAGACTTCAAGCAACACAAAAGAGATATCAGAAACAAAACAATGCGCTGCCAAATTATTGTCTGTTGATGAATCTAGTTTTATGAGCAATGTGAAGGAGGTATGTTTTGAAAGTTATCTCATTAATGATAATTTATGTATTGTTCATGATGTTGAATGTTGTTATACATTCTTGTTCCTTGAGATTAATATGTTATATCTTTAGAAATGTTCAAGAAGATGCTCGTGGTCTTGAACCATATAATACTTGAGATGAAAACATATAATTCTAAATGTGTTCACAATCGTGGTAATTAAAGAGGAACAATTATTACCTAGCAAGATTGTCACGTCGATTGAAAATACATTGTAGTTCTATAAATATTGATAAGTAATTATTATTCAATGAGTATATATAAAATGAGCATGCTATATACATATTGAACACGACCTAACTAGATGGAATATTATATGGATTGTGTTTTGTGTCATTAATATTTCCATCGTGTCTTTGAATCCAAGATATGAGATGTACAAATTTTTCATACGAGAAGTATGAATGTAATTATTGATTAAGACCATCTTTTTACTAATCTTAGTTATCTGTTGATGGAGGAAATTAGTAGTTCGTTGTGTGTGACTTGTGCGGGAGAAATTTATATGTCGATTATCATTGTCCCTCAGTTATCTGAGTTATGATGTTATTGGACCCCTTAGTAAAGTGAAATTATATAGCATGCAATATAACTGATATAGTTATAATTATAATTCGCTTAAGAAACCAAAAAAACGAATATAATGCAAAAATAACACGATCCTATTTTACATATTATTCATAATATCATGAGACAAGGATAGACACAGATCAAGTGGATCGAGTACGTAATGACTATGTCATTTGGGTGGCTATAATGTAGTGATAGAACCTCATATAGTCTATGATATAAAATATTTTATATTATTACCAAGATGACGTAGATTCTCTATAAGGTCACACCAATTGAAGAGAAACAACAAGTGTTTTACATTTTATATAGTGTATGAAAATACATGTGATAAAATGTTAAAATGATATGTCATGAAAAATGACATGCTTAGATAGTAAATAAATTCATAAAAGTATCTGAATATTATTGGTATAATGTTAGAGAGCAATATAAGAATAATATGGACATCATATATTATAATAATATGTTTCATGTTATTAGTTCGTGAATTAATTTACTAAACGAGCTGGAAAATATAACTTTTTGTATAAAAAGATTTATGTGGAAATATATTTTCTTTTTGGAAAGTATACGTTTATTACCTTGTGATTGAGGGGAATGTATTGTCTTTGTATATTCAGTTAAATATTTATGTTGCATCTTATTATAAATGTCAACTATGCTTAATTATTAGATATTCTGCAGCATCTGGAAGAAAGTCAAATTACAGGGAATACATAGAAAAAAGTACTTGAATTGGAGATAATTATCCTTTCTCTTTCTCAGAAGTCCAGGCGGAAGGGCGGTCGAAATATTGGTTCCCGTTATGTCCCTGAAAAGTAAAAATAATGAAGTCATGTTTTCTGAGATACATCAAAAGATAAATTCAAAAAACACACACATGAATGTTACACGAAAAGGCATACAGAGTAGTTAGAGCCGTGTTGTCTAGAGATTTAGGAAGATATCCAGAGAATTGATTATTACTCACGTCCCTGAACATAACATATAATAATCAAAAGATTAGTGACTTAATAATGAAAACCTGATGTTGCTAGGTCAATGAGATAGAGTGGCACTACCGCACTAGCTAGTACTATCTGATAGCCTAACCAGTCGCAGTTAGAACCCATATCCTCAGCAGTCGTTTAAAACGACTGCTTGAGCAGCCGTTCTTTTTTTTTTAATATTTAAAATTTTTAAAATTCAAATGACGAATCCAAACCGTTGATCCTGTTCAATTTCATGGGCGATGCGTTTTCATATAAGTTTTATAAAATTTGGAGTTGATTTGATACTAGATTAAATGGTTAACAAATGAACGAACCTGGTTTGATTAATTCTAATACGTTCATAATTTGAGCACTTAATCAAGTATCAAATCAACTTCAAATTTTATAAAACTTATATGAAAACGCATCGCCCGTAAAATTGAACAGGATAAATGGTTTGGATTCGTCATTTGAATTTTAAAAATTTTAAATATTAAAAAAAAGGGAGAACGGCTGCTCAAGCAGTCGCTTTAAACGACTGCTGAGGATGCTGATTCGTCGCGGTTATGCTTTCAATTTGATAAGAACTATATATTGATGTATCAAAAAAAAAAAAAAAAAAACTATATATTGAAGTATATATAGCAGACTTGGGACTGTACTGTTCTGTTTGTGGGAATTTTTTTCTCCTTTTTAGTTAAAAGGAAAGCGGTAGTGCGCCCCATATATACTTTTTTTTTTCGAAACCTTGACAGCAGCTGTCAAGTGAGCAAAGAAAAAGAAACAGAAAACAAATCCAATCGAGTTATCCTAGGAAAGGACATCTCAAGTTCTAGCTTTTCCTAAAGAAGATCTCGCTCTCTTGCACTATTCTACGCGCCAGCACGTGGACCTGCACCTCTTCAAGTCGGAATCTTCGATTATTCCGCTCCCTCCAAAGCATCCACAAAGCAGTAAACATCAAAGAACTCTGCTTATCTCTATACCTTCCATGTAAAGATTGATAGACCTCCAAAACAGTATTCATCACAGTATCCTTTTCTGGGAGTACACGTAAGGCAGTGAGGTTTTGTATGTGACTCCAAAGTGATCTAGAGAACGGGCACTGGAAAAAGAGATGGAGGTCATCCTCCACCAAATTCTCCGAGCATAACACACATCCTGGGTGGACTTGAATGTTCCTATTTAGGAGTACTTGCTGTGTCAAAAGTTTTCTCTGCACCAGTAGGACCCCAAAAAGCTTTACTTTTGGTGGAACTTTTAACTTCCAAATCCACGCTATTGGTGCGAATATTTTCCCAGCAGAAATGAACTGTTTATATGAGGACTTGGAGGAGTAAATTCCATCGGGAGACCATTTCCAAAAAATCCTATCCTGGGCTTGTGTGAAAGTGAGACTTGCAGCCAAGCTAGTCACTTGTTGCGTCCGTAGGCTATGTGGCATAGGGAGCATCCTAAGGAGATGTGGGGTGGCTTGAAGGAGAGAAGAGTTAGGCTTGTATGGTTTAGTCTCGTTGTGGTTCAAGTAGAGAATAGGTTGTCCTCCCCAGGCATCAAACCAAAAAGAAGGCAGCGCACCACTCTCGATCTCCCAACTCGTGGATAATTGAAAGAGTAATCGTAGTTTAAAAAGGTCTCTCCAGAAAAAAGAGCCAGAAGGAAGCCAAGTGATTGGGGGACCGATTTGAGATCTTCGTGCATATAAACTGAGCATGTTTTGGTACCATAAAGAGTCCGGGGATGTATAAAGTCTCCACCACCAGCGTAGGAGGAGAACCTTGTTTTGAAGTTCTAGATCTCTTAGCCCAAAACCCCCAAGCTGTTTCGGAAGACAGATCGAAGCCCAGTTTTTAAGTGGCAACCCCCCAGTGGGGGTGCCCCACAAGAATCTTCTACTGAGGCCGTCAATCCTCTTAAGTAACCACTTAGGGAGGCTGAAGCATGAAAGATAGTAGATAGGGATTGAGGAGAGGACCGAAGAGATTAATTGCAGGCGGCCCGCTCTTGTGATCAATTTGCTTTTCCAAGCTGCAAGTCTCCGTTCCAACTTTTCAAGGAGCGGTTGAAAACAAGCCCTGTCTGGTTTCCTTGAGGTAAGCGGTAAACCTAAGTAAGTGATTGGTAGACTTGTGATTTGGCATTGAAGGGAGTTCTTGATCTCCTGTGCCACCATGTCTTCGAGGTTTAAAGGTACGAAACTGCTCTTTGCAAGATTAATGTGTAATCCCGAAACCCTCGAAAAAGTATGGAGTGTTTGTTTGAGGATGTTAATCGCTTGTCTATCAGCAGAGGAGAAAAGCAGGGCATCATCAGCATACTGAAAAAGATAGAACGGATGTTGCAACCTGTTTGTTATGGCCCTGTTAAGAGCAACGCCCGAGCTTGTGAGCATTGCGGAAAGTACATCTGCCGCCAAGATGAACAGGTAAGGAGAGATAGGGTCTCCCTGTCTTAACCCTCTACGATGCAAGAAAGATTCTCCTGGAGTCCCGTCTAACAGAATAGAAGAGGTGGCTGATGTAAGAAGTAAGCGTATCCAGGAGACAAACTTAGGAGGAATGCCTCTCTGTTGTAGGACTTGGAACAAGAAAGACCAAGAGACGGAATCAAAAGCTTTCGCAAAATCGATCTTAAGCATGAGGCCCTTATAGTGGGAGGTTTCAATATGATGCAATAACTCCCTGGCACAGTTAAAGTTCTCAGCAATGTATCGACCTGCAAGGAAGCCAGTCTGGCCGGAGGAGATAAGAAGAGGAAGTACAGTCTTAAGCCTATTTGCCAGCACCTTGGAGATGAGTTTGGGGATATAGTTGATGACACTAATAGGGCGGTAATCCTCAACCGAACCTGAGAGCTCTTTTTTAGGAACCAGGACAATATTTGCCTGATTTAATTCGGATAGCTGTAGATGGCCCTCAAAAAGGTTGTTAAAAATCAAGGCGAGGTCCTCATGAATTATTGACCAGTGTTGTTTTGCAAACTCGTTTATAATTCCATCTGGACCACTTGCTTTATTATCTGCCAAGGAGAAAGCCGCCAATCGAATCTCTTCTAGAGAGAAAGGTAATTCTAATTGAAGAAGCAGATCTGAGGGCAGAGCAGAGGGGTATAGAGGCGATAAATCATGATACTCTACCGGCTCTTCCTTTCCAAGGAGATTACTATAGAATTCTCTGAAAGAATTTGCTATACTCAGCTGATCGTAGACAATATGTCCATTGACTTCCAATTGCGAAATGTGTTTTCTACGCAATCTCGTGGAGGCATAGGCATGAAAAAAAGCTGTATTGCGGTCTCCTTCAGTTAGCCACTTGCGCCCCATATATACTTAAGTTGTTATTTCCCACAAAAAAAAAGCCATTGAGATATGGATTTACCATCCATTAATTAATGGGATGTACGTAGATTCAAAAAATATATGATGACATGAGAATATTTATTTAGACCCAATGGAATTCTTTAAAATTAATTCTAATCAAATGAAATCAAATAACTCCTATATGTAAATCATTTTAACCAAATATTTACTTATCCCAAATCTCAAATGATCATAAATAAATCTAGTTAGAAACTGAACCATATATTAATGTTACTTGAAAAGCATACAGTGTATCAAGACGTGTTAGTTGGCCAAGAGAATCAGGAAGTGATCCGGACAAATTATTATAAGCCAATACCCTGAAAAAAACAAAGTCAGAAAAGCGAATGAATATTGCCAGGATAAATAATTAATTACCATGTACATGTTTATTTGAGTTCACATCTGTTGCGAACAATTAATGTTGGTTTTTAAAAAAAGTAATAATCAATGTCAATATCAATTCCATTGGTTATTTGGGTACTCTAAAACTCGCTTGCAGAAACTAGATTCATGAAGTTAAATGGAACGATGCAAGCACCCAATAATACGTCACGCTGAATTGTGACACTTGTACTTTTTAACTTTCCAAATTAAGTGGGATACGGACATACGGTCAAATTAATTGTTTTAAAACTAGCAATCACGCCATGTCCAATGTGCTTTCAATTTGATAAGAACTATATATTGATGTATCAAAAAAAAAAAAAAAAAAAAACTATATATTGAAGTATATATAGCAGACTTGGGACTGTACTGTTCTGTTTGTGGGAATTTTTTTCCCCTTTTAGTTAAAAGGAAAGCGGTAGTGCGCCCCATATATACTTAAGTTGTTATTTCCCACCAAAAAAAAGCCATTGAGATATGGATTTACCATCCATTAATTAATGGGATGTACGTAGATTCAAAAAATATATGATGACATGAGAATATTTATTTAGACCCAATGGAATTCTTTAAAATTAATTCCAATCAAATGAAATCAAATAACTCCTATATGTAAATCATTTTAACCAAATATTTACTTATCCCAAATCTCAAATGATCATAAATAAATCTAGTTAGAAACTGAACCATATATTAATGTTACTTGAAAAGCATACAGTGTATCAAGACGTGTTAGTTGGCCAAGAGAATCAGGAAGTGATCCGGACAAATTATTATAAGCCAATACCCTGAAAAAAACAAAGTCAGAAAAGCGAATGAATATTGCCAGGATAAATAATTAATTACCATGTACATGTTTATTTGAGTTCACATCTGTTGCGAATAATTAATGTTGGTTTTTAAAAAAAGTAATAATCAATGTCAATATCAATTCCATTGGTTATTTGGGTACTCTAAAACTCGCTTGCAGAAACTAGATTCATGAAGTTAAATGGAACGATGCAAGCACCCAATAATACGTCACGCTGAATTGTGACACTTGTACTTTTTAACTTTCCAAATTAAGTGGGATACGGACATACGGTCAAATTAATTGTTTTAAAACTAGCAATCACGCCATGTCCAATGTGCGGACACAATTTATTTAAATTATTATTATTATTATTATTATTATTATTATTATTATTATTATTTTTACTTAACCAATTACCAGCAAATAAAATGAAATGACAAATATGCCTTCAGTAAACCAATTATTAAATAAAACATATCTTTGGTCTCAAATATAGAGAGCATATTAATTAGCATATTTGATAAATAACATATGTCATCATGACCAGGCTTGTCTTTTATCTCCCTCTATATTGTTTTTCCTTGCTATCTATTTTTAATAATTTATTATAGAAAAGATACTGCAATATCAAGCGAATATGTCATTCTATTTAGAATGAGGAGTCAGTAAACTTTATGAGTGACTAATTTTTTCTATTAAAAGTGAAGAGCCAAATCAACATATATCGATCACTAATATCAATGGTTAAGAATACATGCATAGAGTAAACAATTTACAACCTTCACTTGATTATTTTAGCTAGCCATTATATATCTGCTTTTATAAATTGTATTTAGAATGAGGAGTCAGTAAACTTTATGAGTGACTAATTTTTTCTATTAAAAGTGAAGAGCCAAATCCAATATCAAGCGAATATGTCATTCTATTTAGAATGAGGAGTCAGTAAACTTTATGAGTGACTAATTTTTTCTATTAAAAGTGAAGTGCCAAATCAACATATATCGATCACTAATATCAATGGTTAAGAATACATGCATAGAGTAAACAATTTACAACCTTCACTTGATTATTTTAGCTAGCCATTATATATCTGCTTTTATAAATTGTAGAGAAGTAGGGATAGGGATATTGTTCGGCTGAGACAACCTTAAA
This sequence comes from Rhynchospora tenuis, assembly GCA_027725995.1. NCBI lineage: Eukaryota > Viridiplantae > Streptophyta > Magnoliopsida > Poales > Cyperaceae > Rhynchospora > Rhynchospora tenuis. Next base: position 151,142,381 of record CM050888.1, on the reverse strand, counting down.
CTCAATTACGACCCTGAGCAGAAAATTTGCAAAATTTGTAGAAGTACAGAATTTAGTGTGATCGGTTTTGGGAGACCCTGGTAAGGGTGTAGGATGAGGAGATTGCCAAGATGCCAACACAGGAAAGAATAAAGTAGCCCTCATGTAGACCTTGTTCGTGGCTTTATTTTTGTAGACATAATGAACCTTGAATGGGCAAGAACAGTTTCATTTTAACTTCACTTTGTGTATGTGTTTGTATCAATCAAAATAAGCATAATAAAATAGAAAATAAATTAGAGAGAAGAGTGAGAATAGAGCTTTTTACAATGAGTGATACTATTGTTTGAATTATGTGCTGAGACTTGAGAATTAAGATATATAGTAGTTAATGATATAATGATGACTACGACAAAACAATAATAATAATATTTATTTTACGGTATAATTGCACTATTATGAATTTTATGATGAGAATGATAATTTATTTTTTGTTTCATATCGATAAAATAATATTCTCTCTTCTTTTTTATTTTTTTTTAAAGTTAATGTTAAGCGATCCACTCTTATTCCATCTTTGAAAGAATGAATAGGGCTGAATAAACTCTAGCTAATTGTGCTACGTTTTCCCTTGTTTAGTTGTTCAAATTTTCGAATACATCCTTATGGGGTATTTTGTAAGGGTACTCAAACTTCTAGAATTAGTACATAACTCGCTAACTTGATAATTTTGTTAGTGTTGCTAATTCTATAATTTTTTTTAACGTAAAACTTTCACTAATGTATTACAATTTCGAAATTCAATTTTAATTCAAAATTTTAAAATTCAAAATTTAAAATTTAAAATAAAAAAATTTATATTTTGAAATTTTGAAATTTCAAAAGTTTAAATTTGAAAATTTTAGATTCAAAATTTTCAAGTTTAAACTTCAATTTTCAAAATTTTAAATTTACAATTTCAAGTTGAAAATTTGAAATTTAAAGATTTAAATTTCAAAATTTAAAATTTAAAATTTAAAGATTTAAATTTCAAAATTTAAAATTTAAAATAAAATTAATTAAAATTTCAAATTATAAAATTCATAAATTAAAATCAGTGTTGTAAGTGAATGTATTAACTTTGAGCGCTAAGCTTAATTGAACACACCAAACAAAATTTACTAATCTCAAATTAGCTATAATTCTTACAACTTAGTCACAAATACTAATCTGAAAAGTACTAACTTTACTCCCTAACTTTATTAGGCTGTGGAGTTGCGAAATGCCTCCTTAGTTATCAAGCCAAGTGTACTTTTCTTACAAATGTAAAAATAATTAATTGTAACAAAGAACAATTGGTATATTTGGACTTTGGACTACAGCAAACAAAGTTCTGGCTTGAACATGATTAAGCTAATAATGAAGATTTTGCGGCAAAGAACAATATATACAATTTTATCATGTTTGTACGTACATTATTTTCGACTACTTATATATTCTCAATTATTGCACTATATGAAAGACATGTTTATCGAATATTCCATGAAGGTATATAATTGGAGCGTGATATATATGAATTTCAATACGAGTCAGGGATTTGGATCCATTAGGCAATACATTCCTGTCCCGATTCTATTTCCGTGCTTGAGTATTTAGGAGTGGGATTGATTTACAGAATATTTAAGTTCCATGGGTTTAAACTTAAAAAAAGAAAAAAAAAAAGCAATACTTCATATTACGTTAAGGAACTTACAAGGACGTGAGGGCAGTTAAATTTCCAAAGTCATCCCTCAATGAACCTGTCAATCCCCAACTTGATAGATCTCTAATATGGAAGTTGCTTAATAGTTAGGGGCAATTCTTTTACGTTTTCAAAATTATATACAAAAAGAAAAAAGAAAGCAAAAAATAACTCACATAGTAGTGATCCTCATAATGTTGGATACGTTGGTGCAGTAAATTTTACTCCAACGATATGGAATGCAAGGATCACCAGTCCAATCCTTTACAATCTTATAATAGTTCTTGATACCATAAATGGCAGTAACTGCTTTTCAAGAGGTACATTAGCTTATAAGTTTTAAATATCTACTGATACATCAAATCAACTTAAAAATTTAATGGCACTTAACCTTAACCTTCTTCTCTTCCTAAAGTATTACCGGTACTATACGATTTTTCTTTGTTTCTAATTCACTTCTGGTCAGGGAAAAAGAAGTTTGACTAGTGCTTTATTATTATTCTATTACAAAGAAAAAAAATATATACAATCCTTTATGTAATTTGGGGGAAAGAGAAATTAATGAAAACTGATCTAAGGAAAGCAAACCCAACCGGTACTCCCATGGTCAATAGCGTTTCTTTTTCTAGTATAGGTCTTTTTACGACAATCGATTCCTGGTGGACACTACATAAGCTTGGGTTCTGATCTTTGTAATGCTGAGGGTTCAACTAATTAATTAAGCCGAGGTTAACCGATCGAGGATTCGACCCTAAAAAAAAAAAACCGATCGAGGATTCCTAATCAATGAACACCAATTAATTTACAAAATTAAAGAATTACGTACCATCTTGAGCACTAGTGGGGGTCGTGACAGATGAAATCATATACAACTCAATTGCATTCAGTAGTGGCGGAAGGTTTGAATTTGAAGTAGCCTCCAATGATAGGTTATAAATAGGAAAACTTGTGTAATTGAAATCTATAGATTTTGTAGATAGCAAAGCCGGGACATATGGTTGATTTGATACTATGGATCCTTCTCCAGTTATATTAAATTCCCTTAGATCAGTTTCTGATGTGTTGTTCTCGATCTCAGCAATGTGAAGAATGACACAATATTTGGCTGACATATCATTATTGGTCCAGTTCATGATAAGGGGTTGTTTGGTAGTTGAAGTGGTGGCAGCCGTCTGCATGACGAGAGAGGGTGTTAGAAACTCGGTGTCGGGGGCCACAATGAAGTTAGTTGAGATATCAGTCCATGCATTGTCGGTGTAGTTCCACCACCACCGGTCGTATTTATCATCAGGATATCTATTATATATATATATATATAATTTTGCATTAGAATTTTTTCCATTCTAACCTCCAGCACTTTTTTCATTCTAAGCGAAGAGTTTAATCTTTTCATTCCGAAATTAAATTTACACCCTTGATCAAATTATATTATAATAAGAAAATTTTTTTTTCCGTTGCCAACTAAAACTGATGAAATTGAGGATTTGCCACAAAAAAAATAACAACTTCTGTTTTTACCACCCTAAAATTCAAATTTCTTCCCTAATTATGACTTTGTCCTCTTTTTTTATAATATATTTAACATTAAAATAGTAAAAAATATAATTTTGGGACCATTATACCCAAGTCGATTAAAACCCACAAAGGGTGGCAAGGCGACAAAGGAGCGATGCAGAAAGGCTAGGTTTAGAGAGAGAGAGGCAAGACGACAGAGGAGAAGAGATGGTGCGAGACGATGCATGATGGCTGGGTTCGCCTCGTTGGTGCGAGATCTAAAGTTCAGGGTTCATCATCAATGAGATAGAAGAAGAGATGAAGATCGATCGACTGGGTTCAATTGGTTCTAATCGACTAAGCTGGGTGCGAGGGTATAATGGTCACCAGTTTATATTTTATTATTTACTTATATTATTTAAAAAGGCAAAGCGGCAATTAGGTAAGAAATTTGAATTTTAGGGTGGCAGAAACAAAAAATGTTAGTTTTAAGTGTCAATTTTCTTAGTTTTAACTTTTAAGTGGCACAAATGATTTTTTCCTTATAATAAATTAATTAACCGTATTGTTTGTACTAATAATTGACTACATATTTGAATTCAAAATTAAATAAATTTTTGTTCTAGATTAGATAGATCTTGGATTGGTGCTTTTATAAGTACTTAAGTAGCTAGTATGAATGTTCAGCACTTCTACCAATGAAATTTGTCCAGGAAAAAAAAAAAAGAATTTTGCATATATAGTGACCTTACAAACTGGCGACTGGTTGCACCCAAATTATACCTCCAGACTGAGATCAATGATTGTGTAGAACTCACATATCGATCATACATGCTATTGTTCAATTGCCTCAAGTGCAATGAAGAGATGAAAGGAACCCCATTATAAGGTGCCAGACAAACTTGCAAGTAATCAGCAGTAGCTTCAATGATAATTTCAGGATAGGAGGGTATAGATGTATTTACTCTGCACCAAAAGCTAGGTCCTATGTAAATATCAATGGTAGGAGGGCTATTTAAGTTATCGTAGTTTCCATAATAGAATGTTGCCCTTACAAGATACTTAGACTTCACTGTCAAGGATTTTATGTTGTAGCAGACGCGGTCATATAAATAATAATCATATGTTGGGTTGGACCCAGATCCTCGGCAGTCATTTTTTGACTGCCGAGAGCAGCCGTTTCCTCTTTTTTTTGATATTTAAAAAATTTAAAATTCAAATGTCGAATTTAAACCGTTGATCTTGTTCGATTTAACGGGCGATGCGTTTTCATATAAGTTTTATAAAATTTGGAGTTGATTTGATACTTGATTAAGTGCTCAACAAATGAACGTATTAGAATTAATTAAACCAGGTTCGTTCATTTGTTGAGCACTTAATCAAGTATCAAATCAACTCCAAATTTTATAAAACTTATATGAAAACGCATCGCCCGTTAAATCGAACAAGATCAACGGTTTAAATTCGACATTTGAATTTTAAATTTTTTAAATATCAAAAAAAAGGGAAAACGGCTGCTCTCGGCAGTCAAAAAATGACTGCCGAGGATCTGGGTTCATGTTGGGTTGGGGTGGGGAAAGTATCTAAGGGTCAGATATTCTTTGCCTTTGGGCAGTGCCCTTTTATCGAGGATCTGAGCGGGCTTTCCTCCATCGACGAATTTATCATCTGATACATAGGTTAAACCTGTTTCATTATCAATGTAACTAGGGTTTTCGGTAAGTCCACAGTCAATGCTGAGAAAGCCTGCAAGAAATTAATCAATAAAATCACCACAATAGCCATAAAAGTCAAGCTCAATTTATTAAAAAAAAAAAAGTCAAGCTCAATTAATGTAATGCACCATTTACAACTAAAACTACAAATGGCATGCTGTAAATTAAACTATTGAGTACTTTAGTTTATTTAAGGGAGTAACTAATAACTGAGAATGTACTTTTTTACTATTAAGGGAGTATATATAATTATTTAAGGGGTATTTATTTGTACATACGTTATAAGCGCTGACAAATAGAAAACTATAACATAAAGTACGGAATTAGAGCAGAGGTGTAGGCAGAACAGGAAGAAAGAGGTGCAGAAAAGAAAAGAGGTGCACATAGGATGATGGGAGAAGGGGAGGAGGCGTGAGGGAGGGGAAGGAAGGGGAGAGAGGTGTACGAAGAGAAAAGGAAGGAAGAGGCGCGAAAAAAGACAAGATGTGCGTAGGGAAAAGAAGGGGAGAGAGGTGTCCTGTGCGCAACAAGGGAATGAAAAGAGGAGGGGAGGAAGAAAAGGAGAAAGAAATTTTCTATATTTGGATGAAGTTGATTAGCGTTATTACCATTAATACTTAATAGTGATTGCTTGATTGCTCAACCCCTTGATTGCAGATTACCATTAATAGTAACTAGTAAGTGATTGCTTAATTACTCAACCCCTTAATTCCAGATTCGCAGTTATCAGGCCCGCAAGGAATTGGCACATCGAGATCGACTTTGGTCATGCTGACAAAATTTCTATTGTTGGTCGATAGGGTTCAAAAATATATTAACAGAATTCAACAAATCAATAGGATGGAAATCAATTATTTTTGTTCTGTACATGTGATCTAGTGGCTTATTAATAAGTGCAATAAATTGTTCTTAAAAAAATCAAGAATTGAAACCTCACCTGCTCCTAGGGTTCTCCAAAATGACACGATACGATATGTGTATTGGCACGACACGACACGACACAAGTACGGATTTAGCACGACACGATTGTATTATCGTGTCGTATTGAGAATCCTGAAAAATTAACACGATTTGACACGACACGATTCGACACGAACACGATACGACAACACGAATTTAACTATTAATATTATAAAAAATAACATCATAGTTAATAAACCATATATACTTTGTCCTTTAAACTATTTTTTTTAAACGATTATTTAAATTATTTTTATATATTAGTGTTCACTTTATAATCGTAGTTCTTTTTTAACATATGTAAATTTTTTAAAAATATTTTATGTTTTAAAATATGTTCAAACAATGAACAAATGTGTTAGAAAAATATAAAATTATCAATTAATACATTAAAAAATATATCGAAATTTTTGTAGTGATATATATACTGAATTTGTAAAAAGTTAAATAAACTGAAACATTATTTTTTCTCCATTTTAATATTTTAATATTTTTTATAAAAAATAAAGGAAAATTTCTGACACGATTTGACACGACTAACATGACATGACACGATCGTGTTAATCGTGTTACCTTTTCTCACCACTTTTCATGACACGACATGATTATAAAAGTAGTTCGTGTCAATACGACACGACACGAGAGTCTAACACGATCGTGATTGACACAACACGACACGGCACACACGATTGGAGAACACTACCTGCACCTAGTGTTCTCCAAAATGACATGACACGAGCGTGTTGATACGACACACACGCGTGTTGACACGACATGACACAACACGTTTATGAATTCAGCACGACACGTGCGTGTCGGCGTGTCGTGTTGGCGTGACACGTGACATGACACGACACGACACTTGACATGAGTTGACACGGCAAAATTTGAAATTATTTAAAATTTATTAAATTATATTGAGTTTATATTATAAATTTAATAAGTTTTGATTCATAATCTTTTTATTTAATCATTTTAATATATGAAATTTCAACGATCTATTATATTTTTCTATTTTAAAAATTATTTAAATATTTTTTAATGAATTTTTAGTAAATAAATTATAATATGGCTTGACACGCTTAACACGTCGTGTCAACACGACACGGCACGTCGTGTTAGACGTGTTGTGTCATTATGCGTGTCGTGTTAACCAATTCCTTCATTTGACATGATACGACACAACACGTTGAAAATTAAATTCGTGCCAACACGACATGACACGACACTTTTGCAATACACTACCTGCACCTAATTTTAAAAAAAAAGTTGGAGGGAAGACTCTCTATCTTTCTTAATTTTTTTTTTCTGTATGAGCAAAATTTTTCCTCCTTCGTACAAATTATGTTTTATGCTATATTGTCATTTTATTATTTTTTTAGACCATTTTTCCATACTTTAGCTTTTTTTTATTATTTTTTTTTTCGTGTTTTCCGCTCTGACTGAAGGAAACAATTGAATGAGTAGCATATATAAATTAAGGAGGAGTATGTGTATGTACATAGTGATATGTTTTATTGACAATCATTAGTCACCAATGTAAAAAAAAAAAAGAAACTTTTGTTGGCAACCATAAAATAAAGTTAAATGAAAAACCCATCAATAATTAACATATAATCTTTTGCTACTTATTTATTCTTATCCAATGATTAAATTTGTACCCAATTAAAAAAAAAAAAACATGACCATATATAAATTTTAGAGAGTACGCATAAACATACTAACAGTTTATTTATTTTACTATTTTGCTGTTCATTACCAATATTGTAAAATTATTTTTTTTTTCTTTTTTTTTGGGAAAAACTAGATAACGCTATCTAGTGAGTAAAATTAGTTTGGTTGCCAACAAGAGATAAGGGTGAGAAGGAACCAGAGGACAGATTGTAGATGTTTAGCAGCTCCTGCTAATTAAGATTTTAAGAGATACTGAGAGAGTGAGAAGAGCAGATTGTATTAATGCGATTGCATAGAAGGGTATTACTATTACCATTAGAATCAAATTGGCCGTGAAGTCGAATAGTTGCTGCGAATAGAAGTAGAAGAATTAAACGCCACAGAACCATTGTTAATTCTTCTCGTGAAGGCCAATAGATATTCTTCTCCCCCTTGAAAGTGTATTCTACTCTTGATGTTTGGTGAGCATGGTCACACGGTGGACTCTTTTATAGTACAGCTGCTTGATTAATTAATTATTATTGTTGCTAGATTATTAAATTTAACAGACTAATAGCTAGGTTCAAACAAACAAAAAATTATATTCAAGACATTATTTCCTTAATTTGTTATTCTCTATTACACTATTTGGACTAGATGTACTTTCCTGCCCCATACCACTACTACAGAAAATGCATTTTGCACCGGGTTAAAAATTGTGTTAGCACCGGTTAGCCAAACGGTGCGTATGAGGGGGGTGCAAATAGAATTAGACAACCGGTGCAAGCGCAGGGGTGCTAATAGGAGAGTTAGCACCGGTTATCTGATAAAAATCGGAGCTAAACAATTACAATTAGAACCAGTTTTTATATAATAACAGGTGCTAAACGTTGCCATCAGCACCTGTTTTTATTAAAAACCGGTGCAAAGTGTTTATGAAGATTTGCACCTGTTGTTTTATAAAAACCGGTGCAAAGCTATTTTTTTTAATACATCCTGGCAGTAGCTGCCAGGTCATCTTTATTTCTGTTTTGCATGATGCATATATAATTAGTTAAATTAAAAGAAATCATAGTATCGCATCTACAACACAACAAATATTAATAATTCAAATTTAATGAATAATCAACTCAAAATCATTCAAAATTTTACATCATCAATAAAAAATAAAGTTAAAAATTTCAAATAATGAAATACACACTATCTCTTCTTGTAGCGCAGTGCCTTGTTGGTCCAGTAAATTATCACATTTGGGCACATAGCTATTGCCTGGAAATACAACAGACAAAACTACTTAAATAATCATGAATTTGCATCCGCTAAGTACCCTAAAATAGGGGAAAAACAAATGAAATAGATTAACTTAATCAACATGGATTTTATCCAATACATGCCTGGGAATGGTTTGTACTATTTAGCCTTTATTAGTTCAACCAGCAAATATACTGCCCAGTTTAGTTTCTCAAGTTGAGGTGATTGGCTAAACTAGTGATCTATAGGCCAGCCACGTATAAAATTCCATCCGAATATTAGGGTAGATATCTTCCCTAAGACAAAAACATAAAAACATTTTTCATCCTTATCTTTTAAGGGTAGATATCTGGGTAGATATCTTTTTCCATCAAGCCTTTGTTAGGAGCAGAAATTGTTTGGCTGCTTAGTAACATCAATAGCAATTCATCCTTATCTTTTAATCAATTTATAACATTCTTGATAGACATATTATCAAGATGCAATTTATGCCAATACTAAAAACAATATATCATATTTTTTAGTCCATAATCTCCAATTTCAAGTAACACCAATTATCAACACTATCGACCATCTCAAATCAAAGCATATTAGCAACCAAATCAAAAATTAACCCAACAAGGGATTTTAAACATCCATACCAGTATTTGGGACGAAGAAGACGGAAGGTCGTATAATCGCCGCCTGTTGCCCCCGTTACTTATGCCGCTATGACATCTCCGTCTCTCTCACAATATTGTTTCTTAACTGTTTGAAAGAGATTAATGTAAATATATTTCAGTAGCCAATAGAGATTCTAGTATGCAGTATTATATAATGCTATACCTTGTCAAAATTAGCGAAAAGATGTTGAGATATCGGCATAGATCTAGAATAAAACCAAGGGTTTGAGCAATTGAGACAGTCAAGTAGACAAATAAAATCAGAAATTGAAATGTAAAACTATAGTTTCTCAGAAAATCCTATTTAACGGTCAAGGGAACAAATCGAGCGTTTGAGAGACAGTCAACCCTATTGAAATGTAAAACTTAGGGTTTAATACATAATAAAGCGCAAAAAAAAAAAGAACCTTGGTCTCTCTGAAGGGTATAAGCAAGCTATTTTCAAGCTTTGAATCCATCCCCAAAAGCTTAGCTGCGTGTCTGAAATTCCAATTGCTAGCTGCCAACACATTAGCAATGCTCCTTTTGATAAAAATTAGCCACAACGAGACTGCAAAAATGAGACATCTATAAGGGAATTTACAATAAATGTTCCAGATTCTATCAAAAAGTAAAATCCTGTGCAGATCGATTCACTAGATCTAGCACAGCTAAGGAATTCTAGCAACAATGAGGCAATTAGAGAGCAAGCAATTAACAACATAAATCAAATTTCTGAAAAATGCATCTCGATTCCTAATAGATAGATCTTAACCGAACAAAGAAGATAAAAAAGAGATTCAAGAGGTAAATACAAACCTTGCTTGTGTCCAGCCCCTTTTCTCGACGGTGTGGCGCTGTGCGCACTTCGTCTTGAAGATCTTCTCTCCAACTTTGGCATTGACAGGATAAGCCTCGAAGAACGACGTCATTGATCAGAAAATGCTAATCTAGGGTTAGGATTTACCTTAGACTGGGAAAGAGAAGAAGAAGGAGAGGGGTTTATCTCCGACTGGGATGACGGCTTGGGTTCATCTCCGACTAGGAAAGAGAAGAAAAAGGAGAGGGGTAGTGTTGTATTTGATTGAGAGACAGAGAGGGGTTTGTGCTAGCGGCCGGGAAATGGCGGGTTGAGTTGAGAAGAAGAAGAGGTGCTCGGCTTAGGGTTTGGCGGAGAGAGAGAAATCGAGTTTTGGCTCACTACTTGTCGAACTTGAGGCGAAAAAATGGCGGAGAAAATTAGAACGGCAAAAAAATGGGAGGGAACAACGAAAAAATGCGAGGGACGGCGGAGAAAATTAGGGAATGACTGTTCTCCAGCGGACAGGAAGATCATCGATATTTTTCCTTTTGTGTGTATTGGTGCAGTGAGTTATTATGTCGTTCTCTTGTACTCACTACAGGTTAGGTTTGACTCGTTATAGCATTTTCATTCCCAGATACCTTTGTAGAAAATTAATCTGTTCAAGTTCCAGCTTTGAGCTTTCGTAATTATACTAAAACAACAAAATAAAATTGAGGTTTTAATTAAACAACAAAATAAAATAAAATAAAATACTAAATAAGCAAATAACTAATTAAAGTTCTTATAAAACAATAAAATAAACGTCTAATTAAACAAAAAATAATCTGGCAGTATGAATCATACATGATGAGCATAATCTCTTTGATTTTGAAAAATTAATATTGAATGCTAAAGGAATTAATACAACAGCTCCATCAAAATTGAAACGATTATATTTAAACTAGCATAAGATGTCCTCATATGTGGGCAAATAAAAAAAAATAAAATAATGTTAGACAATAAAAACATATTGTTTAATTTATCAACGATAAAAATAGATGTGTTATTCAATTTGTTTCTATATTAGATGGAAAACTAAATAATAGTATTGCTTCGTTTAGCGTTTCACATCGAACCACAAATCAACTAATATATTAAAATATCTACATTAAATAATTTGCGGTTAGTCTAATTTACTTAAAATCCATGTGAACACCCAAATTATTTTCATATATGTTTACACTTTAGATTACCGTCCAATATCAACTAATATATTAAAATATCTAAGTGGAAAAATTCATTTACAAGTCTACTTCCTCGAATTCATTTAGATTACTGTAAAATCATATATAGAAATAAATATCTGAGTTTGGCTATGGAGAGACGCATCACAAAAAATTTTTTGTGAGTCGCGATCAAAACTCTTAGATCTGGTTCAAGATTATCGATCAAACTCGTCTAATATGATCTTCCTATTAAAATGAACGTATTAAAATTAATTTGTTATAATTAACAACATTCGTTCATTTTTTTTTGCCTCTTGATCAAATACCAAATAAACTCTAAAATCTATAAAAATTACATAGAAATGCATCGCTCGTAAAATTGAACAAGATCAACGGTTTGGATTTGAAAATTGAGTTTTGAAATTTTAAAATATTAATGAAAAGAGAATTATTGTGGCACTAGAACCCTCCGATTAGTTTATTATATGTCAAAAATAAATCAATAATAAAATTGTATTATATTACTCCATATATAGTATTAATATATTAATTAATTTGCTAGTATTTTGTAATAATATTGATATGTTACAATACATAGACATAATAATTAGTATTATATTAAAACATTCAAATATACAAAGATACTTATGTCGCATCATGATGTATGTATCATTTTGTGCATTATGCCTCCCTATTCATTGCATTTTTATCCAAATTGACAAGTCCAATTCAACGAATCCAATATCATGAAGAGGGTTATAGTGCAACAAGTTTTTGGTGCCATAAATACCACAACTGCTATTTTTCATTAATATTTTTTAAAAAAAATAATTTTTAAATCTACACTGTTGATCTTGTTCAATTTATTGAGCGATGCATTTCTATACAATTCTTAAAAAATTTTGGAGTTTATTTGATATCGATCAAGAGGCCAACACATGAACGTAAATTTTGTATATATGAATGTTTTAAAATAATACTAATTATTAAATGAAATAATTTCAATGCATATTTCAAATTCAGAACTTAAATTAATTCTAATGAATTTATCTTTAGGAAAATAAAATATATTTTTTAATTCTTAATACAGATGATACAACCTTGTTTATCATAGCTCTAATTAATCATTTACATTATGCAGCAAATTTATTTATTTCATTATTGATTAATTCATAAATCATTTGCGAATTAAAAGGCATCTAAATTCAATTTCTTTAATTTACCGTGTTATCTAGAATGCCCCTACACAGATTTCCCTCTTGCAAATGTTTGTGAATCTTACCATTTTGGAAGGGTGACACAATCCAACGCATAGGACTGTCAATGGATAGGGTAAGATACAGTAGGGACAAGTTTCAAACCCGTATCTGTTAATTTGTTATTAACGTATAATTGAATATTACAATTATAATTTTTTGATTATGATAATGATTCTAAAATATAAATTATATATATAATTGTATAATTAATTAACAAATATAAAATAAGCTTACCCATATCCATAACTAATAAATTAACGAAATTTTTTTTGTTCATATCCATATCCGATAAAATCTTATCCATACATGTCTTATCGAATTACGCAGCTGTATATGTAGCATATCAATTAGGCAACTTGACGAATCCAAGGGTTCTCTCCTACGAACAAAAGCGCGTCAATCCAAAATTTGGTTTTCTTACCATTTTTTTTTGTGAATTATTTGTACTTACAAGAAACATCTTTATAATAATTTTGTCACGGTCAATTTTATCAATACATTCAAAAGCATCATACATATATATAGATGACAAGGTCAATTACTATTTGGTAAATCTTAAATTGAAAATTATAAAGGCACGGTACAAACAATGAAGGATAATTTATTTCCGCAACTCAAATTTTCCAATTATCAAGAAAAAGTGGGGGGTGGGGGTGCTGTGCATCAAAATGCATATGATAATTTTGTCACGGTATCAAGATCTGAAATGTAAGGCCAATACAGAGGTTGGTACAATTATCAAGAGGTTACAAATTTTCCAAGGCCGGTACAGAGGTTGCAAGGCCAGTACAAAGCTATATTGTAATTACAAATGTATAGTTTACTTTTGACAAAATTTCCAAAGCCGGTACAGAGGTTACAAATTTTCCAAGGCGTTTTGATCTCTGTAATTTCATTATATTCTCAGACTCATGAAGTAAGCCTTTTTTGTTATTAAATAAATTCGGATCATGTATTAACAGTACAAATAAAACCCCATAATTATTATTACAATATAGCTACCATGTATTTTCCTACTGATAATTGACAACACCTTTGATAATTGATAAAACAGTAACATTTTAATGAGAAATTTAGCCAAAAACACTATACAGAATGGTCATCATTTAATGCTGCAACCAAGTAATTCAATGTTGCCAAATACTTTACCAAAATTAAATCATCAACATATGGATAAAATTATAAAAAAAATAAAAATATTGTAGAAAAATTGATGTGAATCGGTTATTTGAGAAAACCGGTGCAAGTCTTCTTATAAGTTTAGCACCAGTTATTATATAATAATCGGTGCGAAGTGGTTGTTCTAACTTTAGCACCTGTTATAATGTAATAGCCGGTGCAAATTTATTTCAAAGTTTAGCACCGGTTTTTATATAATAACGGGTGCAAAATGGTTGTTCTAAGTTTAGCACCTGTTATTATGTAATAACCGGTGCAAATCTAGAAATAGATTTGCACCTGTTTTTAGAAATAACCGGTTCAAACTTTTCTCATTTATTATTTTTTAATCTGTCACTTATGAAAACCGGTTCTAAGAGGATTGAAAGTAATTTCAATAGTGCCACTATTTTTTTCCAACACCTGTTATTTCAAATAACAGGTGCTAATTAGGCGGTGCAAAAGCCATTTTTTGCCGTAGTGTACACCACAGATCTTTCAATTCAGACAACACAGTATTTACCTTATATCCAGTGACCTGTTTTCAATCTATCTTGATTTTCTTTCTTCATTAATCATATAATTTAATTTCACCATCTTTTTGTGTACGTCTATATGTACATGTGCACATACGTGTGCAATAATGTAGCAGTTTGTATGGAAATTAGAGCTGTCGCACTCCAATTGCATCTCAATTTTACATGTCAACTTAGATATTTTCTGAAATCGAACAAAAAATGAAAACAAACTGCCAAGTTCATGTCTTTGCACCAGTAAAATAAAAATGTGATACAAATTAAACGGAACGAAATGGTTCAATATATTTTAGATCAAATTAAATTAAGTTTAACCATGTCCTGAATATTGTAGCAATATATAGACGCCTATCATACAACCAAAAATATATATGACAGTCTTCTTTGACAGCTCATAGCAAGTTTTCGAAAACAAATATTACAGTCAATTAAGTTGCATGCAGTTGACTAACACTATGTTTGCTTCAGAGTTAAAGAGAGGGAGGGAATGAGATTAGATGTGAAATTTAACATTTTTTTTGTGTTTGGATGAAAAGAAAATAGAGAAAGAAATTATTTTTGTGAGGGAAAAATTTTCTTTCATAAATATTTCTTTTATGTTTAAATTCATTGTCCTCCAAATCAGTTGAATATGAAGGAAAAGAGAAATTATAGAAAGACGATTTACAATAAAAGAAACTTATCTTTTTTCTTCTTCATTATTTATCCAAATAAGAAATGTAAAATTATTTTACTTTCCATCTTACAACATTCCTTTCCTTCCCACTCTCTGCCTTCCAACCAAACATAGTGTTACAAGGGGTCTAAGGCCGTGCTCCAGAAATGAAGAGGATGGGGAGAGGGGAGGGGAGATGAGGGAAAGATAGATCACTAAGAGAGATAATATTAATTGGAAATTTTTTTTTTTTATTTTATGTCACTCTTAAATTTGCCAAATTTCAATATATAATTCTTAAATAACTAATTAATAATATGTCATCATAATTATCAAAATTAGTTTTATACCTCTATTTCTTTCCAAAATACTACAAATTCTACATTTGCCATTGTGAAGTTTATGAATAATTATGTAAATTTCCAAATTATCCTTTACCGCTTCATCTCTCCTAAAAACTCTAAACCTATCTCCTTGGAAATATGAACAATTATTTATCTAGTTAAATCTACTTTAATTTTTTAATTTCTAATGAAGATTCACTGTTATATTTTATTTTAATGTAAGTATAATTCTAATTCACCTAAACCTCTCCTTGTCATTTATTTCTGTCAAATCCTTTTTATTACCCTCTCTACATCGCCTTCGCCTGCAGTCCAAAACCCTTTGTCCTTATTAATTTCGCTTCATTTTTTTTATAAGATAAATTTAAAAGAGAGTCGAATTTTAATTTTGATTTGAAATGGTGTGTTCCAATTAGATATATGCTAATATTGTTGATGTATTATGAAATAATATATAGTTTCATCATGTGTTCTCCATGAATTCTTTATTGAATGATATTCTTAGCAATAATTTGGAAACGCCACGTTGATGAGTTCTTCCATCCGATTTTTTTAATAAGAGAAAAAAATCGGTTCTTCCATCATACACTACGCGAGATTTCCTGTACTGTAACGTTCAATAAAAAGCCTCTGTAACGTTCATGGGCACGTTACTGTACCCTCCGTCACTAAATTAAAAAACGTTAGGAATCTGTAACGCCTTTTAGAAATTAGACGTCACAGATCTGTGACGCCTTTTAGGAAATAGGCGTCACAGATCTGTGACGCTTAATTTCTAAAGGACGTCACAGAATCATACTTTTAATTTTTTTAATTTCTTTAGACGGAACATTTTGTAACTCCTTTTACACTTTAAACGTCACAGATCTGTGACGCTCTATTTCTAAAAGGCATCACAGAAGCCTCACAGAATTTTCTTTCTATTATTTTTATTTCTTTTTCCATGAACATTTTGTAACGTTCAATATTAATTAAACATCATAAATCTGTAACGCTTTTTGAGTAATAAACGTTGCAAATTTATAAAATATGTTTTTTTGTGAACGTGATATTTTGTGGCTAGACCCATATTGCTAGTCGTACCAACTGGTACATTGATTTTCAATGTACCAAAATAGATTCATCAAGCACATATCAAACACACATATATTCATCATACATCCACATATTTATATATCAAGCACATATCAAAATAACCAAAAGCACATATCAAATGAAAAAAAAACCAATTAAGATATCAATTTATTTACAAAAGTACCACAAATTGACTTATCCAAATACATTAGTATACATGAATTCCATAAGTTCATCCACGACTTCTCCAATGTGTTCTTTCGTAAACGGTTTTCCAACTGGATCGATTTGCTACAATATTTGATTTAATAAAAACAAACCAAAACATCATATTAGTTGATATCATAAATTCCCAAACTATTTGATTTTTATGAAACTCTAAATCATAAGCCCTAAGTTAATTATTTGATTATACCACCGGATTGATTTGAAAGTTTGTCAATTATCAAACCCTAAACCATATCAAATTGTATTTAAACCCTAAACCCCTAAATCCAAAACCGTAAACCCTAAATCTTATATTATCTGGTAAACGACTATTAAACTATAAATATGAAAATGCAATACCTTGGGTAGTTCTCTGACTCCTCTCACATAGTATAATATTTGTCTTATGACACACATTGTGAAGTATCCACACTCTGTATTGCCCTTTTGCTTCGGAGCCTAAAATCACAATTCAAACAAGTAGTTGGTTAGAAATTTGGACTAGTTTCAGAAACTGTAATCTCTAAATTCTAAATCCATAAGATATCGTTACGTACCTTTAATTCGTACCAGTTGAATATATTAGCTTTACGTATAGCCTTGCCAGTCTTCTCCATCTTGTAACATTTATATGCCCTACATGCAATTCAATTAATTAAATTAGATTTATTAATATATATATAGTATTTTCCACAATATCAAATTGTCTATTTAGAATCTAAAACTTACGTTGTCATAAACGGCTTAATTACTAATTGATCAATGGGATTGTCGCGTACCAAGGAATTCACATAATATATTTTCTCTTTGTTGACATCAACAATAATGACTGTCCAATGAAACCTGTAATACATAGTAATTATTAATTTTGAATTGAAAGGAAACTAATAATTGAGTTTAATAATTGGTCTTACCCCTGATTATACGGCAAAAGAAAGTATCGACACTCTGGATTCTCTTCAAACGACCTCTTCATGTAACTCACATTAGAATCTTCGTTAGCTTTCCAGCTAACTTCAGGTAGTTTATCCGGATCCCATATGGTGATGCTTTTAGAGAACCCAACTTCTTTAAAAAGTTCGATCATCTAATACCTGCATTTATCCAATACTTCAATATGTTTCCAATTAAATCGAATATTGAGAAAAAGACAAAGTTTGAAAATCATACCAGGAGTATATCTTGATCATCGATATGTTTAAGCATTCTCGTTTGAAACATTCAACAATATCTCCCAAGTTAAAAATGAAGAGACCATCCTCGTGCGTACCCCAAGGGTTGCAATCATGCACCTCAATTGTCTCCTCTCCGACCGGTATGAACTTCAACACTTAGTATAGTTTTCTCTCAGAATCAGAGAGTCTGGCCAAAAATTTGGGCTCGAGAAGCTCACCGCGATTAATAATGGATACCCCACTCGCAACCTTCTTCGCCCTCTTTATCTCCTTCGTCCCCTTCCCCTTCTCCATCGGCTCCTTCCCCTTATACTTCTCCGCACGTGGCTTCTGTTGACTAATTCTCTATATTCAATATTATCACTTAATTAAGTCGTGAGTATTAATTAATATGAAAATGTGTGAAAAGAAAATTGTGATACCTTTTGCCGTGGCTCCACATCAACTGACGGCCACGCGTATACCCCTCCTAAACTCAAGCCTAATTGTTCATCTGACGGCTTAGGGATATACCATTCTCAGAATTCGTCGCCACATTGGCAAAGTTGGATAGAAGTCTCAGTTGCAAGTAGGGGCTCGTTGTGTACCATCTGACCCACCTGTGACGGTAGAATTAACCCATCGGCCACGTGAACACGGCTTCCATCCTTACAATGCAAAAATAGATTGCATTCAACTTGTTCCTAAAATTGCAAATAGATTTAGTTAAATTCTTTATTTACTAGATAATATTCCAAAATTCATTACTTTATAGAAATGATAAAGTTGAAATCAACCTTAGCACCGCCAATCGGATCCGGAGGCACATAGTTTGAGGCAACACCTCTAGGCATTGTCGAGTCCACCTCGGCCGAAAAAACATGAGGCGACATTTGTAAAAATTGAGGTGGAAATTCTGAAATTTGCACTCCGTTCATGACAAACCAATTCGTCATCTGCTGAAAATATTGCTGAGTCCACTCATTTTTCATTTCATCCCTTACCTCATCCTTCAATTCATTTTTACATCTCTCAATGACTGCATCCATCAAAGCTGAAATCTGGCTCGGTGTCATGCAACCTTCATGCACATTTTTCCTAGGCTTTCTCCCATACAAATCTGTCAGGTTGGTCCATCCAGAGCCACCTCTTGTTCTACCAGAATATTCAGGCCTTCCAACCGCCTTACTCAAAACTTCTCTCACCTCGATTGCCCCAGAACTGGCTTCTTGAGACAACGTTACAGACCGACCAAATGCCTCAATAGTCGCCGTATCCCCTGAGTTGAAGATGTCAGAACCTGCATTCAAATCACATTCAGTATATATGAAATAATGAAAGAACATTTAATATGAAATCAGATTAGTCGAAGGTGTAATTAAGTACTTTCTGTCCCAGTAGACACGTGTTAAGAAGTGTTCAATTTCAATTTTATGCCAACAAATTAGCCATAAACTCAATTAAACACAAGAGATCTAGGTTTCAACATCATTCTCAAGCATTTCATGATGAGAGTAGGAGATTTATACCTCTCTTTGTGTAGCAACAAAGAGGCTCGATTCCTTTCACTTGGAGTCGATGGGGTGCGCGCTCCACCTTCTCCACCACCAACGGTTGCCTCTAGCCCACCAAGGATCCACCCACAAGCTCCTAGAGAATGTTAGTTCTCTTGAGCTTCTAGCTAATCACCTTGCTTCTTCTACCTTTAACTTGTTTATGGAGAGGAAGAGAGGTGGGATGCTCAACACACGAGCTAGAAAGAGAGAAGGAGCCCTTTTGGGCGGCGGCTAGGAAGGAGGAAGAGAGAGAAAGAGGATGGCTAGGGTTTTCCCAAGAGGTGACCCCTTTATATAGCCAACAACTCTCATCCTTCTTTCCAACTATTTACAAGTTTGCCACTAGGGCTCATAGCCGAAATTCAAAGGGGCTTCATTGGACTATTTCAAATGTGCAATGGCCCAATAAACTATCCCTTTAATTGCCTTCTCATTCTTCCTTAAATCGGGCCTTTAATTAACCAATTAAGTAGAAGCCCAATTAGCTCAAACTAATTAAAGTAAGTTGAACATAATTAATTATTAACTCATTAATAATTAATTTAGGATTAGCTAATGCATTAATTTGTTTCCATATTTTTCTTTTGACTTAATTAATTATAACGGTTCACAACGGTATATAATTAATTAATCAACTTATCATATTTCGCAACACTCACTGTTGTGAATAAACAAATAATGCACTGTGTGGTTAGACTCCTATTTGTGCGATCCTATTGAGGATTTATGCTATGTTGGTCATGAAAATAAATCGTTATTTATTTTCAATAATCATAAGCGGTATCTAGCAACACGTTATGATTCCCAATTCGCATAAATAATGTACCGTTACAATATCTTAATCCTGCACAAGAAATATAAGTATTTCCTTGTCTGATTCTTATGTCACATGATATCATTGTATAATCCAAAATAGGAGTGTGTCATTCTTGCAGATTATACATTTCTTGATCTAGAGTTGATCGTCTAGTTTGCATGCATACGATCCAACTCCATCAACGGGCCCAAACAGATATCACCACTCATTAAGTATATTAATGAGGGACATACGATTTTCTTGATGAACAACTTTTCCCCGCACAATTCAAGAGAACATAAATAAAGACCTTATAGCAGCCTTTATCAGGAATCAACGTTAGACGATATTTATTGAACCTATCCTCATGTGGAAAATGTGAACATCTCAAACTTAGAATCGAACTTATATGAAATAAACAATGACACTTAACACAATCCATATGTTTATTTCATTGGGTTAAGTCCTGTACTATGTTCCAATAACATACACATATGCAATTAAGTTGGTAACTCCTTACCTATGATTTGTAGAACTTAATCATCACTTAACTTGCACACTAATCTTTTATGATAATTAATGTTCCTTGTTAATTATCAAGATTATGGACGATTTAGATTTATTATTGTCATTCTAATGAATGATCCACAGAGATCTACAATTCAGATCCTCAACCTGAATGATCTGTCAATAATAAACTCTAGGAACAAATGATCAAATATCATCATTAACATAAACTAAGTAAATAAGTCATTAAATATTGACTTCTAGGACATAACTCCAACAACACGACCCTAGCCATGAAATACTTTTGACTCCTCGGTTCCAAATCGCCGATGGTGATGCTTGTGGAACCGACCCCCTCAGAATTACCTGGTATGGTAATCGTGTCTGTAGGTTTGAATTTACCTTTCTGTCCTTTGTAGCCGGTGGAACCCATCCTGTGAACCTCTTTGTGTTGCTCTCTCAACAACTTCCCTTTTTGTCTTTTTCCTAGATATTCCTGACTTGTTTTCTTTTCGAAGAACGATTCCCATTCCTTCTTTGAAAATGGGTATACGTCTCACGCATTCTTTGGATTTTGATTGTCAATGAAATCTGTCACAAGCCTACTCCTAAAGGCCCTATGAACTCTACCCATCTGAGTTAAGACTTTCTTCTTGTTTTTATTACCACTTATGTTGAATGCTTTCTGCAATAATAATAGTCACAAGTTAGGAAATTGCCAAAATATATAGTCACAAGTTAATTAGAGTTTTAGATTAAAGCTTTGTTTACCTTGACATCCTCCCACAACTCATCCTTTTGTTCATCTGAACGTCTTTGTTCCAATCATCAATTAAGATTGACACTCTTGCCTTAGCGAGATATGCACAGTATATACTGAATCTCGCAACTGTGCCTTTCTGAGTACTAGTTGGCACTCCTTCTTCATTGAATGTAATTTTGAAGGTGAACCCTGCTTGCCTTAGTCGCCTAAATTCTTCCATGTTGGTCCTACTTCTTTTATTCTGACTCGTCCCTTCGTCCATTTCTTCTTTCATGTTAGCATGTTCATCAAATCCTCTTTCTTCTCAAGAAGACATCTATTAAATGATAGCAATTAAATAACAATTGCAAACGATAGCAAGTTCCAATTTCATTTAATTTAAGTAGATAAAGAATTGACACAAATAAGTAGATAAACAAGTTCCAAATTCATTACATGAAATTAACACAAGTTAAAACAAGCACAAACACAAGTTCACAGACACTACAACAAACAAACATTAACTTAGAAATTTAAATCCCAACTCAAATCCTACTCATCCTTCTTATCACCTTCCTCCTCCTTACTCTTACTAGAGCCGCCCTCCTCCTCCTCCTCCTCCTCCTCCTCCTCCTCGCTTGGGGCCGTTTCATATGGTTCCTCCTCCACCTCTGTCACCGTCTTCCTGCCACATCCCAGTGGAAAACGACGTACAGCTGATACACTCCTTGGTTTAAGTGGCGGGCCTTTTATTTTTCGGCCGAAATAAGTCCACGACTCCTCTTCCTTTTGAACCTCCTTAACTTTCTCCTTCTCCTTCTCAGAAACAATCTTCTTGTCATTCTCCATCTAAACCCAATAACAATTTCATTTATTATCCATATAACAATTTCATTTATAATTATTATGTATTATCATGCAATAACAGCCCCTATTATATTTATAAATTAATAAATTTCTAACAAATTGGCATAACAGACCCTCTAAATTTCATTATTATCCATATAACATTTCATTTATAATTATTATGTATTATCATGCAATAACAGCCCCTACTATATTTATAAATTAATAAATTTCTAACAAATTTATAAAACAGCCCCTCTAAATTTCATTATTATCCATATAACAATTTCAGCTATAATTATTATGTATTATCATGCAATAATAGCCCCTACTATATTTATAAATTAATAAATTTCTGACAAATTTGCATTAACAGCCCCTAAATTTCTATCATGCAATAACAGCCCCTAAATTTCTAACAAATTTCAAATAAATTTTTCAAACAAAGTTAGACGAAGAAATTTCCACAACCCCATAAAATACCTAAAATTTATAAACATGCCCACAAAATTTATAAACCCCAGAAAATTTGCATAACAGCCCCTAATATATTTTAAATTTTAAAATAAAAATAGATAAAGGGGGAGATCGAACCTTGGGTGCTGGTGGTGCTGTCGTTGTTGAGGAAGAGCAGACTTCGCTGCCGCTGTCGAGGAAGACGAGATCGAGGTTTTGAGAGAGGAGAGCGAGGGTTTGAGGAGGTTTCGGAGAGAGCTGTCGAGGGAGTTTTGGCGGAGAGAGCAGTGAATGAGAGAGAGAGAGCGGCGGATCGAGAGAGGGGTTCGGATTTAGAAAATTTTGGAATGAAACGAGAGAGAGAGAGAGAGAGGCCAGCGTCATTGGCCTAATTGATTTCGTCGAATTTTCCGCCAAAACAAAAAATTCAAAACCATTCAGTAACGCCTATTAGGAAATAGGCGTCACAGATCTGTAACGCTTATTTCCTAATAGGCGTTACAGAAGGATTTTATTTTATTTTTATTTTGGCGGATTATATTCCCGAAGCGAATTCTAATAATTTCCATTTAATAATTTTTATTCCATCTGTAACGCTTATTAGGAAATAAGCGTTACAGATCCGTGACGCTTATTTTCTAATAGGCGTTACAGAAGGCTTTCGATTTTTTTTTTTGTTTTGGCGGATTATATTCCCGAAGCGAATTTTAATAATTTCCATTTAATTATTTTTATTCCATTTAATTATTTCCATTCCCGAAGCGAATTTATTACTTTTGGTTTTTCTTTTTACTTTTAATAATTACTTTTAGTTTTTATTTTCATTTAAAAAAATTGTAAAATAAAAATGAAAATACTTGCATTGAGACATATAAATTTGACCACTAATAAAAATGTTAATTCTACTAAATTAAAAATACCACTAAAATTACAACTAAAAAAAATACATATTATTAAAATTTGAACCAACGACCTGCAAAAATAATAGAAAAATGTAAGTATCAAATTTTATAAAAATAAAACATCGTTTGAATATAAATTAAAAATTGGATTTATATATTAACTCACGTGGGATATCTTATGCATCTGCTATCTTCTTTTTCTTTCGCTTACTGACCCACACGCCTGCGACTGATCGATACTGGTTCTGATGCATCATCGATACCGGTGGAAAATGGAGGTGTTTCCTCAAAGTGGTCGTATGCTTCTTCGTCCACAACACCTCCAACACCAAAAATGCGTCTCTTTCCTGACAAGACAACATGTCGTCTCTTGTCGGATGGATTTTCAACGTAGAAAACTTGCATGGCTTGCTTATTTGCAAGTATAAAAGGGTCGTCTCCATAAGTCCTTTTTTTGAAGTCCACAAGTATGAACCCATTTTTGTCTTTTCTGACTCCACCGTGAAGGTTGTCGATCCATGCACACTTGAATAAGGGTATCTTGAATTTCATATAATCTAGTTCCCAAATCTCTTCAATCCACCTATAATAAGTAGCAGATTTTTCATTATTACTAGATAAAGCTACAATTGACACTCCACTATTTTGCACGGTGCTTTTACCATCCTGATTCTTTGTGTACCAGGTAAATCCTTTCAAGTCATACTCTTGGAAGGTTTCGACAACCGAATCAGGACCACTAGATAACCATTTCACGGTTTCATTGACCTCGGTTCCTTCTTTCAACTGAGACTCTACCTTTTCTTTAAGTCAATCCACAAATTTTAATTGATTCTCTGTATTAATCATATTTTCATTGTAAGATGGGTGTTGTTTGCGTAACTCGGCTACATGCATGTTAATGTAAGGCGTAACAACAGTAAGGTGTTGTAGGACTTTCATATGTGCTTTTGTTCTCATATCAAGACCCACTCTACAAGTTTTGGCTCCAATAGTACCTTTTTCTTCAAGTCTACCCTCGTGCCGAGACTTTGGAAGGCCGATAGATTGGACATCTTCCAAATAATCAATATAATACTCAATAACCTCCTCGGCAACATATCCTTCCACTGAATCGGCTACGAACTAGCCCTTTCAATTGACCCATTGCTCTTTCGAAAGGATACATGTACCGTAGAAATACTGGACCGCACATTTTGATCTCCCTAACCAGATGGATGGTCAAATGCACCATGAAGTCAAAAAATAACGGTGGAAAGTAGATCTCCAGCTCGCATAGGGTAGAAATAACATCATGCTGTAACTTGTCCATTTTGACTGGATCGATCACCTTACAACAAATTTCATTGAAAAAAATAGCACAACTTAGTGAGAGTCTTCGTCACTTCTTCCTTCAGAATTCCTCTGATTGCTACCAGAAGCAAAACGGTTAGATTAAATTGTGCTGCAGGTAGCCAATTTTGTTTATTACCCTTATCTTATGCTGCTAAATCCTTACGGATCCCCATTTCAACCATGTCCTTTCTCGCATTCATGCCATCTTTAGTTTTTCCTTGAATTTCCAATAGGCAAACAATCAAAGCTTCACATATGTTCTTGATTATGTGCATCGCATCTAAGCAATACCTAATCTCTAGAAACTGTCAATATTCTAGCTCCTAGAATATAGACTTCTTCTTCCATATCCCTTTCGAAATTTCATTTGCAAATTTCTTACCAAATTTGACCTCTATGTCCTTGACCTGTCGATATACCGCCTTTCCGGATTTTGGCATTGGGGCCCTGTCATGCTCCTCTTTACCATCAAATATTTCCTTGTCTCGACGGTAAGGGTGGCTGCGGAGCCTAAGAAACCTGCGATGTCCCAAGTAAACATTTTTTCTACAGTTTTTCAAGTAAACAGAATGAGTGTTTTCCTGGCAAATAGGACATGCTTTGGCTCCATTATTCATGTACCCCGATAGATTACCATAAGCAGGAAAATCATTAATCGTGCAAAATATCATGGCACGGAGATTGAACTCAGTTCTAGAGTTTGCATTAAATACTTTCACTCCCTCATTCCACAATTTTTTAAGGTCATCTATTAATGGACGCAAATACACATCTATGTCATTTTCTGGTTGTTTAGGACCTGAAATCAACAAGGGCATCATCAAGTATCTTCTTTTCATGCATAACCATGGAGGAAGGTTGTAAATACACAATAAGACTGGCCACGTAGTTTGACGGCTACTCATGTTGCCGTAAGGATTCATCCCATCTGTGCGTAACCCCAGTCTCAAATTTCTAGGTTCACTGCCAAATTCTTCAAAAGCACCGTCTATGTTCGTCCAATCCGGACAATCTGCTGGATGCCGGAGCATTCCATCACCTCTTTTCCGACAATCGGCGTGCCATCTCAACAATTTGGCATCCTTCGCATTAGCAAAGATCCTCTGAAATCTTGGAATTATTGGGAGATAAAACACAACCTTTGCAGCTGGTCCCTTACTACCTTCCTCAATCGGATCATCTCTCGGTCTATACCAAGATGCTTTACACTTTGGACATTTATCCAGATCTTTGTACTCATCTCGAAATAATATACAGTCATTTGGACATGCATGAATTCTCTCTATATGTAG
This sequence comes from Rhynchospora tenuis, assembly GCA_027725995.1. NCBI lineage: Eukaryota > Viridiplantae > Streptophyta > Magnoliopsida > Poales > Cyperaceae > Rhynchospora > Rhynchospora tenuis. The sequence goes on along the minus strand of CM050888.1, from coordinate 151,116,139 downwards.
TTTCAAAGGACACAATATTTTTTTGGCCTTATATATTGAATCCGGCAACTGATTATCTTTGGGAAGAAAATCTGTATGCGAAATTTTAAGCAAAGATGTGAAATTGACATCACTCCATCCATTTTTGGCTTTCAGATTAATAAGTTTGAACACAACATTAAGTTTGGACAATTCACAACCAGGATATAACTTTATCTTATCTTCCTCGCGTAACATACCAAAAATTTCAACATTATCACAAAGTCTGCATCTACATTATTCACAATTTCATCGAAATCAACATTCAATCCTGTATTGTCTACATTTCAGTCTCAAACACATTTTCATCATCAAATACATCATTTCCATCACCAAATACATCATTTCCATCGCAAAATACATTTTCATCATCTAATAATACATTTTCTTCCTGATCATGTTGTGAATCCAATACATTTTTACTAGTCCCAGCATTAAAAAATCCCCTTCCAGTCTCTCCATGAAGTGTCCACCGAGTATAATCCGGTTGAAATCCATCTCTAATCAAATGAACTCTCACTTCTTCCAAATTAGAAAATTTCAACAAATTCTGACAAAAACGACAAGGACAACAAATTTTATCATCTTTAATCTTTTTCAGATACTGTTTAGCATAAAGCATAAACTCTTCAACCCCTTTTTGAAATGCTGATCAATCACTTGAGTACATCCACGTCCGATCCATCTAAACAAGAAAAAAATTTATGCAAAATGTCAGGGTATGAGTCAATTTAATAACATTATATTTTTGGGCCGGTCACCATCCTAACCCACTCTTTGGATACTCTGTCTCATTAGCGAGCGTACGCAAGATGTAACCTGTTGTTTGAGAAAAATTCGACAGCATTTCCCCTAATGTTCCCTGAATGCGCCAACACACGATTGCTCGTGAGAACGCATCCGTGGGAACATAAAGGGAAATACCGTCGAATTTTTCTCAAACAACAGATTATATCTAGCGTACTACTCGCTAATCCTAAATGAGACGGAATATCCAAAGAGCAGTCCCAAAACGGGGACTATCCGAGATTAATCCCTAATGGATTAATCTCGGACGGACAACGACCTAAATTCGGTATTTTTGTTCCGATATTTTTTGGTCCTATATGACAATACCATTAATATTAAATGCATATACAAATTATTAAATGCATGCAAAATTTAGTAATAAATGAAGAAAATAGAAAAGTTTATGAAAAATACCTTAAATTCGATGAAATTCTTCTCCCCTTATGATGTAATTCTTCTTCTTGAATAAGATCTGAAAATTTTAATGTCAAAAAAACAACTAATCATTAATTTAAAGCATAAATAAAGAGAAAATCGAAATAAATAAGAGAAAAAATAGAAATAATAGAAATAATTTTAATTTCTCTTAACTATTATGTTATCCTTCTCTTTCTCTTCACAATTTTAATTTTTTCAGATTTTTATAAATATTTTCTATTTTTTAAATAAAAATCGAAATAAAAATAAGAAAAAATAGAAAAAATAGAAAAATATGAAATAATTGTTCAAATTTAATTTTTTTTACCTTCAATGTGCTCTCCTTCTCTTTCTCTTTCTAATTCTTTTTTTTTCAGAATTTTTCGCAATTTGTTGGTATTTTTTTGGAGAAATTTGAATATGGAAAAAACTAAATCTTAAACTGGTTTTTAATTGGGTAGTTGCAGCGGCGGCGTTGAGAAAATAATGGAGGAGGGAGAAAGGAAGTCGTTTTTCTAATAAAAATCTGCGGGATTGTGACGCCTTTTATGGCGTAAACGTCACAAATAGGCGCCTTCTGTGAAGCCTTTTAAGAAAAAGACGTCACAGATATGTGACGCCTTTTAAGAAAAAGACGTCACAGATCTGTGACGTCTTTTATCTAATAAACGTTATAGAAAATTTAATACTAAAAATTAATTGCAGATGGAATCTTTTTTGATAAAATTATCTGAAGCCTTCTGTGACGCCTTCTATGGAATAAACGTCACAAAAGAGGCCTAAGTTTCTGTGACGTCTTTTACGTAAAAGGCGTCACAGATCTGTGACGTTTATTCCATAAAAGGCGTCACAGAAGGCCTAACAGGTTTTTTTTTTAACGAAACATTCTATAACGTGCAATATTGTAAAACGTTACAGATAAATGAGGTTTTTTCACGCCAACTGCTTTGTAACGTGTTTTATGAAAAACGTTATACATGGCTTGTTACAGAAAGCCTTTTTTGTGGTAGTGATACGTCGTCCTTTTTACCCCTGATGGCCTTTCTATAAAATAATTTTTTACTTTTGCGTAGTGCCATAAAATAAATTTTTATTATTTGTAGTGGCACAAAATCAATTATTTTATTTGCAATGATATATCTCGAATTTGAATATTTATAGTGGTATATTCAAAAGGGTAGGATAGTCATTTTAACTGATCGATGGTATAAAAATATTTCTTACATTTTTATAGTGGTATAAAAATAATTAGTCATTTAGTGGTGTCATATTTCGAATTTAAATATTTGCATTGGCATAAACCAAAATATTCCTTTTAATTGTTTACTTGCTTTAAGTCGAGATCTAGGATAAGGAGAGGGAAGACGAGTAATTTGATATTTTAATCTTGTATTTTCCACACCTATTGTTCTTATATACAACTATTGTTTTATAAGAGTCAATTGATCAATTAATCCAAATTATTATACCTCAAAATCGGAGCGACTAAAATTGATCAATTAATCCAAATTATTATACCTCAATTAATCCACTCATCTAATTACCTTCCTCCCCATAAAATTTCTACAGCAGACGTACACCTTTTTTTTTTTTACCCAGCTTAATCCTCCAGTCCTGAGGTGTGAAAACACAGCTAAGTATTATATTAATTTGCGCCTATTATGTTAGACTTATTCTCTTGTAGGACTCTTATGTATATTACTTTAGCTTTATGAAGCCCGGTTTTTATATTATAATTAACCCAAAAAATTGACAGTAAATAATAATTTACGTTGCAACTGGTTAATACTATATCATTTTACCCGCTTATTAACCCAAAAAATTGACAGTAAATATTAAGTTGCGTCCAGCTGGTTCTAATTAACAACATTTAATTTCAACATTCGGCACAGGTAAGCCAAGAATAACTCTACCTATTAAAGAATTTAGTGGCGCCATATGATAATGATAGGTTGAGGAATGAGGATATATAGATGAATTTAACAATGAATTAACGATAGAGCTTGTTACCATATATTAACTGTCCTAGTATTTTGGTGTTGGCAACTTGGAAGCGGAAGCGGTCATATATGCATGCAGCTAAATAAAGATATTTACCATTCAGCATACAACACCAGTTAACACCTTGTCTGCTTTCAGCCCAAACTAGCTACGAATTGCATGGTATATTTAAATTGCAATATTATGCCCAGACCGTGTCATCAGAATTATAAGCAAAGTATATATAAAAAAAAAAGAAAAAAATCCGAGAGATTCATGTTAAATATTAATAGTTTAATTAACTAACGCACAGTATTATTGATTAAAACCATGCATACGCAAAAGTAAAACAAATCTTTAAGGATAAATATATTTCACGTTATATATCATGTATATCTAATTTTAAATTAATTTGAAGTCAATTAACAACGTTTCTAACAGAAGTAATTAATTAAAACAGGCACTAAATGTAGAAATTTTTTTTTATTGGAATTCACAAATCGTATTTTTTGGATGTTCACGCATTTCATAATCCACATATTGTATGGTTCAAAATGTTCGAAATTAATGCAGTCCTAGTAAATTCTTCGTCGTTTCTTTTATTTCTTTCCTGCTGGTAAAATCTTTCTTTCATTGCAAATCTTCTCGGTGAAGCCACCAATAAGCCTAGAGCGCTAATTTTCCGGCTTTACTTGAAAGTGAATGCATGTGTTTTGTATAGATAAATTTTCATAAACCATGGTTTTCTTATGGATAAATTTTTTATTTAGGTTAATAAAATTTTTCTATAATCTTATTTTAGTCACCGAACTTAAATTGTTCAATTTTGATCACTAAAATTTCAAATTGTCCAACACTTTTGTCTAATTAACCATATAATTAGCTCATTAATTAATACATTTATTTGATATGAAACACGTTTATCGAACTAACTAATAATTCACAAGTTCAGAGCATCTAAACAATCAGAATTGATGTTCCAATTAATTGATTAATTAGTGACTAGAATTGGTCAATTTGGAAGTTTAATGATCAAAATTGGGCAACTTAAAGTTCAATAAGTAAAAATGAATTATGAACAAATTTTAGTTACATCCAAAAAAATTTATCCTTTTTGTTAATGAATTTTTAAATCAAAGATATTTTAACTTAATTTTGCTAAGATTATGACTCTATAATCATGATCTGATGTGTTTTTATACTAAATTATCTTTTGTGTTTTGCATGCAGCGTGCTTGAATCCGTCCCCAATACAAAAAATGTGGAGTCACCTCCCTGAACATTCGCTGGACTCCATATTTAAGTACGTCAAATATTGTTTTAAAGATAATTTTTGTGTTCCCTGTAATTTGTATTTAAAAAGTCAACCCGAGAGAACAGGGCAGAGTAGAACCTTTACGTACATAGAAAGTAAATGTGTTCTTTTATAGACAAATAGATTTTCATAAACCATAATTTTTTTTATTAATGAATATATAAATCAAAGATCTTTTAACTTAATTTTCTTATGATCATGACTCTATAATACGATAGTTTTAGTGCTTTTAGATCAACAACTAGGTGTTATTTGGAGATCATGATCTGTTTATATAAGAATTTTCTTTTGTATTTCCGCTTGAACTCATCCACAATACAAAAATGTGGAGTCACCCATCGTCCCGGACTTTTCATATTCAAGTACGTCATTTTTTTATAATATAACTTTTTGTTATCGTTGTTAATTTAAGTTTGAAGAAGTCAACCCGAGAGAACAGGGTCGATAAACCACAAATACTTTTATAATTTGACGAAGTCCAAACTATTTCAAATCACAGAGGAAAACGAAAGAAAAAAACGGAGCAAATATTTCATTGTATATAGTTTTTTGAGTGGCTATCTAATGAGACGTTATCAGCAGTATTTAGCTTGACATTGAAATTCAATCAACATCCACATAAAAATTAAATTTAATCTATTTGGCACATAAAATGAATATGCATGATAATTTTAACCAGCCTGTTGTACAAGCTATAATAAAAAAGTTCAAATAAAATAAAAGCATATTTTCCTCAAATGTTCGGAAAGATTTCCCAATAACTTAAATTCCATAAATATATATATAGAGTTTAGCTACGGTGAGTCGCGACTCACGGATCCTCCGGTGAGTCGCGATCAAAATTCCTAAATCTAGTTCAAAATGACTTATCCAAACCGTCCAATATGATCTCTCTATTGAAGTCTCCATGCAGGCCAAATTTTTCATTTTCTCGAAAATTGTAAGTATTTTTTTGAAATTTTAGAAACTCGTTAATCTAATTAGATTTGAACCATTAAAAAACAGCAGTTTTTAAAAATCCGAAAAAAATACTTAAAAATTTTGAAAAAAAATGAAAAATTTGGTCCGCATTGAGATTTCAATAGGGAGATCATATTGGTTAGTTTGGATCAGTCATTTTGAATTAGATCTAGGAGTTTTGATTAAAATCATGAAATAAACGCGAACGCCACACTTTACTTTTTTTTTTTAAATTTCAAAAATTTAAAATATAATCATCCGATTCGAACTGTTGATCTTGTTTATTTTAACGATAGATGTGTTGTCATAAAATTTTATAATTTTTGAAGTTCATTCGATACTTGGTCAAGATGTCGAAAAATAAACATTCTAAAGAAACATATTAGAATGAATCTATTATCTAGTTTATTTCAGACGAGTGGTAGGTGCCGAACCAAAACAAGGAATGGAATATATACCATGACTTTTGTTGCGTGCCATGCATTAACAAATAAGAAATCGAATCTGTTTATGACTTTATGAAGATATCCTAGGAACACCGACGAATAAGAAAGAATGAGGAACCATTATTACGTGGTGCTTCAATCCTAGGACTTGACCAAATCCTTTTACTTTTATATATGCTCTTAAAAAAATGATTTAGGTGAATTAGGTATTTCTCAAGCAATCCGAAAGCTTGTTCAATCTGGATGTAATTGTTATTTAATTTTTCAAGTTGTCTCCAACACATCCCCATGTTTTTATTTTTAAAAAAAAAGGCAAAGAAAATAAAACTCTTTAATTGAACTAATAAAAAAAATATAAATAAAGATGTGTGGGTGATTAGGCCTTACTCTATCGTTGTTTGAGAAACTTTATTGAAAATAAAATCGATTTCTACTTTAATTCAGCCACAAAAATAACTTAATTAGTATAGTCGGGTTGTCGAACTCAGTGACAGACTGTTCAATCACACAAGTTTTTAAATCCAAAATTTCAGTCAAATAAAACGATATTAGTTTGGTTTCGAAATCCGTCTACCTACGTAGCGGTCCGCTCGCATCTTTGGTCGACAGGACTTTGTATTCACTTGTTTCTAAGTTCGCACAGACAAGAATCAAATATTCCAAGCGTCAATCCTAATCCAACCGATAATTATACAAGTCTGACTAGTTCTATTAGGCTTTTGTGTAAATTAACTAACGGCTAACTTAACTTAGTTCTAACTTTCGTTTAGTCTAAGGAATAACTAACCATCATGATTAATTTTCTATCTACCCTAAGTGTCAACTTTCGTTTTCTTTACAAAGGAATGATAGATTTGATCTTTGGGTCTAGGATATCTCTCAACTCTCGTTTATTGAGATTAGACTTCATCGTTTCCGATTTTTGGTCTAGGCTTTCATCTTTCGACTAATCGCCATCTAAGGATATGATGTTATTGAATTGTTCTAAACTTGGTTGGGTTTAAATTTCTAGACTTAAGTTTGACCTAAACTCAACAGGAAAATACTAAATCTACTCGAAAACAAATCAAAACAGCAATGTCTTGTTTCTACTTTTCCAGTTATTTTAGATACTATTGTAGCTCGGCCCAATATTATTTTATTATGAAAAAAAATGCTGTTCTATTAATGTGTTTTAGCTTATCCCAATACTAGTATTACTCGCATGGCTGGGGGCTAATCCAGTGACGTTGATCCTAGTGCCAACTTGAAGTAGAACGTAGGCACGTGACGATTTAATGATATTGGGTTCCCCTGGGGTACTTTGTTTCACAAGTCAGCTAGCAAGCAGAACTCAGTACCCGGAGTCATGGTCAAGTAGAGGGCCCAATTCCAGCTTCTGAATCTCGGTTAATTGAATCCCCTGCGCCTGAGTACTATTGCGCACTTACGTCACTCGGCTCGCGCGCAATCACTATGCACAAGTTCTAATTAAACAAACTAATTAAACTAAGCCATAGGTTCACAACTATGACCCTAAACTGTATTAGCCTATACAAATCATCATCAAAACACTGGTATCAAACATCAGATCTGGATAAAAATGAAATAAGGGAAAATATTACAACAAATCAATTCGAATTCCTTCAGTTTTCTTCTCTGTTCTGAGAATCAAGCGGCCAACCTAGAGGTCAAGCGGGTCGCCTGAGGTCTCAGAAGTCGTAGTCCTAGATCTCTTATGTGGTTTTTCTCTCTCCTTTCTAGAACTCCCTTCTTCTTTGACTTCAGGCCCTTATATAATGTTGACTTATAACCTCCAGACTGAAAGATCGTGCATACAAGCGGTTTCTGTCGAGTAAGCACATGTGAGGAAGTTATGCTGAGAATAACTGCTCTCTTGAAAACTTTTGAAATCACACTTCTAGCGGTCTGCTTAAACGGCAAGCTGCCCGCCTAGGTTGTCAGCAGTTGTGTTCTTCAGCTATCTCCTTCTATCTGTCCGCTCGAATGTCTATCTGATTGCTTTAATGCTCGAATTCCATGCAAAATCATCCAGATCCAAAATTTATCCTAATAAAAATCAAAATGGCATAGAAGTACCTATATCTAACAATTATATGAAGAAATAAAGTTAGAAACACATAAATTCATGTATAGTTTAGGGTCAATTTGGGTCAAAACCTTAGTATGAAATCATCATAATAAATTCCCCAAACTTGAGCTTTGCTTGTTCCCAAGCAAAAGTATAAGATGTGAAAATATAAATTGGGGCCTAAATTAAGGTTGAAAGTATGCCATGCAAAGTTTAGAAACATTTAATTAAACACCTAGACACTGACCCAAGTTCAAACTCATTCAAACAACTTATTAAATTTATTTTCAGATTCAAAGCTTAAAATCAAGTTTTTCAAACTGACCTCAACTCAAATAAACAATTTCCTTTGAATTTAAAAATTGGCACGACTAATAAACCGCCTTACCAAACCCTAAATCAAACAGTTTACTTACATTTGAGCAATTGAATTGGGGAATGAAAGGAACTGACTCTACTAAACTAAACAATGTGTCAATGTCTTTGATTTCCTGACTAAACCTTAGGTTACTTAACCACTTATCGATTTTGAAAACAACATTTGACATCAGACTAAAGCAGGGTAAAAATAAGGGTACAACTCCCTATCCATCCTATTCCAAAGTTTTTGGGTTGGTTAAACATTTATTTATTTTTTTTTTAATTTTCCATGGGGCGATGGAAAGTTTTCTGCGGCGGAGAGGTCGGCTAGATGAGTGCAGCATCATTTTGAGGTCATTTTGAGGTTTCCCTCCTAGATGGAACTTATTAAAACCACACCAACCTATAGCTTTCCGCACTGTCTACCATCAGAGCACTGTTTTTTAGTTCCTTTTTTTATTTTTATTTTCAGATTTATTTTTTTTATTTTATTTTTATTTATTTATTTTTTATTCTGAGTATTCAGATCTTCGACTTTTAGTAAATTTGAAAACTAAGCAGTTATTTGGCTCTAGGTCTAGCTTTCCATCTCCTAATTGACACAATTTTAATTTGGTGAAGTTAATTTCTTAGGAAAATTGGAAGTATTGCGAGGTGGTGCCCTTAGTTAGAATTCATTACCCAAACCAAGTACCTAATCTACTTAAACTATCAAACTTAGCCTCGGTAAAACGTTTACTAGGCGTGTCAAGCTCATTTCCAAATTCAATCGTCAGTCAAGTTTGTCAAATTCATGTCAATTTCTAAAAATTTTCATGTTTTCTTTAATTAAGTCTATTTGAGTTTGATCTAGGTCATTATCTAAGTCCTAATCAATTGTCCTAAACTTACCTAAATGCAAAACTATATGAATTTGTTAGAGTTATGTCATTCGAGCCAATCATTTGATGATTTTATATTTAGTTTATGAGATTGATGATATTTGATCATTTGTTCCTGGATTTTATTATTGACAGTTCATTCAGGTTGAGGATCTGAATTGTGGATCACTGTACTTTATTTAATAGTAAATGACAATAATAAATCGAAACTGCCCATAGTCTTGATAATTAACAAGTAACATTAATTATCATATAAGACTAGTATGCAAGTTAAGAGATGATTAAGTTCTATAAATCATAAGTAAGGAGTTACTAGCTTAATTGCATATGTATACGTTACCAGAACATAGTACAGGACATGACCCCGATGAAATAAATATATGGATTGTGTTAAGTGTCATTATTTATTTTATCAGTGTTTGATTCTAAGTTTGCGATGGTTCAGTTTTTCCACATGAGGATAAGTTCTATAAATATCGTCTACCGTTGATTCCTGATAAGGGCTGCTATACGGACTTTATTTATGTTCTCTTGAATTGTGCGGGGAAAAACTGTTCATCAAGATAATCCTATGTCCCTCATTAGTTCACCTGATGAGTGATGATATCCACTGGGCCTCTTGATGGAGATGGATTGCTTGCTGGCAACTTATGCAATCATCTCTAGATCAAGAAACGTATAATCTGCAAGAATGACACATACCTATCTTAGATTATATAAGGATATCATGTGACATAGGAATCAAAACAATAAGATACTCATTTCTTATGCAGGATTAGAGGATTGTATTAGTACATTATTCATTTATGCGAATTGGGAATCATAACGTGTTGCTAGATACCGCTTATGATTATTGGAAATAAATAGCGATTTTTTTTCATGGCCAACATAGCATAAATTCTCAAAGGGTCACACAAATAGGACTTTAACCATACGTGAATTATTTATTTATTTGTAGTAGCGAGTACTGCAAAAATATAATAAGTTGATTAATTAATTATATACCGTTATGAACCGTTATAATTAATTAACTCAAATGGATCATATAGAAATAATATAATGCATATGCTAATTCCAAATTAATTATTAATATGTTAATAATTAAATTCGTTCAACGTATATTTATTATACTGAGCTAATCGATCTTTTGTTTAATCAGTTAATTAAAAGTCCGATTTGAGATGGATTAATAGAGTAAATTAATGGGCCATTATATCATGTGGAATAGCCCACATAGGATCTGAAATTTTCGAATTTTGAGGGGCATTTTTGTCCAAGAAAAAAATAGAAGAGAGCTATGTTTTATATAAGGCAGCGTTGTTTATGGAAACGGTGTGTGAAAAACCTAATTGCGCTATCTCTCTCTCTCTCTGGCCGACGGCGCAAGGAAGAAGAAAAGTTCTTCTTCTTGCGTGTGAAGGCACCTCCATCCCTCTCTATATTGCTCATGTGTTGAGCGTTTCTTTCTTCCAATTAATTGTTAATCGTGCGAAGAAGAAAACAGGGAATTAGCCATCGTCTCGGATAAGCTAGCACTTGTCTTGAGATTTTCATTAATCTTCTAGGTGGACTAGAGGCAGCAAAGGTGCGCATCCATCGACTCCTAAGCAAAGGTCGAGCTTTCTAGTTACGATACTAGAAGAGGTATAATCTCCTACACCTTCTCTTTTATGTATTAATTGCTCGAATAACTAGATCCGTTCATCGTGCATGTTAATTGCTTATTAAATGTTGATAAAAATTAAAATTACACAAGGACTTGAGTTCCTAACAGTGGTATCAGAGCGCAGGTCGTTATTCAAGTTTTTAATATTTTAATCGAGACTGACAACTGAAACTATTTGACCTAGTTGAAGCATCAAACTTTATTGAAAAATTATGAAACTAATTTTCAAAGAATCCTAGTTCGAAATAGAACAACTCTATTCAAAACACTTTTTTGAAAAAGTCCTTCAATAAATTTAGTTTGTCAAAAAATAACTAACTTGTTCAATAAGACAAATCTGACGACTTCGATTCTCTGTAATTATTATTGATTTTATATTCTTTAGAGCACATAAAAGAAATCATTATTACAATAATCTTAAATTGATGATCCCTTTCTATAATAATTAAAATAATATTTTTTGACTAATTTAAATATTTAACGTATCCCACGAAACGTGATTTTGTTACATTATAAATTCTTAAGAATTATGTATTTTTAATACATAATTAATTATTCGTAACAAATAAGTGGGCAGAAAGTTAGGAAGAACAAGATAGGGAATTAATTATTGGTAACAAAAGTGGGCAGAAAGTTAGGACGAACATGATAGGGAATTGCTTTTCACTCTTATGCAGTATTTAAGGTGCATTTGGCAAAGTAAAGATTAGTAGGATTAGTGAGCTAAGGTTAATATTTTTTTGGATTAGACGGGTAGAATGTAATGGTAGTGATTGGGTGAGGTTAGTACTACTTAAGAATAGTGAATGTTTTTTGGTGTGGTATATTGAGGTTGGTAGACAACTAGTGCATATTATAATTATTGTTAACTATTATTAATTAGTAATTATCAATAATAATTAATTTTAATTAAAACAATTATTATTAATTATTAATTATAAAAATAAACCATTATTTATTATTAATTATAATTATCACTAGTATAATAACTATTATTAATTATCATTATCATTATTATTATAATTTATATATGACAGCTATTTAAATTTATAAATTATTAACAGAATTAACTATTATTAATTATTAATTACTAATCAATTACTATTAATTATTAATTATTGCAATTATTACAATAATTATTAATTAATTATTATTTATTAAATTATTTACTATTACATATTAATTATTAATTACTAATTTAATAATTATTATTACTTATTAAATATTGTAATTTATATTAAATTATTATTATTATTATTATTATTATTATTATGTATTAATAATTATTATTTATTAATTATTGTTAATTTTTAATCATCATTATTAATATAAGATTAACACTAACCCTTCGGGTGCGTTTGGCAAAAGTAGAGGTTAGTAGGGTTAGTGGTGTAAGGTTAGTATTTTTTGAGGTTAGAGGGGTAGAACGGTGAGGGTAATGATTGGAAGGGGTTAGTGTTAGCCTAAGGTTAGTGAATGTTGTTTGAATTGTTATTTATTAATTATAACACTAATTAATTATTAATTACATAATAAATCATTATTATTAATTACTACTTATTATTACAATAACTATTATTAATTAATTAATATTTGATTAATTAAACTATAAACGTTGATTATGTTAATCCTCATTGAAAATAAAAAACAGAGCATTAAATAGGTGCCAAAGTGAGCATTAAAAAATTGAAAAGAATTAACTTTTATACATCTCTCTCCAGATGAAACGGTGAAAGTGTCAAGTGAGCATTAAAAATTTGAAAACAAATTACTTTTATACCTTTTCTCTCTCCACGTGAATGCCAAGGGAAATGCTAACCCAGCATTTTGCTCGGTTAGCAGGGTAGCGAAAAGTTAGCAGCTAATCTGACTGATCTTGACTCATTTGGTGTCCCAAGTTAGGAAATGTTAGTTAGCTAACCCAGGGGTAGCACTAATTTTTTAACCCCAGCCTTACCAAACGCTTCATGGGTGAAACCGCTAACCCACCTCTTGGTAAAGTTAGTGGGCTAGCAAAAAGTTGGTGCTAACCTTAGCTAACCTCAATTCATTTGTTGAGTTGAGATTAGTTAGTTAGTTCCACTAACTTTAGGTTACTGCTAACCTTTCATTCACTAAATGCACTAGTGTGAGTATTTCTAATTAAGAACAATGAATGCACTATACCTAGGCCTGTCAACGACAGAAAAAAGCACGTGGTGTCGTTTCGTTTATACCAAACGAAACGAATAACAACACCCTTTTTCATTCCGTTCTAATAACGAAACAGCAAACGAAATCTGAAATCTTACCGTTTCGACCGTTTCAGCCTCATTTCAAATCGTTTCAGGTGTATTTTATGAAATGGAATGGTTAATGGTACAGAATTATGTTTCGTTTTCAAAACGAAACAGTTTGCGAAATGAAATATGATACCGTTTCGGCAACAGGCTGTTCAGTGCCCGTTGGCCACGTTTGACAGGTATAACTATACCAACCATATTTACTGGATCATCTGTTTTCGCTGCACCAATCAGCTATGAAAGTGTGAGTAGTTCTAATTATGAACAATGAATGCACTATACCATCCATATTTACTGTTCTCGCTGCACCAATCAGCTATGAAGGTTTTATAAATTGGACTTGTGCTAGAGCTTCTACTCTTGAGAAAATAGGTCGGTGTGTGAGAAAGAAACAATTCCAGTAACGACAGATGAAACTGGTTTAGGTAAGTTCGAAAGAAAATTTTCTTTTCTTTGTCATAGATGGTCTGAGCTTATCGTTTCTTTGTCAAAAAAAAAAAAAAAACGCATACCCTGACCATGTTGCACTGTAGATCATGTGATAAATCCATAAAAGTTTCATTTGTCTAGAAAATATAGTGGAAGAATTAAAAAGATTTTTTATGCACTAGACTCATAGATACCTTAAAAAAAATCGTTTTTAGGTGAAAACAAAACTGAAGGAGATGGATAGTCAACAGGGTATCTTTGATGCAGAAGAAGCTCATTGCAAAACAATTGAAGGTTCGTTCTCAAAATCTTTCAAATTTTTAATTTAAATTCGGTCTATAGAAATTGTATTTTGTGTTAGAGATTTTAGAATTTCATAGCTTGTACGAGATGCACTTATGGTTCAAAAAATCAACCGATTCCGATTCAAATCGGCCGATTCGGATCGGAATCGGCAGACACCGAGCCGATTTTAGGTGGTTTGGGGCGGAATCGGTTGAGATCATTAAGAACCGCCATTAATGGTGGTGTTCAACAACGGAGAGAGGAGAAGGGGTGTCGGGTACATCCTGTGAGGTGGCTAGGGTCGAGCAAGAAGCGTGGGAGGCCGGTGAAATGGGTGGCGCCCGCACTGTGTTAGGGTGGATCGGCCCTTTGTTTTTGTATATCTTGACATCGAGAGTGGGAGACGGGAAATAAAGTCATGGAGAAGAAGGGTGCAACTGGACCAATCCAGTTCCCAGTTTTTTAAAGTTTTGGGACGACCAGATTTTTTTGAATTGAAAAACGATTTAAACGAAAACGTGATTGATCAAAAGAATGATCCAAAGGCAAAAAAAAATAAAAATAAAAAATTTTTATTCTACCATCCTATCTGATGTTACTAAGGTGTTTTAATGAAAGTTAGTTTCTCAAAAAAAAATAAATAAATAAATATTTTATAATCATGAAATTTATTTTAATTATTTCTAAAATTATATTTTCTGAAAATTTGAACGTATCACAGCTTCCAAAAATATATAATTTTATATTCTAATTGATTTTATACTATGAATCTTTGGTTTTTATAATTTTTATATATTTTATATTTTTTTTCTTAATTTTAAATGCATAAAACTTGATTTTCCTAAAAAACCCGATTCTCCGATCTGATTCATCCGATTTTTACCGATTCGTCCGAGTTGACTCCTTGGAACAACAGTCCGATTCCAATTCCGATTTCGATTTTCAGAACCATGGATGCACTTACTGAGGAATCCATTTTTGAGGTTTTACTGGTTAAAAACAAAATATAAGTATTGTGATTGCACACTTGTAACTCAATGTTGTTTCACTTATTTTCCAACATTGTTTGTATGTGAAGAATTTTTTTAATACTGACTGTTGTAGGAATGAAATGCATGAAATCATTTTGCCCAAAAGAAAAGGTTGTAAAATTGTAATCAAGAATCAACTATCGAAATTAAAAAAAACTATGTTTTAGTGAAGGCAGATTACACTCTGGATATTAGTGATGATATCATTCTCAATTCCAAAACTAGTAAGAGTTTTAACAGGGATGATACGTTGATTCTTATTTTGTTTGTCCTGTGCTCTATCGAGAAATTAAAATAATATATGCAATGCACGAAAGGGAGGTTAGCTATCGTAGCACCAGAAGTCTCCAACTTTTGGGTTTTAAATTTTAAATTGAATTTCTACGTTTGAGCAATTTTATCAGTATCGGAAATTTCATGCAAATGATTATAATACAAAATCAAGGTATTTGAAGAAAATTTTTTTTCCTTTTTTTTTTGTGTGCATATGAAGCCCGTAGGCAATTTCAAGACAATTTTGTAGCAGTTCACATTTTTTAGTATTTATGACTCACATCCTAAATTGGGTTATTTTTAATAAAAAAAAATATTTCGTCGGAAATTTTAATAAGGAAAAAGGTTAATTTTTTTTTTTAATAAGGAAAAAGTCCTAAAGCGATTCTGGACGCAGTAAATGTGCTGAGAGCTAACGCGGTCCAGAAACGCGTTAGGGCTCTCTAACGCGGTCAACAATCGCGTTAGGGACCCATTTACAAAGCGAGAAAGCGGATGTAGTACAGAGAGTTAACGCGATATTCAACCGCGTTAGGTGCCCTTTAATGAATTTCTGAAACGCGTTAGGTGCCCTTTAATGAATTTCTGAAACGCGTTAGGTGTTCCTCCATCACCTTTAGTCATTTCATCGCCTAAAATCAAAACTTTTGTCATTTCAATCAAATAACTGTCGATGAATAACTGAGTTTGTAATCGCGTTAGAAGAACTTATATATACGATATATGATATGCTTCACTGAAACTTATATGATATGCGTTACAAAATGACTTCGATTTCTGTATTTGTCAATCCATCTCCAAATTTAAATGGTTGTTGTTTCTACCTACATTGTACTCCTTCCACAACTTATGCCGATATCCGAAATGAATTATACTCTACACTTCAGATTTATGAGAGTCAATATACAGTGTACATTCAAGGTCGTTACAACGATATAGTGAACGGTAAATTTGAATCTGTACTTATCCCTTTGATTTCCGAAACTGAATGGCGGTACTATTACCAGCAGACATTCCAGATGAGGGGAATACCAGTTCTTGAATTGTTCGTCGATTTGATGCCCGTATACGGAACGGGACAAGACCTAAACTTGACGCCGATTCATGAGCCCAGTAGTAGCGAGCCAAACACGACACTAAATGTTTTTGATGGTGAACATTCCAATCCTTACGAGTAAGTATAATAGTTATGATTTTTTCGAATAATATTTAGTATACCAATTGTGTTTTTAATTGAATTAATGTTAAATATTTTGTATAGAGACAATGTTGGAGATCATAGTCGAGGTGCCCGACTGTCGCATGTTGTCGAGAACGAGTCCTCGGAAGATGATGTCGGAGTCGAGGATAATGGCGATGAAGATGGTCCGGATAGTTATTCCGACCTCCCCACCGGAGAAGAATTTTCGGATGAAGACGACTTACCAAACTCAGACATGCCATTTTATGCAAAATGTGACGAGCCGTACATTTCCGGAAGAACAGACATGCACCATCCTGTAAGTGATTTGTGTGATATTTCGATGTTCGATTATACTGGTAGGTTGGAACAAAATGTGCAGTCAGAAGGGGAACTTGGACCTGGTAAAACGTTTGGGTCTAAGAAACAACTAATATTGGCAGTCTGTGATTTTTGTTGCAAGTACAATGTTGAGGTAAGAACTGAAACAAGCAACAAACAAAGAGTCGTAATGAGTTGTATTCACAAACCAAGGTGTGAGTGGCGATTATACGGCAGAGTTGAAAGTTGGAACACTAAGTGGAAAATTTCCACAAATCCTAAAGACCATACGTGCTACAGACCGCCCGGTGTATTCGGGCACGTAAACCTAACAGTTAGTCTTATTGCAGAATGTGTTCGTGATGAGTTGAAAAAAAATCTAAGTAAAACTGTTGACGACATAGGGGGCCTCATAAGGGCTAGATATCCACGTATTCAACCAACTTATAATAAATGTTGGCGTGGGAGAGAGAGAGCGCTCGAGCAATTGTTCGGGTCTTGGGAAGGGTCGTACGATAAACTTCCAAGGCTCTTGGAGGCAATGAAGTCCGCCACTCCCGGGACGAAATACAATATTGTTTCGTGGCCAACGAACGATCCGAATGTTCGGATGTTCAAGATGGCTGCATGGGCTTTCGGGCCATGCATAGAAGCCCTAAGGTGGGCAAGACCTGTCATTTCTATTGATGCTAGTTTTCTGTCAGGTCGATACAAAGGCAGGTTGTTTGTGGTTGCTGGTTATGATCCGGAGAACCATATAATTCCGGTTGCATTCGGCTTGGCCGAAAAAGAAGAAATTATATCATGGGGCTGGTTTATGTCTTGGGTTAGATCAGAGATTATAGGAGATAAAAGCAAAAAGTACTGTGTTGTTTCCGACCGGCATAATGCCATAAAAGCAGTATTTGCATCAACAGAGTACGGTTGGAAGGCTCAAGGTCCAAATGCAGTTGCAATTCATCGTTACTGCATGCAACATGTTGCCGAAAACTTACATAAGAAGGCTGGTGGGAGTGACGACCGCCAATTGAAAAACTTCTTCAAATGTAAGCTAGCGAACAAGAAAAACCCTCGACGTTTCAGAGTAAGGTGGCAGGAATTGAAGACAAACAATCTGCGGGCCTATCGGTATCTGAGAAATTGTGGGAAACATAGAGAAAGTGACCGGAACGAAATACCAAAGCTGTACATGTGGGCACAGTCCGAGGACAAAGGGCATCGATGGGGTATAATGACGACTAACGCATCTGAGAGTTTGAATAGTGTTTTCCGAGTGGAAAGAAGATTACCGGTGGCAGCACTTGTTGAAGGGACGTGGTATAAATGCGCCCAATGGATGAACAAGAGAACGCAAGAAGCATATGAACGGATGAGTTCAGGAGAAAGATGGGTCGAACCTGTCCAGAAAAAATTAGTCAAGCACGATGAAAAATCACGTATGTATTTTTTATATATTCTTTATTATTCATTCATTTTAATGTATGTTTCAAATTAATAACTTTTCAATGTTGCATTTTAAGGTTCCATGCACGCTTTTGATGTGAGACTGGATCTTGGTGAATTTGAGGTAAAGGTTCCAGGACCATACCGGGATGGTTCAGGTTACGAGTATGAAACGTTCAGGGTTTCTATGCCACCTGTACCGGACGAAATTGAATTGGAAGAAGAGGTTATTTACCAGGAACCTCATGTGGGTTATACATGTGAGTGCCAGAAACCGCAACTGACAGGTATACCTTGTGCACATTTTATTGCTGTTTGCAGGGAGATGAGATGGAATGCGTTTGAGTATGTAGATAATCGGTATAGCGTATGGCACCAACACACGATTTGGTCAAAAGTGCCATTTCATTCTTACGGAGACGAGAGTGAATGGCCAGTTTATAATGGTCCGACGTTGATCCCCGATAAGGACTTGATCAATCGCGGTAGGCGCAAGGTAATTCGAGGTGAGATGGGCATGGACAAAATGGAAAAGTCGAAGCCGGGGGGTTCCAAACTCAGCCGTACAGGAGGGCAGAGTTCAACAAGTCAACCACGACAACCCCAACCGCGATATCCAATGGAAACACTCCAATCTGGTCGGCGGACCAGCAGACCACCATCAAGGACCAACAGTCGACGAAGGGACGTTACACTAGATGTTGAAGAGACTTATCAACCAGGCAGAAGGTCCCTTCATGTTGACCCGCGAAGCAGGAACACGAGAACAGATTCAGATTCAGTCCAACCACGTCGTGCTTCAATCAGCAATGATCCGCGGAGCATGAATGCCACCTCAGGAAATGCACGATCCGAGTCAGCTAGATTCTCGACGGGCCAAACAAGCACATCTACGGCTTCCGGAAAATCAAAAGGAAAAGGATTGAAAACAACATTGCGTAATGTTTTTGGCAAGAAAAAATAATTCAATTTATGTAATATTTCAGTAAGGACTATTTGTAATATTTTATGCTACAATTTATGCTTGAATTTATGCTTGAATTTATGAACTATTTGTAATATTAATGTATGAACTATTTGTAATATTTATGTATTAACTATTTTTAATATTTATGTATTAACTATTTGTAATATTTATGTATTAACTATTTTTAATATTTATGTATTAACTATTTGTAATATTTATGTATTAACTATTTGTAATATTTATGTATTAACTATTTTCAATATTTATTTAACTATTTGTAATATTTATGTATTAACTATTTTCAATATTTATTTAACTATTTGTAATATTTATGTATGAACTATTTGTAATATTTATGTATTAACTATTTGTAATATTTATGTATTAACTATTTTCAATATTTATTTAACTATTTGTAATATTTATGTATGAACTATTTCTAATATTTATGTATTAACTATTTGTAATATTTATGTATTAACTATTTTCAATGTTTATTTAACTATTTGTAATATTTATGTATGAACTATTTTCAATATTTATGTATTAACTATTTGTAATATTTATGTATTAACTATTTTCAATATTTATTTAACTATTTGTAATATTTATGTATGAACTATTTTTAATATTTATTTAAGCATAAAACATACATAACATAAAACATAAAACATGATTACATAACATAAAACATAAAACATACATAACATAAAACATAAAACATACATAACATAAAAAAAAAAAATTAACATAACCTACAAACATAGAACATAAAAGGAAAAATAAAATATAAAAAAACTAAGCACGATAAGGGTCGCCTGCAGCAGCGGGATGGTTTTCAAATCCGGGTGGGCAGGCTTTCTTCAAATAAAGCCAAACGAATCTATTGTTGCCCACCTTGACGCGCATCCCCCCTTCCCTCTTCACCTTGTCGGTCCAGTGCTTCGGTCCTCTAACATTCCACACTTCATCGTCTTCATTATATAAGTCATCCAAATCTTCCAAATAGAACTTGTCGTGCGGATACATCCAGTATAGTGTCCTCAATATGTGATGGTCGAATACTTCAGTATGCCCCTCTAGCAGCACACCGGTAACGACCTTGCGTGGTTTCAAATCCATTTCTATTCAATCAAAATTGACAAATATCAATTAGTAATATTATTTTTAAATATTTTTCAAATTTAAAAATCTAAGCAAGTCAATATTTTTTTAAAAAAAAAATCTAAATTAAGACAATAAATGAATAATTATAATTCAATATCATTACAAAATTTCTACTAATTTTGGTCTTAACAAATGAATAAAAATCAATTAAAAAATTTTAATAAAAAAATTTCAAACCTTAGATTTCCTTCTTTTTTTTCTTCTCTTTCTTTCTTTTTTTTCTCTCTTTCTTTCTTTCTTTCTTTCTTTTTCTCCTTCTTTCTCTCTTCTGGTTCTGCCTCACTCCCCCTCAGCCTCCTCTTTTAAAGAAAACGCGCGCAGAAAACTAGAAACGGTCGAAAACGGTAACCTGCAAAAAGTTATGGGTCCTAACGCGGTCGTTGACCGCGTTAGCGCTCTCTAACGCGATCGTTGACCGCGTTAAGAGTCGGGCACAGAACGCGATAGTGGACCGCGTTGCGACTTTTTCCTTATTAAAAAAAATTTTATAACTTTTTTCTTATTAAAATTTCTGAGGAAATAATTTTTTTTATTAAAAATAACCCTCCTAAATTTCTACCTAATTCGCATGCTCATTTCATCTTGAACAGAGTCATCACTATTAGAGAAAGGCAAGGGCAAACTTGGTGAATCTGGGGAGGCAGAAGACGGAATATATGTAAACACGAAAGAAGTGATGGATAGTCATGAGGGCACCTCTTCTGTGGAAATACCTCATGCACAACTCAAAATCGGAGGTACGTTCTCGAAAGTTTCTATTATTTTGATTTGATTTAGATTGTGCAAATCATACTTAATGTGAGAGAAGTAGATTATTTTTCGTTTCAAAGGGAGCGTACTTTGGTTCTATTATATATATATATATATATATATATATATATATATATATATATATATATAGACTATTGTCCTTTGGATAGGATAGAGGGTATTTTCTATTCAGTTTGTCACCATTAGATTGCTGTAAGATTCGTGTACAGGTATAACTCTGTGGCTGAGATGTAGGCGCTGAAGAGAGACGCTGAGTTAATTTTCTCCGTCCTCTCTTTAATTTCTGTTTATTCCTCCGTCCTCTCTGTGTTTCCTCTCTCCGTCTCCAAGAAAAATCGTCTCTCCTCTCTCTCACGCTTCCTGTGTGTAGGCCTGTCAACGGTGTCCGTTTACCATTGTGCCACAACGTTCCACCAAAAACGAAACGGTTTGTGGCAGCGATTTTTTTTGCGTTTCGATAACGGAACGGCAAACGAAATGGGTGCTGAAACGAAATACCACATGCCGTTTACTGAAATCGTATATTTTGTACATGCCGTTTACCGTTTCGTTAAACGGAACGGTTAATGAAATGGCGAAACATACCGTTTCGTTAAGTGGCACGGTAACGGTACCATGCTGTTCCGTGGTCGTTTACCACGTTTGACAGCCTGGCCTGTGTGTATGCGAAATCAAAACCATCCCTCAAAACTCCAAAGTTGCTCTCCTCAACGCAGGGAAGAGAGTTGGGAGAAGGGTAGCCGTAGGGAGGTAACGACTCACACTCTGCATCCCCTCCGCCCATCGTAACACGAAACAGATTTGAACCCATCTCGGTCATCCCACCTCAGGCTAGACAGTCCCTCTTAGTCCCTCTGCTAGGCTGGCTGGAGGCATTCGAAGCCCAACAGCGAGATCTGAGTTCAATTTTCCTCTTTGCAAGAAAAAATAGAAACCTTTACTAAATTTAATTAACCCTTAATTCAATATAATTGGTTCAGTTATGCGTTGCTAGGTACAAAGGTGAAAAAATTATATTTAATCTTGGAAAATTTGTTCAATTGGTTCAATTTCTGTTAGTTCTTCTTTGTTCGGTTCAGACAATTAATGGTTGATTTAACTTTATACAAGTGAATTTGAAGTAATTACTACTGAATTTGAAATGTATATGAGCTGATTTTGTAATTGCAATAAGAATCGAAATTTTGATAGGAACTGTTAGAATCATGTACACATGATAGTTCTATGCAATTCAAGTATACAAATTGAAGTTTCATGTAACCGTGCTTAGTTG
The DNA here is from genome assembly GCA_027725995.1 of Rhynchospora tenuis. NCBI lineage: Eukaryota > Viridiplantae > Streptophyta > Magnoliopsida > Poales > Cyperaceae > Rhynchospora > Rhynchospora tenuis. The sequence continues at coordinate 151,093,814 of CM050888.1, read as the reverse complement.
ATTTTTTTATTATTTATCTCCAAAAAAGCGGTGCTTTGTTGCTTTATTTTTTTTCCCCCAACGAGTGGGGGATAGCATGTTGGGGCAAGAGGGGAGAGTGAGCAGCTGGAGGATTAATCTTAAGTTATTATTAATGAATTATTTGAAGTATATTTAGTCTGACCAAACTGGTACTGGTTCCATGTATTATGAGAGAAGAAAGCTTGGTTGCCATGATTTTGTCCTTTTTTTCTTTTTGGAGAAGAAAGCTTTTAAGAGGAAATGAGAGAGCCTGCTAGATGGAAACAGAAGGAAACGGAGAGATTTAACATCAAAAGAAGGAAAAACTTTAAAAAGAAACGGAGAGGAGGAGCCCAGCGCCATCATCCCAGTCCATTCGATCCCATCCGTGCACCAATCTGAATGCGATCAAATGGCCATAAACTGGATAGGAAATACTCTCTATCCTATCCATAGGACAATAGCATATCTATATATATATATACTAGAGGGCATATCGAGCTTCGCTCGATGTAGATATCTATAATAAGAATATTTTTATTATGTTTCTATAGTTTAATTATGTTCGTTTTTGGAAATATGGTTAAGATATATTTATCTTTAGAAATATAGTTTAGTTATTGTAGGTAATTTAATTTGCTTAAATTTAAAGAATTTCATCAATTTAAAGAAAAAATTATATGTGTGTAGATATAGTTATAGTTATCTGAAATAATATGATTAATATGATTTATATTATGTTGATATTATTCATGAAATGTAATATGTTTATAAATGACTTAAATAAAAAATATATATCTTAAAAGATCTGATGTTTTTTTCTATTTTCAGTTGAATTAATTTAATTTATATTTTGTAAACCAAAATTAAGAATGGTGATGAAGAAAAATTAAGGTGGAGAGGGATTTTAAGCAAGACAAAAGAGATGGAGACATGATGAAAATGAAAATAGGAAGGGGTCACAAAAATCAGAAAAAAATTAATGTGCTGTCAAATTATTATCTGATGTTCAACCGAGTCAGTTTTATGAGCAATAACACCCGACACACAATTAGTTACAAAGTATCACATTACAGAAATTAAAAAAAATGCTATTGCAATGCTTGAAGTGTCGGATGATATTAAACAAAAGGATTCCGACAACCACACATCTTTATTTATAATATTGATATACACACTTTACTATACAATCTATTTTTGGGGCTTGAGTAGCATGTTCTAACTTCTAATTAAACATTTTTTTTTTTTGAAAAAAGTGGCTCATGTCCACCCGTTTCATTAAAAAAGAAAACAAAGATCCTTACATGTGATTACAAAATCACAATCTAAAACCTGAAAACTAAACTGCTAAAAGACATCCTTTTGTACCACCACTCTATATATTCTCTACTCTTCAAAAAAAGTAAAACTAATGAAAAACCTCATACTAGCCTATATATAACAGTCTTCCTGCCTTACTTATACAGTTTCTATCACCTATTGTATAGTCAAATTCAGTTTAATTACACTTGCCTATCGACACAATAGAGAACAAAGATACTATTGTTGAAAGACAAGCATCATAATTCCATTCAGCCATATCATCAGCTCTTAACAATTGTAAGCATAGTTTGTCTCAACCACCAAATATGATGATAGCAATATCTCAGCCTTCTTATCCTCAGATCAAATGAACCACTATTTGTCCTTGCTCATCACGTGTATTTTCTACTTCTTCTTATTCCCCCCTTTCTTCTTTTTCTTCTTTCTTTTTTCACTTTGATTTTGTTCTTTAAATTCACCCTCCTCCCAATCATTTTCTTTCTGCCCTTCACTTGGTTTCTCAAGTGCCAAAGTTGGCTGCACTACATCTAAACAAATTAAAGTACACAGTACACTGATGCTCTTAATAGGGTTATTTTTAATAAAAAAAAATATTTCGTCGGAAATTTTAATAAGGAAAAAGGTTAATTTTTTTTTTTAATAAGGAAAAAGTCCTAACGCGATTCTGGACGCAGTAAATGTGCTGAGAGCTAACGCGGTCCAGAAACGCGTTAGGGCTCCCTAACGCGGTCAACAATCGCGTTAGGGACCCATTTACAAAGCGAGTTGAAAGCGGATGTAGTACAGAGAGTTAACGCGATATTCAACCGCGTTAGGTGCCCTTTAATGAATTTCTGAAACGCGTTAGGTGTAAAAAACCTCTGTTCCTCCATCACCTTTAGTCATTTCATCGCCTAAAATCAAAACTTTTGTCATTTCAATCAAATAACTGTCGATGAATAACTGAGTTTGTAATCGCGTTAGAAGAACTTATATATACGATATATGATATGCTTCACTGAAACTTATATGATATGCGTTACAAAATGACTTCGATTTCTGTATTTGTCAATCCATCTCCAAATTTCAATGGTTGTTGTTTCTACCTACATTGTACTCCTTCCACAACTTATGCCGATATCCGAAATGAATTATACTCTACACTTCAGATTTATGAGAGTCAATATACAGTGTACATTCAAGGTCGTTACAACGATATAGTGAACGGTAGATTTGAATCTTTACTTATCCCTTTGAATTCCGAAACTGAATGGCGGTACTATTACCAGCAGACATTCCAGATGAGGGGAATACCAGTTGTTGAATTGTTCGTCGATTTGATGCCCGTATACGGAACGGGACAAGACCTAAACTTGACGCCGATTCATGAGCCCAGTAGTAGCGAGCCAAACACGACACTAAATCTTTTTGGTGGTGAACATTCCAATCCTTACGAGTAAGTATAATAGTTATGATTTTTTCGAATAATATTTAGTATACCAATTGTGTTTTTAATTGAATTAATGTTAAATATTTTGTATAGAGACAATGTTGGAGATCATAGTCGAGGTGCCCGACTGTCGCATGTTGTCGAGAACGAGTCCTCGGAAGATGATGTCGGAGTCGAGGATAATGGCGATGAAGATGGTCCGGATAGTTATTCCGACCTCCCCACCGGAGAAGAATTTTCGAATGAAGACGACTTACCAAACTCAGACATGCCATTTTATGCAAAATGTGACGAGCCGTACATTTCCGGAAGAACAGACATGCACCATCCTGTAAGTGATTTGTGTGATATTTCGATGTTCGATTATGCTGGTAGGTTGGAACAAAATGTGCAGTCAGAAGGGGAACTTGGACCTGGTAAAACGTTTGGGTCTAAGAAACAACTAATATTGGCAGTCTGTGATTTTTGTTGCAAGTACAATGTTGAGGTAAGAACTGAAACAAGCAACAAACAAAGAGTCGTAATGAGTTGTATTCACAAACCAAGGTGTGAGTGGCGATTATACGGCAGAGTTGAAAGTTGGAACACTAAGTGGAAAATTTCCACAAATCCTAAAGAGCATACGTGCTACAGACCGCCCGGTGTATTCGGGCACGTAAACCTAACAGTTAGTCTTATTGCAGAATGTGTTCGTGATGAGTTGAAAAAAAATCTAAGTAAAACTGTTGACGACATAGGGGGCCTCATAAGGGCTAGATATCCACGTATTCAACCAACTTATAATAAATGTTGGCGTGGGAGAGAGAGAGCGCTCGAGCAATTGTTCGGGTCTTGGGAAGGGTCGTATGATAAACTTCCAAGGCTCTTGGAGGCAATGAAGTCCGCCACTCCCGGGACGAAATACAATATTGTTTCGTGGCCAACGAACGATCCGAATGTTCGGATGTTCAAGATGGCTGCATGGGCTTTCGGGCCATGCATAGAAGCCCTAAGGTGGGCAAGACCTGTCATTTCTATTGATGCTAGTTTGTGGTTGCTGGTTATGATCCGGAGAACCATATAATTCCGGTTGCATTCGGCTTGGCCGAAAAAGAAGAAATTATATCATGGGGCTGGTTTATGTCTTGGGTTAGATCAGAGGTTATAGGAGATAAAAGCAAAAAGTACTGTGTTGTTTCCGACCGGCATAATGCCATAAAAGCAGTATTTGCATCAACAGAGTACGGTTGGAAGGCTCAAGGTCCAAATGCAGTTGCAATTCATCGTTACTGCATGCAACATGTTGCCGAAAACTTACATAAGAAGGCTGGTGGGAGTGACGACCGCCAATTGAAAAACTTCTTCAAATGTAAGCTAGCGAACAAGAAAAACCCTCGACGTTTCAGAGTAAGGTGGCAGGAATTGAAGACAAACAATCTGCGGGCCTATCGGTATCTGAGAAATTGTGGGAAACATAGGGAAAGTGACCGGAACGAAATACCAAAGCTGTACATGTGGGCACAGTCCGAGGACAAACGGCATCGATGGGGTATAATGACGACTAACGCATCTGAGAGTTTGAATAGTGTTTTCCGAGTGGAAAGAAGATTACCGGTGGCAGCACTTGTTGAAGGGACGTGGTATAAATGCGCCCGATGGATGAACAAGAGAACGCAAGAAGCATATGAACGGATGAGTTCAGGAGAAAGATGGGTCGAAACTGTCCAGAAAAAATTAGTCAGACACGATGAAAAATCACGTATGTATTTTTTATATATTCTTTATTATTCATTCATTTTAATGTATGTTTCAAATTAATAACTTTTCAATGTTGCATTTTAAGGTTCCATGCACGCTTTTGTGGTGAGACTGGATCTTGGTGAATTTAAGGTAAAGGTTCCAGGACCATACCGGGATGGTTCAGGTTACGAGTATGAAACGTTCAGGGTTTCTATGCCACCTGTACCGAACGAAATTGAATTGGAAGAAGAGGCTATTTACCAGGAACCTCATGTGGGTTACACATGTGAGTGCCAGAAACCGCAACTGACAGGTATACCTTGTGCACATTTTATTGCTGTTTGCAGGGAGATGAGATGGAATGCGTTTGAGTATGTAGATAATCGGTATAGCGTATGGCACCAACACACGATTTGGTCAAAAGTGCCATTTCATTCTTACGGAGACGAGAGTGAATGGCCAGTTTATAATGGTCCGACGTTGATCCCCGATAAGGACTTGATCAATCGCGGTAGGCGCAAGGTAATTCGAGGTGAGATGGGCATGGACAAAATGGAAAAGTCGAAGCCGGGGGGTTCCAAACCCAGCCGTACAGGAGGGCAGGGTTCAACAAGTCAACCACGACAACCCCAACCGCCATATCCAATGGAAACACTCCAATCTGGTCGGCGGACCAGCAGACCACCATCAAGGACCAACAGTCGACGAAGGGACGTTACACTAGATGTTGAAGAGACTTATCAACCAGGCAGAAGGTCCCTTCATGTTGAACCGCGAAGCAGGAACACGAGAACAGATTCAGATTCAGTCCAACCACGTCGTGCTTCAATCAGCAATGATCCGCGGAGCATGAATGCCACCTCAGGAAATGCACGATCCGAGTCAGCTAGATTCTCGACGGGCCAAACAAGCACATCTACGGCTTCCGGAAAATCAAAAGGAAAAGGATTGAAAACAACATTGCGTAATATTTTTGGCAAGAAAAAATAATTCAATTTATGTAATATTTCAGTAAGGACTATTTGTAATATTTTATGCTACAATTTATGCTTGAATTTATGCTTGAATTTATGAACTATTTGTAATATTAATGTATGAACTATTTGTAATATTTATGTATTAACTATTTTTAATATTTATGTATTAACTATTTGTAATATTTATGTATTAACTATTTGTAATATTTATGTATTAACTATTTTCAATATTTATTTAACTATTTGTAATATTTATGTATGAACTATTTGTAATATTTATGTATTAACTATTTGTAATATTTATGTATTAACTATTTTCAATATTTATTTAACTATTTGTAATATTTATGTATGAACTATTTCTAATATTTATGTATTAACTATTTGTAATATTTATGTATTAACTATTTTCAATGTTTATTTAACTATTTGTAATATTTATGTATGAACTATTTTCAATATTTATGTATTAACTATTTGTAATATTTATGTATTAACTATTTTCAATATTTATTTAACTATTTGTAATATTTATGTATGAACTATTTTCAATATTTATTTAAGCATAAAACATGATTACATAACATAAAACATAAAACATACATAACATAAAAAAAAAAAAATTAACATAACCTACAAACATAGAACATAAAAGGAAAAATAAAATATAAAAAAACTAAGCACGATAAGGGTCGCCTGCAGCAGCGGGATGGTTTTCAAATCCGGGTGGGCAGGCTTTCTTCAAATAAAGCCAAACGAATCTATTGTTGCCCACCTTGACGCGCATCCCCCCTTCCCTCTTCACCTTGTCGGTCTAGTGCTTCGGTCCTCTAACCTCCCACACTTCATCGTCTTCATCATATAAGTCATCCAAATCTTCCAAATAGAACTTGTCGTGCGGATACATCCAGTATAGTGTCCTCAATATGTGATGGTCGAATACTTCAGTATGCCCCTCTAGCAGCACACCGGTAACGACCTTGCGTGGTTTCAAATCCATTTCTATTCAATCAAAATTGACAAATATCAATTAGTAATATTATTTTTAAATATTTTTCAAATTTAAAAATCTAAGCAAGTCAATATTTTTTTAAAAAAAAAATCTAAATTAAGACAATAAATGAATAATTATAATTCAATATCATTACAAAATTTCTACTAATTTTGGTCTTAACAAATGAATAAAAATCAATTAAAAAATTTTAATAAAAAAATTTCAAACCTTAGATTTCCTTCTTTTCTTTCTTCTCTTGATTTCCTTCTTTTTTTTCTTCTCTTTCTTTCTTTTTTTCTCTCTTTCTTTCTTTCTTTCTTTCTTTTTCTCCTTCTTTCTCTCTTCTGGTTCTGCCTCACTCCCCCTCAGCCTCCTCTTTTAAAGAAAACGCGCGCAGAAAACTAGAAACGGTCGAAAACGGTAACCTGCAAAAAGTTATGGGTCCTAACGCGATTGTTGACCGCGTTAAGGAGCCCTAACGCGGTCGTTGACCGCGTTAGCACTCTCTAACGCGATCGTTGACCGCGTTAAGAGTAGGGCACAGTACGCGATAGTGGACCGCGTTGCGACTTTTTCCTTATTAAAAAAAATTTTATAACTTTTTTCTTATTAAAATTTCTGAGGAAATAATTTTTTTTATTAAAAATAACCCCTCTTAATATATGATCTTTGACTTGGCTGAGTCAACTTGTGGTTAGGAATTAGGATATTATACGACCTTTCTGGTAGGAAATTAAATTTTTTTTCAATTTAATTTGTATGCACGAAGAGGAGGTTAGCTGGCGTTAGCAGTACCAGATGTCTCCAACTTTTGTATTGAAAAATTGAATTACAATTTTGACTTAATTTAATAAGAGATGTACTTTTATATATTTTTATAAATTTTAAAATTAATTTAATACTCAATCGATTAGACCAAAGGGATGAGCTCCAAATTCGTTCATAGTGAACAAAGCCAAAACATGAATCTTAAAATTTATTTTAAAAGATAAAATCATGAATGTATTAGATTTAATTTATCATTATTAAAAAAATTTATTTATTTTTTAATCCTTAATGAGTATTAAATGAACTTTAAAATTTAAAAAAAAATGTAAAATATGCATTGCTCGTTAAATTGAACATGTTCAGAATTTAGGCTTGACTTTTACATTTTGAAAGAATTAATTTGAGAAATGAAAACATGAAGCATATATCTGAACAATGATCGATTATATGAATTTATATGAATTTACTAGCAAATTAAATTTTTTCAATCAGTGATTAGTGATCAAAATCAGCCTCATTTGTTAAAACTAGCTTTCTCACTTACAAATCAAGAATTGATTTTACCTTTCTCACTTAAAAATAAAGAATGGATTTTACCATGTGATGGGTCCATCAAAAGTGGTCGCAGACTTCAATTAAGAGGGATGATACGTTAAATCTAGTTTGTTTATTCCGCAGTATTGAGGAATTCTGTGTGCCACGCACACATTGGAGGTTCTTCTTTTTTTTTTTTTTTTTTTTTTTCTCTCTCTTTTGGTCCTTATGTATGGGAGGCCTAATTAGACTTTTGTGTTGTATCGTAACTTACTCTGGTTTTATAATTTAGATTAGTAACCGGAAGATTCTCGTTATATATAGATGTCAATTAACAATTTAAAAAAAAAATGAGATTCTTGATTAAGTACTTGTGAAACTTCATATGCAATTCATATGTCAAGTAATATGTATAATCACTACTCCTCATGAAGCACAGATTCAATATTGTTGATCTATTTTGATCTCTGACTAGATGTCAATCAATAGCCAAAATGATAATAAATTTTAGTTTTACATCTAAAATAGAGAGGACATTAATTAGAATAAAATTTTGGATACATAGCACAAATGAAAAATTTTCATCAATATCTATGATTTTTCAAATGTTTGTATTATTAAAAATAAAAATTATATATTTATTAAATTATATTTTCTATGTTAATATATTGATTTTAATTTTGTTGAAGTATAAATAGTTTGTAAATTTTTATTTGCCCACACATTGGATGAGTATATTTTTTATATAACTCATACACGTTTCATAAATTGGTTATGATCAGAATCCATTCAGGCTAGTTGGTTCATGATGCAAAATCGGATGAATAAAAAAAAAAAAATCGGATATGAAACTCTAATGTTTCACGAAAACATATTTTAGACTTCAAAAATTATTTTTTTTTCAAAATTAGTTAAATAAAAGAAATTACAGAGGAAAAAAAAGTAAACGAACCTTACAATTTAGGAATTATTATGTAAATCAATTGAACATGAGTGAAAATGTGAAATTATAGTTTTTTTTAGTTCAAAGTTCATCTAATTTCGTAGCCAGTAGCCACTATCGATGCTTTTGAAAAAAAAAGAAGTTCGTAAAAACGTATTACTAATAGAAAAAAAGATATAATCTAGAAAACTGATAGTGTGGTCTATCAAACTAATTTCGCTCAATCTGTTAACGAAATCTGTTCAGTGTCCCGTATTGAACCAGCCAATTTCGTCCAATTCTTTTGGGTGTTTGGATCATCTAAAAGTAAAATTAGGATTAATTATTCGGAATAAAAAATATTTTTTCTAAACGATCATGAATAAGTTTTTTAGAATTTAGAATATTATTTTTAAGTGGTCTAACATCCGGATTAAATTTTATTCCTAGAGTGTTTGGATCATCTTCTTAAAGTGAATTAAAAAATTATTGAGACACTTCAAAATAACTCTAGATCCCAAAAAACTTATTCTTGATCGTTTAGAAATAATATTTTTTACTCCAAATAATTAATTCTAATTTTATTCTTAAATTATCCAAACACTCAAAAAGAATTGGACGAAATTGGCTGGTTCAATACGGGACACTGAACAGATTCCATTAACAGAATTGAGCGAAATTAGTTTGATAGACCACACTATCAATTTTCTAGATTATATCTTTTTTTCTATTAATAATTAATTTTTTACGAACTTTTTTTTTTTATTTCAAAAGCATCGATTGTGGCCACTGGCTACGAAATTAGATGAACTTTGAACTAATTTTATTCTTAAATCATCTGATTGAGCTGGTAGAAATCGATCCGAATCGAATTATTATTAGAATTATAATGGGCCGATATTTCAGACTATGACTTTTGTATTATCTAATTCCATGCCCGTTTCATTTCGAACAGAACAGTCACTGTTGGAGAAAATGAACCGTAAACTAACTACCAAATCACAGACGGCAGATTATTCCCAAGTAGTCACTATATTTCATGTTCCTTTGAATATTCAAAAGAGCAACAAAGACATGTTTGAGCCATCTACAGTCTCCATTGGTCCCTACCACCGAGGCCGTGCCCACCTTAGGGCGATGGAGGAAAAAAAGTGGTCATTTCTTCATGATTTCCTCGTACGTGAAGGACATACTTTACAAGACTGTATAAGCAGGATAAAGGAAGTAGAGGAGCAAGCACGACGCTGCTACAGCGAGCCCATTGAAATGAGTAGTGATGACTTTGTTGAAATGATGATTCTAGATGGTTGTTTTATTCTCGAATATTTTCACAAGTTTGAAACAAAGGATTTAAAGGCTATAAGAGAAGGATGGAACATGATAGAAACCGACTTCATCCTATTAGAGAATCAAATCCCTTACTTTATAATTCAAAAACAGCTGGGTTCTTCTGTGGATCCCAAGTTTTTTATGTCTATTGCAGAAGTACTTACATGGGGGGCTTCACCAATTAGAAATTTATCACATCCACCAAAGATCCATCATTTGCTACATCTTTGCCACTGTTATGCCGTTCCTCCTCAATGCACGCAGCCTGCTGTATCTGAACGGGACCAACGTCCTTTCCCTAATTTGGTCAGGTCATTAATTCTCATTTTGAAATACATTTGTTCAGATAGAAAAGAGAACCTGGATGAAAGAAGGGTGTGGGAAATCCCGTGTGCCACTGTGCTGGAGGAAGCGGGAGTGAAGTTCAAAATGCTCGAGCAATCTAATGATATAACCAAAATAACCTTCCAGTCTGGTACTTTGGTGATTCCCCGCATACATATTACTGATGATCTCAAGCCTGTTTATATGAACCTAATTGCTTTCGAGCAATGCATGTCTGTCCAGCTGCCATGTTATTTCTCAACCTACATGATGTTGCTAGATTGTCTAGTTAACACTGCACATGATGTTCAAATACTCCAGAAGCATGGTATTATTGAAAGTATGGTTTCTGGTGAAGAGGAGGTGGCACTTTTCTTTAACCAAAGTGGTGTGTATGTGATGATTCCTGGAAACCACTACCTTAAGGACTTATTTAAGAGAGTAAACAAGTATTACGAGTCAAGATACCATAGGTATCGGGCGAGATTGTGCCGTGATTACTTCAGCAATCCTTGGTCAATAGTTGCTCTCATAGCAACAACTCTTTTATTGTGTCTCACCATTATGCAGAGTTTCATGTCGGTCTATGCCTACATTCACCCCCCTCCATCAAGTCCTCCATCTTAATGGCTAATTTGTTGCAACGATTGAGCCCGTATTGTTCTTAATTCCGTACCTTATTATTACGAGGAAGGTTCCGCTACCAACATTTTGGTTGCCCCAAATGCCAACATTTTGCTATTTAGTTACTTTTTCAAATTTTAAAATTCAAACGGTAAATTTAAACCGTTGATCTTATTTAGTTTAACGAGCGATGCGTTTTCATATAAGTTTTGTAAATTTTGGAGTTTATTTGATGCTCGATCAAGACATAGAAAAATAAACGAAGAAAAATAAACGAACCTTGTTAAATATGATAGATTCATTCTAATACGTTCATGTTTTAGCCTTTGATCGAACATCAAATAAACTCCAAAATTTACAAAACTTATATGAAAACGCATCGCTCGTTAAACTAAATAAGATCAACGGTTTAAATTTAACGTTTGAATTTTAAAATTTGAAAAAATAACTAAATAACAAAATATTGACATTTGGGGGCAACCAAAATGTTGGTAGCGGAACCTTCCTCTATTATTATATATTGTTCTCCAATTTATGTTAATGAACGTTTGTGGTGTTCCATCAATAGTTTTCGAGCATAAAAAATTATATATCTTCGATTGTAGAATATCCTACAATATCCAATGCCTGCTTGTAATGTTTCTATATATTCCGTACTTTTTTATATTAATGAATGTTTGTGATATTCTACAATGAACTCTATTTTTTATATTTTTTATTCTGTCCTGCTTGGAAAAATTATATATGATAGATGTATAATTTCAAATGTACCTGCTTGCCTTAATATCTATATTGGAGGTACCCCATTCATACATTAATAAAGATGCTACAAAATTATATATGCATTTGCTTCTTTTTACTTAGAAGTAAAGTATGTTGAAATCGATGATTTTATTATTACCAGTTTGAAAACTGAGCACAGGACGGTTGAGATAGAAGTAGAACAGACTAATCTAAACCCATATCAAACCAGAACAGTCAGAGATTACATCCAGCATGACAGAATTCAACATGATAGGGTCCCAAATTACCCTCACGGTGGGCCCAATTCCTAACCACATTAAAGCTTTAACCTCGCTCCGCTCGCTAAAAGCTTGGGGGCAGGTGATAGGGCCCTAAATGGCCCACTCATTGGGCCCAGTACCAACCTGCTCAGTAAGCCCAACGGGCGGAGAGGCGTGGCAAGGTCCGGAAGGCCCAAGATGGAGATTCAGCGTATCAGCCTGCTTTGGGTAACTTGGATAAGAGGGTAAAGAGGGGCAGCGTGGTCATTCCACACCCCGCCCCAGCCAGGAGGGATCCTCAAGGGGGGACAACGGTTATGATCGTACAGACAGGAGGGACAGCTCAGCAGACAAGCATACCGGCCTCTGACAGAGCTGACGTCACTGGAAGGTTCCTCTAGACTAGTATAAATATACCTCGTTAGGACAGGAGGGGGGGTCGTTTTTTGAGAGGTCATTTTCTCTAGGGTTATGACTTATTTAGCTCTAGAGACTGATGTAAAACCATTATAAATCATGAATAAAGAGACTTACACTTGTTTTTGAGATCTTGTTGTTACCTTACTTGCATTAAACTTGTTACCAGGCTTGGTAGTAACAAACACCGTGGGGCCATACCTCTAGCAAGAACTATAGCTGATGCTAGATCGGGGAAGGAGTTTAGAACCTAGGAGATTGTCTTTCGATTTCCTCATGGCAGGAGACTCATCTAGCCATCCGGTGCAGACCTCTGCGCAGGGTGAGCGCACCCCCCTCGGGATGCCGCCAGAGTTATCAGCGGGGGTCGCAGCTCAGCACGCCGCCCAGGCGGTGCAGAACACACCCGCCACCCCGATGACCCAGGTGGGAACCCAATCCGCTCCTCCTGGGTACCCCTGGCCAGTCTACGGCCCTCAAACCGCGGGACCGTCGGGAGTGAATATGACCAGCTCGACCGCACCTAGCGGTTCTGTTCCGACAGGAACCCAACAACTCCATGTCCGCCCACTTCACCCTCACATTCAGTTGGGACTGAACCAGCAAGATCCCGCTATGTCGCTCCATCCGAGCGGGTCGGGGATCCCTCCGGTTTGGCCCTCCCAGTCCGCTCCGGCCGATCCGTTCAGGCAGATTTGGGACCAACACATGCTACAGTCATGGGGACAGTTCTTATCTTTATCCTCCCCTATGATGGGAGCTAACCCAGCCCCGATGCTGACTCATGTCGCGCCGCAACCTGCTGAGCAGGGACCGGCACAGGAAGCTCATGTGGCTCCTTCCATGACGGGACTAAGAGCACCCCCCTATGTGGGAAATATGGGAGGAATTAGAGGAGAGCATTACCAAGGCACCCCCTCACTCCACCCCGACCGGTACGGTCATGCGGCTCCTCATGAGGAATACTACCCGCCGTATGTCGGTGGCGGGGTCCCATCCAGAGCCCCTCTCCATCCGACTCTAGATCCAACTCATTCTCCCAGTCACCACAGTACAGGAAGTGTCACCCATTCCCCACAAAGGAGGCGACGTGAGGACACCCCTTGATCACTAATATCTTAAGGAATCCGAAAGCTACTTCAAGCTGGATGTAATTATTATTCATTTTTTCAAGTTGTCTACAATACATCCCCATGTATTTTAATTGGGAGACCGAAGACAAAGCACAACTCCCATATTGAACTAATAATTACGATACAAGGGAGATGCTATTTTGTCAGTGTCAAATAATAATGCAAATTTCTACAAGTGATATTATAAAAAAATTCTACGAATATGAACAAAGTTAAAACTTTCGCCAAGCTGATGCTTGAATACTACTCACAAGTGCATTTCGTATGACTTGAGGTGCACTTCATGAACCTTTACTAGTGGGTCTCCGCGCGTTGCGCGATCTATTTTTTAATTTTTATAGGTCGAAATAGATTGATAATATAATATAACATATAATATATAAGAATTGCGCATCATGATTGGGAAAAAGGAAACTTACAAAATATCAAATATGTATCAATCAGCATTGTGTTATATTACTCACAATCAACGCAGTGTCTTTAGAGTCTATCTATTGATGGGCTATTACACTGGCACTATTCGATACCATTAAACCCAAAATTTTGTTAATTTCTGACCATAAAAAAGGGAAAGCCATACTAATTAAAACTATACCATCAACCCTTAGGATTTTTGTTTTCATATCACATGGTCAATATTTTAGTAACTCCAATAAACATCTTCAACAGAGAAATAATGAAAATGGAGCATTGTAAACCTCCAATAATTTTATGCAAAAACATCCATGCTTCTTTAGAATTCTTCTGTCCTTATCACTCCAAAGCTATCACAGTTGGCAGCTCTGGTTTCTGCATATCATATGTCAGAAGTAGATTTTAAGGAAATATCTTATAAGTTAAAGAGCAATCATGTATTTTTAAGTGAAATATGAAATTACACGGTGATATTATTTCAGAGATCAGACATCTCAAATATTAGGTCATGCTTTCTATGTTCGTTCCTTATATTGGAGCATCTAACCAGCCAATAAAAATCCAAAATTTGGTGGAACCAAGTCTTTTACCTGTATCGACATATTGGTGAGCTCATTGCAACCATTCCTTGATTGTTTTATTTATCACTATGTAGCTGCTTTGAATTGCTTAGTTCTGCTTAGATAAGTCAGAGAACCGATAATAACAATTAGAATCTTTTGAGAAAGAAATACACACATGTTCAGGTGAAGACATATAGTTAGAGATGTAATTCACCTGCAAACACGCGACAACTCAAAAAGGCAAATCATATCCAATAGAATGTCTGTACCAATCTCGATAGCACATCATGAGCGACTAATTGTGTATCCACTAAAGCTAGACACTGCACATTAATGGTATGGTGGTTTCCCTCTGACTGCTGTCAATTGAGTTTTCTGATCCATATGCATCAATCTCCTACAGAAGATAAGAAAATGACGTTATAAGAAGCCTCTTACTTTTTTTTTATTTTTAAATATATATAATAGCGGGAGTCCTATGGTTAATACAACAACTGATTTGAGATTCAGGTAAAACAACTTAGCCTAAATAAAAATAATAAGAATCATATAAAGGTCCAAAGACCAAAGAACTTATTGTAATCTATAGGTCTGTATCATGTATATTCTCACATGCACAACAAAAATGGTTTACTTTGCCATATTAATTGATAGGCTTAAGATAGAAGAATGTGCAAATTGATTCAACAACTATCATAAATACAATTATTCACTGTCAACATTGCAACATGTTTAACAACTGAAAACTTTTCATCAATCAACACTTCTTTGTTTTTTTTTTTTTCATAACATTGATTCGTATAGCTACTGACCAGTTTGGAACCAGCTTCTCTTGAGCAGTCAAATATTTCGAAAGCATCAGCTCAAAGCTTAATTTTAAGCACATGCTAGTGAGAAAAGAAAGGAAAGAGAAATTTATCGACCATGAAAAAAATCTGTAACAGTCCAATAAGATACTCAATTACCTTAAGAAACATCATAGCATCAGCCATTTTTTTCTGACATATTTCTTAGCAGTACCTATATCAACCAAAAGAAATTTTCAATCAGAATAATAAAGCCACAAAGTTATGAATCATTTTCTTTAACTATTTTGATCAGAAGTGAGCACAATGAGGTTTGTCAAGTTTCTCGAGTGAGCACTGCTCATCCTGGTCTAAAGTGAAGAAGCGTACTATACCATGAATTAATTTGCTCAGCATATAATCTTTTTTTTTTTTTTTTTTTTTTTTTTTTTTTGCATCATAGTACATAGTTATTTTTAGCCATATGAAATCTGAACAAAAATAATGAAAATTCTATTAAATGAATGTTGTGCATGTGTGATATAATGACCTTTTAAATTGAGAAAAACTTAAACTCTAAACCATATGAAATCCACTGATGCCCATTTTTTTTCGAAATAATTGCTTTCAAAATCATACCTAAAAACCAAATAACATGATCATCAATCTCTAATCTCTAAATTACCTGTTGGTATGCGCTTATTCCATACTTGATCCACACAAACTTAATCTTCTATGATTGCCTGACATGATGCTATAACAAATTAGTATAAAAAAACAGAGTACAAAAAAGAAATCAAACACAAAGATGACAAAAATCCAGTTGTGAATTATCCTCTATTTACATTAGAACCATAACATTCTGTGCCCAATTAACCAAACAAACAAAATCAAGGTTCTAATCCTACCATAAATTTGGAGCTGACAACATAACCACGTAGATTTTGAACCTCGCACCATAAAGATCATCAATAGGTAGCACACAAAAAAGAAGCAAGAACTCATGAGAGTACACAAAGAGAACATGTTCAGAAGTGTAAAACCTGACCTGTGAATTGGAGTAGAAAGTAGTATGCAAGGGCAAGGCGGAGAAAACCTACAAAGTTGGAAAAATTAAAGCCAATGAGTTGTTTGGCACAAAATATAACTTGGATGATAGAAATGGAAATAAAAACCAAAAGAGAAAGGAAGCCAATACACTTAGAAAACCTGGATGCCACAAAACCTGCGAGTTCAACAAAATTAGTAACAGTTAACTATGGAGACAATGGACAGAGAGAAAAGGAGAAAACAAAATGTGCATATTTGTAAACCAAACCATGAATCAAGAATAAAAAACAAAGAAAGCCCAAAAATAATTGCTTAGATATCAAATTAGTTCCACAAATTATTTCCATAATTGCTCAGCAGATAATCTAAGGTCATCTTTCAACAAATTAAGAGGATAATAAATTGATCTTCTCAAGAGGTCTCACTATCTCAAATTACCTAAAATTATACTAATGCACAGAAGAAGCAATGCAGTATCACAGTTCACACTTTTGTTGAGAGTCATACGAAACTGAGAGAAACCAATTTGCGAAAATCAAGCAACCATAAGAATCGTAGAAGATACAAAAGAAATCACAATTAAGGCAGAAAACCAAACCTTAAAAAACGCAGAAGGGAGTGAATATCTGAGGAATGCACAGCCACTGCCAGCGGCGATTCTAGGAAGGGCACATTACACATGTTCGTAGAGAAAAAAAAAAATGATAAGAATTAAGAAAAATTGCAAAAGAATTTTAGGAATTTATATATTAGAGCCAAAAAGGTACTGATCTAGAAGAAGAACAACCATAAGGGAACTCAGATCCAAAACCAGACTGCAAGCAACAAAGAAGGCCATAGAGATCCGAGGGGAAAGCAGTAGCAATCGGGTACGCTTCGGAGGTGTTGACAGAGAGAGGAAGAAAAAAGAAGAGATCCGAACTACCCAGAATCGCCTGTCTGCGAAAGAAAATGAGAGAGAGGAGCAAAAGTGAAAGGCACGGAAGTTTCCAGAGCAGCGAGAAAGAGGAAAAGGTGAGAAAAATGAGCACAGAGAGAAGAAAGAGGAGAAAAGGAGGGGTTCAGAACTCACATGGGACCTCTCCGTACGCAGACCACATGGGCGATGACCTAAACACACTCCTCGGAAAGTAGCCGACAACAGCGAGAGAGGAGAGGACAGGAGGCAGGTATGGACGGCATGTCCGCGGAATATTCGCGAAGAGAGGAGGATGGTATGGGCGGCTGAGATCGATCTAATCAGAGACATGGCAGATGGAAGAACAGAAAGAAGGAAGATGCTTTCTTACCTCCACTAAGAACCGTATCGAACGGATGAGATGCATCTTATCACACGGCTGAGATCTGATCAAACGAAAACGAACGACCAGGATGCAGTACTGTACTGAGAACTGCAGATCTACAGGAGTCAGCGGTCAAAAGAAAGCGCGGCTTAATATTATAAATAAATAAATAAATGAGATGAGATGATGAGATGATGATTAGCCTTCAAGCGAAAAGCGAACAGTATTTAATGAAATAAATGTGAACAATGGTAATCTCCAACAAAATCTGACCAACAAACCCATTTAACGTAACATAATGCTTTTGTGAAAATTGCTATAGAGGTGGCGTGCTAGTGTCTTACACACTATGAACTTTATCAGAATTTTCAACAGGACAAAACGTTAAGAAAATGTTTAATTTAAATGTTGCATCAAACATGGCCATCGCTTAATTCAACACAAAATAACAAGAGGAACAAAAATACTTCTCAATAAAAAATAATTTAGATAATTCCCAACAAAACAACAACTAGGATGCAACACAATTCTCCTCCTTTGTCACTCCATTCATCTTTCAAAATTTTCAATTAAATCAAACAACAGAACAAAGAATAATCTCAGCGGCATCACCACCAACCCGAAGCTTCCCACCAAGGCAGGTCGGCTCTTCTCCAGTGGCGCCGTCACTGGAGGCATCCGGCGTGGAGGTCGAAGGAGGAGGTTTGTAGTACATCCTCGCAGTCTGGGGACAGTGCGAATGGAACCTCGCTGCTATTCTCACCCCCATGTCTAGCAACTCCGCGTACTTCCACATTCGAATCGGTTGTCTCTCTCTGTAAAATAGAGTGTAAATGGCGTGGAGAGGAAATGCAGGTGGGAGAATAACAGAGAGGGATTGTCAAAATGCGTCCCAGATGATGGAGGCCATGAAAGACAGAAAAATGGGAGAAGTGAAGCGGCGATTTTCGGCGTGTTGCTTTTAAAGGTGGGGTTTAGGGAAGATCGGAGTTTTGTTTTTTGTATTATCTCCAGTATTTGGACAATGGAGATATCCAGCATATCTCGAAAGGTCATTTCTCGCCATAAAAGTTCGCGTGGAGAGAAGAAAGATGTTTGAGATATAGATAGATGAACATGGTACATGAATTGGCTATGCATCGCAATTGATGTTTGAAGAAACAGAACAATGGCAAAGCTTATTAATTTTAAAATTTAGAAAAAAAAAAAAGATTAAAGTAACTTTAATTATGAATCGGTTATGTTTTTTGCTCGAAATTTTTTTATTGTTTAGGCAAACATACATGTTAATATATGGTGAATTGATCTGATTGTTTTAAACAGTGTTTTGTTTAGGAATTTCAGTTACTGTTTGTAGTGAATGTTAGTAATACTTGTTGTTTGTGATTTTATTTATATAAGAGACTTATATGGCAAACTAGTGAATAGAAATGATATTTTGACTTCTGCAACAATACATGAGAAAATTATAGCTTTTAAAATCAAAGCACCATAAATATGACAATAAAATAAAATAAAACATTGCCAGTTCCACAGAGAATCTGATGTCTTTTATATTTTGGCAGGAGCACGGTACTTTGATGCATAATTAATCAGTAGTAATATTTACTAAAGTAGATAACACAATATATTATCAAACCGGAAAGAAAAGTTTCAACCAACTCCACACCAAAGCAAATAAAGTTTGGAAACAAAAAAAACAAAAAGTTACGGGAAAATACTTTACATAGTCAATACAATCCAAATCAAGCAAAGAACCGAAATTACCATTAACAACACTAACTCATTGTTCACCAAGTAGCAGTAATTGACTTGCATCTATAGCAATTAAAATACCCACTTCACCACAGTACTTGGCTATTTCAAGGCGGGCATGCGAATTATCTCACAACGTGTCCTGACACTGACATGGCACCTATGAAAGCTACCTCGTCACTGTCATGACTTACATCAGTTACATATTTATCGGTGCCTCCGGTATGCAACTCTGCTTCTGAGATTTCCAAATTTAGACTATCCTTGAGCTCGGAAACAACTTCAGTCATGGTTGGCCTTTCAGATGAATTATGCTCAGTGCACTTGCATGCTAAGTTGGTCACTTTCCAGACAGAATTTATGTCATACTTTCTCTGCATCTTCGGATCCACTATGCTTTGAATGTCTCCTTCAGAGACCTTTTGATGCACCCATTCTTCCAAGTTGGCTCCTTCACCCGGGATTATAGGGGCCCGACCTGTGATGATCTCTAGTAGAACAATTCCAAAACTAAACACATCGCTTTTTGCACTTAGTTGATTTGTCATATAGTACCTAAACATGGATGCAAAAAAGTTATTTACTCGCAAGTAAGGCCTAGGAAAATTAATTTGCATCTTCAAGGGAAAAATATATGAAATCAAATTGTGTCCAACAAAACTAACACATGGCAACTCAGGCGTCGATTTGTTCCATCACACAAACATACAGAGTTTTTATATATAATTATATATAGATATAGCTTACAACTTTTAGAAAAAACTGTACTACTTATTCCGTATTTGAATCAAGACATGTTTGATATGCAAACATAAACAATTTAGTTCTATTTTTAGGTTATTTTTCTCATAATATAAATACAAAAATACAATAATAAAAAAATTATTTTGTTAAGCTTGGGCTCTTAAAAGATTTTGATATGTTTCCACATTTGATATTTTCAATTGACATTTTAACCTACATCTATATTGATGTGCGTGCGATATAACATTGTTCGTTAATGCAGCTGTTAGGACGTTAAAGAAAAACAATAGACTTACTCGGGATCCAAATAGCCAATAGTGCCCACCACAGTTGTTAAAACACGACAACTTGCTTCATTGTTGAAAGCTCTAGACAGGCCGAAATCAGCAACCTTGGCTTCGAGATTTGAATTCAACAGGATGTTGCTGGTCTTAACATCTCTATGGATAAGTGGTGGATTACAAGCCTGATGTAAATACTCCAATCCTGCATTGTGTATATAGACATGTAAATATATTATTCGTACTATACAATTATTTAATTCAACTCACGAGTTATTATTTATTAATGTTGTTGTCTCCTTGTATTTTTCTCAAAGAAAAGAAAAAAACAATTTTCAAGGTAAAATAAGACAACTGAATGTTCATTAAGTTGCATTACATTCCGTGTACTTCAGAGCTACATTTTATGAAATAGAGTTAAATTGTTGACGTACTACAGCAAACAGGTTTATCTGGTACATTTTAAATGAAATTAGTAGAGTGAACTGAAATCTTTATTTAATACATTTTTTTAAAAAAGATGCTTTTTTTACTTACCTAGTGCAGATTCATATACAATTCGGAGTCGCTGTATCCAAGAAAGAGGCATTTCATCATCTGCAATTGACAACTTTGAAACCTTAATCAGTATTCTTCATTCAGTAATAGTTCATTATTTTCAACTTCCTGCAGAAAAGAAACAAGATCAGAATTGAGTAGAAAATGACCTTTGAGCTTATCTTGTAGATTTCCTTCCTGCATGTACTCGTAGACAATTGCCATGCAATTTTTATCAACGCAATAGCCCATTAAGGAGACCAAACTTTTATGATGAACTCTTGTCAAGTTTCTTGCCTGAAAAAGAAGAATGCATTATCATATAACATAAAGGCTTTTCAGAAGATAATTGAACTCAATTTAATGATACAATATTGTGGTTCTGCATGTTGGCAGTGGAACTATAGCATGAATTGGCGTATTGCAAGAAACAAGAGGAGAGAGAGAGAGAGAGAGAGATTACCTCAGCAGAAAATTCCTTGATGCCCTGTTTAGATGAGTGAGAGCGCACCTTCACTGCAACTTGAACACCATCTTCCAGGAGGCCAAAATAAACGGTTCCATATCCTCCAGTGCCAATATTGTTCTCGAAGTTGTTTGTGATTCTTTTGATATCATTGTAACTAAATTGACGGTTTGGATCATAACTTTCATTTGGCTGTGATGCGATAAATCGGATATCTGTATATAAAATATAATAAGAATTGCACATTTACAGGTTTAGTTTAAATGAATGTGTTGAGGAAAATGCTGCTAGCATAAAGATGTTAATGCTGATATGAGCAATCCATTTTCAATGAAGATCCATCACTCAGGGGTAATATATGTAATGAATTGCCTCCGTTTGTACAAAACAAATTCATGCATATATATGTATAAATATAAGAGCTGAACGAGTAGAAAGGCTTGTACTGTTGCACAGCTGGGTAGGGCTAACAATAAAGTTTTTTTCTATTTGGATTTAATGGGTAACCAAGCTATATATTTTAGGCTTTTGCTTTTCAAGGTACCCTTTTCTATTATTCATAATGATGGACTAAAGTTAATAGCATTACATTGCAACTAGGGTTTAGTCCATTACATTGCAACTAGGGCTGTCAACTGTACGCCACTTATCGTTATGCCGTTTTGTTTAACCTAAGTGGAGCGGTAAGTGGCACAAAAAATTGTATCGTTTTCTAAATGAAACGATATGTGGCACACTTGATTATACCGTTTTCAAAAAAATAGAACACTGAAATTGGTTATTATAATAGAAAATGGTAAGTGGAACGGTTGATGGAACATAATTTTATTTCGTTTAATAAACGAAACGGTAAACAACATACTGATTTTTACCATTTCTTCAAACGAAACGGCAAATGCCAGCACCCATTTCATGATTTTTTTACCACGTTTGACAGCCCTAATTGCACCAATTAATCAGATGTATCTTCATGTGATTAAGATGATTGACATTGGTGGTTAAAATAGCACTATATAACAGAGAGAGGGAGGAGGAGGAGAAGGAAAAGTAAAACTTACGTTTCTTCCTTTTCAACCAGAATGCTGTTACAGTGGCAACTGCAATAACCATTAGGGGGACTACCACTGAAATTGCTATTATGGAATTCTTCTTATGAGAAGGTGATGGAGTAGGATTTGTATCACCGTACCTGATAACCAAATCATTAAATTATAATATGCCAACAGAAATTAATAATGTCTTTCAAACTTGGCAAGTTGACTCGAAATCGGACTGAGGGCGGCCAGCGATTTTTAATCCAAAAAGTCAATCAAAAAACATGAAAAAAAATTGAAAATTTAATTCTCTACGATTCTATGCGATATATTAAGGTGTTTTTTATAAAATTAATCTTCATTAAAAATTTATTTTTTTACAAAATTTGTTTTATTAATTATGAAATCTCCATTTAATTGATTTTAAAATTTTTATTTGTAAAAAAATTGAAATGTCATGCTACTTCAAAAATTATATTAATTTTCATTTTAGGTTATTTGATGGACTGTCTCAGTTGCTGCAAGAGTTTTAAGATTATCATTCATGCATGGTTAATTTTTAATTCTTCTTTACTTCATCTTCTAATTTAAAGTTTATTAACAATATACATGCAAATAAATAAAAATTTAGTTTGTCGAATTTTTCCTATAAGTTGGACTAGGGATTGACCCATCTTATAAAAAAAAAAAAAAAACAAATTGCAAATTGGTTCCAAAGGTTTTATACTAAGTTTGGCATTTTTGTCATTAATTAATTTTTACTTTACATTTATTTCAGCAAACACCTAGAACTGATTTGTTGAGTCAAATTTGCATCTAAATTGAGTCGGTCAACTTGAACTTGGATCCTGAGAACATACTAGCGGTCGAACTTGCATGTATGGTTGTGTTTCCATAATTATATAACACAATGGCATTTGTTCCAGAAATATTCAAGTCAAATGGTATTGCATTTGTGTAACTATTAGCTCTATTTCTCCAGATATACCACATAATTGTTGTGTATATGTGTTTCCGAAATATGATTTAACTATTCGTTACCTTGTGATTGTTGGGACATGCACTATCCTTGCTTAATCACCAGCTAAACATTTATGTTGAATCTTTGCATTTTATAAATAATTGTACATCTATATACAATTGCAATACATAACTACCTCATAATAAGTACATTATAATTTGTAGATATTCTACCGAAACTGGAAAAAGACCAAATTATAAGGGAATAATAAGAGAAATAATTTTAGTACCTGAATTGTAGACTACCATCGCGTCTCTTTCTTTGAAGCCCAGGAGGAAGAACGGTCGAAATGTTAGTTTTAGTTATATCCCTGAAAAGAAAAATTGTCAATCTTTATGTGATACATTGAACAATAAATTTAAAACACCCATGAAACTTATTCGAAATAACATACAGGAAAGCCAGAGATGCGTAGTCTAGAGATTTTGGAATAGATCCGGAGAAACGATTATAACTCAAGTCCCTGAATTTATATATAGTAATCAAAATATTAGTTAATGAATATGATAAAAGCAGAGCTTTCAAATGTAAACAAGATATTGTTAGATTAACGAAGGATCCCTACGTACTTCCACACCGTTTTTCAATAAATAATTAACAATGTGGTAAATTATGTTTTGGATTTCACATCCTTCGAAAAAAGAAAACAAGTAGCTAGATAAACTACTGGTTCTAGGTAAGGAACAGAGGGTTTCTTTTGGTTTTTCCTTTCTTTTTCAGACTTGCTAAATCACTGGAACCCCTAGTGATTTGATACTTTGTTACTTTTTACGTGCATCAGTAAAGTTTTGGATTGCTTTTTTCAAAAAAAAAAAAAAGGGTCCAAGGAACAGATCACATGAGAAAAACTATCACATATTATTATAACGAAATCTAGTTAGAACTGACCATATATTATGTTACTTGAAAAGCATACATTAAGTCAAGACGTGCTAGTTTTGCCAAGAATTATGAACAAGTTCGATTTCGAACATACTATTAGCCGTTGTTTGGCAAGATACCGAAGAGAGACGCAGACACGGTAAGAGGAAATAAACAAATATGGCATTTCCTTTTTCCGTACATTCATATCATAATTAGATTTTGTAAACCAACATAATTCAGTGAGCTTTCCATATATTCATTAGCATGAATGCATGATGTACATTTCAATTAGATGCACCGAGCTTTGTTGAAAGAAACAACGTAATGGAAGGGCCCACCACATCGAGTAATGCGCCGTATGACTATTATTAAGTAGAATTTCGTGTAATGTTTTTATGCAGTCATCGTCGTTCTAAAATTAACCCGCCACAGTATAGGAATCTTTGCAATAGTCCTGGGCTCCATCGTGTGAAAAAAAGCATGATTGCTGAACAGAATATCTCCGGGAAGCTCACGTATCCGGGTCACTATCTAAGAGAAAACCGACCCGTCATAGAAAAGATATCTTAAAAGCCAGCTCCTTTATTGTGGCAGCCCACGATGCATTGGATTTCTATCAGACGATATAAAAGCAGGGTAAACACTGTTTCTTAGCTGACGGACGCAAAAAACTAAAAAAATTAGTATGGTACAATATATCCAGTGCCATTCGGTTGCGTGCGAATTAACTCCCTTACAAAGCGCGATGCCCATATTTACTATCTCAACTTATTATTATATTGTAAATTTACTTAAAATTTAAATTATATAATATTAACATACAGGGACTGAAGACTTGTTAATTGGCCCAGAGACTCAGGAAGTATTCCGGACAAATTATTATGAGACAAATACCTGAAAAAAAAAAATTGGAATGATGTATGAGGACTAATGAATTGATACAATAAATTTGAAATTATAAACAAAAATATCCATGAAAAAGTAACTAAACAATAGTAAGTACCGTTAAGTGAACATACAAGATAAAAATCATAAAAATTCGGTTCAATTTTAACTAATAATTAATGTTAACCAGATGTTGTTCACTAAGAATTACAGGAAGGGTGTATTTTAGTGCACATCGGTAATAAATAATTTATGTTACTCAATGCCATTGGATCATTTGGGTTACGGTCCAAAACTCGCTCGTAAGGTCGTAATTATCCGCTGCAAAATTACGAGCTCAGCAGAACATGATGGACTGGTGGAGGTCTGGAGGATGCAATTGATGAAGATCTGATGCTGTCTGTGTCTGTGTATTTTGTGTGTTGTTGGTTTTTAGGCTGTCTTGTGTCAGTTGGTTTTTTGAGATACATTGAACTCAGGATTCTTATAGTTTCCTATTAGCTTTTTGTTGCTTATTTTGCTACCTCTGTAGAGTCACTAGTTGTAACTCAAAACTTTTTCTTTAGTAATTTTGGATCCTTTTTTGGGGCTCTTAGTTTCAGGAAAAAAATATCCGCTGCAAAAAGTGCAATTAGTTTACATGTTGCTGTATTGAGACACGTTAATTTCAGTATTCCAAATTAAAGTGGGATGGACTGTGAAAACGAAAATAGCAACACTTGATCTTCTGTTAATAGAACTTACAAATTACCGAGATCAGCTAATTGGCTTAAAGAACTAGGAATTGATCCGTACAAATCGTTGTACTCCAAGCGCCTGAAACATATAATTAAGCATAAGTTACTTAAAAGTTAAAAAATGATAAAATCGTACAATCAAGTACTTGCCTTTCCATAGTGTACTGATCATGGTCAAATTCTGATGCGAACTGAGTTAGATTGGATGAATTTGACAGAAGTGACCATAAGAGATCACGAACTGACAAATATTAATGAGTTTTCTTTTCTGATAAATTGGGTTTCATGCTTTCTAATTTATTTTCAAATTAATTGTCCATAACAAAACTTTAGTCAGATTTCAAATTTGCTATCTTTTACTCAAGGCGAACAATTAATGACTCGGGTAGCATGAGTTCATTTCAAGAAAATTGATCTTTACATAGATTTTTTTTATTAGACATTTTACATACTCTTGTTAGTTAGATGTATTGTAAGATTTTCTTGCTAGACAAAGTTTGGTGTAGTTATATATATTTTTTTGTAAATATTAGAGATAGCTACAGAAATTACCAAAGTGATTAGATGCCATAAGTTAAAAAATAAATTCACAAAATAGTTAGATGCCATGGGTTAAAAAAGAAAATAGATCTTCGTCTTGGCCTCTTAGGTTGAAGGAATCTTACAAGTCCGTCAGGGCTGTTAGATCTCCAAAGTGATCACTCAGTGAACCTTTCAATCCATAATTCCTTAGATTCCTAAAAATTTAAAATAAAATTTACTTCATTATTAGAGGCAATTATTATATGTTCCAAAAATATACAAGAAGGGAATAAAAAAGAAGCAAAATATATATATATATATATATATATATATATATATATATATATATATATATATATATATATATATATATATATATATATATATATATATATATATATATACTCACATGCTACTGATTCTCAAAATATTAATATTGTTGGAGTCAGGGCTGCATGTGACGGCTTCCCATCTGTAGGGATTGCAAGGATCACCATTCCAATCTTTGAATATCTTATAATACTCCTTGATACCATAAATGGCTGCAACTGCATGTCAAAAAGGCATAGACGCGCTTGAATGATCTACTTATGTATCAAATCAACCAATTATGTCAGAAAAAACCTCTCTTCTTAAAAAAGCACTAGTTAATTTTTCTTTGCTTCTAATTATCTTGTCGCTGGAAGAAAATTTTTGACTGGTACTTTATACAAAGGAAATAAAAACTAAATATCAACTCTCTATTTGGGAGCAACAAACGGGTCTCCCACATCACAATCCCTGTCACACCAGTAACTAAGCTTGGTTCTAATCTTCTGATGCTGTGGGTTAAACTAATAAATTAAGTCATCCAGTTCATGTTGACTACATATATGATTTTAACTGAATATTTGTAATCAAAAGAAAATTGATAGAAAGAAAAAGGAAATGAAAAACGAATTTACAATCTTTATCAGAAGTTCTGGCGGCTCTGACAGGTGCAATGATATACAGCTCAATTGCATTCAAGAGTGGTGGAAGAGTCGAACTTGGAGTAGCCTCCAATGATAGGTTATAACTGAGGACATCTGTATAATTGAAATCTATATGTTGCGAAGATAGCAAAGTGGGGATAACTGGTTGATTTGATGATATCATAGATCCTTGGCCATATATGTTAAACACTCTTCGACCAGTCTTTGATGTGTCCTTGATCTCAGCAAAGAAAAGAATGACACAATAATTAGAAGATGTCATGATAGTATTACTGTCCCAATTCATGACAAGGTGTTCTTGGGTAGTTAAAGTGGTGGCGGCAGTCTGCATGACGAGAGAGGGGGTCTCCAAATCTGTGTCAGGGGCCACTGTGAAGTTAGTGGAGATCTCTGCCCATGAGTTGCTGCTGTAGTTTGTCCACCACCGGTCATACTTATCATCAGGGTATCTATTTTTTAATTAGTTCCATACAGAGGAAGAAAATGAGATCCGCTCTTTTTTTATTTTTGTTTTCTTTTTGTTACTTAGTTCAGTGAAAGGCCATATTTTTATTTCTATTTATTTTTGTTATTAGCTCGGGTGAAGCTTTACCTTTTAATCAGACATGCTATGTTCCCTTTAAATTGGAATGCAAATTTTTATTTTCCATTTCTTTTGATTTTTGGCCTAATTAAAGTCATTCCAACAAGGATAATTTGGATAAATATATAAATTCTTTATTCAGAAATATCCTGTTGAGAATTGTTAAGGCATTTTATGAAGGTTAGGTAGTGAAAAAGTGGTTGTTTGATAAATTAAAGACACATATTCTACGTACAAACGGAAAATAGACCAGTAAATAGATCTTGGGTATATAGTAACCTTACTAAATGGCGATCGCCTGCCCCCAAATTATACCTCCACACCGAGATCAATGATTGCGTTGGACTCACATATTGATCATACATGCTATTGTTCAATTGCCTCAAATGTAATGAAGAGATGAAAGGAATATATCCATTATAAGATTCCAGACAAACGAGCAAGTAATCAGCAGAAGCTTCGATGATAGTTTCATAGTGGGAGATCTCGGTGGTAGATATATTTACTTGACACCAAAAGTCGGGTCCTAAGTATATATTAAAAACAGGGGGCATATTTAAGTTATCGTAGTTTCCATAATAGAATGTTGCCCTTATAAGATACTTAGACTCCAATGTCAAAGATGTTATGGTGTAGCAGGGCCGGAATACATAATTGTAGTAATCATATGGAAAGTATCTAAGAGTCTGATATTCTTTGGTCACATCCATATTGTTGAATATGTGCGGCTTTCCTCTGTCGATGAATTTCCCATCTGCTACATAGGTTAAATTCGTTTCCTTATCGGAATAGCTATTTCCCTCATATCCACAATCAATGCTGAGAAAGCCTGCAAAAAGAAACAAATGACCACATTTGCAACAACATTATATGGCTAAATTAGAAGTCAAAAGCTCAATCAATTATGCATTGCGTTTTTATTAAAAAAAAATTATACTTCCCAAGAGCACGCGCTCCAGGGCATAGCATTTAGCCATTTACTATTCATAAGTCAGAAACTACAAATATTATGCCAGTAAATTCAATTAACTAAAAATATGGGAACTTTCTCTCTCCCCTCACTCCTCTCGTTAGATGTCCTGCATACGAAGAAAAAAGGGACATTCGAACCACTTCTCCTCTTTTCGCACTAGATATCTCGGCTTGCTGTGTACAAAATTCGTCCATTTCTTCTTATTTAGCTAAGCAACTAGTACTTATGATGAAAATTAATATTCTTAAAAGGTTAAGAGTTCATTGATAAGTATTATTTTGACAATCTATTTAATTGGCAATATATACCTTTTCAAATCAAACAATTATTTTAAAAAAAAAATTAATTATATAGACATGTTATTAATCCTAATATTGGCTGTATATAAAATTTAATGCAGTTTTAGTGTCATTAGTTTAGTTTCATCAAATGTCATTCACAAATTATAATATTATTAGTAAATTTTTATTTAATTATGTCACTTCAAAATTATTTCATCCTAATATATTCTGGAGAGGCAAACATCAAATTTTTAACCTAGAAAATTTCCTAATAGAATGTAATATCATTTTTTTTTATTAATAAAAAATTGTCGGTTGGCTGTTGCGAACTAATCTTCCAAAAAAAAAATCTAGAAAATTTCGTAATATATAAAAGGTGATCCTGTTGTTAAATCGGTATACTCATAAAACCGATAAAATCTAGCTCATACCAATTAGGTCACAACGGTATTTAAAATACTGCTAATTTTTAATTATCTGATGCTATACAACCATTTGTTAATGTTTTTCAATGAAATGAAACTATCGGTTGTCTTGTAATGGTACTTTAAATTTAAGCGAGCCATATATCCGTATTTTTAATTAAGAGACTGTAATCATTTCATCTTTTTCGGCCCAGTAAGTTATATTTTTCTATTAGGATCGGAAATGATAAAAGATGCGTAGGGTAGGCTTAGTAGAAATAAAACCTTTTATTATCGAAGCCCTATTAAGACTATATATACAAGGAATTGGCGCATCGAGATCGACTTAGGTCATGCTGGCCCAATTTCCAATGTTGTTTGGGTAGGGTTCAAAATACATTAACGGAGTTCGACAAATCAATTGGATGGAAACCAATTTTTTTTTTTCCTCTGTGCAGGTGATCTAATGGCTTATTAATTAGTAAAAGCATTAAACTGACCTAAAAGGTCAAGAAATATTGAAACCTCATGCACCTTTAATTTTTAAAAAAGTTAAAAGACCTGATCTCTCTTTCTTTAAAAAAAAAAAAGTTCTTTCTGTATGAGAAAAATGTTCCCTCCTCCTCTTTTGTACTTCCTACAAATTATGTTTTATGCCATATATTGCCATTTTATTATTTTTTTGAGACCATTTTTCCGTCATTTTGCTTTTTATTTATTTTTTCAGGTTTTACAGCTCTGACCGAAGGAAACAATTGATTTTACTGAATAATTAAATGTACCGTAATTAAGATATAGTAATTTCGAATGAGTATCATATATATAAATTAAGCATGAGTATGTGCATGTAGATATATATTTTATTAACAATCATTAGTCATCAATGTAAAAAAAAAACTTGTTTTGGCAACCATAACAACATAAAGTTAATTGAAAAACCCATCAATATTTAACATATAATCTTTTGCTACTTATTTATTCTTGTCCAATGATTAAATATGTACCCAACTTAAAAAACATGACCATATATTAATTTTAGAGAGTACGTATAAATATACTGACAGTTTATTTATTTTACTATTTTGCTGGTCGTCACCAGTATTGTAAAATTAGTTTGGTTTTTTTTTTTTTTTTTTTTTTTTGGAAAAACTAGATAACGGCTATCTAGTGAGTAAAATTAGTTTGGTTGCCAACAAGAGATAAGGGTGAGAAGGAACCAGAGGACAGATTGTAGATGTTTAGCAGCTCCTGCTAATTAAGATTTTAAGAGATACTGAGAGAGTGAGCAGAGCAGATTGTATTAATGTGATTGCATAGAAGGGTATTACTATTACCATTAGAATCAAATTGGCCGTGAACTCGAATAATTGCTGCGAATAGAAGTAGAAGAATTAGACGCCACAGAACCATTGTTAATTCTTCTCGTGAAGGCTAATAGATACCTTCTCCCCCCTGCAAGGCTGCAAGTGAATTCTACTCTTGATGTTTGGTGAGCATGGTCACACGGTGGACTCTTTTATAGTACAGCTGCTTGATTAATTATTATTTTTGCTAGATTATTAAATTTAACAGAATACTAGCTAGGTTCAAACAAACAAAAAATTATATTCAAGACATATTTCCTTAATTTGTTATTCTCTATTACACTATTTGGACTAGATGTGCTTTCCTGCCCCATACACCACAGATCTTTCAATTCAGACAAGACAGTATTTACCATATATCCAGATGCCTGTTTTCAATCTATCTTGATTTTCTGTCTTCATTAATCATATAATTTTCTTTCACCATCTTTTTGTGCATGTCTATATGTATATGCGTACGTGTGCAATAATGTAGCAGTTTGTATGGAAATTAGAGCTGTCGCACTCCAATTGCATCTCAATTTTACATGTCAACTTAGATTTTTTTTTTTTTTTTTTTTGAAATCGAACAAAACAAACTGCCAAATTCATGTCTTTGCACAAGTAAAATAAAAATGTGATACAAAACGGAACGAAATGGTTCAATTTAAGATAAAATTAAATTAAGTTTAGCCATGTCCTGAATATCGAAGCAATATATATACACATATCATGCAACCAAAAATATACAGGGAAAATTTTTTAGGTACCCCTCAGAACTAAGAAAATAGAGGATTTGCCCCCCTCAAAAGTAAAATCTCCTGATTTTGCCCTCCTAAATTTCAAACTCCTTCTTTCTTTGCCCTCTTGCCATATTTTATGTTAGAAATATTTGTTAAATAATTAAAAAAAATACATGTGACCATTCTATCCTCTTCTAATCTAACCCATCACCAAATCGATCCAGACGGACCCAATCGAACGATCTAACACTTTCTCTTCTCTCTCTCACGCACAAACTGGAGAAATTCTCTACTTCTCTGATCAATATGCTCATTGCATATTTAACATCACATACTATATGGGTCATGGTTAACCAATGCTTATTAGCCATTAAGTTCGGCCATGGCTTGAGATGATGGTCCCGCCTATTTACTTCATTCCAAATGAAATTAATAGCTCAATGCTCCTCTTTGAACCTATACGAAACTGTATACACAATAATTTGAACTCCCCTGCCTCCAATGACCTCAATTTCGTCTCTCCCTTTTCAATGCGTCGAAGCTTCCTCACTGAAATTGATGTGATTTATGGCACGAGAGGGATCGAGATCGGTACCATTGCACTCCTCATTACAATCTTTCCAACGGCACCAAAAACTCTGGTATCCAATAAGTAGATCGTCGGATTCCATCTTGTCAGAGAGACGAAGTTCACCTCTCTCCTTCCCGACTCCTTTATTTTCTTTTCTTTCTGTTCGGTTTTGGGTCAAGGAGTGAGAATGGAATCAAAAGGTGCCACATGCGATTGGGTTATCCTGCTTTGCTATTGGGTTCTGCTTGGTGAGATTTGCGAGAGAGAAGAAGAGAATTTCTCATGTTTGTGCGAGACAGTGAGAGAGAAGAAAAGAGGGTAGAATGGTCACATGTATTTTTTTTAATTATTTAACAAATATTTCTAACATAAAATATGGCAAAATGGTAAAGAAAGAAGGAGTTTGAAATTTAGGAGGGCAAAATCAGGAGATTTTACCTTCGAGGGATAAATCCTTTATTTCATCAGTTTTAAGGGTACAGAAAAAATTTTCCCTAATATATATGACAGTCTTCTTTGACAGCTACTGGCAAGTTTTCGAAAACAAATATTACAGTCAACTAAGTTGCGTGCAGTCATAACACTATGTTTGCTTTAGGGGTAAAGAAAGGGAGTGAATGAGATTAGAAGTGAAATTTAGCATTTTTTGTGTTTGGATGAAAAGAAAATAGAGAAGGAAATGATTTTTGCGAGGGAACAAATTTCTTCCTTTTATGTTTAAATTTATTGTCCTCAAAATCGGTGGAGAATGAAAGAAAAGAGAAATTACAGAAAATGATCGACAATAAAAGAAACTTATTTTTTCTTCTCCTTTATTATTCATCCAAATAAGAAATGTAAAATTATTTTACTTTCCATCAGATTTCTTTCCTTCCCCCTCTATATTTTTTGTTCCTTCCCACTCTTTGCCTCCCAACCAATCGTACAAGGGTCTAAGGTCGTGCTCCAAAAATGAACATGATGGGGGGAGGGAAGGGGAGACAAGGAATTCCTTTTATGTTTAAATTTATTGTCCTCAAAATCGGTGGAGAATGAAGGGAAAGAGAAATGATCGAGGGATTTCATGTCAACATTTCAACTCATTTTGGCAGCTAATTTCAATTGAATAATTGTGTTTTAGTTTGGATTTATGTTATTTTTATGTTAGAATCAAGGTACTGCTATTGCCTTTATTATTTTGCAGATTTTTCGAAGATTTGGCACGATTCTGGACTAAAGAAGGCATTCAAACGGAGCAGTTTGGCATCCAAACGGAGCAGAGCAGAGGATGAAGCAGAAACTTAGGAAGACAAGTATCCAAACGAGCCTGTTCCAATCCAAACGGAGCCGTTTGGATTAGTTCCGAGAACTTTTATGGAAATGCTGGTTTCTATCCAATCTCCTTCTCAGACTTTGGAAAGTTTCCAGCTGGATGATGTGATAAACCCGCTCTTAAATTTATACCCAATTATACCTTAAAATCAGTTGCAACGTACAACAATCGTCTAAGTATTATCGGGGTCGAACCACAAGGACGAAATATTCAATTAATTAAGTTAATTAATCTTGACTAACTAGATTTGAGATACAAAAAATATATATTTGTAACAGATCAGAAGTAAAGGTTTTCAAATAAGTAAAAGTCCTAAATTAACAGTTCCATGAGTTAAAAGGCTTAAAACACTAATTAAAAATTAGGGGTTTGATTAGTAGCTAATACTTTTCAGTTTACTCCAGAATCAGCGGCCCGCTGAGACTCAGGTCGCTGACCCCTAAGTGGGTCGATGAAGGCAGGGGACACAAACAACCCGCTGATTCTTCCTGTGACCCGCTAGGTTTGGCGCAGACTCAACTTTTTGGTTATTTTAGATGTTACTTTATGTAAGATACGTGTTTTAATTAGAGCTCATGATCCCACTTCCGTTTAAGGCCAGGTTACCGATAATTAAACTAAATACCCTCGAATACAACCTAGATTTCAACTTCCGTTTCTTGGTCTAAGTTATACAAGTTTATGCTTTTCGACCTACGACTCCCTATACTTCCGTAATCAGGAAGGACTTCAACTTCCGTTTCTTGATCCTAGTCTAACCTTCCGGTATCAACTCTCGTGTTAACCATACTTTAACCTTATCACTTGAAAACGTTTGGATTTAACCACCT
This sequence comes from Rhynchospora tenuis, assembly GCA_027725995.1. Lineage (NCBI taxonomy): Eukaryota > Viridiplantae > Streptophyta > Magnoliopsida > Poales > Cyperaceae > Rhynchospora > Rhynchospora tenuis. The sequence continues at coordinate 151,059,362 of CM050888.1, read as the reverse complement.
AACGATTAAGCGACGTCTAACTTAACGGGTGCAAGTAATTCAATCTAAGCAAATCAGTTAAAGTAATCTAAGCAATTCAATCAAAGCATAAAACACAACATGCAAACAAAGAAAATAATCTCAAAGCATATTATCAATCATAAACTAAAAAGGTTCACTACTATGGCCCTTAATAAACGACTACTCACGAGTATACATAACAAAACAAACAAAGGTATTCTAAGTAATTAAAGAACATAAAGAAAGAAATCAGATTACAACCGGTTGTATCCAGAACTCCTCCCTTTTCTGCTCTCTGCTACTCAATTCTAGCGGGTCGCGGATGCTCCCGGCGACCCGCTGAAAACCCTTGGCTGCTCTCTCAATTAGAAGAATTAGCTTTCAAACTCACGAACTCTCCTTCCTGATGTCTTCTGCTGCTTATATAGGCGTGGATAACTCCAAAATTATCAAAAACGTGTGAGTTGAGGGCGCTGGAAATAGATAAGGCGGTGTAGAGGTGGGTGCAGAACTGGCTGAGCTATTCTTGGCTGTCGGTTTGAACCTTTCCAGCGGCCCGCTGTCGAATTCTGCGGCCCGCTGAAAATCTTCTGTGTCGCCAGTCTCACCTGATACCCGCTGAAATCTCTGTGGGTCGCCAAAGTCTTCGGTGGATCGCCAATCATGATCAGATCTCGGTTTTCTCGCTTCTAGAGTGGCAAAATCAAACAGATCCGTACCTTGCTTCTAGCCTAAATTAACAATTTTAACATTAGAAATACATATAATCAATGAAATTAAGTCCTAATATAAGCGGTATTCGTATGTATAAAAACCGCTTATCACTGGATTATCCACAACTCCTGCATCCAGAAGGGGGTATAAAAGGCCTTTCTTCATCTCCAGAAAGGGCGATCACGATTTAGGGCAAGAAAGAGATATTGCAGTAGCCGCCGACACACCCAGACGACTCAAACGGATCCGACTGACTCCAAGCGGACCTGTTCACAGATCTGAGACTGAGATTTATCAATAATTGTTGTAATCTCTATTTTCTTGTTTGGTTTGATGGTTGATATAGTTAAACTTGTTGTTTGTTGTTGTTTGACGATGAATAATGAGTAGTTAACTTAGTTAGGGGCAATTGTAGGGAATCTAAACTTGGTAGCTATGTGATTTTCTAATCTAGTTGACATTTTGTTGAATATCTTTGTCTTTCTTGATCTGAATTGTTTAACTTGTTATTTTGAATTGCTTGAACTAAAAGTTTACCCATTCAACGGTGGCCAAGTCCAATGCTAGGTACTAAAAACCGTAGGTTTGAGTAAATTCTTGGTTGCATGCTACAGGATAGGTAGTAGACAGAGAGGTGAAATCGAAACTGAGCCGAGAGGTATGTTTCTCCCTTTGACCAAGAGGTATAGGATGTCCTACGAATAGAAAGACAGACCTACGATCCCTAAGCCAAGGAATGAGAGTTGAAACTTAAGTTTCGTAGGAGGTTTACGATTAAATTTAGGGTTTTCAAACCAAGAACGAAAGTTAAGGTTTGAACCTTTGGTTAGATTAAGAACCTGTAATTTAAACAAAATTGTTCAACTAGAAGAATTGATCAGGCGTTGTGCTCAAGCAGACTTGCTTGAATCCAAACGGCTCCGTTTGAAGACAGCCAGGTACAGGAACCCGTAGCAATTGACCCTGACCCTTTATCATTTATCGAACCTCGCATTTTTAGCTACTCTTTGATTCCAGTTGGGATTGTTTATTGCAACTGTTTACTTGTTTGAATATTTGATTATTGTTTCTTATTCCAAAAACACCAAAAAGAAACCATTCAACCTTATTTTTACCATCAACGAATTTTTCGCCAATTGAATCGATTAAAATTAGTTAAACTCGAACAGTCCGTCCTTGTAGATTTGACCCTTGAACTACTGTTATAAACGATTAGGTCGATATCTCCAAGGATTTGCTTTGGTTAGATTTTACACCGATCAAGAAATAACAGACGATTGACAAAAAAAGAAACTTATTTTTTCTTTTCCTTCATTATTCATCCAAATAAGCAATGTAAAATTATTTTACTTTCCATCAGATTCCTTTCCTTCCCTCTCTATATTTTCCGTTCCTTCCCACTCTCTGCCTTCCAACTAAACATAGTGTTACAAGGGGTCTAAGGCCATGCTCCAGAAATGAAGAGGATGGGAGAGGGGAGGGCAGACAAGGAAAGATAGATCAGTAAGAGCAATAATATTAATTGGAAATTTTTTTTGTTTATGCCACTCTTTAAATTTGCCAATTTTCAATATGTCATTCTTAAATAACTAATATGCCATCATAATTATCACAATTAGTTTTATACCTCTATTTCTTTCCAAAATTCTATAAGTTCTACATTTATCATTGTGAAATTTATCAATAATTATTTAATTTCCAAATTATCCTTTACCGCTTCATCTCTCCTAAAAACTCTAAACCTATCTCCTTGGAAATATGAACTATAATTTATCTATTTAAAATCTAATTTAATTTTTGAATTTCTAATGAAGATTCACTGCTATATTTTATTTTACTGTAAGTATAATTCTACTTGATCACCTAAACCTCTCCTTGTCATTTATTTCGCTCAAATCCTTTTTATTACCCTCTCTACATCGCCTTCGCCTTCATTCTAAAACCCTTTGTCCTTATTACGTTCGTTTCCTTTTTTTATAAGAGAAATTTAAAAGAGAGTCGAATTTTAATTTTGATCTGAAATGGTGTGTTCCAATTAGATATATGCTAATATTGTTGATGTATTATGAAATAATATATAGTTTCATGTGTTTCTCCATGAATTATTTATTGAATGATATTCTTAGCAATAATTTGGAAACATCACTTTGATTAGTTCTCCATCATATGTCGTCCTTTTTATCCCTAATGGCCTTTCTATAAAATATTTTTTTACTTTTGCGTAGTGCCATAAAATAAATTTTTATTATTTATAGTGGCATAAAATCAATTATTTTATTTACAATGATATATCTCGAATTTGAATATTTATAGTGCTATATTCAAAAGGGTAGAATAGTCATTTTAACTGGTCGATGGTATAAAAATATTTTGTACAATTTTTTAGTGGTATAAAAACAATTAGTCATTTAGTGGTGTCATTTTTTCGAATTTTAAATATTTGCCATGACATAAACCAAAATTTTCCTATTAATTGTTTACTTGCTTCAAGTCGAGATCTAGGATAACGAGAGGGAAGACGAGTAATTTGATATTTTATTCCTGTATTTTACACACCTATTGTTCTTATATACAACTATTGTTTTATAAGAGTCAATTGATCAATTAATCCAAAATATACCCAAAATCGGAGCGACTAAAATTAGATGTTTAATTACAGGTGTTAACCCTCACCTCTGCTCATCTCACCTTCCTCCCCATAAAATTTCTAGAGCAAACGTACACCTTTTTTTTTTTTTTTACCCAACTTAATCCTCCAGTCCTGAGGTGTGTAAACACAGCTAAAGTATATTATATTAATTTGCGCCTATTATGTTAGACTTATTCTCTTGTTAGAATTCTTATATTATTACTTCGGCTTCATGAAGCCCGGTTTTTATATTATAATTAACCCAAAAAATTGACAGTAAATAATAATTTACGTTGCAACTGGTTAATACTATATCATTTTACCCGCCTATTAACCAAAATTGACAGTAAATATTAAGTTGCGTCCAGCTGGTTCTAACAACATTTAATTTCAACATTCGGCACAGGTAAGCCGAGAATAATTCTACCTATTAAAGAATTTAGTGGCGCCAGATGATAATGATAGGTTGAGGAATGAGGATAGATGAATTTAACAATGAATTAACGATAGAGCTTGTTACCATATATTCACTGTCCAAGCATTTTGGTGTTGGTAACTAGGAAGCGGAAGCGGTCATATATGCATGCAGCTAAATAAAGATGTTTACCATTCAGCATTCAACACCAGTTAACACCTTGTCCGGTTTCAGCCCAAACTAGCTACGAATTGCATGTTATATTTAAATTGCGATATGGGAATGTTATATTTTATAAATTGCAATATTATGCCCACACAGTGTTATCAGAATTATAAGCAAAATGTATAAAAAAAAATCCGAGATATTCATGTTAAATATCAATAGTTTAACTAGCGTACAGAATTCTTAATTAGAACCATGCATACGCAAAAGTAAAAAAGTAAAAAAAAAAATCTTTAAGGATAAATAAAATTCATGTTATATATCATGTTTATAAAATTATAAATTAATTATAAGTCAATTAACAACGTTTCTAACAGAAGTAATTAATTTAAACAGGCACTACGTTAAATGTAGAAAAAAAAATTATTGGAATTCACAAACCGTATTTTTTGGATGTTTACGCATTTCATAATCCACATATTGTGGTTCAAAATGTTCGAAATTAATGCAGTCCTAGTAAATTCTTCTTCTTTTAGTTTATTTTTTTCTTGCTAGTAAAATCTTTTTTCATTGCACTCGGTGAAGCCGCTAATAAGCCTAGAGAGTTAATTTTCCGGCTTTACTTGGGAAGTGAATGCATGTGTTTTGTATAGATAAATTTTCATGACCCATGGTTTTCTTATGGATAAATTTTCTTCGAAGGTTAATAAAATTTTTCTATAATCTTTATTTTAGTCACCGAACTTTAAATTGTTCAATTTTGATCACTAAAATTTTCAAATTGTCCAACTCTTTTGTCTAATTAACCATATAATTAGCCCGTTAATCAATACATTTATTCGATATGAAACACGTTTATCGATCTAACCAATAATTCACAAGTTTAGAGCATCTAAACAATCAGAATTTATGTTCAAATTAATTGATTTATTCGTGACTAGAATTGGACAATTTGGAAGTTCAATGACCAAAATTGGGCAACTTAAAGTTCAGTAACTAAAAATGAATTATGAAAAAGAATTTAGTTACCTCCAAAAAAATTTATCCTTTTTGTTAATGAATTTTTAAATAAAATATATTTTAACTTAATTTTGCTATGATTATGACTCTTAATCTTGATCTGATGTATTTTTATACTAGGATTATCTTTTGTGTTTTGCATGCAGCGTGCTTGAATCCGTCCCCAATACAAAAAATTTGGAGTCACCTCACTGAACATTCGTACTGCACTCCATATTTAAATACGTCATTTAATTGTTTTAAATATAATTTTTGTGTTCCCTGTCTTTATTTAAGTTTGAAGAAGTCAACCCGAGAGAACAGGACAGAGTAGAACCTTTTTTTTTTTTTTTGGGAAATTCTTGATAGCGGCTACCAAGTGAGACAGAGTAGAACCTTACATAGAAAGTAAATATGTTCTTTCATAGACTAATACATTTTCATAAACCATAATTTTTTTACTAATGAATATATAAATCAAAGGTATTTTAACTTAATTTTTCTATGATCATGACTCTATAATACGATAGTTATAGTGCTTTTAGATCAGCAGCTAGGTGTTATTTGGAGATCATGATCTGTTTATAAGAATTTTCTTTTGTATTCCGCTTGAACTCATCCACAATACAAAAATGTGGAGTCACCCATCGTCCCGGACTTTTCATATTCAAGTACGTCATTTTTTATAATATAATTTTTTTTGTCATCGTTGTTAATTTAAATTTGAAGAATTCAAGACGAGAGAACACGGCAAGATACGGTCGATCAAACCACAAATACTTTTATAATTTGACGAAGTCCAAACTATTTCAAATCACAGAGGAAAACGATAGAAAAAAAAAGTTGCAAATATTTCATTGTATATAGTTTTTTGAGTCGCTATCTATTGAGACGTTATCAGCAGTATTTAGCTTGACATTCAAATTCAATCAACATCCACATAAAAATTAAATTAATCAATTTGGCACATAAAACGAATATGCATGATAATTTTAACCAGCCTATTGTACAAGCTATAATAAAAAGTTCAAATAAAATAAAAGCATACTTTCCTCAAATTTTGGGAAAGATTTTCCAATAACTTATTTTTGGAGATAATAACTTAAATGCCATATTATTATTTTTTTACTTAGTCATTTGCATGAAATGTTGTCTAATCAAAAGTTTTTACTCCCGAATTTAATGATAATATATTTATATAATATAGTCAATGAAATATATCCTTCATTACCATAATCTAGCCTGAATAACTATGTTTCTTTCTTTTAGTTTAATCCATACAAAATGCATACTAAAAATAAACATGAGATCTTTTACACCTATCATATCTCATAGAAACAAAAATAAAGTTAATTGTTTTTTTTATATACATATATACGTTGAGTATTAATGAGCCTATCATTGTATTTTATCATGAATGTGCCAAGCTTTTAAGTTATGAAAACCCCACATATGTGTACATTACCATGCACTATAAGACTATTTATTTATTAAGTTGTAAAATACTAATATCTGAAATTAATAATTAAAATAAAAACCACAAGACAAATAGTACTTTTAGCTCTTCAAACTCACAAATAAATTAAATCCTGAAATAAATACGCTTTTAAATAAATTCATCCAACTATATAACTAATATTTTCTCATTACTCAAGTAAATCTCTTCTCCACTGCCTCAGAACTCAGAAAGTCAAAACACCATGCAGTATCAGTTCAAAACCGAACCAAACCTGTTGGAACGGGCAAGTCCCGGTTTGTTATAACTAGGGTGTGGAATTCTGATAGATAACTGTCACGCTCCTCCCAATAGTAGTGTCATAATAACAAAATTTCATATTACCAATTGCTTCATTTTTTTTGTACGTCACGTTAAGTATCTAATCGTTAAAAACTGACTGATTTTGCTTATGAAGTATTAGATTGTGGTCACCAATTTTTTTATTTTTTAGTTTTTGTGCTCATCAATTAGATAAAATGATAAAATAGAATAAAGGTAAAAAAATGATATGTATATGCTACAGCAAGGCGGCTTCAAAAAACTGACTATGCCGCCATCTTTGATATTCCCACCTTGTTAACAAGATTATCTTTTCTCCGAGAATCATTCATGTCATGGCACATTACATTACGAGACAAGAAATTATTATACTGTTATATAGTTCATTTATTTGCAGCATAATTAATTTCTAAATATGTTTTATGTCTTATTTCTAACTCGCTAACCGATTAGAAAATGCCTTGTTTTATACCGTATGGTTTGGGTTTTCGAGCTTAGATTCATACTGCAAGATTAATAATATTGAGTTTTGTCATCACTTGATCAAAGTGAATACACAAAATAGACAAGGTGAACATATAAATAGTGAAAGTGAACACATACAAACAAATAAATTTTGTCATCTCTTGTTCAGATTTTTATGGACATATTCAATTTATTTTTGTTGGATTTATTTGTCTGTATAAGTTCACTTTGATCATTTATATGTTAACTTTGTCTATTATATATGTCACTTTGTTCAAGCGATGATAAAACTCCAGATGACATAATCAATTTCCAATAATATTTCTAATTTGACATTTTCACTCAAACAATCCTTGGGCCTCAATAGATAGGAGTTAGCTACATTTGAGCATAGTTAGGGGTGCATAACGTGGAGGACGATCACGAAAATGAGTTGTTACGTTAACCGTTTCGTTTATACCACAAAACAAATTTTTATTTGCATTGACCGTTTTGTTTCAAAAGACGATAAATTAACTGACAATTCATTTTTATACATATTTTTCTATTTCGAAATGATCTAAAGCGTGTAGTTGTGTTCGATTTGCTGCTTTGACAATTAATTTTTATACATGTTTATCTATTTTTCATGTATAAGTGACCAGTTTAATACTGCAATATTTATGATTCATCAAATTTTTTTTATAAATACTTAAAAAATACTCTAAAAAACATAAAAAATGACATAAGACGGTTAAACGAAAATAAAAGAAACAGAAGAGACCAGTTTCGTTAACCATTTCATTTAAAAAATAAAACATAAAAGTAGTTTCGTTAACCGTTCTGAAAGGACAAAACGAAAATGATCAACGGTTAAACGGGTTGCATTTGCAATCCTAAGCATAATATGCAACACAACAAGTATTGTGTTTTATCAACTATTCAACCAGCATATGTACGGTAAGAAATGACCCTTATTTATATTTTCCGTATATGCTATATCCTAAATTATTATTAAGTAGTAAGATTAAAGTTGTAAATTTCAATAACATATTTCAATTCCAATTCCCTGACTTGATCAGTTGACAGCCACTGTCAACTTATCTAAAAATTCCCTGACTTGATGGGTCCACTTATGTCTAATTCAAGATGAGCTATCCTAGCCCAAGGCCCCAAATCGAAGCCCAACCCATCTGAATGGAAAGCAGTTCTAGAGCAGCCTTGAAATAGATCAAAGTTTAACAAAGAGATGTTCCCAGTGTCCTGTCCCCCATTTGGTGTAGGAAGCGGCCTTGAGGTGTATTAGTATAGCAAAATGTCACGGAATCCCTGCCCAATTACCACATCCTAAGGAATTCATGTTAGTGTTTTAATTCAGAATTGGTATTGACCATCCATGGTTTTTCCATCCAGCGCCATCTAAATTCAGATTTTCCATGTGCTGACGTAAGCGAAAAATTTTTGACCAATTTTCGAAAATTTTTTGGTGCTGACGTCATCAAATATGCTAATTTAAAGGTTCAGTTTAATATTTTAAGGGTTGAATTAAAGTATGTAAGTGTTCAGTTAGATGCAACAATAAATTATTTCACTTTGTATGTTGAATATGATCATGTATTTCTTACTCAGGAAATTTGTATTTATGTTCAATTTATTGATGTAACTGTTCATATTGTTATTGTAAATGTTCGCTATGTTTGTTGTATCTGTTCATTTTGTTTTTTTATTTAACTAGTTTAATTGAACACAAAAACTACAAAATCAAATTTCTGCTGCAACTAACTGAACACATAGATACTTTAAGTTCATCCCTTAACGTATTTAACTGAACACAAAACACTAAAATTTCAAATTATTGGTGCATCTAACTGAACACTTATACACTTTAAATCAACCCTTAAAATATTTAACTGAACCCTTAAATCAACATATTTGATGACGTCAGCACAAAAAAATTTCGAAAATTGGTCAAAAATTTTTGCTGACGTCAGCACGCGGAAAAAAAAAAGACTATTTCGGCCTGTCCAGGCCTGTTGGATGGCGCTGGATGGAAAAATCTTGGATGGTGTATATCACCCCTGGCTTTAATTACAATGTTGAGCCACAATGTTATCAAACTTATACGCGGCATGCCCAATAGGGCTGAAAGTTTTTCGTTTCGCACCGTTTTTCCGTTTCGTTTCGCCCTGGTGAAACGGTTAACGAAACAAAATTCTATTTCGTCTAGTTTAGCGAAACGATTAACGAAATTAAAACCTGTTTCTTCCCTGTGTAAATTACGTAATTTTCGTTCGTTTCGACCGTTTCAGCATTACAAAACGATTAACGAAAGAGCAAATCTGTTTCGTCACCGAAACGAAGCGAAACACTCCATTTTCGTTCCATTTCTAACGTCTTTCAACCCTAATGCCCAACGATGGAAGAAAGGCCGAAAAATCCATGTTATATTTCACTTTTGTTATTAGCTCACCGTGTTATGAGAACCAAGTAGAAGTCGATAAACATTGTTTCTTACAGAAGTCAACTAGTGATATTTTTCCTTCTGTTTTGAATATTAGTAACTCTAGTCGTTTTAATCCAGCAACAGGCTTTTATTGATGTTTACAAAGTGCATTTTTGGGAATTCACACATTGTATAACTCAACATATTATTGTTTAAAACAATAATAACTCAACATATTATTGTTCAAAATTAATGTAGTCATAGTTCTATTCTTTTTCATTTTCTTGTGCTAGTAAAACATGTTGCTGTTACATAAAAATTACAGTGTTAAAAAGTTCATTATGGGCAGTTCGACACTAAGGATATTTCCTAGTATAAAAACAACAAACAAACTTATAAGCAATTTACCACACTTTAGTTTACTACCATTCAACATGGCTCTTCGCTAATTCATTTGCTGACTTATTATGTAAGCCCAGATACTGCTAAGAAGCACCCCACGTCTATATTTATTCAATCATAAATTATACATTACATAGAGTCTTTAGAGTAAATATATAAGAAATTTATTCAGCAAGCAGCGTGCAGCTCGATCTTTTTCTGTATTTCCTCTTTTCTCGCACCGACAAACTTGTCAATCTCGTTACCTTCCTTCACGAAAATAAAGGTCGGCATTGCCTCTATCTTCCATTCTTGTGCTACAGCCTATCAACAAATGTGCAAGTGGTTGTCAGCATGGCTTAGTTAACACTAATTCCGATATAATCCCCAAATTCATAAAGAAAAGAAAAGATACAAGGGATACTACTACCAAGTACCAACTATTGTTAACTATAGTAAAATCAATAATAGCTAACTCAGAGAACTCCCATTGTAATTCTGTTTCTTATATGCAAAGCAAGATTTGCAAACATTCACGCTCGAAATTTTTTCTATTTATTATGCCAAAATCTCTAATCCTCACAGGCACAATTTATCATATTTCTGGTTAGTTTTGATGAAGCAGCATGCATCAATTTACCACCTCTTAAGGTATAATGGATTTACTTTGGTTTTTCTTTTCTCAAAAATAAAGGCATTTCGGAATCTAGGAGGCATTTTTGTTTCCCAAATTAATCATGTTTCGTAGACCCTAAATAATTTGACGAGCCCTACAGATTCGTTGAATAAATTAGTGAAATTAAATTAAAAAGTTTACCTTGAGCTCGTCCACATCGACTTTGAGGAAGACAACATGAGGGAACTTCTTGGCAAACTCAGTAAAAACTGGCGCAATGACACGGCATGGCCCGCACCATGAAGCAGTGAAGTCGATCACAACCTGAAGTCAATTCAGCAAATAAATTAAGGTGAGAGACAATATTATCTTTTTTTATTATCATTAGTTGTTAGCTGCTCGACTGCTTCAGTTCAAAACAACATATTTTAATTCTGTTTCTTAGTTCTTACTCCCTGAATCGGTCCTTACATGGCCTAGCCCAAGACCAAGCCCAACCCAACAGAATGGAAAGCAGTTATTGTTCTAGAACCTGCTAGAAGCATAGGTCAATTCAAAGAGTCTCTTACTAGCGAGATGTAGGATAGTCGAGATCAAAATTTAACAGAGATTAGAGGGGGGTTAAACAAACTGGTACTGAAAAACGCATAATTAGTAGTTCGCCTAGGCTGGTTAGCCTATTATATAGTTGAGTTATTGAAAAGAAAATGATTGTCTGGGCATTTGAAGTGTAAAAGTGTATTCTTTGTTTTCTATTTGGGGGCTAAAATTAAATTTAGTAAACTTTAGATCAAAATAAATTCAGAAAAAAAAAAATTGAATAAGTGGAAAATAGTTACTAATTTCTTGGCCTCCTTAGCTTGTTGCATCTGGTTCTTGTATTCATCCAAGGTGTGGCAACCGATGACAGCCCCTTCTTCCGCCATTATTGTGCTCTTTTCTCTCTCTTTACTCTTCGCAGGGAATCAAATTCAATGAAAAAGCCCAAACGATTGATGCGGCATCCCAACCGAGGTGAATTGAATTTATAGACCTGCTTTAGTATGTAATTACAAAATTGCCCTTTAAAGTTGTTTCTTGGTTTTGTTGAGGCAATGCTTGTGCTTTCATATGTGTTGTTTCTTTTAAGGTTATAGCTTTGAACTATCATCAACAAACTAGTCAGACATTGACATGTTCCCACACAGGGGTATGAGAATTTGTGCCACAGAATTACATGATGGACTTTTCAAGATATGTACCTCTTAGGTCCGTGCATACGTATAGAGGGTCAACGCGGCAATTAACCCAGTTATGGTCTCCAGCATCCAGCACCTTCTAATTGGAACGAAATCCTTGGCAGCGAAGCGGTTGGCAGCGGCATGAGAACCGTCCGATGGATGATGGGTGCTCCATGAATTATATCAGATTGATTGGCTCGAAAAAAATTAACCGTCTAATCAAATCTCGACAGCTCGGACGCAATCGCTGCCAGCAGCGCGCTGCCGAGGATTTTGATCCCCTTCTAATTAGGTGAATGTTTCTCACACAAAACAAAAGAATTGTGAATGAATCAGTTGACATATATGATATATATACTCATTTTTTGTCATGTTTAAATCATTAATAATAAATAAATAAATAAAGGATTTATTCTTAGTTAATTTAAAGAAAATTTATTTAAAATATTTCATATATCTTACCAAAAGGAATTGAAATTTCAAGTATACAAATTTTTCGAAACTTCAGAATCAACGTTCAATTTATGAGCAAATAATCTTAAGAAAGATAAACCGGAAAAGCAATTGTACATATGACAAATATTGAGTGTCACTGGAGGCTTTGTTTTTTCTCTTCAATTTTGTGTCTTTGTTACATTTGGTAGTCTTTTTTTGTGCTTTTTAAATGACTGAAATTATTTGTGAGTTGTGACACGTCAAATATAACATTATAATAGCATACATATAGCATGTTACATTATCTGAACGATTATTGTATGAGTAAAGAGGAACAAAAATTTTTTTTTTTAAAAAAAAGTAGTAAAGATGTGCTTGTCAAAGCGGTAGGATCCAATATTTGTTGACGGAAGCTCATTTCGTAATAGTAAGGTTTTTAATGGCTTTTTCGGTGGCTGGTATTTATTGTTTGAGGGGTTGAATTGAGTTGTATGTAAAAACACAACTGTTGAAGTTTTAGTCGGCGTTAAGCAATTTGAAGACGGCCGGTGAGAAAATGGAATTGTCAAATTGTTTCCTGCCACGACAAAAAGAAGTAGAGAAATAACATGAAAATTTACTATCTATGGTAAGAAAGGAAAGTCAGTTTGGTTCTTTATTCTCTCAAATGGAAAAGTGCAAAGTGCGAACAAGTTAAATGGAATAAACAACGGCTATTTTTTTTTCTTTTTTTTTTTTGGGTTATACCATATGTTAGATGAAGAATGTTTCTAACTTTCTATCCTTCAAATTTTTATATATAGGAGAATAATACAAATGTTTTAGTACAAATTATCAATCCTTATAACATAAAGAATTAAAAATAAAAAGTGGCAGAGTTGTGTTGCATAATTCGTAGCAGTTGCCCGCTCAGATAATATCCCATTTTTTAAAAAAAGAAAAGAACAAAGGAAAACGTGAATAAATTTGAAAGAATCTGTGAAATACTGAAAGTAGATGTGAAACGAATGACGCGGTAACTCCTAAAGTAAAGGCTATGGACAAGCTGAAATTTAGCAAACACAATTTTGCTGAGGCCTGTGGCTGTGTGTGGTGCGTGCTACTTTGATGCACAAGTTCTGTAAGCAAATGGAGCCACTTTATTCTCTTCCAAAAGCTTCAATTTTGCTACCCTGTGGCAAATTGCAACTGATGTTTAATTGACACCGTTGTTTCCTCAAAAAACAAAATTGACAGCGTTGAGCCACCAATAGTGATGCTGAATTTAAGAGCATCATCAAAAGGATTGTTTGAATTAAATTTTAGTGAACAGATAGAGACATTAGTAAAGGAAAAAAGAGAATAACAAAGATTGGACCAGAAAGGTACACTGTTTTAAGAAGTAATGCAATTGGGTCATAAATTCATAATAGATGAGAAATTATGGATTCCTGATTAGGTCTAAGATGGGTTTGACTTGTTTTGTTTTTTGAAAGAATAACATACTTTTCCATTTTTGTAAGCCAAACTATTCCTCACTTATCATCCATTTCATTTCGGAATTTGTGTTCTTCATATTAAATTTTTTTTCAACAAATATCATAATAAGAATTTAAATAAAATCAAAGGAAGAAATAATTTGAAATTAATTACAACACTCTTCTTCCCAAATAACTCTAAAAATAAAACTAAAATTTAAGAAAAGAAAAAAAAGCATGATCAAAGGATATACAGTGATGCCTAATGAAATTAAAATAACAAAACACCTCGGATTAAAAGTCAATCAAACCTGCCTCTGGTTTTCAACCTCGTGTCGTGTTGTTCAAAGTTCTAACTTCAAACCTAGAAGCAACCATTTTTCTATAGAAATCAATTTTAAAATTTAGCGGGGCTAAATTAGAAAATAGAAATCTACCTCCCCATTGAAAATTGAATCTCTTCTCATCTGTTTCTTTTTTTTCTCCTACCGTCGGCTACTGGATGCAACAAGCAGTAAAGGGAAAAGGTATAGAAAAATCGCAAATAATTGTTAGCTTTTCTTCTTTTGATACTCTTTTTAAGTATAACTCAAAGCTCTGGCTTTATAGTCTAGTTCATACCCTCCCTTTTGCCAATCAAGAGACCTTTGACAGAGATATTACTTTGTTAATTTCTGACCTGAAACTTTAAATTTGAAGTTCCTTTTGTATATATGGTATGAGTTGATGAGCTGAATCGTATTGAAATTACTCTTCAAAAAGAGAATTGGATCGAAATTAATTGCTTAAGGAAGTACAATTTGTAGTCTTTAATCTTGTTTCGGAACAGTAATTTCTTCCAAGAAAAATCAGAATTTTAGAAATTGTTTGAAAGCTTATATTAGTTGTTTTTCAGTACCTGAGCATTGTAGACTTTGTCAGGGCATTTACGTTTTGAATTTCTGTAGCTTGGGTATGCATAAACCTATAGAAGTTTTATTACAGTTGTATTGAAAGGTCCTTTATTTCTACTTTTTGTGATTGTGGGTAAATTTATAAACCAGCAAAGGTATGGTTTAAAAAGACTTTAAATAAGCACCAATTGTGCAAGTAAATGTCAATGTTACTTGGTTACCTGGTTTTGCTTGGGTTTGGTTTCAAAATCAAAGCTTTACTGGTATGAATACCGATACTAAAACTTGTTCTGGTCCTTACAGTTACAGCATTGAGTAGTTGGTATTGAAACTAAACCAAATGTAGTAAAAAACAATCTCTCTCATTCTTAAGTCATGGAGAAACCTATCTTTGAGGTCAAATGTCTAAAAATCTGATACCAGACAGAAGTACCAAGGCCAGTATGTCAGTACAGGTGAAGTCATGCCTTGGAAATAGTCATGATGGTTCAATTTCAAGTTTTAGAACCAAATTGTGCTGTACTGATGAGGTTACAAAAATTGCTTCCATATACAAATTGTGGATTGGTCCATATCAGATCTGTCCCCCTTGTGGATTGGTCCATATCTACATTGTTCCCAGTCAGACTGGTGTATAAATTGACACCCGCTTTGTACTTTTACCAGAATACCAAATTGTCTTGAATTCATTTGAATTGGAGACTAGGTTAAAAAAAGAGCATGGAGCCACACTATAAAATTCTTCAAAAAATTTTTATGTAATTGCTTGTATATTGTCAACTCAATTGTTAATTTGTTACAAGTTACATATGTACAAAGTAGCACTACTTTCATCCTTAAATCCAGATCCTGTAGGTTGGGTTAAGTCTCATTCGAACTGTAAGTAGGTCAGGCATTATTTAGTATTGTTACATATCGGTCCCTACAGGTTACTGAGTCCATATTAGTGCATATATTATACATTTTCTGTAAACATTTTTATCTAAAAGTGTATGAAACACTCAAAACTAAAGCTATTTCGATGGCGACCTTTTTTGTAATAACATGATTGATTTTTTGCTCGGAAATGGCTCCTGGTTTCATAGGGATAGCTCAAAATGACCCAAGTGTGGTCAAGGGACTGTGATACTTTTAATGATACTGGTGTAGTTTATTATTGAAAACTGAGTTACAATATCACTATTTAACCTTGATTTCTTGCAACAGGTATCTTCAGCTTGAAGTTTAATATTAAGATTAGCAATGGCTACAGAAGTCTCCCAGCTGGGGCCAATAGACCCTAAAAGGGCTCGGTTTCCATGTTCTATTGTGTGGACCCCCCTGCCATTTATCACATGGTTGGTGCCCTTCATTGGCCATTTAGGTATATGCAGAGAGGATGGTGTGATTTTGGATTTTGCGGGCCCATACTTTGTTTCAGTTGATAATTTCGCATTTGGTGCTGTTACTCGATACATTCAAATTACTGGAGATGAGGTATGATGACTGCTATTTCCTTTGTAATTCAAGGTTGAAATAGTAGTTAAATTGGTACTGGCCCTGAAATAGGTTGTTGCACATACTATTTGCCTCTAACATTTTTGGGTTGTGCTGTTGACAGTTTGTGAAACTTATTCTTCTGTATTTGCAGTGTTATAAGCTGATTGATCCTGAGGGAGACATGACATGGGATGAAGCTTTGAGAAAAGGAATACAAGAGTACCAGAACAGATCCTACAACCTCTTCACATGCAACTGCCACTCTTTTGTGGCGAACAACCTGAACAGACTGTTCTACAATGGTCATGACAAGTGGAACGTGGTGACCTTGGCAACAATCATGTTCTTCCGTGGCAAATTTGTGAACAAACAGGCCATGGTCAAGTCGTTCTTGCCCTTTTTTGTGGTTGTTGGATTGGGGATTGTTTGGGGTGGATCGATGTTTTTGGTTGGGTTGGTTGCATTTGCCCTTGCACTGACCAGCTGGTTTTTGATTGGTTCATACTGTTTCAGGAACCTTGTCCAGTTGTAATAGGCTTGTGTATTTTTACTATATGAACAAATTCATATATTTTTACTTGCCTTTTTCAATTTCATTCCCACTTCATTTTTTGGTTAATTCATGTTAAATATTTAAACTTTATTTAAGTATATCCGTGTTTACTTTGTTTTAGAAATGTACATCACTGTGTTAGGCTCTGAAATTGGGTCTGAGATGTATAAGAAGCTACAACTACTCATTAATAAAACTGTTTATTAAACAATATCACCTCTACAAACTCTGTATCAAATCGGCTTTGAATGTAATAACTTCATAATTTACACATTTGATTTTTATCTTGAACATTGATCAGTGCTTACTGTTTTCAAGAGATGAGCAGATCATGGAACTTTCAAAATCATCTTCATGGGCTTTCTTTCCTTCAAATGGGCCAAGTTTATCCGTAATGACACTTTATCCGGATCGGGTTTAGTTCCGACCCAACCCTAACCATATCCACATTGGGTAGAATCGGGTAGCGCCAGAAATCTGAGATCTCATCTAAGCCCATATTAAACCCTCCTCCTTTCTAGTGTTTTCTAGCTTTGTACCCGCTCGCTCGCTTGCTCCTTTCTCTCTCTCTGTACCGGCTAGGGTTTTTCGAGAGAGATCGATCAGAAACAACCCTAACTTCTTCTCCATCGTAGATCTCACTCTTTTTCTGAAGAACAAGCAGAAGAGAAAGAGCGAAAATGTCTATTCGGGTGTTGAATCCGAACGCCGAGGTGCTCAACAAGTCGGCGGCTCTGCACATGACCATCAATGCCGCTAAAGGTCTCCAAGACGTCCTCAAATCCAACCTCGGCCCCAAAGGCACCATCAAAATGTACTTCCAAATCTCTATCTTATTGTGTTTTTAATCGCCTTCTCTTAAATTTAAACAATGCTTAGGAGTAAGGAATGGAAGGAAAGGGAAAAGTACTAGTTTGAGTAACTAAACTGCCTCGTTTCGTTTGGTGGCTCTCTCTTTTCTTTTGATCCGTATTCTGTATATTTCTACTTTTAGTGGATCTTAGTAAGTTTTTTCAAGCATTTCTAGCATCATACCCCACTATGCTAGACTGTTCAGCATCTGTTCTGTACATGATATCGTCTTTTATGAAGTTGATATCTATACTGGCATTCCTAGATAATTTGTAGTTCTGGTATTTGATTTACTACGATCATAATATCTTTCATTTAATAATGTTCTGCCACCTTCCTTCGAATTCTCTTATTAGTTAAGCTTTACTATCAAAATTTTAAGGACCTGATCAGAAACTCAAAAGAGGTATAATAAACAACAACCAAAGCAGCATCATGCTGTGCTTGTTCTCTTTTGGTGAGTATTCATACTGCACTTCGGGTGGCATAACTATGATATTTCCTATTCTTATCTTATTTTCCCCTCTACTACTTTCAGGCTTGTTGGAGGAGCTGGTGACATCAAGCTGACTAAAGATGGAAACACACTCCTCAAGGAAATGGTACATATCAAGCATCATATGAAAGCCTATTCTGCAATTGTCCCTTTTATCAATATAATTGAAAATATTTGGTTGTGAGATGATATAGAAATCCATTTAAAATTAGATCTTTACGTATTATGGAAGACTTTGATCAACATGTTTTTCACGCGGGATTTCATTTGATTAGATTGGATTTCTTGGGATCTCTTTGGGTCTAATAACATGGAAATTCTGATCAAATGAAATGAAATCCATTTATTTTGATAGAAAAATTTTTATCAGTTCATACCAATGAAAACACCTGTATATTGTAAGCTATTGAAGATTTGCTCATGCTTCGTAAGATATGTTGAAATGACTTGACAAAGAAAAAAATATAGGTTTGTGAGTCATAAAGATAAATTATGTTTTGTTGTTATTTTTTTTTTCTTTTTAGCAAATCCAAAATCCCACTGCCATCATGATTGCGAGAACAGCAGTTGCACAAGATGATTCAAGTGGTGATGGCACAACTTCCACTGTTTTATTTATAGGAGAACTGATGAAGCAGTCTGAACGTTGCATAGATGAAGGTTTGTTTTTTTTTTTTTTCTTTTCTTTAATCCAAAAACACCTCATAATCTTGTTCACATGAAATATAATGCGGATATCACCTGCCCTTTCAACATCGTTTAAATATATAATCTATATAAATGCATTTTCTTGTGTCTTCAAAGTATCCAATCGAAAACTCCAAAAGAACAGAAAAAGAGAGTTTGGGTTCTGTGGGGAAGTGGTGGGGTTACAGAGGACTTGCTTGCTTTTATCCATCTATGTGATATATCCTCTGCGATAGTGGATCACTGAGTTACACACGAAAGCATGGCAGATATCCCTGTTCTCTTAGGCCCTGATCAGAATGGCATTTTTTTAACATCGGATTTCATTTCTTTTCATTTCATTAGAAAATTCTTGATCAAAATGGATGGATTTGACATCATTTGGTTGGAATTTCTATGGTATTAGACCCAATGAATTCTCAAGTAATCAATTCCAATGAAATGAAATCCCACATAAAAATCATTTTGATCAGTTCCTTATTGTTTTCCTCATGAGATGCCAAAACCCTAATCCCTTTCTACTTTTATCTAAGGGAGAAAGTTCTTCTAGCTTGTGTTTGCTTTGCAGAGAATTTCTATGGACGATATATTGCACTCTATTTAGTAATACATGAGATGATCCTGATTTCCTGCAGTACATATGAAATTGCTTTCAAAAGTTTTCTTTGTTACTTTGACTGTAGGAACACATCCAAGATTTCTGGTTGATGGATTTGAAATTGCCAAAAGAGCGACACTTGAATTTCTAGATAAATTTAAGACGCCTGTGGTCATAGGAGACGCACCCGACAAGGAGATACTGAAGATGGTTGCAAGAACCACTCTCAGGACGAAGGTATTTTTATGTTCTTGCCCCTATCTCTCTTTTGGCTGTAGTTTATGGTGCTGCAGTTTCTTCTTGTGCATAACATTTGTATCAGTCTGCTACTTCTCTTGATGGTTTTTTTCCAAATTTTGATAATCAGCAACAATTTGGCTCTCAGATTGTAATTGATGGATTATAGTACATTTATTCTTATGTACATGCTGCAATTCGGTTTGTGTTCCTTTTTGTTTGTGCTTCCTTGAAGCTATCTGAGCCTAGTTACTCCGTAAGAACCACCATTTTGTTAGTTGTGTATAAGGGGTCCGAAAGTTACTGGTTTGGATGCTTGTGCTGCATCTTTTGCCTGGTGAGAAAATGGTTAAAAAGGAAAAACAAAAGAAAAATGACAAACATGAATTATCTGTAGGAAAGATTGCCTTCATGAATATACACTAGTTAGAATGGAGTAAGTGCTTTATTTTTAAGTCCTAAAGTTCTTGTCTGTCTACTCTCTCTAACCTTTCTTGTACTAATTTGTTTGTGATCTACAGCTTTATGAAGTTCTGGCAGATCAATTGACGGATATCGTCGTTAATGCGGTAATTAATGGCTTCACTATTAAGGCTATTCTAGAAGGATAGTGAAATTAATTAGGATTGTTCAATGCCTCCATTTCTCATTCTTTCCATTATACATTTTATATCCTTGGGACAAAAGGCTTAGTAGTTGTTCTTGTTGTTATACATTTTATATCCTTAATGGCAAAGGCCATTAGACGTGATCCTATACTTGCTATACTTGCTGCATGCATATAAGTTTTTTTTTTGTAGTGTTTTGATGGAAATTAAAATATTAATCAATGTTGGTGATTTCAAACCATTGTTTTTCATGGTGTTAATACTCATCAAAACTATGATCTTCTTAGTTTCCATTAATTAAAATGAAAATGCCACAAAGTTTACATATATGTTGATCGTATCCAATGGTTGATTTTGTAATTATTTGAGTTTTAGAATTTTGTCTGTTATTGATGATTTACGAAGGACATATGAAACCCTGAAAATTAATTGGTACAATAGGCATGCCTCCTCTTGGAACCCATTTTTCCAATAGAGAAAATGCGGGTGCTTTTCTGCAGGTGATCTCAGCTGTCACATGATTAATTTAATAATATCAACAATTACATGGTTTCATGAGGAAATTTTAAATCATGATTTGTAAAGTATATTCTTTCTAGTCCATTTCATTGTCCTTTTGTAGCCGTCACCCTTGATAGAATTGAAGGAAAAACAAAGGCCTGTGTGAGCTATTTTTCCTGTAATTGTGTAATTGTTATATGCCTTTGCTCTTGTATATTGTAGGTCCTTTGCATACGCAAACCAGAGGAGGCGATAGATCTTTTCATGGTGGAGATAATGCATATGCGGCATAAATTTGATGTTGATACTCGCCTTGTACGTGACCTTTGCTCTATCTCCATATCTAGATTTGGTGGCAAATTTGCTATATTCAAATACGCTGAAAATATTTGCAATTCAAATGCGCTTTTTCTTTTCCTATTTACAAACTTAAAACAATGGAACTGTGGATCACAATACTCTACTACTTTCTTGATCATCTTATGCAAATAATTGTATAACATATGAAGATTTCTGTTTCTTTATAAATAAAGGAAAATTCTTTGAGAATGATGAATTTACCGATTTGTAAAAACTTAGGGTATGTTTGACTTTACTTAGAATTCTGGGCTATATTTCCAAGTGTTCATCTTGGCGTCATGCACATTTTCTGCATGAGCGTAGATAACATTAAACAATACACTTTGGCGATACTTCAATCTACAATTATGTACTTCTTGAAAAAAATAGTTATGCAGGAGTGGTTTTTATTGATCTTCAATTTTTGGGTATACCTAGATTTTTCAGCAATGCCTAAAGAACTTCTAAGTCATTTTGTATATTTTGTTTCCCATTTGTTCCAACATCTGCTGTTTTTGTTTGTTTAGGTGGAGGGTTTGGTACTTGATCATGGTTCCCGCCACCCTGATATGAAAAGACGGGCTGAGAATTGCTATATTTTGACCTGCAATGTCTCGTTGGAGTATGATAAAAGGTATATGTTGGTATATGTTGAGATTATTGAACAGAAGGTTTAGGTTTTTTGAGTTTTAGTTTTTGAGATTTTAAAATCTCAATTTGGATCACAGCAATGAGAAATAAAAGCCTAAGTACCAATGCCACACATTTTCATTTGTTCCATGCAGATCCAATTTCTATATAGTTTGTTGTTTTTTTATCGGTGATCTGTATATATTTGTTTCCATACCAATTTTGAGGCTTCTGCATACTTTGAACGTACTATAAAAGCTAATATTAAAGGAGTAAAAGAGATAAAAGTATCTTTAGTCAACTGTTATTGCTTTGTGTACTAGAGTGGTATCGATATTGAAGACTAATAATTGTTTGTACAGTGAAATAAATGCAGGCTTCTTCTACTCGAATGCAGAGCAGAGAGAGAGAATGGTTGCTGCTGAGAGACGTCAAGTCGATCAGCGTGTGATGAAGATTATTGAGTTGAAAGAAAAGGTTCTTTCCTGTTCTATTTGTTTCAAATAATTTTTAGATGTTACCTTGAGACCGATTATCTGCACTTTCCATTCGTTGGCATACGAATGCTGGACCTGACCAGCATATAACATATAGGTATTTGAAGTGTTATTAGGTCATGTATTGGATGTTCATCCTCTCACCATTGGATGCTCTTTTATTTTTTACATTTTTTTTTTTTTTTCTATTTGTCATGCATAGAGTAATTGCACACTTGATAGAGTCAAACTAGCAGGCAAACAGCAATAGAGCAATAGTTCAAAAGAAAAAAAATGAAATCAGAAGTCAAAGAATCATTACTTTACATCAGCTGATGTACCCATGTGTTGAACCAAAGTTGACAGCATGCATATGATTTAAAAGTAGGGGTGCTTGCTTTTGGGCTAGGGTAAACTGCTCTACCCATCTTTTTATTTCTGTTCTTTTGTGTGAATATAGGGGGAAAAAAATGATTAAACAGTACAGATTGAAGTTTAGTTGTTATATTTATTTCTTTGCTTCTATTGAATACTTATCTAGTGTTGTTTTTTGAACAGGTCTGCTCTGGTACTGATAAGAACTTTGTGATAATAAATCAGAAGGGCATTGATCCTCCATCCCTTGATCTCCTTGCTCGTGCTGGGGTAATTTATTTTTATCCTAACCCCAAAATATCTATTCATATGTTTCATGGTACGTGATGTTGTTCTTCTTACGGATAACCCTGCATATCTCTTGGCAAACTCTGCAAGAATAATAAAATCTTTTATGCTTTTGTCTGCCAACTTTATTCTATATAAATGCCTGCTTCAATTATGCGTGAGACTCTGTGGACAATTTTTTGAAGTCTTTTTTGGATTTACATATAGTAAAATATACTATTAATGTTTATTCAGTGTTATTATTATTATATTTTTGAGCTAGTAAATTTTTAGATTCCAAAATTTGAAATTTGAAATTAACAAGTATTTCCAAGATGGTGTATGGTCAGGACTGTACCTCCAAGCTTACTTGTTTAGGTTGTAATCAATTAGTTTCTGATGGGTTGGTGTTTGTGCTGCTTAAGAAAATGTATCAAATTTAATCTACATTTTTTTTTTCTATTGCCAGTTTCATTTTATGAAACCAAGACTACAGAATCTGAGAGAAAAAAACCAACCCAAAAGACACTCTACAATTTAATATAGAATTCCTTACCCATTCCTGTGTTTGAATTTAGATAATTGCTTTGAGGAGAGCCAAGAGGAGAAATATGGAGAGGTTGGTTCTTGCATGTGGTGGCGAAGCTGTAAATTCAGTTGATGACCTCACTGAAGATTGCCTTGGTTGGGCTGGTCTTGTGTATGAGCATGTTCTTGGTGAAGAGAAGTATACTTTTGTTGAACAGGTCAAGAACCCGCTCTCTTGTACCATCCTTATCAAAGGTAATATTTCTTCTATTTTGCTGCAAGTTGTCTTTTTTGTTGCTGTTTTATTTAGACTTTGTTTGCTAAATATTGGAGTATTGGTTATGCACTGAAACGTTTATCCCCAAAAAAAATATATGTATATATATATATATATTGTTGCAATTCTGGCTATGGGGTCCATTATTCTTTGCATACATGATTAACATACCTTTTGTCAGATATTAAATAAGCCTATGCTTTACCCATTTGAACCTCGCTTTTAAACAAATTTATACTTTGTTAATCTTAGCCAACACCCCCCCCCCCCCCCCCCCCCCCCCCTCTATTTGTTGTGATTAAACGGTAAAGCATGTAAAGGTGTAAGAGATGAACAATATAAAAACAGACCGAACAAATAGAACTTGTGGTAAAAAATATGGTCAGATCAGGGACCCTAGCCTGTATAAAAGTTGTACAGATGGAGCTTGTCTGAGGTCTAATATCAGGTCTCTCTTACAGGGCCCAATGATCATACTATAGCACAAATTAAGGATGCTGTACGAGATGGTCTTAGGTCTGTCAAGAATACTATCGAAGATGAAGCTGTTGTTTTGGTGAGTTTGTATGATATATTTTTTTTCCTTTACACTCTTTAATGTTGTTTGAAGTTCGAACTAGTTTCTGCAACTTTGAAAGCTGTGTTCTTAGTGGTGGGCAGTTTTTAGATGTGCAACACAGTTAACCTCTTTTTGTGAATATTATATCAAGTATCGAGTTACCAATGAAGAGTAAAACTGATTTGGTAATTTTTAGATTAATTTTGTACATTGCATAAAGTTTTGTTGGTAGTCGAGGAATGCATAGATGTCTCAATTTTGGCATGACCATAATGATGCTTAATCTGGGTTACTGATATTCATGTGTGGCAATAATTCTGACATATTGGGCGTCACTGAAGAGTGAAAAGATCTTCTAATTTACATTGTGATTAACATGTATATTTCAGGGAGGTGGCGCTTTTGAGGTTGCTGCGAGGAAGCATCTTCTAGACAATGTTAAGAGAACTGCTAAAGGGGTATTCTCTCTCTGTCTCTGTCTCCGTCTCTGTGTTTGGGTTCATGTGTGTTGACATGATCTGTGTTTAAACCAACAGTTTCAAAGTTTAGCTAAAAGCTTAAAATGTCTGAATTGCAGAGTCAATTTGCCTGAATGAGCAATAAATCATTGATCTATTCCAAATTTGAAATTCATCCTGATTTGGATATTCCATTTATTCTTGGTGTCAATTTAGCCATGTTAAATGTACGATTGCACTAGTTCTGTTATCAGTAGCTTTGTTTGTGTCATCCGGCTTCCAAAATTAGTATTCATACTGCAATAATCCTGACATTTATGAATTTATATTCCATTTATCCTTATCTAAGCAATCAATTCACTGATTTTGAATACAAAATAAACCAATATTAGAAGCTGATAGTCAAATCAGTATCAATACATCATAACAGCCCTACTTGTGTAAGAGCAGTTCGCTTTGCAAAAAAGTTAGAAAGTAACTGCATGTTAGACTGGATTGTGCGTAATTTTGATATTGTTAGTTTATAGTTTATACTGAGAATCTTATAACTGGTGTACTGATCTCTAATATTTAAAAATCTTTGTGGAACAGCGTGCACAACTTGGTGTAGAGGCATTTGCAGATGCACTTCTTGTGATACCAAAAACTCTTGCTGAGAATTCAGGTCTTGACACCCAAGATGTCATCGTCTCTCTCCAAGTATGTTCTCTCCCCCCCCCCTCCCAGCTCCATGTATCTGTCCGAAGAATACTCAAAAACTTTTTGTTCTTTAGCAAATGATCAAATGGCAAATATGTTGCTCAGTTTACCCTGAGCTGTGATGCCAATTATACTTGATTCTGTCTTGTATTCAGACAGATTCCATTCTTCATTCTTATCATAAATGAAGTTAACCTTGACACTTGTTTGTTTGAAATACAAAAACATGTAACTCCAAGTGGAAACAGAATGTTTCAAACAATTAGCATATTTCTTGGGGCTTTAATAGATTTGTTTTCATCTTGTAAGAATTCTTCTTTCATCTCTTTCTGACTGGTACCTGTAATATTATGTTCTTTTAATGTAGAACCAGCATGATCAAGGTACTGTAGCAGGATTGAACCATCACACTGGCGATCCGATTGATCCCCAGATGGAGGGCATTTTTGACAATTACTCCGTTAAGCGTCAGATCATTAACTCGGGGTATGCAAATATAAATATTTTCAATTCCCAAAAAGAAAACTAAATTCTTTTAGTTTTAGCACTTAACATAGTATTGTTTGTAATAAGCAAAATAATTTATTAAAAGAAAACATAATTACACATGTTCTATATGAAAGGAGGACATGATTATATGTGTAGAAATGCAAACATTATATACAGAATAAAACAGGCTACTTATGTAGACATAGAAATCTTCATTGTTTTAGGATTAAGAGGTTTATGACTTTATGCTGCAATTGTAGACAAGCCTGAACAATACAGAATAAAATGAACTATAGGAATTAACAAGATTACTAAACAAAGATTGAATGATGTGAATGCAATTGTGGTACATGAAATTATTGCTCAAAATCTGCTCTAACATACCTGTTGTTGTTTTGCTTCAGTCCGGTCATTGCCTCACAGTTGCTTCTGGTGGATGAGGTTATACGTGCTGGTCGAAATATGCGCAAACCGGCTTAGTTATTTTAGTATCTTGATTGTTTCATCTTTGAACACGGTACCTCATGTGTAGTGTCTACCCTTTCCTTTTTTTTCTTTTTTGTTTTGTTTTGCTGTGTGCAATATCTGGGTTTTGGGGTAAGGTTAGTAGCCATTATTAGTCTGGCCATGGGGTTAATTTACTGATCTATCTAAGCTGTATGCTTTTGTTTTGAACCCCATGTAGAAGAAGTCAATAGATTTTTTCTTTTTCTGACTATCAGGAAATGAGATTTTGTTTTGAGCATTTTAGGCTGTGAAGCGTTGCAAGTTTGGTTTTATTTCTTTGTTTTCTGGAAAAACAAATCTTGCCATATACTATATTTAAGGGTTAGTTTTCCTTGACGTGTTTCTTTTTGGTCATGATGAGATAATATCAGGTCGAGTTTAAATCAGTTTGTGTATTTAACCTCTTGCACCGTCTCTTGCACTGTTTCATGTGAACAAATCTTAGTAATTTAGTGTGTTTCGTAAGGCCGATTCAGAATTATTGGCTTCCAAGCTTTTGAGACGGATACCTTTGGTAGCCACTATAGAATAAGAATAGAATAGCTTGTTCGAGAACCAAGGATGGCAAATAAGAAATGATGAAGAATTGCTTATTCATTAATTTTAGAGATGTTTGGATGGTTAGTTAAGAATAAGAACAAGAACAAGAATCATGAATGCTTAGTTACATGTTTGTTCCATTCTAGTTCCAATAAAATGTTGGAACAAGAACAAGGGTCGGAAGTCGGAACAAGCAATTCGGCTTGTTCTCAAGTATGTTTGGCACCACTAAAAATTAGCAATTCGGAACAAGAACTTATTCCAAGGGTTCCAAACATCACAAGTATTCAGGAGATGTAAATGGAAATTGGAGTTTTCATATGGATCTATAAGTGGGCTGGCGGTATGTGCATATACTTGTGAGAGAAGTATTTTTAGTGTTAGCTCCATATATGATATGTTATGATCACTGTAATGAAATGCAAAATGTTTTAGCTATTTAAAATCGTGTCTGTACTTGTGAATAAGTGTATATCTTTTATCTTTGTTAGAGTTAGTTGCAGTGCAGGTGCAATTTGTACAAGCGCCAAAATGGAAACTTGTATTATTTAAGATCTTCTAACTTGCTCGTTAGGTGAAGAACCAAAATTTCACAGTGCTTTAGTCCACAACTAAAATATATTTTGCTGGAGAGAACCGGCGCTTATTTCGAGATATCGATTATTGATAGTAAATGTTACTATTAGTGCGCTACGCAGACCATTCTTAACTCAGAAAATTTTTTTCTTTGAATGACCCAGAAAAAACTAAGCGCGCCTGAAGTTGTTGGATCGTTTTTATCTTCTTCGCCAATAGATGCATGTATCCGCCATTATCCTTTTTGTGCAATCAGCAAAATGTTTCTGTAGCTATAGTTGTTTATGGTAATCGTCCTCACTTATAGGAGACATTTTGAGATATATATGTTAAGTAATATTGATAAATAAGAATGGTTTTGAGTTCGGTGATTCCTTGAACATTTTTCATGCCTTCTCACTATAGCTGAACACTGTGTAATAATTGAGAAATTAACGACTATTTGACCATGCATTACATCAAATACTAAAACTACCATAATTGGGCAAATTGAAGAAAAAAAATGTTAGCAAATAATAATCGAGTTTGGCAAGATAGTCGTTTGTCATGGTTTCAAGTAGATAAGAACCACTTTGTCGGTCCTACAAACTTTCTTAACACCCCGCCATTTAGTTTCTAATTTGCCATGATTCTTTTCAATTGTTGAGGTTGGGATTGAGTTTTACTTCAAATATGTTTAACTCTAGCATTACTTTAAATAATATAAAGAAATAGATTGGCTGAAGAATATGCTCAGGCAGTGTTGCAAGCTTTGGTAGGTTGTCAACGGACGAATACATGCATAGAATTGAAGGTCTAGTTTGGACCTAATTTGGTTGATATATATATGTTCTTTGAACATGATTAGGCTTGGGATTTATGAAACTAAAGAACATACGATTTACCTGTTGCTATCATCACTGTATTTAGACATGTTGTACTTTTGATACTAATCTAAAACCTTCTCGGATGCACTGTCACCTTTTCTTGGTAATCAATAACTAATCAGACCGCTCTATGTACGTACACTGAGTCACTGATACACGTGGTAATAGAACCTGCTTCCAGGGTCTCTTTCAGTCCATAATTAGTAGTTTGCTTGTTGGATTTTATATGATTCAGTTCAATGAAACCTGTAATAAACTGTTCGAGATATCGTCTTAAGTACAATGTTCCTTCGAGTTTGAGTACATTGTTCACTTCGAATTTGATTACAATGTTCTTGTTCCTGAACATGTCAATTTGGATCAAATAATCTTCAGAGACCCATGCCAGAATATCCCGACTACTAATCAGACCGCTTTATGTACGTACACTGAGTCACTGATACACGTGGTAATAGATCCTGCTTCCAGGGTCTCTTTCAGTCCATAATTAGTAGTTTGCTTGTTGGATTTTATATGATTCAGTTCAATGAAACCTGTAATAAACTGTTCGAGATATCATCTTAAGTACAATGTTCCTTCGAGTTTGAGTACATTGTTCACTTCGAATTTGATTACAATGTTCTTGTTCCTGAACATGTCAATTTGGATCAAATAATCTTCAGAGACCCATGCCAGAATGTCCCGACTATTAAAAATCTTATTTCATATGTTTTTATGTCAGCATGTTTGGTAAAGGTCTATATCTATACCTTTATAAATCGACATGCCAAAATCGTCTAACAAAGAGTCGCTTTAGCTCATAAGTACATTATGGGCACACTCATTCACTCCGTACACAAATCCTAAACTCAAAGTTGCGTCTTATTAGATACGCATCACATGGAATATGAGTAGGCAAATGAATGAAAAAACGTGGTAAGTTCAATTGATTTGGCACCATTTTTGACTCTAAATCGCTTTTAGTCAGTGTCGCCCTTTTCATCTTTATTTCCATAATTGAATTGACTATTTAACATTGTGTGAGTCTGAAGATATTTTTTGGTCAGAAGCTGTAACGCCTGGTATGTTTTCAAAACAATTGGAAAGTGATAATTACATCTATTAATTTGCATATCAAAAGCTTTTGTTAATTTTTTAGAAAATTTTATCTATTATTCTTTTTTTATTTTTGAAAGGTGAAAAAGGCTTCCAATTTCCTCGTCGTATTGTGGTCGCAGGACTTTAATTTAAAATATTTTAAACCAACTTAGTAACATTTCGCTTAAGCTCTCAGTTAGATTAACCAAAAAAAAAAAAAACTTGCTGATAAAAAAATTTATATCCTTTATATAATAGATAAAAATAAATAAATACCTTCAGAAGTGCAGAAAAAAATTCGCAGTAATAATTTTACTATTAATTTCTTAATTTTGCATTGAACTAAAATTAAATGGCAATAACTTAACAAATTTTTTTTTTAAATTTTGTATTAATTAAAAGTAAATGCAATTTGTGGAGTTGCATTCGCTGACGTTCTTCCAAATGTGAGAGTAGAATGCAATTCGCTCGCAGCTTAGTTTCAACTTTTGTAACAGTAGTAGGCTTGTTATTTTTCTCTAGTTAAATAAGTACACATTTGTCGTTTGTATTCTTTATTAAGCTTTCTACTTTTCTCTTTATTCCATCGTTATCTTAATAGACTTGCACTTGAAGTTAACTTGTGGAGTAAATTAAAAAAAAAAGTTCGATCTAGGACTTAAGGTAAATCAACAAAAATGGCTCCATAGTAAATAAAGATAAATTTGGTTGCGAAACGTGATAAAGTGTGTATATGTATACAGACATGTATGAATAAAGAAAAAGTGCATTTGTGGTAAATAAGAAAGCGAGTTTGGGTCTGCTCCAGAAAGAGTAAATCTAGGTTAAAGTAAGGAAGAGTAACGAAAAGAAGATGAAGAAAGTGTAGGAAAACATAGATAACTTGCTCCAGATTTCAAAATACATGTATATGGTTAATGATTGTAATATCTTATCTAATTTATATATGGACCATATTGCCCTTTTGTTTTAATTGAGATTGAATTTTGTAGATTAAAAGACAAGGATATTTTTGGTAGAAAAAATTTGATTGTGGGTTCTCTTTGTTACACCCCGATTTTGGGGTAACCATCCTTCTCCTTAAATAAAGTTTTAAGGAAATCTGATTTCCTTCCATTTTCTCTAGTTCACCCTGAAATTAAAATGAGAGCAGGTTACTGAGCTTACACTTCCTTACCTTAGTCCAGGTTTGGAGCAGGCCCTTAGTTAATCCAGACTCGATTATTTTCCTTCTCAATTTTTCTGTGTAGTTACTGCTTTAAATTAATAATTTTTCTCTCATTTGTGCTAGAAAGACCTCATTCTGGGTTTATTCTTATATTTAACTTAGGACCATTTATGTTAGAGTATAATCCCAAATCGACAAATCCATATAAGTTCCATAGCTAAGTTGACTAAGTTTTTCGGAATATTTCAAACTTACTAGATTTTCCTTTAACGTGAAAGTACTTTGTCTTTTTCCTAATATGACAGTGCCGGGAGACCTAGACAAATTTGAAAACTAATGTTTTTTCTTTCTCGTTAAATTTTATAGTTTATACAAATTAAACAACAATGCATTAAATTTACAAAATAGCATTGATAAACATCATTAAATTTTCACGCTTAATTCATCCAGCAGACAAATTTACGAACTTTATTAGATAGCGAAAGTTCGAGAAATTCGAAGAGCATTCAGATGGATGAATGTAATAACATCATGACTATTCATGAGTAATATTGTCATTTAGAAATAAAAAAAATTCGAAAAAAAATGAAGGTTATGAAAGCAAACTCCCGTCAATTTAATTATATATAATTTATATTTCTATAAAGTTCATATATTAGCATGTATGTATTTGTTCTCAAATGATAAGTTTAATTAAATTTGAAACAATTGATATTTCTTTTACAAAAAATGAGGTAATTGAATGCATGCGGACCTAGAACTTTGAAAAAAAATAATATCTCAAAAAAGTAAAACTGTCACAGGTAAGAGCAGTTACACAAATTTCACACAATTTAACTTTCCTGTCGGAAATTTAATTTTGCGCATGCAAATGCAATTTGCACTGATATAAATAAATAAATCTCTTTCTTACAACCCACTCCATCCATTAATACCCGAAAAAGAAAAATTAAAAGCAAAAGAAAACAAATCTTCTTAGTTTTAGCAATACTTTCATCCGGACACTACATTACAATAACGTGCTTATCAACCAACGGCTCAGATCTCTCTTCAACCCAAACAGACGGTAGATACACCTTCCCTTTTGTAAACGACATATTTCCTCTTTTTTTCTCCTAAGCCAAAAATCACACATCTTAAAACAATTTCGGACCAATCCAAGCGAGCACCACTTTCTCAATTTCTCAAATTAATCTCTCTCTCTCTCTTTCATGGCGAAACCTCGAGCTGCGAAGCGAACCCTCGATTCCTACACGATTAAAGGGACCAACAAAGTTATCAAGCGTAAGGGTTTTTGTTAGGTTTTCTAATTTTATTTTTGAAGCGACCTAACCTAAATCTATTTGTGGTAATAAAACATGCTTGATTTGGGTCCTTCTGTTTTTGTTCAAGTTCCAATTTGAAGATCTTTTGGGGATCGATTGGTTTGTTTAGCTGATTGTGGTTGTTGGTATTTTATTTCCTCCATTTTAGTGGTTTTCTGTTACCATTTACATGGGGTGATTTTTCCTAATTATTCCATCTGAGAAATAAAGCGTGCATGCTGGTGTTAATCTCACTTCGAATTGATATCTAGTTTGTGTTGATTGAGCTGTATTCTTCTCTGATTGTTCTCCCCTCTTGGTTTTGTTCTTTGGGTTTGAACTTGGAGTATGTGGTTTAGTGTGTCGAATTACCTGTGGAAAGTTATCAGCTTGTACCTGTACCATATGTTCTGGCTGGTGGTGCCACCATTACTGGTGCTAGTCAAACATGATTACTATGTTATCACTCTCCTTGTGTTACGAGCGTGTTGGGGGGGGGGGGGGGGGGGGGGGGGGGGGGGGTTATGTACTTTCCAGTACTTGACCATGGAGAGGTTAATTTTAGATATTCCCATTTTACATGGAAGGTGGGAGAAGTTATTTGATAGTTGATACACATAGTAGTTGAAATGACGGTCCATTTGTGTGTGTGTGTGTGTGTGTGTTTTACTCTGTATTTCCCTAATTTCTTAGTTCAGACGTAATGAAAGAATAATCAAGGTTTTTGACAGCTCAGCTGAGGCATGAACAATGGAGTATTGCCAAAATGATTAGACAAAAGAGTCACAACCAGTATACTGTTTTCACTAGACTAACATTCAAACACAGCAATGGCCAAATGGGAAATGAAAATTGAAACCGAGATAAGTGCATAGACAAATTGGCTTTAATGAGAAAACTGGCATGTTTTCTGACATTAAACAAAAATTGACTTTTTTTTTTTCTGATCTGCAGCTAATGACTGCGTGCTAATGCGGTCACCAGACACTTCACGGCCCCCTTATGTGGCAAGAATCGAGTCAATTGAGGCCGGTGGGGCCCGTGGCTCAAACGTCAAGGTGAGGGTGCGCTGGTACTATCGGCCTGAGGAGTCAATTGGTGGCCGACGCCAATTTCATGGTGCAAAAGAAGTGTTTTTATCTGACCATTATGATGTTCAGAGTGCTGATACCATCGAAGATAAGTGCTTTGTGCACTCGTTTCGTAACTATACCAAGCTTGATGCTGTTGGAGCAGAGGATTTCTTTTGCCGGTTTGAGTATAAGTCTGCTACTGGAAGTTTTGTGCCGGATCGTATTGCAGTGTAAGTTACAGATGTTTTTCAGAAAGTTTTTTTTTATTTAGACAGGAGTTCAGAATAGAAATCCCCAAAAGATAAAATGGGAGTAACACAGGGTAAAGGACAAAAGACAAATATGATTTGTCTACTGGTAATACAACATTTTGGGTATGGATCAATATATTCTAACCAGGAATTTTATACCTTTCATACTTCTGTGCAAGACGGGGGTCTTTCTATTTGGTTTTTAAATTTATTTCTGGTCATGTGACTGGAAACAGTTGTTATGTAGGTACATATTTTATTAAAAAACCCAAAATGCAAATTGGAGGGAGGATTGAATAAGGAAAACAACCGCTCTCTTTCTCTGATTATTGTGAAAAAATTTTTACAAGTATTTTGGCATATTGCCTTAGCACAAGATTTCCTTGTGCAGACTTTTAACCCTTATAATAAAGTAAAACTTCAGATCTGAACAGCAGTTTGATTAAAGAAATGCAAAAGGCTGAGTAGCATTTTTATTTGTTCATTGGTCAGCAAAAACTTCCATACTAGCTTTGTGCATAATACACATAATTTGGAAAAGGGAATTCCTTTTTGGTTTCTTATCGAAAGATGACCCAAGACTTTGGGTTGTGCCATTTTCTTGCATAGATTTTAACTTCTTTCTGATTTTAATGGATAAACTTGTTTACTTGTTCAATTCAAAAAATGCAACATTTTACACACAATTTCAGTTGAGCTTGGGTAATGTGACGCTAGCCCTAGCATGATTTGTTTGTCAGTCAATTTGAATCGAGCTCAATGTAGAAATTAGTTGAGCTATCGAGCTCAAACTAATTAGATTTCAAGCTCTGAAAGAGCCAATTGTTAGTTTTTTAAATGTTTAGGTTTTGTATTGCAAAATAAAAGACTTGAGTACGAAATAACTAATGGTAATTCCTTATTTCCTTTGTAGATGTTCAATTACCAATATATTGTTGATCTTATTATAAAACTTAAAAAAAAAATTACATTTATATCTAAAACATGACCATTTTATGTTAGAGGATGGATCTGATGCCACATTCTCTAATGGCATAGAACAACTTAGCTGTTGATTACAATTTGGATGTATGGTGAGGATTAATTTCCTTTTATTTTAAATTAAGAAATTTATGAAATGAAGAAAGAGAAAAAAAAAAAAAAAAACTGCTTAATTCTGGTCCCTTCCTATTCCCAATCACTGTCCTCTTTCTCTCTTATATTTTCTGCCTCTTCTTACCATGCCTTGAACTTTCTTTTGTGATTGCAATCATCATGGTCCCCAAAGCCAAAATTTCCTATTAAACAAGAATTAATGGTTTTGACCTTAGGTACAAAGAACTTGACTATTTCAGCCAAGAAAAGTTTTAATAGTTTAATTCATATAAAGGTTTGAAGATACATATGAATCTCTCTTCTTTTTTGGTGGATATGAAAACTTTGTGGATCAGCTGAAGAGCAATTAAGAAATGTCAACTCCCGATCTTGTAACCTTTCAATAGATTAGACCTCAACGAAAAGGACTTTCCCAAACAAATTTATAGTATAGTAAAGAGGTTACGGTAATAACAGGAAAATTGTATCTTGCTATACAATTTAATTTGTAGTAAATGGCTGATGTTTACTGGTATTTGAAGCCACTAGAGGCAGTGGCATCAGATCCCTACTCTAATTCCTTTAAGAGTACCCTTGGACCCTTGGTACACTTAGCTGATTGTTGTTTGGCATTTTTATTGGCCCTTTGAACATCATATTTGACACAGGTTTGATTTTAAGATCCTAAACAGGCCAAAGGCACGCATGTTAAGATTCATGTTGTCAGTTCTTGTTGAGCTTTCTTACCTACAAGAAAATTCTTAAACAAACACTGAAAAATTGTACTAGATACAAGCTGATATTATTTGTTTATTTTATTTACTGCTGACCTAATACTTTTTTCTGACAGGTTTTGCAAATGCGAGATGCCTTATAATCCTGATGACCTCATGATCCAGTGTGAGGAGTGTTCTGACTGGTGTGTAATGCTTTTCACTGATCTTTAATTTGAAACTGTTAGCAGATATTGGCATACATGATTTTCATCACTCTTATTTTGATTCTTTTGTTGGTTAGTGTTTAATCAGCCTGCACGACATTCAAATTAATGAAATCAATATTGGTAGCATATTTGCTAGATAGGTACGGCTGTCTGACTGTTACTTGGTAAATCAGTTTGACAGAAGAAGTTTGTATTCAGACACCAATAGTAGCCCTTGTCAGTTAAAAGGAGAAATATCTGTTCTCTTATTCATTCATTGAATTTACTAAATTAGATGCACGTGTAAGGGATGTTGTCTGTGGTGGTTATAAATTTGCCTAAAACTGCAACCAGATTCACAAGTTAAGACAAAGGAAAAGACAATTATAGGGAGAGTAAATTTGGGAACTTGCATGAAACCAATATAAACTAATTATAGTCTTCTTTCAGGTACCACCCTGT
The DNA here is from genome assembly GCA_027725995.1 of Rhynchospora tenuis. NCBI lineage: Eukaryota > Viridiplantae > Streptophyta > Magnoliopsida > Poales > Cyperaceae > Rhynchospora > Rhynchospora tenuis. The sequence continues at coordinate 151,023,846 of CM050888.1, read as the reverse complement.
TTGCATAGGAATGACTATAAAGGAGGCAAAAAAGCTGGAGCACTTCTTCTGCGAGGCCTGTTCCCCTCAAAATGGCAAGAAGACTGGAAACCCCAACAGTACTTCTGGGGAAACAGAGGAAAAGGTAAGAGTATTAAGTATTGCTATGGAGTACTTTGGATTACAATGTTATGAAATTGCCAAATCCTAATTGTCTTACATAGTACTAAATACAAAAACATTGTGCATACTTGGTAGCCTTGTCGTAAACATGGCCTAGCTATTTATTGTTCCTAGAAATCCTTCACAGTCAGTGATGTGGGTTAGTTCAAAAAAAGTTTTGTAATCCCATGGTAATAAGTGATATATACTCTATTTATGGGCTTACATGAGATACATATCTTCTTTCTTTTAAGTATTTATTCAAGATGAGTGATAAATTTGGTGGCCTTTTTTCATGGCCCATTGAATATATCTAAGTAATCTAACATGAACAGGAATTGCTTCCTACACTCCTCAAACTTAGAGATCCACTCCTATTGGACGAAAATACCCTTCGTATTACAATCATATTACAAACTGGAATGAATTGAGGGGCATAAATTAAAGGAATGAGAAGGGTATTTTCGTCCAAATAGGAGTGAATCTCCAAATTTGGGAGTGTAGGAAGCAATTCCCAACGTGAACTGTTAAAAATAGAATGAGTGCTTCCAATTCTAGGTTTCTTTATATTATATTAATATATTCGTGTTTTCAACAGGTCGAATCCAAAAGAAGGAAGAGGTGACAACCTTAAGCACTTGTCAGCATGCACGTGTCATGGAGTTGCTTGTGGTTTTTTGTACAGAGTCGTGTGCTGCTTAGATTATGTTGTAGCTTGCCAGTGGATATATTTATGTTATGTTAAGAATCTTAAGATCCACAATGGTGTATATACCGACCGAAGGGAAAATAAGCTAGATTTGTTGTGGTCGCTGTGTGCTAAAAGAGCCTGATGAGTTCTCATGCTGTAGTTTTCTAGAGATTTTCCATTGTGCTTTGTATGATTTTAGTTGAGTCCATGTAGGTTTAACAGCATTTGGTTTTGTTTTTCGCTTAGGATTTGTACCCTCAATTTGCTATGTTAGACTCGTAGAAATTCACCTAAACTCTCCCCCTCTCTACATTCTTGTGTTGTGGTGGTGTAAAGGTTGGACAAGTATTGAAAATAGCTCATTGGCATGACGATTAAATGGATCTCGAACTGGACATTAAATCCAACAAGGAATCTTCAATACTTAAAAACGATATACAGAATTTGCAATGAATATATAATAATATAAACTATTATACAATGAAGACCATTTTACATTCCTATATGGCTTCCTGACAGAATTTGAAATTGTCGGGAGGTCCATATATACATTGTCTGCAATATATTACCCGCCCTTTGAAGTCAAATAAGGGAGGAGCATCTTTTGCTCCCTTCTGAACTAGCTCCTTTCAGTGAAAGTTTTATATTAAAAAGAGTTGAAGTGTGCTAGCAGGTTTTATTTGTGATCAGATAACATAGTTAATATGCGATGTGCCACCAGTCACTGCAGATAACATAATTTCATATATTAACACAAAAGAAGCCACATTCCAAACAAAAAGAAATAAACAATATAATTAATTTAGAATGAGTTTTTTGACCGTTGGAAATATACATATAATGTGCAAGTTACGCTAAAATATCAAACAAAGTTAAGCTATAATATTCACAGTTACTAAAATAAACTAGGTGCAATGTGCTGTTTTATCACAGTAGGTGAGCAACTGCTTTGTTATATTGGAAAATGACAATTGCTTTACCTATTTTATCATTACCTGGTTTAGTTAAGGATGGACTGAGGTAGAACCTTGTACGGGTTTAATATCAACTTAGGATCTAGCATTTTCTTGATGGAACCCATTAGTTTCACCTAAATTATAGAGAAATAAAATCCATGTTATGAAAAATTAGAGGCCATAAATATATTTGGCTATTAACCACATCAGACTATTTGAAAATATGCACGAGAAAATTAAATACCGCATTGATAATGTGCTTTTTTTTTTTTTTTTATAAGCACACTAGATCTATTAAAAGTTTTGGCAAATTGTTTTGCTCGCATAGAGTACAGCATTCAAAATTTTTTTGGTGTTACTGAATCTCAGTAAATCCTTGGTCAAGTTTCAATTTCCTTCTTAAGATTGAGCTCAAAAATCAATGAATAACTTCAGATGAAAAAAAGTTGTAGTTCATGATATTATCAACATTATAAGATTTTTTATTTATTGTTGATCATGTAATCTTTTCTTGTGCCTTGCGAACATTTTTTCACTTCTAATAAACAACATTAATAGGCGATGCCTACTTTCCTCAAAAATAAATCCATATGTAAAACTAAAAGAATTAAATAGGAAGAATATAATTACTGTTTCAGCCGATTTGCTATAGTGAATTTTATCAGCTTTCATGAAACCCAATCCATGCTCAGCACTGATACTCCCTCTTTGTGCAGAGGTCCACTCATACACAAATGGTTCAATTTTGGTAAGGATCTGTAGCATTTCACAATAAAAAGAACCATCAATAGCATCCAGATCACAGATTAAGGAAAAATATACTTATGATGTTCATGTAATAGTAATACATTATCAGTATACTCTGGAGTCACGATGTTTAGATGCAAGTTTCCATCTCCTAGGTGACCATAACCAATTACTTTTGCCATTTCACCTAATAAAGAAAAGAAGAAACTGTTAGGAAGAGGGCAATTCCAACCTGAGGCTACAACCTACTAAACAGTTGATTCTTATACAGAACCTCATGGCTTGTGCCCTTGTAGTCAGATGTCAAATAACACAAAAGCACACAAACCAGATCAAAAGATAAAGGAGCACCAATCCAGTAATGGATATGAGCTATGGAATATGGACTAAATACTAAATGTGAAGAACTTACCGAGTCTAAGGCGCATTTCTTCTACAATACCGTAAAGCTTCTCAACTGGTAATGACAAATCATACTTGTAGCATGCACCTTCTTTCACTGAAGCTTCTGAGATACCCTGTACAAAGAAGTATATGCGTAAATCTTACGACCAGTAAAGGTATAGTATATGCTACTTGAGCTTTAACTGATAAACTTTTCTTTTCCAGTTCTCACAGGGTATGCATGGCTTTTATCTATAGGGTTCTTTAGCAGACCACACCAATGTTTTATCCCAGACAATTTCAGTAACACCAAATTGTTGGACTGATGTGATTAAAAAATATCCCATTTATCATACTGCCTTCTTTAATATCAATTTGAACAACATTTTGTATAATTGGATCCTGTTCTTTTATTTTACCTAATTCTGCTTCAGTAAATGCTATCTGCACAAAAATCTTTCTTAACCCAATAGTTGTAGGGTATTGTCTAACAGGACTCGTTCCAGTGAAATGTCTTAACTGAAAAGTAGGGTGAACGGTTGAGAAACATCTTGGTTCATACAAGGTATCTATGAATAAGTTAAGATTTTTTTTCCCTGTCTTCAACCTCAAAATTTGGGCTGAACATACTATACCAACTGGTTGAGCTTACAGAATATAAACCAACTAAGCCAAACCAAAATGCATCAAATTTAATAGGTTTGACCCAAAAGTCCATTTCCATCCTCTACCAGACAGTACAGTGCATGTCAAAGCCTGATAGTTTCAATGCAATTGTAAGTTACAAGGGGAATAACTTCACGAATTCTCCAAAATATAGATGCTTGGCTGATGTCTTGAGCTATCGCACCATCCAATACTACACCTTGTTCTAGTGTACGCAGCAAAAATGCTTCAAGTTTAGCCCTAAGGACACAATAATAGTTAAATTTAGATGATACTTGTCAACAGTTTTATTTTTCATTTATCTTGTTTTTTGGTCAGTCTAGTATTTAGGCAGAAAACAAGCTACATTTTCATTTTCCTTTGCTGAGCTAATTGATGACCATGGTGGTTAGTGGTAGTAGTCATCACTATCAACCTTAGCTGCATCATAATTATGAGGGCAGTAAATACTTGTGGCAGCAGCATTATCTAAAACTCAATTACAATAATAACTAATCTTGGATTTAGCCATTGATTGAAGCTAAGCTCTTCTTAATAGAACTGGTCATATGAATGAAACAAATGTAAAATTAAGATTGACAAAGGCTGATTCATGTCACTTACTTGTCATTTGCCTCATCACTTCCGGTTGTCTCAATTAAAACATAAAACTTGCTCTCTGATTGGGGTAAAGGATTGATAACTCCTTCCAAATGAGTCAAAGCCTTATAAAAGACAAAAAAAAAAAAAGTTAACAAAAAAAAAAGGAACATATACTTGTCAATACCAGAAGAAACTTGAGCAACTTGCCAGATTAATAGCATGACTATCCATGAACTCAAATGCAGAAAGAATCTCTCCCAGTCCTCTTCTGGCTGCCACTAGAAGTTTCTGGAGGCATGGAAAGAAGATAAACAATGTCACAAAGTGATTGAATATAATTCTATACAGTGCAACACAATAAAGCAGAAAGTAAGAAAGAAAATGGATTTTATTTTTCCTCAACACAGCCATTAGCATATAAAGAAAAAGGGGGGGATGAATGATGTGCCTTATCTGAAAAAGGGAACCATAAGCTGAACACTTGGATATAAGAAAAGAAAAGTATACTTTCCCTTTAGATTTTGAAATTAATAGCATATTTATTGAAAACTAAGATATAAATAAACAGTGAAATAGTACTTAGGTAGTGGTGCTCTCTGCAATTAAGGATAAATGGCCAACATATTTATCGAAGGATCAAAATGACCAATAATTTAACTTCAAAAATAAGTTTTCTATAGATTCTCTCTTAATCACTTAAAAATTAGCACCTTGTGCAAAGTAACAAAAGTTAGGGGTGTTCTCTGCAATTAAGTATAATGGCTGGTGCCTTTTGCTAATTTAAGGAGGGAAAGTTCTTACCTGACAACTTAGGTAGTCATTGCAAGCAAGAAATGCAACATTTACTGATGGTAATTTAGCTGGAGTAAGTATTGAGACCTTTGTAACTATTCCGAGGGAACCTTCGCTTCCTGATAAAGTATTCAGTTCTTATTTCATTAGTTGATTTATACAGCCCTGTGCGTTTCACCCAAGAATTGTCGTATTGGCAAACAGTGCTGAACAAATTTTTCCTTCAGGAAAGTACCACATGTAATTAGCTGATAACACTAAGCATTATATGGAGTTAAGTGCAATAAAACAAGCATTTAAGTTAAGAAATATGAAAAAGGCTTCCCTGGTTTTTTTTTTCCAACTCAGGAAAAAAGTGAACATCTAAACCCTCTTAGGTTGACTTTAGCTTCATCTGGACTTTTACTATGATATTTCTCAGTAGGGACAAAATTGTCTAATTGTAACTCTTAAAAAGCATACAGCGTGTTCTATTTAAATATGCATGATCAGTAGATATGCTGAAGCAGATTGGTGCAGAATATATTACAATATAGTTTTTACTCAATAAAAAACAAAGTATGAGCACAAGTTGCACAAACACAATGAAATGTGTATTGGATTGGAAAAAAAAAATGTAAGATAGTGAATCTCACCAATGAACAAGTGCTTCAGATCGTATCCTGTATTATCTTTGCGTAAGGTGCCAAGCATGTCTAGTACAGTTCCATTTGCTAGAACAACCTCTAAGCCTGAAGTAGAATTTGAAAATGTATAAAGAGTTACCAGATATCATGATTAGCATTATTTAACCATAAATTCGGCATTTAAGCTGCTCATTATTATGATTTAACCAAGCTTTCAAACTCAATTCCTGAAATCAGTTGCAGTTTAAACCCTAAATTGCATAACCGAGAAAAAGATTTGAAAGAGAAACCTGTTTGCTAAGCACAGACTGACCGAAATGGAACTAAAATATGGTTTGGTAATAAAAACTCACCAAGAACATTTCCATGAAGTGAGCCATACCGTACAAAGCGCAAGCCACCGGCATTGGTGGAAACATTGCCCCCAATTTGACAACTCCCCTTTGCACCCAAGTCTAGTGGCATTGTGAACCTGTACAGAAAATATTGCAACTGAATTCAGTAAAAACCAACAGAAAGGAAGTTATTCTTGGATGACTAAACATAGATTTTACCCTTCATTTTCCAGAAATGTGTTTAAGTTCTCCAGTACACATCCAGCTTCACAAGTTAAGATGCCATTGACCTTACAGCACAAAATGAAAGATAATTGGTACTTCCCTTTTCATTGATTACAGTAACCAGTAAAAACCACTTTCAGTTTAGTTGACAAAGCTTGTATAGGACAGTATATTTATTAATTTTAACATATATACAACCAATACTGATATATATATATATATATATATATATATATATATATATATATATATATATATATATATATATTTATATATATATTTATTTATTTCAGATTGTGATGGCACTTCGTAAGGTTTAATATAAGAGTGTTTGTACCAACTAATGAGTCCTTTACAGAGCATGATTGTCCAGAAGCAGATAACCTTTACCAAAGTTATTCAGAAATTTGCCAGAAATGCTGGTAAGCATGAACCATTGCTTTAAAAATTACCTTGTCGAGGGAAATTATCTTGTCCATGTTTGCAAGGCTGATGACAACCTGACGTAAGCAATTTTACAACAATATCAAGAATATTGTAATAGAAAAGAAAACATCATGCTTCAATGCTATCAGAATTAAGTGCTTTTGTGCTTATAGTAGTAACATTAAGTTGTCTCATTACAGTACATCAGGTATTGAGATTAACATAAAGAAATCAAATTTAAACAATAGATAACTGACAATGAAAATTATAGAGCTACTATAAATACACTTTTATGAGTCTATAATCTTTAATACATTGACCAAGGGAACATAAAGGACTAAAAGGTACAACTTTCTCTCGTGCTTTGATTAGTCATCCTATTGCAGGCACAAATGGGTCACCAAGTTTACCTCATCATAAACAGGCACACTACCGCCAACAAGACCTGTGTTACCACCTTGAGGGACAACAGCCAATTGTCTTGAATTACAATAAGTAAGAACTTTAGCCACCTGAAAAATAATTAAAGTACAAATATATCTAATAATTTCAGCAGCTAATGGTAGTTTTAAGAACAAGAAATGTTTCATGCATATAGAGACAGTAAAGTATTGTGGGCTGAACGAAAACTAGAGAAAACCTCGTCAGTGTTCTTAGGAAGAAGCAAAAGCCGACTAGTGCCTTTATATTTCCTCAACCAATCAGTATTTGCAACTGACAGCCTTTCTTCATCTTGTACCACAGACTTCTCCTCTAGTACACTTTTGAAATAAGAAATGTCATCGGAGTTTAAGAAAGAATAACTCGGATTCCTTTCAATCTTTGAAGAAAATGAATGCCGCTGAAATGAAAAGGCTTTATTTAAGGAAGTTCTGCATTGCGAACTTGACAGCCATGAATTTGGAGTAAACTCTTGAGATATATCTGCAGTGTTTTTGTAATATTAGTTGAATGAAACTCTTGAAAAATGTAAAACTTGCATGTAATATCTAAATAACATACTGCATTGTATAATCATATAAGACTGCGCAAATGAATCAGTTTTTAATTTTAAATACAGTAAAAGACTGTTGCTTCCTGCAATTCTTTTTAATCTAATCAGCTCCATTCATCACTTTTCTCTTAAATCTTCTTTGCCCTGTTGGATTACCCAATTTCTTAATTGAAGCTAAATTAGAAGTAATGCTTAGAAAAATTTATATGGCCCAATTTTTAAATAATTTTGTTTATCAGTATCTTAACCAACCTGCTTTCATTTACCTTACACTCCCAATTTTAACAATAGCCTTCTTAAACCCAAATACATTGTTTATAGCAATCAACACTCCGTACCAAGTACCAACTCTCAGAACCAAATGCAATTAATTGTTAAAATCCCAACCAAATTGCATGCTAAGTTACGCAACTTCTAAACCCAGAATATTATCCCAGCATATTTTCTAGCTACGCAAACCATGATTAACTCAATTAATACATAAAATTTCGGATTATATAAACAACACACCAGGGGAAGAGAAGGCCGATAAGCATCGGCCAATCGGAAATCGACTAGGCGACGAGAGAAAGGTGAGAAGTTGCGAAGCTCTTCGTCTCGCCATTTGTCTCATCAAAACCTCCTCACAAGGAAAGATGGTAGAGGTGGGAACTGACTGCGCGGAGCAGGTGTCACTTGTATATTCTATATTTCTATTTGGGGAAATTAAGCTTTTGTCCTTGATAAATAAACTTATTAAAAAGGGAAAATTAGTCACGTACCGTCTAATCTTTCCTAATTGGAAACATATCCCTCAAGTTTTTAATATTAGATATTTACCCCTCTAATCATATCAATTACAGATATTTACCCTTTTGTATTTTAAGTTTTTAACAGGTTTCTTTTAAATTAGTGATATAAGAGATTAGTGGGTATACGGAAGGTCTTTGACTGGACAAGATGTAGAGGAGATTGGCTTGGGGCATTTATAGCCATAAACTATTAAAAAGTGATTTTTATATTAAATAAAATCTGTTGAAATCCATTATGGATGCTATTACAGGGGTAAATATCTAATTTTAAAGATTTGAGGGGGTATATTTCCAATTAGTAAAGATTAGAGGGGTATGTGATCAATTTTCCCTATTAAAAAAAATAAGTTGGACTTCAATTTTCAATTGCAATGACTTGGTGAACTTTATAATAGAAGCGTTAAATTTTTTTTTAATATAACTAACTAAATAGTTTTTTAAATTTTCCGAACACATAATTTGGATTTTTGTAGTAAAAAAAAAAAAAAAGAAAAGTAGCGTTAATATTTTTTTTAGAAAAGTTTAAGGGCCAATAACCAATTTTTCCTTATCATGGACAACTTTCGAAGTATTGTGTGGCGGTTTGTATTGTGGGTCAAATAGAATGTACCTTCTAAAAATGCAGGTAAGTGGTTGCACAAACTCACGTACCTTCTAAAATGCAGTTATTAGTCGGGACTTGGGATATGAAATGTCAGGAGTAGACTCACACTTCTAACAACTTGCACAAGGTTTAAGCATTTTAAACTGTTTAAATGTGGGACTTGGGATAGCAAAGTTTGATTTGATATCTTCTTCTTGCAATTAAACTGTTTAAGCATTTTTTTGGACCTCCGAAGCTAAAATTTTATAGAAAAAATCGTTTTAGACTATCAACTATTACGTAGATTAAACACGAAAAATAATAGTTTGAGCATTAAGAAAGAGGTATTTAGCTGATTTTGATGTTTGTAATTTGAGCTCTTATAGAATAATTTGGTGTTTTTTTGGAGATCTTATTCATTTCTCTTTAGAATAGAGACTAGAATATGTGAGCACTAGTTTATCACATTAGAATTTTATAATTTATAATGTTAGAAAACTAAAATTAATATTATGTAACGCTGTTACAGTAAAGTTGAGTTATTTGTAATTCCAAGGAGACATTCAGTTCTTTATCTCAAAATATTAAAGTAAACTAAAAATTGGACCTGAGCTAGCCAACCGGCCTTCGAAAAAAAATTGGACCTAAATGAAGTTTTCTTCAGCCCTGGTTAAATCGATTGATCATGTCTTCAAAGCGTTTTCAACGGGAATATACGGTTTTAAAAGCCGAATGAGGATTTTATTTATTATTTATTATTTATTATTATTATTATTATTATTATTTTTGAGAAGGATCAAATGAGGAGCTACTGTTCCTTCACATTACTATAGCCAATTTTTTTATTATATTTTTTGCAATCCAACAAACGAGTGACGAGTCATTTTGGCTCAACTTACTATACAAATTTTACTCTCTATACAAATGGATACAAAAAACATCTTGCGAAAAATCACCTGACGCCTCTAGTTCAAAGGTACTTCTGATATAACTGTATTGGCACACATTGATATATTAGATTAATGGTTATTACTATAAGGAATGACTGGTTTAACAACATAGACACGTATAATTACAAGCACAAAATTTCAGTTTCCTCAGCATGTTTTGTTCCAACAAAAATACAAAAGAAAAAAAATTGTCATGAAATGACAACTCAAATACTGTTACAACTGAACAACTATTGCAAGGTTAATGCCATTTCCGGCCCCAACAATTTTGTCATATCAGTACATTTTCTAAGACCTGCTCTTATCTCTTTAAGCATCTCATCAATCCCGACCCGTTTCCTACAACAATATCATGAATAGTCAGAGTTGAAATAGAAATTATATTAATAGAATTTAGAATAAAAATGATAACAACATAATCATATATAATGATATAAATAATAACTAGAAAGAAACCAAAGGGTTACATTACACGTATTGGTATCTACAAATAGATCTAAATTTCTGTCAGGCTCATACCATACAACAGTACGAAAAATTTCTTCATTTTTACCAGAATACATTGGTGCTTAAGTATCAATCATAATGTGGGTAAATGTCATGTAGCTAGAGAAAAATCAAAATAATGCCAAAAAAGAACAGAAAATTGTAATTAAATAAATACGGCAATATATTACAGTAAGCTAGCGGCAACCACTGCCAAAGGTCGTGGATAGTCCTCCAATTCCTTCTCTCTATTTTCTTCGCACTCAGAGTTTTCAATCCGTGCATCTTCACTAGAATCAGTGTATTCGCTACAACCGATCGACGATATTTCTTGAATTAGTGATTGTAACCTCTCATTAGCCTGAGAGATGAGAGTAAAAATTGCTTCTTATTATATGACAAAAGTAGGATACTTATATCTATACTGCATAAAACCCCAAAGATCTCATTAAAAAGTTCATATACTCCTATGGTCTTCACTATTTCAAGCATGCCCAAAAGAGGGTCTTGATCAATATATTCAACATATTGAAAGGATATTCCTTAATCTGCAAAGGTCAGAAAGTTTTTGAAATTTTACAAGAATAAATGATGTCATTAACAATATCTTTTCTGAATATACCTCAGGGACATCAATCTTGTTTAACACAACAATATATGGTCGCTCAAGATAATTGGGGTTGTACATCCTTAATTCCTGAGCCAAAAAAAAAGGAAAAATTTGAAACATATGATTGCAATCATAAAGGAACTGCAGAAATCAAAATCTGAATGCAACAGTTTTTGCAGCATGAGATGGACTTGTGGAGATGCATTTTTAAAGAGTTAGTTCAGTAAAGAGAAAAAAAAAAAAAAAAAAAAAAGAACAAGCAAAAGAGACATTACCTCTCTAACAGTCCTATAATCTTTTACAGGGTCCATGGCAGCCGCATCAACTACATGTACAAGCAATCTAGTTCTTCTGAGATGTCTCAGAAAATTACGACCAAGACCCTACACTTTTCACATAATTATTAGAAACAAGAAAAATATAATTTAAAAACTAAAAATGAAGGACAGTATGAAATTCACAGAAGAACTACCCATGCGATTGTTTGATTCACCTCATTTTTTGAATGAAACATATAATTTGTAAAGCATACAACAATTATAACAAATTTTGCAAGATGGTTCATATATATATATATATATATATATATATATATATATATATATATATATATATATTTTTTACAAACTCATACTATGTCAACTCAAAATCACTAATATACCTTCAAAAAAACTCAAGATCACTCATGAGTACCTTTCCCAAATGTGCACCTTCAATCAGACCCGGCAAGTCAGCCATTGTTGCTTCAGACGAAAATTGTAATGCCCCTAAGGCTGGGTCACCATTAAGTCGCCCAAGATTTGGCATTAGTGTTGTAAATGGATAATCAGCAATATCTGGTTTTGCAAGGGTTAGAGATGCAAGAAGGGTAGATTTTCCAGCATTTGGAAGACCCTAAGAAAAAAAGAAAATAATCAATTTAATTAATCACAACAACAGGTGACAATTGAGTTGAACTGTAACTGTTACTGAAATATATATGACTTTGCTTTTAGGTTCATAAGCACAAGTTGCCAAATTATACCAATTTTCTTTTTATATAGACATAGACGCACGCTATCTTGATAAAAGCATGACTTAAGAGTTGTAGGATGAAGCACAATCTAGACAATTAATCAAAGTTATAAAGCAACATATAGGAAAACAAATCAAAATTTCCAGGAAAACATATCAATTATATTACCGATTTGATGTTTGTTGTTCAAAGTTATGCAATTGAAAAGCATTTAAGATAAATGTAAGTCAGCAGAAAAAAAAACATTTAAATAACGCATGCAGTTTGAAGCTATACAACGATAAAGGAGAACAGGTTCATACCACCAGACCAACATCCGCAACTACTCTTAAAATCAACTCCACGCTGATTTCCTCACCAGGTTGACCGAGTAATAGTACCTGATGAACATATATACTGAGAATTTTAATGCACATATACAGAAAGGTGCTATAACTAATTATCTTTTCCTAGTACAAGTACTGAGTTGTTGTGGGTCAAAGTTATGCAAACATAAAGTGTACTTACGAATGTGCTATAACTCCCTCACCTTGATTTTAGTGCTTTTTGAGCTTAGGAAAGGTCTAGTAAAATCAAGGGCAAAACTATCCATATTTAACATAACAAGCCCCTATAATATTGATGTAATGGACAGCTCACATTTGCTGCATCTTAAAGGACACTGGGTGTCGTAAGAATAAGATACGTGAATAAAAAAAGTACATTGGTGCTATATATAAGCGACTAAGTAAATATGCTTGAGATGACCTTGTCACTTGGATCTCGCATGACATTAGTTGACAGGGCTGTCATTCTTCTCCTTTGCCTTTCAGGCATCTCCAACAAACTTATCTGTCATTAACAACCAAAAAGGGTAAAATGAATATGAAAAAGAGAGTTCTGATCTGTGTACATGAGTAGATGGTGCAGCCTATACAGTGATGGACGGAACCATCTTAATGCAGCACTAGCAAAGAAACCCGCATGTAACAGTAAAACTAAAAGTGTTGGTTGGATAGAGGCAAGTGTTCTGAGATTTCATTTTGCTTTAGTCAGGTCAGGTTCCAGAACAAGCCAGTTAATAAGGTATTGATACATGACTGACTTTTGCTGCATTTATGAACCTCCTTTTGTGCCTTGCCTGATCTATTTTCTGCTTAATTCTACAAGGTCTGTTTTAGATTATCCTGTTAAGCTGGAAAATAACTACAAATTTAGGATCAAGTGGGCAAATTTGGTCAAAATTAGTACCAAGTGAAATAAATGGTTAAGTGAAATGGGGGTTTCCTACAAATTTTGGGAGTGGAAATTCTATGGCATTTCAAAGCAGATCAGCAACTATATCCAAAATATCAACACCTTCCCCCTCTACTCCCCACAGCTTGTTGCTTTTTTTTTTTTATCAGACTAAGGTTGTTTTATATTTGAAGTAGAATGTAAGGCTTAACCATAACTCTAACAACAGGAGGCACCTGTTTTATACCTTTACACACCAGATAATTTGCAGATTAAGCTTTAGATACCATACCAAGCCTAACAGATATAGAAAGAGAATTGGTAACTACCCCGCCTTGACCGCCTCTGGCAACAAGAATTTCATCACCCGGGTTAGCCAAATCAGCAAGCACTTTTCCTTTCTTGCGTTTCACAACTGTACCTGTCATGCAACAGTGTATTATTTTCTTTTATTATGAGGCATAGTAAAATAAAACAATTGATTGAAGTCAGAAAGCTTTCTCCTTCACTATGTAAGACTAGGAGTGGCAGTTGGATATGATCAGATTGAGTTGGGTTCATATCAAAGCAGAAATATAAACATGTGATCAAAACCCAAATGGTATGTAAATCAATACCAACCCAAGTGTAAGCCCATGGATAGGCAAAAATTTTCAGTTACTGGACAGGTCAAATGGGATCTGATTTCACTTTCAATTGAACAATGATAACCCAGCTCGGCCCATTGGCACTGCTACATAGAGCCAATTCCAAATAAAACTTGGACAGTTGGGGATAAACAGCGCTCTTTTGTTGAAGGAATTTCATATGATTACATTTTCCAACCTTTTCTTGAAACAAATATCCTGGATAGAAAAAGTTCAAAGGTAATTCCAAGCTACACCAAAAATATGTCCTTCAAGAAAAACTATCATGTAAGATTTTTGCTACTGAATATGGATAAAATGGAGTCAGAATAATTCCTACCAGCTATCAGCGTAATTGTCAGAAGGGGAATTCACAACAGAACTAAATAAAAAATTATCTATCTAGTGGGGAAAACATCCACAGAACAAGAAACCCACAAACCTACAGGGACAGGAATCCTTAAGGCCGAAGCAGCGATACCATCACGCATCTGAGAATTTATAGTTCCCATTGCATCCACATTCCCCCCTCTTTTGGCACAAAACCGATTTTTGTTATGAAACTCTAAGAGCGAGTCAAGGCTCTCATCTGCACAAATTATGACATCACCACCATGCCCCCCGATCGGCAAAATGAGTGATCCATCCGAGTCCCTCTTGAAAGAAGAAGTAAAATTCTTCTTCTTTTTGTCTTTTGTTTGAGATTTTGGACTGCTATCAGTTTGACTCGGCATGGTTAAAACGGCACCATGGCCCCCATCCCCAGCCTGCACAGTTATCATAGCATGATCAAAGTACTTGTGTGCCTCCTTTAATAAAGAGGCTTGTTTGGTGGAAATAGAGTCTCTCGACTTTGTAATTCTACATGTAATGACCAAAGTCTTCGATAGTCTCTTTCTGACACTGACAATGCAAAACAAAAAAAATAAATAAATAACTTCATGGATATTACATCATAAAATCAATGTTTTGGAGGTCTACGAAAGGAACTAAAAAATATGTTTCCACATAATAAAGAACACCCAATTTTATGCCAGACAATTTTAATTTCATTCCAGTGGACATCAAAACCATCTTTGTAGTTTTGGGTCTTAATTTATCAATAAACCAAAATCAGTAAAATGTGAACTATATCGGTAGTAGTCTCTTAATTTTTAATTATTATCTACTCATACATAAATTCATTTTAGACAGGGAAGCATTGCAAACTTCATCACCTTTACAAAATTGGTCGAACCACGGAGTAAGAGAAACTAATGTGAACTAAACTCCACAAGTAAGAATCGAAACAAAAGCGAAAATTTTCACAGAGAAGAGAAACTTGAACTGACCCAATAGAGGAGGAGAGTGCAGGGCTGTGAAAGAGAGAACCTAATGGAACTTCCTTGCGTAGTTGTAGTTGCACAAGTCCGAGTGACACCGGGTATAGTGTAAAAGCCATGAATGAGTGAAGAAATTGAAAGCTCTTTCGGAGAGCAAGTGAACTGGAGAGATGGAAGGATATTTTGAGCGTAAAAGTGAGAAAATATCCAGAGTTTGCCTTATTGGGCTAAAATAGGCCCAATATAATTTTGTGTGAAGGAACAATTGTATAATTTAGGGCCTTCATTAACTGTTCAGTTAACAATGTTCAGTGCTCTTTCAAATCAGGTGTGATACACACCATCCATCATTTTCCCATCCATCCCATCCACAGGCCAGAAATGGGCCTCAACCTCATTTTTTCGCGCTCTGACGTCAGCAAGGCGCTCGCTGACGTCAGCGAAAATTTTTCGGAATTTTTTCGAAAATTTCTGGATGCTGACGTCATCAAATGTACTGGTTTATTTGTTCAATTAGATGCCATAAGGGTTGAATTAAAAGTCGTAAGTGTTCAGTTAGTTGCATCTGAAAATGAAATTTTCGTATTTTTGTGTTCAGTTTAATACGGCAAAGGTTGAACTAAAAGTTTTATTTGTTCAGTTAGTTGCATCTGAAAATGAAATTTTCGTATTTTTGTGTTCAGTTTAATACGGCAAAGGTTGAACTAAAAGTTTTATTTGTTCAGTTAGTTGCATCTGAAAATGGAATTTTTGTATTTTTGTGTTTAGTTTAATACGACAAAGGTTGAACTAAAAGTTCTATTTGTTCAGTTAGTTGCAGCAGAAATTTAATTTCGTATTTAACATTTACAATATACAAAGTGAACACATATAACAATATAGTTAACATTTACAATAAACAAAGTGAACACATTCAATATTCAATATACAAACTGAACAATTCTACTGATAATAGCATCCATTACAAATGATTCTCTATTCCAGAAAATAAATTAATACACAACAAATACAGTAAATTACATTCAACCATTACAAATTGATTTTAAACTCGAAACTCATCTTCAAGTTCACACGCGCCAATGCACGAGTCCAAATTTCCAATGTAAACTCGAGGCATCCAAATTGATAATCCAACTACATGCAGTTTCCATTAAAAAAAAAGATTCAGTAAGAACACTGTTATTGCATATAGAATAAATTCAAACAATAATCCATCAATTAGCCTTGAGAAAGATAAAAAACCAAAATAGAAAATAATTCTGTACATATACCAGATCAACAAATAATATATTTTATATTTTGGATTGAGAACTGTTATAGTGTCATAGTGCAAATTAATCATAGATCGCAACAGACAAACACTCAATGTCAACTTTTAATCAATGAAAATATAAGTACAAAATGAGAAAGCCTTGAACTCTACTGTTGAATAAAAAAACATATGAAATAGCATGCCTTAGTACCTTATGAGTGAAGACTGGGGAGGAAACCGAAGGAACGGAGATGGGAATCAAGAGAACGATTTAAGACCACCCATAATGATACCATGTACGAACACAACAAGGTGCTTGGCCATGAAACCCTCTTTATGAAACTCGACACCTGGCAGATCGGGCATCAAAAAATCGCTGAGAATCGACGAATTTTCGCTTCACCGATCTGATGGCGATCGGAACGGAAATCACGAGGGAGACGAAGAAGCAGATCTGAAAACTATCCATTGACGAGATCAAGAGCAGTTCGGAATTTGAGAAAGGAAGAATTGGGGATGGATCGGAGGAGAGAAAGATTAGGCTACGGCTAGGGTTAGCAGGGGTATACATGGAGGTGGGCCAGTCGCTGGGCCTGTTATTGGTCCAGTAAAAGTCTGTGGATGGGATGGATGGGAAAAGAGGGGATGGTAGTAACCAATTCTGCTTTCAAATTAGGTACTGGCTCATCGAGAGTTTGAGACATGTAGCTGGGAAGTTTGCTTAGGCCCTGATCTGACATTTTTTTAACATAGGATTTCATTTCATTAGAAAATTATTTATCAAAATAGATGGATTTCATATCATTTGGTCAGAATCCAACGAAATCTCACAAAATCAATTCCAATTAAATGAAATGAAATGAATTGAAATCCCGCGTAAAAATCATTTTGATCCTGGCCTTAGAGTTTGTTTTAATTCTTACAAATTTGCTTCTTCTTCGATGCATTAGGAGATGGAGCACATGCAGATTGGGATAATCTACAAAAGACCTATATATTTGATTTTGAGTTAGAAATTTTTGTAGTAGCACAAATAATTCAATACAGTCAGTTAAGTCTATAATGATATTTCTCTCGTTTCTATAATGGAACTGAAAGAAATACATTTTTTTTTAAAAAAAATTACCCCACGTATCGCCATACTCCAAGCAAAATATATCCAGAATTCCGCTTCATTCGATTTTGTGCTTCCATTTACAGCATTTTTTTTTTCAAAGTAGAAAGATAAAAGGACGAAATTTGGCGAAGAGCACAGGTGCATGAAAGCAATAAAGTTAACTTGAAAAGCTTGGTACTTTTACGAATGAGATTAACCGTGAATGTAGAGCAATAGCATTTACTGCAATTCATCGCTCAAATGCAATTTCTTATATAAAAGAAATTTTCAAAGAAGACCCTGACTTACTTTTTATTTGCTTAGCAATTTGTATTAGTCAAGCGTCTTTTCTTTTCTTTTTATTTTTTATTTCTGTTGATATGTAATATTGTAAGAAAGACATCTGTTTTAATAAAAATATACCTACGGGTCTTAACATAAAAAAAAAAATGCAATTTCTTTAAAATTTAGATTTTTTTTAATTTTCTTAATTTAACTGAAATCCAATGAATTAACTGAAAAGCTCAATTCGCCCGAGCATTTTGATTTTGATTATTATTATTTTTTTTAAGCTTAGGCTCACTTGGGCTAAACTGTATAAAATTCTGATCTCATCTTTTATTCCTTAATAATTTTAGAAGTATAAATATCTACAAAAAAAACTTTCTACCAAAATTTTAAGTTTGCATACCTCATCAAGGAACACTATCCTAAGGCTGTGAGAACACCAATCAGAAGAGTTTACTATGCCCGATTGGTTACTCGCTCCACGCGGAAGAGAACACGACGGAAGGGAAGAGAAGGAGACCGAAGACGCACACTCAAATTTTGGAAGTTTCTGAGTAAACTTCTACACTCCGAATCGGAGGGTAACAAATTTTCGGTCAACCCTTACTCTCCTCTCCGTTCCTCTCCTTTAATCGTGGAGTTCTGAAGCAGACCCTAAAGATTCCCTAAATCATTGCACCAAATATTGTCAATTACGTATAGCAGCATATTTAGTGTTAACGGCTCATATTTATCATTTATTGCACTTGTGTTTTATACGAAAGCTATATATTATGTCAATTTTTTTTCCTTATTTTTACAAATGCAAACTCATTAGTAGCACATCTCTTGACATAGCAATATAAGATAACATCAGCATCAATTCTACCAACAAATAACATCAACAGAACAGTTCAAAGTTCTTCCAAAAAAAAAAAAAAAAAAAAGGGTTCAAATACTTGTTCAAATAGTACATTTCAAAAGCAAACCAGTATTAAAATTTTTCAAAATCAGCACTCTAATAAAAGAAACATCGACCACATATTATTCCACCACTATAACAATGTCAAAATCAAACCATAACTAACCAATAAATCTGCTATACCATAGAAATCCACTAATGCAGCACCACAAATTTCTAGACTTTTCAGTGGAAATATTGCTCATATATGATATAGCATGAAATTGTTGTCATGTTGACCCTGTTAAAAATTAAGCTTCCTTGTCACGTTTCTACTTCCTATGAGCATTAATCCAATTCCAGATGTGGTTGAGTGTTTTGAGCATTGGCGTACCAGCTCTGAAACAGTCTTTGATTGGAGCAAACTTTATTTTAACATTCTCTGAGGAAACACCACCATACCTGTCCAAGATACGCACCAAGTTTCTCACTCTCCAATCTTGTTTCCAGCATATAATTTCGACCTTGTCAAGATGTGGACAGTAAAAATTGTTCACTGGGTATGGAAAGGCTTTATATTCACTGATAACCCGCTGGAAGAAATGACAAACAAAGTGTTAGTCATACAATATGTATGTGGCTGTGTATTAATATCAGTAATGGTAAGCAATTTCCTACAATTTTTGGTTCTATTGATTCAGTGTACTAATGTAGTTTTGTCACTTAAAAAACTGCCTTGGTACTTGGCAGAGAGGCAGAGAGATTATTATATGAATTTCATTAATAAGATCAATTATATACCTCCTTCAATAATTAAAAATAAAATCGAAAATGTGTTATGTTTAAAATAAAAACTTATTGATTATTGGTCATCCAAGCTTCAGGAATAGAACACTACAGGATGAGGTAAGACCACATCAAAATTAGAAGAAATCAATGATCCTTTAAAATTTCGTAAGAGGTTATTGTACAAACTAAATTGCAGAGCAGAGTAAGTTGCTTTAGTGATTTTGTACGTTGCAGGAAGTAAGCCAGTGCATGGCAGTCACTGGTCAACCAGAGTCCACCAAGTGTCAAAGTTTTGAGCTTCCGACACCCTACATATAACTTCACCAAGCACAAGGAAAATATGTTAGTTAGTTTAAGTAAAAAATAATGTTATCATATTATAATCTCGCTTTTGTATTAAAAAAATATTTAGTTAAGTTATAGCTTTGAAAAAGAAGGACCTCATTTTTGCTAAGTAAACTAAATTAGTCTGACAGAGCGATCCTGCTCTTATATTAATCCTATATACTGCTCAATGTACTATGCTATCTTAACTAAAATATTAATAATATTTAAGTGTCAATTGCAAATAGTACAATGGTCTACAGGAAGCACTTGTCCTTAAAATTCATGCAAATTGAGAAAAAAAAATTGAGAAAGGGAATATAACAACCATACTAAACGCAGTGGATACATAGTTCATACGAGCTTGCTTATTCCATAGATAAGTGTGCCAGACGGCATTGTAATGGAGATGCTCGAGATTGGGTGTATCAATAGAAAATCTATCTTCATCAGATCCAATACCGACATTGCACCTCTCTACAGTCAGTTTCCTCAAAATCAGCGAACTGATCCACTGAAATTCTAGCTTGCACCTCACAAAATGCAGTTCTTCCAAAACAGGGCATCCATCATCGACATTGTTCATGAAATCTTCACTGATATACAATGAAAGAAATATCAACCGCCTAAGAGCGCCAAGGTCCAATTCATTTGGTAAAATCTTCACTCTCCGTGAGTAACGAAACAATGCCAGCTCCTGATATTATGCTTATTAGTGGATTTGTAAGGAAACAACAATACGGTGATTCTTTAATTATACAAAGTATATATATATATATATATATAATAAAGAGTAAGCCCTATCAGGTTATATTTGAAATCATGGTTCCGAAAATCAGCAATTCAACTCGGAATCGGGTGAGTTCTGGCAATTTCGAGCAGATTCGGGTGAGATCACCATTAAAGCCGGTTTTCATCTATGGATAGAGGCAAAGGAAACCGGGGCAAGCTGGAAGGGGTTGGTAGGACGGAGAAATCGTGTCAGGCAGTCCGGAAAAGGTGGTCTTACTTGTGCTTCATCCTAGAGAGAGGGAGGCAAGTGGGAGCAGGAAAGAAGAAAGAAGAGGAAGGGATCTGAACTGGACATTTCTTTTCAGGGTACAGTACCAGTGTGGAATGGTACCAGTGTCCGTTGATTTTGAGTTTTAGTTTTAAATAAGTACTGAGAGATGTGGTTTTGCTTTGTATCTGTAAGATTGTATTTGGTGGTTTTAATTGTTGAATGCTCTTCAATAAAATGAAGAGTGATGGGCGCTCCCCACTTATCTCCCCAAAAAAAAAAAAAAAAACTGAACTGGACACCTCCATTTCGGAATTTTTTATTTTAAACTTTTAATCAGATCAAACGGTCTAAATTATTCAAGAGAAATAGTTTAGAACAAAATTTAATTCTTCATCCAAAATCAATCAAAGAACATTGAGTAAATGGAATTTTTTTTCTCTACAATTTTAAATGATATATTAAGGTATTATAATGAAAGTATCTTCATTAAAAATTTATTAATCTAAATTTTTCATAATTTTCTAACTTCTTAGACATTAAAAATAATTTTCTATGAAAATTCGAGTTTTCGATCCAATTCATCTGATTCGACTTGGACCAACAGCCCGAGTCTAAGTCCGAGTCCAATTCCGATTTCCAGAACCATGAATACAAGCTCTAACCATACATGATACTTGATATATACATCAAAATGCCTCACCAGAGTATAATGTGTTTACCTCAAGAAAGGCAGAACTTGAGAGGCTTTCCGGTAAGTCCACCCACTTATTTCCAAGGTATATGACATGAATTGATTTTGCATGGTTGCGCACTGCATAATCAAGCCATTCATCACTTTCTACATCAAGCCATATTACCTGGAATGCTTCCAAGTCCTTCTCTTTACGGCTCTTTATTGTATTTTCTACATGTTGCTTGTACTCCTCTTCACCAAGGCAGTCGAACTTGTCACAAAAAAAGCTTAGAAACACAGAGTCATTGAATTGCCTCCATGTACGAGACAAGCATCGCATAGCTGCAGCATCAGATCTTGGCAAGAGAGAAAGTATTACCAGCAGTATCTCAGCTGGTAGACGACTAAACATGTCCTTGGGAGAGAGTAGAGGCACCCTGCTAATATTCTCCATTATATTTCTACTAAAAAAGAAACATATATGTTAATCCAAATCCTTGCAAATTGATATTGTTGTGAAATTCTTTTGAATCATGTTGGATATTCATCTAAAGGGTAAGAAGAAGAAATGTACTAAATTAGTTGCCTTTATTTTCAATAATGGGTTAGTTTTTGGTTTACTACTGAGTCGGTTGTATTCATAGTTTCATACATAAATCTTTTATGGGCCAAATTTGTATCTGAATAAAAATCAGATTGGAATACCTTTCAAGAAAAAAATGTATTCTGATTTGTTTTGGCTCTTAAAATAAATTTAGAGATGAAACCAAGTTCATGATAAAATTTCTTTTAAGATTTTCATAGTACAACGGAAATTATTACCAGAATGGAAACCCTTCACCAAAAGAAAATCTCAAACAAGTTCCCATATAAAGTAAAAGATATTCTTGGTAATCCACTTATGTAATAGAAACAAAAGATACAAAGCAGGAGAAAAGATACAAAGATTCTAAAATCAATTTATGTTACATATCAACTTTTTTAAAAAGACTGAACCAATACACACACAACAATAACATATTTTTGAATAGTCACAAGCAATTGCAATATAGTTTCTTCATTAAAGATGGAAATTTCGGAGAGATTTTACTAAAATAGTGAAGGATTTTGAGGAAAAATATGATAGAATAAATTCGGAAATTTCAAAGTAATTTGTTCTAGCTGAAAATTTCCAAAATTATATTGTCACAAATTACATCCCTTTAGAATAAAAGTCGCATAAAAGATCCACTATCCTATCCAGTGAAATATGCCTACATAACCTGTTACCTAGCAAATTATTTAAAAAAAAATTAATTATAGAAAAGTGTGGTTACCTGACAATATGCCGGTGTACAAAGCACAAATAGAATCACAGTCTAGCTAAAAAAAAATTTCTACTTGGATTTTTGAAATTCTCACCTAATTTAAAATTTCTTTTGTTCTTTTCTTCTTTGGTTTTGGTTATTGTCTTCTGTAGCAGGAAACCGAGAGAGATGGAGGGAGGCGAAGAATGCTGTGAGAGAGAGAAGGAAATTGGTTGCTAAGTGAATTAGGAAGTAGTGCTTTAGGATCGAAAGGGGGATCTGAAGCGAGGATAGAGGACAGATATTGGTGCCATGGGGGCGGGGGTGGCGGGGATGGTGTGCAATCACTTGATGCCAGGTGGCATGCGGCATATACCTAATTTTGTGTTCTTTTTAAATGAGGATTTCTCAGATATGCCCATTTTTTTTGTAAAACTTTTAGCATTTTACAAAAATGTTCCACATGAAAAAATATCATAATCGGATGGAAATAGGATTTTGAAGAACAAGCTATTCGCTAGTCTAATCAATTACCTTATATGCAAAGAAGAATTCAAATTCAACAATGGTGATTGTTGATTAGCAAAAAAATAGAGAAAATGTGAGATAGAAAAGCAAATGTACTTGCCTATCAGGTCGAATCTTTCATTATTTTAGCAATAATAGTAAGATTCTACTTTATAAATCCTATAAATCAAAACTTAGAACATAATATATAGCTAGATTAAAACCACCAATTGTAACTAATTTGAAATATTTCAATGATATTCTGACCGGTACAGGTCTGGTGCCTACCATACTCAGTCAAGGCAAGATCCCTAAGAAATACCTTTCTAAATGATTGGCTTCAATCAGAACCAGAAAATCAGTCAATGCTGCTTCAGAAGACCATTGTAATTCCTCTATAGTTGAGTCCTCATCAAGTCAGCCCAGGGATTGGCATCAGTGTTGCAAATAAATAATCGTCAATATCTGATTTTGTGAGGGTTAGAGCAACAAGAAGTGTTGATTTTCTAGCATTTGGAAAACCCTAAGGTTAATGTAAAAAACAGTGTTTATGGTAAACATATTATATATATGGTAATTATGTTGCAACAAGCGCTTAAAAAGAATTTTTGTAAAGATATGAACTTAAAAAGCTACACAATTACCATATGTTTCCATTACCATGTGAACAACATTTGGTAAACATATTAATTATATCACTGATTAATAATTCTTGTTTGAAGTGAGTGCTGGCAAAGCATTTAAGGTAAATGTACATCAGCAGCAAAAAAATTTAACCAATATAAATAGTTAGAAGCGATATAACATAAAATCCAGAATGAATACCACAAGAACGATATCTGAGACTACTCTTAAAATCAGCTCCATGCTGACCTCCTGCAAGGTTGACCAAGAAGTAGCACCTGAAAAAAAAAAAATGCACTAAATTTAGTGTACACATACAAAAGAAGGTGCTATAACTGATAATATTTTCACCAATAAAAGTACGGAGTTGTCATGGATCAAACTATTTTAACCACAAGATGTAAGCACAAATTTTTGACTATTTTGCATTGATTTTAGTGAAAATGATTATGAAAGAATTAATAATTAAGGGAAAAATGTCCATATTTAACATAACATACCCTAAAAGATATGGCATAATGGACTTCTCTTATTTGCTCACATCTCAAAATAACAACAGGAGTCACTTGTAAGGATAATAAATGTGTGAATAAAAAGAGCGTCAGTTTTATTTGCAAGAGACTAAAAGTCAAATCCTCTCTGCTGATCTTGTCATTTGGATCTCTGATGACATTAGTTGACAGGGCCACAGGGGCATCATTCTCTTCCTTTGCTTTTGAAACATCTCCAACAAGTGGTTTGGTTAGAAAGGTATTGAGACATACTTGACTAAATTTTGTTGCCTTTATGCACCTTCTTTTGTGCCTTGCCTGATCCATTCTCTTCTGCAAGGGAAATTTGAGAATATCTTTGTTAAGTTGAAAGAAGACTATAAATTCATGGTCAATTAGGCAGATCTGATTCACATCAGCAATTGCAAAAATATGTGATCATGTGAAATTGGTGCCTGAAACAAATTTTGGAAGTGGAAATTCCATAGCATTTTAATGCAGATATCAGTTACTGCATCCAAAATAGAAATCCCCCACATTCCCACTGGAAATCCCACACCTGTTTGCTTTGTTTAAATCACATGCATAAGCCAAAAGTTTCTGTTAGTGAGACGGGTGAAACCACATCATCTTTCACTTTCCATTGAAGAATGCCAACCAACTCAGACTATTAGAACAGCCACATAGGGCCAACTTCAATTGAAACATGGACAGATGGGATAAAACTGGCCATTATGTAGAAGGAACTTCACTAGGAATACATATTCCAACCTTTTTTCAAAACTGAAATAAATGATCAAGAGTTTGAAGGTAATTCTACCTATTCCAAAAATTTATCCCTCAACAAAAAAAATATCATGTAAGGTAAGGTTTTTGAATGTATACAATGGTAAAAAGCCAGAATCACTCCTATTGCTTACAAATCCTACTGACTAGAAGCATAATTATCAGAATAATAAAGGGGGATTCACAAGAGAATGACAATAGAAATTTTTCTATCAGATGGAAAACAATGTCCAAGTAACAAGAAAATCAGAAAGCCAGAACAGCAAAACCTACAAGTCTCCAAAAATTTATAGCACCATCACATCCACAATTCCACATTCCCCCCTTCTGTTTGCCACAGTAGGAATTTTTGTTATGGAACCCTAAGAGCAAGTCAAGTCTCTTATCTCTGTAAATTATGACATCACCAACGTGTTCCCCCCCTGGCAAAACAAGTGACATATCTGACTCCCTCTTGAAAGGAGTAGAACTCTTTCTTCTTTTTGTCTTTTACTTGAGATTTGAACTGCTGTTATCAGTTTGCCTGGGCATACTTACTAGAGCCCCATTCTAACCATCTCAATATATGGTGGAAGGCAAAAGTTCCCTCCAATATACAGAAATTTATGTGACTTCTACATAAAAATAGGATACTTACTGAAGATAACCTTCAAAAGAGGGGATGGTCTGGAACCTCAACATGCATATTTTGTACCCAAGATGAAACTGTTAACCATCTGTTTCTTCTCTGTCCATATACCCAACAGATGTGGTTTTGGATGGGTTACTGTCAAGAACTGTTTCAAAACTGAATTGATCTCCAGGATATTTTTAATTTTTGCCTTACCATTGCAGGAAAATAATAGACAAGCTTTTCTCATAGTGTGTAGTACAATATGCTGGACTTTGTGGACTTCTAGAAATAATTATATTTTTAACAACCATACACATAAAGCAATCAGACAAATGTTAACTACATTTTAAGCTCTGATTGATTATGGGGCAGGATTAGCTACAGCTGAAATCAAGGAGTGCATCTCTAACTGGATCCCTCAGGATTCGGATATCATTGTTTTGCAAGCAGTGGCACCAATGACAGATTTCAATATTGACAACGAGAAGAAAGCATAGCCTACTTTCAAGGGATGATTGCTACTTACTAGCAGCTGTTCCACGGATGTTTTGGGAAGAATTATGCAATAAAAACAAACAACTTCTGTGTTTTGATATGTGTTGAACTCTTTAGAGTGTAATAATTTCCAATAAACTTGCACTGGGTTAATGGACAGATTGCCAAGAGGCAGCTTACAGGTTTTTTCTTTTTGTTACATAGCTGATTGGTTGACAAGTTGGATGTAATAAAATAGACAGTAGGCTCTAGAAAAATATAGGAAGCAGCATACTGGTAAGGGGTAGAAAGCTGTTCTTTACAACAACAGCTACTTTTAATTTTACTTTGTTTCATATAATGAAACGGTAACCTTTTTGGGTTACCTTTTTTTAAAAAAAAAATAGTTAATAGAGCCCCATGGCCCCCATTCCCAGCCATACAGTTATCATTGTACGATCAAAGCAATTACGCGCCTCCTATTTGTATTGTAGAGGCTTGTAAATTTGGTGGAAGCAGAATCTCTCGGATTTGTAATACTACAAGTAATCATCAAGGTTTTGGATGTCTTTCTCTAACGTATAAAATGCAAAACAAAAGGAAACAACTTCATGAAAATTACAAGATAGAATCAATATTTTGAAGATTAAGGAAAGAATTAAAAAAAAATTGTTTCCTGAGAACAAGAAAAATTCAATTGATACCAAAATATTTCAATTTCATTCCAAAGGGATATCAAAACCATCTTTGTAGCCCCTTAGTCTTATGTTATCAATAAAACAGTGTCAGCAAAAATATGAACTGACTCAGTAGCACACTTTTTTTCCCCTTAATGTTATCTAGACATTCAGAAATTCATTCTAGACAGGGAGGCATTGAAAAACATTATCATATTTTTCAGGGTTGGTAGAATACAGTGAAAAAGAAACTGATGTGAACTGAAGTCTGTAAACTTTGCTTGTATGTGAACTAATATACAATACAGACAGGTAGTAAGAAGGTTCTGAACAATGCCTCATAGGTTTACTGCTTATTTCACAGGGAAATTTATACGAATTTTCACTTACAACTGTAACAAGAGAGAATTGAACTTACATATAAGAGGAGGAGAGTTTGAGACCGTGAAAGAGAGAACCTAATAGAACCTCCTTTCGAAACTGTACGAGTCAAGTGACACAAATAGAGTGCAAAAGACATGAATGATCTGAAGAAATTCAAAACTCTTCGGAGAGCAAGTGAACTGGAGATATGAAAGGACATTTTTCTTTTCTTTTCTTCTAAGAAGTGAGAAAATTTTCCAGAGTTGGTCTTATTAGGCTGTGAGTAGGCCCAATATGATTTTGTCTTACAGAGCAATGATATTATTTTGGTCTTACTAACTGGTGCGGTGTAAACTTGGTCAGTGCTCGTCTCCAATTAGTAGCTGAATGTCTGCGATATATATTGAAAAATATAAAATATTTCTAGTCTAGTAAATAAAAGCAGATTGTAACTACATGTTATTCATAAAATTAATAACAAAACTATAGGGAAAATTATATAAAAAAAAAGATGGAAAATAGGAATGCCTTTTTGGTCCAAGATTATTACCAGGTTTCTATTATATTTGGACAATTATGAGGTTGCAATTGAAACGTTTTTTTAATTCAGTGGTAGGGGTCATAGATATTTATTAATTACTCTACGATCGAGTGACGAATCATGATTTATATATATTGCGCAAAAATTTCAATTTTCACAAAGCCATACTTAACAGTAGCTCATTTTAAACATAAGAATATAGCATAAAATCAATTGAACCACTAAAATACACTCTATTACGTAACTTATGCAAAAAGAAAATAATATGACATCAATCCCTCAGTTTAAATATTTGTTCAAATATGACATCTCAAACGCAAAAAAGTATTAAAAAAAAGTTCAACACTCTGACAAAGAAACATCAACGAAATTCTGTTCCAGCACAACAACAATGGAAAAACCACACATAGCTTGCCGATATAAATTCACTATATCAAGGAAATTCACTAAATATAAAGCACAATGATATAGCATAAAAACGATGCTAATTCAACCCAATTTATAATTTAGGCGCTGCCGGTTCCATGTCTCTACTGGCACCTAGCTTTAATCCATTTCGAGATGCGATTAAGTGTTTTGAGAACTGGCGTACTAGTTCTGAAACAGTCTTTGCTTGTAGCAAACTTTACTTCAGTTATATCTTCTATAATATTAACATGAACGCTCAAGATATCCATCAACGTTGTCGCCCTCCAATCCTGTTCCCAGCATATTATTTCAACCTTTTTAAGATCTGAGCAGTTATACATATCCTCAGGATATGGAAAGGATAAATCTTCACTAACAATAGACCTCTGAAGAAATGGCAAACAAATTGTTAGTCTTATATACAATATATGCATGGGATGCGAGATTAACCATACTTATTATAAGAAATTTCCTATAGTTCTTCAGCCCCAGTACTAATTTAGATCTATCAGTACAAAAACCATTTTTTGGTACTTAAGATAGATGATTATGCAGAATTTCATGAATTAGATAAACTACATACCTACTTCATTAATTAAAATCTATATCGTGTATTCGTCACCCAAGCTTCAGGAGTAGGAAACTACAGTACTGTGGTTCTTGAGCTCTATGGTTCAGTAAAAGTTTACATTTGACAGTACAAAAAAACCAGTATTTGATACTTAGAAGAGATTGTTGTGTGGAATTTGATTTAATAGATCAACTCTATAAACTCTTCAATTAATTAAAATCCATAACGTGTTTTGTTTACATATAAAAATTGGTTGATTAGTAGTCATCCACGATTCTTGAACAGAAAATTGTAGTATAGATCAATAGATTATTCATTTAGACAATTTAAGTACTAAAAAAATTTCTTGGTACTCGGGAGAGAGATGATTATATGGAATTTTATTAATTAAAATGTTATGTGTACATGAAAAATCAGTTCATTAGTGGTCATCCAAAATGCTGAGTTATATTAGTTATATTATGTTATGTTATTTGTAGAAGTCTACGTATTTATTTGTAAAAGTACAATTCTTCATTAATATAAATGGGAGCCTCTTGACAACAAAGATTATAATCCCTAATTTTTTTTATTAATCTTTCTCTCTAAATCACACAAAACTATAGTATGAAGTAATGTAATACCACCTCGAAGAAGAAAAAAGTAATATTAATTT
Organism: Rhynchospora tenuis; assembly: GCA_027725995.1. NCBI lineage: Eukaryota > Viridiplantae > Streptophyta > Magnoliopsida > Poales > Cyperaceae > Rhynchospora > Rhynchospora tenuis. The sequence continues at coordinate 150,994,382 of CM050888.1, read as the reverse complement.
GAAATTATATTAATGTTATTATTGTACTGACCAAGTTGCAGAGAAAAGTGAGATGCTCCAGTGGTCCTGAGCTTTCCAGGAAATAATCCACTGCATGGATCGTACCAGTCAACCAAAGTCCGCCGAGTGTTAAAGTTTTGAGCTCTGGAAATCCAATATCAAGCTTCACCAAGCACAGGGAAAAAGATGAATTTGTTTTGAGTAAGATATAAGTTACGTTCTCAAACCTTAATCTTCGTTTTCTCTTGTATAAAGTATTAGTGTTATCTAGTTGAAGCTTTGAAAAATATATAATGACCTTATTTTAGCCAAAAAGAAAAAGAAAGTACAATTAGTAAACTAAGTCAATTGGACACACCAATTGTTCTTTATAAGTATTCCTTGGGATGCTCAGAAAATTTTGATATTGTTGGCATTTTCATACTGACAGTACTTGAATACTAACTAGATTTAAATGTAAATTATGCATAGTACAGAGGTCTGCAAAGGAAGAGGTCATCCGTAAAACCATTCAAATTGAGAAAATAAATATGACCAACCTTTGTACAAATATCATACACGTACTCAAAACGGTCTTGCTCTGTCCGTAAATAATCTGGCCAGACTGCATTGTAATGGAGATGCTGGAGCTTGGGTGTCTTAATTTTCAGTCCGCCTTTAATATATTCACTACCAACACAACACCTCTCTATAGTAAGGTTCCTCAAGTTTTTAGAAGCGAGCTCCTTAAATTCAAGCTTGCAGCTCACAAATACAATTCTTCCAAAACAGGGCATCTCCTAGAGAGAAAATATATGAAATCTCGATCGATGGTCGATGATAGAATGATCAACTGTCTAAGAGATCGCAGGCGCATGTCACATACTATAACCTTTGCTTTTCGTGAGTAACTATATATTGCCAACTCCTGATATTATGATTATTAGTGAATTGTAAGATCAACCAAGAAACAACAATATGGTGTTCTTTAATTATACAAAAAATCAATCAATAAAGAATAAGCTTTATGGTTTTATTGAAGAGTTATTCCCTGATAATACATAAGATAACATAATATTTCAAAAAAGTACATAATCTATTTTACCTCAAGTGAGCCAGAATAAAACAGGCGTTCGGGTAAGAAATGCTCCCAGGCATCATGAAGGAACATGACATGAATGGATTTTGCATGGTTGCGCACTGCATAATTAAGCCATTCATCACTTTCTACATCAAGCCATATTACCTGGAATGATTCTAGGTCCTTTTTCTTGCGTCTCCACAATGTAGTTGTTACATGTCGCATGTACTTCTCTTCCCCAAGACGGTCAAACACGTCACAAAAAAAGCTCAGAAACATGGAGTCATAGATTTTCTTCCATGAACGAGACAAGCACCGCATAGTTGCAGCATCAAATCTTGGCAAAAGAGAAAGTATCACCAACAGTATCTCAGCTGGTAGATGACTTAACCTGTCATTGGGAGATAGTTGAGGCACTTTGCTACTGTTCTCCATTGTATTCCTACACAACAAGAAACTTATATTGTAAACAAAAATTTTGTTTTAATTTTCTTAGATCAAATAAATTTAGGGGGCGTTTGGCATGCATGAAGTTACCCTTAACTTCTAGTTAGGAAGCTAATTTGTTAACCTAGAAGTCAACAATTTTTTTTTTTAAAGTACTAACTTTAATCTTTGATCTCACTAATCTATGGTGTTGCCAAAGGCCCTTAGAGATTAAACCAAGTATGTGATAAAATGTTCCAATAAGATCCCAGAGAGTTAAATTATAGTAGTTCAAAATGAAAAGTAAAAAGTTTTCTTGGCACAAAATTGTGATATAAATTACTGATTACAACAGCTTAGTTATATAATGTTGGAGAAACAGGGAAAAAGTTATTATCACATGGAATTTAAACAATAAGCCATCTTCAAAGGCAACAGTTCCTAGTTGACATAAGAATGAAGTAGATCACCAATTGAGATATCCAGTATTTTTTTAGAGTTCTGATGTATAATTTTAAAATATGTCCTTTGATATTCTGATAACACTTTGATAATATTTTTATTAAAAAGTGCGAGCATGAGCTCTGTTTAATAATTAATATAGCACCCTGCTTCGGTTGCTCTGCCTTCTATTCAGGTTTCCCAGCTATATGGCCAACGAATGCTCTATGCTCATTTAGGTCAGACATTGATGTGTCCACTATTTGTAATAATTTTAACATTTTGAAAGAATATTCTTCATTACAAGAATACCTTGATTAGGCAGAAAGGAAGATTTTGAGAAAAATATTTAGTCCAATCAACTACCTTATGTGTGAAATAAGAAATTCCAACGAGTAATTAATGAAGATTTTCTATTCTCAAAATAGAGAATATGTGAGATAGAAACAAAAGTGTAAGTGACTATTTGGTCCAATCTGCCATTATTCATGCCAATAATAGTATGACTCTACTATCTAAATGCTTTCCATGAGATCTAGAACAGACCAGCTAGCTAGATCAAAAAAACCTCCACTTCTAATAATTGGAATTTTACTTTGTGGCTTTCAAGAAAATTTGATCTGACATTTAGGGTCAAAATTCCAATTATTTATGGGAAAAAGGAACAAAAATAATTGGTAAAGTCGATCAAACAAAGCTTGTGCCCACCGGACCTACCCAACTCCACCACGCTGGCCCGATTCGTAGCCGAGAGCTTCGCATCTAAATATAAGGAAAAAGGAAGAACTTACTTGAGGATTAAGCAAGGAAAAAGAAGAACCCTTTCAATCTTCAAAATGAGGAAGATGGAAAAGGGGAAAGTGAATTTGAGGTTTATATAATCCAGCAGAGGTCAGATACAAGTCACAAAATTATCTTTTGACTATAGCGAACTACGGCCCATCCCAGTTGGTAAGAGATCTCGTCTCTATTGTAAAGGATGCAGGTTCGAAACCCGGTGATTTCTATTTTGGTATTGAAAATAAGGACCTGAGACCTTTGTTTCATCAATAAACAAAAAAAGAAAAGAAAAGAAAAACTGAGTTTAACAGTGATATATACATCACATTGCAAACACTTACACTGCCTTGACAGTTCTGTTGGACTACAGACAGTAGTTCAAATTTAGATTTTAGGAAAAGAGAAGGTCCACTGTACTAGGCCCTAAATGGGGCTGGTTGACATGTTTTTGGGCGTATTTCTGATGATGCTGTTACCATAAAATTTGTTGTGTTGGTGTTTGTCTATGTAATCTTCAGTCTGGAACGAATTTGAACAGGATCACTCATGGAAAAGATGGTAATATTTTAAATGTATAATAGAAATTAGGAAGGTAATAACTAAAATGTTTTGAGGGCCCATACTTTACAGATAAATTACTCTCGTTTTAGCTGAAGAAGAAGCCAAGGAAGAAAGAGATTGCTTTCGCTTCATATAGAGTAATGATAATGATATGCATTTTTTGCCCCCACAAAATATAAAGATCCAGAAGAAAAGCATACGAGAGAGCCAATCAATCCTATGCATGCAAATAACGACCGTCAATATTCTTTCAACTCGAAAACAGCCTTCTGACAGTGTAGTTTGCCACCAACAAGGCAGAGAGGTCACATCTTACCATGACACTGTAATTTCCACTATGTTGCTCGATATACAAAGGAGCACAGTGAAGCTGAAGAATTTGTATTTGATCTAATAACTAAAAACAGTGATCCTTAAGTAGAAAATGTAAATTTGAAATCCATCTAAAAAAATACAACTTATGTATATTTTAATATGTCTGTTAAAAATTCAAAGAATGGAACGTCAAAGAATGGAAGAAGCAGTAAAAAGGGACTTCAAAGAATGGAATGTCTCCAAGGAGTTGGCGTTGGATAGGACCGCATAGAAGCTAGCAATTCACGTGCCGGAACTATGAGATGCGAATTTAGGGGTAAAGTGTTGTCTTAGATTTGTAGGTTATAGTATTAACTTACGGCTTGGGTGTAGGCCTCACTACTACTACTATTTATTATTATTATTACTATTATTATTATTAATATTATTATTATTATTATTATTACTACTACTACTACTTTATTTTCTCTATATATATATTTTTTACTATTACTAGCCCTACTTTTGACATATACTTCTTTTTTCGATGACTTGGTGACTTTGTTGGATTTCTTTTCTAGCCTACCCCAACTTGTTTGGGACAAGTTGGGACAAAAGGCTTAGTTGTTGTTGTCGTCGTCTTCTGTTAAAAATTCAGCTAAAGAACCTCTTATGCGTATTACAGTAAAGCAACTTGTTGCAAGAATGTTAACACATCTAACAAGCACAGAAAATTACAAGCATTGGGAGTCGACAAATATTAGGAACTAACGTATTTTGTAATCCATTGATTACTATTATTTAGCTCCAAAGCAAAAATAAAACAACAAAATAGATTATGATACAAAGACTTCAGCATATTCAGCAAACTTTGCAGATAACCTAAAGACAAATATAAAACCAAATTAATACATACAACATCTCTGTCAGGATACCACCTCTCCATCACTAAATCTGTTCTACTCAGCTATGCCTACATCTCTTTAGAATGCCCCTCAATATTCCTGTTCAGCATTGCTTCTCTCCACTAAATCAAGGGGTAAGGAGTAGTAGTTTGGAAGCCTTCAAAGATATTGCAAGTGCAGATATAAGTGACTTTTCTCATCTTACAAGAGTTTCTACTCCTCATGGGTACATTGACACCTCGAGGTTTTGCGGACTAAATATGAAATATCTCTTTCTCAGAATAAAAACAAAGCACATATAATCTTACCTAGTATCTACCCCATAAGACATCTGGACTATTAGCGGTTTAATAGGGTCGCCCACCCCGTGGGCGGTCATATGGCCTGGGACGGTCACGATAATTACCACCTCCTTCATACCTCATGGGTCCACCAGCCATGCGTGGGGGTACTGCATCCCTTTCATACCCACCACCACCCCTTGGGGCATCTCTGTAGTAAGCGCTGCCACCTCCACCTCCATTACGGCCAAAATCTCTGTCATAGGCCCTCTCTTTACCATACCCATCCTGAGGATACCGATCAGGTAAACCACCATACCTGTCCCCAGAAAAACGGTCCCCAAACACTAGAGGAGGTCCATACTGGCCAGCCACATAGCGATCACGTGGATCACGACCACCACTGTTGTACCGGTCCATGTTATCTCGATCATCATAACGATCATAATCATACCTATTTAAGATGACAGAAGAAGGTGAAATCTTTGCGAGTTCCTATTTAAATATTTCATTCAATAGACACAATAATACCACCAGGTACAAAACTAGTAAAGCTTGCATACTTATTTGTCATTCTTTTTTACTCTTTTTCTAATTAACTTAACTTTTAATTGAGATCCCTGTAAATTTTTTTCATTCTAAACACCAGTCATACTTATTTTTCATTCTTTTTTTCTCTTTTTCCAATTAACTTACTCAACTTTTTATTGAGATCTCTGTAAATTTTTTTCCCCTATTCTAACAAAGAAAACCCTACAGAGTAATTATGCTGTTAGTTTACAACCATGCTATCCGGAATAGTCAGACTCTGGATAGGTCCCCACCATTCAAGTAAACAAATCGACTTAATCAGCAAAACTAAAAGATATAGCCAACATTGCATATTGCATAACAATTTGTTTTAAGTCCCGCTGGCAAGTTCAAATTACCTATCATCAAAGAAGCGATCGCCACCATACCGATCTGGCCCTCCAAACCGATCCTCCCGAGCACCACGTCCACCACCTCCCCTGCCATACCTAGCAGGTGGAGAGAAGTACCTTCCACCTCTACCCCCTCGTCCCCCACCATTCGAACTAGGGCAATCACGGGCCCAATGACCAGCACGGCCACACTTGAAGCATTCATCCTGGTCACGGTCACGGTCCCGGTCCCGGTCCCAGTCCCGTCCACCAGAAGGCAACCCACGAGAGGCACCATCACGATAGCCTCCTCCCCTGGGAGCAGCTCGACTGTGGCTGCCATAGCTTTCATCAGTATTTGGCTTGGGTTCAGCCCGGTTGACAGAGATGATGCGGCCATCCAGCTCAACATTGTTCATCTCGGCAATTGCAGCTTCCACTGCTGACCGGTCAGTGTACGTGACAAATCCGAATCCACGTGGACGACCCGTGTCTCTATCTGTGATTATCTGTGTCACACAGGACAGGACAAAAGGATGTTTGGAGTTTGACAGACAAAAGAATAAGTCAAAAACTACTAATATAAAATTACAATGGAATATTAAACAAACAAAAGCATTTGCTTCCAATGAAATTGAAATGCTCGAAATTCGCACAAAAGGGAATTAGCTATAGCAGTAACTGAACAAACACACATTTCACAATAAATCTCTTAAGTTAAAACAAACAATGATGCATGACAGTACATAGGAAGAATCCATTACCCATTTATAAAACAACTACAATACAAAATATTTGTGTAAGTCCTCTATCAGTTTAACATAGCAGAACTTACGGTTGAGTTTATAGGGAGAAACATCAAATAATCCTTTCTGCTTGTGATTGATTATGCAGTGATGATAAAATTATACTGATCTTTATTGTTGATTAAAATTATAACCTTTAAGGTGAGGGAAAAGTAATTCACTTACCCATAGAGAGATGCAGAAATCAATCTCAAGCGGAATCAAAATATGGGATATTCTATAAGCTCTGTTAAATAGATCAATTTTTTTTTATTATTCGAACCTGCTCAGTGCACTAATGTACATCTAGATACCCAAACAAAACCATTTATCTCTAGTCGGAACGCTGCCCATGCACAAAAAAAGCATAGTCTTCATAGAACCAACCAAACTACAGACTCTTGACTTGAGTGCTTGACAGTACCTTCATCTCCTTGAAGTCAATTCTCTTAACCAACCAGTACAGGCCTCATCACGTAGGCAAAAGACCACTTATGACAACAAAAATCTTATCTTTGAACAATAAGAACTGAATCAAATTCTTACAGAAAGTCATGAAGCAGGAATGGTAAGAATGGCTCTAATCTAATACTCACTTCACTGACATAACTCAAGTTGCTCAAAGAACCAAAAGACTCCAAACTTCTTGAACTATTGATATATCTATCTGCCAAAAATTAACCTCATGAACTACAGAAATACTAGGAATAGATTTTGATTGAAAGGGACTGCAATAGTAACAGACGAGAAGGTAAGCAGCATTCAAAGCAGCAATCCACTTGCATATTCAAAACCATCAGGATAAGAGGTACTCAAGGCAACATGATGTTTACCAGGAGAAAAGGATTATTACACAAAGTTACTGAAAAGACAAGCACAGAGCGTCCACAGTACTACTGACAGTAATGCGGTGCCCAATAAGAACTGCTAAGACAGTCGTAAGCTGACATGAGTACCACATTCAGAAAGCTCTTTTCATTATGAGTCTTCTACTGGCACACTTTCCTATAAGATAGTCACTGGTCCTCTTATTGCTCCTCCAGCAAATAAGAACAATTATTTGAAAAGTTCTCCAAGTTTTTTACACTTCACAGCAGCTTGAATTTAAATTGGGATATTAAAGAACCACACAACAGTAACTGCGAAGTAGATGTTCCACTTTACCATGCCCCATCTTGAATCCATGTAAATAACATTCAATTCCATGATTGTACTTATTTGTTTGGTTCTTTGGTAAAACTATTCCTTATTATACGGCATGAATACTGGAGAAACCTCAAGCAGACACCAAGTTCAGCAATTCTCACTTTATCAGGTCAACTGTGGTAATGAAATGAAATCAAGACTAGAGTTCTGAAATAAAGGCTTGAAGAGAAGATTCTCTTCAAATGCTAAGGAGATCGAGCAAACGGAAATGGTACTGGTTTAGAGTAACCAATCTAATAAATTCACTGCACAAGATGCACACATAAGAAGTCTTACCTATAACAACAATATCAACCTATTTGCATTCAGAGGCATTATTAACCCAACTCAAGCCATACACTTGCAGTCGCATGCCTCAGAGAAAATAGGCTTGTATGTAATCTGATACACACATAAATATACTTTCTCTTTAGTCCCGAAAGCTCAGAATCGATTAATATAAGGAACACAACATACAAAAGCATCTCAGGTCAGAAGAGGATGAGCACCATTTGCACAACATGTTGAAGTATTCCACTTAACTTGCCAGGAAAGACGTACGATTCCAAAAAGTCAGAGGCTTGAATGCAACATACAAGATTAGGATAATACAACTACCCTCTTATGTGCAGTTACTAGATAATAATCTTAGACGTCCTATTAGTGCCTTGGGTACATTTCAAGGCATTCAACCAGTAGCTTAAAAGAAACAGCAATCACAAATACTTTATTAATCAGGGAGTACATCTGAAAATCCACCGCTACCATAACCAACAAATGGATAGGCTTTCTAATTTTAAAAATTAAAGAGTTTGATAGTCGAAAGTGGAAACACTATTAAAAACCAAACAACCAAGCCAATACAGCATATGCTGTATAAAATGCTCCACTAATATCAAGGATACACTAAAACAACCAGCGTTCAGCCAAGCGATCTCAGTCAAGTTGCATAACTCTGATCAAACCAAATACAGATTTTACTTCGTCCGGAACATGAAAATGGAGACAAAGCCAGGTTAAGTTTAGTAAATGTGAATTCATGTCTGACAAGTGGTCCCAGTCTCTATTATTTGTAAGTCTAGCACTTAAATCTGTTTCAGAATCTGCAACATCAAGTCCTCTTATCTTAGAATTATTGTTCAAGTTCAGATAACTGCAAATTCTTTCCTAAACTTAAGCATATTATAGAATCAGTAACCCTGCAATGTTACAAAATTCAGTTATTGAAACATAAATATAGAGAATTCATTCATGATATAAAATTAATTTCTTTGAACTTTTTTTCCAAAAAAAATAAAAAAATAAAAAATAGCAATTGAACAAATTTTGCAAATCAAGAATATAAGAAACTTTTTATAACACTTTCTCATGTGTATCTTAAAAAGATAAGAAAAAAAAAAAGAGGATATCAACACAAATTCTTCCAATTGCACAAATCTTTATACTATTTTCTCCAAATTAATTCTGAACTTTAATATAACATGCTGAACACAAGAACGTAGAACAATCCAAACAATCATATAATTAAATAAAATTAGAGAGCATATATCTATCCAAAGATAAAAAAAAAAAAGAAGCAAAATTGGAAGAACAAACAACAATACCTGAGCGTCTAAAACTTTCCCAAATCGACCAAACACACTCTGAAGCACACGATCATCGGTTTCGTACGACAACCCACCAACGAAGATTCTGCAATCATCCTTACCCGCCATTTTCTCTCAAATCGAAAGAGAGAAAAAGTAATAACAGCCTCTAAAAGGAAAAGACCTAGGTTTAGACTTGGGAGTTTGGAAATAGAAAAGAAAAGTACGGATGAGAGACCAAGGCGGCGTTCTTTGACGGAGTCTTTAACTCTCCAACTAGACGGTTTCCATGCCAAGATTTTAGATAGATCTGCGCTGTTCATTATTAATGAACGGTTGAGATTAACCCTGGTTGTTAAACGGCCCGTTCTGCCCGTTCCGTAGGCTGTATTTGGTGCGTTTGATTTGTAATTGACGGTTAAGATTTGTAGGGGATTATAGAATGAACGTGTTACTGCAAGAGAGGAGCCAACCTCGGTTAGACGCCCTAGATTAGGAATAATGATGTCAGGTTTGGATTTTGCAATCTGACCCTCGAAATTGTAAATATCTTGTGCGGCCTAATGTACTGCTGCACTTGCAAGTTCCAACTGTTCTGTTTAAAATTGTTTGAAGTCGATGCTTCACTAAGTATCTTAGCATACAACAGCATCAATTATTATTTTAAATTGGCATCATAGTGGCCATAAGAGCAAGTGTATTTTTTCATGAATAAACTGGTACTTCCGGTGTCTCTGATATGTAACATGTAACAAAATAAATCAGAAATCGGAAATTTTTTATTCAAACCGTACCCCATTTGTTATACCAGAAACTACCAGCAAAAGAACAGGGCCAACTACCGAGCAAAGAAATTATCAGCTGTAGAACTATAAGAGAAAACGTTTCTTCTCAGTTTGTATAAATCGACAGTTACATCTCTAAATAAAAGAACAAAATAAATAAAAAGAAAGACTTGCAAAAGATCATCACATGATTAAACATTTCGAGGTGCTACGGTTCACCAATTCAATTGTTTCAAATGTAAACCAACACCACATTTATCACAATCAGGATCTTTCACCCCTCTCAACAAAAATAAAAACATTTATTGGATCTTTCCCATGCCGCCTTCTTTCATTTACATCATCACGGCTGTCACGCCTCACACTACTTCCACCACCTTGTGCACCACTTCGAGGTCTCCGACTGGACCCTCCAGTAGGCTGCCTACTTGATGTGCGGGGCCCACTAGGCCGACTACGACCTCTGGCATTCTGGTTATGCACCTCGCGTCCTTCATAAAATTCCTGACTATTCTTATCTTCATCAATCTGATCATACTGACGACCACTATTTTGTCTGCTACCAGAACCTTCACCTCTCATGTGGACTCTATGAGGCATATTTATTCTACCATAAGAATTACCATATTGACCATGGTTTTTGGAACCACCTTCATAAAATTCCCCACCATTCTCATCTTCATCAATATGATCAAACTGATCATTCTTACGGCCACGATTTTGTCTTCCACTGGATCTTTCACCTCCCATGTGGACCCTATTAGGCATAGTTGCTCTACCATAAGAATTACCATATTGACCATGGTTTTTGAAACCACCTTCCTCGAAGAAATCTTCTTCTTCAAAAGCATCATGATGCAAGCTATTTAGAAAATCATGCGCATCAAAAAACCCGTCTACATCAAATGTATCTCCAAACAAATCAAAAATCCTACTATTTTTCTTTTTTGAATTTGAGAAATTAGCCATGCCAGACGAGTACTCATATTGACCATCATAATATCCTTTTGGCCTACCACTATGTCTCTTGCCAGAAAAACGAGGCCCATGGCTGGACTCGCCGTGCTCCCTTGAGGAACTATTAGGAAAGCCGTACGCACTCCACAAGCTGCGGCCACCACATCGAATGCAGGAGCCATCAAATCTGTCCTCACTTAAATAGGGGCCTCCATCACAGTCGCAGTGCTCTGGGTGTGCTTTTGAACAGCACCCCAAATTTGGGCACTCAAAAATAAAATGACCAAAATCTTCACAATTATCACAATAAAGTGTAACATCATCAAAATCTAACTGAGTGTAATCTTTAAAATCAAATGCATCAGGTGATACAGGCCTTTTTCCATGCGGGTCAGAAGGGCTGTCATATCTCTGGTTAAGGCAGTCACGGGCCAGATGCCCAGTGCGACCACATTTAAAACACTTCTTGCTTCCCTTGTTACCATCATTGTGTTTCCGTTGGGTAGCACAGTCACTATCAAAGAATGGATTGCTAGAAAATTTGGGACCACCGTGATAACCAGTGTAGTAGTTATCAAACTCACTGTCTCTTGGATAGGTGCAGTCCCGGGCCCAGTGCCCAGTAAGGCCGCAGTTAAAACAACTGTTATTTCTGTTTTTACCACAGTGATCACTGTTAGGGGGAAAGTATTTTCTATTGTTCCTCTTGCTTCTATTTTGGCCATCGACACCATTGTGTCCATCATGGCAATCTTTATGAGTTTTGGGGTAACTGCTACTCATACCTTCATTCCCAGTATAGCAACCTTCGAAAGGGGTAAAGAAACTGCTATTATTTTTGTCAGTACCATAATTGCAGCTGGTACTGTTATAATACTTATTACTACTACCACCATCACCATGGTGGCAATTGTATTCATTGTTAAAGCTAGGTCTGCTGTAAGCACGGCTGACTGTGATAGTATGACCATGCAGCTCTGTCATGTGCATATGATGAATGGCAGCAGAAGCATCATGAGAGTTTGTAAAAGTGATGAACCCAAATCCACGAAGTCGGCCTGTTTTTCTGTCCATGGCTATCTAAATAAAAAAGAAGAAATGTGACAAGTAAAACACAGATAGACAGAGTAGAACAATTCAAATCAGTAAAACCATAGCATAAAATAAGTAAATAACTACTGGAAAAACCAACATGCTGGTAGTCCCAAATTTAAGCAGTAAAAAAGTCCAGAAACAATTCATAGTTTGTTCTATTTTTTTCTTTTTTTTTTTAACATTAATTGGGGAAATCTGGACTTCAGCCATAGTTGAGCTCTCAAATAGCCTTGATGTGCCTCAATTAAGCAATTAAACAACAAATTCTAAAATTTCAGAAAATAAATAAATAAATAAAAACCCTTGTAAATTCTTTTAATAGGGCAATTGCACAAGTCAAAGATTTCATCTGGTGTGACATATCGATCTTTTTCAATTAGAGTAAAACCAAAAAACTATTTCTATCGGGTAAAATTTGTGCTATTAGTGAATCTAGAAATCCCCTTTAACAAAATCTGTAAATAATCTTCTAAGCACATAACTGAATCATAACCAAACATTATTTCCCCCATTCAACTTCCCATTAATCACGCCCAATTTGTACCAATATAACCAATAACCCTAGAAACAATACCTCGGTCTCAACCACGGTGCCAAAGTGGCCGAATGCTTCGGCGAGGTGGTGCGCCTTCGTGCGGGTCGAAAGGCCTCCGACGAACACCCGATTCTCATCCCTTCCCGCCATTGCTCCTTTCTAATACCTCGTCGCGCCAGCGAGCGAGAGAGAGAGAGATTACTCGAGAAGAATTTTATTTACTGATACTTTTTTGCTCTCGTAAATCGCAGATCAAAATTTAGATCGAAAGGGGTACGGATTACAGAGGGACCGACTGAGCGAGACACGAGGGTTTTGTTCGGTCGGGACTCAGGACAGGAGATGCTTTGAACGAAAAACCTTTTATAATAGATATTGATTCAAAACCGAAGTTTTGTAAAAAGAAATTATTTTTTTACAAAAGCTGCTTTTTTTAAGGGTACAGTATCAGTTTCGGTAGTACAGAAAATATCAAATAGTATATTGATATAATATTGTCATTACTATTTTTTAATTATCGTATATAAATGCTGGGAGACTAAATTTTGTTTTTTTTTTTTTTTTTTTTTCCGGAGAAACTAGATAGAGGCTATTTAGTGAGGGAGACTAAATTTTGTCTATTTGACCGGTTTTTTTCTTGCAAACAAAAACGATTTTTTTGTCTAAAAAAAATTGACAAAGTTTTCGAGGGTAGATTTTAGAATGCGCAAATTATCTTCTGTTTAAAACTTTAAATATATTGGGACTGTTGAAAAAAAGATTCCACTTATATCACTTTCGTAGAGTTATCTGGAGACATAATAATATGAAAAATTTTCATTATTTTATAATCATAATGCATTATTAATTCATTATATTGGTAAATTTCTAAAAAAAATTATAAATTACTAAAATTTCATTCAAACAGATTACTCTCATTTTTTTTAAAAAAAAAAAACATTCATTGAGATGCATTAGTCTCATTTTAATATTTTATAAATGAACAAAGATATACGTTATGGAAGTATTTTCAAATAAACCTAAATAAGTTTCAAAAGTAAAAAAGTACGTCAAAATAAAATTTTTGGACATATAATAGTCTTTTATTGTAATTTTATATTTTTTTTATTTTGTGATGCATTAAGTAATATTAATTTCATATTATTGAAAATTCAAATAATTTTACAAATAATAAAACGTGCATCAAGTTTCATCACTTTATTAAAGATATATGATATGTGTACAACTGTTCATAGTTTTATACATATCATTTAAAAATGTTAAATTTTGATTTTAAATAGTTTTGGCAATTGTCAAAGTGACCCCTCTATGTATCCCCATATTTTTTGCATCTATTATTATCAAGCCGTTGATAACTGTTAAAGTGATTATATAATTTTTGAACTTCCTGGCCGAAAATCATTAAGTCGATTAAGCTCTGAAGTCTGAACATATAAATGATTTTAGCGTAAAAAAAATGGATTTAAAAGACTGATAATTAATAAACTTAAAAATTGATTAAACATGTATATTGGTCATAGTTGTTTATTTTATAAGTTAATATAAATTTAGTTTTGTTAATCTAATTGAGGGAGGCCTCAACCTAAAAACAATTCTCTTTCAACTACGCAAAAAGAAGAATAAAAGAAGAATGTTTTCTTCTGCGACATAGATGGACCTTTTTTTTCATTAAAAGAATGGGAATGAATTACATTATTATACAATTAGTTACAATTCTCTTAGTCAGAGAATGGTGATGTGTTTTTTCTATTTACATCTTTCTGTGTCATCACACTGTACAACCCCGTCTCAGTGACTCATTCTGGCAGAAGGGGGAGTCGAGAAACACTGGACCCTCCTTTCGTATCTGAAAAGAAGTCAAGACCAGTTTTCCCCTTGTTTGACGAATCAAGTGTTGGTTTGTTAATGGAGTCCTTTTTATTCAATCTCACAGGAAGAATCTGTAACCGAGACTCGAACTCAGTTCCAGATGTCTCAGCCGTCAGTTGGTAGCTCTCCACAAGCTCCAGCTGACGAGCAACGATTTCAGAGCACCTTGGGAGAAGTTCCACAGGTTCTCCACCTGGAATTACTATATATTCTATTGCCAATCTTGCCTCCTGTTAAAACCAAATAACTCAGTTGTTCAGTCTCAATTTAATGGGAAAAAAGAGATGTAGAAAGTTTCAGAAGATTAGCTAGCTTCTAGAAGTTTAAACAGGGTAAGCACCTCTAAAGCGTCAATCTCCTCCAAGGACGGTTTTCTTTTTGGCGCATCATCCTCTATCTCTATATCTTCCATTTCGGCGGTTTTGCTGCCAGATATTGTCTCTGTCTCCACTGTGGGACTTGATGTGTTCTTTCCGAGAATCATTTTAACAGCCTTCACCAGTCGTGACATGGTATATGACTACAATAGATGTCACCAGAAAGATTAAACACTTAGAATTAGAATACAAAGAACAATGAATTCCTTTCTAACAACAATAACAATCTCAGTCAATCCATTTATTCTTTCAAATTAGTACTCATGTCCTTGAGATCAGTTGGGTTTTGGCACTTATAGTTTGAGTAAATATCAAACGAACTGCAATTCTTGTATGATAACAGCAAAATATATCAAGTAATAAAATTACCTTAACTACATAAATAGGGATCCGATGTAATTTGGCGACCTGGTGGATAGATGGATCATGTTTCAACTCTGCATGTGATACCAAAAGGGCATCTGCTGATCTGATGTCATCAGTCACTCCAAACTCTTGCTCGTAGCCCAACACTTTTGCAACTTGCAACAATTCGGATTCCAAGATCTGGCACAGAGAAATGAAATCAATAGAATAAGGATCAATCCTATCATGTCAAAATATTTAAACTTCTAAGGTCAGTCAAAGAAGCTATTATGCACTGGCATCATGTTATACCCAAAAGGTGTAGTTCTTTTAAGATTTTCAATCATCATTTGTTTTTTGAGCTTTTTGTTGTCATTCATGATCCTTTGTTAAGGTATTCTAGAGAAATTGAGGGCTGACCAAGGTTTTAACTTTTGAGGGTCACTCATCACACTAGTAATAAAACAAATAAAGATATAGGAAAACAAACACTAGACAATAATATGCCAGAATGTCAGATTTCAATATTACCTCATTAGTATAAACCCTGATAAAAGTACTTGATAGTTCCCTCTTGTTTTTTCTCACAAATTTAGAACTGGATTCAGTATTGTCCTCAGTTAGAGTATTTCCTTTTAAATCGTTGGGAGTAAATGTTTGATTTTGTTCACTTGATGGAGATGGTTGCTCTTCTTTGTCATCACCAAATATGGACCAAGATTCATCAAACTCACTCGATTTGCCATCTGCTCTTCTAACTTCAAATTTTGGCAGCTTTCCTGTATTCAAAAAATCAACACAGCAATAAGATCAACTACAAGAAGGATGCATGGAAATAGCAAATAAATTGCATAAAATTCAAAATAATGCAAATTAACAACTTTCATAAAGCACCTATTGACTGAGAACAAACATTAATGTAAATCATTGAAACTGCAAAAATTAAGAATCCTCAAGTCCCAACCGTTACCCATCAGTTATAGGTCTATGATATAACTAAAGTTAAAACTGTAACTATTACATCCATAGATACCTGCTAAGATATCATCCACTGTGCCATCTAATTTACGATGCACTCTGCATTCCGTCTTTGATATCATCTCAACTGCACAGGTAAAGGTTGGAGGTCCTTTTCTCTCAAGTATAGTCTTTTGGACTTTTCTCTTTCTCGCCACCTCATCACTTAGCGTGACACTCTGAATATGAAGTTTATTTAGCAACACAAAATTTAACTACATTACACATGGTTTTTTTTTAACCTGAGATTTAAATATCACTTTTATTGCCATTTTTCTTTGTAAGTGAATATGCATTTCAGCATAGTAAAAAGAAAGTTTTGTAAATTTGGATAATTCTGAAAAAAATTTCATCTGATTTTCCATTTATTTTTCACTGGATAATGAGCTTTACTTTTATCTATTTGTTGTTATATTGACACAGCACCCTTTCAAAGAACTCTTTTACCAAAATATTACATAAAGAAATTTCAAAAGGATGCTTTTGTCACCTCTATTCCTCCAACAAGGATTTGTAGGCTTGGGTTTTTGGTTAAGCTCTCAATTGTCACACCATGTGCTGTTCCCACAAGCTGAACACCTCTCTGAGCGATTGTGCTGGCTGCCAATGCCTCAAGTTCTGTGCCAATCTCATCTATTACTATCACTTCAGGCATATGATTTTCAACAGCTTCAATCATAATCTAGCGAAGCATTAAACAAAATAGCTAAGCACCTTAGTCATTTCAAAAAAAAAAAAAAAAAAAAAAAAAAAAAAAAAAAAAAAACCTGTACCCTACCATGCAATTTATATGGTAAAATATGTCCTATGCAAGCTACAATGCAAATGAAGTCCTCGAATGTTTTGAGATAGAGATAAACATATTAAAGACAACTGCAAACGGATTTGTCATGAATGAGGTTGAATGTTAGCATTTGGCTCTCCTTTCATTGTTAATAAATAACAACCCTAAACATAATTTAAACACCTTGAACCAATGCAATATTTCAAAAGCCTATAAAATCATAAGTCAAGGAAATAAGTGTCCACTCACATCATGCTGCATGCTAACTTTGGGGACTTGCATTCTCCTGGCACGACCTATACCTGAGTGAGGCACGTCTCCATCACCCCCTATCTCATTTGACGTGTCTACTATGATAACACGTTTCTTGTGCTCATCTGCTAATATCCTTGCTATTTCTCTGCATTAAGATTAAAGCAATCTTGTTAACAGTGTAAAGTAACAAAACCATTTAATGTCAATGTAAGGCCACAGTGGGAGTCCTGAATTTAAATAACATAAGGGCTCCTTTTACTGATTAATTTCATCCAATCAAACTTTAACCACACTTTTAATGTCACATTACACCCCCATAGGAAAAGAAGCACAATTTACCAATGAAAGTGTACAAGGACTGTCATGTACATGTAGCAAAGATCCATCACTTTTTATTGTCTTCAAACTATGCTCATACTCAACTCTTCTTTTCATGTTTCTTTTTCTACATAAATAAACAAAAGGCTAATACATGTGATATTTTAAAGAAATAGAGAGAAGAGGGCACATGTATAACAATTCAAACGCTTTATAGGCCATTATTATTCTCAAGAGGCATATGATTTTTGGACTTGTACTAGGCTAGAAAAATTGTAATTTTTAAAACATTTGATGTCACCTTTAACTGAACAAATTTATCCTTTCTATAATACCTTATCAAGGTTGTCTTGCCAACACCAGGAGGTCCAATAACCAAAATGGAATCCCCGCTTTCAACCAAATCCCGGATCATCTCTGCACTTCCAGAGATAGCACGGCCTACACGACAGGTGAGCCCAATTATTTGCATTTTGCGATTTCTAATTGCACTTATACGGTGCAAGGACCTATTAATCCCAGATCGGTTGTCTTCGGCGAACTCACCAACCTAAAAACAGCATAACTACACAAATTAATTAAAGAGGTGTGAAATCATACATTTCAGATGCTAACATAACAGCAGATGCATAACTTGTGAATAGGACAATAAATGCTTATAGGATTCTTGAAATATCAGCTCTGTGAAATATGAGTGCCTGTAAAATCAGAATCTCATTCAATCAGATCATGGCACTAAACATTCCATAAAATCTGATCCAACTCAAATTCTAGAAGAGAAATGCCCAGATCAAATGTTAAAACACTCCCACTATCACAAGTCAACACAGAGTGCTTAGATGATATCATGTGAAAGTTTGAGCTGGTAATTGAAACTGACAAGCTATGCCATGTCATTGCATATCCACACAATTTACCTTTGAAACTGCATGTCTCAGATCCTCAAGCCCAACAGGCTCATTCGACATAACCCAATCACCAGTGGGAAACCGGGCAACAGGCTCTCTTCCCAAATCCAACACCACCTCCACTAATTCCTTGATCTGATCATGCCTGGCCAAATCCTTTCTCATCCTAGTTGGCACCAGCTCAAGAAACATCTCCAATTCATCGCCAGCCCCATGACCCGCGCCTTCCCCGGCCACCTCATCAAGCTTCCTACCTGAGGTACCTAGTCCCAATTGGTTCTGACCCAACCCAACATTGTTCCATGGCGCGTACTGTTCGTTGTTGGGTCGTCGAATGGGATGATTGGCAATCGCCTTGCGTGGACCGGGAAGCCGCCGGAGAGAGGCAGTGACTACAAGGCCAGAGACAGGATGTTGGAGAGAGATCGGAGTTAATGCCTTGAGCATGTTGATGTGGTGCTTTGTGTGTGGTTTTGTTTGAAGAGTGCGTGTTGGTGTGTGTGTGCTGTTTATATTGTATTGGTTCAGTGAGATATTTCGTCGAACGGGTGAAGAGCGGAAGTGGAGAAGAGGAGAAGGGAACTGGAATCGAGAAAGAGTAGATTCTACGGTATCTCTTCTTTGCTTTGGACACAAGGAGACATGATTAGTTAACTTCTTTAACAGATATTATCATACGCAATTTACTGGTACTGACGTGGCGAAGTTTGATTGGTTAGTCATCCTCGTGATAAGCAAATGGACAAATGTAGGTAGAATTTCTGCGTGGGAAATGAAGTTCTTGAGAGAAAAAAAGGAGAAGAAATGGGAGGCACACTCTCCGCCACGGGAGGCGAGGAGGTCGGGAAAACTTTTCCCTGCTCCTGGCACACCACCTGTATAGAACTGTAAACTGGGGCCCATGAACCATTGTTTGGATTGAGATGATGAAACGGGAGCAAGGAGAGGTGAATAGTTTGGGGTCGGAGGTGGCAGCAATCAGCACGAGGGCTGCGGTCCACATGTTGAGGGAAGATCAGAGAAGGGAAGGATTTGGTCTTTTCTTATTACTGTTCCGTGACGGGAATAAAAAGTGGGAAAAATTAATTGGCTATTCCTGGTTTTAGAATAGTAATATGAACCGTTGGTAATAATAGTTTGAAAAAATGCCTCCAATTAGGTCAACAGAATGATATATTAATTGCATGGCTGGCTGATTTTGGCTCATGCGTAATAAATAGTTTTGTGCACCTGTGCAATTCATTGTTTATTCAAGCTATTTTTTTTCATTTTTCTAATTATAAAAACTTAATGTTCTTGTAGTGGTGAATTCTGGTATACATTCATATAAATTTATGCTAATTTTCACAAAATTATTTGTGTTATTTATTTCTTAAACTTATGAATGCTTTTCAAAAAAAAATTAAAAATTGAGCCTGAAATAACCCTTTTTAATATTTTTATCAGAAAACTTTTTCGAAATAAATAATAATAGAGGTCAATTCACTTACTTTTTGGGGATGTTTGGAAGATGTTTGGAATAAGAACAAGAACAAAGTTCTTGTTCTTGTTCTAGTTCCAACTTTTTGTGGGAACAAGAATAAGGGCCTCTTGTTCTCCCTTGTTCTTATTCCCGGGGGTGTTTGGTATCCTTTGAACAAGAACAAGGTCCTTGTTCTTATTCCCATGCTTTGCCAAACATCCCCAAATTCGAAAAAAAAAAATTAAGCATGACGAGTGAAAATCCATATTGAAAAACGATATACTACAGAAATAGATCGTACGATTGAAGGAAAGAAATGAAAAAATTGCCACTTTTGAAAATGAATCTAGGAAAAAAAAAATTGTTCTGGGGATGAAATGTGCTACAAAACCAACACCATAGTCCATACAAGGCCCTATTTGTTTCTATTAAGCAACTACTAGTACTGGAGTACTGGTCAGTGATTTTCCAGTGGAAAATGGGAATTAAGTTAATTAACTTACGCCATAGAGTGGTAACGGATCGCTGAATGGGCCAATAGTTTGTCGCCACTTGGGGAGTTTGACTAGTCAATGCATTGTGATTTGTGAAATTTGAGAGTATGAGACGTCTCTGAGACTCTGACTCTCTTCTATATTTGTCTATTTGACTAGTGAGCAAATTGAAATTTGAAGCGCAAGGTCAAGATGTACGTAACACGCATAAAAAAGCGAGGGTTTTACATACCATCTTTCTCTTTCATAAAACTTTATTACATTTAATTTTTTATTTTCTCGTAAAACAATTTAAATTCAAGTTATAAACGTAAGTTGTTATGTATGATCTATCTCGGTTTCTTTATATGGGAGCATGGAATTAGATCATTTTTCATCTGATTGTTGTACATATCAGTTGACATAGACAATTTTTTTCTGTCTAGATTTTGTATGATGTACAGATTTTTTTTAAGATAAAGTCACTTTTTAATTACTATACTTTCGGTAATTCATTTTCAACTATCAGAATTTAATAAAATATTTAATTTTGTCCTTTATGAATATTTAATTTAAATATAAGTTGGGAGCCTATACCATAATTTTTTTAATATGAAATATTAAGAAGTACAATGTTTTTTTTTTTTTTTTTTTTTGAAACTAAGATCCCAAGCAGGGGTTCCATTTCCACAAACAAAGTAAATGAGTCATTGCGGTGACTCTACAAAAGAATTCAACTATAGTCGAAAAAAGAAAACTTAAGGAACTAATAAAACTAAAAAAACTAAAAAAACGAAATCCAAAAGAGAGGCTATGAAGGTATCAGTAAAGCGACTCCCAAAACATAACAGAATGATCCAACGAAATAGAACTAGAAACTAATCTAGAAGATCTTCGTCAGAGGCCTCTTCTACGTTTCCTTCTGGCACATCAAACGCTGTTTCAGAGCGAGGTCCCTCCAAATCAGAAAATTGTGAAGGAGCCCTGATGTTAGTCCCAGTGTTCAGAAAGCGCATAGTACCCGTAGAAGCAGTGGCCAGTCTGTTCTCCAGACCTGTAGATCCTCCTGTCCAATTAAAAAACAAGTTGATAATGTTGTAAACCACAGTTATAAAAGGAGCACCCTTTGTATCTCTAAAAACTATATTATTTCTTTCTTTCCACTGAGTCCAAAAAGTAATGGCAATAAAATGCATTGCAAAAAGTTTTTCCTCCTTTGGAAGAAAAAGACAACTATTCCAAAGTGCTGCAACATCATTAAACTGTAGTTTGATAGATTTAGAGTTTAAAGTATTGAAAATTTTCCAAATGTTAACAATAGAGGGACATTGAACTAGTAAATGATTTACTGATTCACTACTGCTACAAAAAGGGCATTTAATTGGACCTATCCAACCTTTTCTCTGAAGATTATCTTGTGTCAAAATTTTATTGTTTAAAACTAGCCACAAGAAAAGTTTAACTTTCAGGGGAATTTTTAGAATCCAAACAGAATTAGCTAAACTTGTATCTATACCCCCTCTATTTAAAAGAGCATAACAAGATTTAACAGAATAAACTCCATTGTTTTCCAAAGACCAAATAACAGTATCATTTTCCTCAGTAAAAGGGAAAGAATGAAGAATCTGGAAAAGAGCAGTTTTTTCCAATCTTAAATTACCAGAAATACCCCTAGTAATGAACAAATTGGGACTACCCTTGTTCCAAATATCAGCTATCAAAGCATTTGGTCTCTGTGACTTTTCAAAAGCCAGAGGAAACTTGTTTTCAAAACACTCATCCCCAAACCAAATGTCAGTCCAAAACTTGAAAGTTTTACCATTTCTAACTATCTTTTTTATTTCTAACATTTCTAACAATGTTAATATTGAAAATCTAAATTATTAAAATACAATTGTAGTCGGATCTCGACAACTCGACCTATCTGTAATTTAATCTAGTTCCGCCTCGGTTTGTCCTCTAATTTATATTAAAAAATAATAAATTTGGTCGCCTATCAACTTTTTTGTCGGCGAAGTTCCAAAAATTTGGATAATTATCAAAATTTCGGGATGAAAACAGATAGTTTAAAATTCAGGTTGGGTAAATAACGATACATATATACAATTCCGAGGGTTTTTACAGTACCCCAGATTCATCCTGGCAATCCATTTTTTTTTCTCTTCACGTGATAGATTGAATCTGATCCATTCATTCCACTTCAATTTGTATTTTTGTTGTGTGGATGTAGCTGTGTGAACCTGTGAGGTTGATTATATAAAGGCTATTCTGTTTTGCAACACAAACGAGGGCACAACAAATCAAAAGAATATTAAATTTTTATTATTATAAAGAATATTAATCTTGCCAATCACGGGGTGGGTGCCCATTCTTATCGGATTTTGTGCATCTTTTGAACCATAACTTTAGTATAGGGGGCCAACATAAAAGTTAATTCCTCAACTACTACACAAAAAATTGTTAGATAACAGTTTAAGTGGATACAATACCATGAGAAAAGTTGGACCACATGGAAGCGCTGTCCTTCCTATAAGGAATAATTTTTTAAAATTTTAATTACAGGAAAAATGGAAAATTGAGTAACTATTTATAAAGTTGCTTAATTAAATATCTGAAATCATGCTCCGAAGTCTCAAGTACAAAATATAATATGCCCTCCAAATGTAAAATTGAATATGTTTTCAATTTGAAAATAGTTATTATATATTATGCTATTTTCCAGTACATATAACTATTGCAAGTATTGCTTTATACATCTTGATAGGGTTGTTATTGATTATAATTATATTATATGAATATATTTTCTATATTTTATTAATTGGCATAAATTGCAAGAATCAATTGATATAATTTTTTGGTATTTTTTTTATTTAGTTATTTTTAGGTTTTTCCGATTATTTTTTGATTAATTTTATGGATATTCTTACAAAATTTCACTTAATCTGATGATATCTTTTTAATTTTAGATTTCTAAAATTTTGTTCCAAAATTTTTTAGTTTTGATGATATTTTTGATATTTTGAGACAGGCGAAATTTAAAAGGCCGATATTTTCTTGCAAAAAAAAAAAAATAAATAAAAATAAAAAATCAAAATACCAACTTCAGTGCAACATTTCATCATGCGAAGCGGGATACTATAATCCAACATTCTCCGCGCGATACTATAGCTAGTTTTATATCAAATTTAACAACCTCCGACATTGTTAATCCAATATTATTATAACAAACTGAAATGTACAGTTAACAGTTGGTTTACTATTTGATTTTTTCGGTTCTTATGAAGATAATCCTATTCAAGTACTTTTCCATCTCTTCCTTATATTTAGTAGAAAATTAAAGTGGACAGCTTTCCGTTTATTCAGTCAGGAATAAGCTATAATTAACATCAATATAAACTTAAAAGTGAAAACTGCCATGCTAGATCGGTCTTAGTTGGCCAATTAGAACCATTCATTTAAGCCAGCTACAAAATATTTATTAAGCTAGTAACGTTAGTAAAATCCAACAAATCTGAGACAACTAAACCCGACTAGTAGAGTATAAGGCATCTTTGAATTGGAGTACAAGTACATTGCAACAGTGTCTTACAAAATGGAAGACTGCTCCACTTGCAACTAGTCTTCTTTTTCTTACAAGACAAAAAGAAAAATTGGGTGCCTTAATAATTAAACTGAGCTTGCCAAGTCTGATACAAAAAAAAAAAAAAAAGCAAAACGCTGTCTTCGTTTATTCTGTTAGCAAATCATCAATCAGCCGTGAAAACACCAAATAATAAATTATACAACTTAAACTGTAATACAAAACTCTGGGTTGTAAAAAGTAAAAATTAGATTCATACTACAACTCATCAGGAAAATCGGAATCATCTATAAACATAGATCCTGAGTCTGGAATGTGTGACTGCTCTTGGAGCTTCCAAGCTGGCAGTTGATTTTTCCCCATTGGGAAATTCCAAAAAGAATCTGAAGTTCTGTAGAAAAAATACATCAATAAGGCTGACACGAAGAAGAGTCCCAGTAACATTAGCGTGGCTTGCCACACTGCAAGAAATACAAAAGCAAGAAATGTTAATTATCTGATAGAAGCAGACATAGAAAATTTTCTTAAATTTTTCTTCATAGTTTTGTCTGATTTGTGTTCAGTTTGGGTCTTTTCTTTAATATAGTAGTTCTACCATTTAAAAAATAACTACAGAAAAACAATCACGATCTCCTGAAATGAAGTTGAACATCTATGTGTCGATATGAGAGAGAGAGAGAGTGAGAGAGTGAGAGAGATACCTTTCCAATCTCCTGGCACAGTCAATTTGGTGACCTCAGCTCCCCATTTATCTGAATTGGAGATGACAACTCTGCAGAAAAAATAATATAATTGGATACTTGCATGATGATTTCGATTTACTATTTTCGAAGAGGATTTGATAAGTCTACCTTTCTGTAGGACAGAAATGGATAGCAGAAATGGAGGCACCGAAATGGATCTTCCTGCTCCAGTGCTGAACTTCCATTTTTTTCACATTCACCACACAGAAGTCGCCATCATTGCTCCCTCTACACAAAAATTAATATAAGAAAATCAAATGAAGAAATCAACTTGTGTAATTCAGATTAAGGAAGGTGTGAACTACAGCCGACTGTTTGACTAGAGACAGAGATCTTTATTCCTTTATAAGGAGAAGACAGAACTTACAATTCCAGTAATTACAGACGATATTAATTACTAACTATTATTTTTTTATAAATGGAAAATAAAATTAATTCAGTTTTCAGTTTCAGCACCAGTAGAGGTGGCATTTTTACTGGAAGTACTGGATGTTATGGGTATAAAATAGCAAAGCCATACACTGAGCAATGGTGAGGTTAGCTGGTAAAGTTCATGATATCTTTAGTATTCTATATCAACAGTGACAAGCAAAATGACTTCAGCAGAACTAAGCTGAATTAATTCTGGTATTTTAACAAACAGTTACACATCACATATAATATTACCAATACAAAGTAGAAGTTTGATTAGGAGGGAGTTAGTACTTACAATGCAAGGTACTTTCCATCCAAACTAACAGAAAGGACAGAAACAGGTTTTCTCAATAATCTTTTGAATCCAAGTCTCTTCCAGGTTGCCATATCCCATACAACAGTTACCACATTACCTCCCTCTTTTTCATGCAAAACAAACAAATACATTAGTTGGCTTGACAACTGCAAACCAGCTGACTATTAATTTGGTTACTACAACCAGCTGACCATATCCAATGTATCAAATTTTCCAATCAACCATCCAAATTTCATAATCCTGAAACTAACACCACACAGTTTCTATGCATAAAGTCTATCGAATACCCAATTAGAGAACACAAACAAATGTTTATCAAATAACTTGCATCCTTTTGTAAATATAAATTAGTGGGTGGAATCAATCAAATATGTTTAAATTGGTGTGTGCAAATATAAATTGAAAATACTCTGACATCTGTTGTAGCTTCCAGCTTTTAAAAGAGTACTGGTTGCAGGAAACTTACTTTTCTCTACTGTGCAAAACAAGAATGGCTTCATGCCATCCCTTGAAAATCGACAACACTGAATCTTCTCCTCCTATGAAGTTTGAAAAGAATTTGACAAAGTTAGCATCTGATAAATCATGGATATAAAAGTACACTGTGGAGATTGTCATGACACCTTAGCAAGGTTGCCCTTTGTACTGGCAGAGTACTATGACTGCAACACTGGTAACCAGTACATTTAGTTTTAGAAACTGAGAAAGATGCATCAAACAAACCGCAAAATACATAATGAAACCCCTCTACACCCCCGACCCCCTCCTCACAAGCAAGACAAATATCAGTACCTTTCCATAACCAAAAGGAAAATAAGGAAATAGACAAACTGAATATACCGCAGATCTATCCAGATTCATCAATGGTGTTCCATCAGTTAACTTCCACAGTCTAGCCGAACCATCAATAGATGTTGACACTAAGAGTTCTGAATCTAAGCTGTAGAAAAGCAGAGAAATTTGAAAAGGCCTAAGTATGCTTATTGTTCCTACTTTAAAATAAACATCCTCAGATTCATTTCAATGTTTTATTTAATTATGCCACTTTCTTTGGACAACTTTAATTAATAAGACGATAACTATGCTTATCACTTATCAGTCTAATCATTAAAATTTTTATGACGCTACACCAAAATACACACTGATATTTACAAAGAAAAATTAGTATAGTTTTAAGAAAAATAAAGCAAGTATAAAAAATAGACAACTTTAGAGGGAAGAGAGTTTTGCACATCTAACCTGATATCCATATCCTTAAAAGATTTATGCGCTTTAGGCTCATCTATGAGAGTATCCAAACTAGGCCAGTGAAACACCCTGAGATGCCCATCCTGCAAGATATAATTGCAGCACCTTGTTATAACTCAACACCTTAACAAGTTGGTCCGTCGGCTTTGGGTACAATATAGATCAATAGCAAGCCAAAACAATAAAAAAGAACAGAAGAATTCTGTAAGAAATACCTCGCCCCCTATAGCAAGCTTGGACCCATCGGTACTGAAAGCTAAGCATTTCTGGCGACCAACGGATTCAAGTCGTGGTTCATCCTTAGCAATAAGGTGATATGCAAATTCTTGAGGAACCAACTTGTACAATCTGGAAATGTAGAAAATTAGCAATCATTTCAATGTCATACCAGTAGCAGTCCAGTACAGGCATAGCCGTTCGTCTGTGTATTCTCTATGTTTACTTAGGAACTTATAATTGGTCTAACATTCCATTAACTCACTTCATTTAAATTTAAAGCATTCACTGTAAATTAAAACTTACTTGCATCCTTTAGTTGTGGCGCAGACAAACTCATCCCCACTCGGATGCACCGCAAAACCAGTTGGATTGGCTCCTTCTTCCTCGATAACAAATTTCTAATAGCAATAATGGGAACCCATAATTAAAATGTTAGCAACAGGTTAATCACAGAGTTGACTTTAAAATTCTGTCAAATCCATTTTACAGGAGTTCAAATTCATCACAATAATTTCATTTTGTTTATGTTGGTCCCTTTCTCCTACCATGACCTGGCAAATAGCATCTGTTCAGTATTTGTTTTCGGACATGTACCATAGGCGTCATGAAATGATGCATACACGACAATTTAATGCATATATTTTATTAACTGTCAATTGAGGTTGAGAATTTAAGCTGGACTTTGTTCATGTCTTAATTTCTGTCAATAATTAACGCCAAGAAAAATACCCAATTCAAATTTGAACCGTAAATTACTATTTCTCAATCAACGGCTTCCTTTCGAAAGAACAGCTCCATAATTCTTTAACAAATTATGAGAGAGAGAGATGAAAGAAAAAGGCGAAATTACCCATGGATCGGAGGAGAGAGAGGAGGTTTTGGGGTCAAAGGTGTAAAGCTCAAGCAACGCCGGAGTAGCAGCGGTGGCGCTCCGACCCATAACCACCAACAGCTTGTTGTCGCTGTTATTCTTTCCCTCCTTCCTCCTAATCCATGCTGAGCATGTAACCTCCTTCTTCTTCCCCTCCGCCGCCACCAACGCTTGCGACTCCTGTACTGTCGCCATTGATGCTTCTCTGTTTTCTCTTTTCGTATCTCTCTCTTTTTGGGTGTAATTCGGAAAGATCGAGAGGAGAGCTGAAAACCTGAAGTACAATAGCTTCTTCTCTTGGTTGTACGATGTTTCTTTCAATGGAATTGGTGCAGGAAAATTGTGCGAGAGTAGTGGGAACAGCTATTCTATTGTAGCTGATGAGATGAGAGATTTTTTTAAATAAAGCCTTGGGAAAGTACTTTATTTTTGTCAATATTAGGCCGACTTATGCTAGTCTCCAAAAATATGCATAACATGCACTGAATTGAATTCTATAAATGGTGTTGATATCAGCTGTAATAAAGGAATACTTTTGGATAATTTGATTATTATAATTAGAAGGATTCGAATGTCTTTATTTTCTGTCTCTTTTATGTCACTATTTTCCATACTTTAATAATTAATTTTTTTAACTTACGTATAAAAAATAAATCATTAGATTAATCATTAATCTATAATATTCATTTTTTTTTCGAAGCACAAAATAGAGAAAGTATGACTTTTCTACTTTGTTTTTATTCACGCCACGGGTTTGTATAAAAAGTAGTGATGTTCACAAATCACAATTGATGGATGTCGATATTTCAAATCATGAATCCTGCGAATCATTAATTTGTAACTGCATTTGTGTTCATATAGAAAAAGTAATGTTGATCAGACCTAACGGTTTAGTATATCATTTAAATTTTGTATTCTCTTAATAAATTTTTAAAAATAAATGCATAATAAAACTAAGAAAAATAAAGACATTTGAATTTTTTTTTTTTGTTTGAGATATAACTAACTAATAACTACATTACCTTGTATATGTATTTTGTAACCTTTGAGTTAACTTGTTTCTCCACTTTTATTAATTTATTGTGTTTGTTTCTGAATCTCCAGTAATAAATCATCAATGCATGAGTGCAACTTAACCTATACATTGGAGTCGCAAACAAAATTGACATTAATTTAATACCACAAAATTGACATCAATTTAAAGTTTATAATTACAACTCCAACTTAAAACATTGATCTTGATTTTTTAGTTAATTTTCTAAGTATATTATTTTATATAATATTGTAAGTATTAAGTTTGTTCAAAAAAATGATGAACCAAATAGTTCATCTTATACTATTTTTTTTTAAAAAAAAAGCAAATTTTACTTGTAAAAGCTTGTTTCTTTCATATAGATAAGATTTATTGTTTCATTTCGTTCTTTTAAGCTAATCGAACAATTTTTGTAATTAAATCACAAACTTATGATGAGCTTATTCGTGAATAGATGAATAATGGGAGCTATTCTGCTATCCAAACGCGCCTAAAGAAAAGGAATAAAACTAACTTTTCGAGAAAATATTTTCAATTAGCCGAGGGAGTTAAATGAAAAGATAGTCAACGGAATCGGTGATGTGACAAGCGTTGGGAGAGACTAGAGAGAACCAAAGGTATAATTCTTCTTCAAATAAATTAAAAAAACAAAACGGTATAATTCCTGACAAGATACTGTGGTTGCGTGATGTCAGTGCTATATCCAGCCGTTTTGAGAGTTTACTTTGAATTTTCATTTAAAAATTGTCAACGATATAAAGTTGTGGGAATGATTGAGAACTTTGACCAAATGCGCCCTGCATTTCTCTTATATAAAAGAAAAATGAAGAAACAAAATGGGAGGTTGCCATCAACATGGGCTCTATTAGGCATTTAGGCTCGATTTATATTAAAGTTTGGGCTAAGCATAGGACTATTATTGGGCTTATAACTTGATTTATCAAGTACAAATCCAGTATAAATCACCTGGTTTTAAAGTTTGGGCTACACCAAGTAAATATAAATTTTATATTTTAAAAAACCAGAGAAAGTGGTTACCGTCCAAATTTTGATGAAAAGAGCAACAGCACTGATACTGTATGCTGACGGACCAAAATCCTCTGCAGCGCGCTGCTGGCAGCGATTTCGTCCGAGCCGTCGAGACTTGATTGGACGGTTAATTATTTTCGGGCCTATCAATCTGGTATTATTCACGGGGCACCCATCATCCATTGGACGGTTGGGATGAAACCGCAGCCAATTGCTGCGCTGCCGAGGATGTGATTTCGTACCGGTCATGGTAGGATAAAGGGACTGGGACCAACTTAATTTCTCTATGTATTTATATTTTAGAGCATGGTGTGCGTATTTATTAAGGATCAACTCTGTGAAAACTCATTTTTTTTATTTTATTGATGCCTAAATAAATAAGAAGCTCCTAAAGAAAATTTAATGGACTATGCACATATTTTTTTTTTCTAATTTTACTAAATATTAGGGGCAAAATGCGAAAAGAAATTGTTTTTGGGTCTCCGAGCAAAATGAATAATCTAACCAATAGTGAATTTAGTCTATCAAATGCAGCTTTTCTCTTCACTCTTCAGTCTTCCATGGACCATGGCACCGGGAATCGTATTTTACAATTTCAATTTATCAAACTGTACTAAACTTTCTTCTAAAAACAGTATTGGCATCGGGGTTCGGGAG
Organism: Rhynchospora tenuis; assembly: GCA_027725995.1. NCBI lineage: Eukaryota > Viridiplantae > Streptophyta > Magnoliopsida > Poales > Cyperaceae > Rhynchospora > Rhynchospora tenuis. The sequence continues at coordinate 150,963,886 of CM050888.1, read as the reverse complement.
TCGCCCTCCTTTTAAACGATTAGTCATATACTCTTGGTGTCAATTCTGATATAATTTATGAATTAATTGTTTCAAGGTCGCCGAAATCAGGGAAACAATACGACAGCTACTAATCAGGTCACGCAGGCTTCGATCGTTCCAGATGGCATATGCATGCTCCGACCACTCCAGGTGCCATGCCATGTCAGCAGGGCGGAGCTAGAAAAGAAGATTGAGTGGGGCTAATTTGCAAATTGTTATATCTATACAAAATTATATTAAAATTGCCTTAATAATTAGTGCAAAACTGAAATGTTAGGGGACAAGTCCCCCTTCCGATCTCTATTGGCTCCGCCCCTGAGCCATGTGAAGAACTGAAGATCGACCTATGTCAACGGAAATTGATTAACGTCATCGAAAGAAAGGTCGCGCTATCACTGAGCAGTGCATCCCCTCACCCAGCGTCTGTTTTTGTGTTCACTCTATTGTTATAAGTGTTCAGTTTATTACATATAAATAATCATTTTCTGTTAAAATTGTCCACTGTGTACAATATGTTTATTTTGTTTTTTTTTTTTATTTCTTATCCAAATATTCAACCAAGTAAGTATAAATGTTCTGTTCGTAACTACAAATGTTCAATTATACATATAAATGTTCAATTTATTAAGTATTAATTTTCAGTTTTTTAGGAGTGCACATGGAAACTGAAGAGGTCACGAACCAGATAAAAATGCATGAAAAAAATTAGAAGGGGTCATGAACCGGTCCGGTTCAACTAATTTTTTTTTCGAATCTGCCCCTAGCGCACAAATTATGCGACTCTATCCCTAGTATAAGTGTTCAGTTTGTTAGTATATTTGCGCAGTTTAATAAGTATAAATGTTCAGTTTATTACATATAAATTAGACAGAGAAGATGTGATCGCGATGGGTGAACCATGTTCAAAATAAAAACCTCGTTTACCCGATCTAATCGTTTGTGGTAAAGCTTGATGGTCAAATCCACAGGGACGGTGTTGGAATATCAGTCTTTTACTTTGCTAAATTAGTTTTGACGGTTCAACTCTTAAGAATTCAAGAATTGCAAGTGGTTCCAAATCCTAAGTCTAGTTTCGAGGTCAAAACAAGAATTAATGAGAGAAATTCAACAAGTCAAGTAGTTCTAGGGTTTTTGGTAGTTTACTCTTCAGTTACTCCAGGACCAGCGGCCCTCTGAGAACTCAGGTCGCTGACTCCAAAGTGAGTCGCTGAAGGCAGGGGCACAGACAACCCGCTGGTCCTTCCTGCGACCCGCTAGGATTAGGGCAGACTCAACTTTTAGGCTAGTTTATTAAAGAGTGTAAGGCATGTGTTTTAACTAGGGCTCCTGATCCCACTTCCGTTTAAGGCCATGTTATCGATAATTAAACCAAATACGTTCGAATAAAACCTAGATTTCAACTTCCGCTGAGAACTCTTGGTCTAAGTTCTACAAGTTTATGCTTTTCGGCCTACGACTCCCTATACTTCCGTAATCGGAAAGGATTTCAACTTCCGTTTCTTGATCCTAATCTAACCTTCCGGTATCAACTCTCGTGTTAACCATACTTTAACTTTATCACTTAAGAACGTTTGGATTAAACCACCTAACAATCAAAAGACGTCTCTCTTAACGAGTGCGAGCAATTCAACTTAAGCAACTCGATTAAAGTAATCTAAGCAATTCAAGCAAAGCATAAAACACAACATGCAACAAATAAACTAATCTAAAAGTATATTATCGAACATAAACTAGAAGGTTTACTACCATGACCCTAGAACAAACAAATCAACAACTAAGAGACATCATACAAACACAAGAGAAAAGGAAAACAAAGAAAGATTACAACTAATTGCTCTTGCGTGTCGAAATCTCCTATCAAACACGTCTATTGCTGTCAAAAATGACCTGCTTGGCGCTGCCACGATCTGTACTTGAGACTCAACTCTCAAATAACTCTATGTCTAACCCTAACTTTGACCTTGGATTTGATCTCTCTCCTTGCATCTCTCAAAATCTCCTCAAACTAGACTTAAATAGGCATTGGGAATGTGTAGAAACGCTGGAAATAACTGAAGACACGTCCTGGATGCATCTGAAGTCGGTTGGAAACCGTCTTCCCAACATAGAAATGTTGGCAATTCTGGTATTTCCGGCAGTTCCGGGACCGGCGGGCCGCTGGAGCTTTCAGCTACCCGCTGGAAAAATCCAGCACTGCGTCCTGTCAATATTTTGGCCATATCTCATTCATTCAGACTCCGTTTGAGGTGATTCAAAAACCTTTGGAAATCTTGGAACGAGCTCTACAACTTCATGGATTAATCCAAGCCATTTCTTGTCCAAACTCTGCAATAAAATTAGAAATTATGGTAGTAACTCATTCTTGACACAAAACTTTAATTAAACTAACCTAAATTATCTAAACTATCTAAAATCAAGGTAAATTGGTTTAGTTTGGACTCAAAATCTTATCTAAATATATGTATAAATTCCACTCATCAAGATGCATCAATTATTATGTTATAAAATCATCAAGTGACTCATCTAACTAAACACTTTAATTTATTAAACTGAACACGTTAGTTATTAAGCTGAACATATATAATATACATCTACAGTGCGCACCACTGTTCAGTGATGACACGCGATGACAAATTTAGCGATGGCACTTATAATATCTCTGCACTAGATAAGATTAAGTTGCTATTTATTTCCTAACCTATATTTTGGTTTTTATAATTAGCTGCAATAATAACATTTTTTTCAATAGAGATATCTGTGTTGGATGTTTTATAAGCTCTCTGTTTAATTTGTGAGGCTTACATGTATGAATTACTTAATTGTTTCCATTATAACCTCCTAACAGGTAGAACTCAAATGTCACGGCCTTCCAGAAAAAACTTTTATAATGCAGTATTCATAATTCTTTCTTATATTTAAATGTTTATTTATACAAGTATATCTCTGGAGACATTTATTTACATAAGGAAGTTCCTACTAGGTGAGTACCGTTAGAATTTGATCATCTACGCAGCAGAATTATGTTTTGTGGTTCGAGGAGGCACGATTCAAGTGCAACTGCACAAGAACAGTACCCCTTAGGATTAGTCAGCATGAGGATCTCAGAATAAATTAATCACACAATAAGATACAAGAGACAAGATATTTAACGAGGTTCAACACCAACTTGGTGCCTACGTCCTCCACACACACACTTTTCTATTATTTTCTGTTAATGTCTGAGATCTATTGTAAGAGGAAGAAGAATGAATTAAATAGAAAAAATTATAATGGAGATACACATCTCCTTCCCAAGAAACCCCTTTATTTCTTTCCCCTTTTTCTTTATTCATACCATAAGTTTACATTACATCTCCTCACACAAGGAAACATATTCTTTTCATACAAGGACATGTTCTCTGGATGTGCTAGCAATACTTTCCAACTTGGAGACGTCTAGAAGTTTCCTTCCAATGCCAGATACGCTACCGTTCTGTACTGTTCCCCCAAACATACAGCCGAACACCACTCCCGTGTGGCCATACACACAGCCACATACACTTGTTTTCAAATTTGATGCTACCTAGAATCTTCCTTGTATGTCAGATGCGTCCATTTTTAGTACTATTTGACTAGGCTGGACCAAACACACAGCCAAATGCCTTGTTTCAACAAGTACTCTTACATTGTCTGTGATAGATTTTTTATGAAGGCTTCTTCCATTATACCGTCTGCCATCTAATTTATCTGCATTTTTCCAATTTGTTGAATTCAATACAAGTGCTAATATGTCGCCTTTCACTGCTTTTGTCATTCAATTTTATTTATTTCTACAATTGATTATACTGATATACATTTTTCACTGCAAATTTGGGTTACAATTCTAATAGTTGACCGAACACGAGCTGAAGAACCGAAAATAAGTATACTTTCTTGGATTCGTAATTTTAAAAAGGAACTAAAATGCAAAAATACGATACTTGGAACTTAATTTGGATGTTGGGCTAATAATCTGGTTTGTACTAAATATGCATTTGTTTCGTTTCTCGCACCATGGATCCAAAAGCAAAAGCAGAACTGCAGAAAAAACAGTAGTCTTTTTTTTTTTTTTTACAATAAAAATGTCTAGACAAATTTCGTTCTACACAAAATATATATTGACTAAATAAAGATAATACAAACCATAAAGAGGTAATCCTTCGAAGGAGGATACATTGGCTCTATCCTTTATTCCTTTACCATTTACTGGCCCTTTTTCAGGCTAAAGAAGAACCAAATAAGCTGGCAGGGGTCCATATAATTTTGATTGTAGACCAAAGTTGCAAGTTTGTGTCAATTCGATTATTCTTTCTTCAGTATATTAAACTAATTAAACCAGATGCTATCACAGATAATCGGGAACCTATTTGGACCTGTCCAATAAGGAGATTTCAGGATCCGTGCATGTTAGATTAGTTAATATAGGTTGTACTGTATTATTCGTGTTGTATAACTGATATAGACCAGCTAGAATAGTAATTAATTTCGGACATATTTAAAAGGTATAAAATAGAAGCCTAAGTTATATCCATGTTATTTTCTTATTGGATGTTTTTAACTACTTTGGTAGTTATGATTGATTATTCCCGCTTGTCCTCTCCTATTTAAAATCTAGGAAATAGTCCCCAAGAGAGGATCTCGAATAGAGTTTTCATACAGGTGTTCTGGTGTTGATGGCATCTTTTAATTTTAATTTCTACTCCACATCCCACCAACAGATTTCGGGAGATGGATCCTCTTCTTCAAGTATCAAGTCGAATTTGGCACAAGAACAAGTAACCAACTTCATTGAGTTCCGAGTGGATTTAGGTAAGCTTCTGTACTCATTAAAATTAATTCTAATAGTTTATGATTCTATATTTTTAATTTTAATTGAATTCTTGTGTTTTTTAGTTCAATCCTTGTGTTATTAAGTTAAAAATTCTTACATCCAAAATTTAAGATCATAAGGAATTTAAAATTTTGCAATATATAACAAAAATTCATAAGGCCGGAGATTTTCCAGAGATGATTGCCCTGGCTTAGTATATTCTACATACTCTGGTGTAAATTTTGACATAATTTATGAATCAATTGTTTCAAGGTCGCCAAAATCAGGGAAACAATACAACAGTTCCTAATCAAGTTAAGCAGGCTTCGACTGCTCCAGGTGGCATGCAAGCTCCGTCCACTCAAGGTGACATGACAGGAGATGATCAACCTAAGTCATTACATGTTAAGGCTATTTTGCTATTAGAGTCCATACACTGTATCAGTGACATATCTAGTTAGCTTCACGGCATAAGTTAGTACTTTTACTGAATAGAGCTATCTGTTTTGTGTGTTTATGAACTTTTTGTATAATTTGTAAGGCTTACAGGAACTTCTTAATTGTTTCTATTAAAAACCGTTCCAAGTTTCTTTATTTATTATTTCAAATTTGTCTCTTGGGACACTTAAATATACAGGCATACATGCCTAGACATGGCGGAACCAGGAATAAAAATTGGGGGCAGTAGGCTCCTGCCACGGTGAAAACGGATCGAATAATGATCAGATAGTGGACAAATCATATAACGAACTATATTGTTTGTCGGATATTGTCAGAATCTATCACAACTTCGACCATGAAAGTACATGACAATGTACCTGGTAAGGCTTACAGTTAACCTGCTAATAGCACTTGCCAGGAAGCCATGCTCCTAATGTTTGATTTATTCTCTCCAGCTGCATACAAAAATACAGTAGTGGCAACAGCTTTCTGGAGTATATGGCTAGAACGCAACAACCGAATCTTCAGATCGGAGAGAAGAAGTGTAAGTGCTATCCATGATTGGATAATAGGAGAGGCAACTTTCTTTAGGAGATTTTGCTAGGTTTTAAACTGTTCTGCGTTTTACCTAGCTTTGTTGTTTCTTACTTCTGTTGCTAGACTTTCTTTCTTTCTATTCTTTCTTTCTTTTTTTCTCTCACTAGATAGCCACTGTCTAGTTTATCCCCAAAAAAAAAAAAAGGCTTACAGTTAACCAGACAATTACAGTTAACCAGACAATCTGAATATAGAATGTAAAAATTAAATAATCTAAAAGTCAGTACAAACAAAAACCTAGCAGGTAGATAATAAACAAATATAAACTCTAATCAATAGCAGATACAGATTAACCACACCCATACTAACATAACCTAAATATTAACCCTTTAAAAATCTCAGCTACGTTTCCAAATAAGTAAAACAGAGTGGCTTACCTCCACAAGCATCAAATCAGAAGAGATACAAGTCAACGATTTATGTAGCGCTATAGAATTGGCCACAGTTCGAGGGCAGCTGATCTCCGGAGAGAGTGATACAGAATAGATACATAAAGTTATACCATATCAGAATATTCGAGCATGTTAAATGCGAGCCAGATATGTTCTTTGCAGAATCGAGTTCAGTCAAGATCAGGTCCAGTTATAACAAGATCAAATCCATTAATAATAAGAGAAGTACAAAATGTCTGACTGGTAATCTCGAACCTCTAAAATTGAGATCAAACTCAACATGAAATTAAAATATTATTGAGATTTATCACTAAAATGCTGAAAAATTGAGATGCACACAAAGTAGGATTTCCAACATGCTCATGTTACCAAAATTTGAATTTCTATAAAAGTCCAGTAATTCCACACCTTCAGTCGTTATTGTCTCTGCTCCAGTTGAGTCTCCTATAAACAGGACAAAACCCGTTAAAGATTAACTTAACGGTTTCTTCAGTGGAGCTGAACTCACCTAATCCTAGACTAGTCCTAGATCACGAGAGTAACTGACAGGTGTCCCGATCGAACCCAACTCTAACTAACAGCCAGATTATTCTGTAGTTATTATTCAGATTATTCGGCCGAACTTAATTTATTTATTGATATTTGATTATTTTGTTTGTCTTTAAGTTTATTATTAGTATTAATTTATTATTCCTATTTGATTTAAGATTTTGTTTCTTAACATGTCTCTTTTTATTCGGATTCTCTGTTTCTAGACCTTTCGATATTAAATATAATATGAAACGACAACGACGAAGACATTAATAATAGTTAACAACAACTAAAATCTATTTGGACCTGCGCAAAGTATTTTTAAGCATTGCTAATTTGATTCTTGAAGGTGGGATACCATGTTAGATTAATTAATATATTATGGGTTCTACTGATTTTTTTTTTCGAAAACTATTATGGGTTCTACTGTTATTCTTTTGTGTTGTCAAGTAATTGGTTTCGGGCAGATCTTAAAAGTATGTGCTTTTTAGGTGAAGAACCCTAAGTTATTTTCAACACTAGTGTTATTTCCTTGATGGACTTTTTTAGCAACTTCGAGGTAATGATTGGTTAGAGTATAGGGTTTAGAGTATAGGGTTTAGGGTTTAAATATAGATTATTATTATCAAATGACTTAAAATGAATATACAATCGCTCGATATGCTCTTATATAACAAGAATCTCCATAATCTGCACATTATATGCATAATTACAGTGTATAATTCAATCATTTTGAATAACTGAGTTCATAAACTTATTCTAGACTATATGAAGACCTTAAATATAGATTATTTTGATCAAATGACTTAAAATGCTCTAATATACCCAGAATCTACATAATCAGCACATTATATGAATAATTACTGTGTACAATCCAATCATTTTGATTAAGTGAGATAACAAACATATTTTAGACTATATGAAGATCTTAAATATGGATTATTGTGATCAAATGATTTAAAATGAATGCACAATCGCATGAAAGACAATAATATACCAAGAAACTGCATAATCTGCACAATTATATGCATAATTACAGTTTATAATCCAATATATATGAATAAACAAGTTTATAAAAAAATTCTAGATGATATGAAGAGCTCAAATATAGATTATTGTGATCAAATGACTTAAAATAAATGAACAATCGCTCAAAATGCACTAATACCTAGAATCTACAAAATCAGCACATTATATTCGTAATTTCGGTGTACAATCCAATCATTTTGAATTAGTGACTTAATAAACATATTCTAGACTATATGAAGAGCTTAAATATAGATTATTGTGATCAAATGACTTAAAATGAATGCATAATCGCTCGATATACTCTAATAAATCCAGAATCTGCATAATCTGCACATTATATGCGTAATTACAGTGTATGATGCAATCATTTTGAATACGTGAGTTCATAAGCATATTTTAGAATATATAAACAGCTTAAAAATAGATAATTGAGATCAAATGACTTTAAATTGTAAAATCGCTCAAAATGCTCCTAGACTTATAAGGAGATAAATATAGATTATGGTGATCAAATAACTAAAAAATAAAGCAGAATCGTTTGAAATGCTCTAATATACACAGAATCAACATAATCTGCACATTATAAGTGTAATAACAGTGTACAATACAATCATTTTGAATAAGTGAGTTCATAAACATATTCTAGATAATATGAATAGCTTACATATATATTATTGTGATTAAATGACTTAAATGAATGAACAATCAATCGAAATGCTCTAATATATCAAGAATCAGCATAATCCGCACAATATATGCGTAATTAAAGTGTATAATACAATCATTTTGAATAAGCAAGTGCATAGACATATTCTAGATTATATAAATAGATTAAATATAGATTATTATGATTAAATGACTTAAAAAAATGCAGAATCGCTTGGAATTATCAAATATACTCGGAATCTACATAATTTGCACATAAGATTCGTAATTACAGTGTACAATACAATCATTTTGAATAAGTGAGTTCATAAACATATTCTAGATAATATGAATAGCTTACATATAGATTATTGTGATTAAATGACTTAAATGAATGAACAATCGCTCGAAATGCTCTAATATACCAAGAATCTGCATAATCCGCACATTATATGCGTAATTACAGTGTATATCCAATCATTTTGAATAAGTAAGTTCAGAAACGTATTGTAGACTATATGAAGAGCATAAATATAGATTATTGTGAACAAATAACTTAAAACGAATGCAGAATTGTTTTAACATCTCTAATATACCTAGAATCTGCATAATCTGCACATTATATGCGTAATTACAGTGTATAATCCCATCAGTTTTTAAAACTGAGGTCATAAACAGATTCTAGACTATACAAAGAGCTTAAATATATATTATTGTGATCAAATAACTTAATATGAATGCACCATCGCTCAAAATTCTCAAATATATCCATAATCTTCATAATCTGCAAATTATATGCATAATTACAGTGTATAATCTAATTATTTTGAATAAGTGAGTTTATAACATATTGTAGACTGGATAAAGAGATTGAATATAGGTTATTGTGATGAAATAACTTAAAATGAATGGAGAATCCCAAAAAATTCTCAAACATGCTCAGAATCTGTATAATCTGCACATTATATGCGTAATTACAGTGTATAATCCAATAATTTGAATAAGTGAGTTCATAAACATAACCTAGACTATATAAAGAGATTAAATATAGATTGTTGTGATCAAATAACTTAAAACGAATGTAGAATCGTTTTTACTTTTCTAATATACCTAGAATCTGCATAATCTGCAAATTATATGTGTAATTACAGTGTATAATCCAATCATTTTGAATAACTGAGTTCATAAAAATATTCTAAACTATATGAAGAGATTGAATATAGATTATTGTGATCAAGTGACTCAAAATGAATGCAAAATCGCTTGGAATGCTCTAATAACCCAGAATCTACAAAATCAGCACATTATATTCGTATATACACTGTACAATCCAATCATTTTGAATTAGTGACTTAATAAACATATTTTAGACTATATGAAAAGCTTAAATATTGATTATTATGATCAATTGACATAAAATGGACACGTAATCGCTCGAAATGCTCTAATAAATCAAGAATCTGTATAATCTGCACATTATATGCGTAATTACAGTGTATGATGCAATCATTTTGAATAAGTGAGTTCATAAACATATTCTATAATATATAAATAGCTTAAAAATATATTATTTTGATCTAATGACTTTAAATTACACAATCGCTCAAAATGCTCTAATATACTCGGATTCTGCTTAATCTACACATTATATGCGTAATTACAGTGTATAATCCAATCATTTTTAATTAGTGAGTTCATAAACATATTCTAGACTGTATAAGGAGATTAAATATATATTACTATGATCAAATAACTTAAAACGAATGCAGAATCGTTTGAAATGCTCTAATATAGCCAGAATCAACAAAATCTGCACATTATATGTGTAATAACAGTTTACAATACAATCATTTTGAATAAGTGAGTTGATATACATATTATAGACTATATGAAGAGCTTACATATAGATTATTGTGATCAAATGACTTAATATAAATGCACAATCGCTCAAAATGCTCTAATATACCCAGTATCTGCATAATCTGCACATTATATGCGTAATTATAGTGTATAATCCAATCATTTTGAATAAGTTAGTTCATAAACATATTCTAGACAATATGAAGAGCTTAAATTTATATTATTGTGATTAAATTACTTAAAATGAATACACAATCAATCAAAAGGCTCTAATATTCCAAGAATCTGCATAATCTACATAATATATGCGTAATTGCATTGTATAATACAATAATTTTGAATAACAAAGTTCATAGACATATTCTAGAATATATGAAGAGAATAATTATAGATTATTGTGATTAAATGACTTAAAAAAAATGCAGAATCGCTTGGAATACAGTGTATAATCTAATCATTTTTAATTAGTGAATTCATAAACATATTTTAGACTGTATAAGGAGATTAAATATTGATTATTGTGATAAAATAACTTAAAACGAATGAAGAATCGTTTGAAATGCTCTAATATACCCAGAATCACCATTATCTGCAAATTAAATGAAATCAAATCATTTTGAATAAGTGAGTTCATAAACATATTTTAGATATATGAAAAGCTAAAATATAGATTATTGTGATCAAATGACTTAATATGAATGCTCAATTGCTCAAAATCTTCTAATATACCCAGAATCTGCATAATCTGTACATAATATGCGTAGTTAAGTGTATAATCCAATCATTTTTAATATGTGATTTCATAAACATATTCTAGATTATATGAAGATCTTAAATATAAATTCTTGTCATCAAATGACTTACAATGAATTAACAATTGCTCGAAATGCACTAATATACCCAGAATCTACATAATCTGTATATGCGTAATTATAGTGTACAATACAATCATTTTGAATAAATAAGTTTATAAAGATATTCTAAACTATACGAAGAGCTTAAATATATATTATTGTGATCTAATGACTTAAAATGAATGCAAAATCGCACGAAATGCTCAAATAAACCCAGAATCTGTATCATCTTCACATTATATGCGAAAACTAAAGTGTAGAATCCAATCTTTTTGAATAAGTGAGTTCATAAACATATTGTAGACTATATAAAGCATTTAAATATAGATTATTATAATCAAATGACTTAAAATGAATACGCAATCGCTCAAAATGCTCTTATATTACAAGAATTTGCATAATCCGCAAAATATATTCGTAATTACAGTGTATAATCTAATCATTTTGAATAAATAAGTTCATAAACATATTATAGACTGCTTAAAGAGTTTAAATATGGTTTTTTGTGATCAAATGACTTAAAATGAATGCAAAATCGCTAGAAATACTCAAATATACTTAGAATCTGTAATTCTGTATAATTAGCACATTATGTGCGTAATTACAATGTATAATCCAATCATTTTAAATAAGTTAGTTCGTAAACATTTTCTAGACTATCTGAAGAGTTTAAATATAGATTATTTTGATCAAATGACATTAAAGAATGCAGAATCACTTGGAATACTCACATATACCCAGAATCTACATAAACTACACATTATATGCGTAATTACAGTGTACAATCCAATCATTTTAAATACATGAGTTCATAAACATATTCTAGACTATATGAAGAGCTTAAATATAGATTATTGTGATTAAATGTCTTAATATGGATGCACATTCGCTCAAAGTGCTCTAATATACCAAGAATCTACATAATGTGCACATTATGCGTAATTACTGTGTATAATCCAATCATTTTGAATATGAGTTCATAAACATATTCTAAATTATATGAAGACCCTAAATATAGATTATTTTGATCAAATGACTTAAAATGAATGCACAACCGATTGAAATTCTTTAATATACCTAGAATCACAATAATCTTCAAATTATATGCGTAACTACAGTGTAGAATCCAATCTTTTTGAATAAGTGAGTTCATAAACATATTGTAGACTATATGAATAGTTTAAATATAGATTATTATAATCAAATGACTTAAAATGAATACACAATCGCTCGAAATGCTCTTATATTGCAAGAATCTGCATAATCCGCACAATATATGCGTAATTACAGTGTATAATCTAGTCATTTTGAATAAATAAGTTCATGAACATATTCTAGACTGCTTAAAGAGTTTAATATAGATTTTTGTGATCCTATGACTTAAAATGAATTCAAAATCGCTAGAAATGCTCAAATATACTTAGGATATGTAATTCTGTATAATTAGCACATTATATGCGTAATTACAATGTATAATACAATCATTTAAATAAGTTAGTACGTAAACATTTTCTAGACTCTATAAAGAGCTTAAATATAGATTATTTTGATCAAATGACATTAAATGAATGTAGAATCACTTGGAATGCTCAAATATACCCACAATCTGCTTACTCTGGACATTATGTGCGTAATTATAGTGTATAATACAATCATTTTGCATAAGTGAGTTTATAAACATATTCTAGACTATATGAAGACCTTAAATATAGATTATAGTGATCAAATGACTTTAAATGAATGCAGAATCACAAAAATGCTCTAATATACCCAGAATCTACATAATCTACACATTATATGCGTAATTACAGTGTACGATCCAATCATTTTTAATATGTGAGTTCATAAATATATTATAGACTATATGAAGAGCTTTAATATAGATTATTGTGATGAAAAGTCTTAATATGAATGCAGAATCGCTCAAAATGCTCTAATATACCCAGAATCTGCATAATCTGCATAATCTGCACATTATGTGCGTAATCCAATTATTTTGAATAAGTGAGTTCATAAACATATTCTAGACTATATGAAGACCTTAAATATAGATTATTTTGATCAAATGACTTAAAATGAATGCACAACAGATTGAAATTATCTAATATATCCAGAATCTACATAATCTGCACATTATATTCGTAATAATAGTGTTCAACCCAAGCATTTTAAATAAGTGAGACTATAAACATATTATAGACTATCTGAAGAATTTAAATATAGATAATTGTGATCAAATGACCGAAAATAAATACAGAATCACTTGGAATGCTCAAATATCTCAGAATCTGCACAATAAGCACAATAGATGTGTAATTACAGTGTATAATCCAATTATTTTGAATAAGTGAGTTCGTAAACACATTCTAGACAGTATATAGAGATTAAATATAAATTATTATGATCAAATAACTTAAAAAGAATGCAGAATCGATTGAAATGCTGTATATACCCAGAATCAACATAATCTGCATATTATATGCGTAATTACAGTGTTTAATCCAATCATTTTGAATAAGTGAGTTCATAAACATATTCTAGACTATATGATGAGCTTAAATATATATTATGTGTGATTAAATGGCTTTAAATGAAAGCACAAATCCTCGAATTGCTCTAATATACCTAGAATCTGCATAATCTACACATATAAGCGTATTTACAGTGTATAATCCAATTATTTTGAATAATAGAGTTCAAAAACATATTGTTGGCTATATGAAGAGTTTAAATATAGATTATTATGATCAAATGACTTAAAATGAATGCACAATCGCTCGAAATGCTCTTATATAACAAGAGTCTGCATAATCTGCACAATATATGCATAATTACAGTGTATATTCTAATCATTTTGAATAAGTAAGTTGATAAATATATTCTAGTTCTAGACTGTATAAAGAGTTTAAATGTAGATTATTGTCATCAAATTACTTAAAATTAATGCAGAATCACTTGGAATACTCAACTATACTCAGAATCTACATAATAAGCACAATAGATGCGTAGTTACAGTGTATAATCCAATCATTTTGAATAACTGAGTTCATAAACATCTTCTAAACTGCATAAAGAGATTAAATATAGATTATTGTGATCAAATAACTTAAATTGAATGTAGAATCGTTTGAAATGCTCTAATATACCCAGAATCAACATAATCTGCATATTATATGCGTAATTACAGTGTATAATCCAATTATTTTTTATAAGTGAGTTCATAAACATATTCTAGACTATATGAAGAGCTTAAATATAAATTATTATGATCAAATGACTTAATATGAATGCACAATCGCTCGAAATGCTCATATATACCCAAAATCTACATAATCTTCACATTATATGCGTAATTACAATTTATAATCCAATCATTATGAATAAGTGAGTTTAAAAATGTTCTAAACTATATGAAGATCTTAAATATAGATTACTGTGATCAAATGGCTTAAAATGAATGAACAATCACTCGAAATGCACTAATATACCTAGAATCAACATAATCTGCACATTATATGCATAATTACAGTTTACAATCCAGTCATTTTGAATAAGTGACTTAATAAACATATTGTAGACTATATACAAAACTTAAATATAGATCATTGTGATCCAATGACTTAAATGTACTGAAAATCTTTATAATCTGCACATTATATGCGTAATTACAGTGTATAATCCAATCATTTTGAATAAGTGAGTTCATAAGCATATTCTAGAATGTATAAACAGTTTAAAAATAGATTATTATGATTAAATGACTTAAAATTGCACAATCGCTCGAAAAGCTCTAATATACCCAGATTCTGCATAATTTGCACATTATATGCGTAATTACAGTGTATAATCCAATCATTTTATATTAGTGAGTTCAGAAACACATTCTAGACTGAATAAGGAGCTTAAATATAGATTATTGTTATCAAATGACTTAAAATGAATGCAGAATCGTTTGGAATGCTTGAATATATTTATAATCTTCATAATATGCAAAATATATGCATAATTACATTGTATAAGCCAATCATTTTGAATAACTGAGTTCATAAACATATTCTAGACTATATGAAGAGCTTAAATATAGATTATTGTGATGAAATAACTTAAAATGAATGCATAATCGCTCGAAATGCTATAATATACCCTGAATCTGCATAATCTGCACAATATATGCGTAATTACATTGTACAATCCAATCATTTTGAATAAGCGAATTCATAAACATATTCAAGACTATATGAAGAGTTTAAATAATTATGATCAAATGATATAAAATGAATGCACAATCGCTCGAAATGCTATTATATAACATTAATCTGCATAATCTGCAAAATATATACGTAATTACAGTGTATAATCCAATCATTTTGAATAACTAAGTTCGTAAATATATTCTAGACTGTACAAAGTGTCTAATACAGATTATTATGGTGAAATGACTTAAAAGGAATGCAGAATAGCAAGAAATGCTGAAATATACTCAGAAT
This sequence comes from Rhynchospora tenuis, assembly GCA_027725995.1. Classification (NCBI taxonomy): domain Eukaryota; kingdom Viridiplantae; phylum Streptophyta; class Magnoliopsida; order Poales; family Cyperaceae; genus Rhynchospora; species Rhynchospora tenuis. Next base: position 150,948,201 of record CM050888.1, on the reverse strand, counting down.
CTGTATAATCTACACACTATATGCGTAATTACAAAGTATAATCCAATCATTTTGTATAAGTAAGTTCATAAACATATTGTAGACTATATAAAGAGATTAAATATAGATTATTGTGATCAAATAACTTAAAATGAATGGAGAATCGCTTGAAATGCTAAAAAATGTTCATAATTTGTATAATCTGCACATTATATGCGTAATTACAGTGTATAATCCAATCATTTTGAATAGGTGAGTTCATAAACATATTAAAGACTGTATGAAGAGATTAAATATAGATAATTGTGATCGAATAACTTAAATCGATTGCAGAATCGTTTGAAATGCTCTCATATCCAGAATCAACATAATCTGCACATTATATGCGTAATTACAGCGTACAATCCAATCATTTTGAATAATCGAGTTCATAAACATATTCTAGACTATATGAAGAGCTTAAATATATATTATTATGATCAAATGACTTAATATGAATGCACAATCGCTCAAAATGCTCTAATATACCCAGATTCTGCATAATCTGCACATTATACGCATAATTACAGTGTATAATCGAATCATATCTAGACTATATGAAGAGCTCAAATATAGATTATTGTGATAAAATGACTTAAAATGAATGCACAACCGCTAGAAATGCTCTAATATACTTAGAATCTACATAATCTGCACATTATATGCGTAATTATAGTGTACAATCCAATCATTTTGTTTAAGTGAGATCATAAACATATTCTAGACTATATGAAGAGCATAAATAAATATTATTTTGATCAAATGACTTACACTTTGCTGGTCTCATATAATTTGAGTTGGAAGCGTTAAACAGTGTGTTTTCAAGTTTGGGGGCCTTTTGGAAAATACAAAGAGCAGTATCAAAAACTCCGCCATAACAGTGTGTTCTCAATTGCATTGGTTCTATCATCTAGGTCAATTGAAATCGACTTCAATTGGTGGAATGTTACTAAAAGCTTCTCTAGTATAGGCCCTGATGCCAAATACTGAAACAATTGCCAAATTTGAATTCATCAGACTAATGGCTATATTACAAGACACAAAATGATCAATCAGTTTTACGCATGGCAAAATGAATTATTGCACTGCTTCTGTTAACTATTTTTTTTTTCAAAAAAAAGGAAAGGTGAAAAGTTCCTATAAAATGCTAACGAAATTGATGGAGTTGTCATTAGTTGACCAATTGAATCCTAATTCAGGTGTTTCAACTACATAAAATGATCTTTCAAATAGGCAGTAAATTACTCATGACTTCCAACTTAGTCCACCACCCTGAAATTTTTTGGATATTCAAAATTAAATCCAATCAGGACTCGAGGGATCTAGATGCAAAACTGACCATATTCTACTCTTAACCTTTATCCATAAATAATTCCATGACAGCGCCTCATTAACACTCAAACCATGCTTGGTCCTTGAAACGGTACTGGCCAGTCAGGTATGGCTCAAGTATGGCCATAGCAAGAATACAACTGGATTACACTTGGGAAAATATAGTTCATTTTTTCCTATAGTTTTAAATTTTGTTTTCTTTAATCATCATTTCATGCAGAGGTACAATAATTGAATGAAACACTTTCGAACAAGTAGCTCTTACCTGACAAAAATCTGAGTCTATTTTCAGTTTTTCAATATTAGAAAGTGCACCCATGGCACGGAGAAATTTGCTGTTACATCCATCATTTGGCGGGCTGACATCTGGAAAATCATTTGGCAGGTCATAGGTAGAGATGGTTGTAGAAATTAATGTTGGTGTTTCCAACAGTAAGTCGTTAAAAGGGCCCAAGAAAATCCTGTTTTTGAGGTTTGGTGCACGAATTACAATACAATCTTGCTTGACAACGCCAAGCAGTGTCAAGCTCTCCAGCAAGGGACAGACCAAAACAAAGTTCTCTACGATAATCCCTTCTAAATAACAAAAAAGCTAAGGTTAGGTCCTGTAGAAGCTTAAGGCCTTGGAGACACTGAGGTGCATTTATAATGAATCCTGCAATTTCAAGACGTTCTAGTGTGTGACATGAGAACAGGCTCGAAGGAACCTTGCAATCTCCTTCGAGTTAAAAAATGAGACGAAGATCCTTCAGTCCATTTTTGGATAGAATAAGCAGCAATCTGTTAATTGTCTCCTCAGGTATGTGCAGATCAAAGCCTAGTGCTACGTCAAATTTCAGAATTGGACCCTGGTGCACCTGTAACTCTGTAAGACCTTATCCACTGTATTAGCTTAGAGCCTTAGACTATGTAGCCTTTTCATTAAGTTCAGACTCTGTAGTGTCTTCGTTAAACACCAAATCTGGTATTGAGGTCCAGGAGGACTTCCATTTGTGGGAAAGGACGCTTGTTCTCGCCGCCTCTTTTATTGGAAGTTTGACTAAAATTTGTTCAATTATCTCCTGGGGCATGCATCTTACAAAATCTGAGTCAGCCGTCCTCTTTTGCCACCGATGATTGTCCATTGTGAGAGTTAAGTTGGTTCCTTTAACATGCGATGATTTATTGGTTAATTAGCACAGAGATACTTCACAACAGAATTAATAAACCATATTATATATTACAGGGGCAGGAGATTTTTCCACAACACTGAGCTAATAATCAATGGTTTAGGGCACATATCAATAAATTAAGTAATATCAAAGATTATGAACATAGTTCCATACCAATTCTGGCCGAATGACTCAAGTACCAACAGGGATGACCTCCAATTGTACCGAACCATACTGCATACTATCATCTCCATCCATCCCAACCCATCAAAATTAAAGATGCATTTGCAAGTTTCCCATTAACAGGTAATGGAAGGAGCATTCAATTTCTCTTAAGGAACTTTTCAAATTATATAGTAAACTCATTTCAAGAACAAGTAACTGAAGCGTAACTCTCACCTTACAAGATCGAACAATAGAACAGGAACAAATCATTCTTTACAACAAACAGGAACGAATTAAATCGATCAAGTGAGAGAGAAAGACGACTTAATTGCTTCAAATACGAAGTAGTGAAGGCGAGAGGGAGAGCACCAACTTGAGTCTTCTCTTTTTTCTCCCAACGATTCTTAGAGAGAGAGAGAGAGAGAATAATTGAAGAGTTTAGTCGAAGCGTCGATCTAATTTCAAAATCTTCGTAAGCGAAGAGAATGGAAATTTTTTTTATTGGAGAAAGAGATTATTAGTTAGTAGCAGGGCAAATAAGAAAAGAAGATATTGATATTATTTTTGTTTCATATAAAATTTTACGTGTTAAACAATAAAGATATGGTAAAATTAATAATTTAGTCTTTTTTTTTAAATAAATAGCTAATTTGGTAGTAACTTTAGTTTTTCTATTAAAAAGTCTGACATTGATTTTGATCAAATTATACAAATCAATGGTGCATAATTGATATAAGAATTGTTTACACTTTTTATATGACTTGTTTATTTCTTTTATATAAATGTTTAACATCTTTCTCTATACGCATTTATAAGTAAGATAAAGCAATTTCTTATGAATGAGTTAATTAAGGAAAGCTTTCAAATTTTTTTTCAATTTTATTCGTTGGTGAATGGTGAAGTATCATTTACGGCCCACTAGCGGCCCATCAACTCTTTTTCTTTTCCTCGATCCGCTCATTAGCTCTAACGTTCGTTTTTTCATCATAAAACTTTGATTGGATATATGGCTAATTAGCGCATGATTATTTTGGGATATTCGTATTTATTTTTAAAATATATTCGGTAAGACATTTTCACAAAACTCGGCTTCAGACTATGGAAACATGTAAGGCTACACATATTTCGTTGTAAGAGATCCCACGTTCTTGTTTGTTTCATTAATGAAACGGATGCTTGTCAGCTGTCAGCCTTTCCCCTTTTTTTTTAAAAAAAAAACGAAATCCCAAGTTCGTACTAAATTCAAAAGGTAATGGCAGTACAGTATTTTAGGAAATAAAAGGAGGTTTACTTTTTATAATTCAAATTTAAAGGGAAAAATTCTTCATTTTTTAATTGAATTCACCTCTTAAAATTGGAGCTCAAGGAGCAAAGTAAAAGTTGTTACTGTTAGTATTAACAGTTTAGAAGTGATGCAGTGTTTGATATTTCTATTTATGAATTGCATATTTATATTATTTTGTTTCTCAAATATTTAATGTGTCAAGTCAAAATTTCCAAAAATCAGAAGTACCCATTGGCAAGTTTCAATCTTCTATTTATTTGTTTATTATGTAATTTATTTTAATTGCTTGATCAATTATCCGGTAATACCATATCTTGGTCCAGTATAGAAAAGCTATAATGTTGTCCCCTGTGTGTCGGAAAATGCCAGTGAATTATCAAATATCAGAAAATTCGAAAAATCTCAATATCATGCCGCTTTTTCCTTTTACTCATTTTTGGCTGCACCCATTCCACCCACGTTTTCCAGTTTGATCCCTCATCCCTGAACTTTTAATATTAAAGAAATGACCCTTACTTCCATAAGGATATAATAGAAATTAATCTTCACACGAGGTAATTAATAACTGAACTTATTAAAGTTATATTTATCTAGATATAGTCACGATTGATATTTATATAAATTTATATATGAATATTTTTAAATAATATATAGCTGTGCTTATATCTAAATACTTATATATTATGGCAACAAATTGAATTTTTCAACATTAATTAACAAATAAAAATACTTATCAAATGTACACTAACATTAATTTACATACATATAAATACATTTCTCTTATGTAAAAAAAAAAAAGCAATAATAAATCTCAATGTTGCTCTACCAACCAGCATATAAATATGCTCATGCATTTGATGAAATATCGCGCTTAGCACGATGCATTTGTATAATGGAAAATAAAAGGGACGAAAATCGAAGCTTTGTTTCGAAGTTGGGCTTACGTCTCAAAATGATATCCAATGAGATCATGGAGATTCATATGCATTGATAAACCATTTCGAAGTCGCCGCGGGTCCGTGACATTGAATAATGGATGTGCTATTTTTGTCACCATTTGACCATAGACATGTTGCCAACCAAATATACAATCATTGGACCATCATTTAATACCTCTTCTTTTACCCTTTCTACTTGCTTTAATTTTTTTTAATTTCCGGAAGAAAATTGAGGCGATTTTGAGAGTCTCCAAATTTTGCAGATCTTAGACGGGGAGGCCGCCACTGGCCTCTCCCGCCTTCTCCTCTTCTCCTCTTAGGCTTTTACTCTTTTGTTTTTCCTTTCCTTTTTCTTGGACGGATTTAGGTGGTCGGTCGGTAGATGCGGTGGCGGAGGTGATGTTTCACTTATTGTGAGATGAGAACTGAGGACGGCCAGGGCACGAGAGGTGTGACTGGTTCGATTGGTGGTGCAGCCGGTGCGTGAGAGCTCCGACCGGTGCACGAGAGAGCTGTTGCTGGTATGTGAGAGTTGCAGCCGGTACACGAAGTGTGGTGGTGCAGCAAGTGGACGAGAGATGCAGACGACGTGAGTGATGGTGGTGCAGCCGGTGCTCGAGAGATGAGACCGGTTCAAGTGGTGGTTCAGCCGGTGCACAAGAGGTTCAGCCGGTGCACAAGAGGTGCAGCCGATGTGAATAGCCGGTTCAGCCGGTGTGCGTGAGGTGTTGTCTGTATGCGTGGTGGTGCAACCGATGCACAAGAGATGTGACTAATGTTTCGAGTAGTAGTGGGGCCGGTGCACAGAGCTGCAGCTGATGCTCTAGGTGGTGAGGCCAATGCAAGAGATGGTCCTTTCAGTGGGCAAGAGGTGTTGTCTTGCACCTTGTCGGTGCAAGAGATGGTGCAACAAACGCACGAGTGTGCGAAGATGTTCGGCTGGTGTTTTAGGCACGATTGTGGATGTGCGTCTATGCACGACGTATACAAATGGAAGGAAAGGGTATGACGGTGGATGCATTGCGACCGATTATCTATTTTTGTCGTTTTTAATTTGTATGTTTAAGCTTTATTTTCTTTTTCTTTTCTTTTTTTTTATCGGATTGATGTAATCCGTTACTTGGTAGCCGCTGTCAAGTTTTTCTAAAAAAATTTTTGATACGAGGGAAAAAACGAGCCAAGAAAATCTTAGCTAATTCATCCCAGGTGTTAATTGATTTGACTTTCAAGTTCCTAATCCATGCTCTAGCCCTATCTCTCAATGTGAAAGGAAACAACCCAAGTCTAACAACATCACTAGATACTTCAGGAATTTTGATTGTATTGTAATATTCTAAAAAGATATGCAAATGTAAATTTGCATCCTCATGTGGTTCTCCTGAAAAAGTGTTTTGTTGTACGAGGTTGATCAAAGCAGGCTTGAGTTCGAATCCCCTTCGTCATGTGTCTGGAATGGATATGCTGAGTTGGATATCCTCCGTTTTCGGTGTCGCATACTCTCGCAAGGGCTTCTTGGATGTTTCTGCCACTTCGGTGTTTGCCATGTCGTCTTTTGCCTTTGCTTGGTCACCAACAGGAGGATCTTCTTTCGTCGGTTGAGTTTGAAGTGGTCTCTTACCCTTCAAAGTGCTTGCAATTTCTGCCAGAGTCACGTCCGCGGACCGTGGACTGGAGTCATGGTCCGTGGACTGAGGAATTTCTTGTCTGTCTATACTTATCCCTGGCGGTCGAAATGGAGGTTTCCAACCTGCAGGAGGGGTAAGTATAGATGAAACGGTTGTGTTGATCTTTCTAGTCTTGCTTTGAGAAGATTTGTCGAAACCAACAAGCAGAGTAGATCCTCCCGCCAGTTTCAAATTCCTGCAAAAAGAAAAAGAAAAGGTTTAGTTCAAGTAAGAATAAAAGAAAAGTTAATTTCCTAGCACCGTCCCCGGCAACGGCGCCATTTTGATAGACCTGTCGTTAGATGTCTAACAAATAAATCGATTTCTACCAGAATTGGTTACACAATAACCTAAACAAGTATAGTCGGGTTGTCGATCTCAGAGACGGAATATTTAGGAAACTAGACTCTCTAAAACTCTTAACTAAACTAGATTAAATGATTGATTTAAAGTATTGATTGAAGGTTCAGACTAAGAAGTAAAAGTTATAAAGTTTAACAAGATGAAGGTTGATTATAATACCTAACTAATTAGCCTAGGGTTCTGGACTTACAACTTGACAGTCACTATTATTGCGACCCGCGAGATTTCTCCGCGGTCCGCGAATAATACGTGTTAAACTATTATTACTTGATTGTTATTATCTGATTATTTGTGAGGACTTTTCGGTCAAGTTATACAGGGGAAAGACTTCAACTTTCGTTACTTGGTCGACCCTAAACTGAACTGGACTCGAGTTTTCCCATACACCTCACTCTCAACTCTCGCATCGATTAAGGATTGTATGTCTATCTCTTGAGAACTAGGGTTCCATTTCTTCTCAGATCTGGTTAAGTTATCGTCTCTCGGTTCATATAACTTAGGTTTCTCCTCTCGGGTAATCCCTAACCCTAATCATGACGGTTTGGATGTAAACTATTGAACAAGGTTTTGATGCCTAGCGGCTTGATACGATCGTTTATCAAGTGGGCAACCAGGGTCGATAATCTAAGTCAAACAATCATATATAAAATCAAACATGCAAGAGATAAATCACAAGATCAAATAAAACAAGTCAAGTAATAATAATAAACTAATCAAGAGTTTGTGCCATCGCCCTAGACTACTAACAAACTACTCAGACTTGGTCATAAAAGCAACGAGAAATGATAATACAAACAAGATAGACATAGAATACACCAGTGAAATCCTCTATCTGCTTGTCTGCGCCCTTCACACGGCCCGCGACTGAAGGTCGCGACCCGCGAGAGTAACCGCCTTCTCGCTCCTCTAACTTCTCTCAGATCTGTCTCAAAAGTTGAGTCTAAATTTCGGTCCCCCGGTCTGAAGTCGAGGCATGCTTTTATAGGCATATGGAAGAGTGCTGGAGAGAGGAAATAACCGTCCATTATGCTCAAAAACTGCTGCCAAAAGAAACCAACTCGAAAGGCCATAACTGCCAAGTCTTCTAGAATCTTCAAGTCGGTTATGCTCGCGGCCCGTGGTGAGTCTCCAAGGTCCGTGAGTAATATCTTCAAGCAGCTTCAAAATTCAGCATCTCTTTCTCCGTCTTCAATGCCTTCTCCTGTACAAAAAGGTGCCGGGCGACGGCAACAACTCTATCTAAACACAAATGCAAGCTAAGTTAGATGAAAACACAAGAAATTAAGTTAAGTTCGGTTCCAAATGAGATAAAAATATAAGTATAGAATATGCTTATCAATTTTTTTTTTTAATTTCCACAATACATTATGCGGTTATGATTGTAAGCCAGAAGTGTGTGAGGTGGCATTTCTTTTTTTGTACTTTAATTTCAACAGTTGAAAACCTATATATTCATGCCAATTCAAAATTTATCAAATTAATTCAAACTACCTCATAAGTTTGAAATTACAGTTTAATTCGAGGTAGCCCGTTCGAATTTTTATTCGTTTACTTCTCTACTAGAAATGAGCACAAAAAAAAAAAAAAAGGTGTGGGGGAATCTGGCATGAAATCCGAATACTATATATTAATCCAAGGTTAACATCATTACATCAATAATGTCACAGGTGTGCAAAAAAATTTCCATCAAATTCATGGAATGTTGGTCAAGGTAATATCCCCAGTCCCCCCCCCCCCCCCCCCCCCCACGGATCTATAGGATAAAAATTTACATCAAATTCATAGAATGTTGGTCGAGATCATGCTCCAAAACAGAGATATGTACATACAATTAGAATAGCAAAGTGTTGGTGCAAAAATCAACAACAAATTGGATAATCGAATAATATGAAAACGAATTAAAGGAACAAAAGAACAAAGTTACTTGAATCGCGCTAGGCGCTGTCCTTAAGCGTATTATGTCTGAACGTGCGACTGGAACCGCAACCAAGATAAGATGGAGTTGTCACCTTTTATGGCACGACCATGAAAGTGACTGATGAAAGCCTCCAAAAATATCCAGCAGAAATATTTTGAATGTAAATAGACTTTGGAATAGAATTAAGGATATTGGAGAGGAATATTCAGATAGAAATTTCTCAAACATTTTTTTCTTTTTGGATGATCTCTCAATTTGCCCGAATAAACTTGTTTATATAGAGCTAATTAAGTAACGGCTAGAGCAGTCCAAATAACATCTGATTTAATTGGCTAGATGATGGACATAATTGATACGTGTAAATTCATGTCACACAAAATATAAAAGGACAAATAATTAATAGGAAATAAGAAACTGATGTGAGCTTTAAAGCCTTCAAATTCTTAGGTATTAGTACGACGGTTTAGTATAAATTAAAGCATTGATGTTGATCAGAAATATGGAAATCAATATTCTAAAAACAACGGTAGAAAAGAAAATTTTGAGTTTTTTATTAATATTTCCAACACAAAGTACTAATAATGGTTAGGCAATATTAATCAATAAATCATGCCTGTCACATGTTATGTGGAATGTATTATGTAAAGATCATTTGAGAAAAGGAATAAAGAATATGCATGCAAGAGTCATCCGTTTCTCATGACAAATATTCTATTGAAAAATTCTCTTATAAGAGCTTGACCTAAGGAACGAATGATTGATCCAAGTGTCAAAAAAATGTCAAAGAATCTGGCCTGCTAAGATACCATAAAAGCCATTCCACTCTTCAACGAGCTAATTATTTATTGCTTTTACACAAACAATTTTTTTTCACTTACAATTTGAAGTTGGCGGGAAATAATGTTAGCTAGCTGCTAAAACAGTTAAATTAGTCTTATCTGGAGGAGATTCAGGCACCCTTTAAAATAAAAAATGTCACAATAGTACTGATGTAAAAAAATTATAACCTTTTTTTTTTCTGTTATTGCAAGCATTTAAACAGAAAACAAAATGAACAAAGACAAGCGACTAATATTATAAAGTTCTTTGTGTGAGATATCTAAAATAAAGATATGCAAGTATATCGAACCCAAAACGAAGAAAAGCGATAGACTTCGTATATTTGGTGTAGGACCAGAAGGCCATGCTCAAGCCCCACAAAATTCCCATATAATATTTTGACTCGACAAATGTCCACAACAAAATGAATTTTCTTTTAAAAATTTTACTTTGGTTAAACTCATTTGTTTTAAATGGTAAATTCGAACCGTTCAATTGCTAGAAACTAAATTTTATATTTATTTAAATTTTTTTACTATTTTCATTTTTTTAAAAAAAAATTGTTAGTGGAGAATTGCAGACCTTCAAATTCGAATTAATCAGGTTTAGACTGATTTACTATATGAGCATAATTTAGTTCGGGTTGAACTTATTGTCGGCAAAATTGAAGTAGCAAAATATCTTCAGCTTCTCATATTTTATGTGATAAAATATTTAAGGATGAGATCTTTTTGAATCTTCTGCAAGTAAACATTGAAAAGTCAAACTGAGGAAACAGATCAGCTGAAAAGGAGAGGATTCTTAGTTCCCACTGGAATCATGCCATTTACTAAAACAGAATATCATAATAAATAATATTCTACCGGTCGCGTGACTCTCATTGAATTTTTATATTTCGTCTAAAACAATTTTTTTTAAATGAAACATCAATAGTATTGATTAAGGCTGCATCCGAATTAAATTGACCGGATGGGAATTGGATAATAGGATCCTTCAATAGTACGGGTTTAAAGCGAAAAATAATTGTTCCGAAAATTTTTTTTTAATTATAGATTAAATTATGATTAAAATCTCTAAAATTTACAGGCAAATTTTAAAATATACAAAAGACGAAATTTACATTATTTCTGTCCCTACCAAGTCAAAACGGAGAGAACGCTTTTATACCGCCTTGCTACCTGATTAAGAATCAGCAAGTATTGCTGGCCTAATTGTGGCCTTATTGATTCTTTACAGCTGAGTAGACCACGCCAGGTGCATGCTCTGTTTTTTTTTTTTCTTTTAACAAACCTTTTTCAAGTTTCTTCCATTGACTTTGTGTAGGATCCTAGTTCACAAGAAATTGTGGGAAAATCTGTTCTGAAACCGTTGAAATAGAGATAATTTCTCTGCAAATCAAAATCTTTTCAGAAATTTAAATTATGTTAATTAACCCATCTGACATTAATTACACTTTATTTTGGTTTTTAATTAATATTCCACGACAATCAGCTATCATAAGGCTTCTGTACCATAAAAATTCTTATAGTGAAAAAAACGCTTTCAGACTTTCTTCAAAAACCTTGGTATGAATCCTTAATAGCACATACTAATCTATATCTACTTGGTTTTCTCATATTTATTAAGACATTTCCCTAAATTTGCTCATTAATTTTTCTGTGTTCACCTTAGAAATTATAGGAATATGATATCAGTCCTAAACATGTTATAGTATAGATGCAACAGAATTGCATTAATGTGGTGAATGAATAGTTTAACTGGATAATAGTTTTTATATTTTAAAGATATCATAAAATTAACAAATTAAAAATTCATGCCAGACTGCCAACCGACGATACCGCTACTGGATATCTGAACTTCAGCCTTGCCCCATGCTGCCCTATTGATTGTATTGGGCACTTCGTTTAATCTTTATTGCTGCATTAACCATATTTTAATGATATTTTCCTACTGACATCCAGAAATAAAGCAACCATTTAGTTGTTCAATTATATTGTTTAGTGTTCTATCCGTAGCATTTGACCTTCTCTTCTACCCAATTAGGAAAAACAATGATACATCCCAAAAGGGAAAAAAAAAATGACGAATACTCTGTTATCAAGGCTCTTTTTTGTGCACATGATGTTTTTTCGGCCGAAAACTTATAATTCATCCTTTTTCCATGAGACCTAAAGGGAATTTTGAACAATTTTATGGATGCTATATGTAGTATTTATCTATCGACTAAGAATAATAAAAATTTTAAAAATATATATTTTGTTGTTATAATTTTATTATGGAAATCAATTAAGCTTTTTTATCCAGATAAATCAAATTAAGTGGCTTAAATTTTTTGCTTAAATAATTAAATTATATTTTTTCTTGAAAAATTTTAAAATGTAATTTCGTGGATTACCTTCTAATTAAATGAAACAAAGCGTTTACAAAAGTAATGTGTTTTCAAGTGCCGGACTCTCTCCCTACTATGTTTATAGGACCAGTATCCCTGCAAAGGTTATCCGAACCGTCCGATTTAATCTCGATGGGCAAATGTTTACGGGCCGCACAAATCTCGACGAATCTGGTATTAATCACGGGGCACCCATAATTGATCGGACGGTTCGAATCAAAGGTCTGCCCTCAGGATGTGATTTCATATTTATAGCGTATCAGTACGCATCCACACCTATGGCAACCTATTTTCCTCCCAAGCCAACTGCCTATCTGGTACTGCCGCTCTGTACCAGCAAGCTAATTACCGTTGCCAAGCCCAGCAAGTTATTACAGCGTAGCAACAACACATAATACAATTAAAATAATAATTTAAAATTGTGCATGAGTTGCTCGAAGTGAATAAAATAATGAATAAACACATCGTAGACTTCCGCAACTTTGGGATGATTAATCAACCAACAATCAATGCGGCAGTGACCCACTTAACTGGGCGATACTGTCACATTTGAACAGATTCGAAGATCTCCAATTTTATGGAAACGAAGAAAGATGCCAACAATAATTTATATCCCTACCCTTGAGTGATGATCTGTTTGCTCCTCTAAGTCAACACATATCTTTCATACTTCCTCTCACATTGTCTCTTCCTCCCTATATATATATCCCTGGACTCTTGGCATTGTGCAGATCACTGTCTAAACAAATACAGAAAAACAAAAAGCCACTAAAGTAGAGAAAAATGGTGTTCGCAGGAGGCACAGAGGGAGCTTTGCCCATGCGCCAAATCCTCTCACCCCGCTTCTCTGTGCAAGTGATTCGAAGCCGGTGGTTCATGGTTTTTGCATGTCTCCTAATCATGGCAGCCGCTGGTGCCACCTATATCTTCAGCATATATTCAAAAGACATAAAAAAAGAACTCGGGTATAATCAGCAGACCCTAAATACTCTCAGCTTCTTCAAAGATGTCGGTACAAATGTCGGCATTTTATCTGGCCTAATCAATGAAGTGACACCGCCGTGGGTCGTGCTTGCCATTGGCGCTGCCATGAATTTGTTTGGCTATATCATGATATATCTTGCTATTACTGGCCGTATTGCGGCTCCTCGGGTGTGGATGATGTGCCTCTATATATGCATTGGAGCAAACTCTCAAGCCTTTGCCAACACCGGCGCGCTTGTCACATGTGTGAAGAACTTCCCGGAGAGCCGTGGCACTGTGCTAGGGTTGCTCAAGGGTTTTCTCGGGCTTAGTGGTGTGATATTCACCCAACTATATTTGGCCATCTATGGCGATGATTCAAAATCCCTCGTGTTACTTATCGCGTGGCTTCCAGCCGCAATCTCCATTGTTTTTGTTTACACTGTCCGTTACATACCTTACACCTCATCTGTAGCTGCAAGGAACACCAAGCCCTTCTTTTGGTTTCTCTACATCTCCATTGCTCTTGCAGTGTTTCTATTAATAATGACCATTGTGCAAAAAGTTGTGCAATTCTCACACTCTGCCTATGTGCTTAGTGCATTCATTTCTACTCTCTTCCTCTTCCTCCCGCTCGGTGTTGTTATAAAAGAAGAAATTAAGGTCCTAATTCAAAGAAACAAAGAGTTTGAAATACCACCAACCATAACCATTGAAACACCCCACACTGCCCCAAGTCCGTTATCACAGGCTTCGCCATTGCCAAAACCCGAACAGAAACCTTCCTCAAAAGGGATCTCATGCATAACCAACATGTTCAAGCCACCTACGATGGGGGATGACTATTCAATCCTCCAAGCATTAGTAAGCGTAGACATGCTAATTCTTGTCTTCGTATCAATTTGTGGATTGGGAGGTACACTCACGGCCATAGACAACATGGGTCAAATCGGTCAGTCTTTAAGGTACCCTGCAAAGAGCATAAACACGTTTGTTTCGCTGATAAGCATATGGAACTATGCCGGTCGTGTTACAGCCGGCTATGTATCGGAAATTGTGCTCTCAAAGTACAAATTCCCCCGTCCATTGGCTCTCACTCTCGTGCTGCTCCTCGCATGTGTTGGCCACCTCCTCATAGCATTTGGGGTACCACAATCTCTCTATCTTGTCTCCGTCATCATTGGTTTCTGTTTTGGGGCACAATGGCCATTACTATTTGCCATTATTTCCGAAGTGTTCGGTCTCAAATATTATTCTACACTTTACAACTTTGGGTCTATTGCAAGCCCCATTGGGTTGTACATTCTTAATGTTCGAGTCACTGGTCATTTGTATGATGTTGAGGCACATAAACAGAGTGCTGGTAAAGATCTGACATGTATGGGCGTGCAATGCTTTAAGAAATCATTTATTATTATCACAGTAGTGACAGCAATTGGTGCTGTGGTGTCTTTTATGTTAGTTTGGAGGACAAGGAAGTTCTATGGTGGTGATATTTATGCCAAGTACCGGGAGTCGGCAGAAATTCATGAGGTGGATAGCTCTGCTGAGATGGTATTGGATAGAGAAAATATGGAAAACAATGAGAAAAATGGTGTGTGGCAGAAAGAAACAGGCAGTGCAAACAAGGTGCAGGAGGGAGAGTAAGCTCTGAACTTGTAAGTCAAAGAAATTGAATTAAGAATGAAACAATTGGCAAGCTAGGCTAGTTTGAATCCGTGCTTTAAAGGTCGTTATGCAGGTGCATTTTTTTAGTTTCATATTTCCTTTGAAACTTTTTTTTTTCTTTCTTTTTTTTTTTTCCCTTTTTGGGAATTAAATTCCTGTTGTAAAATGTAAAGCTTTATTATCTGGTTTTTAAGCTACAAATAAAATTGAAAGTGTTGTATTGCAATGGAGACTATCTATATGTAATAACTCACTAAGAGTATCCTAACTACTTTGACAATGGTCAAAGTGTCCTAATGCTTGCATTGCGTATATCTAACTGTCTAACATAACTCAATCAAGTTTCTGACATCAGTGTCTATTAAAGCCAGCTGATAGTTGATTCCCCCACCTTATCTGAGAATAAGAATACTACGACATTGTTGACTTCAAATCCTTCCACAGCCACCAATTTGCTAACATTCAAACGATATCCTATGGGCCACTTGAGAATTCTTTTGGTCTATCGGTAAAAAACAATGCATTTAAGTGAAAGGCCGCATGTTCGAAATCCGGTTGGATGGTCTTTTATAGATATTTAATTTAAAAATAATTTGGGAGGCCTCGCCTCAATTTACCTAGAAATAAATATATATATATATTTTATGGGCCACTCAATTTGGGAGATTGTAATGCACAGAGAGGAAGCCATCAATTTGCTGACATTAAAACAAATTCTTTGCTAGAAAGCGGAAATGAACCAACCTTTTTTTTAAAATTGTACTTTAGTTAATCATAGGATAGAAAAACGATGCAAATTGAAGATATTTGCTTTCTCTCTGAAGGGCAGCAAGTGATGCAATTTATCATCTTTCCGTTTTGATGGAGGGACTTTTAATTTCTGGTGGCACGGAAAATATTTTCGTTACTGATTTGCATAATTATGCTCTTCACATTCTGTATTATAATGAAGGTTCAAAATGAGAAAATACTTAATACCTTATTAAGGAAGGTATAACATAATTTTCAGAGTATGCAAAAGCTGCCCATTTTCTTGATTGATGGACTGTACTCATAATAGAAACTTAAATTTAGAAATTGATTTGTTCTGTGTTTTTTTTTTTTTCTGAGGAACAGGACATAACAGAAAAAAAAAAAAAAAAATCAGGTAGTTTTTTTTTTTTTTTTTCCTGTTTTACAGTCTTTTTTTCTCCCCCTTCTTTATCTGGGTCTTACAGGTAGTTTTCAAAGCTCTTGGGCTTCATGAATTTGGATATTAATCTGTTTTCTTAAAAAAAAAAATGGGTCAAAACTCTCATTTTACCTCAAAATAAACGGTTTGTGAGTCTACTGCGAACATCTACAAGGGTCGTAATCAGCAGGAGGAGGACAACATATTTTGGAGCCTGGAGGTCGGCAGAGAAAAAAAAAAAAGGGTCAAAACTCATGAGTTGGTTGGTTTTGAAATTGGGCTCCAAATAAGTCCTCAATGGGGCTCAGGACCCAGTTTGTATAAAATATCAAAGTTGTTTTTGCGTTTCCTACTACCGTGGAGGCATGGACCCAGATTCCCAGAAGTATAATTTAGGTCGGCTAGTAGTTGACTATACGCATTTTCATACGATGCTATAAGCTAGTTTGAATTGATTGTTTTAGATTAATTGGTCGGATGTGTGGATTCTGTATTTGCTCCCATTAATATGTTAGCAGGAAGTATTTGATCATTTACATAGTTCATCCAATTAAATTATAAAATTTCATATTACCTTGATTTTAGATTTGATTCTGATTTTTACTCTACGACCCATGTCATCAGTAGTGAATTTGGTCCTAACAGAGTAAAACTTTTTTTCTTTTTTCCTCATAATGGATGTATGGGAAGTTTCAAGTATAAATTGAACCTTTGAAGTCACTAGTTTCTCATTATTTGATGTAGCAGATAATCATTTGTTACAAAAAACATAGTATTATGACTATCTTTTGTTTTAGTAGTATAAGCGTTCTCCAACTAGCTGTGAGCCCGTGACTTGTGAGTTGGTTAATAATTGGTAGATTTAGACTTTAGTCACAATATAAGCAATACGAGCCTCTGTACGCATCCGGTGGCACCGTGGCAAGTTTTTTATTTGATTGATGCGGGTAAAATATTTTGATTTAGAATTAAAAAGAAAAGAATTGTGATATATATTTTGACTCTCATCAACCTTGAGTAACCAATGGTCTAAGATGATGATTATGGTAATATATATTATAATATAGAGAACGGCTCTCTGACTATCATTTTCGTTAATTTAAAAAAACATAATGTAGGGATAAGAATGTTGCGCCTTTTTGGATAATTTATAAAGATACATTCTGTTTTACTTATAGGATTTCTAGTTTTAAGATTCGACAATATCATCCTAAATAAGTTTTTTTTAAAATAAATAAATAAATTAAAGTACACCTTTATATCTGCGGTAAATCTAGGGGTGAGCAAAAAAACTCGTAACTCGTGAGTTTACTCGAACTCGACTCATAAAAATTCGATTGTAACTCGAGCTAGAATAACTCGAGTTGACAGAACTCGAGTTGTATCAACTCGGTTAACTAACGAGTCGAGTTTGAGTTGGGCTTAACTCGACTCGTCAACTCGTGAGCTGACTCGTGACATAATAAATATTAATTTTAAGTAGTATTATCAACATGATTTATGACTTATGAAGTTATGAGTAATAAAAAAGTAAAAAATAACACAATAATTATTTTATTATATTTTTTTAGATAGTTATAAAATACAAAATATTAAGTTTCAAGACATATTTTTGCTTCAAATCAATAGAAAGAATAAAATTGACGACAAATATTATTATTTGTAATATTGTATATATAAATTAATTTTAATATTGAAATATTATATGATTTAAAAAATAAAATTTTGAAGTACAATTGCTTATATCCAACTCGTTCGTGACTCGTGAGCCAATTCGAGTCGGAGCGAGTTGAGTTTGAGCTAGCTTAAATAACTCGAAAGTATTTCTAACTCGACTCGGGACAACTCGAGTTACTATCGAGTTGAGTTTGAGTTGTACCCAACTCGCTCGAACTCATCTCGTATACAGCCCTAGGTAAATCTTTGACAAATTATTTCGTCATAGATGAAGGCTATTGTAGATAATTAGTTGTTATAAAGATGCATTTTTCTTGTCCTTTTCATGAAATCTTACATATACAGCTACTAGATAGATAGTAATGCATGCTTGACTTCTCTCACCTCTCGGCGTGCTACAATTTGCACATTTTTTCTTTAAAAGAAATACAATTTGCACATTTAGAAATTTTATTGAAGCCCACCGCGCGCCATGTATGATCTTCACCCACCACCAAAAAAATAATAATAATAAATAAATAAATAAAATAAAAAAACAAATAAGAATAAAAAGAGAGAGAGAGAGAGAGAGAGAGCGAAAGGAGGAGAAAGACAGTACATTCGGTGTGAAAAGTGAAAATTACATGAATAAAAAAAGAATCTAAAGTTGTACTTGTGAAAAGGCTATATTCATTGCGGTCCACTTATCATTGATAAGCCAATTTCCTTAAATAATGGAAATAGATTGAAATGAAGTACGCAAGAAGTCAATACAAAAATTGTGGAGAAAAATCCAAAAAGCAGCAGCTTGAGAGAGTTGAATTGTGTGTGCATGCACACTTGGAGCTTAGTGGGAGGGGGGGGGGGGGGGGGGGGGGGGGGGGGGGGGGGTTCATTAAATTTGGTTAATCTCTGTCAAAATCATGACGGATGCTATGTCAATATTATATAATACTTATATTTATTTTTTTCTTAATATTGGGAATTTTAGTGACAGATAAGGTTTATCCTTCAATTTGTCACTATATTCGAACAAAATCTGGAAATATATTTCACAACATATGACATGCTCAAATATTCTGCCTCCCAAGAGAAAAGTGAATTTTATATTGTTAGATTCGTGTTAAACTGTTAATTAAATAAGCGAAGCAAATTTGCCAATATAAAAGCCATAAGACTGGTACCGTTAATACTTTATACAGTACTTCAATCAGATTTTTCGTGGCATGAATTGCTATGGTGTAGCGGGACAAAATGGGTTAGATTAATATATTATGAATATTATCTCTTCACAATACATACAACTTTTAGGCCACATAATATCCTCCAGTGAAAGATAAAATAAATGTCTAATCTCGTGTGGCATTATGGGTATTATGGGTCAACATACCATATGCAGCCAACATATGGTAGGTCATTATGGGTCAGATTTATACTTAAATTCAACTCGCGACACGGATGAATATTTCCGCAGAGATTGTAAATCACCCTAGTTATGATGTATCTGTTTTAGGCCTACTAAGATCATTTTTTTACTTGGAAAGGGTAATTAAGTCAATGCGTCAACCTCTATTATTCTTTCATCGACCGCCACAAAGTTTACCGTGTAAAATAATAAAAAGAGCAAATTTCAGAATCCATCCTTTGTCCAGTCATCTCTAACTCCTCATTTGTTAAATTAGTGACAATTTTGCATCTTATTTGTTAGTAGTAATTTGTATCTGTTGAGTGAAAGTAAGCAATTATTGTTACCCAATTGAGAAAATTAAAAATATTATGTGGACTAATTGACATCTTCAGAGTTAGTCATCTAATTTTTTTTATGTGAATCCACTTTAATAGCGTGGACAGATGATAGAAAATATGAAAATACAAGTGGCGGTTAACATTTTCTATAGCCCACAGTCTGAACTATAAATTAATTAAATTTGTATACATAGTTCGTCCTTGATAGAAATAGATATATATTAGAGTTTACTCTTATATATAATATCCTTTCATAAAAACAGGGCAAATATAATAATCATTCCTATTTATATTCTTATATCAAAGCGCTAGCTGACATCAACCGATGTACCATTTCTGTTAGTGTTCTAAATTCGTGCCGTGTCGTGTCGTGTTAAACACGCTGTGTCTGGATCATTTGTCGTGTCGTGTCTAAATGTTTCACATGTCGTGTCGTGCCTTGTCTAAATTCTAAGGGATGGACACGACACGCCTAAGGACACGGCACGCCTCGTGTCCTCGTGCCGTGCCGTGTTTTTTTTACACGTGTCGTGTCGTGTCGTGTTTGAATACATTTGAAATTTCATAAAACATAGTCATATACTTATGTTTAGGGATGAATTTGAAATTCAAATTATAAAATTATCCTAAAAAATAGATAATATAAGAATTTTTTTGTTATTTTATAAAATTTAACATTTTTAACCATCATTATAAACTTGTTGTGTCTTTTGGATTTTGTCGTGTCCCGTGTCGTGCTGTGTCGTGCCGTGTCGTGTCGTGTCCTGGAAATTAATTCACGTGTCGTGTCGTGCCGTGTCTATTTTATCAAAGTCGGACACGACACGCTTAAGACACGACATGCCTAAGTTCTGGTGCCGTGTCCGTGTCCGTATTTTGCTGTACCGTGCCGTGTTCGGACACGCCGTGCTTTTTTTAGAACACTAATTTCTGTAACCATAGACGTATTATTTCAAAAGAACTAAACAATTATGGAAGGCCATCTTTTTAAGTGAAATATACGGAACCATCATATTTTTTGTTCTTTCTTTTTTACTTGGACAAATAACATGTCCAGATTCTGATACAGCTGTGAATTGGCATCAAGTAGTAATTTCTGCAGATCTTTTCCTAAAAATTCAACAAATTACTTGTACATTCAATTTGGATTGTACGTACGACAAATTTGTGAGTTGTGCCTAATCCAATTGTTCTTCTTCAGTCTATTTCATTAGGCCTGATGCAATCACAGTAGACCTAGACGGGTAACTAAAAACCTTATTTGGGCCATTAATTGCTGAGAATACCTAAATTACTAGTTAGAGGCTAATTTGGGTCAAAGATGAATCTTACAGTAACTAATTCAAGACCATTCCTCTGAAATTAGCAAAATATGAGGAGTTTGGCAAGCAAAGCAAAATACTTGTTAGTCCATTGCATTGATAATTTTACAGATGTAGATGAATTTCCTAGGAAATATCCATCTTTCTTTTTTTTTAATCTTTTGTGTGGACAATGATAAAAGAAGTGGGAAAGGAGATACAGTGGTCCAAGAGCATGCTCAAAATCAGAGATGACAAACAATTAAAACAATAATAAAAAAATACTAGAGAGTTAGGCAAGATGATCAGCAAATAATGGCTGTCAATATGTTACGTGGAATATAAATCATTTGACAAAGAAATAAAGTATAAGCATGCAAGAGCCCATCCGTTTCTCATGTCAAATATTCTATAGAAACACTCTCTTCTAGGAGAGTGACTTAAGGAACGAATGATAACCATATGATAATGATATTACTCATGCATGTGTCAAAATTTTGAAAGAATCTGGACAGCTAAGATGCCATGATAGCAATTAATTCTCTCCTCTTCAACGACTTAATTATTTATTACATTTACATGTACAACGTTATTGTTCGCTCAATTTAAAGTTGTTGGAAAAATAATTTAGTCTAGCTGCTAATTAAAAATAGAATAAATATATCTTAGAACACTACAACAGTTTTTCTAGCATATGCTTAATTTCAGAGTAATTAATTGTTGCGACGTCTTTTTCATCGTGAATGAAAATATAATAAAGTCATCATATATATTGGACTTCAAACGATAAATTGATCAACTGTGTTGATTTGCTTGATGAGCCGAGCATCCGATTTTATTTCTTTACTTTTTTTTTTCTTTTTGGGTTAGTTTCATATATACAAGATAAAAAGTATTTTAAAATTATTACTTTCGGACATATTCATCTTAGTTGTGTACAAACAATTTAGCAAATGAAAATTTAAAAACATAAACACTTGACTCGTCAGTTAGCCTAAGGTCAAATATTTTAATTTAAACACTAGAAACTAATTTTGTTTGATTGTCATTCAGATTTAATGTAACTAACGAGTTAATTTTTTTTAAGGAAAATCATCCCAAAAAAGAGATGTCAGGCTATGTTAAATGCCAAAAAAAAAAAAAAAATACAAGAAGAAAAACAAGGAGAAAACAATTAAAGCGAAAACCACTAAAACGGATGCAGGTTAATTAGATTTTTGACTAAAAAATTATATTGTAATTTTAAAAATCAAAGTACTGATCTTCATATTTATTTCAAAAGGAAAAAAAAAGTTCGTTACTGGGTTTGAACTCAGATGAAGATTAACATCACCCACTGCCACTCGTTATAATGCATTTTTTTTTTTTGGCATGTTGTTATTAGTCGTTGATAGATATGTATTCCATGTATATATAATTTTAGTTTCGGTTGAACTACCTGATTGCGGACTGGAAGTCGCAACAAAATCTTCAACTTCTCATATTTAATGCGATACCTTTTAAGAAGGAGAGATATATAGAATCTTCAAAAAGTATACAGAGAAAAGTCTAGCTGCGGAAACAAATAAGGATAGGAGATCCTTAGTGGTTTAGAAGATTGTAATAATGTATGTGCAACGTGGGAGTTAGATCGTAAATAAATTTTTTATTTAATAAAGATTAATCCGGATTTAATTCTCTAGTAATTGTATATAACATTCGGATTTACATTCTTTTTGCACCTTTCTAATCCAAACGGATATAATGCTGATATTAATTAATTAGGGTTATTTTTCCGTGTACCAATTTTTTCAGTCTGGTTTGAACCTTA
Source organism: Rhynchospora tenuis (assembly GCA_027725995.1). NCBI lineage: Eukaryota > Viridiplantae > Streptophyta > Magnoliopsida > Poales > Cyperaceae > Rhynchospora > Rhynchospora tenuis. Next base: position 150,925,844 of record CM050888.1, on the reverse strand, counting down.
TTTTTCTCAAATCTAAAAAAAAAATTCACAATTTTGAGAAAACAACTTTCATTTTGGAGAAAATAATCATATTAAAAAAATTAGTCCACTGTCAAATTTGCCTTCTTTGTCAGTTTGCTTATCCAAGTGCCTAGTTAAGAATCAACAAGTGTTAGCAGAGTGTAGGGACGTGCATTTTTTCCTTTTTTTTTTTTGGGGTAACCTGTTCCAATTTCTTCTACGGAATTTGTAGGGTCAATTTTAGAAGAAAAATAGATAAATCGGACTTCTTTTCGGTTCACAAGTCTCCCTGTGAGGTCACGGTCAAGTCGAAACCAATGTGGGGCCGCCATTTATAATATGGGGGCAATTTAGTTTATGCCCCTCCAAAAATAATTGGAGATATGTCATCCCAAAACAGCTAATTGGTTTTATGCCACCACAAAACAATAATAATTAATTTTATGCCATCGACTAACTAAATTGACCATATTATCTTTTTAAATATGCCACCATAAAACCTGAAAATTCGAGATATGCCATCTAAATTAATAAAGATGGCATACAACAATATAAAGATCCAAGTATACAATAAAAGAAAGTAACTATAGGGAGCACTTAAAAAAAAATAGGTTATACCCTAAACTAAGGGTTAATTAACCATAGTTTGCTTGATCTTGTTTTGCTCACGTTTCTCGGTGCACTAGTATTTATCAAAAACTATCGCCTCCAGGCCAACCCAAAGAGAGGAAGAAATGTTTTTGCCAAAAAAAAAAAAAAAAAAAAAAAAAAAAGCGAAAGAAATGACAAGTGAAGGAAACTCCGTGCACAAATTATTAATGAGGGTAGTTTAGGAATTATAAGAAAATTGACAATATAAAATAATTTGTTTTTTATAAAAAAAAGTAAAGTTTAAATATGTTTTAATGAAAATAGTGACATGAAACCAATTTTCTCTTATATGTGAGGGGGATTGACCTCACCACCCCACTCATTCTAACAATTATATATTTTAAAAATAAAACATTATAAGATAATATGAATAAAATTTAAACATAAAGTTATCACAATTAATATGATTCCAACTCTAAATATATTTTGAGTTTAAAAATATCAATTTGAAACAGCAGACTTTGCAAGGTCTTAATTTAAAAAAAAAAATGATGACACATATAGGACTGGAGTTTTAAAATCTGGCTCTCGCAAGGGCCGCACAAGGTCAAAATTCTGGCTCTTGATGCTCCGGACTTTTAAATCTAGGTCCTAAGATGTTTTGTGTTTCTATTATAATTTTAAACCAAAAAATACCATGACTCGGAATTTTATACCCTGTTCTAATATAATTTTGAATTATTATAATCATTCTATAATTAATTTAGAATTTTGTATTTGTAGAACAAAAAACCAGCCTAACTTTCTAAATTATGTTGGTCCCAATTTCCACGCATTACTCTGAACCCCCGGAGGGCGGGGGGGCAAAAAAAAAAAAAAAAAAAAAAAAAAAAGGGCACGGTGAACTTGATGCTACTGTTTAATATCAGGGCTTTTAGTTCTCACCAGAAAATAAACTTGAATCAAACAAAAATTTATAATAAACACATACAGAGAATTGCGTTAAACATAACAGGCGGTCGTTTAGATTAAAATTTCTCACTAAATTGTCTAAGAATATGATTATGCAATTAAAAATATTCTTGTGAATTAGTTTATCATAAGGCATACATTTCGTCATTTCAAAATACTTTTTTTTTTTTTTTTGGGTTTAAAACGCTTAACATAGAATATCAAAGATACATCAAAATACTAATATTTCTTATAGTTATAGTATATCGAAAGCCTTGCAAATGATAGCTCCTTAAATCTATAAATTAATTGATAAAAAATAATCTTGATTTATATATGGTGTTTTAGATGGAAAAAAAAAATAATAAAATTACATATTCTTTTTTTTTTTTTTTTTTGGAAATGAATTTCATATGTTATTAGTCTATTAGAAGTGCAACACTGAGTTACGTCGTGTGGGTTTTAAACCGCACATACATATACAACAAACTACACATACGACAAACTAGAAATTCATGAGCATTGTGTTTTAGAAAACTACGAAAAATCTCCAATCTCGACAAACAAAGCTTGTTATTCCCTACACGTGTTTTCATTTTGTAAAATTTTATGTGCCATCTTCTCATAAATTATGTCAAGTGTTATGTCAAAAGTGTTAGTAACTCAAGTACTTAATGTAATTTTAATTTTTATGTGCCATCTTCTCATAAATTATGTCAAGTGTTATGTCAAAATATTAGTAACTCAAGTACTTGTACAATTTTAATTTTTATTAATATTTAATAAGCAATTAATATGTACGATTAACAGATCTACTTATTTAAGTAGTTAATATATAAAAGGAGAAGTGCAAGAGTCTTTTTACCTCTTCTAGTCTCGTAACTGGAAGACATCGCTGTCTCTAGTCCACCAAGAAAATTAACGAAAGTCTATAAACAAGTGCTAGCTTGTTTTGAGACGATAGCTAATTCTCTTTTAATTTTTCTTCACACGATTAACTATTTAACTAGAAAGAAAAACGCTCAACACATGAGCTATTGAGAGAGAGGGAGGCGCACAAGAGAGGAAGAGCAGAAAAAATCTGCTCTTTCTTGTGGCGTGGGCAAGGGTAAAAAGGAGAGAGAGGAGGTGCTAGGGTTAGTGCTTTCCATAAACGATACTGTCATATTTTATTGTTTCCAAACCTAGCTCTCTTCTCATAATTTTGTCTTGACAAAATTACTCTTTAGGGCCGAAATTATATGGGTGATTATGAACTGCATAACATATTTTATTAGCCTATTAATCTACTCCATTAATTAATCTTAAATCAGACTTTTAATTAACTAATTAAATAAAAGGCCAATTAGCTCAATATAATTAATATATGCTGAACGAATTTAATTATTAACTTATTAATAATTATTTTGGAATTAGCATATGCATTATATTATTTCTATATGATCCATTTGAGTTAATTAATTATAATAGTTCACAACGATATATAATTAATTAATCAACTTATCATATTTTCGCAGTACTCGCTGCTGTGAATAAACAAATAATGCACGTATGATTAAAGTTCTATTTGTGTGACCTTTTGAGGATTTATGCTATGTTGGCTATGAAAATAAATTGCTATTTATTTCCAATAATCATAAGCGGTATCTAGCAATACGTTATGATTCCCAATTCGCATAAATAAACAATGTACTAATACAATCATTTAATCTTACATAAGAAATGAGTATCTTATTGTTTTGATTCCTATGTCACATGATATCCTTGTATAATCCAAGATAAGAATGTGTCATTCTTGTAGATTATACGTTTCTTGATCTAGAAATGATTGCATAAGTTGCTAGCAAGCAATCCATCTCCACCAAGGGGCCCAGTAGATATCATCTCTCATCAGGTGAACTAATGAGGGACATACGGTTGTCTTGATGAACAATTTTTCTCCGCACTATTCAAGAGAACATAAATAAAGTCCGTATAGCAACCCTTATCAGGAATCAGCGATAGACGATATTTATAGAACCTATCCTCATGTGGAAAAAAATGAACCATCTCAAACTTGGAATCAAACACTGATGAAATAAATAATGACACATAACACAATCCATTCATTTATTTCATCGGGGTCATGTCATGTACTATGTTCCAGTAACATATACATATGCAATTAAGTTAGTAACTCCTTACTTATGATTTGTAGAACTTAATCATCCCTTAACTTGCATACTAGTCTTATATGATAATTAATGTTCCTCGTTAATTATCAAGACTATGGACAATTTCGATTTTTATTGCCATTTACTATTAAATGAAGTACAATGATTCACAATTCAGATCCTCAACCTGAATGAACTGTCAATAATAAAATCCATGAACAAATAATCAAATATCATCAATCAAATAAACTAAATATAAAATCATGAAATGATTGACTCGAATGATATAACTCTAACAAAAAAGTATGTTCGAAACTGCATTTCTATTGTTGCCGGCTATATGCACTCTTTTAATTATTGCAATTTATTATTATTAATTTTTTTTTTGAAACTAAGAACCCGAGCAGGGACCCAATTCAATTATTGCAATATTTTTAGCGTAATTTTAGCATGAATTGATGAATCGCAAGTATTGATATATCAAATTTTAAATCTTAATTGGCTGGTTAGAGATGGTCTTTGTAATCTACAGATTAGAGATTAAAATTTTGTTTTCTATTAAGAGTAAATCCATTGATCTGAACAATTTTATATGTAATAATGGCTTTCTCCCCTATGCACATCACATTGATTGCTCAATTGTGCCAAAAAAGATATTTTAAATCCGAAAAGCATGAATCGGATCTAAATGCATGCATCTAATAAACTTTTTTTTTTTTAACATATATACAGCACCATGCATTTACAGGATCAAATTAACTTTCTCCTATGAAAATCAAATAAATTATATTTCCGGTACTTTGAATAATACATAAAGGAACTGCTACACACGTGGTGAAGAATTAAAACCCGGATATTATTGCTTCTCTTATTAAAAATACGGATAAACAAATAATTAATTCATACCGAACTGAAAACATATAATATCACAGCTTTGGATTATCTAGACACTTCAGCCTTAGCCAACCTGTCCTATTGATTGTCCTGGGCTGCTGTCTAAATCTATATTACTTGATTAACCATATTTTAAGGATATCTTACACCGACTTGCCAAAAATAATGCAACTATTCAGTGGTACTTCCAAGGTTTTTAACCTTCTCTTCTGTCACTTTAGGTAAGATTATCCATTGAGGATAATTTATCAATTTGGTAACAAAGAAAGTAATGACCATACAGTATCTATACTTAATTATTTTTCTTTTTTCTGAATTCTACATATATTTGACATCTTTTTATTTAAATACAGTTTTTTTAAAAATTCTTACATCTGAATTTTATTTAAAAGTATTATATAATTATTATTCATTAAGTTAAAAAGGCTTAAATTCACTTTTTGAATATTAAAAAATTAAAATTGAGAAATTTAACATTAGTTTGTTGAAGTGATATGCATAGCCTATTACTCCGCAACTTTTGGATATATTAATTCGCATGTTGATTCATTATCAACCAACAATTAATGCGATAATGACGATGCACTTGGACTACGTGATACTGTCATATTTGACCGGATCCGGAGCAAAGAGAAACCTCCATTTTTATGAAAACGGAGAAAACTGTCAATAATATTTTACTTCCCTGTTGTGCCTTCTGAATAGTGATCCGTTTGCTCCTAGTCAACACAGATTTTTTTCTCCTCTCTTCATAGTCAATTCATTCCACCACTTCGAAAAAGGCAGATCCAATCATCCAATTCTTTCTTAATAGTCAGTTCCCAACTTCCATACTTCCTCACATATTATCTTTTCTCTCCCTATTTATACCTAGACCCTTGGCATTGCGCAAACTACCAGAGAAACAACCAAAAACAAAACAAAAATCACAAAATAAACTAAGAGGAGAAAATGGTGTTTGCTGGAGTGGCTGATGGAGGTTTGCCGATGCGCCAGATACTTTCACCCAGCTTTGCCGCGCAAGTGGTTCGAGGCCGGTGGTTCATGGTCTTCGCATGTCTCCTCATCATGTCGGCTGCCGGGGCCACCTATATTTTTAGCATATATTCCAAAGATATCAAATCAACACTGGGGTACAATCAGCAGACCCTAAACACTCTTAGTTTCTTCAAAGATCTCGGTGCAAATGTCGGGATCTTATCTGGCCTGATTAATGAAGTGACACCGCCATGGGTCGTGCTTTTGATCGGCGCTGGCATGAATTTGTTTGGCTATCTCATGATATATCTCGCTATCACGGGCCATATTGCTGCTCCGCGAGTGTGGATGATGTGCCTCTATATATGTATTGGAGCAAACTCTCAATCCTTCGCCAACACCGGTGCGCTAGTCACATGTGTGAAGAACTTCCCGGAGAGCCGTGGCACTGTGCTAGGGTTGCTCAAGGGTTTTGTCGGGCTGAGCGGTGTGATCTTCACCCAACTTTATCTGGCCATCTACGGAAATGATTCCAAATCCGTTGTGTTACTTATCGCATGGCTTCCTGCCGCAATTTTGTTCACACCATTCGTATCATGCCGTACACCTCATCTGAAGCCAGGAACACCAAGCCCTTCTTTTGCTTTCTCTACATCTCCATTGCGCTTGCAGTGTTTCTATTAATTATGACCATCGTGCAAAAACTTGTGCAGTTCTCACACTCTGCCTATGTGATGAGCGCATTCATTCTTACTCTCATCCTTTTCCTCCCGCTTGCTGTTGTCATAAAAGAAGAAGTTAAGAACCTAATTCGAAGAAACAAAGAGCTTGAAACACCACCAACCATAACCATTGAAAAACCCTCCATTACCCCGAATTCATCGTTACCACCATCACCGTCACAAAAACCAGAAAATAACTCTTCTCCAAAAGGAAGATTCTCATGCATTACCAACATGTTCAAGCCACCTGCGATGGGAGATGACTATTCAATACTCCAAGCATTAGTGAGCATAGACATGCTAATTCTCTTCTTTGCCACAATTTGTGGAGTTGGAGGCACACTTACAGCCATAGACAACATGGGGCAAATCGGACAGTCTCTAAGTTACCCTGCAAAGAGCATCAACACATTTGTTTCCCTGATAAGCATATGGAACTATGCCGGTCGTGTTACATCTGGCTATGTATCCGAAATTGTGCTCTCAAAATACAAATTCCCCCGACCGTTGGCTCTCACACTCGTGCTTCTCCTCTCTTGTGTTGGCCACCTTCTAATAGCCTTCGGAGTTCCACAATCTCTCTACCTTGCCTCCGTCATAATAGGTTTCTGTTTCGGGGCACAATGGCCACTATTGTTTGCCATAATCTCTGAAGTGTTTGGTCTTAAATATTATTCTACACTTTACAACTTTGGATCAGTTGCAAGCCCAATTGGGCTATACATTCTGAATGTTCGAGTCGCCGGATATTTGTATGATGTCGAGGCACGAAAGCAGAACGCTGGTAAAGATCTAACATGTATTGGCGTGCAATGCTTTAAGCTGTCGTTTATAATTATCACAGCAGTGACAGCACTTGGGGCATTGGTGTCTCTACTCTTAGTTTGGAGAACAAGGAAGTTCTATGGCGGTGATATTTACGCGAAGTTCAGGGAGTCGGCAACAGCAGAAATGACGACAGTAGAGAGTGTAAACATGGAAAAAATTGAGAAAAATGGTGTGAATGAAAAGCAGAAAGAGCCTGGCAGTGAGAACAAGGGTTAGGACGGAGGGGGCGGCTGTTGACTTGTAAGTCAAAGAAATTGAAATAGTAGTGTGAAGGAATTGACTACCTAGATTAGGTTTGAATCAACGTTCTAGAACTGAGAATGCAGGTGCATATGTAAGTCTGCAATATGGCTTCACATATAAGCATTATACGCACTACAAGTGCAGCAGTTCACTTTTTCGCCTTTGTTTGTTTTTCCTTTCTTCCTAAATATTTTCCTTTTTTTTTTTTTTCCCTTTTTCAAGGACTGTTGTAAAGCTTATTATCCGATAAATGAAATGTGTGGCATTTTTCTGGGGATTTAAGTAAAGTATGATCCTGCAAACATGAGATGAGATATTTTCAATTATGTTTTTACCTATAGGGAAACCTATGGTTTCATAGATTAACTAACAGTATAGCAAGCAATCAAACGAACTTAAAACCGGCAACCACCATAATAGGATCCCATACATTGTACTCATTAATTTGCTAAGTGTCGAAGGTTCCCAAGTCCCAACTCGGATCGGGGAGAGGACCCACTGTTGGTACGGGTAAATAGTACATGGCCATTAATATACCGCACCAACCAAAATGATATGTTCAACAACAATTGTGCTCCCGTTTTAAATAAATACGGGGAACTAGGTTGTACTGGTACTACAAAGTAGCACATAAAATTTTACTATTGGAAGGTGTGATTCTATCTTTATCTCATGAAAAGTTACTAATTTTTTTTTTTTTTTTTACATGTTTCTTCATTCTTGTATACGCACTAGTTCTTGGTGATTGATTATTATTGTGTTCTTTACAATTGTATATATATTATTGGGACAAACAGAGATAGGTCGCGTAAAAGTCCCAGCAATGTATTTTGTATAAATATAGATAGATAAGTTTTTTATCTTCTTTGCCAATGCCTGAATAACTCGATCGTGTGATAACTAATATATGTAAAAATTAATTAATTACTTTCTGCAAAATTCTACGCATTTCCGTTCTTACATACAAAAGAACAAATTACTAAAAAAGTTAAATATGTGTTTTTCACCCTAGAACACTGATTAAGCGCCATTGTGAACAAGAAAACATTTCCATACACAACATTTCATTGTGATGCGAATGTATTTCACCTGAATTATTCTAAAGCAGGGAAAAAGGAGGAATTTGTTTGGCAATTTTTCAATCATGCTATTACATAAATGATTGCAATCATGTTCCTTATATTAGCTAGTGCAGCACACTGACAACCTGCTCTGTACGGCACCGATATGACTAACCCATGTAGCTGGTTGCAATAAAAAATTCCAATTTAATTGTTCAAACTTCACATAATTCTCTGACATTCAAGTATCCACGAAATATATCCATAAATTTCTCAGATCATGAAATGCCATTGAATTACGTTTTGTTTTTTTTTTTTGGGAAATTTATCATGCTTCAAAACTTTTGTCAAGATTACTGATTTACTCCCTCCCGTAGTTCTCCTTTGAATTGTTCAACTAATGGAGAAAAATGATAAACATAATCAAAATTTTAGATGCAATCTGTCACTAAAATAAATTGATTTCTTCATAATTCATACCAAGTTAATACTTTTTTTTGCCTTCAACACAACTCGCTATACAGAATTACTATGAGAAATGTCACAGGCGAACAAATATTTTGTCCCTATTAATTTGGAAAGGAGACGGAAAGATCTTTTTGTCTTATCTGGAATTGCAAGCACCACTTAGAAAGGGCTTGCTTCATTCACATGTAATTGATTGATTTGCTCACTATAAGATCTGTCCTAATTGCATCTCACTATCGTTATTTGTCAGATTTATCTGGGTAGATTGTTAATGCAGGTGGATTATAAAATTTGTTTTGAGTAATTGCCTAGCTACCCATTGATTATAGAAAATTTACAGAAGTACGAAATTAACGTTTAAGACTTGATGCAATTTTAGCAGAGAATATACCAAGCAAAGAAGTATTAGACTATACTTTACTCTGGATTTAAACTTTAACAAAATATTTTAATGCATTTTTTTTCCATTCACTCTGGTTTGAAACTTTCACAACAATTTTTTTTTCCCATTAGTAAAAATCAAGTTCGGTTCAGGATCTGAATAGTTCTTGAAGGCTCAAAGTGGAGTTTGGCAAGACCAGTATGGCTTTGCTTATTTAGCTTTCAAAAATATAATAAGACAAAGGATGTGGACCATTAACCTGGCCCTGGGAGGCACACATTTTCTCTTATTAGTAAGATTAAAGTTTTTTTTACACTTTAATCTTACTTATCCACTTTTCTTTTTAGTCTAGGCTCTTATGTTTAGTTATAATTTGGTATCAATGACCGATGCAACATATCCATCATGAATGCGTGGCCTAATTTTAGGCAATTTCTCTCTAGTGAGAGGCATGGAGCATTAAATTCAGAACAGAATTTGTTCAATAGTCTGGCAAGTCATCCGATGATAAGTAACAGATATATTTGAGTCATCTATTTTTTTTTAATCATGTTGGTTAAAATATTTTATCTAAACAGCTGTCTTTGAAAAGCAAGTATTTCAATGTGATTTGTACCATTTCATCTGAAATTAATGGCGATTGTGCAACTGGGGTGGAGCCTTTCTAGAAATCTCTGATCCAGCACAAAAGTTTAGGCCTCATTGCCAGACAAATGGAAAGCAAACCCTTTGGATGGTGGAATGCCTTTACAGGCTCTGCTACTGGTTTTAGAGTTTGATTTGGTTACAGAAATCTTGTGAGATACACATGTTAGTTAGTTAAGGTGGGAGTGAGAAGGTGAAGGTTGTTCATAATTTGCAAGAACTTTGAAACTTCATTACAAGGCATAAGATTCCTGAAATAATGGAAATGATCATGCCATATGCATGAACGCACTATTTTATTATTATTATTTTTTTTTTTGCAGGAGCACAAATTATATTTCTAGTTTCAACTGTTCATTTATATTTCTAATGTCATATTTTTTAATTCCATATGAGTTACTTAGTATTTTATTTGCTAGTAACAAGTTGATATCTCACTTAGTGTGCAATTGGTTGGTTTTCTCATTTATTTGAACGAGTGCTGCCGTGCCTAGAAAACTGCAAGACATGTTAAAACTATGTTTGTTGAAATTAGATGACACTGGAAGAATATGTTTGATAATTGCATGTGGCACAGTGGGAAGTTAGTGCAACTTGATAAAATTTGTTAGATAATTGTTGGTGGCTCATTGGGAAGTTAAAACTATGTTATTGGGACAAATAAAGATAATTATTATTGTAATTAGGTAAGGGTGACAGGTTTAGTTTTGTTTTATCGAGCCGTTGATGAAGCTGTACTTGTTCAGATCTGAAGTCAAATTTAATATTCACTTCTTTCCGCTTTAGTTGACTTATTAGATGCTCGGTCCCATTTAAGGAGAAAATGATACAGGTACATGCCTTCCAAAATCAACTTATTGAAGAAATCTTAGGTCGTCGAGAAGGATAGTTTGGGGCACACAAGTGTTTACTTAACTTTTACTCCTCTGGATAATTTGTGGGCCCTGCGGATCATTGACTTTACAAACAAGTTGGTACGCACATGCGAAGACAATGCAATAACAAGACAAATAGGTGTCAATGAGATCGCAAGATAGTTTCCAAATAACAAACCATTTTTTTTTAAAAAAAAAAAGAGGCACAAGGTACACCGGTGAATCGACCGTTATATTTATCCTCGTAAAAATATAATGGCACACTTAGCATACATCAACGTCTTACAAGTTACAACAAATTTCAACATTTCAAAAAGCTATTTCAAAATTGTCCTCTTCATCTCTCTATCACTATTCGCTCTAACTCCGCTAAAGCCAAGACGATCAATAAACATATAACGACACACTACATCTAACATATTGTACAGGAATGAGTACCGAACATACTGGCAGAAATTTTATAAATATATTGGAAATATTACACAACTGAAGACCAACACATTCAGAGTCATTTCCAATATACTGACTAATTTTCTACTCAGAAAGAAATTAATTCCCGGAAAAAAAGATTAAATATTATAAAAGCATTTTCATTGTTATCTTTTATAGAACTACCGGCGGTACCGGTACCGTTTGAAGTTGAAGTAGAGATGAAGAATACCCCGCTCAAAGGTGCACTTGAAACCTTTCTTGTGAGAATATTCCCATTCTTTGTTTACAATTCTGAAGGCCTGCTCACCATAAAAGTTGAGAACAATCAGTCAGGTGTCTCCAACAAAAAATAAAAAAGGTGCTTCAAAGGGATGAGAAAACAAATTTAAAGGAAAAATCTAAAGCAGTTATCATTTCCTAAGGTCCTCTCACAAATATCCTAGAAATACAAGGAAATGAACAGTATGTACATATTTTTTTCCATTTTTGCAAATGACATCAATTTATCTCAATATTTGAAAAATAGCATAATGTTTCTCAGATATGAAATTCAAATGGAAAAAAAGGAAAATATATATCCATCGAATACTTTATTCGACAAAGCTGCTTTTCATTCCTGGTAAGGACCCCCAGTTTTGCTACTCACAGTTGTAAATTAAAATCAAGCTAGGTGAATTTAAATCCTGCTAAGAATTTAGAAAAAAAAGTTGCCAAGCCATCTAAAGTTGATAAAAAGTGAAAGCATTTAATCATTTTGCAAACACTTGCTGATATCTAAAGCATTTGTCACTTGTCAGTTCTACAACTGAAAAACATCATGTAATGTGCAATTGCAGTAAATACTTTGCATAACTCTTAAGAAAAGGAAATCCAATAGAAGAGAAGAAAGAGAACATACAATATCCTCATAAGGAGGGCCTGCATGGAAGCGAATAAGGCAGGTCTCACCATTGCTACCATCCTTCTCGATAACATAGGTGGGTGCCTTGGACTTGTCGACAAGGTCAGGATAGAATATATTGAACTTGTACCCCTGCACAATCTTAGGAGGTGGGTTGTCATGGTCATAGTGCGTCTGGTTGTACTTGTTCCACTCATAACCTGTATGAACCCTGTTGAAGTACTTGGGCTTTCGGGGACGGTACTTGTCGTGCCACCAATATACCTGGAAATGCCAAACAATGTAAGGTTAGGTACTGTTGCCCATAATTTTTTTTTTTTTCATCAATTTGTATTTGTATGTTTTATTAAAATAAAAACAAGTTTTATTTTTTTTTAAAATATGCCAAATAAAGAGAGGTCTAATTGTGAGGAAGGATGATAAGAACAATTTTGGTGATTGTGGGAGGGACTTTGGCCTTGATCAAATCTTAAGACCCAATTGAACAGAGAAAAACTGAGTTAACTTGAAATTCCAGCGCACCACTACTACAAGCCAACTATCCAATAATAGCTCTCATACAAACACCTAATAAAATCATGATTTTTCATTTTATCATTTTAGGATTAGAGTACCTGAGAATCAAGGTGTACTTCAGCACCAGAGCCAAAGACAGAGTCACCTTCCTCCATAGCACCCATGGCTTTCATTGCCTTAAGTTCCATCTCGTCAGGAACACTTGCCTTTTTAGCTGCCATTGCCTCCTTTATTCGCCTCTGATGCTCAGCTACAACTGCCTCCCGTTTCCTTTCCTGTAGCACAGAAATGGTTCAACATTTATTTCTTCAATATTAATGTTCTACCATTCTTAATGTGCACTGGTGTACTTCATTATGTGAAATAAATAATAATATTCTAAAAAAAGTATAGAACCTCAAAACATAGCAATAAGAAAAGTATACCAATTCAGCCTTATCTTCCTCAGGATCAATTGCTTCTTCATCTTCACTGCCATGCATCAGCACAGGTGAGAAAGAGCCTGCTTCCTCATCATCATCTTCTTCTCTTTCTTCAACAATGGGTTCAAGAGAGTGTTCCCTTGCATCTGTAATAAAGTAGGAGATAAATAGGGAGGCTACCCGAAAAGAAGCAACCAAATCTCATAAGAACTATTGGCAGAAAAGATGGAAGCATAATAATATTTAGTATTAATTTCACACGATTTCAGTTTTGGCCAATTAAGTTAAAATATACCATTTTAATCAAAGAAATCAATAAGTTCATATCTATTTGATTTCTCTAACAGCACTGGCTGAATTTGGGAATAAATAAGAATGAACTGTCTTTTCATATACTAATGTTAAACAAATAATAGTACCAAAACCATGTTATATTTGATAAACATGGAACTTTTGGCTAAATTAACAAAGAAGACAAAAGAGACCTTCTACATCATAAGCCATGTCCTCTTCCTCAGGCTTAGTTTCCTCCATAGGTAATGGGCCTTCTTTTTCTGCTCCTGTTCCTTGTTCTAATCGTTGCAGGTACTTCCGCAAAAGAGATGCATGAATTTCTCTGAGACGTGCCTGGTACAAGGAATTTTCACATTAAGTTACAAGTTTTTAACAAATACCATGATAAAAATGTGAGGTTATTTGTTAAGATATGTTTGCAAGACTAGACAACTTGAACTGACTTGGTTACTCTGTAACTATTTTAGTCTTAATTCAGTTTTAGACCACTAAAATTTGATTTCTGACCTTATCAAATCGATACTCAAAATATAGTTGTGACATAGAGCGAGATATAGGGTTCGCATGCTGGCATCTTACATACCAAGTACCATTTGTACAAGTTATCCATAATCCTTAACTATTGTTGCCAAAAGTTAAATATAGCAACAGGAATCTTACATATCTACTATTACATATAAGTTAGCAACTTCTAATTGTCAAATAGAACAACTGCAAAAGATTCTTTAGTTGTGTTCTTCCTTTTACCGCTTATTAAGGTAAGTATTTTTCTTACTTACAAATTCAAAGAGAGCAAGTTTGGTCAACTTTGGAACTCATTTTGGTCAATGAAAAAAATTTCCTCTACATACAGGATGCTCTCAAATTCTACAGAGGCGTACACAATACCTCTATTTCTGACAAACAAGCCAGTTAAAAATTTTCCAGCACACACAAAAATGAGAAGGGTAATGGCAAAACAAATTACCACAGACTCTTTTTCATGAATATTTTAAAATTCAAAAAATCCAAAACCATTGATTTGGATTTAATTGTAAGTGACATGTATGCATAAAAAACTATATTCTTTGAATGTGCTCCAAGCAAGATCATTTAACCAAAATAAATAAATAAAGAAATAAAGAAATAAAGAAGTCTTTCAACCACCAGATCTTGTACAAAAACATAAGCAATAAACCATAAAGCTTTGTCTATGCATTGTATGCACTTTTTTTTTTAAAAAAAAAAATCAAGATAAACTGTCCAAATTTTTTTAAAAACTTTGAATCATGAGAGGTTCATCCAATTTGAGGTTTTGACAACTTATGGGCTTAGAAGTAGTGTCAGCAGTACCATCCTATTGCCTGAAAAGAAAAAGATAATACCTTGGCCTTGTAGATGTGAAGCCTTTTAAGAACAGCTTCCCAGTACTCTACTACCTTGGCATTGCCGGAACGCATCTGGGATTCAATTTGGGTTTGCATCTTCTCGAGCTCCCGTGATGACTTACCTTCTAGAAGCTCCTTCACTTCTGACTCGATGCTTGAATGGAGGCCTCTCTCCTCTGCCAAAACCTCGGGGGGTGGCTCTTCACCACGAACCCTGGCCCGGTCCAGGGCATCTCTCTTTCGTGCCTCCAGTAGCTCCCAGTCACAGATCACTATCAGTGCCTATAAATTATTATGTGATTTGCTAGGTGAACGGAAAACTAATACAACCATATCTGTTACTTGAGGTTTGAAAGCAACTACTGATACCTATTATCTCAGCAACTTTCAGACAATCAAACAATATATATATATATATATATATATATATATATATATATATATATATATATATATATATATATATATTTTGATTTTAAACACCCCGTAGGGTAGACAATCAAATAATATAAACATGAATAACTTTGAATATCTAGTAGGTAATGCAATTGGAACCTGAAAGAATTTTGATGATATAAACATCAAATTACATTCTTCGGATTTAAGTATGTTGAGAGTTTAAGGCCTACTAATAATCCATATGTTTGAAATTCCTTAGACAAGCTTTGTGGAAGCTTTAAAAAAAATAAATAGATATTAAAAACTTTCTGAACCCAAATCAAAGTTCTTCAAAATGTTTGATTCTAATTATAAAAACAAGGAATCACAGACGCATAGTCCTTGTGATTAGACTAAACAGAAATTCCAGTTTTCAGTACGCAAGCAGAAGTGAGGAAACAAAATTAGATACCTTAATATGTATAGATAACCACAGAAAACCATTCTGTTCCTTCTTTTTCTTTTTTAAATATATATCCAGCTAAAATTGGGGGCCCATGCGGTTTTGCTAACAAATGATGTGGTATTTATAATATAAACACTCATGAGCAAATAATCCTGAATAATCAACTTAAGGAGGGATTAAAATAGATAAATTGTCAATTGAAATTACCTCCCAGTATTCAACATTAATGGGGCTTTCTGTGTCAAGATCCAGATGCATCTTGATGTCCTCCCGTAACTCTTCCATTTCTTTTACCGTCAATCCCTAATTTGTATAAGTGTAAATAATCAGAATAGCATCTAAGTTGATTTAAAATTTAAAATACAAAATAGGAAGTATCAGATTCTCAATAAGTTGATTTGGTGTGGCACTGAAAGCCAGATATAGTTTTTTTTTTTTTTTTAGAACAATTGGCAGGGGCTGTCAATTACAAAAAAGCAAAACAAAGTAACAGAGAACAAAAGCAAGACAAAAGCCAGATATAGTTGAACCAGCAGTACAGTATACTCAAAGATAGCTAATAAGCTCTTCATTAACATTTGTAATAGTGACCTCAAATGAAATTCATTTACAAACAAGGACAAAATTACTCTATGTACTGTATATTAGCCAAAATAAAGGTCAAAAAAAAAAAAAAGATGAATAACACAACCCATCGTACCTTAAAAACCGTGTATGGTTCGTCCAACTCAATATCAAAGTCCTCAGCAAAATTGAGATTCTTCAAAAGAACATCAATTGGTTTTGTGCGACCTTCTTGCAACCTGATCTTGGACCGAACTTTGCTTTGATCAAAGTGAAACTACATTTCAACAGAAAGAAAATTAATAAGAAAAACTTGACTACAAAAATTAGGAAAAAATCTTTATAACTAAACAAACATCAGAAATCCTAAACATTCTCTATCCTACCTCTCCCATTTTCATCAAAAATTCAAAAACATTAAATTATTTCTCGCATTTGAATCCTTGCAGATTTTGTATGGCATCTCTCTATTTTGCAGGACTATGCACATATTGTTACCCATAATTATGAAAAATAGAAGTTTAAATAAAAATAATAAACCTCTTCCTCTTTCTTCTCCCAATCTTGAAACTCAGCTTTAGCACGCTCTCTTGCTAGCATTGCCTGACAAGATAGTAGAAGTACTGTTATTAAAGATTGACAGTTAACTTTCTGAACTGAAATTAGATGGGTAAGATGCCAGTGACAAAGTATTATGCAACACTAACCATTACTCTTGTTTAATTAATAAACTGCTGTGCTAATTCATGATGTTACAAAAATAGGGCAACTAAGGTTGGGAACCTACCATTTCTTCTTCACGCCGAGCCTTTTCAATAGCCCTCTCTTCTCTCCTTTTCTTAACTTTCTCTATTTCAGCCTGACCAGACAGATAACAAAAGAAGACATGTGAGTTAGGTATTATAATATGCATTTTTCTAGTTAAACTAAGTTGCAAACCAAGAGCACACTTTTCTACAGCTGCACCTAAAGAGAAGACATATATATTTCACTTGCGGAGCATTAACTAGCAAAACCCAAAGAGCATTTGTCAAAGCATATCTATAAGGGAACACAAAACTTACTCCAATATCAGACTATGAAACAGTTTAAAAGGCAAATCCAATATGTTCCTTACTTGGCAGTAAAACCCTCTCCAATGTTATGTCTTTCCTGTTTCCACCCTTTTCAAAACACGTGTTCTAAAGCAGTTAAATTTTACAGTTAATTGTGCAAATAGCCCCAAAATATAATTTTCAATTTTCAACCTCAAATTCCGCAATAGGTAGTAATTGTTTCTATGGTACCTTGCGCCATAAAATGGCCAAAAATTGACATGATCTATTTAATCAGTTCAGCAAGAGCTAAAATATAGGCAGGATATTATGAGAGAGATTGCAGCAGGTAATTAGGTTTCCATTGTGATCAACATCATTTCTACCATCATTTAATCATCTAACTGATGATCTGAACACAGTATTAGCAATATCAACATGAAGGGTAACAAGGATGTTGACGACTTGTTAAATAGAGAAAGCATCCCACGTTATTGGGCTGTTAATGCTGGCTTTTTTTACAGGAACAACTTGACCCAAATTAAAAAGTTTCAGGCCCAAAGTAGCGACTACAAATCTTCAGGGGACAAAGCAATAACAGTTAAGGTTAATTCTATTGTACAAGCAAGTACATTTTTCTTTAGAATAATAAATAAAGCTTTTTTATACCATTCTTTCTTTTTGTTTCTTTTTTTCAGCTTTGACAGAAATCTCTGGATCATGACCTTGTACGACTTCCCGTTCAATCTTCTTTCTCCACACAAATCTGAGATTAATTAAAGATGAGATAATGAGATTATATAATTGTAAAACAAATTTGAAGTGCAAAGTTTATTGCAGGATTCCAAATTACAACAATGTTAAAAATATTAAGAGCAAATGAATCATAGTAATGGTTATCACAGCAAGTTATAAGACCTAAATAACTCATGTGTTCTGGGTTCATCCTCTTGTACTTTCATTTCCCTCAGTTTTGTGAATTTCTAAATAACTCATATAAATTGATACTATTTGAGGATACAAGTTTTGCACCATATTTTTCCTGAATATAAGCTAAAATAGAAAGCATAAAGAGAGGGGAAAAAAAAAACCCTAGTACACTTTATAAAGCTTCAAATGCCTAATGGCACAATTATGCTCCTGCCAAAATTTTAGTCACACAGATTGATTAATTTTTATCCTCTAATCTTTTTTATAATAAGTTTTGAAATATTATCAGTGGAGCGTTAATGCTGATGTTGATTTAGCTCAAGTTACTTTTAAATATCAGCATGTGGTCCACAACAATAGCGACAGCCAAGAGGTAGCGTTTTTTAGAACAATAGGAGTAAGCTCTGTTTTCTCACACATCATCTAAAATTTAACAAATCACAAATTAATATAAAGAATGATAACTCAGATACACAACTTTATCCTATCCACATTTACTCATTCAACATCCACTCAGGCGTTTATAATATGAACTATTGTAGTTAAAAACAATATTTTCTGCTCTGTCAGCACACAGTATGTATTGATACCTCTCAGTAAGGTTGGGGTCTCCAAAAGGATTAGAGTCATTAGAGTAGCCAGAAACTGAATTTGATTTAAGCTTCTTTGCCACCTTCAAAGCCTATTATATCCAGAATACAGAGAGGTCAAGCTTTAAACAGAAACCCATAAAAGACACATAGCAAGCATGGCCGATTGCAATTTCTCCAAAGATTAGTATATCAGAAAAGTAAGGGGTAAGGGGTTCCATTCATATTATGCCATAAAACAAAAAAAAATGATGGTAGACTACTGGTCCTAGTGCTACTACTTTAAGGCTTTACTTGGCTTAAGTTTACTTGAAGAGTAATTTTCAGTTGCTAAAGTTTTCAATCAGATGCCATTTCATAATACAGGAACCTTGCATATAAGGGAAGCTAAATTCACATTTCAAATTTTACTCGAGTTTTATTTGAAGGACTAGTAGAAGCAAAAATTAAACCAACATATAAGGAACCATAAACTTGTACCAGTATCATTTTTGGTAAAAACACTGCTCGTATATACTAGCCAAACTTGCAAGTATTGTATGAATAGCATTAGCAGCACAAAGGCAAATAACAAAATCCAAATGCAACTCCCTATATTATTACCAAACCTACCCAAATCATTCCACCTGTTTCAATGCAAGTGCCGAAACTTCTAGACCCCAATATCTACTTACAAGTCTTAATGCTTTCAGCACACATTTATTGGCAAACAAGTGACACAATTGATGCAAAAAAAGGACATGATACAAAAGTTTCAGTTGAAATAGTACAAACAACCAAACAAGTAACAGAACATACCTCCTTCTGAGCTTTCTTAGCCTTATACTCCAAAATCTCCTCCTCAGTAATCTCCCTCTTCCTCCTCCCTTTCCTCCGTCTATCCGATCCCGAATCGGACGACTCTCCCTCCGACCTCTCGCTCGCACTCTCACTCTCAATCTCACTATCATCCCTCCTACTGCGCCTTCTCCTCGACCCATTCTTGTCACGGTGGCCACGACTCCGGCGACTTCTGCTCCGGCGCCGGGCGGAGTCGGAGTCGGAGTCGGTTCGTGGTGATTCCTCGGAAGGGGTTGGCGAAGGCGAAGGAGTTCGTCCCCTTCTTCTCTTCGTCGAAGAAGAGCTGCTCTCCTTGTGTCTTCCCATCGCAATAGCAATAGCTCTACTAGTGTTTTCTGACGAAGTGGCGAGGCGAACCCGAACCCTCGAGAGCAAGCTACGCGGGTCGAATTGTTAATTAATCGGGTATTTGATAACAATTTGGGTCCGATTTATGGGATAACGGTAGAATTAGAATACAACACGTCGACTTGGCCCATTAATGATCCGACAAGAACTTTGGTTTTTGATCATTTAAAGTTGGAATAGGCCCAAGAAGAAAACATTGTGCAGCCCATATGCGATACGCCGTTATTTATGTGCAAGCCGACAAGGCGACAACATTGTAACTTGTGACTTGTGAGTATGAATCTTACTTGAAACCAAAATTATACTGCATCATAATAAAAAGGATTTACATATGAAACACTTACAATTGATATAATGTGAAATTTAAAATTTATAATTTTTTACTGAGTTAAAAGAATATATATATATATATATATATATATATATATATATATATATATATATATATATATATATATATATAAGATTCACATTTTAAAAAATATTTTTGATATAATTAGAGATATCTAAATCCTTATAAATCCATTCAAATGAAATAAAATTCTGCATAAAAAATATTTTTGATGAGGGCCTAAATTTGACCCAAACAAAGGGAAACTCCTATGGTAAATGAAGAAATAATATTATAAAAAATATTACGATTTTTATGTGCTATTTCATTTTATTTGAATCGATTTCATAGAATTTCGTTGGATCTAATTACATGGAAATTCCAACCAAATGACACCAAATTCCTTCATTTTGATCAAGAATTTCCAACGAAATGAAATGAAATGAAATCCAATGTTAAGAAAATGGGATTTTGATCAAGGCCTAAGCCTCTCAATTTACCAAATCTATTTTTGTATCTGCGATCTATACACGAGAAAATATTGATCTCACTTTCAAGTCCAAAGACTGATTTTTAATGTTGTGATATTGGAATATTGTAGGGAGAAGATCTTGTTGAAAAAGTTGGAATGATACCTATATATTTTCTTTTAGATACAAAACAAACCAAAGATTTTTCAGTTTTAAATATTCAGGAAAAATTCATCCCAACTTTAAGTCTCTATAAGATATCTTATCCTCTCTTGTCTTCCATTTTTTGCAATTTTAGATTTTCTTTTTTTCCTTGAAATAGATTATACTAGTCTAAATTTTCATTATAGTATTACTTCTGCCTTCTCTGTTTTCCTCTATTTTGCTATTTAAATTTATTCTTCGAATAGATCACTACCCTGAATGCTAATTTTATTTTATAATATTTTTTACGCACAAAAATTACTTATTTAGAATAACGTTAAAATAAAAAAAATTGCCAAATAGTCAAACAGTACCAGTGGTATAAAATATTAACAGGAAAGACAGCTTATGACTGCACTACAAAACATGCTGCAAGTTTATCAAAGAGCACATGATATTGTAGAGGATATCTACGGTTCATACAAAATTAAGACAAACGTGATAGTTTACCTAAGAAAGAGATTGAAACTCAACCTTCAAACAGAAAAGAAGGAAAATATAAACACAGAAAAATCCCACAAAATAGGATACAATTACCTTCCTAGTTACCCAAGGTTTATTTAGTTTATTACAGCAGCACTCCTATGTATGTAACTCGAAATTATTTGTGGCTCTCGTTCCACAACAAAATAGAGGGTTACCAAAATTTTTGAACTTCCTAAACAAAATTGAGACTCAGAATGAGTTACTTCCTAGAAAAGAAAAATAAAAATTTACCTAAGAATTAAGTATTTTTAGACTATAGACTCCACAATAATAGGTACATACAATAACTAAAACAATTAACTCATGCAACAATTGAGACTATCTCTAAATTAAATTTGTAATGTTCAAAATCAGTTAACAGCTCGCTTATTGGTAAGTTGGATTTTCTAGCTCGATTACCCGTACCATATTTTCCACCTTGGCCGGTACCAGCTCTGGGTTTTCAATTAGCCCTACTAGCTCAGCAATCTCCATTTCCATGACATGTTCAATGATCTTAGACGCAAGATTAGGCTACAAGTAAAAAGAACACAATAATTTTATTATATTCATTACCGTCCTGAAGCATTTTTGTATGAATTACAGGTGATATTTCGGCCAGTGTACAGTACATAAACAGTTTAATTGCAAGATTTATTTTTCTTTTAATTACATGATAATTGTGTTCTGTCTACAATTCTAAATATCATTTGTTTGTATTATTGTAGAGCGAAAGTATAAGAAATGTGATAACCCTGGATAATTTAACATTTACACGTATGGCCAATTATATATATATCAAGGAGTTAAAATAATTGAAGAAAATGTTGAGAACCATACTTCTGTCAGTCCAAAGCATCTAATATATATTCTCATGAAAGGAGCTGAAGGAGTTAAAATATAAACAGTAATGGCAAAATGGATATATTTACTTGTCAGTTGGAAAATATGAGGGGTAAAGAGGACTTAATGCGTTAATGAACCAGAGATCATTGAATGTTATGCTCACTGTGTCCATTTGTGAATTCATGATTAATTTGTAGCTTACAAAATATGACAACTTGCTTTTGGTTAATTTGTAGGTGGCATTAATTAATTGAACAAGAGATCGTCTCTAGTTTACCTTGAACTTCTCAATGAGAGGGAAGAGGCGGTCACGAAGTAGAAGGCGTTGCTGATCGATTGTACCAGTAGCATTGACATTTGTGAAAAAAGACTCCCCAGCTTCTATAGAAGATGTGCGTGAAGTGGAGGCCCCACCTGATGGCATTGTCTCACTTAAGTTTGCATCAAATCTTCCTGACGTCGGCACATATTTCATTACTATGTTTCTCTTTAGAATTCAATAGAAGACAAAAAGAAGCATGTAAGAATCTGAATTAATACATATATAGAGATGCTTAGAGTTGCTAATTGCTATCATCATAAAATTTCATTGTTGTTTAATTTGATGCCGAACCAAGAGGTTTGTCTCAGGTCTTATTCAGCATAGTAATTCATAATGATGCAAGTGAAGCACATGTTTAATTAAGAGAATTGAAGTTATGAATGAGCTCAACTATTTTTTTCTGCAATATAAATTAAGGAACTTTATATCAAGGACAATGGAAAGATTTTCTGCACTAACTGAATTATGTTGGTATGAGCGGGGTTGATAGCGGTAATTTCGTTGAGAATATACTGTGTTGCGGCCCCGATTGTAGAGTCTCTGCCTTGGATTGGTAGGCACCTATAAAATCAAAATTAAGACAAACATATATTTAATAGGAGAAATTTGTATAACCTGAAAACTCATACATTCTATGTACAATGTACCTAAAATTTTCTGAATTCAACTTTTAATTGTTTTCTAGTGCAAAGCAGTAATTAGAATATTTATAATATTTTGAAGCCTTTTCGGCATTCAAAGGCACAATCGTAAATTTACCAATTGTCTCTATTGTCAAAGTTTTTTTTTTTTTTTTTTTAGTTGTATTGACAAAATTGGTCACTTAATGTCCTTTTAGGATTTAAAGGTCACCAAATAAGAGCAATAAATATCATAATTTCTAAAATCTATAAGAAAAATGTTAAAAGAACCATTACAACTGGCGAAGTCACTTGTTGATATGCAGGAATGTATGAGGCAGTAGACCTCCAAACAGCAGCACCAATCGTACCAACTGTCCCAACAGGGAGGGATTGGGCCATAAGGCCTTGACTATATGGCACTTGTGGCACAAGACTCGCACGGGATGGGGTAAAGAATAGACTCGTGTATGGGGTTGAGGCATAGCCATTTGAAGAAGATGCATATGAGTTGGTTGGTATGGCAGTTGCAAATTGTTGTTGCAATCTGACTTTACGTTCATCTTTTCTCTCAGCCATTGCTACATACAATGGTTTATCATGGAAAAATTGACCTGTTTTACACAAGAGTGGGTATGTAAGTGACTAAAAGTATCTCAACCATATGTATTGATATTGCAGTGTACTGATATTGATACTGGATTTTTTTTAATGCTACATTTAGAACTTTGCCGATCGCAATTAATTTTTAATGTATTAATTTGTGCTTGCCCTTTTCCTAACACCATGTAACATGAAATCAAAGTATTAAAAAAGGTAGGTTAAGAGATGTAAATTACGGTGCAAGGTGGCGACTGCCTTCTCAGCTTCTTCACGAGAACTGTAGCATACAAACCCGAAACCTTTGCTAATACCTTGCTCATTGCGCATGACCTTGGCTGAGGTTATGCTACCACATTGGCTGAAGTACTTGTTCAAGGTCGTGTCATCAACATCTTCTTGTAGATTCTTGACATATACATTCGCCCCCTAAAGAACAAGAAATTAAATAAGAAATAATTGCAGCCAACAAAAAATGAAAGAAATGAAACAAGGAGGGAAAGAAATAAATAGTCGCAAGTTTTTCTATCGTTTTCAATGTTCATTTTGTTACAGCAAAACAACTCTCAGTTTCAAAAATAGCGGAAAAAGTTTTTAACATATCTACCAAGGTTTTCATGTGCCTTTCTTTGAGCCTTTCTTCTTTTTGAGAAAGCAAGAATTGTTCACGTTCGGCCTTCTTCTGAGCCTTCGACACATAAAGAGTTTTGTTACCTATTAAGAGGAATACAAATATCAAAATTGTTTTAATAAAGAACTTAAACTTATTTATTTCAGCCTAGAAGTAAATCCTTGCAAAATTTAAATATTGTTGTTACTATTGCTGAAAAATAAAATTATTAATAAAATTTGTTGGAGTGGTAATTGCCACCTGGCCCTCAAAAAAAAAAAAATGCTGAAAAAATTATGGTTAATATCCCCAAAAAAATGTGATAAAGAGAGAACGTTTTTCAATCAAGAGTAGAAGAAAATAAGAATTTAGAAACAAAAGAAACATAATTTGAGCTGGAATATATAGTTGTTATATGCTGCATAAATTTTAGATATAACACTTTCTAAACTCAAAGAAAGAAATTTCCGTACCTAGTTGCAACCCATTCATGGTTTCCACAGCCTTCTTTGCGCTGTCAGCATTCTCAAAGCAAACAAAACCAAATCCTTTTGAAATCCCACTGTCATCCCTTTTTATCATCACACTAACTATTGGACCAAACTGACAGAACTTGAGTCGGATTAGCTCCTCATCAATGTCTTCATCAAGGTTCTTCATGTAGAGGTTCGTGAATCCATCAGGGCTGGTACCCTTTCGTTCGCTCTTCTTGATATAATGTGCTACAGACCTGAAATAACAACAGCCCTCAATAATGTTACTGATTATACCACCTTAAGTATAATCATAGTTCCTGCTTGGTAGTTGACTGTAGCAGCAGCGACTAGTATTTTTTATTTATTTATTTATTTATTTTGGTCTCAATACTCTGCTACTATGCTATTATTGTATTGTGCTGTGCCAGATTTGGATTTTGCAGTTCCTGCTGGTACTTTTTTTACCTTATACTCAGAATTTTTGTTTCAATTTGACCCTTAAGTTTGGTCAATAACCAGTCCTTTCCAGTGTACTCTTGAATTGCTTTCTAATACTTCGAATTTTGTATTTTTTTTGTTATGGTTTTGGCTCATTCTTAATTTAACTATGAAAACTGCATTGACAAATGAAAACAAGTGTAGAACTCTGCATATCAATATGATAAAAATGCACGTGTGGCCAATAAAATTTACATGTCAATTGACTTACAGCTTATTTCCATCAACTACTGTGCCATTCAGTGCATCTATTGCTGCATCAGCTAGCTCCCTGGACTCGAATTGCACATACCCATACCCTCGGCTTGACCCGTCAGTGTTCCTTACTACCTTGACAGACAAGACAGTCCCAATGTTTGCAAAAATCTCATAAAGTCTTGCATTGTCACAAGATAGGTTGAGGTTCTGCATGGAACAAGATTTTAATGCAGGTCACTATGGGTAATTAAGTTAGATTAAGATCAATGATCATATCAGCCCTACCAGTACATATGACTCGACTTGTATGGTGCATTTTGTTTTTCTTTTTTTGCCATTTTTCTTTGCTTGGCTGATTGTTTAGTCTGAGAAAAAGCCTTATTTCAAAGCTAAATTACCAATATACACGTTCAAAAATATGGAATTGAATAAATCATTAAGGAAAAAAGAGGATCTTTATAAAACAACGATAATGAAATTAGTTAATATGATCTGAAAATAATACACTGTAAAAAAGGTAGGAAGGCGTTATAATTTCTACCTTCACAAACAGATTGCCAACTCCATTCTTACGAGCCTCAGAGTCTCGTATGGACCACATGAGTCTTATGGGTTTTGAACATAATACTCTATAGTTTAATTTGTCCATAGCAAGTGAGGCTGCCAATTGGGAAATAAAAAAAAAATCAATCAAAATTGAATGAAAATTAATACAAAAGAACAATACAGGGGGTGAACTTTTACTATACAAGTTAAAATGCGGCATTCCACAATCTAGTTATGCAATGATGCACTATGATAAAGATCTTGGAAAATGTTGCCAAATAAAGCAAAATTTTATTTTAATTTTTTATAGCAATCTAGTGGATTAGATAATAGTTTCAGAAAACAACGACATACCAGTATACCACTAAATAGTTAATAAACCGAAATTAATAGTAAGTCTTGTGTAATCAAAATACTGTTGAGGACTTAGTGCCGTTGAACTAGTTCTCAAAAGAAATATGCATAAACATAGGAGAGAATTGGGATTCCTTATAGCAAGAGATCAGAGAATTAAACAATCTTAATTTATAGAATAAATAATCGTTTGCACAAAAATTGGTGATGAACTGATAGCACCAATTTATAATTATTAAAAGAAGCATACCGTCCTCATGAGTTAGGAAATTGGCATAGCCATAGCCGAGTGATTCCCCGGTTTGCATGTCACGGCAAACCTTGACGGTAACAATCTTGAAGTTCTCCTTCTGGAAGAACTCAAACAGGTTCTCATCCTTGACCATTGGGCTGAGGTCCCCCACATATAGGGATACGTACTTTGAGTGCGGGGCTGCATTCATGTTAGTATTCACATTCCCGGTACCACTTGCAGTTGCATTCGCATTCTGGTTTGCGACTCCATCTGCATTCCCGTTTGCATCTGCAGTATTGCTGGTGTTGCCATTGCTAGAAGTAGTCTGGATCCTCAATGCAGCAGCCAGCACATGGCTCGCATCTGTATCTTGTGTTGAAGCTGCACCGGTTGGGGAAGGGGTAGTTTCATTGCTGCTTGGAGAGATAGGACTCATGTTGCGGCCGATAGGACCGAGGTTGGCAGTGGAAGGGATGAAAAAGCTGGAAGGCGGGGAGGTGATAATTTTGTGGAGGGTTTCCATAAAGAAAGAAATAGGAGATTCTGAGAGTAAAGATATTGAAGGTAAAGAGAGATAAACAGACGTGAGGTGGGCTGGCAGAATCAAAGGTTATATAGCAGGGTCTAATATTAAGCACATATGTTGTTTTTAGTCGCCAATTTCTACGGGAAACTAATGGTGTAGAAACTGTTTAGCTAGATAAATTTAGTATCTCTGAATGTTTCAGAATTCGCAAATTTGGTGTTTTAATTAATGTGGAGTGTCAATTTGGACTAAGCAAAAAATGCACTTATTTTCACATTTCCCCAAATTACTTTCTAAAGATAATAAATGAGATGTGGTTATAACTATATATATAATCCATTATTAACAAATCGTATATGGCTTTTTTTATATAAATTAGGAAGTTCAAAATATGATATGCATTTTAGGATTTTGGATTGTTTCTTTTTCTGTTTTGCATTGTGTACATCAGACAGACTAATTGAACTCCTGTTTCTTTTTTCTATCTTGCATTATATATGTACATAGGGGAAAACAGGGAGGGACGGTCGTTTTCTGTATTTCTCAAAATTTAACACTCGAATTTCTAAATGTTTAATTCAACTAAATTGTAAATAATAATTGAAAACAAAATCATAATATTTTCTAGAGTAGACTCTAGGTAGAAGAAAATTAAAATTTTAGTTTGCTATAATACTCAATAAAATGAGCAGGACATTTCAGTGAAATGTCTTAAATATTTATTGTTCACGCGTCAGAATAAGTCAAACACATCAAAAATACATTTTCAATCGATAGCCTTCAATTCGCTCGGAAAATGTCATAATCAAGCAACCATAATAGGTAATATATAGTATTTTGAGCAAAAATACTGCAAGTTATCTTCATATTTGCTATTTTAGTTTACAGTTCTACATGATTCCGACCCTTCTTTTCATTTCATTTCTTGCTCTCCCATGAATAAACAGTCCAATTATATGTATTTGAAGTAAGAAACCATATTTAGTACTTAATTTCATTTCCTGCATCTTTGCACGTAACCCAAAAGATGAAGAAGCAATATTGAGAAACTTGGATTGCAGAATAATCTATTTTTAAATTTTTGAAAGAAAAAATAGTTATTAATTTTCAAGTTACAGTGTCTTTTTTGTTATACAAGTGTACAATAAATTTAACTCTTTTTTTTTCTGGTTTTAAGTGAGTTTAATATCGTTCTCTCTACAAATGCAAAACACAAAGAAAGTCATTGAGCATTTGTATACTAGACACCAAATTTGTTTCTAGAATTTTCTGCCGAGCTAAAGGAAATTTTCACAATGAAAAGACTCAAGCCCATTAAAACGGGCCTGAAAAGCCCATTTTAGATATCTTCTTTTCTCATCGGCTCTACTAATATTTGCAAAACAGAATTGGTACCAATCATCCTCTAATTTCCCATCCAACCATCCAATTACTCAGCGCTGGACCTAAAAAAACATTGGGCTGATTGCCTTTTTAAAAACAATTACAGCACCGACCAAACCCTAGACAGATCCACCCTTTCTACTCTCTCTCTCTCTCTCGGCGTCTGATCTCCTCTTTCGATCTCCGGTTCCGCCACTCGAGCTATCGATCTCCTTCTCCGAAATACTCATTCTACCCTCCCAAATCGCTTCATGATGCGGATCCCAAATCACTTCATGCTTGGATTCGAATCTGACAATGGTCAGATCTGATCAGGACTAGCCATTAATGGCGCCGAGAAATCGCACTCCTCTTTATCGGAAGTACCGAGACTCGCTTCAGAGCGTCAGGGTGGGCCCTCTTCGTTCGTGGAGATGCCGAGTGCTTTGCTTCTGAAAAATCCATCATATGCTCCTCTCAGCACCGAAGATCCCACGATATCCAGGTTCGATTTCTTATTTATCTTTAGATGGACTAGTCTAAGTGGTAATTTAGTGAAAAATGCAGTAATCGTACAAGAAATTATTTTGTTGACAGTTCAAGCTCCGTCGGAGCTCAACCTAGTTATTACATGAGATTTGACATGATCATTTTTACTTGTTCAAAGTACATCAATTTACTGGTTTTTGATGAGAGCCAGTAGGCAATTTCAAATTACTTTGAATACTTTACCAATTATTTAATTTCACATTGCTGGTTTTTGATAAGAGCAAGTAGGCAACAACGGTAATAGAGACAATTACGGAGAAATGAAAGTTTATACTAATACATCAAATGAAAGTTTATGCACCAGAGAACTTTGTCTTTTATTCTAATTCCTTAATTTTCTTATTTTTTTTGGCTATTAATTGAAAGCCATTCGTTTTAGGATAAATGATGTTGTGCAATGTTGTTTGAATTATTTGATTTTAGCTCTCTGATCGAAATAGAGTATGTGGGTTTGGTACCGGTTTTGTGTGGTACCTGTTTTTTTGTTTGTTGGTGATTTGTGAATAAGGAGTAGTGATGTTGGTTTTTCTGGGTAGAGATAGTTGGTACAAGGGATAGAGATAATTTGGTACCAGCTTGCTAGTCAATTTCTTCTCATCACACAAGATGTTGACTGTCTCAATAAACTCGAGCTGGAAGGGAACATCTCGTCTAGGCAGTATATTTTAACATAGTGTATTTTAACATTGTGTACAGGTACCACCTGAGGTATCTAAAGTAGAGTGTCACCCAAATAGAGAAAATTGTACAGAGAGCTCGAGAGGGATTTTGTATATTTGAAAGATAGCAAGGGTAAAATAGTCAAATTTATGAAGATCAAATCATTTCTTTCTTATTTTCATTGGTATCCAATCACAAAATTGAATTCCCTTCAATTCTTATTCTATTTATTCTGATCATAGGATTTCACTTTAAAATCATTTCTTTTGAACTCTATTTTATTGAAATGAATTGAACTCTTTTCAAAAATCATTCCGATCATGTCCTTATACCAAATATGTAATATTGCAGTAGAAATCCAATTAGTAATCCAATGCAATTTTTTTTTATTGAAATAGTTTAGTACACATTTTTTAAATTGATTTACATATTTGTTTCAGGATTCATACATAGACACAAGGAGATGAGGAAGTGGGAGAGAAGAAGACCCACACATGAGCTTGAAGATGAATTCCGAGTTTACAATCGATTTGTAATCCGTTTGTTTTTGTAAAGGAGTAGGTAGTAATTATATGTGTTCAGTTAGTTTCTGTGCTTGTTTGTGGTTGTTAAAACTGATGAATTATGAAGTTGATGTTAATTGTTCACTTTGTTTATTGTAAATGTTATTTATATTATTATAAGTGTTCACTTTATATATTGAATATTGAATGTGGTCACTTTGTTTATTGTAAATGTTAATTATATTGTTATATGTGTTCATTTTGTATATTGTAAATGTTAATTACGAAATCAAATTTCTGCTGCAACTAACTGAACAAATAAAACTTTTAGTTCAACCTTTGCCGAATTAAACTGAACACAAAAATACGAAAAATTTCATTTTCAGATGCAACTAACTGAACAAATAAAACTTTTAGTTCAACCTTTGTCGTATTAAACTGAACACAAAAATACGAAAATTTCATTTTTAGATGCAACTAACTGAACATTTACGACATTTAATTCAACCCTTACGGCATCTAACTGAACAAATAAACCAGTAAATTTGATGACGTCAGCATCCAAAAATTTTCGAAAAAAAAAATTCGCTGACGTCAGCGAGCGCCTTGCTGACGTCAGCGCGCGAAAAATTGAAGCTGTGGTCCATTTTTACCCTGTGGATGGCGCTGGATGGGAAATAGAGGGATGGTGTATATCAGCCCTGTTGCAACCAAATCCAGTGTTTTAAAAAGATTCTTTGAAGTTTCTGAAAACGTAATCTTCAAAGAAAAATAAAAGCTCTCACATCCACATGAATGGATTTCATCACAAAATTCACACAAATTTCTCGGAAAGAAAAGAAATTTGATAAAAGTGGTCTGAATAATAATAAGCATAATAAAGAAGTCCCGTATTTAGCAATTGATGGAGCTCTCACTCCTTCGCAACAATCCTTCTACTCCACACCCAAATTCAAGTAACATTTACTCTCTCTCTCTTTCTATGTGTTTCGATCTCTTTCTTCTCACAAGGGATTTATGTTGTTGTTTTCTTTGGAATTTAAGCAAGAGCTGTGTTAAAGAAGAGAAATGTGGTCTCTTTTCGGTGCCACTGCTCCAATAGTTCAAGTGTAGAAAACAAAAATGTGGGTTTGAGTTTTGATGAGGTTTCAGTGCCTTCTTCTGATGGAAGGAGATGGTTCATGGGATTTCTCCTTGCCACTGGTTAGAATTTCTCCCAATTTCAAGTAGATAATATCATTATATTGATCCTATATTGGGGAAGTTCAGTAACTTTCTACCAAGAGAATTTTATAATGGCATTAGGAGATATTAACATTCAATTAGGTTGGTTAATCCCATGTTCAGTGTGTAATACTACATTTCTGTTAAAAAGAACAAATAAGTTGGATATTGGATCAGGGCGGGAAGATTTTTTTTACTGAAACCAACTCCTGTTATTAAAAAAATTACTTATTGATAGGGGTAATTCTTACCAAATCATGTTTTGTACTGTCAGGATTAGCCATGGGTAGCAAAGCTGAGGCAGTTTCAACAAGTAGAAGAGCTGTAAGAGATATGTATTGACTCATTCGTCATTATCATAGAAATTGAGATTAATAGTTACCTAGTGAATAGATTAAAAATTGCCAATTTTCAGCTTAGGGCTTCAAAGATACCTGAGAGTGAATTCACAACCCTTCCAAGTGGTCTGAAGTAAGTACATATATATGAATTAGTGGATAATAGCTCCATTGTTAATTTGTTCTTGGATTCTGTACCATCATGACATTTGTTATACTTTTTTCCCTTCTTTTATGTGTATTGCGGCTCGTGTATAGATAACTTAGAATTTCTGTTAATTTAAGTTCTTTGGTTCAGAAAATATGAGAGTGTCGTTAACATATATGATTTGTTGGGTTCAACTTATGAGAATGTCGTCAAAATGTTCAACTTATAACCAATACGTCAGTGTTGGTTGTGTTGGGTTCACTAATCTATTCTTATTTGATTCCATAATTCATGTGAAAGAAAATGGGATTGTATACAGAGACCGAACCATATTTGATTAATTTTTAATCTATATATATATATAGTTTATACAAATTCAGTTGTGATATTGGGATTGTATTTTGTTTTTTGGGTATTAATAATGGGATTGTATTTTGCCTATTATTATTTGTTTTCATATAGTTGTTATGATTTCATGTAGGTACTATGACGTAAAGGTGGGGGGTGGGACAAAAGCTGTGAAAGGATCTCGTGTGGCTGTATGTGTAGTTTTTCCATTTCTCAAATAAGTTCTCTATTCATGTCTTTTGCAAAAGAGTAATAAGATAAAAGAGTCTAAAATCAGATGGAAATTCTCTTTTCTATTCAATTAGGCACCTAAACTTTGTATTTTGGTTCAATGTGGTTTTCTTGTGAGTTAGATCACACTAATGGCAAGGTCATGCTAAAATATCTGTAGGTTGAAACTTGATAGCGTTATTATCATCACTATTTATTATAACAAGCGATAAGATTGGACTAAAGCACAAACTTCGAATCACTGTTATACAACCCCTAGAGTTCAAGGGCAAATTATAATCTTATCATATGATAGTTGCCTTGTGTAATGTAGGTACACTATGTAGCCAAGTGGAGGGGAGTAACCTTTATGACCAGTCGCCAAGGTCTTGGTGTTACAGGTGGAACTGTATGTCAACTTTCTATACTAATTTTGAAATTGCAAAATGCAAAATAATAATAATAATAATAATAATAATAATAATAATAATGATAATAGTAAGTACAAAAAAATTTCTTTTTCAGTGTTGTAGGTCAACTATTTGGAATATCATTGTAAAAAATATATAGTCATCTTCACCTTGGTAACTTAGGTAAATAAACTTAGGTAAATAAAAGGAACAACCAATTGTCATAGAGAAATACCTACACATTCTTTTGTTATAATACTTTTAAAGAGATAGTGAAAGAGTTGGGCTGATTTATTGGTATATTGTATTAAAAACGAGAGGTGGGAGGGGGTAGATATAAATATAAAGTGAAGTTCATATTTCTTATGTTATACTCGAAATTTTGCTGATCTATGCTTACTTTTGACATTTCCTTCAGCCATATGGATTTGATGTGGGCCAATCAGAACGAGGAAATGTATTGAAAGGATTAGATCTTGGTGTTGAGGGAATGAAAGTAGGCGGACAGGTCTTATCATACCCTAATTCTATTTGTCTTTCCATGCATTATTTTGGCCAATAGTACCACAATTCACATGATTTTTTTTTTCATTTTCACTAAAAAGGACTAAAGTTGGTGCATTGTTGTGTCAAAAGAGGAAGAGAGAGTTGGTCCTAAAGCAATTCCGTGACCAGCTCTTTTTTTATGCAAATATAGAAGTATATCATATTTTAAGATTTTAAAAGTAATGAAGAAAGGATCTTATTGCAGTTTTAACACTTCTCTTCAAATGTATTGTACCTCAATTTTGCAGTCTTCCTATCTTAGTTTGATTTACTCGTATGGTTACTTGCTCTAGTATGTAGGTACTAAAAGTTTATATAGGATATCCTTTATAAATATATATAGCGTAAGTTATTAAGCCCTTTGTATAGTTGCAACTCTACTTTGTTAACAAATTAACTTTTGTTAGTAAGGTCTCAGGCTGACTAACATAAGATAAGAACAATTTACAGAGATTATTGATAGTTCCTCCAGAACTGGCTTATGGAAGCAAAGGAGTACAAGAAATACCACCAAATGCAACAATTGAGGTAAACTCTTATATTTTGACTAAATAGGGAAAATATTCTGAGCACCAAACTGAGATGTAACAAAACATCTTTTTTGATTTATTCGGCTCAATATCTTCTATGCGGTAACCTTTTAAAGGCCAACTATACTGCCATCTTTCTTTCTATCTACCCAGTATAATATTTTGGCCTGCTTAAAAGTTTAATTCGGTTATTTCAGTATACCTTGTTTCTTACCTGCTTAGAGTTTTGGCAATACTGTGGGACGCTTTTATTATTATTATTATTATTTTTTTGCTCAGAATTTGGGAAGGAAAAAGCATTTGGGCGAACTTCATCATTTCAGAATTTGGGTTGACAATGTCTAATCATAATAGCAAAGCGTCTCTCTCTTTGGTTTCATTACAATTTTTCTTTTTTTTTTTTTCTCTGTTGAACAGCTGGATATTGAACTGCTATCAGTGAAGCAAACTCCATTTGGGTATGTCAAATTTTTAATGACCACATTTAACATAAAAAAGAACCTTCTGCTTCACATGAATTCTTATATAAGTTCCAGCAATAAACTTCAGAGCCTGAATTAACTTGGTTGTGACTTTTGTGCAGGACACCTGTGAAGATTGTTGAAGGATGAATTATATGAATGTCGAGATAGTTTCTATAGAATTCCTTGCTGATAAGCTGCAAATGTAAAATATCATTGTTTCAGAAGAGTTACTGACTATTGGAAATGTAAAGGAAAAAAAAAAAAAAAAAAAAAAAGGAATTATAACCGAAAGCTTGCAGATGTGCATACAAGAATTGTGTTTACTCTGACGTCAAGAAATCTTTTTAAAGCTTTCTTTCCTAACATTTATCAATAAAAATAACTTACTATAACAATCAGCCACGAAATATTGAAAACATAACGTTAGGGTATGGTAAATTGGTAATTCATGCAACGTAATATTTTATGTACAAAAATAGTTTCAAATTTTGATTCGTCGAAAAAAAGAAAAAAGAAGCCTTTCTTGACTACTAAACAACTTTAGAACCGCTATGGTACACGCCTATACCATGTAAATGCTAGTAATGGAGGAACAGCCAAGGAATATAGCAAAGTTAAAACTCAATGAAATACTAAAATATTCCTCACTTAACAATTAAATTAATACTTCTCTAATTCCAAACATCTTACAAAAGAATCATAGTGCACGTAAAGATTATTTTTTTGTTTTTAGAAAATCTTGGTATTGGCTACCAAGGTGTGCAAAGATTATTGCATGGGAATTTAGCTAACCATCCACCTCAAGGCAAAGAAAGGTAGAACAAAAAGGCAAGTCTTTGAATGATTCCTATACTAAATTCTAAAATGGGAACCCCACTTTTGTCTATCACTGCATCTATTCTATGGGAAAAGAAGCAGAACAAACTAATCCTCTGTTGTTCCTAAAAATCATTGTTCCTCTTGTTTTTCCTTTAGTTGGCTTTCTCCTTCCCCCTCTTTCCCCTATCAGTGCACCCAGTGAAACCGATTCATACAACTACTCAATTCAAGAAGAAGAAGAAGAAGAAGAACATCAACAACAAATGGATTCCCTTGTTCCAGTTGTGCAAACCGAGTTTGTCGCTCCCAATATTGTAAGGGTTGAGCAAATCGAAGAAGCTAGTTTAGAAGAACAGATTGAGAGATTGAATAACATAGTATCTGACATAGAAGAGCAAGCAAACCAAATGCAGTCAGATTTTAGTGAATACTGTAACATGAAAAATTATGAATCTCTGGTAGAAAAATTGCAAATAATGTGCCTGGGACTGAAATTGGAGTACTTAGAGGATCAGAATCAGAAGCTGGAGGATTCAATTGCTAAACTAAAGGAGGAGAAGGAAGAGTTTGAGGCAATGAAGGTTGAAATTCAAAGTTTGAAGAAAAACTTTGAGAAGATTTCAAAAAGAAATGAACAAGCTTTGCTAATGGTTCACCAAAGAATGCAAGATTATGAAGCTAGACAATCTGAGCTTCTGAAAAGGAACGAGGAGTTGGAGATGGCACTTAGAGACGCAAAATATATGATACAGACGAAGGAGAAATGCACTTCTAAGGTGAAAATGATCTTCTTCTTCTTTTTCTTCTTCTTCTTTTTTTTCTTTTTTTTTTTTTAACTTTCTGTTGTTTTCTATCTTCCAATGGTACTCAAATTTAATTTATTTGTCTAATAAAAATTAATTATTTTATTATTTAATTATTCACCTACCTATTATCCTGATTACTGTATCTCAATTTTATTTTCTATCTAGTAAAAGACTAAAAGCCTTGTTTTCAATACAATCTGGTATTTTCATGAAATTTCCCGGTATTTCCACTCTTATCGTTTCAGTTACTGTTCCTGTATCCACTATAATCGGAATTTTCCAGTAACCGGTAAGGTATTGGAAACACTGAGTAAAAAGACAATTTGTAAATCACGAATCACAGTACTTACTACTTAGAATTAAGTATTATAAAAAATATTTATATTTTGATTGAAATATAAATAATTCAATCACGTCATTTTTGAAAGATGTCTCATTTGACATGCAAATATTATATATTATTTTAAAACCATCATATATAAATTTACAATAGATTGAGTACCTTAAACTATTTGGGTATGAGAAAATGTAATAGTTCTACTGAAATACAAAAATTCTTATAATGACTAATCTCTTTAGTTATTATATATGGAACATGCTCACAATATTTCGATTCTTCTTCTGTCAGATGAAGGAACTAACTATAGAGCAAGGTCACCTCACAGTTCTATCACAAAACAAAGAAATGTCGAAACAAATCGACCAGATCCGAGCTCAATGGGCAGCCGATATGGAGGAGATGATATATATAGGATGGATCACCACATGCCTCCGACATGACTCACATGAGCTATCAATAACCAACACAAATGACGAAATAAAACATACTCCCAAAGTCGAACAAAACATACTCCCAGTCACATTTTATGAACCAACAGTCCCCGTACCAAGTTCAACAAATGAGATTGAAGAAATTGTGGAAGTTGCTCAAGAGTGTGATGAAGTGATACAATCTGATTCTCTTGTTCAATGTGCAAATTCGATTACAAACCCTGAAGAGAATTGTATAGATGGCGTGGTGAGGAATTCAAGGAAACCAAAATTGATTCGTAAGTTAAAGGGATGGGCTAAAGGGAAAGGAAAGTGTAGAAGGTCATGAATAAAGACCATTAAACAAGTTGTAAATCATGTTGTATATGGATAACTAACGACACAAAAATGTGATCATGAATTCTATTGAAGTAAATACTGATGATT
The DNA here is from genome assembly GCA_027725995.1 of Rhynchospora tenuis. Lineage (NCBI taxonomy): Eukaryota > Viridiplantae > Streptophyta > Magnoliopsida > Poales > Cyperaceae > Rhynchospora > Rhynchospora tenuis. The sequence goes on along the minus strand of CM050888.1, from coordinate 150,888,556 downwards.
ATACAATTTGTACACTTGCGTGCCCTCGTCTTTACAATATCGAATGAGTTAAACATTTCGAAGCCCCATTCCCATATATATTTTTTTATTGTCCGGTACTTTGAGAACACGTTTCCAAGCAGAGAGCTTTGTTTTCCTTTGCATTATGTACTTTTTTTTACAACTTTTCACATCCTTTTTCTTTTATTTTTTGGAATATCTTTTCGCACTCTTCCTGATTCGAAAAAGGGAAGGGTATAACTTTTTAATTATGTGTTTCGGGATTGCTTAAAAGGGGGCTCAACACATGACTCCATACTTCGGAATTGATATTCATATAAATAAAAATAAAAATACGGAAATGAAACTGCATTTTTTTATATTGGTAATTATAACTCAAAAGTACTTTTTTCAGGATTTGGACAAGATTATTTTACTTTTGTAAGTCCTAATTAGAATAAAAAAGAGCGAGTCATAGTGAGGAAAGTTATAATGTTGCAATTTTTCCCAGCCATAGAAATAAATGACTTGGGAGTAGGAACAGCAGTATTCCAAGGCTAGACATTGCCAACGTTTCTTAAAAGAAAACAAAATTCTTTTGTAACAAACTATGGAGTTTTAATATTACCACGACTGCACGAGTTATCTATTTCAGAAGTATAGAATGAGCACCGTTCTTACGAGGACATAAAAATAAATAAATTTTATCCATGCCTTGGAAAAAAAAAAAATTCCCTGAAGAAATTTTACAAAATATTTAAACCTGATGTGGACCAACCTTTTTATTTTTATTTTCTTCGCAATTTGGACCAACTTTTGAATTCCCACTGGATTAAGGAATACAGTGACATCTACAGTGTTTATTGTGAGCTTTGAATTCATATCACTTTAACAGTTGGGGTTTAGTCATACATTATTTCACTCGCTGCCATAAAAGCCTGACACTCGTTTCTCGGTTACACTTTGACTGGAACAACATGTTAGAAGTAACAGTGCGCGAGACCCATGGGGCCCATAGTCGGTGACTTGCGATAGAAATCCAATCCGTTTCTTCTGTTATACCTTCATTGCTCAAAGCTACAATTCTCAACTGGACCAAAAAGCCGGAATTAATAAATCCAATCGAAATTACCTAAAAATCAATTTACTTTATTTATTATTTATTGATATTAATTAGCTTAACAGCAGGCTTCGCTAAATGTTCACCGATAAATTTATTTATATTTTTCGGCTAAAACTAATTTATTCCCTCACTGACAGAAAAAAAAAACACCATTAATCCTTTCTAATCTCTACTCCTTATGAAAGCGTCAATTCACATATCTATCCAAACTATACCAAAGGTCTATCCAATTTTGAGTTCAAAGATGTATCCAAATGTTAAAATATACGATATATATCATGGATTTTTATGATCATGATCTGGATTTAATAACGAGATAAAATGTTTAAACCTTTCACCGAGCTAGAATTAGAAACATAACAACAATGCATAAAGAACATATAGTAAGAAATTAATACAAATGGAGTTTAGATTCATTATGAATCATAATTTTATCATGATTATTATCTTTCTATTTTAATTTACTCCCAACTAATCATATCACAAACACATCATATCAATACAAAAATTTATTGTAATTTTTTTTCTGAAAAATTTTACAAATAAAACAACTCATAGATTATTTATATATAATCTGACCTATATGTTAAATTTATCATATTTTAATTATAACACTTTACTAATCTAACACATTTAAATATTGAAATAGTACAAATTTGTTCTTATGCGATGATATTTATAAAAATTTACTCATTGGGTGGGCGCATTCGCTAGTCAAGAAAAAAAATCATTTATGCATCTACAATTTTTCAATTTTATGCAACTGCAATTTACTTACAAGAAGTAATGTTTAGTCCACTTAGGCCTGACTTCTAAAAATAACAATTTTAGCCGTCACTCTTTATAAACCTCATAAACGAAATAGAACCCTTCAAAATTCATAAAACCCCTCACTTGCTCTTTCTGACTTGCTCATTTTTTACTTTCTGAAACCCTCTCTCTCTTTCTCTCTCTAAAAAGCCTTAGAAGAGGTTGCTAAGCTGCTCTCTCTCAAGCAACAAAAATGGCATTAATATTATTACTGGTAACACTAACAAGCCATGTCTTGGCTGGTTATGTGAGTGTCTGCCATGGCCAACCCTTGGTACCGGCTGTAATGATATTTGGCGACTCGGTTGTGGATTCAGGCAACAACAACAATCTCTACACCATTGTCAAAGCCAACTTTCCTCCTTATGGCAGAGATTTTAGCTCTCATTCCCCCACTGGAAGGTTTTGCAATGGCAAACTAGCTACTGATTTCACTGGTAATCTTTCAGATATCCTTTTTAATTATTAATAATCTTTGTGTGCTTTTAAAATATAGTTCTGACTGTAAAGAGTAAGAAAGTAAAAACAGAGCCAAAGTACTAAAAAAATTTCTCAAGGACACCATTGTAGTTCTAGTTAGTTCTTTTTCTACATACTTTTTCAAATTTTAATACAAGAAATTAAAAACTTCTTTTTCATATAATAATAGTATAAAAAATTTCTTGGTGGAGTTTTGACTTTTGACGCAGCACGCCTCAGAGTTTTTTTCTTGGCTTTCATTTTAACCCAGTCACATGATTAACTTTCTTGGAAAATATACAAAAGTAGCATAGGTAACCGAAACATTTCTTTATAAATTGTTGTAAGTTCTTTTACCTTTTAAAAAAAAAAAATAGTGCTACTTTTAACAATATTATGTTTTCATTGTCATTGGAACTAACAGAAACCTTTTTTTAATTGGAACAATTTTAAGATCACCTACCAATCGCCCTAGTCCTAACAATCCTGACGAAAAATAGAATGTTTCCGAAGTTCACTTCGGGCGTAGTAAAATATTATTACTGTGGTGGATTCTTGTAAATGTTTCTTCCAGTATGTTTTGCCTGATTTTGTGCTTATACACCAAAAATAGATTATTAAGGCAAATTGAGTTTTCATGTTCACTCATTGCATTATTCTGTCCTCTTCTCCTTCTTTTTTCCAATAATGTCAAAAATTATTTCATCAATAGGGAAAAATTAAGAATAAAAATTATTAATTTAAATAGTATTTTTTTGCTATTGCAGTGGAAAATCTGGGATTTACTAAATATCCTCCAGCCTATCTAAGCCAAGAGGCACAAGGCAATAACCTCTCATCAGGTGCAAACTTTGCCTCCGGCGCCTCAGGTTATTGGGACCGCACAGCACAGCTTTATGTAAGTTTCTTTTCAATTTCTGATCGACCATGTCAAACTGGGATGAATATTTTCACCCAAATAAAGGGAGACTACATTTTTCCTGGACATGAATTAGTGGTTTTCCAGCGATTCTTTATTGGTCAGTACTATCCCTCTAAAACTAACAACAGTCACATCTGGCAAATAGCAATTGATCACCAATGCTTTATTATGATGAAGTTAATAGGTTACAGCTCTGTGCAAAAAAAAAATCAGTATGCTGACCAACTGGTGTTGGCCAGCTAGCATTTAATATTCTACTCTGCATGCAAGTCATTGTTCGTATAATAAACCATACTTTGAAAGAATTTGAGTTTTGCAGAGAAAAATGTTGTATTTTGCGGGCTCCATGGGGGAATAAACATGCTTTTATAGAAGTTGCACAAATTTCACACAGTATTATGATTACTTTTTATTTAGAAAACATTTACGCCATTTTAACTGATCACCACTTGTCTCGATCAATCAATTGCAGAGCGCAGTTACTTTGACCCAACAATTACAGTACTACAGGGAGTACCAGTCAAAGGTGGCCGGGGTTGTGGGCAACACCTCAGCACTAGTATCCGGTGCGATACATCTAGTAAGTGCAGGTAGCAGCGACTATATTCAGAACTACTACATTAGCCCCCTTGTTTATGGAGCATACACGCCTGACCAATTCGCCGACTTGCTTGTCCAAAATTTTAACAGTTTCGTTGAGGTACAAGACCACACATGTTTTTGGCAATTTTGTAGAGTTTTCCTTTTATTGAGACCAATAATCTTGTCTTTCCGAATATCAGAACATGTCTGGATGGTACTACCCCTTTTTACTATCATACACATGATACCATGCTGCCAGCCTGCCACATCATTATATATTTCAGTATCAACTATTTGTGTGTTTTTGAGTGTATGTTTATATTCTCTCTTCCTTTTCACAGACACCAGTCCAGACAAACATACATATATTAACCTTTCTGCTTCTATTAACATGCTTGAACCTTCCACTCTATTTATTTATCTTATCAAGCTTCCAAATTCTTTTTTTTTCCTTTTTAAAATAAAAGGATAATCAGGTGAGAGAATTAAACATATATAAAGTATATAGTATATACCTTATACTTCCTGTGTCCTTTTTGTTTCTCAAAAGTGTTGTTTCCTAAATAGTACTCCTAAGAAGAACAGGGTAGATATTGATATATGTTATTATAGAAGCTACAGTGCTGTTTTTCATAAAAGAAAAAAAATACAAAAAAAAGGATCTTTCTAGACCATTAATGAAGATGGTCCAACTGCCCCATTACTGCATGCAAGCTCTCTTTCCAAGACTAGTGACAGATATGGTTCAATACTATCTACTGAGCTTATTGAATGAAGAATTAAATGAAACCTGATTGTATATAGCATGTATTTATTTCAATATAGGTAGGGGCCCCATCTCCTAGATTTTTCAGTCATGAAGTTATTGCATGCTCCAATGTCGACAGTATGTGGACAAAACGTTGGTTTTGTTAATTAGTTTAACTTGTTTCGACACTTTTTTTTTCCCTTTTTTATTATTACATGTTTAAATCCTTGACTAGAACAAAATAGATTTGCACACGAAGGTCTTTATCAAAATGATTTTTACACGGGAATTTTATTTCATTTCATTTCATTAGAATTGATTTCTCGAGATTTTTTTGGATCTAATAACATAGAAATTCCGACCAAATGAAAGTCGAATTCATCCATTTTAATCAAGAATTTTCTAATGAAATGAAACAAAATGAAATCCCATGTTAAAAAAATGCCATTCTATCAGGGCCGAAGTTATTTTTCTAGGTGATATAAAAATGCTTCCTGAGATCTATATGTTGTCTCTAACAAAATTGCATTTCCAGGCTCATACTTTACCTCTACATTTTCTGGTGGGTCAAACCTATTAATTTATTTGATAAAAATCATATGCTCTTGAATATGAACGCAATCCACCTAGTACTCTCACAGTTATTAAGCATTTACTTATAGCCATTTAGAGGTCAACCCCCCCCCCCCCCCCCCACCCCCACACACACACAAAAAAAAAAAAACCCACAAATAGACTTCCATCAAATACCTAAAGAGTTTTACTGTGAATCCGTAGAGTCTGTACACGATGGGAGCAAGAAGAGTTGGAGTTACATCACTCCCACCACTCGGGTGCTTGCCAGCAGCCATAACTCTTTTTGGAGGCGGCAGCAACAATTGTGTCGAGCGCTTGAACAACAATGCAATCTCCTTCAACAAGAAGGTCAATAATGCTGCTCAAGCACTCAAGACTAGGCACTCAGACCTCAAGCTTGTCATCTTCGACATCTACAAGCCCCTCCTTGACCTCATCAAGAACCCCGCTGATAATGGTATGCATCAGTTACTATTTTATTATTTGACACAGTCAGTATCAATATCAACACTACCAGTACCATTGCTTTGGGTTTTATTATTGCTTTTTAGTTATTTCTTCTGGTCCCAATGGTCTTAAGAAAGCTAGTTCCGCTAAATACAGTAACTAAATACGTTGACAATGAGTTTAATATTAAAATGCTGACGTTTTATATTTTCAATTGGCGTTGTAGGATTTTTTGAAGCAAGAAAGGCGTGTTGTGCTACTGGTACAATTGAAACATCTTTTTTGTGCAATGCAAATGCACCTGGTACATGCTCTAATGCTACAGGCTATGTTTTCTGGGACAGCTTCCATCCTACTGAATCTGCAAACAAGGTCTTGTCGGATGCACTGCTGGTTCAGGGAATTGATCTTATCTCTTAACTAGTATAAAACAGAGAATGGGTTTGAGCTCTGAATAGAGTTCTATGAGCTTTTCTAGACTAGTGCTGTTTATTTTAAATAGCCTGTGATGTTTATTTTATTGGTAGTCTTGAATTTTATTGTGCAACTTTAATTTTGGATTTGTGTAGGATTTGGAAAAGGTGAGTTGAATGAAAGGGTTGTTCAGCTTTGGCGTTTTAATAAGCAATGACGGATAATAGGAGCATATAGTATCGTTTTTAGCTCTATTTTTTCTTTTCGCTCTAATGCATTTGAAGATCGATCATTCTCAGAAGGTTAATATAAGTTTACAATTAAGTTATATTAGGTTAATATAACTTATACGCACATGCAATATAAGTTTTCCGTACTGTCAACTAAGTTACAAAACAAGAGAGGCTGATATAAACAAATTTGATATGACGGTATGACATACTGATGTAAGTTGAAATTGTCTGGAGAAAGGGAAAATACTGGAACATTTACAATTAAATTCATAAACAATTTTTTTTTAATTTAGAGAGGCAATAATCTCTTATGCTGATGTAAATACGAAATATGACGCAACAAAAATGCTTTTGCATGCCTGACTAACAAAAGATTACTCAAAGAGGATGACCAAGCTCTCTAATCATCTTTGTGATGAAAATAGAACCTGCAGACAACTTTTTCTTACATTCAACTGGCACAGCAATTGTAAATTATTAAGATAATTACCCATAAATAGTTGTTGACATTTGCTATCAATTAATCATTAAAAGCCTTGTTAGATTTTGCTTTCAAATTTAGAATCTATACAAAACTTCTACAACAGCGGCAAAAATCATAATCAGTTACTATTTATCTAAAACAGTAAAATTTTCTGATTACAAGAAGCTTTTATTATTGCGAGCAAAAAAAAAAAAAAAAAGAAGTCCAATAAAAATCCAACAGTTCTTAACGACAAGAAAATTACCTTCTTAAAAATAGTAGCCAAGATTGTTTAAATTCGTCCATTTCCATCTCCAACTTTGAATACTCGAGAAAAGCATGGTAACTCAAATCACATGACAATACAAAATCTGAATATTTAAAGACCACTAGACATGTAAATTTGTAAAGAGAGAGAAACAGAATACCGAAGTGCAAAAATTCCATGCAATCTTCCCCAACTGCCATTTCATACCCATAGTTAATGATAAAATCAAATTCACTCCTCTGTGTAATTAACAGACAGATCCCAGTAATGTGGGACCCCTGCATCAGCAAACAACTTTCTTGCAGCTGCATCAGTCCGGCAGTCGTGCACAATAAACTTATGAAAACTTGGCTTGGCTACACTGCCCTGCCAGACCAAAGCACAGCTATTAGGAGGCTTATCCTCATCCATTTCCTCATCATTCTCTTCCTCTCCAGTTCCAGTTGCAGACCAGTCAATCCTGTTCAGCATCAACTTGCCATACCTCTTGATCGACTTCTTCCCACCTTCCACAACCACCACAGTCATCCCATCAGACCTCACAACAACACCTGTCAGCCGGTTCTGACGAGCATTCATATCCACCTTGAACCTGGCTTTTGGGTCTGACAAATCCCTGATTTTGTATACTGAAACTAGGGTTTCAAGTGTGTTGGGGTCCTCAAACAATTTCCTCTCCTTTTTCTCACGACGTTCAGCCGGTGTAAGCTTCCGTGCAGTGTTTCGGTCAACATGTGCCTGCTCGCGTTCAGCAGCTGCACTGCGGATCTCCATTTCTAGACGGGTAGGGTCTTGGGTTGCCTCTGAAGCCAGTACTCTCATCAAATTGCTCATTTTGACCTTTGGCTTGGGGGGTTCAAGGAGGCCTTGCCGTATCATCTCTTGACGGTCTTTCTCCTTGGCAATACGTGTCTGTGTCCTTAGCTTCTTTCTCTCTTTTGTTGTTAACTTTAGAGGCTGAGGTGGCGGCGGGGGCAGCTCAGCTGGAGGCTCAATTGGCCGGGGATGTTCAACATAATGTGTGATCTTCTCCATGTTTAGTTTCTCCTCCGAGAGGTCTTCTTCGTATTGTCCTGATATCAGCAGTGGCTTGTCCCTGACACAGGTAAACAAAGCAAGTTGGTACTGATTCATTACAAACATAATTTCTTGACCAACGATTAGAACTAAAAAATTAAGTACATCAAACAGAATGAGAAGCACGTACTCATTATACTAAAGATCATAATATCTGCACACACACTTTATACTTGGACTAATTCCAGTCATATAGGGTGTGTTTGGGAATAGGGAATTAGGGCCGGATAGGAATAAGGAATAAGGAATTAGGGCCGGATCTAGAATCCCGTGCCAATTCCTTATTCTCAATTCCAATTCCAACATTTTGTTGGTATAGGAATTGGGCCGGGAATAGGCCTCTATTCCTTATTCCCATGGTGTTTGGTTTGGCACCGGAATAAGGAATAGGCCTCTATTCCTTATTCTCATGGTGTTTGGTTTGGCACCGGAATAAGGAATAGACCCCTTATTCCTTATTCTCTCCGTAACCAAACACACCCATAGCACATTTACTCACTGTCCAATCCATACTTATACAGGCCATCTTCCCATAGGAAATTTATAAACTTTCACAAACTAACTAATATCTCCCAAAATACTTCATGCACTGGCTTATTATAACATATTTTGTACCTGCGCTGATCCATTCTTGAATAGAGTATAGTATTGCCACCAGTAAAAATAAAGATAATTTAACACTAACAAAGTCACAGAAACCCATGAGTAGAAATTGCAGACCAATAACCACAAAGTACATGCATATAAATATGGAAATCAAGAGAAGAAAAAAAAGGAAGCATACCACCACTCAATGTCAGGTATTTCCTCTTCCTTCGGTTTCTGTTTTGTGACAACTCGGGTCCCAACTGCTATGAGATTCGGATTAATGTCAGGTTCAGCCTTGGCCTTAGCTAATATAGCCTGCTTTACCTTTTGCTCCTTTGCTTGTTGCTCCCCAAATTGACTCTGCACATACAAAGTTGGCAATTAAACAAAAAGAGATGGCAAAAAAAAAACATATGAAATTTGGCAAGTATATATAATGCAGTGTATTCAATACCCGTTTACTTGAGCATGTACTTACAAATATGCCCAACTAGACCCCTCCTTCCTGATTGTTTATATCAACACAAATTAAGAACAAATAGGTATTTTCAACAAAATAGAAGGTAAACTAGATATACTCCCACATTCGCAAGTCCACTGGTAACACTTTACTTTCCAGGGCATTTTATATGTGCTTGATTTATTGTCATTTATTCCATTGACAACTTATATTATGAATGAACCCAAGCACCCACTGGAACCTACCAATATTTAAAGGCCGGTAGATAATGGTATTAAGTTACAAAGCAGCAAAAAAAAAAAAAAAAATGATTTAGTACCTTAATCCTTTGCATCTCAGCCATTTTGGACATTTGTCCCTCTTCAACGAACTGAAAACTAGGCCTCTTAGGCCTAAGGATCTTGTTTTTATTGATACCCATTCTTGGGTCAAAATGAGAACTTGATGATGCAATTGCATCAAAATCTGGTTTTATAATCTGAAAAGCCTCCTTCTTCTGCTTGTTTATGTTGACCTGAAACAGTAAATTAAGAATAAATTATAAAAATTGTGTAAAGTACAAATAAGAGAAAAACAAAACCAAAAGGAAGATTATTGTTACTAAGGGCTTTCATCATATTAGTTCAGTAAGCAGACTTGACACCACGCATATTCATAAGAAATTTAATAACCAGGATTGTGTTTCTCACTAAACCAAATTGTATGCATAACACAGTTTGAATTAAGTTACTTTAGTATAATTTTGGAACCTCTTTAATATTTTAAAAGCAATGAAAAACCAGAACAGTTCAACTCAATCTTCCAGTTATTGTCTACAACATATTATCCACAAACATAACTAATTGAACAGTTTAAACATACCTTCAGTGTGCTTAGATTGGTTGGCTTTGTAATGTTGATGACATTTCCATGCTCATCAATCTCTCTGCCCTGTGCATCCAGACGCAGCAGAGGCACCTTGGAAGGTTTCTGTGGGACCACCAAATCAGTAGCAGATGAGCCAGGAAACATGTTAATGAGCGGTGCAAATTCTGGGTCCTGCCGAAACCCCATCCTGGCTGCTAGCTCTTGTGCCCTCTTAACTGCCTCCAAATTTGGGGCTGTTGCTGGTATTCCAGCAATTATAGGTGTCGTCATTTCCTCAGTTGCAGCAGGTGGTTTTACTAATGTGCCAGGTTTACTTTCTTCCTTCTTAGGTACAACATGTGTTTTGTTGTCAGAACTCGGGGTACCTGGCTTATTAAGCTGAAAATTTTAACAAAAATGATATACTATTAGTTACTGCCATTTATGACATACAAGGAGAGAAAAATTTGACATGATGAGCTTTAACAAGAAACCTATACAACTTTTGCTCCTTCCAACAAATATGCATCAGATGGATTCCCATCAGACCTAAAGTTGTTCTCTTTAATGGGTGTGTGCATATTCTGCTGCATTAATGCCCTAGACTTAAAACGTGAAACTGAGACATATAAAGCCAAACAAAGTGAAAACACAGAAGACCTTTCTGAAATATTAGAACACAGACTTACCACCTAGATAACAGGCTAGCAAGCACTTCAAACGTTAAGAACCACCAACACAAGAAAAATAAAGTGCCCAAAAAGGACTAAAAAATTATATCTTTTGGTATTGAAATATTAAAATTTTGGTATGCTTACCACAGGAAGCTTCTTCAGCTTCTCCTTCAGCTCCTTTTGCAACTGCAATGCCTTCTTAGCCTTGGCTAAGGCATCAAGAGAGGAGAGAGTAGAGCTCTTGCCTGGAGCAGGGTTTCCACCATCTGTACTAGATTTGGCAGTAACCTCATCAGATCTAATACTAACTCCCTCATTTTCATTGGTGCTAGGAATTGATGATACCTTTGTTGTTATAATAGGATGAGAGACGGAAGTCGGTGCAGCTGATACCACCACTTGCGGTTCCTTAGCAGCGTCCTGTGCATCATATTCGTAGGATACAAAATTAATAGATCTTCATTAGTAGAAAAACATAACATGTAAAATTAACAAAACTGAGGGCCAAGTTCAATTGAGAACAGAAAAAGTGTAAATTGGTACAAAATGCATGGATGGGCACTCTCAAACCAACAGTTAGTATATTTCCAATCAGTTTGACAAATTAGGTTAACAAATTTGTTTTAAATAGAGCAGGACAAAGGTTGTACTGGTCAATTAACCGTTCAAAATACAAAAGCCTTATTTGCACAATGGCAATCCATATTCAATGTGGAAAACTAATACATTTTTTTAAGAATAAAAAAAATGAATGAAAATATACATACATCTGCTTTAGAACCGCTCTTGTGCTCTCCATTAGTTTCTACCTTCTCCCTCTCCTTCAAACCATCGTCTTTCGCATGCCTACTCTCTCTCCTTTCACCATCATCCTTTCTATCACTAAACCTCCTTCCCTCTCTCCTCTCTCTCCTCTCATCCCTTCTATCATCCTCCCTCTCTTCCTTATAAACCCCATTCCTCTCTTCAGACGCCTTCACTTTCTTCGATTCCTTCTCCCTCTCTCCCTCCTCATAATCCTTCCTCTTCCTAGAAGAAGAAGAATGGTGGTGTCTCTCCACAGACACCTCTCTCTCGACCGAATCCCTCCCCCGACTCGACGACCGCTCCCTCCTCGACTCCCGCTCAGACGGCGAGTACTCTTCCTCTCTATACCTGTGCTTCTCGTGGTGGCGATGATTCTCGCGCTCGCGCTCTCGCTCTCGATCTCTGTGGTGGTCTCTCGATGAATCGCGCTCTCGATCTCGATCTCTGTGGTGGTCTCTTGATGAATCACGATCGCCATGCGATCGCCTTGTCGACCGCTCCCGCTCGGAGGAAACTTTATCCATGGCGAGAGAGAGAGAGAGAGAGAGGTAGGGTTAGGGTTTCGATTTGTCTTTCGTTTTTTCTTTTTATTTTGGTGAGGCTCCGCTATATCTAGATTCTAGAATTGGAGAGTGGAGACGTCTCCTTTTGAGGCAAGGATAACCGCTTGAAAATGGAATGGAATAGAGGGGCTGAAGGCTTTAAGCACAACAAAAGATGCGAGAAACCAGGCTTCTGCTTTCTGACAAATGTAGAATAAGGCCCAATTTTACAATATATTTCAGCCCAATGAGCCCAATGTGAGAACATGAAGGATTTTTGCTCGTAGGCCCATCCATTGTGACAGTTTCACATAGGCGCATAGGCCTGCAACGGAACACGTTTAGTTGTATTTCGTTTCGTCCGGATGAAACGGTTAACGAAACAATGAAATGATTTCGTCTGGTTTAGTGAAACTATTAATTAAACAATGAAACAGTTTCGTCGTTGTGTAAATCATGAAAATTTCATAAATTTCAATCGTTTCGTCCTTACTAAACGGTTAAAGAAATTGAAGGCCAATTTCGTCAACGAAACAAAACGATTAACGAAACATCCTAATTTCATCACCGTTTCGCACGTTATGCAGGCCTAATTTCACCGTTATTATACTTCTTTTTTATTCAGTTGATATACTGATTTATTATATCAAGAAAAATGTTGCGACTTTGATGATTTGTGCTTTGAAACTTTAATGTCTTTAGAACCGCATCAAGTGCTGCACAAATTTGATACGTCTTTATTACGATGTGCATGCACCTCTTGGTGTATACTTTGCAATATGAAACTTGATGCGGATTTAAAGATTTAGAAGTTTTAAAAAATAAGTGTATGATGCTTCCAAAGATTCTGAATTTAACTCGTATTATCGATGATATCATAGATATTCTTCAGTTTAGACTACAATGAACAGAAAAATATATTACATTCCAATTTAGTTGTGTGATTTCTAATAAACTAATCACTTTGACTCCGTTTGGATGGCTAGGAATAGCTAGGAATAGCTTTTTCTTGGTGTAAATTCTTATTCCTAACAAAAACAATCCATCTAAACAACATTTCTTATTCCTAGGAATAACAATTCCTTACATAACACTCTTCCCAATAATATTCATCTTTTACTTTTCACCCCAATAACACTCTTCCCAATAACCTTATTCCCAAGTTATCATCCAAACAACATTTTTTATTCCCGAAATAGCTTTTTCCCACTCTTCCCGAAATCACAAATTTACGTCTGAAATAGTTCTTCCTTCCTTATTCCTAACACATCCAAACGACACCTTTACATATTTTATTTCTATTCATCTATCTTCTACACTTCAAAATAAGATACATAATAGCAATTAGATGATGTTAATAATGATTTATATAAGTTTAATTATTGATGGTGTCTTAAATAAAATCTCAAATAAGGTACATAATAATAATTACATAATAGTATAATACTAATAATAATTTATTTATGCTGAACACTAGAGGTATCTCCATAACATTTTTCTTAATTGTTTTTTTTCGCCACAATTTGAGGATGGAGTCATTTAGTTGTTCAAGCACAAGAATTTGGGATGGAGTCATGGTCTCATGGAGTTGCTTACCAAAGCTGAAAGAAACGTATCTATACAAAAAGGAAAAAAGAAGGAAACGTATAATCCATTTATCCATCAGGAAAATTCCAATAAAAAAATAAAAAGGAAAGAAAAGAACACAACGGCCTCGTGTCAACGGCACCGCACCCAGCTGTGACACATCTCACGCCACGTGGCACATTTGTTCTGTTTCGTAAATTGGATTGCTCTGCCTTTCTCTTTCTATCTATAATGGCGCGCTGTACCTCTTTATTGCGCAAACCCAAAAAATCGTTGAAAATTCCCTTATTAATTTCAGTCAAATCTGTTTGAAGTGTGTACGGAAGTAATTAGCTAGAAAAGGTCTTTGAGATTAATTAAGTGGTAGTCTGGTAGACGAACCGAGCATAAGAACTAATGTAGTAGTGCAAATAATTTTAGTAAAATAGTATTTTGGACACTTAACTTATAGCTAATATAACCAGAACTAACATATTTATCCAAAATGAACGGGTTAATTAGGTGTTAACCTTATCATGGTATGCCAAATTAGAAATGGTGGAGTTTGTTAGTGAACGTATTGTCGAAGTTAGATCAATTTCTGGTTGAACAAATGACTTTCGAATATCATCAACACTTCATGTTTTTATTCACCTTTTCTCGTACTAGTTAGGTTTGAGGTAATTATCCTTTTTAGGTGTTGTATAGATGTGCAATTTTGTCACGAACTTCTCTCTGACTTTGTCTGACCAATTTTTGGCAATTGTGGTGTTACAATGTATGAATTAGTGTATTACTAGTTTTCTCTGTCTTGCACAAGAGAATTAATCCATTTAAAGAAAGTTCCTTTATCTATATGTATATATAAAATGTTTTAATCTTCATATAATGAATATTGGCAACTTCTTTTAATAAAAGCTAAATTCCTTATGTGTAATCACCGCGAGATTAATATAAACAGCAATGCATCTCTCTAATATACATACAAACGTAAAAAAAATTTCAGAAATTAAACAGGACAAAAAAAAAAAAAATACAACATTACTTTTATACCCACAATTGATTAAATCGTATCAGTAACAAGTTTACATATTATATCCCATGTTTGAAAACTAGATAAACAAACTAATTATACCTAATTAGTAATGCCCGAATTGGTACGTCTTTGAAAACTAAATGTCCTTCTCATTTAATTATTTGTTTAGTTATCCTTTAAACTAATTTTTATTGGATGCTTCGGGAGAAGACACTCTGTATATATATTTTTCACTAATAAAATTACGACATGCATATATAAACTAAATAACTAACTTTTATATTAATTAGATCTAACTTGTGGATAGTATTCACATAATTAACACAATTTTGGATATACCTGAATAAGGAATTTTGAACATTGTCAAATAATATTGACAAATTTTGGATTTGTCACTAAGTAGAACTTTCAATTAAAGATTAGACACAAGCAGGTACACTATTAATTGTAGACCTAGCGCACATTCCACTATCCTCTCCTCTAATTAATCCCTCTCCCGTTCCCCAAAGAGGTAATACTAATACAACGCGCTAAACCAATAGACATCACCGAGCTAGCTCCTTCTCTTATTCAACCATGGCCTCTGCCTCCTAGAAACACTAGCAATACAAGCTTCATATATATGCAGCTACTACAATCTCCATAAACCCCAAAATTCTATCATATTACATTAAAACCTCTTAATGAAGGAGCCTTCTTCCCTCTCTTCCCCAACTCATCCGTGGTCTCAACCATGTTTGCATGGCAATCTTTGCACAAGGGAAATGACCTTTTGCATGTTGCTATCTCTACTTCTAATCTCTTTTGCATTCCTTGCTGTTGATTCAAGAAAAGGAAACTCTGTTTCTTGGTTTTCTTTGGAGTCTCCTTTGTTGAATCCAAGGGTCAGAGCAAGTGGCGATGGTGTTTTATTTTCCAGGTCTGACTCAATCAAACCTGGTGGGAAAAATAGTACAAAGGAGAGACTTGTAGAGTTGCAGAGAAGTGAGGATTCAAGGGAATTTGTGCTACACTATAGCCATGGTTCTTCTATCTCTCTCCCTCCAGCTGCCACACCGAGCGCCACACCAATGCCGGTGAGTTTTCTCCCTCTCCACATACCTCATATGGTGCATTGGCCTTACTTTTTATTTTATTTTATTGGTGACTCATTGTTTGCATGTCAAATTAAAATGGATAAAATTAAGCAATACAAGGTTGTTAAACTTGAATGCAAAAAATTGTAATCGATTATTTCTATTATATATATGTATGGTTTTATTTATCGCTCTCGTGTGGGCTGGAAGTGTGCATGAGTTTTATTAAATTGAATTGTATTAGTGAAATTCAGACGAAAGCACCCTAAATTAAATTGCACCACTCTGGGATAATTTGTAGAATGGAACAATTTGGTGTTTCTCATTTTTTTCATTTGATAAATAAATATTGTCGGGATCTATATTGTAAATATGCCAGACACCAATTGTTCGTCCTTATTTTTAATACTTCATTTAAGATGATTTTATTACTCCTTTCATTTTCATGTGGATGAGACTATATATATAGGAAACGATAGTTCTTTTCTTGTCCTAGTGGAATTTGGACCTCTTGACCCCTGTCTTTACTTATGGGAGAAAGGGGATGAAGAAAGAGATATTCTCTTTTGGACATTTGTAAGGGTATCTAAGTTTCTGGACAGTGACTTATTCTTCCCTGCACTAGCTCATGCATGCATCTAAACAATTAATTAGTATAGTTGAATTTATTATAGCATCAGTTTAATTAGAGGTAATACTAAATTATAGCTTTTATGTTGACAAAAAAATGTTGCTCTAATTAAATTTTTATGAAAAAAGATAAGTAAACATTCAAATCGTCTTAATATTTGGTGGGGGGTAAACCAAGCCGGGTATCAATCAGTTTTGTTAGAATGCTCAGTTAAGGGACTATAACAAATTAATACGAAACCTCAAATTAGTTATGAGTTGGAGATCTCCCTATTTTTATTTTGTAGAATTGTTTGCGCATTTATTATAACAAGGAATTCTTTTCTCACTAATATAATACAAATTATATATTCCATACTCAATTGCAGGATGTGACAAGTTTAGCTTTGCATACATTAAATTCTCTTGACAGAGTCATTAACGTTATCAGGATGTTATATGCCCTATATTCTATCAAGCTTACAAAAGTTTTTTTTGCAAATTTTTAATATCTCAATTGCTATGCCTAGGCACATAAAATCGGATCCATGAAAATTTTTTTATTTGCTCAGCACAAAAGCGCCTAATATGTTTTCTTGATGGCTAAAAGTATAACAGTTTTCTCTTTTTACAAGTTGGGGTAATATATGATTGACTTGGTCAACTGTCGAGCACTCCATTCTTTTTCTTTCATGAGCCTATAGGCTTAACGGGACCTAAGACTAGAGAATATGATCTATGTGGGTCTTGGAAGTCTTATAGTGTGGCAAAACACTGGGACTATGACTAGCTTGACCATCTATAGTTCTTAGTTCCTGTTCTCTGATCCACAAGTCAATGAATACTTAACATGCTTTACTGGTCCCACAAAAACCTGGCCCAGAAAATCCAAAAATTCAAGACCCGTACATTATGAAATTTGTATATATATGACTGAGCTTCTCTGCAGTCAGTCAGATACTATTGCTGGAATAGTTTCCTAGTACAATACTGGTATGTAAAACTTGACCCAAGTTGGCTTAGTAATGGCAAACATGCACGATTTGATTACTTCATGTTAGGGTAGCGGTATCAAATTGTAGACAAACTATGAGATGTTGATAAACTATGTTTATTTTGTTGTACTTTTATACTTGTAGTGCTGGCTAGTATATTAAGACGTTGATTTTTACAATCTAATCTTAACAAACTTGCTTGCTGGTTTAATTTTCTCATAATAGGACCCAACACTGTTTAACAATTCTCTGACGAATGATACAATATCATTGGCTGAAACCAGAGATAGTGGAAGAAGAGATATCAAACTAGAGAAGATTGAGCTTGGTCTAGCCAGAGCACGTGCTGCTATCAGAGACGTGATCCAAAATAAAAGCAATTTGGCAAATCTATCAGACATGGATTATGTTCCAATTGGGCCTGTATATAGAAATGCATATGCATTTCACAGGTTAGTAATTTTTGTGATTAATTTTTTGTGGTAAACTATTTGTGAAACAACTGGTTGCTCTGAAATCTAGGACTGATAAAGAGTGCAGATGATAACTGCCATAGGATGAAATTAATTGGAGAAAGTGAATAGATGAATTATCAGGTTAACAGATTTTGAGTGTTTGACCGACAAGAATTCCCTCGTTTGATATTTTGTAGCTTATATGCTTATGTGCAACTTGTTTTAGCATGAAGTACATCCTACAGTAATAGCCGTTGATTTTCAATCATTGTATCAAATTTAGTTCCTTTACAAAAGGAAAATTGCATCACCATCTTTGATCGCCATTGGGAAATCTTTCTCAGTTTTAGATCTGTACACTTAATACAAACTATAGCTGTCCGTCGACTATATAACAAGGTAAACTGACGAAATTGTCCTTCTCTTGGATAAAAAAAAGGAAGTTATATTTGTCAAATCTAAAATTTAGCCATATATGTATGCTATGATGAGATGCATATGATAACTTGGATGCACACTAGAATGACCTTTATCTTTATGTCCTTTTGTCACACTTTCTTGTCACATTTGATGGAACTGCATGGTGATTTGAGAAGGGTTTTGAATGTTCTTTTTCTCTCCTCTTTCCTCTCAAAATTTGTAATAAATTCAAAATGTCAAGGTTTTTTTGTTACCCTGTCATGTCTATATCTACTTAGCTAATTAACTGCAAATGGAGGCCCACTCATTTTGTTTATTTTCATATGGATGATTGATCGAAAATTAATAGGAGTTATGCGGAGATGGAGAAGAAATTCAAGGTTTATATCTATAAAGAAGGCGAACCACCGATTTTCCATGATGGACCTTGTAAAAGTATATATTCATCTGAAGGGAGGTTTATACATAGCATGGAGATTGATGACAAGTTCCGAACAAGAGATCCAGAGCTTGCCCATGTATATTTTCTGCCTTTTAGTGTAGTAAAGATGGTCAAGTTAATATATGTGCCAAATTCTCATGACATGGAGCCTTTGAGGAGAACGATCTCAGACTATATTAATGTCATAGCAACGAAATATCCTTATTGGAATAGAAGTATCGGTGCTGATCATTTCATGCTCTCATGCCATGATTGGGTAAGGGGGTAATTTTTATATATTAATTTATTCTTGCTAGTTTTTAAGATTGTACTTAAATCTTTTGTAACTGAAAATTCTAGCAGTATGTGGCATGATATGGTCCTGCTCTCTCCAAATGTGAGATATGCTAAGCATGAACCATGGTTTAATATAAATTTGGAGTCATTAAGCTGCAGTCAGTTCTCTTTGTCAATTTTTTCCCCATTGAGGTAAATTGAGCACTATAAACCAAGAAATAACCAAAAAGAGCAACATCTTGCAAAAGAGATAACACCGTTAGTACTTCTAGCTAGTCTGCCTTATGATGTTCAAACTGTTATGGGTGTGCCAATGGTATTACTAAAATGGTTCTGGTGGTTGTTTGATTTTTAAAGATGTTATTTATGATGTTCCCATGATCAATTTTAGGGGCCTTACGTCTCATCAGGTCATCCTCACCTATATTCCAATTCCATCCGTGTTCTCTGCAATGCAAACACATCAGAAGGATTCAACCCTAGCAAAGATGTCTCACTTCCAGAAATAAATCTTAAAACAGACTCCATAGCTAGCGTGATAGGGGGCCCATCTGCATCCCACCGCCCAATCTTGGCATTTTTCGCAGGTGGGGATCATGGACCAATCAGGCCATTGCTACTGAAGCATTGGAAGAACAAGGACAATGATATCCAAGTGTACGAGTACTTGCATAAAGGAGTATCTTATTATGACATGATGAGAAAGAGCAAGTACTGCATTTGTCCGAGTGGTTATGAGGTGGCAAGTCCTAGGTAAGAAATTCCTCAAGTCAAATTTATGTTGACCATGAACTTTTGGGACAGCTTGATATAATAATTTTAATACTAGACCTACATTGAACTCATGTTAAGCAGAAATTATACATGACAGAATTTCTGTTACCTATGATATAAGCAACCTCTTTTTAGTGCACTTTTCTGATCTGACTTATCTAACGGACATGCTGTTAATGTACATCAGAATATTAGGGAAAAAAAAATGTTGGCCATTATATAGTCCTAGCCAGCGTTTTTAAAACCCTACCGGGTACCGGAAATTTCCGGTAAAACCGGTCAAAAACCGGAAATAATAAGATACTCCTTTTTACTCCTTTTTAATGAACCGGTTTCTTGCGTTTAATCATTTTTACTCCTTTCCGAAAAAATCCACAAATTAGTTGTGCAACATGGAGAATCGAACCTAAGTTGGGTAGGTGGGGGAACATTACCTCTTGCCGCTGGGCTAAGCGGCCTTATTTGCTTAAGTAACTTACTAACTATATATATTATATTATATCCAGTACAAGCCGGTATTAACCGGCACAAGCCGGCATTAACCGGCACAAACCGGTAGAACCGGTAAAAACCTCATACCGCCACCTTGGCAGGTTTGATGGCCGGTAGGGTATTAAAAACAATGTATCCCCTGTTTCCATTGACCATTAGACAGTAGATTGATCTGAATATGAAGCCTTATATTTTGTTTGTCCAGTTAATTATACACTATAAAAATGACAAATTTGCAGGATAGTGGAGGCGTTATATCTGGAGTGTGTGCCGGTTACAATCGGTGACAACTATGTGCTACCTTTCAGCGATGTCTTGAACTGGAAATCATTTTCAGTCCAAGTTCCAAAGGAGGATATTCCCAATCTAAAGTCAATTTTGATGAGCATTTCCCCTAGACAGTATATAAGAATGCAAAGGCGAGTGAAGATTGCACAAAGGCATTTCATGGTTAATAGCCCCCCTAAGCGGTATGATGTGTTTCACATGATACTTCATTCAATCTGGCTCAGACGACTTAATGTGCAGGTTGGCCCAAGATATTGAAAGACTTGGTTTGCTGTATAAACAGTAATTTTTTTGGTAAATGTGAAAAGTTTTTTTTAATACAAATGTAAAGTTCTATTTAGGGTTTGAAAGTTGTCATAAATCTTGCTTTCTGTTTGCTACCGTGCAGACAAAACTTCCTTCTTTTGTGCAAAATTAATTTGTGTTCTTGAATAAAATGTGTAGAAACGTTATATTTAAACTTTTCTTGTCAGAACAATCGCTCGGAAGTGGTCACTGCGTACATAGAACGTTGATGTTAAGCGAAATTTGTGGGAATATTGTAAATTTGTAACGGAACTTTTGTTCTTTTGTTTTTAGGGTAGCAAACTATGTTGCATCGCCAAAGCATAAAATACTTTTGGACAACAGATCTAGCTATGAACTCTGCTGCGCTATGGTTTTTAAATTGAAGAATCAATCTATTTCATCAAATTTGTCGAAATTTTTAATGTAAAATATAAAAAAAAAGGTTACCTAAAAAAGTTGTCAAAGTTATAGACAAAAATTTATAAGTTCAAAATAAATAATCTCATCTAGAAAAATCTGTTATATAAACTTGGCATAAATTCAGATCGATCGATCAGCGAAAATTGGAGAGCTCAGATTGCATGTCGTGGGAGAGGATAATTTTTTTTTCTATAGATTAGACATGAACTACCTTAGATTTTTCAAATACATTTAATTTTAATGATTAGTACGATTATTTTAATTTATTTAACAAAAAAAATATGTTTAATTAAAAATCAATAGCGGCACGGTTTTTAATAAAAATATAGATATATTGATACAAATCCAAAAATTAAAAGCGACCACTTAATATTCTGATATTTTATTACATTTCGAGTGGCTACACATGCAATATATAGCATTAAACAGAGTAACTGAAACATTTGACATTAAAGTATGTAAGATCAGATTACATATATTTCAACTTTTTCAAGAAGTGATGACTCAAAAGTATTTCTCATTCAGTTGTTCTGCACATTTGAGATCGAATATTCTTTAATAATCCTAATGCATGTAACACAATTTAAATTTTTTTACTTTATTTTAATACCGAGAACATATATTATATTTGTTCTAACAAATTAATTGAGACTATCAACGAATCTGCCAAGTGCAAGCCAAGGTGAAGCTCGAATCACCATGTAGACTTAATGCATTTAATGTAAAGCTAAACCAAACAATAATGCTCATAAAAGCATGCATTAGATTTTGATACATAACATTTTTATTGATATCCTCCAATATTTTGATTTAATAAAAAAACTTTAATTTAAAGTTATGCAAAAACACTTAGTGATATATACAAAGGAACCTTCTTCCTAACACTCTAAATGACAGAATTAATTTTCGAAGAGAACAACAATAACCAGTATTTATATATGTATATTAAAAAGTGTGATTCTAGAACTCAAACAGAAATTGACTAGGACAAACTCATTGAAAAGGAATGCAATTGGAAAAAAAATATATTATTCTTACTATTATCAAGTATATCATGAAAATATCATGAAGAGTTATTAATTTACGGTAAATTTATATGTTGCCTCCGTTTTCTGGTTGGCAGAAATAAGCATCTAATTAAAGCTAATATTGTATGAGATGTGAAGATCTTCACAAACACACCAAAACGTTCCTTTCGATTTGGTTAGTACAATTATTTGAACACAAAATGCATGGTTCACCAAATGTTCATGAGAAGTTACACGATAATGATCAAAGCTTATCTTTATAACCTAATAAAAATTGTTAGGATCCGATAATAATATTTTACTTTTAAATATTCCAGCTGTTGAGTTAGTTTGACTATTTTTCCAACAGAGAAGCATCAAAAGAACTTTACAGTTAATTAATGTTTGATACAATTGAGATAGACTATGCTGGACAGCTGGACTTGTCTCTATATGATACAATTGCAAAATAACTGCAGTCTTCAGGGTTCTAAACTTGCTCTGAAAATATTTATTAAAAAAAAAAGTGATATAAATTTAAGAGATCGAGGGAGGTCCGTAGGTAAGATTACTCATTCAATCACATACGCTCGTTGAAATCAACTTAATCGAATCTGACTATCATTTGACCCCCTATCCTATTAAAAGCAACACGTGACATTTCCAGTACTCTAATCTTATCTTCTACAAGAAATTGCAAAAGAGAGAGACTAAATTTCAGTATTTTAAATTTAAACAGGATATCAAAAAAAAAAGGAGCAGTGTTAATACTTGTACTTATATATTTCAACATATATGATTATGATGGGTGAATTATGTACAGATTTTTAATTACATGATTGACGACATTTTAATTGTGAATTAAAATATAAACCATTATATAAATATATAAAGGGAATTTTGTTTAGAATTTATATATTCTTTTGTTAGAGATTTTAATGTTGTTTCATGATTCAAGATTGATAACAATAAAAACTATAGAGAATTGGTAGGAGATGATTATATGTAATTATAATCATTTGATAACACAATTCAATATAATTTCTATTTTCTATAATTTTTTTAAAATCATTTTGCATATAAGACATCAAGCACTATACTTACATCAAAACGCAATTGCGTTTTAAAATTCATATCGACGACAGAGACGTTCAATGGTTGCATTGTAAATTAGGCCTTTTATGTCACGTGTAAAACACGGGCGGCGCGGTGTGCCTCCCATTGATAAGCCACGTCTTACTTGTCACTACTACGGTACTACCTACGCGGTGTCAAGACAGTGAGACACTCAGGTGAACCTCCTGTAAGTCTGTAACGTCGGATAATGCATTTTGCTAAGTGCTTTATTTTATATTTTTTTCTTCTTTTCCTTATCTTCTTTGCATTATGTCTTGCAAGTTGAGAACCAATTATAAAAGTACTTGTAATTGATTTTTTGACATGGTTCTCTTACATTAAATCTTTATAAAACAAAGACGGTTGTTAGATTGATAACTTACTCCTAGCAGCCCAAACAAGTAAACAAATAAATTTACGCAAATTTTAAATCAAATTTGAACTTTAAACATTTAGCTCTATTTATAATTTTAAGTGAACAATCTATATTATTTAATTATAAAATTTAGTCCGCACAATATTTGTCAATAAATATGTAAATGAATGAATGCATTCATCAAACTCGGCCCAAAAGGCCCACTAAATCACACTAATGCTTCTTCATTTTCCTCTGTTAAAGCTAGGTCATAGGGACCGGAGTCGGATCCTCTGGACGTTTTTTTAAAAACGTCCAATGGATGTTTCGATCGGAGCCGTTAAAATTAAATCAGACGGTTCATTTTTTTCGGGCCAATATTTTTTTCGGGTGTGGTGGAATGCACGGGGCTCCCTTTAGCCGTTGAGATTAAATCAGACGGTCCAGATCTCGAGCCGTCCACCAAACGTCCACGGAAAAAGCGTCCAGAGGATCTGATTCCCATAGGGACCCGTATCCTCAACAGTAAAAAAAAAAAAAATGCTCCAAGCAGTCCTTCCCTTTTTTTTAATATTTCAAAATTTTAAAATTTAAATGTCGAATCCAAACCGTTGATCTTGTTTAATTTAACGGGCGATGCATTTTCATATAAGTTTTATAAAATTTGGAATTAATTTGATACTTGATTAAGTGCTCAACAAATAAACGGACCTGGTTTGATTAATTCTAATACGTTCATTTGTTGAGCACTTAATCAAATATCAAATCAACTCCAAATTTTATAAAACTTATATGAAAACGCATCGCCCGTTAAATTGAACAAGATTAACGGTTTGGATTCGACATTTGAATTTTAAAATTTTAAAATATTTTAAAAAAAAAAGGAGGACTGCTCCAAGCGGTCCTTTTTTTTTTTTTTACTGCTGAGGATCTCGTTCGAGGTCATAGGTGCTTTAGAATGTAGAGATGGTAGATGACATGCAATATAAGGAAAATATATGTACTAAAATTAGAGTCTTAGTCTGCATAATAGAACTCAGAATAAACGCAAAATACCTTTAATCCTTTATTACTCATTAGTTGAAGGTCAGGAGCATACACAAGTACTGGTAAAGAACAAAATGAAAGGTGTATTGTACAATAATGATAATTGTAACTCCTATCTGCATTCGTTATTTGCATCTGAAAAGTACAAATATTTTTCTCTTGAAAAATGCTTATACCTATGATTCAATTAATTGTTTATATCTCTAAAAATTTTGTAAACTTTGATATGCAATCTAAACATTACCTTATCTCACTTTAGATACAGTCAATTACCAAGTATTGATACCATATATAATTCGATATGTACACTTTTCAGAAAAAAATATATATATACAATATTTTTAGAGATGTAGATAATGAGTGCACAAATGAGTATTTTACTAATTCAACTTGTAACCATTTGCTTAGGCATGGTAAGTCAAGTGTGTATTTTTTTTTTTTTTTTATGGGTCTGATAACCACTCCCATGAACTCGCTTTCAAATATGTTTAATAAAATTTGTGACGCACACCTTATAATGACGCTCATCTATTGTACTGTTGCGTATTATTTATTTTACTTAAAACACAATTATTAACCGAATCAAAACATTTTTGACAGTTGTCAAACAAATAAGTTTTGAACCTCTAAAATGCAAACTTATTCTACGATGCAAAATTACATAATAAATTTTAAGCTAATATGCACTTAAAAATAACACAAACACTTTAATATAACTCAGTGCTGATGAATATTAAATTCGTCATGCTGTATGTCATCTCACGTGAATATATATACTAAATGACGAAGGTTAAAATTCGTCATCATATATGTCATCATCTCATGTGGATATATACTAAATAAATTATTTTACACCACATTCCTTCATCCAATGATATATTTTTAACACAAGTTTTGTCTAACTGAAATTATTTTTAACAGCATATTACTTCAGATGTTCATTTAAAATTAATAACAAATACAAATAATTAAAATTCAAACTCGATTTAAAATTTCCCTCCACCATAAAAATCATCCATATTCTAAATACTACAAACTAGTTCTGTACTTTATTTAGAGACCCTTTAGATTCACTGTACATAACCATTCCAGAAAAAAAAAAAAAAATACTGTGGATAATTTATTCTACCCTCCAGGCCTCCACAAAGGTTTAACAAAGAAAAATAAAAAAATTCTCCTTTTTTGTCCTTTTCTGTTGTGCGCCACCTCAGACTTGGATAATCAATCAAAAGCAAAAAATAAAAAAAGAAATATATCCGATCAAACCTGCTACTCTTGTCCACTTCACTTCTTTCATTTCATTTCATTCATTCTTCTCTTCCTTTGCGCAAAGATGCTCCGAGCAACTCTCCATCGCGGTAAGCGAGATGCAATTGTTACCTCCTCCTCCGATCTCTTATTTGGAATCTAGTTTTGTTTTAAATCTCCGATTTCTGATTTGAAAGTTTCGTGCTTGTTCGTTCGTAGCTTCTGGTTTCCAGCCATGGCGATTGTCAGCTTCCTTCGTCTCGATTTCCCGCCTTTCGACTGCGTCCGACACGATTCAATCGAGCCAGCCTGTAAGTAATTGGTTTGATTTTTGGGTTTGTGTTTTGGTTATCAATTTAGCGGTTACGATCCCCTATTAGTGAATCGTAAATGGTGGTGTTTTAATTCTTTGGTGCATCAAAAGTGCCTTGAAATGAGCTTTTGAGCTATCCTCTTTGCTTTCTATATTGAATACAACTAGATTGAAAGGTAAGCTTTTGTGGAAATTGTACGGCTGAAACAGTCTGGCACCAATTTATGAAATGTTTTATCTTTGTTGATAGAGACTCTAGGAAAATTAGCTCCCTTGGATCAACATTTGCAATTTGTTCCTCAAATGTATCAAAATCTAATTGTATACTTTTATTTTTCAGGCAAGGCTGCCAAATCTAATAGGAGGTGAGTTTATGGAATCCAGTGCAAAAGATTGGATTGATGTCATAAACCCTGTAAGTTTGGTTTTCATATAAAAAAAAAAGAGTTTTGATTGATTTCGCAGACAAATACTATTTAGCACTGTCTCTTAGTTGTATTGACCAATAGAATTAAATACATAGTTTTTTATAGTACATGAGAAGTACTTAAAATTCAATACCAATATTACTTATTGCAACCCAAACAACCCCCACCACTCATATACAACAAATAACACATAACAAGGATCTATGAAAGATAAGATGTGACCTAATAAATTGATTTTCTCAGATATCCAAGCGTATATCTTACGCCCTTTTAAGTGGAATGAATTTATCTTTTTTTTGTGATAAACTAGACAAAATTGGAAGAAAGACCCTCGAAATTCACTAATATGCAAATAAAGTATGTCAAGTTTCATTTATCAAAGGGAATATAGTTTTATTGGAAAGCGGAGAGATTGTGTAATATAGATCATACTGAAAACGCTGAATGCTACTTAAAACAGAAATTTTGGTTTTTATAGGCTACACAGGAGGTGGTATCCCAGGTGCCACTAACAACTAATGAAGAATTTAAGGCAGCAGTTGAGTCAGCAAAGAGAGCTTTTCCTCAATGGAGAAACACACCTGTTACAACTCGCCAAAGGGTTATGTTCAAGCTCCAAGAGCTGATTAGAAGTAACATGGTATGCACCAGTCACCATTTGTAAAACAGTATTAAGCTGGTTTCAAGTGGTAGAATTTGAAACACCACAATCTGCTTTCTGATGTTTCAATTTTTTTCCTCAATTTTTGTCTGATTTCTTTCCTATATGTACATGATTGTAGGATAAGCTGGCTTTGAATATAACCACAGAACAAGGAAAAACATTAAAAGATGCACAAGGAGATGTCTTCAGAGGGCTGGGTATGCAGCATATACATCTATTTATATTCTTTACTGAGAAGTACATGAAGAACCAAAAAGAGTAAATAAACTTATGAAGTATAGTGATGTTCCTCTTGCTATGGTTATAGTCTAGTAACCGTTATTTTTTTTAGGATTTTGAACTTTGATGTCTTTTTTTTTCACAGTTTAAAGACTAACACACCTCAATGAATTTAGCTGGGTAGTGTTACTAAGAATATTTCTTACTGAGTTATAGATCTTGTCTATTTACCAACATGTCTTAGTTATTTTGGTTTTGATTTGTCAGAGGTTGTGGAGCATGCATGTGGCATGGGGAGTCTCCAAATGGGGGAGTATGTGACTAATGTTGCAAATGGCATCGATACATATAGTATTAGAGAGCCCCTTGGTGTATGTGCTGGTATATGCCCCTTCAATTTTCCTGCCATGATTCCCTTGTGGGTATGTGTGTACTTCTAGAAATATATCCCTCTTTTCCAAATTTATGCACAGTTATTCAATCATTACACATGTACACCCTTACTGTACCTTTGTGGATACAACAGAAGGAGGGACTTTTTGTCTTTCTATTCTTTTTTTGTCAGTAATAAATAAAAGTATAACATTGTTAATCCCAGTACATATTGGATATTTTAGGTTTGCTGGTATACATAGGGGTTTTCTCTTTCTTGTTTCTTTTTGTGGTATTTTGATGATTATTGAAATGTCTATGGAATGAGGAATTAACTTGGGTTTCAATATACTTTCAGATGTTCCCAATTGCAGTTACTTGTGGGAACACTTTTGTTTTGAAGCCATCAGAAAAAGATCCAGGTAAATTAAAATTTATAGATATTTTAGTTTTCCTCTTTTCTGTAGGCTGCTTTTATATTGCAATGAAATATCAGCATGTAATTCTGATAGGAAACCATGGTATTTTGATCTCTGTTTCCAGGTGCTGCTATGATACTTGCTGAGCTGGCACTGGAAGCTGGCTTACCAAAAGGAGTCTTGAATATTGTGCATGGTACCAATGTAAGCTCTGTCATTGAATAGTAATCTGGGAATGTACCAGTACCAAGACTAATTGATTCCATTGATGTATGGTGTTGAGTATTGACCAACATACATAGGATCTGGATACCCCCAACTTATCGTGATCTCATAGTTAATTGATCTTTTGATTCAGTACTAGCATTTTTACAGTATGGTATTGGTAATTAAATTATATTAAGGTACTCCTGATTATTGTGATCTCCTAATTTTTCGACTTTTTTGGTTTAGTATTAGCATTCATAGAATATTGTATTGGTAAACGATAAGATAATCGTGGCTTCATACCT
Organism: Rhynchospora tenuis; assembly: GCA_027725995.1. NCBI lineage: Eukaryota > Viridiplantae > Streptophyta > Magnoliopsida > Poales > Cyperaceae > Rhynchospora > Rhynchospora tenuis. Next base: position 150,859,701 of record CM050888.1, on the reverse strand, counting down.
TATGCTATTGTTTCACCATCTATGTTGTTTTCTTATTTTATTAATGCTTTTAGTGTTTTTTTTCTTTTCCTAGGATGTTGTGAATAATATATGTGATGATGACGATATTAAGGCTATATCCTTTGTTGGCTCAAATACTGTAAGTTAACAAATGCTTCTAACAGTTCTTTAACTTAGTCATTTTTCTACTTAAGCAAGTTTTATATAGATGAGGCCTCCGATGCTTCCATAAATATTATGTACTTTCTCTTTCTGATTCATATATGTGATGGCAAAAACTCAATTACAAAAATATAAGAGCCTTAATTGCTGCATTTCATTTTAATATTTTACACTGACTTTCCTCAACGATCACTCAAAATGAGGAAGGATAATTTAGGGAATGTTTTGAAAATCTTTGATAACTGATGATGATACTTTTCATGTTTACTGGTTTTTGAGATACTTTTTTATTTGCACGTACACATGGTATGTAAAGTTCATGTGAGCAAAACATGAGATTATTTTTCTTTCCTTCTATTGATTTGAAATATCTTGGTCAATGCTTTCTTTTATCTTTTAGGCTGGGATGCATATATATGGTAGAGCAGCAGCTAAAGGAAAGCGTGTTCAGGTAAATAGTATTTTTCTTTCTCTTAAAAACAGAATGATATTTTTATCTTTAAAACAACTATGAAGGCAAGTAGGTGTCACACTGAAAGGCTGAAAGCATATACATCCCAGCAAATAGAGTTTGAGAAGTTTCATAATCAAGATCTAATGTATTAAGTCAAAATATCTGTTGTAAATCAGGAATTTATTGCAGTATTTATCATAGCCGTGGCCCTTTGATTTGATTTAGAAGCAAAAATCAAGTTTCTTTTTTTTTATTTTTATTTTCATTTATATAATTTTAGTCAAACATGGGCGCAAAAAACCATGCTATTGTGCTTCCTGATGCAAATGTGGATGCCACCTTGAATGCACTTGTGGCTGCTGGATTTGGTGCAGCAGGTCAAAGATGCATGGCTTTAAGTACTGTTGTATTTGTTGGAGGCTCAGAACCATGGTATTCTTCTCCTTTTTTTTATTATTTTTTTTCTTTAACTGTAATTTTTTTACCCTTCTTCCATTTTCCTTACCTGATTTGCTCATTGGGGTGGAGGGTGAATACTTTTGAATTACATCATTACTTTACTGTTTTTTAAGGATAACAACCAAGTATTTTCCATATTATTTTGTTAACAAAAAAATGTGCTTTGTGTCAACTGCAAATAAAATCCAAACATAGAATCTAGGTTATGCAGAAGTAAACGTCTTAGTATCCTTGACTAAATCTCTTCTTAACTAGATCATAAGAACTTGAAGCAGAAGATGTGAATTCGGATGGATTGATTATGCATAATTTGCTAGCATTTGGCACAGACAGTACCCTACAAATGTCAGCTGTAGTTTGCCAAACGTCATTTGTAATGTAATATATACATATTTGTATTAGTATTATTATTTGCATGTTTGCTTTGTTCAGGGAAGATGAGTTGGTAAAGCGTGCCAGACAGCTCAAAGTTAGCGCAGGGATAGAACCTGAAACTGACCTTGGTCCTGTTATCACTAAGCAGGTATGCTACTTAGAAATAAAAAAATATATATATATATTAACTGTTGGATTTTGTAGGAAATGTATATCATAGAATGAATCATACATTCAGTTGAATTCTTAAATGAGTGCATTACAAGTTGGATTGTTTGTACCATTGTATGTGATGAAGATCCATGTGTAAATTCAAACAAACATAGTCCAGATTGGATGTATCTTTTCTTGACCAGTTTTGTCACTTCTTTTTTAAAAAAAAATATTTGCTTTGAGTAGGCAAAGGAACGCATTTGTAGGTTGATTCAAAGTGGCATGGACAGTGGGGCCCGAGTTGTACTTGATGGAAGAGACATTGTGGTAAGTACTTGAACTTATCTAGGTCACCACAATATAACAGCAGCACCTGTCATTCGTGCGGTATAACCTTAGAAGGTTCTTGACTTCAGCAAGGAAATGTATTTCTTGTACAAACCAAGTAACCTGTTCATATTGCTACAAAATCAGAGACCAGAATCCAAATTGCTACCATAAGAAAAGGATAAGATAAAATTGGCTGGAAAGCTGAAAATTTTAATATAATGTCTCTGAATTTTCTTTTTGAACACTGATTACATCTATTTCTGCAGGTCCCTAAGTATGAGGATGGTAATTTTGTAGGTCCCACCATCTTAGCTGATGTCTCTAGTGACATGGAGTGTTACAAAGTAATCAGCTATTTATTCTCATTTGCTGCATATTTTTCCTTTCTTAGGTACTAATGACATAACATTACTTGCAAATTAACCAACTAACTTTGAAAAAGTAAGATATTATTCAAAATTATTTTGTTTTATGAAAGAAAAACAAGTTTGAGCACAATTGACTAAAATTTAACGAAAATTGAACAGGAGGAAATATTCGGCCCAGTTCTTCTATTAATGAAGGTACAATAGATCTAAATGTCTTGTCGAAGTATTCCTTTCTTGGATGTGTTATTTCCTTGTATGTTTCATTTAATACTGACAACTGCCTTATGGTAATAGGCTGAAACCTTGGAAGAGGCAATCAACATAGTAAACAGGAACAAGTAATATCCTTGTCCTTGGTTCAATTGGAATTTGATTTTAAAGGTCCCTTAATTTTTGTAATTGAAAACAAAAATTGCCATTTCTTTCTTAGATATGGAAATGGAGCCTCCATTTTTACCACATCAGGCGTCTCTGCAAGAAAATTTCAGACTGAGATTGAAGCTGGTCAGGTATGTCTAGTTGAACACTATTACCTCAAGGGTTTCTACTAGGATCTAATTAAACAATATGGGGTTTACTGTTTTAGTAATTTTTTTTTTCTGGTATTGTGCTCGTTTCTCAATATAGTGTACCCTTTAGACTAACATTTGGTACTTGCTGTTGTTATTTTAACTGGTGTTATTTGTAGTAGTTATTGTTAATATTACTATTGTACTTTTTATCATCTATTTCGTTTTCCTCTCTTGAAGGTTGGGATAAATGTGCCTATTCCGGTTCCATTACCATTCTTCTCCTTTACTGGATCAAAGGCTTCATTTGCAGGAGACCTAAATTTCTATGGTATGCTCGTCTATGGATTATGAAAATAACTCTGCCATAGTGCACTGTGACCTACATACCAATAGAGAATGCTTCTGACATTACATCAGGAACATTAAAAAAGAAAACCTTCATGGCTTAGTTGCAACAAAAAAAATAAAAATAAAAATAAAAAATGTTAGTGATATCTCTACCAGTAAAAAATTGTAACCCTACTGCTCCATAAGGTGTTCTGGCTTGACCCAGTCAAACCAAAAAACGAAAGTGCAGCCTGAAAAGAAGGCTAGTAACTTTTCTGACTGAAAAAAAAAAAAAAAAAAGTTAATAGATACACCAGTAAAATTATTGAGCAAATAACTTGCGATTTATCTGAGAGTGGTACCTGAATTACTCAATGCTGACACTAAATGGATCCCAAGTGAGTCGATTTATCTGGGAGTGATACCTGAATTACTCAATGCTGACACTAAATGGATCCCAAGTGACTCAAAACCAACAATTAACATCTTAGAAATTGTCATACAGGTAAGGCTGGTGTACAGTTCTATACACAGATAAAGACGATAACACAACAATGGAAGGAATCCTCAAGCCAGGGCATTTCTCTCGCCATGCCAACTTCTCAGAAGTAGAAAGTTTTAGCTTGTGTTTATTCTTGGGGCATTGACCTGTGATTAGTGAACTTGTTGATTGTGTGAAATAACCTAATAAAATTATGTCCAAAAATTAGTAATAATTGTACTTATTTGAAACACTTCAGCAGTCTTTCTAGGTCTTTGGTTCCTGCTTCAATTTGTCTTTTTAATGAATGATAAATCAATAGCTAAATTAGTTGCTGAAAAGTGAAAAGTACATTCTGCAAAGCTTATGAGATACGAGTCGTAGTTTTGTCATTATATTAATCAACGCTAGTACTTATTTTATTTATTTATTTTATTTATTATTATTATTATTATTTTATGAGTGAAATGAACGCTAGCACTTATTTTGTATCATTTTGGTAATAGACAGTCCGCCCAGGGGAGATTACATTACATGAGAGAAATACGTGAGCTATTTCCATCTAGAACTAATTTTGCATCAGTTTTATATTTTCATTCATTATATCATTAAGTATCCGTGTTTAATAAATAAATAAATAAATAAATAAAATCTATTTTTAATGTAAGGGCTCATTACTTAAAATAAATACTAAATTATTTAATAACCTAACATAGTTAACTATATAAGTTACGCAAATACTAAAATGAGTGTAAAATAGATTCTCAGTGATTTACAGTATTTCAATAATGATATCTTATCTGAAGTTCTGAACAGTAATTCTCAATTGATCAGGGATATCTACATGTCACATCAATTTATTCAAACGATTCGGTCAGAAAAGATCCAAACCGTCGATCGTCTTCGATCACCATCCAATCATATCCAGACGATCAAGATCAACAAGTCTAGTCCTCAAACGTCGATAAATCAATACAAACAGAAATAGAAAAGAGAGAGAGAAGAGAAAAGGATTCAATAAAAAATGCGTCTAGCAATGATGAGGTGCTCTCCTTGCTCGGCTCTGGCCGCCGCCGCCGCCGCCAAGGCCTTCTGTCGTCCCTTCGCTCGCACCCGCTCTTTCGTTGTCTACAGAAATACTGTGATCCGTTGTCCATCATCCTACGGCTCTTCCTCCGTTTCCAGTTTCAATATTACTATTCCCGTCGTTGTAAAGGAGGTGCCATGGCCAGGACAGAGGAGGCGCTGGTGCAGCCATGTTCGCGCCGCTCAAGTCTCCGACCCTGGTTCTATCAACCCTCCTCTTATTGTTAACATGCAAAACAAGGTCTGGTTAGAAATTGGTTTTGAATTGTTATTTTTGGTTTGTCTGTGTTGGAAGCCTTGTTGGCTGTTTATGTGTCACTGTTGCTGATTTAAGGTTGAATTTGATTTTGGGTTCTTTGATTGTTAAGCCTTTTTGCTGATAGGATACTGATTTGTAACAAGTGATCTGAGACAATTGTTTATCCAAATAATTTGTTGCAAGGTTTTTCACTGGTATATAGGTTAAAAGAAGTGTTGAAGCTGGTTTTGTTAGCTAATTTTCTCAGAATCAACTTTTAAACATTAGGTTCTGAAGGAATAGAATTCTTCTAAAGCATTGGTTGTTTCATTGCATCATTGGGACTTTAAATTTGGTTATATTGGACCAAATACTATCATTGGTTCAGTGCCAGAGAGTTTCTAGCTCTATAAAATTTTCAATTTGTGTATATCCAGCTGGGATTTTAGAATAAGCAGTCTTAAACGAACTCCAGTACAGTCACAAATCTGAATAAAGCCATATCAGATTATACCTGAATTTGTGATATCTCTTCAGTTTCTACCAGAATAGCACTAATTCAGGAGTGCTTATTTATGTCTGACATGGCAGATAAAGGAGGAGTTGCAAGCAGACAGCGTAGTTGTACGAGATTCCTACGGTGATGGCCGACACGTCACCATAGTGGTGATAGCGAAAGCATTTGAGGGGCAGCCGCCGGTGAAGAGGCAGAGGATGGTGTACAAGGCCATCTGGGAGGAGCTCCAATCCACCGTCCATGCTGTCGATCACATGTCAACTCTTACACCAGACGAAGCTGAGGCTCAATCCTCTTCTTCATCCTCTGACTTATGATCTCTAGTGTGTTGTTGTAGCTTTCCTTTTTTATTTGTTTGTTTTTCTTTCTTTCAAGGTTTCTTTTTGTACTTCGCACCCATTTATATAGTTTTGCAATTTTCAAGCACTTGAAATAATAAACACTGGTATCAGAAGCGGACCTAGCAAAATCTTTGTTCTCCTTCACATTTTCTGCATATTCATTACTTAAAAATTAAAATGTATATGCTTTGTTAGGTTATTATCGAATGCTTTTATTTTATGCATATATTTATACCCTTTTTATCGGAAGAGACCTGCTATTCAGCATAACTGCATTTATTTTGGCAGTACCTTGCATATCTGCATCGACTGTTTTAGATCAGACAATCACATTGCTCCTGACGAATTAGTTGCCAGATTACATGTTTCAGACTTCAAAGGTTACAGTAGTCATAGACTCATAGTGGATCTAGAATGTTCTAATCTAAAATGAGGCTTATCTTTTGCTTTGGGACTTTCCAATGAATTTTGTACAATTCGAGAGAAACCAAACTCCGGATAAAAAGAAACCAAATTTGTTTATTGCGAACAGTGGTTTATATTGTTTTTGTAGTACCACATTTTATTTATTGCATGAATGCATGGTGATTAAATGGACCTTGATTTTCCTGTTTTTTTTCTATGCAAAACAATTGTTCACATGTTACAAATGTTCAAATATTGATTTGGTAGATATTGTAAGATGCCTTTGCTCAGTAACAGAGATGCAAAGGGTCATCTCAGCGTGCTTATGCGGATATATTTTTTGTTGTTAAAAAGTTACGTTTTTCTTTTCTTATTTATTTTTTAAAATTTCAACTGGTATGTGCCTCGATACTAAAAAAATCTTACGTTTTAACAAAAATGCAGTACCATGTATCGCATTTTTCTAACATGATCACACAAAATTTCGCACCTTACTATTGTTTCATGAGTATAAGACATTCCTCAAGAAGCACAACAACGCTGTTGTGTGTAAAACAGGGAATTAATCGTGCAATCCCTATATTGTAAGAATAATTTGAGCAGTTGAGCTATACAACAATAAGTGAATTAAAAACTAATTTTCAAGTTAGCAAAATTAGACTAATTTATCAACATAGAATAAAAAACATATTCCAACAAAACAAATAATATTACCAAATCCATTAAAAAAAAGCTACAAATCAATGAATGATACAAAAAAAAAAAGAACATTTAATCAACTATATTTTTCTCATCTTCTATACCCCCGTACTGACCACTTATCTCTTCATATTCCAATCATTAGTTGCTACAAATTTTTTCAAAATTTCTATCCTAAGATTATTTATTTAAATAATAGTTTAACATTAATGTACAATTTATTACTTTGGATTCATAAAAATATATTTGAGAAACCACAACCAGCTAGTATAAATTTCGAAACATTTTTTGTTTTCGCCAATACCTCACTTATAATTTTCGATATAAGCAATGTACTTTTACTAAGTCTTGTGCATCTGAGAAATCATGAGGAAAAAAAAAAAGAAAAAGAAACAGAAGTGGGGTTTTATATTCTTTGTTTTACTAGGGAGTAAGAAACCAAATAGAACAACTCTTCAACAAGTGAAACCTATTTTGGGTTGCGTACCTTAAAAATTGACACGACTAAATAATTTTCTATATGTGAATAAATCTTTATATATTTTAATTCAGTTAAATGATCGCAGGTTGTTGGCCATGTCTCATTTTCTCTAAAATAAAGAAAAATAATTGCATGGAAGGAACAAGGTCATAGTATTATATTATAAATAGAGAAAAGATACAATTGCGTATGCACCGCCTATACTATATTCAGGTCGAAAGCAATATGTATTACCTAACGATAAAATTTTAAGTACCCAGTCTCCTAATGCTCTCATATTAGTATGGATTCCTGATCAGATATTTTTTATAAGGGGGCATCATCTCTTTCTAAAGCACAGTGTTCATGATACCCCACATAACACTTGCATTGTGAGTACGGTTAACTCTCTCGTATTTCGTCTGCGTTTATTTTTTCTTTTTTAATTCAATTCTTTGGATAAGATCATGAGTCTCTACAAAATGCATGTATCACGCATGCATCCATGTAAAACTGGGCATGTCATACAAGTGCAAAATACAAGTCTGCTATTTTCTTTTTCATTTTTTTATTATGTTCATTAAATATATAAACTAACATTTCCTAGTTATTTTTTTCGTAGTGTTCCGGACATAACAGAATAGCAGCTCTGTACATGCTTTGATAAATTATTTCAGCAAATAAACGGATGAATTTCAGCTCTAAAAAAGATTTTATACATGTATTTTAGTTGAGTAATAAGAAAAAATTACTGTCAACGCAAACGAAATATCGACAATTTGCAAAATGTTATCATATAGAAGGGACTTAAATATCATGCATTAGTTGCATATCGTTTGCTGAAGTATTGATCGATGTGAATATAGACTCAAATATGGCCATATGGGTAATATTAGAGCATATCAATAAAACAAAGGAGGACAAAAAACTGCAAATTTAATTTAGTTCGCTTATGCGGTGGTGAACCCTGAATACTTGCGATTTCACAACAGAGAGTACACAAACTTCTTGCAAACATTGGTCGATATTGTGTTTAAAAAAAAATTATATTTTGTTTATTAATGGCAAAATAATTGTTCCAGTCCTCGTATTGTGTTATATAGAATTCTCATATTACAAATGCGTAAATATTGGTTTGGTGGAAATTATCAAATGCCCTTGAAAAATCCGCACATTATTGACCTGCTGCTGCAACTGCACTTGAAATAGTTCTGTTTGGTATTTAAAGGTTGTTATGAAATTTCGAATAGGCAATCAAATATTTCTTTCCATTTTTACCACGATTTTCCCACGTCCATACAAAAATTCTCATGAATTTTACCTGCTTCATGGGTAGATATAAACATTGCTCACGAAGCCCAGCAATAATACTATTAAGGTGCAAACCCGGGATTTAACCATGCATCCCACTATTTAAAATAGCCTGACCAGTTCAGCTACACTGAATTTGAAAATTAAAGCGAACTATCAATTTAGCAAAAAAATAAACCAATTTTATAAGCATAACATAACGCAAAACATTTTCAGCACCATAATAGAGAATATTAGAATTCTTTTAGTTCAGATGAACACTGTCCCTAAGATACAAACACCAGAAGGTTTTTCGACATCATATGAAATTCCAAATTTCAAGTCTAAAAGTAGATCAAATATCCTGAAATTGATCCAATTATCAATTCCAGAACAAAAAAAAGCAAGGACTGAATTAAGCCTGAAGCATGTCAGGGGAACTGCGACGGCATTCATTAAGCATGTCAAGATAGAACTGGCACTTGCTGATGTCACTCCCATTAGCGTTGATGCACTGTTCCAGAAAAATTTTGTTCAATTAGAATCACTGATTATTAAAGGGGCCATATAAATATACCACCCAATTTGGCAGATAATTTGATGATTTCTTTTTCAGAATCCACGACCTATACTAAAATAATTAAGCACCAACTATATGACAACCTACAAAAAAACTTCCGAAGATCTCAACTTTCGAATGTGGTTTGGAATATCACATCACATGATTCAAAAGGACAAATGTAACATGGAATGTCACACAATCCCAGGAAGGGTGGGGGGGGGGAGATAGAAGTTTCTTTACTTAAACTAATAACATCAATAAGAAAAATAGCCCATGACTATATCAAGAGAAAATATCAGAATGACTTAAAACTTTCTTTGCAGGGCCACACCAATGCCCTTTAAGAGACACACAAAAAATTTCTCTAAAATTGACAAAATATGTGAAATATGCAAGGTTCATTCCTATCCAAGTTCAAACCTTTGATGTAGAATGATAAAAGTGCAGAGTAACAAATATCTAAATAATAAACAACAGCATAATAATATCAAGGAGTCAAAAATCATATGAAAGATTAATGTCATAAATTAGCTTGGTCCCTGATTATTCAATTAAGGTGTAATGTTAAAGCCTAACAATAAAACAAAGTTGCAATACTTGATTTAATTTTGGAACAGGGTCAACTTAGATATTTTTCCAGAAAGTTCAGAAATCAAAACCTGAACTTTTCCCTTAAAAACAGAAGGGATTATTTGCAGAGACTAACATTTTAGAAGGTATTCCCACTAAGCCCAGAGAGAGAGAGAGAGGAAGAGGGAGAACAAGATGAGAAAAATTCTTACATCTGAGAAAGCCTTGGAATGAACATTGCAGGCATTAGGGCCTGCAGGTGCATTGGCCTGGGCAGAAGCTGGGGCTGCAGGTGCAGAGGAAACATGTTCATGTTGAATGACACGTGGGCCCATCACAGCTTCCACTGCCCTGTGTCCAATTGAGGTCCCGACCCCCCATCCAATTCCTTCAATATTCAGAAAGAGTCATACAAAGAACAGAACATTAAATAAATATTGTCCTATTTCTCTCACAACAAGAGTTATACCATGAAGGCACAAGAGTCCTTGATTTGAACAAGATGTATGTGATAATAATTGGTACCCTACATAAGCATCCATTGAAACTCCCCATTAACCAGCAGGTCAGACCCCCTCAATTCAGCAAATTTATAAACCGATATAAGTGAGCTACCAATTTAGTTCAGATATACAAATGAAAGCAAAAGGAACAGCCAGTCTTCTTGTTGTATATAGAAGTACATATCATACCCAAATCTGAGACAAGAACTAGTATCAGAATAAGCTTGCTTCTATATTATGTTTTACCTATTCCTTTTTCAGTAATTTAAATATAGATTTCTAACAAACACAAGTAAAGAAAAATAAGCAAGAAATGTGTACAGAAGAACCCAACAATACCAATTTCTCCACCAAGTGCATATCATACAAACTACAAAGAGCTAAAAGATTTTTTGAACAAAGGAAAACAAAATGGTAACAGCAAGAACAAAAGTTTTAAGTGAAAAAAACAATAAAATGTAGAAGAAGAAATGTTATCCTACCATCAGCAATTGCACCACCAATTGAACCAAACATTGATCCTCCCCTGTTAGCAGCAGGTGCAGGTGGTGGGGCAGGTTTAGCTGAAACAAAAGGAAGCAAGAAATTGAAGCTAAAAGTCCTGGACAAGTCATCTAGATTAATGTCATTGAATTTGTACTATTCTAAATTGCATACCAGGAGCAGGTGGGTTTCTCATTTTCGGCTGAGAAGGGCGAGAAGCTGGGCGACCTATAAAAGTTCAGAAAATTTGCATATGCCACCATTGTTATTAATTAATATAGGCAATGAGAACTAAAGAGGTACAATGTAAGTTGAAAATCATAAGTAAAACTTTACAAATTATTCAATGCCAGTTCACAGTTCACACATCTTTTTTGTTTTTCCCCCCCAAAAAGATCATTCATGCTGGTAGAAATTTTCTCCATTTGAACAAGACATAAGAAATGATCTAGTTTTTTGACAATTTGCAATGGTAAAAATATTTTAATTAGAAAATTAAACTAACTAAATTACTCAACCAATCTAAGTAGTATTTTTGATGATTTCATGAACTCCTTAGCTTTAAAAGAAGTCCTAAATTCTAATTCCCAAGACGAAAATCAAGATTTCTGACTAAATTGGCGCATTAATGGAAGCGCGTGCAAAGCTAGTACTGAAAAACAAACGAAATTTCAATACAAGAATATCTAGATAAGAAAAGATCATACCTCCTCCAGAGCTCCGACGAGCCATTTTCTAACTCAAGCTTTCACGAGAGAAACTTGGATTTGGGAAAGTTTTTAATTTTAATAATTTTTCGAAAGAGCGAACAGATATGCAAATAAAACGAATATTGGTATTTATAAGAGAGAGAAGAGAGAGAGATTCTAGAAGGATCCTTTTCTTTTTATTTAATTAGATAATTAGATCAGATGAGATTAGATGGTTAATAGCTAGTTAAGCGGGATTATCTATTTTCGAACTAATCTAGATTAGGCTGGAAGAGAGCGCAACGAGTTCCGGATGGTTTGGAACCGTTGGATCCTGATCTAACAGATCAGGATGATGTCAAAATGTCTTCTTCCGCAAGAATATCTGATCGCGTGTGGGCCGTGTGGCCCACTCTTGTGGATGTCAGCACGAATGTGGGCCCGTTCGTTGTTTGCTGGGGTTTTTAATTCCGCATTTAATGCCGGAGCTTTTTCCTCAAGTTTGTTCGGTGTTTTATTAATAGTACTCCTGTTTGACTACACTAGAAGACAAAAGTTCGAGCAAAAATAATTAAAATTGAACTGAAAAAGTTGGGTTCTAGAAAAAGATCTACTCGGAATGTGTTTTTACCGGCTTGTAATATTAAAAATAATACGAGGTAAATTATAAAAAATACCCCAACTTCTCTTTTCTTTTGTGTTTTTAGAAAGAAAAGACCCCCAGTGATAACTATTCACAAAATAGGACAACTTGATCTACACGTGTTAAAATAATCTGGGTTTTATAGTTCGGGATCCGTATCCGCTTTTAAACGGTTCAAATGTTGTTCCTATTTGATCTATTTTATCTAAAACAGACATGAAACATTTGACATTAATAATTTCACAAATCAATATATCCTTTTGAAACAGCACATGAATTTTGTCGACCTTGTTCAAATACATGAATAATTGTTGGTTTTATATATCAGTTGTGTGATGCAAATTGAGATCGGCTTAAATAAAGATGCTAATATACCCAATACACTTTGTTACATAATACATATATATGCAAGTAAATACTTGTATAAAATTGATAAATCTATTTAAATTAATACAAGTTATTTGGTGTAAACGGTCAAAATGTTAGAAAAATATAGTTAGACTTTCAATAATTAATTTATTTATTTTTCTAAAACTCTTGAGGAAGTGTAACACGCTAACAAAACAACCACCTTGCATTATCTTCTTTTTTTAAACTTTGTTTTGTTCTTTTTTGCTTAATGAAGCAGGGATGTCTCTTCTTGAGACATTCTTTTTTCCAAAAAAAAAAAAAAAAAAAAAAAACCACTTTGCAGTATACTCCTCGTTTGGTCCATAGGTCGGGAGATGGCCCTGATTATAGTTTTGTTGGATTCGTTTTTCACGACGGTCAGCTCTTGTTATCATGTTATGCACTATAGTTATCTACAAACTTGGGTCGGTCACCCACCAATAGAGAATTAGGTTTATGTTGGGAGAAGTAGTGGTCGTGGATATTGAAGGTGTAACTTTAGTGATTAAAGAAAATACACAAATTTTTTGTTATCCTTTCGCATGAATGAGGAGTGTAAATGTATGGAGGATTGGGTTATTTGGTGAATCGGTGCATATATAGGAGCATTTTTTTTGTGCATAAGATTTGAAGTGTCTCTGTTTGATTGTTTGAGAGTTCAATTCTTTTGCTTATGAATTTGCAAATAATATGTACTTAAGTTGAATATTTTTGTGTAATATATATATGGTTTTGTTTGTTGGTTGGATGAGTGATTTTTGTAGGGGTATATTATATAAATATTTGAGAGCAATCATATATAGTATATATAGATAATATTGATGCACTGGGACGTACATAAAAGGCTGGTACGTAGATAAAGAAATATTACGGGTGCAAGAGAAAATAATTGACTTGAGTAGTTTACATGATATTATTGGTGTTGTGATGTAGAGGACCAATCTTTTGTATGATTGTATTCTTATTTTGATTTATGCATTGGATGATTTATATTATTTTGTTTCATGAGTTTATATTAACTCATAGATTATTTAGATGATGACTTGAATTGTGAAACTCTTTGATTACTTTTAATATTTATTCTAAATGTCCCTAGTCATACATCATTAGCATAAAACACTAAGTGATAAAAGAATGACTAGAATGTGGATTAATGTGTGATCATGTTTCATAGATCACTTATACGAGGTATCTATTTAGCCACATAATTGTTGATGTGTGGGACACATGCCTGACATACTATATGGATTGTGTTTGTGTCATCAGTAGTGTCATAAATAGTATTAATTCTAAAGTCTGAGATGTTTATAATTATAGATAAATAATGTGTATTGATATTATCAGAAACCTATCTTAATCGAAGGTTATAAAGATAATTATTTGAATACATATGACTTATGCTATTAATTATAAATAATCAAGATGACATTTGTCCTTCTCATTTTCTTTGTGAGAATTATGATATCTAATGGGCCCTTGATGGAGAGATAATTATATGCATGCAATTTATGTCACGACAGGGGCGGATCTAGCACTGGGGCGGGTGGGGCTAGTGCCCCACCTACCGCCGCAGAACCCCTGGAGCCCCTCCTTAGCCCCAGCTAACTTGCAACTCAAAGGTAGTCTTGTTTCTGCCATTGGAGGTCTTGTTTCTGCCATTGGAGCCCCTCCTTTCCGAGGGGCTGTTTGGATGGACGGGAATAACGCTTCTTCCAGGAAGATCCTTATTCCTGGAAGAAGGAACCATCCAAACACACAAGAATAAAGTGGGAAGAAGGCCATTTTTTGGGAAGATTTTCTTTCTACAAATTGGTGGAAGAAGGAAGAAGAAAGATGGGAAGAAGCAAGAATGAATAAAAAATATTTTTTTCTCTCTCCGGACCATGTGGTATGGATGGATTAAAAACAACATAGAAATAAAAAAACCAACTTTTTCTTTCTCCTGTAGCCCGTGACCCAGGTGTTAAACCAACACATTCTATTCATTTTTTTCCCCCAACGTTGAAGGGCTTCTACCCCTTCTTAGCTTAGTTATAACATAAATATTTGTCATTTTTTTATTGTCCGATAATTTAGTCAAAGTAGATGAAAAAAATGAACACTACATAAATATTGTCATATTATTATTTCGTAATTTATTATTCTAACTATCAATATCAAATAATATAATTATTATATTATTATAACTTTACAAAATTATTTTTATTATCATTATTAAATAATAATAACAAATTTATTATAATATTATTATAATAAGAATATTAGTTGAAAAAATTTCTCATCTATTGGCAGTTGATTTCATAGAATTGCAAGGGTACTATTATTCTCTCTAACTCTATCTATACCATATACATTTTTTTTATTAAAAAAGATCTACTGGTAATGCGCACAAGTGAACTAATGTAATTCTTCCATATCTTTTAGTTAGTAATCAATATGGTCTGAGATAAACTTTAGAATTTTGACATTTGATTAAAGATCTAATTGCATATTGTTATTAATCAGGAAATCAAAATGTCAAAAAGAACATTGCTCACATATTTTTCAAAATGTTCTGAGATAAAACGGTTTGGAGAGAAGGCAAAACGGTTTGAAGAGAAGACAAAACGACATATGTTAGTACCTAAAAAGAAAATATTGTAATTTTTTTTTATGAATTTATGTTGGACCAATGTTATTATAAATTCAGCCCCACCTAAAATTTTTTTCTAGATCCGCCACTGTGTCACGAGATGTTCATTATAAAATATTTATACTCTCAAGATCAAGAAATAAATTAATGGTCAAGTATGACACATTCCTAACGTGACATATATTAAATGATATCATAAGACAAAGGAATTAATACAAAAAAAGATTACAATTGATAAACTAATTGTCTATCATGTTTATGTAATTATTAAGCATTGCTAGAAGACAATGATAATTTGTAAAATAAGTGAGATTTATTTTATTATTAAACATGTCATAGATCCTACTGGGTCACACCAAAATACTATGCAAAATCGAGAACATAAAATTAATTAATTGTTGGGAACAAATTAATTAATTGGAGGATGGAACGAAATATATTCTAATGTGATTGGAGGAGATCCCATCATATTATTTATTATATGTATGGCAGAATTTTTAATGCACATATAACCATATGTTGATGGTTATTTAAGATGTCTAATTATAACCATATATAACCTCTCCTTTTAATGCTATATATATGAGAGTCTCTCTCTAAAAGATATCATAATTTTGAAATTTATTTTTAATTTTTCCATATAGCATTAGTACTCTCCATGTGTTGAGAAAAAAAAATACAAAAGAAAAATTAGTCCTCTGTCGTTGTTCTTACGAAATGAAGTGTCTAGCAGCTCTTCCGAAAGTCTTCCACGGTGGGATTGTGAACGTGGTAGATGTTTTACGCTTGGGAGACTAGAAGTTCATTCTAACACAAGAAGACACGAGCAAATCTCAACAAAAGAAGAGTTCTCCTTCTAATTACGATATTAAAAAAGATAAAATCATAAACTTTAATGTTAAATTCAATTAATACACGAGATCTTGGCATGTTTATATCGGATTTAGTTTTAAATTTTTAAAATTCCGTGAGTCTAAATCCGTCATATATAAATTTAAATGAGAAAGTTTAATATACACCATAGTGCATAGGGCATTCTATGTACCACGGACTTTTTCGGGATTATTTTTGTAAATTGACAAATCTAATTTAACCAATCTAATTTACATATTGAAATCTCATAGGAAACCAAATTTTATAATTTTTGAAATTTTATTACTATTTTTTTCGAATTTTTTTTAAACTTGCCATTTTTGGAAACAAACTACTATTTACAACATTCCAAAAATGACAAGTTATAAAAAATTCGAAAAAAAGTAGTAATAAAATCTCGAAAAAAAGTAGTAATAAAATCTCAATAATTGTAAAATTTGGTGTCTTATGAGATTTCAATATATAGATTAGATTGGTTAAATTAGATTTATCAATTTACAATAATATCTCCGAAAAAATTCGTGGTGCATAGAATGCTCTATGCACTATGGTACATATTAAACTTTCTCTATAAAATATGTGTTGCTGTATATTGTTATCTTTTCTTTAATAAAAGTGAGGTGAAGGCTATCGTTGATTTCAAAATAAAATAAAACATTTGATATATTCAAGAGTTAGCACAACCAACTAAAATGTTCGATTAATTAATAATTTAAAATAAAATCCAATTTTTTATTTATTAGGCACGCATTGTAATTACCTTCAAGAAGCCACAACCAGCTGCCACATTAGTTTGAAACATTTTGCATTTTCCCCAATACCTCACTTATAATTTCCATAAAATATATGCAATTTATTTCGCCCTATCAATCCTCCCAAATGAATCAAGCTGAGAGGAAAGTTCTGTGCACATAGGAAATCTATATAGAACCTTTTTTTTTTTACACCAAAATAATCGACGCCCTTGTGTACAGTATATTTATTCCCTCTCTTGGGAATGGCTGTAGGTCGCAATCACACAGAAATGCTATTATTATTTTCTTCATATCACAATTAGAAAGATTTTGTTAGCTGTAATTGGTAAAACCCAATGTTCATGAGCCCTCACATAATGTTGAGGTGTTTATTCCCCTTCCAGCTGTCCTTTTAAACATTTGTTTTTATATTTTTAAAACTCGTGTAATACAAGTGTAAAACACATGTTTTCTTATTTTTTTTAAATTTTTTATCACTAAATATATAAACTAATAAACTTAAAAGAAAAACATATAAACAAACAATTTTTACTTTTTAATTATTGTAAGTTTACTTTTATAGTGTTCTGGAGAGAACAAAGGGACAGCAGGATTTAGGGTACAATGTTTATTTATTATTTTTTTTATGATGGTAAACTATTGTCTTCACATTTTCTTAGCGAAAGACAAAAACAAAACTGCCAATGCAAACAAATCATCCATGATTTTGCAAAAGATTATCATGTAGAAAAAAACATGAAAAGCCATGTATTACATAGCATTGATACTGTATGGAATAAAGCAAATCTACACTCAAATATGGTGTAATATAAAGCCTAACGATAATAAAAAGATGGAGATAAAATACACGCAAATTTATCTGACTTGTTTCTTGACAACCTTTACAAATTAAACAACCCGGCGACCCCTATAACTATATACCAAAATAAAATACATCAATTACTATTACAAACTTCTCAAAAATACTAGAAAAATCAGAAAAGAAAAAACAAAACAAAATCCTATATTCTACGCTCCTATTCTACCTAGCAAGAAGAAGAATGGGAACTGTGCAATACCCACAAAGAGAAGCAAGTAATGCTGCCGGCTTGAGCGCCTCTCGTAATTCCTCGCCTCAGTAAAAATTATCCTTCTTGTAGTTCTTACCAGGAAAATTCCCATAAAGAGACTCATCAAGGGCATGATAAAGTAGTAAGTGGAGCCCCAAATTAGCCTCATGATTATGGTAATGGATAGACCAGCAAATGCGTATCCACTATAAGATGCAACATCAAGAAAGGGTACCTCACCGCTGCCTAAAGAGGAGAGGATGGATTTCAGTATAGCGATTTGTAGGACCCATCCTACCACGGCTCGGGTGAATTGCATGCTGAGAGCTTCTGGAGTAAACCTAGAAATAGTTGCAGGGTGGGGGATATCATTAGATTTGGTACATACTTTACTCTGAGTATTGTTAATGTGGGTATGCATTAGTTGATAAACTTGTACTAGCACCTCCATTTATAATGGGATGGGTAATGGGGTTTTATGGTGATATTTTTCAGGCCAACATATATGACACCAGTAAATATCAACTTTTGTACAAAGATGGAAGGTATAGTAATAATAACAGTACTTAATTGATTGGATCATTGGCATCACATAAATTGGTCCCCACTGATTTGTATATTAATGAACTTTATCAAGTTTGATGAGTTCTGTACAGGTTATTAAGGGCATGTTGAATGTCAACATCCCATTAATACTTGATGTGGTTTGAAAAAGAAGGTATTGTACCAGACCGTGTGGTGGCACAGGTAACTCCTACATGGATTGATACTTCTACCAAGTTTGATGAGCTTGGTACAGATTATTGAGGCATGTAGGTACTGGTCAAGGTCAATACTCTGATCTGGTTTGTGACAACCTGACTATTAACACAGGTAGTTTCTATATTCACAGACACCAGTATAGGTCAGTTTCCACAGTGGTACCGGTTAAATGACTTACTTTCCCATAATGTCAACTCTGAAGCAATTCTATTTTTGTATGTGGTTTGGTTAAATGACTTACTTTCCCATAAATCCTAAAGAGAAGCCAGCAAGAATGATAAACGTTGCAAATGCCATGAAGGGTATGTACAAATCAGGGGCATTTATGTCTTGAACTGGGGGTTTAAATGACAATCTGCCACCAACAGGTTCTGCAATCCTTGTCCAGTGTCCCTGAAATAAGATAGTGGAAAAAATAAGACAAATCGGACTTTTCAGTGGCTGAAAAACAAGGAATAAATTAAAATAAAACGAGAGAATTTCCTGAATCATGAAAACCCTTGAAAATTAAGGTTATAATGTGTTCTCTCATAATAAGTGAAACATACAATCAGTATATTTATATTTTAGGAGGCCTGAATTGTGATCTCAGAGGACAGAATTCATTTTAGCTCATAATATAAATGATCTATTTATTCCTATCAAATGAACATATTGCATAAGATACCTCATCGTTTCATAGTTTCAGATTTAAATTCAATTATCAGAACTACAAATATAATATGAACAAGAATAATTACCCTATGCAGGAAGGGAAGAAGTATAACTTTAAGCTTATTGCGGACATATTGCTCATTCACATTGAAATAATATTGAGGGTTTGAGAAGAACCGGCTCACCTGTAATGTCAAATTAAAGAGTTAAATAACAGCTTTATAGAGAGACACCAAAATCCTAGAAGGAACTTTTCACAATGCCTATTTATTATGTCACATATTCTTTTTTATTTCTGAATTTTGCTTTCACCAAAAAAAAAAAATGAAAAAAAAAAAACTTAATTGGACACTTTCCAGAAAACTCAAGATCAAGAATTCCTCTGTATATTCAAGTTCAAAATTGACTAACAAAGCCTAGGATAACCACATGCAAATGGGTGATATGGTATCATAACTAGTTTCAGTACAAGTTCCCCCAGTCTCTGAGATGTAAAAGATTTATGGTTTCTGCTACGATTTTTTCTGGCTCACTCTTGCCCATTGTTACAAAAATTGGGTAGATTAGGTCAAACTCAGGCTTATTCCGAACGCAGAAGTTCACTGATGCTTAACTGAGAATCCTACTTAAAATTTGGCACATCAGCAAGAAGAAACAAATTCACACTAAAAAAAATAGGCCAAATTTGTCAATGTAACATACATTATTTTGAAACTCAGAGTTCGAACCAAAGTACTTCTCGCCATATGCACCAAGCCCACTTTTTATAAAACCTGAGCCTGCACCATAGAACGCACTCCCAAATGGGCTCGGTTGCCGTGGCCCTTGCGGGTCTGCACCTGGGCCGCTTGCAAAATTATCATACATTGCTTCAGAAAAAAAAAAAAAAAAAAAAAAAAAAACAAATCTAACACAATCAGAATCTCTATTATACAGGTCTCTAAGTATGAAAGTAGCTGTTTTTCTCAAGTAAAAGAAGATCTAGTTAATTCAGTCTTGAAATGTACCAGTCCAGATCCATGAAAGTAACAAACTATTACAATTTACCAATGACAGATCTTATAAGGTGAATTAGGCAGTGTACCGTGTTTAATTGAAACTATAACATCCAATTCAATTAAGAGAACAAAATATTATGAATGAGAATATACCATGTGTAAATTGGGATCAATAGTTTTGGTATAAAAAATGCCTGGTATATTCCCAATCTAGTAGCACAAAATAAATGAGATCCATTACTTTCTCAATACTAAATCCAAAGAAGAACAAAAAAGCAGATCCATAACTTCAATTCAAAATTGGTGAATACCCAAAAACGAATCTAATAATCTACCTCGACAACTGAACAAAATCCAAGCGAAAAAGCTCAGATCCGCATAAAATTTCAAAAAAAAAAAAAAGAGAAAATTACCAGCAGATCAGATCAGAAGCACACTGAAATAATAACTTTTCTAAATTTGCGCGACGAAGAGCTTCACCACCACAAGAGGAATTCCTTTTGTTTAATCTATTCAAATTTCGATTTGGGAAGGCGAAATGAAAAGACTCAGAGAGAAAAAGCGATGACTTTGTTTTCTTCGTCTAGAAAGAGAAGCTCAGGTTTCCTTTTCCTTTCCTTTCTCCTCCAATTATATTGAGTCGATTATTTTTCAAATAAATAAATTTATTAATAGCAAATAGCCTTGAAATTTACAACTAACCAACAAAAATCGCCCGTCGCGCTTTGACTCCGCCAGAGAAAAAGGAACATTCGATTATTCCTTTTATTCCCACGTGTTTTTTTTAAATAATTAAAAATAAAAATGACCGAGGCCTTAAAATCACAGCCCAAATTTTGATTTTTGAGAATATTCAGACTGAAATAATTTGATGCTCGATTGGGTTTGTTTCGGGCTCTGTTTTATGTTTTTATATATATTAGTTGAACGAGGCCGTTTTATTTAAAAGCCCATAAATGTAAACTTGTTTATAAGGCCAGATCCTTTTGTCCTGGGCCGACAAAATTTAATCAAAGTTAGAGGTAGGTCCAAAGTGAAAAAAGAATACATTATTGTATGATATTGATATCCAATAATTCTATGATGCACAAAAATTTAAAACCGTATATAAATTATAATTATTCATGTCTGCTTATAATTATAAGTTAACGATCTAAATTCAAAATTTTAAACTACCTTATCTACAAGAATTGATGGAGGGCCAGAATTTCTTGGCTTCAAATAATCTATAAATAATTATAATTAGGATTTGTTATATGTTAAGTGAGAATTAGTTACATAATTAAATTAAAAAATAATCTATAAATAATTAAATTACACGGTTTGCATTGACTACTGACATGTTCGAATTACGTTTCGAGTCAGAAACCGACCTGAAATAGATTGGATCAGATTTCTCCAAAAAATAACAAAATAATGCGGACCGGCTAGTATTAACATATGGATTAGTTTCGTAACTTACAACTATGAAACATGATTTTCTATTTGTTTTTTTTTTTTTTTTTTTTTTTTTTTTTTTTTTTTTTTTTTTTCCAATCGAACTTAAGCTCAGCTCAATCTTCCACATCAACTTGTCATAGCAAAATACGTTTCTGTTTGATATAAAATAATTTTTAAATGAGGAAACACGTACGTCCAACTATCTATTCAAATTTAGGAAAAAAATAATTATCTGTTCCACTTTACTTTATTGTTGTACCAAAAACACGTATCGTTTCCTAATTTTATATTGATATATAATACTTAACTACTGTTAAGATAGAACAAAACGGGGGGAAAAATAGGATAAAACAAAAAGGTCTTATTCATAAGTACGATTTAATTTTCAAAAGTTAATATAAATTTTCAGTATAAATATTTTTCAAATTTGGCTACTACCACAGAATTGTAAAGTGGTTGTTGGCAAGTGTCATTATTAGGCGAGTCTACTCTGTTGTGCTTCTCCTTTATTGGACTAAACTGTCAAAAATTTTAGCATTGAAAAATTTATTATTTAATTTTCAATTTATCTCTTCCCAAAAGAGGGTTCTTATGTCCTAGATATGGTTCCAACCAGAGTGATAATCGATAGTCATATTATACCTAACACCGCAACATATCATTTACTTTGACCCATTTAATCCTTGACGCTTGAATATCGTTAGATTAACAATTGAAAGTATCTTTAAATATACACTACTCATAAAACCTTCTGGCCATGAGACCAGTTATAAAGTGTTAAAGTCTTTTACTTTTTCAGTTTTTTTTTTCTGGTCGGTGTTAGTTTAATTATTTGTAAGGATTAGGAACGTTTAGTTGCTATAAATTGTTAAATTTATACTTCAATAAAAAGATTTAGGCTAGACCCTTATTTTTGTGGTAAAGAAAAAAAAAACAATTGAAAGTATCTACTTTGATATTTCGCTACTTCTGAAAAGTGACGCAAGAATTGTCGGATGACAACATTTACATACTATTCAAGCTTTCTAAAAAAAACATTTACATACTATTCTCAGATACCAAGTCATTAAAGTTAAGTATCATTTACATACGTACTGTTCATCATTTTTTGCATAACTTTTTATAATTGATGAAAAAAATTATCAAAATAAAAAACAATACAGATAAGACGTCCACCATTTTGGTAGATATGTATAAATATTGGTATAATTTAATTTTCCATCAAAAACTGATAAATATATAGAGTGTTAATTATTTAAATCGCTCAATGTAATAAACCAATTGATTTGAAAATATTTCTATAAAATTTATATACTGCTTCTATTAATGCAATATACTCACGATTTAATTTAATCTTGCATTTAGTATGGTCTCAACGTCCGTTATTAGTCTGTTTATAACGGCTACGAGCAAATTTTGAGAGCAAATATCCATAAAAAAGTCCTACAGATATTTTGTTACTATGCGGATGCAATCAATTATTATTTAGACGCAAGTCCAAATTAGATATAATCATTCTTATTAGTCCAAGATCTGAATTTTGCTATAGATATATAGAATCAGTGTTGTTAGTCCAAGGTCATGACTTTTTGTCCCTGTTGTTCTTGACCGTCGTTATAAACTTGAACTAATTTATACAAGCGGGTCAATCCAAAATTTGGCAATTTGCTTACCATTTTTTTTGTGAATTATTTGTACTTACAAGAAACTTTATTTGTACCACGAACGAGAATTTTATTATAAGTAAAATGGGGAAAATGACAAAAACGTGTTATATTACCACCCCCCCCCCCCCCCCCCCCCCCCCCCGCCTTTTTTTTTTTTTTTTACAAATTTTCTCTGCTAGTTCCAGCGGCAAAATCGTTCGTTAAATGAAGCCTAGTATATATGAATAAATTCTTCTGAATTAATTTTTGCGGTGATTGTATATATACACACACACACACATATGATAGAGTGGAGTATATCTTATATAACATGAGTGCTGATGACAATGAAAATATATAAATCCCTTTTCTTAACAGATATCAAAATTAAGGCTTTGTTAATAAGTACAAAATGATTATTAAATATATAATGTTCATCACAAACAAAAGTCATAAAGAAAATTCCCAGTGCATGGTCAATTTGGGAGTTAAAAGTGTGTTT
This sequence comes from Rhynchospora tenuis, assembly GCA_027725995.1. Lineage (NCBI taxonomy): Eukaryota > Viridiplantae > Streptophyta > Magnoliopsida > Poales > Cyperaceae > Rhynchospora > Rhynchospora tenuis. The sequence goes on along the minus strand of CM050888.1, from coordinate 150,835,893 downwards.
GGTAACAGGAGTTGAATATTCATTGTATGACCGAAAAAAAAAAAAAAAAATCATTGTAGACTTTTGTAGTAATCACCGTTGCGAATTCGCCATGCTTAACTTACTACTGCTTTCATTTTCAAACTCATTACCCTCGTGATTCTAGTCAAGTCGTCATCTACTTTTTCAAACTATAAGTTTTTAAATTTCATAATTTAGCCAAAGATCAAGACTACTTTATCTTAAATGATTATGTCAAGTGCTTTAATAAAAAGAAAAGTTAGTTACCTTATATTTTGTACAACCTCACACTGAATATTTGTTCGGAAATGATTGTATCTCTTAAATTTTTTAATGGTTTTGGTTTCAAAATGAAAGTGAAAAGTTTCGAATTACGGGCCTATTATTAAAACAGTTTTTGGCATGCTCAAATATGTCAGCGCCTTAGCGGAGAACACAACATTTTGATTTGACTGTTGAAGAGGTAGTTAGCTTCCAAGTATTCTGAATTTTAGTAACCAGTCTTCCGGATTTATTTCCATTGTTAATATGTCTCATCTATAGGAATAACGAAGTTTTGAAACATTCAATGTAAGTTTTTTTTTTTTCTTTTGTTATTTGATAAATATTATGAGTCATAAAGTATACTGATCAGTTCATTGATTTTTTAAAGTCAAAATGTCAAATAGATAAATCCAATCAGAGTATCTTATCTTTTTAAAAATGATCAATGAAAAGCTCTACCTATAACCTACTGAGTAGTATGTTTGTAATTGTAGGTTCCTACCTTTTGAAACATAGTTTTATGCAAAATAGCTTAAATAAGGAAGAAAATAAATGACTAGTCATCATTGTTTTTTGTTCCACTACAAAATAGACATCAACTCTTATTTACTTCCTTTATAATGATATTTATATTTTATTTCTATAGATTAGTCACATTAAGGTTCATGATTTTGGAAAAAAAATAATATAATGTTACCTCTATACTTGTTGGATAATTTTATCTTATTACAGTTATCCCCAACTTATTCCATTTTCATTTCAAACATTACCAAAGAATTTAGACTATATATATATCATCATGAAATCCTCTTCATTCTACCCTGCAGATAACAAATGTCTTTTTTTTTTAGATAACTTGACAGCGGCTGTCAAGGATGCAGATAACAAATGCCATAACTTGAAAACTTTGCCCCTTATCTTTTATGCTTCTCAAATGTTTCTAACTCAAGTATAACACTTCCTATATTAGTTCATATCTGACTGGCTACACGGGAACTCACAGAACATGTCCTCAGAAGACTAAAAAGCCCGCTTAGCCAATAGCCATACGAGATACACGCCCCATACCAATCACATGGATAAGTGGGTTCCACTTCGTCTAGGATCTGTGCGCACGCGGTCTTTATAAGCCACTTATTATTTTCTCTCTCCCTTTCAGGCTCCGATCTTCATGCTCCAAAGTCCAAATCTTAAGTGTCGGTATAAATTCTATAATATATCACCCAATAATTGAAATACGTAATATCCCAAATTATTGTCGAGTGCACAGTCCAAGATTTAAAATAAAGTATGGCTATATATACTATATTTTTTATTACTGTAAACAAAAATTGAAATAGAATATAAAAGTATAAAGTTTTATGAATTTAAGATAACACTGTAAAATAAAATTACCACTGATATGTTGTATTTCGTGCATATGCAATGTACTGTTATTAGCGGAATGGAAAAAAAAAAATCAATTAAATTCAGTGAAATAAGTGAAAATTAATAATAACATTTGTAACATAGTCTCATTTATCATATATATTAAGGAATATGAAAATTTTTAACTATGAAGATCAACAATGGGATCATAGATATATTTTTTATGGTGGCTTGAATATAGTATTTCTTAAAAAATATCTATATAACCACAAAATATTCATAAAATTATTTGATGGGGAAAAAAATATGAGTAATAGCACAATTAATCTTAAATTCAGTTTAAATCCGTCGGCATTCCAGTTGTATATGCAGAATGCAACATTATGTATTTGTCACATGTATCTCATTGTAATTGTGGACAATCAGAAACTACAGAATAGCAGGTTTAATGGCTATTGGCTAGCCAATCGCCGAGGCCCAACTACTGCAACTTTCATTTTCATCATTGAAGCTACAAATCTCACTACGCATGGTGCTTGGAATCAATTATTGAGTCCTTTAACATGTAAGCGGGCAACATTTATGTATAGCTCGTTATTTGAGTTAAAAAAAAATACGATCATGAAAAGGAGGAATTAAGTATTAATTATATATTATTTAATCCATAAAGAAAAATAACCTTTTTATCTTTTAGTCATGATCAATTCATTTATGTTTTTTGTTTTACTTGATTTTGTCTATTCTTTTCTTATCTTTTCTTTTGAATATAAACGTACTTGGTGTATCTAAGCAATTAATGTAATTCTTCTAGCAATACAACTCTTTTTATAAATCAATTGCATTAACTAACATGTCTAGTATTAATTCCTAATATACTCTTCTATAATTATGTTTACAAAATGTCATATCATTAAAAAAAAAATTTAATTTTTCTCCGATAAGTTTTTCGGCATGTCTGAATATTAGCCCTAGTATTCATAGAAACCAATAGGAATCATCCTGTAGCACAGAAAGCATACTAAAAAAAGGAACGAAATTCCATTTAAAATTGCCATGACAGTTCACTAAAAATACTTAAAAATTTCGAAAAAATATAAAATTTGGTCTGCAAGGAGATTTCAATATGGAGATCATATTGGACGGTTTGGATCGGTCATTTCGAATCAGATCTAACCATTTTGATCGCAACTCACAGAAGGCTCAGTGAGTTGCAACTCACCATAGCAAAACTCTATATATATATTTGCAAATAATACGAAAATGATTAAACATGTTATTTACAATGCAAAGCGATATATCAAAGTTTTCTTCCGCACGTCTAAATTAAGTTAAACAACTTTTTAGAGTATTGGCGCGTTTTCTGTAGGAAAATGACTTTCAAATAGCCTCATTACCTACTGTACTATACTAAGAGAGACAATAGGTACCCTTGACAACGATGAGAAGGGAAAAAAATAATTAAATAATCACAATCTCAATATCCACTCTTAAGAAACCAAGTAAGGCTAAACTTCAGATCGTTCAGAATTACTGAATTACTTAAAAATGTAAAATAGTAAGAGTGGATATTGAGATATATTAATTGGTACAATTTTAATGGTTAAGATGAATACAATTTGATGTGTTAAATCCTGCTTAATTAAATTAACAACTTAGATATATTAATTATATATATGTTCTCGGACTTGTACTCCTGCTTGATTAATAAAGGCATGAATGGAAGAAGTTTATAAATCAAAAGACAATATATAAATTCGGAGAATTACATATACTGCTAATCTACAGTGCTCCGGACAGTAATTTTTTCTGGATCTTTTGTTGCAGCGGATAAGAATGTGGTGGGTTCATATACTGTATAATTCAATTTGCTTCCTTATCTGATATACGAGACCATAAATAATCTTGCCGTAACAACTTAAAAAACCCGCTTCCATTTCTCCTGTGTAGATCACATGGGGTCAGTGATGATCCCAAGCGTATATCCATAAGTAGCCTACCCAAAACGGGTCTTTCGCAATTTGTTTTTAACCCGCTGCGTAAGCTATTCGAACCTATTCAGCCACTGTGGGTCCATTAAAAAAAAAATGTGGTCCACGAGATAATATATAAATAGCAACAAATCTGCATTGCACATGTTAGTGTGAGAAGGGGAGGCCAAGAGGCCCAAGAGCCAGAGTTTCAAAAAAAAAAAAAAAAAAAAAAAAAAAAAAAAAAGGCATGAGAAAGGGCAGTGGGGCAGATGGGCCCGTAAGAAATTTTTTTAAAAAATATACATCATACATAAAAAATGAAAATAAAAATATCGTACATATTATGACAGGCCTTCAAATATCATACACAGATTATGCCGCAAAAATTTTAATTATTGTATATTTGTTTCAGATTATGTTACACAGATTAGCTTGCTATTTTTGGCCGATAATTCACTAATTTGTAGCAAAAAATGACAAGCTTCAAAAATTTCAAAAAAAATAGTAAAAAAATTTCAAAATTTGTAAAATTGTTTGCTATGAGATTTCAATATATAGATTGGATTGGTCAATTTAGATTTGTCAATTTGCAATATCACCGATCAAACAATCATGGTTCACGGAACTATCTATGAACCATAGTTCACGATATATATTCTCTTCTTAAGCGAATGTGTACTATTAGAAAATATACCATGCAAAAAACTATCGCGCAACGCACCTAATTGATATGATCCCTCAAATGAATAAAATATGAAAAATTATATAAAAAATAAAATAAATCGTGCAACGCGCGAACCCCCACTAGTGGATTTTAATGGGGGCACTACAAGGAGCCCAGGGTTCACTTAATCATTGGAATTTATACAACATTTTTTTGTTTTTAGATGAGAAAGTGTGTTTTCAAATTAATAAAATTTTAGGAACATGTTAATAATATTTTAGTGTAATTTCATTTCAGTTCCCTAAATAGAAGACCTTATTTAGCTACCACCATTCTAGTTTTTGTTATTACCAATTTTTTTGGGTATCTGGTACGGTAATAAAACCACTGCATTTAACCAGACTTCATGCATCTTTTGCGCCTAGTAAGGTTTCAATCTTTTTGTTATAAAGAAATGACGAAATTATTAATGATCGTTATATATTTTAATGCGTAGGTTTCCACTGCGGTCATTAGATGCACTAAACAGCGACTGTGCATACAAAATTAGTCTAGCTAAGCGAGGATCTCGTAAAAGATGCATTTTCTCAATTTTTTTTATTCTTATACGACAGCCCCTTGATGCTTCGTACCCACAAAGAAATAGTATTCCACGAGATTCCAAATAAAATAATAATATTCCAGGGACCCGATTGAAAATGTGCATTTTATTGAGTGCATCTATTGTTTTGTTTTGTCTTTGCTGTAATTGGAACTGTTGCATATGGGGCCTAATTGATTGATTGAACCCGACTAAGCATATGTGGATAGATTTTCTTTTTAGACTAGTATATCTGGATAGATTTTCCGTGCCAGGTCTAGAGTTCTAATTTCTAAACGATTCCCCATTTTATTTCCTGACTGGGTCCCGACAAATGTGGCTACATGGTTTTCTTTTTTCAATTTATCATGTCAGCGCTGCTAAAGAAGTAAATTGGTCTACTCAGATGAACTTAATACCGTCAAAATGCAAAAAAAAAAAAAATAATAATAATAAAAAAAATAAAAATAAATGAATAATAAAACATAAAAATAAAAACGATATTGAAGATTGTGAGAATTATAGATCTTTTGGAAAACAAAGGGGAGTAAGGCAATGCTGTCCATTACCTCTTTGCATTTTGGGTATGGACATTTTCGTCCTTTGCAAGAAGTCAGCTCAAGGATTGAGTTATATGCAAATAGGAACATCGGAGGTCGTTATATGCATTAAGTGCCCTAATAATTTAAGCATTGAGTTATGTTTTGTATATATATTACCTTTATTTGAATTTTTGAGAGCTCTGATATATTATATTGAAGCACATAGTTCACACAATTTTTTGTTTGAAAACAAAGAGCACGTAGCTAGCTAGGAACAAAATTAGTAAATACTTTGAGCACACACATTTTTTCCCCGACAATTAATCAGTTTTCTGGACACAACTTAACATTTTTTTGCTAGTATACAAAACTATTTATATTTATTTTGAAATAAATAGTTTATCTATTCCTGATAGAATGAATATTATTACAACATTGTTCATTAAATAATTCAACAAAGTATCGATACCATTATATATACTTATATGCTTCAACCCAAAATATATATTAATGGTTATGTGAATTATATGTAGCTGATTAATTAATTGAAATTAAAACGACTGATTTATCGTTCTTGGAAGTTAATTTATGCATTCCAAACATTGCATCATTGTTCTATCTCAAACTATATTTATTATATTGTAGATTATCATAATATTAAACAAAGACAGTATTACCTTTGATGCATGGATGCATGGCTAGTGGTCATTTAATTAAAGCCGTAAAAATAATCTCCACATATATATTATTCGTATTAATATGATTCTCAAATTAATCCGCCTATTTTAACTGGCTAATTTAATGCCAAAACTAACTTAATTTTACGTTTGAAATTTTTGGATAGACATGATAATAGAGTACTCTTTTCCCTAGGACTAGACAAAGATAATTAAAAATTCTTAAAATGGAAAGGAGGAAGAAACAGGATCAGAGGAAAATTATATACGTTAACATGTTAGGAAAAACTATGGATTCATTCTCCAATTGATATTCCCCAAATACTGTAATTAGAGCTATGCCTCCAAACAATTTCATTCCTTCTTTTAACGTGTACAGTCATGCATTGTCTTAGTTAAACGATATTCAGTACATGACATGCATGATGCATGCTTCTAAGTCCAACTCAATCCGTACATATGTTGAATATTCTAATATGAACAGAAATTAATATGAAATTAATGGCCTCTAGCAGCCTAGGAGACCAATATTTTGTTATTTCCAAATTGTCAAATAGACCTCCACGGACACAATTGCTCCAAAATTCAAATTCTAAAGCTCCCTCATGGACATTGTACGTATGATGGTAACCGAAGTTAAGCAGAACCAATAGCGCACATATTTATTTGACTAGGGACTTTCTTTGAAATGTTTATCGATCTGACACACAGTTTAGACTTTTCACATCTAAGTTGAGCTAGGAAATTTATGTCATTCTCGTGGGACCTACCTTTCAATGTACATATATTTATTTATTTTTCTTACCATTTGATATTATTTTGGTGCTTTAATTTGTTAGCATTAGCAACATCAAAAAATGGATGATCGAAGGTCTCATTAATTATTTGCCACCATTACTTCTTGCAAGAACTCTTTTGATATTATTCCAACTCCTGCAATCCTGCATGCTTTGCTCATCGAGCCATTTTAGATTCTCATGTGTTTGTTTTATATTTTTTTAGGATCATTATTCAACCTACTATACCTCTTCACCCTCTGCTATCGATTTTTTCCTTTTTCCGCTGCTTAATATAGCTAAGTTATATGGGAAACAAACAGAACTGTAAAGCATTTTGGTATTTTTTTTAATAATACAATAATGTATCATTTTGGTGATGTGAGTTCTTGAAAAATCTATCCATTTAATAAATACATAAAAAGTTTTAGTATATAATTTTATCAAATGAGAGCTGACACATTGATTATTGTTCTTTAGTTTATTTCATCTATCATCATTGACCCACAAACGTACGGTGGACCTCACCGAACATAAATAATAAGGACACCTTTGTTAATTGTGGCCACAAAATGCCAACAAACATATGTATCGCATCTCTCTTGCCTTATAATTTTCCGTTTTGTTTTGTGTGAATTTACATTTTTGTTTACGACTTATATCCTTATATAATAGTCTAAATTTGATTATAAAATTTTTTAATGTAAAATTCTATATCACTGATGAATTACAAATATCCATATATTTTTGGTGGATTTTATTTGAAAATGGGAAAACGTAAACCCCAAATTCTGTACATCATCAATAGTTCGCGAGGATCCAGCTTGAAAAAGGTATAAATCAAATTCGAAATCCATTGTGAACTGAAATTTTTTTTATTAAAAAATGCAACAAAAAAGTTATATTACCCGTACACCTCAACTCCCAGATTCTGTCTAGCGTAGACATCACACGCTACAATGTAATAAAAAGAAAACAAAAATAGAGATAAGAACAAATGAGCTCTCTTAACGGAATATAAATAAGAAAAGTTAAACAAATCGGATGGTTGCCAACTTATGGCATGTGTGAACTGATTAGAAATTAGAAAAACTTAATTTACTATAGACGATATAATAATATATAAACAAATTGGAAAAATGACAACGTGTGACTTGTGACATGTGACACTGATTAGAAAATTTAGAAAACTTGTTCTTTCAATTATTTATAAGTAATATGTAATATATAAAATAGACCTGTTGAGCCATTTATAAAAGAACGAGGACTGGTTTGGAAAGTTCAAGTTATCTGCCCGGATCACCGGAGTGTGCGATTGGCTGGGTCTTTTGATTTTCTAAGGCGCTTCTGCCCTGAGATTTCATAGGAATGGAGCAAATCTTTCTTATTTGATTTCCCTTCCGAAGTGGGGGATTTTTTTTTTCTTTCTAAAAATCATTATAACGCAAACTCAACAAGCAACACTAAAACTGAAGCGACCCAATTTCAATGTAATTGGTGTCTTTCTTGTTAAAAAATATTGTTAATTAAATTCTCAATTAGAAAATGTTAATTTTTCTATATTTCTCAAGTAATGCATTTATATATACATAAAAAAAAAAAAAATCAAAACATTCATTATTTAGTGCAATATGCATGAAGAGGTAAAAAAACTAATAGCTTACTGCCTTAGTGCAAATAATTTCTGAGTTGATTTTGCAGACTTTACAATATTTTTCTAAATATTACTGTTTATTTAATTTCAAAAATAAAATAAGATTCACAACTCCCATTTATCGGTTGAAATATAAATTTTGAATTATTTGGACGAAGTACTAGCAATAATAAACATTGAATATATTTTAACGACGAATGATTTTATATGAAATATCCAATCTATAACCAAATAACAGGACCGATACCAAAATAAAAAGCCCAAACTATGTCAGAACTCAGAACCAAATTACACACCCGAAAAGAAAATCAAACAGCAACCTTAAACCATGACCTGGACTATATTAAACCGATACTCTAAAACTTACACCAAATTAAACAACGACCAAATTAAGACAGCTAATAGTATAATACAAACCCAAAGACCGTATCAGCACCAACAATGTATCTAAACAAAATTATAATCAGGCAGACGAAATAATTTACCAATGCTTATCATATTATTAAAGACATCGTTTCAATTTGCATACAATTTATCATTTTGGTGCTATGAGGCAAGGACAGAAGCAGCATTCACTGATATGGCTAGTGATTGAAATCTTCGATATAGTTATTACCGCATAAAAATACACCTTATGAACTACCATCAGAACATAAAATTGTCATCAAAAGTAGTATTATATCAAAAAGACGAAACAAAAAACCTGAGCCGCACTAAGAAGGTACTGATGTTAAAATGTGGTTGGTTCTAGGTAAAGTACTTTTTAAAAAGTAAAGAATTGTAGTGTGTGGAAAAATAAAGATTTGTTTTAAATGAAGTTATTTGAAAGGATAACCAATAAAAACTATATACATGCAAGAAGGCTTTTTTTATTATATAATAACAATATATATATGATTTTATTGAATTTATTCACTTATCTAGCTAAGTAATAATATGCAGGATCATTTTATATACATGCTGCGATTTCTATAGGCATGCTGTCGATTTCTTCTTACATGCTTCGTCCAATTTTAACAGTTTGATAAAAATACTAAAGTTATTTAATTTAAAGGACAGAGATAAGGATACAGTAATCTTAATTCTTGATCAATGTACATTGACAACGACTATCATTTTTTTTTTCTCGGAAAAAGAAAATTCTTGATGAATATCAAGTATCATTCTCAACCCTTATAATTGTCCATATTGACATAATACTCCAAAGTCAATAAAATCCACCGTAATCTTTTGGATTCAAAGATTAAACTAACCAACTACCGGACGCTCAAGTTCCTCTCCTACATCTCTATTACTTGGACCGGAAACTAGCCGAGTAACTGAAAAGAGTTTTTTTTTTCCCAAATTGCCCTCGTCTCAAATCTTTATATTCCTCCTCACCTTGTTTCCTTTCCTTTCCAAGGCATCCTCCTCTTGCTCTCTCCAAAACTCCCTCCCTTGCTAAAACTTTACATTCCCAATTTCTCTCTCTAATCTGTTCCGTGTTTGTGTGAGAATATGGAGGCCTCAAGCTCTCTAATGTCAACTACTTCTCCCTTTTTTAAGGCCCCATCATCCAAATGCAATTCTCGTAAGAGACAGGTATAATACAAGATATTCACATGCAAATCATTCTAAATTGGTTCTCTATTCTTACATGCAATTGAATTTTGTGTCATAAGGAGTTAATAAATGAACCTTAAAAGTCTATTGACTGGAATGCTGTCACAGCAGCCAGTTTTGTTGATCCAATCACATTTTTAAAATAAAGTGCTGGATACATATTTGATGAAGTACACAACTAGCAAAGAACTTGCATGCATGTGATTTTGCATGAAATATCCGAAATCTGCTCCTAATGGATATTAATTTGTGTCATGTGTTTTGTATGTTTTGTACTCGGTGTTTTTTAGGTGGTTGTGAGAGCAAATTCAGATGAGAAGAAAATTTCGATTAGAAAGGATAACAAAGGCAAGATAGACTTCTCCGGAGAAAAACCCCCAACACCTATTTTGGATACAATAAACTATCCAGTTCACATGAAAAACCTCTCTACTCAGGTACTATTTTCTTAAATATTAATTCTGAGGTACGTTTTTAGACGGTCTTTGTCCAAAAATCTTCAATTATTTGGTAACTGGGTCTACTTTGATACCATGAATAGCAAAATTAATAACTATATTTGTTTCTTTTTTAATTGCATGAAAGCGATTGATTTTGTTAATTAAAGATGATAGATTTTAGTTTTACGGGCATGAAAAACAGTCAACTTCAAACTATATTTTGAAAAATTGGTACCACTGTATTCCATTCCAGGAATTGGAGCAATTGGCAGATGAGGTAAGAGCTGAAATAGTGTACACAGTGTCAAAGACAGGAGGCCACCTGAGCTCAAGCCTTGGTGTGGTCGAGCTCTCTGTTGCTCTGCACCATGCTTTCAATACCCCAGAAGACAAGATCATTTGGGATGTTGGCCATCAGGTCACACAACACTATCTCTTTCTATCTTTTACTCTTCCACTTTCTAATTTTGACCCCTTGACTTTGACAGTAAATTTGTAGTTCCTGAACTAAACATCTATTGAAAAGTCAGAGATGACTTGATAAGGATTTAATGAAAATACATTTTAAATGTTAAGGAACTACAGAATACCGACAAGATGGATTCAAGTATTTTGCTAAATTGTGACATGTTTTTGTTGACATGTATCACTTATTTTGTTTTTCAAAAAATTAAGAACGTGGATAACATGAATGGTTTATAAACTTTATTTAAGTGTAACTATAGAATGAAAATGACATTTCACATCATTTACCTCTCTTTTTTATCATATGTATCATTATCATACTAACCATTTTCAGTATACCAAATCGTGTCGCATTAAACAAAAGCTCTTTAATAGGAAGAAAGTAACCAAACAAAAAAGATGAAAGCACTGCCAAATAAAAAATAGTATTTAATAAATCAAAACCCAAATTGTGCATAAAAAACATGTTCCTAATACATCTGCTTAATTGATGTAAACTAACTGTTCTTTTTGTTTTTTCAGGCTTACCCACACAAGATACTGACAGGGAGGAGGTCAAGGATGCACACAATAAGGCAAACCTCTGGCCTCGCTGGTTTTCCCAAAAGAGATGAGAGCATTTACGATGCTTTTGGTGCCGGCCATAGTTCCACCAGCATCTCTGCTGGTCTTGGTATGCAGATTTATATGTTTCAACTTCTATTTTTATTTTTCCATTTTCTTTATGGGAGTGCATATGTATATATATAGCTAAGTTATACAAAGAAAGTTTTAATGGAGTAAGAAAGCTCATGACTCTACTATTTAATGATGGATCTAAGACGTCCTTTTTGTCATAACGCATACAAATTTCACTAATCACGACTCATGTATCTGTTAAATACTTTTGCTTTATTCTCTTATACAAACTGAATTTTGAATACTTTATACATGAACAGAGATTGCAAAAAAAAAAAAAAAAAAAGGACCATTTAATTTCACACCCTTTGTATTTTTTCCACTAACTTATAAATCAGAGCCACTTATGGCAACTAAAATGATATTATCCTAAAATGAAATTGTTTATTCAGGGATGGCCGTTGCAAGGGATTTACTAGGAAAAAATAACCACGTCATAGCTGTGATAGGAGATGGGGCCATGACAGCAGGGCAGGCATATGAGGCAATGAACAACTCTGGTTTTCTCAACTCAAACATGATAATTATTTTGAATGATAACAAGCAGGTCTCTCTGCCGACTGCCACCCTCGATGGCCCTGCTACCCCTGTCGGTGCCCTAAGCAAGGCTCTCACCAAGCTTCAGTCCAGCACCAAGCTCAGAAAACTACGCGAGGCTGCAAAGGTAGTACTATTTGAATGAATGAGTAAATTTAATTTAGTATTCATACTATCAGATTTTTTTTTCTTTTCAATATTTCAATTTTGTATCAATAACAGCAACTATTCAAACAGAGTATCACGAAGCAAATAGGAGGCCCCACACATGAGGTGGCAGCTAAGGTTGATGAATATGCAAGGGGTATGATAAGTGCCTCTGGGGCATCTCTGTTTGAGGAGCTTGGGCTGTATTACATAGGTCCTGTTGATGGGCATAATATTGAAGATTTAGTAACAATCTTTGAGAAGGTAAAGGAGACGCCAGCTCCAGGGCCAGTGCTTATTCATGTTGTCACTGAGAAGGGAAAAGGATACGCTCCTGCTGAGGCTGCTCCTGACAAAATGCATGGTATGAACTCTTGGTTTATTTATGTCATCAAGTTTCATTTTTTTTTATATAGGTAAATAATATTGCTTATCATATTTGCATGTGCTCAATAGAATTTCATTTATATAAAATTTTCCTTTCAGGTGTTGTGAAGTTTGATCCTCAATCTGGGAAGCAATTTAAAGCCAAGTCCCCAACTCTCTCATACACACAGTACTTTGCAAATGCACTTATAAAGGAGGCAGAGTTGGATAGTAAGATAGTAGGAATCCATGCAGCCATGGGAGGTGGGACCGGTCTGAACTACTTTCAAAAGGAGTTTCCAGAAAGGTGCTTTGATGTTGGCATTGCTGAGCAACATGCCGTTACATTTGCAGCTGGCCTTGCTGCTGAGGGGCTTAAGCCGTTTTGTGCCATTTATTCTTCATTTCTGCAAAGGGGATATGATCAGGTACATATTGCGTTTTCAATGTGTAAATAAACCAAAATATGATGGAAAAGATCAGGAATATTGAATACTAAAAACAGTTCAGCCAATTGAAATTAGATATATAATAAATTTGATTTTGATGCTATCTTCATTTTTCAATATTGGATCTTGCTAAAACTTTCACAACTAAGCATTTTATTTGGTTATTGGATAGGTTGTGCACGATGTGGATTTGCAGAAGTTGCCTGTTCGTTTTGCTCTGGATCGAGCTGGATTGGTTGGAGCTGATGGGCCCACTCACTGTGGTGCCTTTGACATAACATACATGGCATGCCTTCCTAACATGGTTGTGATGGCACCATCTGATGAGGCAGAGCTGATGCACATGGTTGCCACAGCAGTGGCCATTGATGACCGGCCTTCATGCTTTAGGTTCCCCAGAGGAAATGGAATTGGCGTGACCCTCCCTGCTGACAACAAAGGAACTCCAATTGAGGTACTATTTTTGCTGTTGATGTTTTAGCTAACCTCAGAAATATATTTAGATAGAAGGGTCTTTGGAGTTTCTCTTATTAATTTGTAGTTTCTACAGTTTAAAATTTTATCTATCAATTAAAATTAATCATTGGCAACATTTTCGGCCAGTCAAGAGAATAATCAAAATTTGAGCAGAAGCTTAATTTAGAAGTTAATTTGAACAGATAATCATGCTAACTGTTTTTTTAATCTTAATCCAATTCTAAAGAAGCTTTTACTCTAGAAACGAACTTTGGAAATGCCATTTTAAACATTTAATAACTACTTAATTGCAACCAATATATTGCGACTTCAAACTAAATAGTCCCTTCTCTACATTCATAGATTGGAAAGGGAAGAGTACTTTTGGAAGGAACCAGAGTAGCAATCTTAGGTTATGGGTCCATAGTTCAAACATGCATGAAGGCTGCCACCACATTATGGAACCAAGGGATCTACATCACAGTGGCCGATGCGCGCTTCTGCAAGCCACTCGACCGTTCCTTGATCACTAGCCTAGCAAAAGAGCACGAGATCCTTCTGACTGTTGAAGAAGGTTCCATCGGCGGCTTTGGCTCCCATGTCTCCCATTTCCTCGCTTTGAATGGCCTCTTAGATGGCAACCTTAAGGTATTTGTTCATACTTCCTATTTATGACGTGTTTTGTATTATACAAGTCTTGTATAGTTTTGTTATGCTAGATACTCTTATTCATGTTTGCATATAATTAGAAATAAGATATTAATTGAATGCGGTTTATTTGGAAAAAGTTACGGCGCATAGGAAAACAAAAATGTCCCTGAAAATAGAAAATACCCCTAGATGGTTTCTAAAGCTAAGCTAATTAAAAAAGTACAGGCCTGTTTCTTTCTGTTTAATGATATCAGAATGTAGTTCATATTATCAAGTAATATTTTCTGGATTTTAATTATTGCCGTTTATTCACTAATTAAATCCTTTATTTTCTCTGAACAGTTGAGATCAATGGTGCTTCCTGACCGGTACATAGACCACGGTGCACCAGTAGATCAAATCGAGGAGGCTGGGCTGTCATCCCGGCACATAGCCGCTACAGTGCTTTCCCTGTTGGGAAGGCAAAAGGAGGCTTTGCAGCTGCAGTAAATAAGAGAAATCCGCTGCCTAGAAATACCAAAAAATTGAAAGAAACAATATCCAAATTAATGAATGAACGAGGTGTTGTACAAAACTACAAACACCCATTTGTTAGCATCAGAATTGTATGCTGGATGGGTATATGTTGATGGAATTTAATGTACAGGGCTACCAATACTTTTTACATTTTTTTTTTCTTTCTTTCTTTTTCTTTTCTTTTGTCTCTTACCCGTCGACATAAATGCAGTACAAGACATTATCAGTTGTAATGACAAAAAAATTTTGAATAAGTTTTAATTGTTATTTATTTTTTCTTTTCCCATGTCTATAGAACTTCATATAATTTATTGCTCTTGAATTGGAAAAGAAATTTCCCTCTTTGTTGGTACTTTCTTGTAAATCTCTGTCCAATAAATATAATAGCAGCGCCGTTGCAATGCATCTGTATGCTACATTTGAACAGCAATAGCGTGCCTAGTATCCTATCTCTCTCAAATAAAATCATAAAAGTAGTTATTGATCAGAAGTCAAAAACCATGAGGTGATATTCGTTGAATTCTGGTCAATTTTCAAAATATATTTATCCCAAGAAGAAATTAGGTACTATTTAGCTCCATTAAAAAAAAATTCACGCTAAACTTGTCCAGTGTTCAAAACAATGTGTCATCACTCCTTGAGACCTTGATGGCGGGTCAAAAGTACACCTTTACATAAATTAAACAATCATGAACAATTGCAGTCTTTAATTATGTATCTTTACTCAAGCATTTGAAGAATTTTGTAGATTTAACAAGGTCAAAAGGAAAAAATATAACAATCAACGTTATCTTTGTTGCAACTTCCAAGTCATCGGTCAGGTTTGAGGTGCCTTGATTAAATTCCAATCATGTGAAGGAAAATTATGGATTCTCAGGTCTTCCCAAATTGGTAATTGGTAAAGAGATAAGAAAATTATCTGACTGATAATGGAAAATTTGCCAAGAACGCTATTAATTTCCTATAAGTATCAAAAAAGTTACACAACATTACACAGTTTGATTTCGATCGTACTAGTTTGAACTAACAAAATCTAAAACATATATATTACCAGTTAATTGATTGAAGTACGGACAATTTTACAGAAAGCTGATTGGTTTTGAATCTTTTTGTTTTCTTGATAGAAAAAACAGGGTTCAAGCTCCTACTTTTTGATTAATTAAATTAGTACAATTCAAATTATAAGAAAAGAAAGATGCTAAAATAAAAAACAATAACTACAGTTGAAAAAGGAAAAAATTTAAAAACGCTTCAAGGAGGATCAGTTTTGAATCTTGAAACATAAAATTTGAATTTTATTTATATAAATTAGATATTTAAAAGAAACAATCGAAGTTTACTACACAAATTAATGGTAAAAAAAATATGCATCGTTTAATATAAGTGCACAATATATTGTCTAACTTCTGTAACGTTTTATTTTATATTAAACGTCACAAAACCTCAACCATCTATGACGTTTTTCCAATCTCTGTAACGTTGGTATAAACGTCATAAATCTATTTTAATGAACGTTACAGAATGTCAAATGTGACGTAATGAGGTCTAGTAACGGCTATAATAATACTGACTTGGGGATACAGCAGGAGGATGGTAGCCAGATAAGAGAAGAGAATAGTTTGCTGGAAGCTTTGTTTGCAGTTTCTGGAGGTATTTTGTTTCTTTTTTTGTTTTCAGTAGTATTTTGTAGTAGGAGGGGGTTGCTTGTAATCTCTTTTATACCTGGTGTGCTTGCAGTTTACTTTGGTTATCACCTCTGGTGAAGTGGTGATCACACTTTTATTTTTTCTTTGTTTTGTTATACTCTTTAGAATCAGTAAAGTATGCTGGCTACCTACCTTTTTGGGTAGCTTTTTTTTTTTTTAAAAAAAAAAAACGGCTATAATAATAAACTAACTTATTCTTGTTTTTCTTCGCACTATTATTATTATTATTATTAGGTGCATGCATGATGCATATTCGAAGTTCCGAATGAAGTGAAGATCGTAATTTAGCAATGTGAAATAAATTTCTCGCCAGGTTTTATGATTTTCCCGTTAACAATTAATGGTGATAGAGATAACGATGCACACAATTCTTTGCAGATCACATCACAGCAAATTCCACGCCTTATGCATGTGTGTATATATTCGATATTTCAATAAAACGAAACAAAACATGTGCAGTACACACATGAATAGTCCTCTCACGCTCCACTATAAAAAGCTCTTGCTTTTTTTGAGTACCTAACCCAAAGAAATATTCAGCTAAATGATATAAATTTATATATAAATTGAAATTTTGCCATATATACTTCATTTGAACTTAGAAAAATATAGGCACAAAAAAGTCTATTAATTATATACATAATAAATTTTGTTTTCTAGGTTCCGTTTTCATTAGCCGAATACTTCGCACAAAAATGCTTCATTTATTTGCATTTTATTGACAAAAAATATAAGATAATTGTTTTTTTTTTAAAAAAATAAGAATACATTTTTTCAGAGATCTCTAAATTTTGTAAATATATGATCCAATTTTGGTCACTGAATTTTGATTTGTCCTTCCGTAGTCGCTGAATTTTAATTTTGTCCAGATCTAATCACTCCGTTATGTGTCGTCTAACTTCGTTTGATCTAATCAATCAAGTGTGGTGCGAATAGAAGGTCCGAATCAATTCTAAAATATTATAACTCCCTTCACTAATGGCTATGTTCCAGTCCTGGGTCTCTCTGCAAGCTTTTCTTCTTCTACCTTCAACGGTCGAACCCACCCCTTCTCTCGCCACTCTCTGTCGCCTCTCTTTGCCACGCCGTAAGAGGTCACGGCTGAGCGCCTCCTCCGCATTGAGCCTCTCTCTCCCACTCCCGCCCCACGCTGCCAACACAACAAACCCTTCTTCGTATCCCTCACCCCTTCCAACCGTAACACACCCAAATTTCCTGAGCCGATCTAGAACGATCGCTTTTACTGGGTGCTAGATCGATTGTTGTTAGAAAGTGGCATTTATTGAATAGGAGGTGAGGAGATCGTGTTTTCTAGTATATTTTATAATTTTTGTATGTCCTCACTCCTCAGCATAGTAAGCATACCTTGAATTAATCACAATTCAGTACCGATATAAAGGAATCTTTGTATTTTTTTTTTTATTAAAACGATTTCCTAAGTCCAATTAAGAAATATCTTTAGTATTCATTTATATTGATTTTAAGCTTTACTTTAATTTGTGTTATAATCTAGCTGCTGCAACATGCAAACCGAAACAAATTTAAACGAATCAATTAAGGCACATATAATTTTTTTTTTTTTTTTTTTGTGTTTCCTTGCAAACTCTAAGAGGAGAAATAAAAGAGATCTATAATATAGATATAACTTATGTTTATATGTCAATCTAAGAACAGAACCGAGAGATGTTGCTATGGGAAATGGATTTTTATTTTTGGGTTTAGAAAGAGACGAAGATCGCAAGGTGGTGAGAGAGACGAAACATTATTATTATTTATTTATTTTTGAAGCAACATAAGCTCAGAGTCTCAGGTCTGCTCCAGAAATCATGTATTAAAGGGAGGGAGAGTAGAGGAGAGGAAGGGTTGTCCGGCCTTGTTACCTCCATATCGGGGTGTAGAAACAGTAGAGTAAACCCTTCTCTAAATAACTATATCTCTTACATCTTCTTCTCTTCCTTTCCGCTACTCTGGTACCGACCTGGAGCGATTAAACCTCCGGTCAGAGTAAAGTTGTTGATTATTTCCGTTACTATCCTCTTCTCTTCCTCCGAATTGGATTTGTGGAGCACAGCCTCAGAGGCATAGAGACGAAGGGGCTATGGGAGATAGAGGAAAAAGATATATGATTTGATTCGGATCCCCTATTCGCATCTCAACCCATTAGATCAAACGGAGCTAGATCAAATCACGCCAGAGTGACTAAAAGTGGACAAAATAAAAATTGAGTGTCTCTCAAAGGACAAATCAAAGTTCAGTGATTAAAGCTAGATTATGTACAAAAATTGAGGGATCTCTGAAAAAATTTACTCAAAAATTAATTTAGACATGGACTTGCACTTGCCCATGCCATTTGGTTATGACACCATTTAATAACAAAAGACCAAATCATGACTGTATTTTTGTACGTATTTCACGTACTTCGTCATGATTTCTCTTAGGCAATAATGATGGGAGACAATTTAGATATAATCACATGATGGTTGTCACCCAATAATTTAGTGAAGGAACCATAAAATATAAGAGCAACAATCATCAAAAAATACTTCATAGGTAGGACATTTTCTACGATAAGTCGGTGACGTCAGCCTATGTCATACTCATCCCTCTATTATAAGCCGTCCAATTTGAGCTCATCTTCTCATTAATTAGGACCGTTGGACTCCACTTTGCATTTTATCGATGTTTTTTTTAATTACTACTTCAGTGTTTGTATAATACCTTCCTGGACGGTTTTATGCGAGTTACATTTCCTCGCTACCACATCAAAAAGAAGTAAGATAAGTCCGTAGAAGGAAAAGCTACAACACGATGCATTCTCCATGTTGTGGGCCCCATTTGTTATTATTGTTATTATTATTATTATTTTGCTTCTCTTCGTGGAAGCGGATTTTTATAATGTCAAAAATTGAGAGTGAACCATACAAATTCATCCAGTAAATACATATCGGGCTTCAACATTTACATAAAATTTGTGATACATCCAATAATACATGATATTTATTTTATCGATCAATCAAGCATGCTAATAAAACACTTCCAATAACTAATCTAAGTCAAATGAGTTATTAACAATAAACTATAACGCTAATATAAATTATAACATGATTAAATATTTTTTACATAAAAAATCAAATATCTTAAAAAAATTAATGTTTGAGTATATTCGTCCAATTACAGCAGTGAAAAGTTGCACAATTTAAGAAGTTTTTAGAATGATAAATCTAATTTAACAAACTAATTCAAAATATATTGAAAACTCATAAGAAATAAAATTTGACATTTAACCAACTCATTCAAGATTTCAGCCTTTTATTTAATTATTATCAAGCTTTCAAATCACTTTTGCATGAAACTATATGGATGTCCTTAATTTTTTTTTAAAAAAATCCAGTAATATAATTTTTTATTTTATATATTTTAAAAAATATATGAAAAATAAAATTTAATCGTGCGGAGCGCAATGGCTTTGCTGGTTTCTATTAATTATATATGAAATAAAATTTTATCTTTCTACTTTCCTTTTTATGAAGTCTTGACACTTCCACACTAAAAAGCTTCATTTATTTGATTATCATTGACAAAACAATATATAGTTTTTAAATCTAAATTTAGACATGGTCTTACACTTGCCCATTCCATTTGATTATGACATCAATAACAAAAAGCCAATTCTTGGCTGTATTTTTGTGCGTATTTCACGTACTTCATCATGATATTTCTTGTGCAATAATGTGGGGGACAATTTTGATATGATCACATGATGGCCGTCAGCCTATCTATTTAATTTATTTATTTTTTGAGTCTCTGTTTCTTTTTCTGTGTATTGTCGAAATTCATGGACATATATATAGTTCCTGCCTAACTAATATGTTATTGGGGGTATTTTAGACGAGTATATACCCAGATTCTGTACCTATTTTATTTATTTCAAAATGAAGTACAATACCACACTCAAACAAAACCTAGTCCATTATCAATTATTGAGCCTTACTTTTCACTGCAGTATATAATTAAAATGTATAGAGGAAAATGTCAAACTCAGAAACTGTAAACTGATCAGTACTGCCATTTCTGTTCAATAAAGAAAAGATTATATCAATATCAAGCTGGTTTTACTTCAAAATAATAACCAAATTGATTGTGTGAATATCTTATAGCCGCTTTTCTTAATTTAAACTTAGCTGTTAGGATGTCACATGCCATAATCATAATCGATGTAATTTATTTAAGCCGACATACACATAACTTAAAATACAAAAATTGGCAGGCACATCAATTATATGCAATGAAAGTATACAAAATGTACAATTCTAACACCTTTTTTTATTAGTATCATGATTATATTTGTTATGACTTTTCCTGGGCCCCTCCTTTTTTTTTCTTGCTAATTCATTTAGAAAATAATATTAATATTGGTCGTAATCAGCAGGTAATAGTGGTCTGATTAGGGAACTCTGACAAAGAAATTAGCATTAATTAGCTTGAAAAATTGATTGTAAAACAGTCTCAAAGCCAAACGCCACTGGCGCTAGAAAACAAAGATGAGTGCATGAATTATCTTAAGCAAGTACACGGCTACAATAGTCAAAATAACAACAAACGCCTGCAATTATAATCCACCTATCTTATCATAGCCATAAGGATCTGCGTAAGATTGACAGTCTTGTAAAAGTAGATTAGTATTTTAATGTACAACTTATGTCGGCGTCACTTACCAGCTGGTATTGAAGCTTGCTAGAGTCACTAGTGATGATGGATGATGTGTCACACGGTAGTTGGATGGATAAATTTTAGTTTTCAAAGTATGAAATTAGATTTGGTGGAAAGAAGATTGTATTTAAGTTTTGAGTCCAATATGAATTAATTTTGAACTTATAAATTGAATATGAAATTAAGTTTGCATCGGATCTGTTTAATTTATGTTTCGTACACTGTAATATTTTTTTTAAAGGCTTCTTGTTGATGGTTAAACAGGCAAAATCCATTAATAAAAATGACTTTACAAGTTTAAAGAAAGAAAAAGAGAAGTTACAATTCTGTCATGAGCTGAAAGAACTATAAAAGGGAAATAATATCTTAAAAGCTAGCCATAACATTTAGCGGCTAATACACAATGGCTGTATCACCTGAATATATAATAATGAGGGTTAAAAAATTATCAAAGTTGTAATCGATCTGTATGACCTAATCATGATGTGATTTTTTTGTTCAAAATACTAGTATCTTGCGGATAATTTAATTAGTTGCAGGTTTCAGACATAGATTGAACCTGTCGCGCGGTTTGTACTGGGACCAAAGTTGGATTGAATTATTTTTGAATTCTAATTAATAAGTATTGAACTCTGCTTCGGATTGATTTATTTTAAATATGTGAGTTTTCCAGGTCTATTAAAGTACTCCAATGATCAATTATAAGACAGTTTTAACATCCAATATTTTATTGTTCATTATATATAGTACTTATGTGATAAATTAAAAAAATAGATAAAGAAAAAAAAAAAAACACTTTTTACCGTTCACTTACATTTATTTTTAATTTCCTTTTCTCGAAGGCTTACAATGTATTTTTTTTTTTCAGTACTATAAATATCGAAATTCTTAGGATTTTCGGTTAAGAATGTGACGGATCGGTATATTATGTTATGTTACCTCCGTTGCTTCCGTAGCTACTCGCTATGATCGCATGTCTTCGATATTTTGAGAGACGCGTCTAAAAAGAAAAGAATATTGCGCACGTCAATAATCAATAATCAATAATATAAATAAAGATGTGTGGTATCGGTCTATGTTTTAAGTTAGTATTAGTGCGACGCTCCATCAATACCTTTGATTTTTCTGCTTCGACTGAATCCGGTCCGTTCCTTCAGATGTTTGTTAATTTTTTATGTGTTACTTATTGTGTTGTAATATGTGTTGCTTAGAATTGTGTTCCTTTTATGTCGCATTATTAATATTTAATATCCATTTTGATTATACTGCGTCATTTTTATTACATAATTTATTTCAACCTCTCTGTCTTAGTTGCTTCTATGAGAAATGATGGAACCACATTTCTTATTTGTGATAATTTAGAAACTTAAGTCAAGAAAAGTAATTCAAATACCTAAGAAGACTACTAATTAATTGTTAATTTTTTCATAATGATATAGATCTTGCTTTTTTTTACTATTGTGTTTTTTGCAATTTTAGATATCTTCACAATTCTTTCCCATTAATTTTTTTAGGTACCCAATTCCTCCATTCATCCATGATGACAGTATATACTTGATGAATTTCATATTGATGGCGAAGGTTATTATCCTGATGATGAATACGATCATGTTGTCGACATGCTTGACGATTAATATTTTCTATAAAAATTTATATTTATATTTTAAATTTTTATGGTATCACCAATATATGTTTCAATATTTCTTCATTTTAGCTCGAATTTAATTTTTATATTTCTTATATTTTTCCATGGCATTCCTCTCTTATTGTCAAATTACTTCACAAAAATTATATCGTCAGTATAAAACATTTCAACATATAGAGATATAATTTATTATTTCTACCCTACCAATTATTACACTTTAAATTAATTATAAACATAACAATCTAATTACAATCAACATTTATTAAATGATAACATATTTAATTTTTATTACTATGTCAAATATCGAGCGAAGCTCGATAGCCCCTCTAGTGCGAGATTAGTATTAGTATGTGTACTATTTTGTGCATCAAAGCTTAGAGAACCTTTTCCTTTTCGGGAAAAAAAAAAGGCTTACAGAATGTGTACTATTTGGTACGTAGTATACGATCAAGTACTATTCGATACTATGTAAGGTTTACTATTAAGTATTCAAAATAATTTAAATAATGCGGAATATCAACTACAGATTATATTTCATTCAATATTGTTGTTAAGGTTTCTATCAAAGAAAATTGAAGTATTTTTAATAATATCTATTAAATTATTTATTATGTTCCCTTTGTCAATTTCTTCGTACATTTAATTTCACTAAAAAAACCGCAACTAAACTTTGGCAACAACTTTATTAGACGAAAAAAAGTAATTTTCTTCTATAGTCAGCTTCAATGTACACAACTAATTCTAGAGTTTAAAAAATACAAAAAAAAAAATATTTGTGCTACAACTTTCTTTCATCAATCATAAGAAATACTTTTTTATCAAGTTTTTTTTTAAAAATACAACTATCAAGATAGGTGCGATATGTATGCACAAAGTGCATGCATGTGCACGAAAAATAAATGTGTCGTGTGAGCTTTAACATCTTTTCGGCCTTATTTGTAAACATATATATATATTTATCGAAATATCATTTTATAATTTGTATACATTAAGCTATATTGGATTTCTCTTTCAATTTATCAAATTGACAATTGAGGCATTGGAGCATACCAAAGATAGACATGAGCTCCTTTTATGTTTGAAATTATAAAGATGAAAAACTTCTATGTTGTTTGAAATTACGTATACAAAAAGTTCCAGTAAAAAGATAGTTATCTTGTCATAATTTTATGTTATGTTTACTAACCAATAGTATGGAATGGATTGATTTGTTATAATTCTAGATGGCATTTAACTACAAACCAACAAATTAATGTCCATTTTGTTTTTTTGTATCACGAGGCCCAGGATAGACAATTAACTCCCCCCGAACACAGCTTACAACTTTCATCGTACTGTGCTCTCCAAAGAGCGACTCTTCTCGAAATCAAAAAAGGTGCTGAGTTGGAATCCCATTCTCAGGATTCCTGTGGTTTCTGAGAATCTAGCTACAGGAGAACCAGGAACAGAGAGCTCTCCCCTTTTTTCCGCCCGACTCTTTGGTCTTAAGAATGCCGGTTTTAAGAACGAGTGATTGCCCTTCTCCGACCCTTACTGCCCAACCGGAGAGCGGACAGCTAATGCCTTCCACTTATTGTATTGAACAGGGTCTATGGTCGGTCCGTGACCCCTAGATTATCTTAGTTCTCTCCTTGTTATTGCAGTTTTGCTTACTATTTTGTTGTTTGGATAGAACTGCATTTTTGGATTTTGTTGGCTGTAATTACTCTTTTGTTTATTAATAATCTTTGAGATTCCCTTCCCGGGAATCTGTTTGTTCAAAAATAAAACGGTAATATCTAAGTACTTAGGAAGTAAGTGTAGCTACGACTGATTTGTATTATTTTATTTTTTTATGTAGCTGTCGACTGATTTTTATGTCATTTAAATTTTTTATAGAAAATGGTAAAAATTAAAATGTATTATTTTCATATTATCTAATTTTCATGTTTGTTGTAAAGCAAAGAGACAATATATGTTGTAAATTAATGATTTATAGTAAATTTCTTGACAAAAGATTATCATATATAGAAAAATGCTACATCAAAATGATTCGACAGATCGTTTCGTCTAATTCAATTATAACTCGAATTTGGAAGTTGAAACATCCATCTAAACAACTCAATGTGCTTTTCATATTATAATAATCTTGCTGAACATATTTTAATTTTTGTAAGTATTTTTATTTTTAAAAACGGTTGTTAGAACTAATTAGATAAAAATTTTCTAAATTTTCATAAAATTAATAAAAAAAATAAAATTTTGATTATTAAGGAGATTACAATATGAAAATCACATTAAGCAGTTTGGGGTGCTCATTTGAACTTTCGAATTTGAGTTAAAGTCAGATTTGATGCAACCCTTCGTCCATATTGCTTTGACCATAGCATTTCTCGCCACATATATGTTGTTGTAATATTAATAATAATAATGACGACGACGATATCATCTTGAGTATCATTGATATTCATATTTGTATATACGTATGGATATATTATTATTGCAATTATACATTGAGCAAGAAAAACATTATCTATAGTATTAATTAAAAGCCATGGCCACTATGAAAAGCGGTCAAAAATAGTTTTTTTATTTTATAAATTATTTTTAAGTAAATTAAAAATTAATCATCCCAATCAATAATATTAGCAAGATATTTTTTTTAACAGAAAATTAATGTTAAGTTTATATAGCGACTTTCTATGGAAGAAATTACTAATTTTGAATTTATAATTTTTTTCTATATTTTGACAAGTTTTTACGACAGATTTTTTATATTTTACATTTGAAATTTTTATATTTTACATAGTGCGGCGACTACGACTGTGACTGCCATGTCTAGTTTTATATAAAGAACAAAAAATTTTGCGATCTTGAGTATACAAAATAATTTAATTGTCAAATTCTAGCTAATTAATGGACATCATTAATTAAAATTTCGTTCAAATGAATATCTCGACCTATATTAAAATCTAGAACGATTTTAAATAAATTCCCATAAATTTTGAGTACTAAAACTATATATTGAACATCTGAATTAATTGAATAATTCTGATCTTGAATTATTGAAATCTGAACGTTATATCATCTCTGTTACCTTTTTCTCTCCTCCAATATTCAAAGCAAAAACAATTCAACAAACGCCTGGAATCTTAAAGGACCTAAAGCTATACAGATTGATGCAATCATGCAATCCAACAAACGGCGTGCCGGGGCCGGGCTAATAAACAGACTAATGTAGAAAAAGATAAGTGCGACCGTGTTGAATTTCAAAAAGTAGCATTAGGTACAGTTTAAAGCATTTAAGGCCACGGTATACCAGGTTTTGAACCTAACACAAAAAAGCCCAGAAATAGCAGAAGTGTTGTTTTTATGACCGTGCGTCAGGTAGCTTTTCTATTTCTATTTTTACATTTTACACAATTACACTCTTGCTGTGAATTTTTCGAAGCAGTGTTCATTTCGAGGACTGAAATTGATCATTCCTATCAAATTGTACAAAATGGTAGCTTTGTTTCAAGCAGAAATGAAGGTATGAAAAAAAATAAATGAATAAATAACATTATAAGCATAAAAAGGAAAAAAAAATTCCAGAAATTTTCCTTCTATTAACATGGAATTCCCTTCTCTTAGTCAAATTTACCTTATTATTCAAGCAACAGAAAACAGAATTGAATATTAGAGCTTTGAGATAAGCTATATCTAAAACACATTATGAAAGAGAAAGAACCATCGAAAAATTTCCTCAGCTAAAAACTAAAACAACACTCAATATTTCAGTTTGCCTTAAATGACCCTGTAACAGATCGAAGCACACTCCACATCACTGTAGAAACTAAGAAAAGAACAAATCCCATACCAATAGCATACTTCAGCCCCAGATTCATAAGTAAATTTACCAAAACACCAGCAATCACAACCCCGAAAAAGTTGGCCCAGAATGCTGGCCAAAATGACATACCAAGTACTGATGCAACAATTGCACCTGTCCATGCACCGGTTCCAGGGAAGGGAACTGCTACGAACAGCATTAGACCTATCCATTGGAATTCCCGAACCGGTTCGGCCTTTTCTTTGGCTCTTTCGAAAAGAAAGTCAAATATGCCCCTGGATGATGGGATCTTCTCAGAAAGAAATGAGGCGAACCTTTTCAAATAAAGGATGATGAATGGCACCGGTACCATATTTCTACACCAGAAGAAAGTATAATCAAGCAGTTGGATTTTTCAGAACTAATTAGAAAGCAGCTAGAGGTAATCATGAAAACATCTTAATGGTACAGTGGTTTCTAGTAACTAACCTCTACCTAAATTGTTACCATAATATAACCAAATAGTATATTTCAGTACATGGTCCTCAATCCGCCTGATCATCTAACCAATACAAATTGAGGATGTGGTATACGAATCTTTAATAATTAACAATAAAAGTGACTAGTGGTAAGACAAATATTTACCAGAGAAAGTTGGGCTTACGATAATTAGGTAAAAATGAACAAGACAACCGGAAATGGTCTTTCATGAGGTCATGTAGAATTTCCTTTGGAGGCTTCATGTGAATAAATTAAGGAAAGAAAAATAAAATTGACGAGGAAAAGAAGTACCCCAGAATAGAGAGTATAGTTAATCTTAATGGGTCTAATTGCATCCAGTAACCAACAGGTATTGCACCTCTGAGCTCCAAAACTGGTAAGGTCCCGAGTGTGAATACGACTGCCTCATCAGGCAAACCGAACTTGCGCAGAGCTGATGCAACCTTCAAGCCAAACCCAGAAGCCTTTATTGGGCTATCAGCTGCATGAGAAAGACCCGGTAAGGCCAAACATGCTAGAGAGATGGCAAGCCAAGTGAGAGAAAAGAAAAGTAGCTTTTTTGAAGTGTTTTCTTCGGTTTCCCTCAGCTGAGGATGACATTGTAGTGCTGTACACGAAATTCTGTCTCTATAAGCCTGCAAAGGTTATTGTCATCTTAAATGAGAAACCCACATTGCAAAATGTCTTTGCCATGTAAAATGGCCAAAACCATGATTCAAAGTTTTGAACTGGTAAGAGATATTCCTTTTATTCATTTGCAATTTCTTTAAGTGTTCAAATTAACAAGAGGCCCAGCCTCTTACTGGTCAGTATGATAGTTCCCATACCAGGTACTGGTAGCAAGATTGTGACTGTCAGCATATACTGGTACAATTAGGTACTACAATTCTGCAATGACAATGATGGGTTTCACACTGTTTCAGTCATTACTGGTATAAACAACATTTTGTTATGTACACGATACTTGGGCATTTGTTAATCTCATTTACATTATTATTAATACTTTTTTTTTAATGAAAAATAGTTCATGGCTGCCTGTTTTATTGCAAGCAAGAAAACAAATTTTACACTACAAAATCCTATCAATACCTTGAGAAAAAGTACGGTCTCGCCCACTCTTCATGAAATTTCTGTTAATTGTGCTGGTTTTTGTAACTGTTTTATTCCATTCACTTTCTTTCTTTTGCTTTGTAACTAGATAGCCACTATCTAGCTTTATCTAAAAACACATATGGTCTCGCCACTCATTCATAATTTGTGAGCTTACTAATTAATGCTTAATTGAGGCAGTTTAGTAGCTCATGTGATGGTTGTACACGTAGATAGAAGCAGATTCCCCGCAAATGTAAATTAATATGAGCTAACTTTTCAGTGGATTCTGTTATAAGCATGGAAGTCTTGATCATACATTAGATAGATTCTTTCGAAAACTATGATTGATATAGGAAAAAAAAAAACCCTAATACATTTGATTTCAGAATTTGGGATCATCCACCTAATTCAAAGTTTGCCAACCTTTATATAATCATATATAGTTTGTTTCAAAATAGTATTACAAAATTTGGTGATTAGGAGATTTTAATTTGGATATTTTCCAGCCCCATTCAGTAATAAGTAAATGCAGTTCAGGTTTCTAATTATAACAGCACAATTTTATGGCCTTAAACACACAACAAAAAACTTTGGGTGGTATAAGCAGAAAATGTACCCAAAAACCAGACCTTTAACAAAGGGAAAGATGGAAACTTCGAATTGCATTGAAGCTGGGAAGGCGAACAAGAGCAGGAGAAGTGCGCGAAACTGGGTCTTGTAGAGAAAGAAGCAAGGCGCGTTTTCTTAATTTCTGAAGAGAAAGGTTTCAGAGATGGGGATAACGCGAGAGTGAGAGAAGCCATGGCTGAATAATTATTTTGGGGTGGAGACGAAAGAGTGGTGGTTGAATAAAGTGAAGTAATTAGTGTAGATGGAAGAAGAAATGTTTAATGTTCCTTTTGATTTGATCGTTGCGCCATTGCTGAGAATGTTGGGATTTTATTTTGTTTGGTTTTTTTTTTCTCCTTTTCTTTTGTTGGGAGAAACCAATGAGAAAGAGAGAGAAGGGTTGCAAACTTGCAATAATACGGTCTTTGGCTCTCAACCTTACAAGGAAAAATAAAAGAAAAAAATACTTAAAAAAGAAGTCGAGAGAAAGTGGTTAATTATTGGACCGTGTTTTTATTCATTTAATTATAATTATTTGGGCTGTGCAGACTGCTGAGTCTGAGTGCTCACATTCTCCCATAAATATATAGGATATAAAACTAAATAATCGAATCAAGGCAATTGATTTTATCAAATTGATTGAACTGTCGAACCATTTGGGAATATTATCAAAATCAAAATAAAAACTGATCTGATAAACCATGACCAAAAAAAAAAAAAAAAAACTTAGTCTAAGTGAATGTTTCGTAAATGACAGTACACATGCAACGCCTTTCGCGTATGAGTCGTATCAACAAATAAAAACTAATAATTTAAAAAATTTGCCCCTAACATTTTGAAGACACTGTTTTTGACATGATCTAAAATTATCCTTTTACTTTCTGTTATTTGGAGTACAGGTCACAGAATATTCTATAAAATATTAAAAAAATGCTAGTCATATGTAAGAAAAAAAAAAGAAAAAAAGAAATGTTGTGAAACCAGGGACTTTTAATAGCAGATAAATAAACTTTATAAACAGTTAACATTAATTGTCACAAGGCATAAAAAAGAGTAAATTCAAAATGAATGTTATTGCAAGCAGGATTCAATTATTAAATATAGTTGTCAACTTTCTCCCCAAAAAAATAAATAAATAAATAACCGAAGCTTTTTGTTCCTCTATCTTGATTGTAAACAAAAGCATAAACCAAGATAAAATTTCCGGATTGTCTATAATGATGATAAATCAGTATAGTTATGTAAAGTTTTGAAAGTAAACTTGCTCATTATAATCAATAAAATTGTAACCTTCATTTCTCTGTTTCCATCCTTGCAATGAGGTTAATACTTAACACGACAATGAGTAAATTGCTCCTCCACCATATGCCAAATCTTTTGAAATCGGTTCATTCATGGCATAGTGCGGCCGTTTTGACTAGACTATACCAGATATGACCATGGCAATGATAGATAAAACGATGCCAATTCCCATTCTTTGAAGCATTGTAATTCCTTCTTCAGTTCCATGGAACCTTTTCAACCATGGGAGAAGTAGTCGATCATAAAATGGGATCCAGACTGTGAGTGCTAGCATGGTAAATATGGTAAACTTGGCACCCGGTATTTCAAGCCTTTTTTACTTGTTATGGTCAATATGAGCTCAATTTCATGAATTAATTTTCATTATCTTCCAGTTGTATTTGGTGTAATATCTATACAATTATGTAAGAAGTTAGGCAGATAATTCTCACGACAATGAGACCTTTCTTTTACTTTTAGAAGATATCTGCTATTAGGCTAACTTTCAAAAGCATTTATTTTACCAATGTATCGATTTGACTGCAGAGCTTGTAAGACTATATAGGTGGTGATTTGTGCAAATAACATGTAATAGATGAAGATCGTGCTCCAGATTGGAAGAGTTCATAAGACAGAATGCCACAAAGCATCCATGGATCTTTCCCAGTTCCATTGGGTAGGATGTCAGATTCAGAGAAAATTATAGCAGCCTAATTGAGAAACCTAGCTAATTAA
Source organism: Rhynchospora tenuis (assembly GCA_027725995.1). NCBI lineage: Eukaryota > Viridiplantae > Streptophyta > Magnoliopsida > Poales > Cyperaceae > Rhynchospora > Rhynchospora tenuis. The sequence continues at coordinate 150,805,022 of CM050888.1, read as the reverse complement.
GTAACAGAAACATAAATCATCTATATAAATGAATGTGAGGTGAAGTGATACTATATGGAACTCTTTACTAGTTACTAGTACTTTACTGGTCAAAACAGTGTGGTAGTTGCTGGTCATTACTGAAACTTTACTGGGTTGTAGCTTGTAAGGTAGTTCCTAGTTGGTTTTGGTCATTCCATATGGAATAAATGGTACACATACAAAATAAATATAGAAGGAAACTCTATTTCTGTCCACAGTGGTGCATAGTATATTAGTATCCACTAGCTACCACGTATGCAGGTACAAACCACAGGTATGGAATGTTATAATTCAATAATAATCCTTATCCACTAGCTTGATCATTAATCCAGGATCAAAATTGCATACTGGTACAATATCAGTACCATTAGTATTCTAAAAACCCACTTGAATTGCTCAGTGTAGGAGAGCTTTGGCACAATTGAACTGGCATGCCTGGCCTGGAAAAGCTCTCGAGCCTGGTCACCTGGCAGGCTTAGTATTCTCTTCTTAAATGCCACCACAAAAACCCTCACGACATCAACAATCAGGCTTCACTTTAACATAAATCTTTGTACCACCATAGAAAAAGATGAGTGAGATAAACACGAGGGCAGCAGGGATAGCAAACCCAATAAACCAGCTTACATTGCTCTGTATGTAGATGATTAGTGTCTATGAGACCCCAACAGCTATGGTCAATGTGAAGTAGTACCTGTTGATGAAATGATCATGTAAATACCGTTGAGAACTAGATGATCTAATGCCAATCTTATTTCTTAGATTATAGATGTTTCAAGGATATGGGCATGTTGGGTTTACTTTTTAGAAACCAAAAGAGTGATTTAGCTATGTACCAGTTGAAAAAACTGGCGATTCCCTTTCGACCCAAGTCAGTATTTGGATTGAACTGGTCAGCACTGAAGGCTATATTGCATGGTCTAATGCCTCCAGCACCAGCTAATAGGGAATGAAAAGGTAAACCCAAGGACTGAAAATTGGAGACCTGTAGCAGAGTCGCAGTCATGGCCGGTGGTACATTATGGATGGTGCGGAGCAGGGACGCCTGCGGTGAGAGTAAGCAGTACCATTCCCTGTTGTTTGTAGTTGGTCAACAAAATGCTAAACTTGAAAACATAAAATTATATACTTGTTTTTTATTGTGAATGATTTGGCTTTAGTAAAAGATTAATTGGTTGCCAATTGTCAGTTAACTAAATGATGTCTTATACTCTTATATGGGAAAGAAAAGAGGAAATTTTGTATTTGTACCTCTTAATTAACTGAACTTTTTTGTGTGGTATACCTTCAAGTTAATGTGTTACATAGTACATCCTGTTGAAATTACTCACTAATCATAAATGCCTTCTCTGGTTAAGTCAGCAATTAAGAGAATCAATACAAAACAAGTTCATCATCCGTTAAAGCACAATGTCACTTACCAAAAGGGATGCAAGAGTGACAAGCCAGACTGTGGCATAGTGACCAAGGTACGAATCTGATATGTATGCCCCAACCACTGTTGCCAGGTTGGTCGCACCATTAAACACATTTAACGTTGTTGCCTCATGTGCATTGCTCATGTGAAACACACAGTTAGAAGCTGTACCTATTCTACCCAGTTTCTCAAATGTTTTATTTCTTGTAAATTGGTAAAAAAAGATAATACCTTATTTATTTGGAACATTTTGGATTTTACATAGTATCTTTGTATTTCGAACAAGTATTCGGTTGAGTAATTGGTAAAATACCTATTACAAAAGGCATGGATTTCCAGCCGGGGTACCTAACCTCTGGCTGATTAACAGTATCTATATTCTCATCTTCATTGCTAAGAGTACTGACATTCTCATTGGTACCACTACCAGCACTATAACCAACGCTAGAAGCCACATCATTCATCTCTCTTTTCAGTTCTTGCTTCAAATTGAAATGAGGAACTCCAAAATGCGCTTTCAGTCTTATCCTCGGAAAAATTAAGGAAAGAAAACTTTACGATCTAGCAAATATTTGTATCGGACCCAGATGCAGGTCACTTGTTGATTTTTGGGCCCGTTAGTGAGTATGCTCAATGAAATTAGAGAGATTTCAGATTTTGGATATACGCAGTTATTTTCCATAATATGAGGAGATCACAAAATAACAAACTCGGTTGTAGAAAGAAACCAAAGAGGCCACGTGTCCCTTACAGATCTTACCAGGTGTCTTCCTGCTTTGGAGGAGATGAACACTACGCTGAAACAAAAAACGCTCTCGTTCTTTTGTATCAATCGTGGCATAGTTGTTTCTGTGCGCTTGATATTGTTTTATTATTTTATATTAATTTTAAGGAGCCTGCAATTACCCGGAGACCAAATGATACCATCGAGCTGCAAAGAGTTTGGTTACATAGCTTTCAAATTTATTTTAAAATTAATTTTATGTAATTCTATTTTTTAAAAATTTTCTTTCTTTTCTAATCTCCAATCAGGTTCAACTGCTCGTTTCATATCATATTTTTCACCGACATTGATCATTTTCCCTTTCCATACTAAGCATAAAACAAATAGAAACTTACACTGACAACAAGTCATCATTATTCTTACAATAAAGCATGAGTACCATAATCCAATCACCAGTGATTCTCTCTATCTGGCATCCGTGCAAAAATTCTTAGTATTAGAACCACTTTATTAAAGTAATCATGCATTGTCTTACCAGTATTAGAACCACTTTAATATCAAGCACAAGCAAATATAGCGAACACCAAAGGTACACTTGCTTTAAAATTAAACACACCAAGTAAAACTTAGGAGCTAAACATCTGGATTTTCCTTTCAAGTTCGTCTTTCTTTGCACCAATAACACGGGAAACCTCGTTGCCATCTTTTACTATCACAAAGGTTGGCATTGCCTCCACTTTCCACTGCCTTGACACTTCCTGAGAAAAGTTGCAGACAATGGTTTATGTGATATATTCACAAGGATTGCTTGAATTTCGGACCTTGTGATATCTTGCATATGGAGAGTTCACTTTTGGCGGACATTTCAATTGGTAAACCTTTATGTAGAATAACTACTGCATATGTTTGTCTCTTTTATATTTTAAAAGATTAAAGAAAAATGTTCCCAGCACAAGATGGGAAGAAAATTGACAGGATTGGCTACCAATATATTTGGAAAGGCACGCAAGATGAGTGACAATGACCTGGAAGCATGTATACAGAAGCAAAGATGATGGAGGTTGAGGGATTCTTGATTTACAATTTTAGCCAAGTGGTATTCAAGATACTTTGATCCCCAAACCTATAGATGGTGGTGGAAAGAGCATATTTCGAATAATACATTATTACAAGATTCTCATCTAATTATTTCCCATTTTGGTTAGATATTCCTGGAGAAAAAAATACCCTTCCATAGTTGCTAGGTATGGAAAATGACTAGATTCTGGTGTACCAAGTGGATCCGTAGGCCATCCAATACCCACATTTGATTCCAATATTTAATCATCAATACCAGACCATATGATGCCTTACAGGATAGTAACATAATTGATTCATTTTGATGGCAGCTTAAAGTGGAATGAATACAAATGTTTTTTTTTTTAACTAAATATCTTTCACCCTAAGATTCAGAGGATCAGATTGTTTGGGCTTTAGATATGGAAGATAAATTTACAACCTGTTCTTTCAACAGGGTGAACGCTAAGTTCATTAGCTATACCAATTATATCACTAGTTAATAGCTTCGCAAATTTCTGTTATTCAAGGGGCACTTAGTTCTTCAATAGTTTATCTTTGCAGTTGGTGGGCCCCCCCTGCCATTTTTGTGTGAGATAAGTTTGAAAACATGCCATGTTGGTACGAGTTTTGATATTTTACGGTTATGATGTAGAATTGTTGTATTTAAATTGTTCATATCTATTGAGATGAATTCGGAGGGCAGTGGACTTCAACTTGAATTTTCTGGTTCATTGTTAACGTTTGTGTTATGAGTGCTGTAATTGTGATGTTTCGGTCAATGGGAACGGGCAGCTGTAGCGCTCATTTAAAAGGAAAACAGAATAATCGATAGAATATATACTATCTTTTGTAAAGATGTTGTATGTTTTCTCTTCACTATAAGTTTGTTTGTTGAGTGTACAAGTACGGATGTTTCCTCTATTTTCCATTATTTAAATTATCTTTTTCTTTTTCTTGAGTTAGAAGAGAAGGGGTTACTTACTGGTAGCTCATCAACATCTACTTTAACAAAAATAGCCTGAGAGAATTTAGCAGAGAGAGCCTTAAATGTAGGTTCAATCATGCGGCATGGCCCACACCAAGAAGCAGAGAAATCTATAAACAACTGCAAAAAATAGCAGGAAAAACGATAAGGAAACCATGTCAGATTTACATACACAAATCTTCCAATTCCAAATTAGCTAAACTTTCAAAGGACATCTACAGAATTTGACAGTTTGTAAGCAATTTATTGTATCTTATTCTGGTAAAAGACGAATCTGATACACAAATTCAGTAATTGTAGAATTGAGACCCGATCATGCATAATGAATAGCTGTTTTAAGCAAAAATTGGAACAAATTGAGGCTTACTCTCACTCTCGCAATAGAATTTTAATTAAGGGTTAGTTGGAGCTATCTAATAAAACAGAAATTTGCTGATAGACAAATTAGTTTCCTAGACCAGCTCTAGAAAGGTGGAAGAAAGAGAAGTAAAAAGTATTTGAAACTTCAATTTTTTTTTCTTTACAACTTGAAGCATTTACTTAAATTTTGCATGTTACCAACAAAGTTATATATTCTAAAATAATATTGATATAAAAACCTATATATTAATAGTCTTTGTACTTCCTCTCCAATCAACTAAACCCTAAAAACAACATAATTGACCCCAAATTATCTTAACTAAAACACCCATCTCACTAATTCCAGGTTATTAACCCCAGATCGGATTGAATTACAACAAAATTACGCCATAAATTACAAAGTTACCGTCTTTTTGTTGGTCAAGTGCGCTTGAAATTGCTCGTCGAAGCGATCCTTTGAGTGCACAGCTATCACATTCGACTCGCCTGTGCTTTCCGATTCGTATGCTGCCGCTGAGCTGCTCGAAAAGTAACTACCCATAATTTTGCTCTTCTCTTGTTTCTTTTTCTGGTTCTAGAAGAGTTTTGAACGTGTGCAGGAGAAGAGTAGAGAGGAAAAATAGAGTTGAGAATTATGAGTTGAGAGGGAAGGAACAGGTAGTCGGAATATATAGGCAGCGGCAGCGCCGCGTATTATTATTTATTTGTTCATATTGAAAAGTCAAAAGTAATTTATATAAATATAATATAATTGTTAAAGTATCAACCAATTATTATTTTAAAAGTTATTATTTTAGTTTGCTCTATTTATAATTTATATTATTTTTTGTCTTTTCTTTATTACTATTTACTAATAAAATAAATAAATACATGCTGATTTATATTATATTTTTATCGTAGAGATATTTCATGTTGGTTTGTATTTAATGATATTATTTTTGATGAATTCATGTTGACAAAAAAAATTAATATAGTATGAAATTAATTAATATATGTCACAAAGTAATTATATTAAATATCTATATTAGTTGTATTGCTTACACGGTTACACCATGACATCTACCTTATCTGCAGTACTAAATTGATACTGAAATAGATAAAAAAAAATTATTGTTCTTTCAATAGACGTTAAAAACATGAGTAATATAGTCTAAATTTCAATTATTAAGGATCAATATTATAACTAATTGATACTATAAGGATCATTTGTATAATTTACTCAAAAGTGAAAATCGAATCAATTAATTAAAATTAAAGGTAAGACACAATCATGTTAATAGTTAAACTTGTTTAATTTTGTCAAACATGTTTGTTTAATATTAGAACACACAACTATTATCGATGATTTTAATGGATCATTTAAAAATTGAAATTATGCTTTTGAATAAATCTGTTTAACGTTTCAAAATATCACAAAACTGCATCTTAGTATTATGGAGTTGATAACATCTGCATATTATACATTTTATTGTTATAATTAAGGGGTTTTTTTTAACAACTAGTTAAGGAATGCTTCCTTACCAAGTTGTTAAGAATAATAATAATATATAGGGATTGAGTCATATGACTAGAGTCACTTACAGAGTTCTTAAATTCAGTTCGACAAATTTAAGAAATAACAAAAATAACTACAAACTACAGGAGAATTCCGTGGCATAAAATACTCTTGTAAGAAATAACACAAAAACGTTCACAAATCACAATATCTCCATTTTTACAAGTAAAATAAGTGTGAAGTTCGCTTTTTATTCAGCTTAATCTTTTCAAATAAAAGACTTTTAGATGGAGCACGAGAATTAAATTTCATTTTAATTAATTAAATTAGAGTAAAATTATCTTTTTTATTCAGCTCAATCTCGCACCTCAAGAGATGCATTAATTTTACTTCACCAAGAAATTGACTTTTAAGTACCACTAATTATTTCGCTTGTGTTTAAAGACAATGTGGTTATCTATAATAATTTTTTTATTTCATCATCTAATATCAACAGATTTAATATGAAGTGAATTAACCACCACTTCACTCTACTCTATTACTAATAAAACGGTAAAAATATGAAGAACACGGGTAACTTCATTAAGACAGAAAAAGAAAATAAAGTGTAATTTTACTCCACTTTACTTTTTACTGTATTTTTACTCAATGTTGGTGTAAAAAAAAAATAGACCCAAAGATATACAAGTAAGAATTTTTATCCTAACTTCGTTAAGCTCTAAAAAGAAAAAAAGATAAAAAGCAAAAGACGAAGTGAACATGAAAAGGAGAGCAATTTTTAAAGCCAAATAGAACAGTATCAGTCGATTTGGATTTTGGACTCTATGTTGATTTGCTTTTTTAAATAAACTAAGTTGATTTGTTTTTTTTTTTCCATTTTATTTCCGGACCGAAGGATTTTTTTACATTTTTTATATATAAAAAAATCACTTTTCTTTTCGTCAATAATTTTTTTATCTCATCTTTTCTTTTTTGTCTTCCTCGCTTTACTTTTGACATATAACACGCCTAGATTCCCCACTAGAGTTACAAAAGCAACAACGCATACATGCTAAGTAATTATTTATATCGTTAGTAAAATGCGAATAATTTAATATTAAGTACAATAAACCATATCTTTCTGTTAAACAGATTTGTTGAAAATTTGGAAGACACAGAGCATCAACCTATATAATTTATAGGCAAATGCTAATGTGGACACGGTTTAATGAAATCGGGCTTAATGGTCAGACATATTGGTCAGACACAGTTTAATATCTACGGGTCTGATTCAGTCGGGATTAAAAATCGGGCTTAAAATCCTGTCCACAGTATTTATATACAGATTTGTTGAAATTCGGAACACCAAGTATCGAGCTAAAATATGTTACTTACGTGTCAATCTATGAAGTATGTACACAGCTACGTTATATCATGTGAAAAAATGAAATAAAACTAAGTAAAAATAGCAACTTACAAAAATTAATTAATTAATTAAATTCAAGGTAAGTGACTATCATTGGCCATCAAAAAGCGCTTCCCATACAAGACATGGCCGAAAAATTATCAGATCCTTGTTCTTGCAACTTGCGAGAATCTCAACACACCAAGGATCAGCAGTATTGAGGGATAAAATATTTTTGATAAATTATTCTCATTGTTTTACCGGATGCATGTCGGATTATAAAAGCACTCACGACTTATGACTTATCCAGTTGTCCTCTTAATGAGTGACAAGTTACGTGAAAGCAAAGAATAAACAATGGGACATTTATAAATTTCTATTTGTTGATTGCTCGAATCCTTTTTTTGTGAATGTCAACTCGGAGAGAGAATCAATGAAGCGAGAAGAGGATTTTAACGAACGGACAGAATTAAGTCATGAAAAAAAAGGACAAACATAAATATGGTGTTATAAAATTAAGGCGAACTTATTCCAAGAAATTTGAAACCAAATCTGCTTTCTGGATGCAATTAATCAGCTTGTACTCTTCGCAATTAAACCCAACAAATTATGAAAAAGTTAAGGGTCGGATTGCAACACGGACAAGCCCCTTCGATCTGATATTGAAGTGTAATCTCGTCCGACATGTTTCAAACCATACCTAATGAAGCTCAAAACATGTCTTTTGTGCCTCATAATATGTCTCTTTTAGCCAAACATGCTACTTCTATGAAAAGAGTACTAATTTAGATTGGTACATTTTCCTCAAATTTTGAAACGGTACATGTAGCATGTGGGGTTTTAGCAGGTTTTTTTTTTTTTTTTTTTTCTTTTGGCAACAAATAGCAATTCCCGAGATTTGGTTGGTTCATTTTTAAGACTGGACAGTGGACACGGGAAATGATTTGGACAATAATTAAAGTGATTCGGAATTGATTTTCATCATCCTTATGATTTCCATCATCCTCATCATTCTTAAAATTCTCATTAATTATCCAACGCCCTCATTAATATAAGACCAGAAGATAATAGAGATGATGGAAATCCGGGAATGAAATTTAACATAATTAATGTGTTTTTTATTTTTGTCTATCATCCCACATCCCAACACCGTCCAAAATTGGATATTGTTGAATTGCATGCATGTCTTCTATTTTTCTTTATTTTTGTTTGTACGAAACTTCTTGTCTTGAGATTATCCTACGATGCACCTACGTAAGATAATCTTCTGGAAGCTAAAATTCAGTTTTCTTTTTTTTTTTTTAATTTGCATTTGTATATATAAATGTTGAAGTTAATATCGTAATTTTTCTAGTTATATACATTAATTGTTCTAGTTAATATATGTAACCGTTGAAGTTATTATATATAATTGTTTTAGTTATATATATTAACTGATCTATTAATATATATAAATATTGAAAATAATATCGTAAATGTTCTAATTAATATAACTGCTGAAACTATTATGTAACTGTTGAAGTTAATATATAATTGTTGAAGTTAATTTATAACTGCTGAAGTTAATTTATAATTGTTGAAGTTAATACGTAAATGTTGAAGTTAATATGAAAATGTTGAAGTTAATACGTAATTGTTGAAGTTAATATTGTAATTGTTGAAGAAAATGAAACAGAAGGGAGGGGAAGGGGAGCGAAACAGAGGATGAGGATGCTGGATTTCCAAAAATGAAAAACTTGTTTTCTATTAATGAAGGCGCTGGATAATTAATGAGAATTTCAGGGGATAATGAATCTTGGGATGATCCTTATTAGCCCTGAAATTGATCCGAACCACACTTTATTAGTATTCTGGACAAAAATACCCTCGATGTCAATTAATTTGCTGTTATAATTTATTTCTAAATATTAACCTTAATAAATTTCCTTAATCAGGTTTTCCTTAACTAGCTCTTCTTTCTTCTTTTTCTTCTTTCACACTGAGAAGAAAAGGTCGCTTTATCTTTTTCTCCCTCAGTCCCTCTGCTCTCAACAAATTTAAGTTTTGAGGGCTAATTGCTGTGCGCTCAAAGCCTCAAAGAGCTTACTTTAATAGCTCTATGCAAAATCTATGGAAAGTGTAAATTACTCGGAAGTGTCAAACAAAAGGAAAATGAAAATAATAATTCATATGGATGTTCTTAGCTTGGAGCCAGCAAAAGAAAACCCATGAATATAACTAAAGAATGTCAATTAAATTATGATATAAATCAAATGGTTCAGTTCAACGAGAATTGTTAATATGGGGTTAATACTGTGCTGCATGCTGGAATTGAAATTAGTATTGAGCGATTGATGAGTGATTAAGGGCTGGATTAATGCCTTTGTTCGCTGAGATTGATCAGGCTTTAAAGATGGTCCGAAATTGGGTAAGAGATAAAAGGGATTGAGGAACTGGACGGTCTTCTCATGTGTGCTTGCTCATGAAAGATGAGTGGGTGCCTGAAGAGAGGCCGATAAGTTTATCACATGATCCTAAACGATCGGATATAGATTTACCCGAGAGTTAAATATGGGTCTAGCATACATCTGATTCTATCTGGTTCAAATGAGTAGATTTTAATCTTAAAATGTTGAGGAGATGAGTAGGAATGTAGGATGTTGTTCGGAGTAATGACCAATGCAATGAGGGACATTATTGTCATTTAGAAAATTTGATGTTGTACGGATCAATTTTAACGTTGTCCGGATCATTTCCCAGTGGACACATCAATCAGAAACGAAGTTCGAACAAATTTTAGAGTTCAAAAAGACAAACATATGATGCGAAAAATGAAAATAACTTTTTGACATACAAATTAAGAATTTATAGAGGGCTAAAGTAGTAAATATTTTAGCATATGTTGTACTAAAGTTTTTGGATTATTTTTTTTTTTTTTTTTTTTTTTTTTTAAACACTAGTATTGTTGCTACAATAAAAGATATCTTGGCCCGACCGACACTAAACTCCACAGCTAATAGTATACCAATCAATCATCACCATCCATACGAATATACAATGGTATACATACTTTTCAAACTTGATATATTTGTCAGATAGACAGATACTCAGATTAATGTAGGAGTTAATGGTCATCATTTATGGCACTACTATCCAAAACAGTAGTGTCATTTCGTGAGAACATTGTTGCCAAATAAAACTTTCTAATTAGCTAGAACAACCCTATTTTATTTTTAACTTTTTTAAGGAAACATTGAAATACCAAAAAAACATTTTTCAGCTTTTTTACTGTCAAAGACACTAATGTCTTGATCAAAATGTTTCATGTCGAAATTCATTTTATTTTAGTTGATTAGAATTTATTTTTCAGAATTTCGTTGGGTCTAATAACTTCAAAATTCTAATCAATCGAAACTAAATCTGTTTATTTTGATAAAATATTTCTAACTTAATGAACACCTGTGAAAGAAAAAATAATTCTAATGAAGACCTATAACTATTAAGTAATTTTGAATAGCACTTTTGTTTTTTCTAACTATCATTAATCTTCCTACGATTCGGTCAGACGGTCACTGCACACACTTTCAACTATAATTATTCAAAAGATTATCTTAAGAAAGCCTGTTATCTGTGAAGTTTCCAGATTTAAATTTTCTATCTGGTTCAATAGGCAGCCAATTTAGACTACTTTTTTAACAGAAAAATTAAAAGTGTATGATTCTTGAGATGAGATATCATGTGGTTCAAAACTTCATATTGATAGAATGAACGGAACAGAGAAAGTTGAATTGTATTTTTCAAAAATAGAAAAAGGGCGCAAATTCGGATTCCATCTGCAACCGTCCAAAAGTCAAACTAAAACTTAAATTAATTCAAATAGAATCAAAATCGATTTGAGTGCAGAACTCAGATGGCTCTAGGCAAACGAAAAAACAGAGGGACATGAATGTTTTCACATGCAAATAATTCTTTCAAGTACACTTAAAAGAGATGTAACGTAAAAAAGCTTGCGCATAATTGATTCGGTACATAATATTGTGCTGCCATAAGGTACAGAATCGGATGCTAATGTGCTAAAGGTCGTAGCTAGCTTTTCCTCCCATAAAAGATAAAGTAGAAAGAGCAATATAATGAACGACAATTTTTTTTCTTTTCTTTTTTTTTTTCAAATTTAGCCTTAGATATCTGCATTTCCGGCTTTGAAACTGTAATCCTTATGATTTTTACGAGATGGGATTTGCTAATATTACCATATATAAGCCTAACAGCGTTATTGTGATTTCTCAATGCGTTTTTCATATAGTATTTAGAGGGAAGTTCCGTTGCCAGAAATTTGGCTGCCACAAATCTTCAACCGTTGAATCAATTTTGGATATACGGTGAAGATTAAATCTAGTAGCGACTTGTATTAAGTAAAGCTTTTCAATTTCCAACACACTTTTATCTTTTTCTTTCCCAACACAATTTTAAAATAATAAACTCGATACTTCTTCTTCTTCATTTTTTCCTCCTGAAACAATATACCCACCTCTTTCTCTCTCGCACACTCTTTGATCCAAATTCTTGAGTATTCCGACTTTGAACATAAAATTTAATGGAATGAAAAAAAATCAGGTGAAAACTCTAATTAACCTTATGCCCTCACATTGAAGAATGTGGTTTTAATTATGTTACATTGGTACGTGTACGAGTACCGTATCCGGTACTATTCGGATACGATGGTACGAAAATTTTCAAAAATCTCCGGTACGGGTACGACGATATATATATATTATTTGAATATATTATTGATCTATAATTATATTATATTACAAAATATAATGTGTATAACATAATTTTGTTTAGCTAAGGCTTAGAGTTTGCACAAATAAATGATATAAACTTGGAATTTACACAAATAAATGACATAAACACTAATATCAACACGTTGACCATTGACTGTACGTACCGGGTACGGTATAAGTACCCGGTTCGTACCCCGTACGGGTACAGTTGATGTTTCGAAGTACCGGGGTAACATAGGGTTTTATCCTTGTTGCTCATTTGCCTCAGCGAGCAAGTTTAAAACTAAAAGATAGTAAGCTAGCTAGTGAAAATTGGTTAGGTTTTTGTTTGCAATTAAGTTGATTTCATTAATTTATCAAAATTTGGTTCATTTCTCAAAACAATGAAATTAAAAGCTTCAGAACAAACTAGTATCGTACGTAGTAATTGTTTTGGGAACTAGATTCCTTAAACGAAGTTATCTTTTGAGCTGAAACTCAATGCTTTGTATCCATGTTACCATGTAATAGTGTGAATATTATTTCTTCTATGTGATCATGAAGGCCTACAAAAGTAATTGAGTTAATTGATTTTTAACAAGAAAACAGCGAACAATGTTATATGTCTAATCAATTTGATGCTAATGATCTTCTTCTGTACAACGAATAAGGAAATTTTCATGTATATTGTGAGATGGCGCTGATGTTTTTTTCATTTTTTAAATTTTTAGTCAATCTAAAAGTAATAGAATTGAAATCACATTAATTATCAAATAGGTCGAGATCGAAGAACACAGCTTTAAACGTATTATATCTTTTGAGGTTCGAGACATGTATATATATGGATATATGACATTGTTCTAAATTCTTCACTGGCTAGAAGTCACTATTGATTGACTCTAGGCCAAGTGGGAGATTATTGGAGTTATGTCCTAGAAGTCAATATTTTATGACTTATTTTCTTAGTTTATGTTAATGATGATTTTAATCATTTGTTCCTAGAATTTATTATTGACATATCATTCAGGTTGATGATCTGAATTGTAGATCTCTGTGACAATAATAAATCTAAATCGTCCATAATTTTGATAATTAAAAAGGAACATTAATTATCATAAAAGATTAGTATGCAAGTTAAATGATGATTAAGTTCTACAAATCATAGGTAAGGAGTTACCAACTTAATTGTATATATGTATGTTATAGAACATAGTACAGGACTTGATTCAATGAAATAAACATATGGATTGTGATCGGCTCTAAGACCAAGTCAAAACAAGTCCTCAGTATCACCGATGTAAATCGTTTGCAGTGATAGCTTAAGGGTCGAATCCACAGGGACGGTGTTGGAATACCGGTCTTTTACTTTATTTAATTAGCTAGACGAGAGTTCAAATGTTTTTGGGGTTTTAATAATGAATTAAAGTTTCAAACAGTAGAAGATAATGACAAAAGACACAAAATTCAACAATTGGACAAAGTTAGGGTCAATTGCTACGGGTTCCTACTCCTGGCCGTGTTTGGATGGTCCGACTGAATTCAGACGGATCCGCCAGAACACGCCGCTATTGAAAATTACTTTGTTAAACGTTCTATGTGACATGCAGGTTCTCGAATTGGTCCAGGGCTTACAGCGCTAACTCTCGTTCTTGGCTTAAACAACTGGGTTCAACTCTTCAAACCTCCTAAAAACCCTAAGTTTCAACTCTCGTTCCATGGCTTAGGTTTTCTAGGTTTGACCTTCTTACCAGTAGGACAACCTTCTTCTCTCGATCTCAGGTAGAGACACGTCTCTCGACTAAGTCCCGGGTTCACCTTTCGGCTACTACCAATCCTATAGCAAGTGATTGTAAAAAGGCTTAGAGTTCCGGTTCTTACTACCTAGCAAACTAGACTTGGCCACGTCTATTGGGTATAAACCATAAATCTAAGCAATTCACAAACAACAAGATTCAACAAGACAATCAAGAAAGCCAAAGCAAATCAAATAAAACGTCAACAAGAGTAAATATCACATAGCTATCAAGTATCGGTTCCCTACAATTGCCCCTAAACAAGAAAACTACTCACACATAAACATAAAACAACCACAAATCAACAAGTAAACTGTATCAAACAACATATCAAACAAGTATATAGAGATTACAACAATAAACGGTGCAGATCTGTAGCAAAAATGGTTCTGGCGGGTCCGACTGTTTTCGGGCGGGTCCGACAGAACCGCCCTGGTGGCTGCTGCCCTCCAAAACGCTCCCAAACTTGATCTAATTGTGTAACTCCCTTTTCTCTCTCTTCCTAGGCGCCTAATAAAGCCAGGGACGCGTCATAGGCGCCAGCCAGGCAGTTTCCAAAGCTGGCCGGACTTCCTGGGCAAGAATCTGGCTTCCATTTCTGCTTGCTGGACCGTTTCTGGCGGGTCCGTCTAAATCCTAGCGGGTCCGTCAGAAACCTGGCAGAGGCAATTTGATCATTTTCAGCTCTGGTCTGGTTCTGTCGGTCCGTCCAAATCCTGGCGGGTCCGTCTGAATCCTGACTGGTCCGACAGAAAGCTGGCAGCAGCAGTTTTCTTCGTCTTCAATGCCCGCTTCGAGCCCAAAATAGTGCCAAATCTTCCAAAAACCTGCAAAATACCAAGGGCAATAGCAGTACCACGAATCTAACACAAAAATAACATAAAATAAACTAAAAACACAACTTTTCGATTGTAATTGGGGCCTAAATGGGGTTGAAATATATGCATGAAATCCTCCGATCAGATTGTGTTAAGTGTCATTGTTTATTTCATATAAGTTTGATTCTATATTTGAGATGTTCACCTTTTCCACATGAGGATAGGTTCAATAAATATCGTCTAACATTGATTCCTGATAAAGGCTGCTATACGGACTTTATTTATGTTCTCTTGAATTGTGCGGGGAAAAGTTATTCATCAAGAAAACCGTATGTCCCTCATTAATATACTCCTTGATGGAGTTTGGATTGTTTGGCCAACTTGTACAATCAACTCTAGATCAAGAAATGTATAATCTGCAAGAATGACACATTCCTATCTTGGATTATACAAGGATATCATGTGACATAAGAATCAGACAAGGAAATACTTATATTTCTTATGCAGGATAAAGATATTGTAACGGTACATTATTTATTCGAATTAGAAATCATAATGTGTTGCTAGATACCGCTTATGATTATTGGAAATAAATAACGATTTATTTTCATTGCCAACATAACATAAATCCTCAAATAGGGTCGCACAAACTAAGACTCTAACCACATGGTGAATTAATTATTTATTCACAATAGTGTGTATTGCGAAATATGATAAGTTGATTAATTAATTATTATCATACAAAGTTTT
The DNA here is from genome assembly GCA_027725995.1 of Rhynchospora tenuis. Lineage (NCBI taxonomy): Eukaryota > Viridiplantae > Streptophyta > Magnoliopsida > Poales > Cyperaceae > Rhynchospora > Rhynchospora tenuis. Next base: position 150,789,474 of record CM050888.1, on the reverse strand, counting down.
AATAAATTCATACATCACAATGATGCAAAATTTTATAAATAAATAATGGAGTTCAACAATAAAATATCATATGATTGTTATGGGGTTCAAATTAGTGTATTTATACAAAAAATTTATGTGGTAAATTGTCACGTCCCGCACCGACAGGTCGCGGGACGCGAGGTGAAACAGTATCTTCTGCATTCATCCGACGGCCCATCAACTTACGTCGCAACAGAAAAACAAACAGAGTTACAAAACAAACCTCAGTAACTAGTTATTTAATGATGCAGTTTCTCAATACTTAGTTAATATAACAAATATCAATAAGATCAGATTAATCTACATACTGCAGTCAATCAAATTGAACCGCGAATCACCTTCTATGAGGGTTACCAACGGTTTACAGATTATACCGCGAATCACCTAAAATGAGGGTTACCAACGGTTTACAGATTATACCGCGAATCACCTTCTATGAGGGTTACCAACGGTTTACAGATTATACCGCGAATCACCTTCTATGAGGGTTACCAACGGTTTACTATCACACTGCGAATCACCTTCTAAGAGAGTTGCCAACAGTTGATAGCACAATTTAGATACCAAATAATCCAATCACAATTTAAATAAATAAATCCAATCAAAACCAAACTATATCAATCAATCAATACAAATAAATATAGAAAAATCTAATTACCTGATTGAACGGTTCAAACTAATCAAACCAACTATCCAATCGGCCGACTCATTAAGGTATCAGTCAAATAATCTCATATTTACCCTTTATATACATGCAACTATTTATACCAAAAATAAATGAAATACTTGAATTAAAATCATGCCATATGCTTAACTATGCCCATCGTGCATAAAATGCCCACATATTAACCATCACAACACAACTATTCAATCAATCCCTAATTCACATTACTCAAATCACATATCAATCAAATTTCATAAAAAATCCCGATAAACCCTAGAAATCCGATACGCATTCAATTTCAATGAAAATTTGCAAATAAATCAAGAAAATAACAAGGAATAACAATATAGCACTAATATAAAGAAATGGAGGCCTCTCCTCGCCGTATTTTTCGAAACAATGGGCCTCCAAAAATGTCTTCAAAATCATACTTCACATATATAAATTTAAGGTTCTTGAATGATGTTCTGTAAATCCAATTAAAACCAAACTCTAATGCTCTGCGTTTATTGAATGATTTTAGGTGTGAACTTTTTTGGATTTTCGTGGACACATTTCTAGTTTATTTAGCACGAACATTTACAGGTATGCTACAAAATTCATTTGATTAATGTTCTGAAACTAATTTTTAGACGTAATTCAAACCCATTAATAGAGCTGGGGAATGTATGGCAAAAATTCATAAATGTCTGGTGTTAGTTAACTCGTGCTTAACTGTGATGCCACTCTATTTTACGTCTGCTTTTCTAATCTGGAAATGGGTGGTTAAGGAAATTGATAGAATCCGAATTGGTTTTTTCTGGCATGGTGCAGCAGATGCCTCTAAAAAATTGATAGTACTCCAAAAAAACAAGGAGCGCTGGGAGTTCTTGATTTGCTAGACATGAACAGAGCTCTTTTAGCTAAATGGCTATGGAATTGAACTACAACAAAAGAGAATCTCTGGTCCAGATTAGTTGACATTGCAAAATTTCGAAATTTTCTTGGTACCGGAACATAGTCTGCTAAAAAGTGTGTTCACTAAAATTATCCCTCGGTTTAATTAGTGTTTCTGTTACTGTCACACTGGGATATGGCAATGCAGCGGTATTTTGGCTCAAAATTGGGGACTAAGCTGCTTGAAGTACATTTGTGCAGACCTATACAGTTTTGCCATGAGACATACATCACAGTACCGCAACTTTTTGACAGATGGTCGAATAATGAGCATTCACCACATCTGACTCAGCAATGCAAAAATGCCACCCTCTTATGCATGACATCTCAGGTTACAACCTTCTACCAGATGGAAACACTGATAATTTCACATGGAACTTGAAAAATGATGGAACCTTTTCCGACAAATCTCTCTACAAATTGCAAAAGGTCATCTCTTATCCATTTATGGAGACTTAACATACCTCCGAAGATGAAGATCTTTACATGGCAGCTGGCTCAAAACAGGATTGCTACAATAGATAACATGAAAAAAAGAGGTTGGCAGATACCAAACAGATGTGGACTATGCCTTCAAAGTGAAGAATCAGTCGGACGCCTTTTCAATGAATGCCCCTTCTTCATAGAACTTGTGCAAAGAACAACTCTGCACTCTTCTATACTGTCTTCACTTGTTTTCACAAAAAAATTAGAATTCCTTTTTAAGATTCTCAAAGCAGAGCACATAAAGAGATACTGGCAATCCTGTGCTTTACCTTGTGGAGAAAAAGATGCCCAAGGATATTTTAGAGGAACACAGCAGTCTTCGAGTTCACTGATTGAGCAAATTTTTGTTGAATAGGAAACAATCAATGCATACATAACATTGCTCAAAGATCTATGCAAACTTCATCTTCATCTTCCTATTGCTCTCTGGCCGTCCCTTTAACTTAGTTTAGTGAGACTAGTACTTTTAACAGCAACCGCTTTTACTTTTATTTTATTTTTTCGTTCTTTTAGCCACTGGCTAAATTGTAATTTGAACCCTTTTTTTTATTAGAAAGAGGAGGCTGTGACCCATTTTTACTAAAAAAAAAATGAAATTAACATAGCAAATGAAGCACTCAAATCATTCAAGGACCAAGATGCATCAATTAAAGAACCAAACTTCACACGAGTACAAAGAATATGTTCGAAAAGTATATAATCAACTTGATTATCTTTATACAAGACTTTTGGCTCAGTAATTAGAGGTTATACGTACAAGGAATGACTCTCCACTTTTAAAACTCTATATTCCAGTTTCTTTCTTTTCTCCTTCTTTTTTGTTTTTTTCATATACTCCAGTTTCCATTATTTTATTTTGAAGGTCGGTTGGCAAATTGCCAAACTGCAAATCCCAGTTATACATCTTAGATTAACATTCGGAATTAATAACAAATCCTATTTATATTCAGCAGAAGAAGAAAAAGACTATAGTCAAGGCCCACAAATGTTGAAAGCATATCTTATCTTAGCATAATTTAGAACGGTCCGAATTAATTACGATCAAATCCAAGAAATGACATAATTATTGTGCATTAATAGAACTCATCGTAAATGTTTTGGCTGCAGAATTGGCAAACATATATGAACAGAAAAAGAGCAAATATACAACAAAAACTTTAGAGACAGGCATGAAATCAATCTACATAAGAGGCCTGAAATCCCAAAGTCAATAATCTATATATAAATTGGTAACAAAATTGTATTTAGATAATTACCTACTAAATACTAAAATGCACGATCTTAAGTGACTCATTAATTATAAGAAAATTGTTCCCCATAATTGTAACCATAATTAGGCTGATAAGCTGGCTGTGGTAGGATTGCATAGTCGGAGAAAGGAACAGAAGAGCCAGGAAGAAGAATACCACCATCGTTGCATGCAATCCCATAGTCATACACAGCACTGCTTTGTATACTGTTTGAATCCATAAACTGACCATTAGCCCTGCACAACTCATCAACCCGTGTCGCGATATCGGCCTTGACTCTCTCCAGTTGCATCTTTACAGCATTCAACTCAGCCCAGCCCAGATGTGACACGTCACCCTCCACAAAAATGTTCCCCTGCAATGTGCTTGCCTTCTTTTTAAGTGCCTCCTTCCTTTGCTTCGCTGCTTCAAGCAACCCAGTGAATTCGGCAAGTTGTGCGCTTAAACCAGACAAAAAGGCATCAGGAGCAGAGGCATGACAGAGGAGTTGGTCTTGGGAGTAATGTGACTCAGAAGATTGAGGCGAAAGGTAGCGGTCGATAACCGACGGGATGTCAGGATGAATGAATGCGAAGGGTTTCTTGGCTGGGGAGAAGACAATAACCGCCACATGAGAGCCGCAGAGGATTGATAGCTCACAGGCTTTCTTGAACAGCCCAGATCGCCGTTTTGAAAAAGTGACCTGAGAATTAAGACCATATATGCATTTAGCAGCAAACAATTAATTATGCAATAAAATAGAAATTCAGTGTCTTACTACGTCTTATCTAGCTTAATGGTAAAAAATCCAAGGGGAAAAAAAATTGAGGGACCAAAGAAACATTATTAAATATTTTGAAGATAACGGAGCATATGGACCCTTACTTTTCATTATGCCAAAATGAGAATCTATATAATGTTACTACATTGAAAAAACTTAAAAAAAAAAAACTTAGTAAATGCATCTTTTTAATGCAAGAAAATCCATACGGGTTTTTATCTTTTTATTTTCGGGAAAAGTAAAGACAAAAAGCCAAAAAGGTAAATGAAAAACTCAACTTCTACAGAAGAAAACCGGATTGTTTTGTGATTTTTTCTTTTATCATGGAGGAATGAAAGAGTTTCAGGCCATTTTTATCTCACAGAAGAAAATTTGTCATGTAAATTTTGATTTTTAGTTTCAAAAAGAAATTCAAAAACAGTTACAGAGTTTTTTTTTTTAAAAAAAAAAACGCAAACAGATACCTTTCTAAACCGGTTTTAATAGCGATCTTTAGATACTCTGCAATAATGCAAGTGGATAATAGCATTTTCTGTCAAGATTAAGGCCAAGAAATTGCCTATAAGTTGTTTTACATTAAAAACAAAGGATAAAGAAAGATTGAAACAAAATCAAAACAAATTGAAGCGAAGTAAGACCAAGAAAAGGTACAAGAATTAGAAATCAACCAAACAAACCAAGGCTGCCTTCTATATGTTAAAAAGTTTTCAAGAAACAGAGAAAATACTTTAGCATTAGCAGCATGAAAGCCATGTAATGATGTCATGAAGAGTTAGGAAATTGTAATTACCTGGCGTGATTCTTCGTGCTCAATCCTCTTGATCTCTATTTTCTGGCGTCCCTTGCTTCGTTTCCTTTTCTTGCCATGACTCGCACCAACAACAGAACCAACATGCATTGCTTCGTTCATCTCTCTCCTTCCTACTCTCTCTCTCTATCTCTCTCTTTCTTTTCTCGTACTCTCTCTCTCTCTGTGTCTCTCTTTCTTTTCTCGTACTCGCACCAAGAAACCAATGAAAATCAGGTTTAGTTGGTTTATGGAAGCAATGTCGGTCCAGTTCTGTGGGGAGTGCTTTGGGCACGCGGAATTTCACTGGGGACATTTCTCCTAATTTTTCTTGACAGATATGCCCTCGTATTCTCTGAAGCCCATTTGGAAACCTCTAAACCCACGCAAAATATTGTAAATGGTATCTTAGGACAGTTTTTTTTTATTTTTATGTGAAAGTAAGTAAAATTATGATAGAACGTATACTTTTATCATTTAATCAATAATTTTAATTTTTTTCCAATTTTTTTTGAATACCATTATGGCTGTCGAACTGGTCAAGCAAAGAGCACAAAATTTTAATATTTTCTAGGTCTCCCTTCTTGGGAGGCTGCTGTTTTCAAAAAACCGATTGTACTGATTTTTAAAAAGTAATGTCGTAAATAATTTAATGATAAATAAGTTGTTGAAAATATAAATATTATCATAAATATATACTTTTAAATATTTAATTTTATAATTTGTAAATCACAGTTGTTCGTTTCTCGATTATCCATTGAAAAACTAATGTTTCTTAATCTCCGTGAGCCTCGAGCTGTGAGTGCAGTGAAAAATGTGCGACAGAAAAAATCAGCACTTTACTGAGATGTTCCTTTTTTCGGGTATTTCACTGGTATTTTCTGGTACAAAGACAAAGGAGTATTGTAGCTTTTCATACTAGACTAAGATCCTGTATCCGATATTGCCCAAAATATTCGATAACCAGTCTACTATATCAAATATAACCCTTTATGTTCATAAGAAAATGAATTAATACTAGATTCTTAAATCACCCAATTAAATAAAAAAATTAAGAATATGTGGTTAAGAATGAAGACCACTATAATAGTATCAAAATTTTTTGAGAGGTGTAAGTGTTATTTAAAAAAAAAAAAACAAAAAAACAAAACAAAACAGAAGATCTCGGTTGAGAATTGACTCTTCTTCAAAGCGGCAATTAAAGATTAACTTAAATATTCTTTCTATATAAATATAAGAAAAAGATTTATTAAGGAAACGTTTTTTATATAATTGCAGAAAGAAATGGAATAATTTCTTGCTTTATTTAACATGGGCAATTATGTCAAAGAAAAATTAGGAGAATGTCCCCAGATGTTCTCTTGAAGTTTGACGAAGTATGAATTTTAGGCAAGTTGGGTTCGTGAAATCAAAACATTTTCAATTACGGAAATATATCTTTTTATTCATACAACATTAATTAATCCGATCCCTTTCACACTTCGCAGAGGCAAACCGAACCCAACCCGCCACCCCTTTCTTTCGTGTCCGCTCCTCACCAAGAAAGAAGAGATCAATTTTTTTTGGCACATATAATTTACAAAAATCAAATCAAATAAAAATCGATTAAGAAAAAGTTTAGATCAGTAATTAGTAATTAGTGATGTTTTCTATTCTGGCGAACGTTTTGTTAAGCATTAGGCCGCCGATATCATAGAATATGGTAATCTTTGATTAAGAAAATAGCATGTCATTTGTGTAATTGTCAGTTTGTCACTATATAATAACAGACTCCGATGAATTAAAAAATAATCATTTGTTCACAATAATGTTAATATTTTCTCGCAATTTAAATTTAAAATAAACTAGATTTCTCATTGTGCCTCCGGCGAAATTATTATATATTTGGTATTCTCGGAAAGGAGTTATAATTTTTATGGAATAGAGAATTAAGTCATAGTAATATACTCTGACCAAATAATTAATGTTTAACAATTGAAATTAAAAAAAAAAAAACAAAATGTTTACCAAGTTGATGTCACATATTTATATATGGTTTTAGGCCAGACTTTAACCCAAATCATAACTCAAAACCCTTGATTTTATTTGCTTTTACTTGTTTTATATTTGTATTTGTAGAATTTTGGTACTGCTTGGGTTTCATTTCGATTTGTAGGACATGGAGTCAATTCACAATGAAAACGACATGATTCGGCACAAATCCGCGCATGAAGCATGGCTCAGAAGACCCTATGCGACCCCAAAGGGATTGTGTGTGACCGCACAGGCCCATATTGGGCTTCGATGGTGTGTACATGACTCAATTCTGGGCCGACGACTTTGGTGCGACCGCACGGGCCTTTTATGCGATCGCACGGAGCTCCAAACCCTACCCCGACCCCTATATAAGACGTCCGAAGCGCTGAAATTAGGGCATCATTCATTCCACCTTCTTCCTTGGCGGCGCCGCAACCCAAAACCAATCCGATCTACCTCCAGTGGCCCCTGTGCGACCGCACAGGGGTCTCGTGCTACCGCACCACCCCTGCCGCCTTGGAAACTTCTATTCCGACCACTCTTCGCCTCATCCTTCCACCAAAGCTACCTCCTTGCAGATCTAGAAGTCAGAAGAGGCTCGAGAAGGGGCTTTCGCCTTCCACTTTCCTTTTGGGTTTTCATGCTTTCCTTCATTTAGATGTTTGCTTTAACATTATGTTAGGCTAAATTTAGTTATGTTCTAGGGCTAGTTGAAACTGAGGTTAGATTTATTGATTTGACCTGATACTTGGTTTTCATTGTGTACTACTTGTTTGATTTCTATATGACTATGCTTATTTGTGTTTGATTACTTGATTGAACCTCTATTAGGTGAATGGCAACATCTAATCTAGACAAAGGGTGTAGATTGATTAGTTGAACCAAATAAGTACTTAAGGTATGTTAGGAGCCGAGAGGTGACCAATTTAAGTCCAAGAGGGACAAATTTCTGCATAGACGAGAGTCTAGTGGATGCCTTAGAGAATCAACAAGTGGACTTAGGGTAATTAAGCCAACATTACGAGAGTTGAGGGTTAATTAACCTAATAGGGGCTTTAGACTAGGTTCCATACCAAGTTATGTGACCAACATTATGAGAGTTGAGGTTCAGGAGTTTAGGTATGGCTAGATCTATCCCACACAAGCTAGAAACCATGTTATTGTGTCGATTCGGCATTAACCAAGGTTCGTGCGGTCGCACAGGATCTTCAGGCACGCACGAGTAAACGATGTGGCGCGAGAGCGACGCCCGTTGGCAGCCCGAAGCCTGACCAAGGTGGAAACCAAACCCCTAGGATATTTTCATACCATATTTTACCTCCAAAAACATCAAAACTTGCTATTGTTTCATTTACCTTTAGTTGATTGTTTTTGTTTCTTGTTGATTAAGTCTAAACCCTTTATTTTACCGTCTAGATTTTGTGAATAAGTAAGGTTTAGTACTCATCTTACCGTTCATGTGGATTTGACCCCGACTGTACCAACGAATTTATCGTACGCTTGCGGTTAATTTTAGGTTACTTTTGGATATTTAAGCTCACACATCACAAGTGCATTGTATAATCTATACTATATAATCTAATATAAATTAGAATTAGAATTATCATTATTACTCACTCTATTTTATTGTGTAATATGATATTACATAATATGCATAAATTATACTTATCACATTATTAATATTTTTTATATTGTTAGATATAATATTATATACTTATAACTTATAAAAATAATAATTATTTTAATAATTGTATTGTATTATAGAATATTATATTTTTATACTATGATGTGAGTAAATGATAATTATTATTTTTGTGTAATCATTACTAAAAATTTTTACCTTCATTTTTATTGGTCAAAAAAATAAAATTATTTTTCTTTTCAAAAAAAATTAAAAGATTTTTGATAAAAAAAATGAAAATAAAAAAGGAAAAATGGTAACGCTCCTATTGTTTGTCCAATGAATCGTTATGGCCACACCTGTCATTTTCTTCTCTTAGTTCCCATTTTTTTTCTTTCATTTAACTCAAAAAAGGTATATTCTCTTGTGCGAACAAAAGGGGGAGATAAAATGGCTTAATCCGAAATTGCATTGTCGCTGAGAAGTCACGATTCGGATGGCCAGAAGACGACATGAGTAGTAGGCCACTCTATCGCCGGAAATAAAGAAGAAAGCCGAAATCAACACCCAATTTTTTTTCCCTTTGCACAATTGTTCGTTCGGAAGGAGAAGAGAGGAAGAAACAAAAAGTAATATTCTTTTTGTGAGTAAACCCAGCTGACCATTAAAGTGTTTGAACCACCAAGCTCCTAATTAAACAATTAGTCAATTACAAAAGTTTGTTGTTTGCCCACGGTCCATATTTGCAGTCTTAATTTATTTGAATACACCGAACTCATAGGCAAAATATCAGGAATGAGGTGGCTGTGGGACTAGGGGAGCTGATCCGGACACCCGTGAAATTATCCGAGCAACATCATTTGTTTAAAAGAGGATGTTGCTACCCTTCTGATTTCGAGCAACATAGTTTTTCTTTTTTTTGGCAAAATTGGATATAACCTTCAATCCGGACATATCCCTCTAATATTTAAAACTGGATATAACCCCTCAAATCTTATCATCCATGAATATAAACCCTTTTTAATAATTTTAATCATATTTTTATCTTAAAAAATAATTTTTGCAATATTTTACTAAATTGCCCTCTCGACTGTCCACATAGCACGACCTTTCATCTTTCTTCGTCTACATTATTTTTCTTTATTTTTCTAGACATGTATTTATCGACATACTCGTCTCTCTAATTTTGCTTTAGTCTTTTGTCTTATGCGAAATTAAATGTCGAGAACATTCGTACATGTTTAGAATAATGCAGTGCATATCTTGGAGTGAGATTGCCAAATTATCTTTTTACCAGTGTATTTAGATGTTTGAGAACTATACAAATATTCATCAATGATGTCAAAATATGAGTCATGACCAATAGAAGAACGGAAAAGATAATCTCGTACATACAATAGATGCATAATTCTCTAGTCGATTTTCTATTAGCTAAAGTACTAATTAAATTGAAACTCAATAAAGAGGAGAATATTGAAATGATGTTCATAGTAATCAGGAAAATGATCATTTAAGTGACAATATGTTGTGTTTAATTTTAGGTATATTTTTTCTAACAAGTGCTGAAGCCTTTCAGTTCCATTTTCGTTATAGTCAAATACCCTTTGTAATAATGCCCTGTAATATACCTTGCAATATCTGATTTATGCATAAACGAATGAACTTCAGATAAAAAGAAAAAGACGGAGCTTTCATCATCTATCAGGGAACTAAATTTAGTTTCATCTGAACTAATGACATCATAAAAAACACTGTAGATAATCTTCCTAAATTTAGAGTATTTTTTTGATAAATAAATTAGTTGTCTTAAGTAACGACATAATTGATGCCCACGTGGTAGAATCAATTTCTCTATTTTTTCTTTCATTTTTTTTTTTATACACATATACATTTTTCTCTTCGTGTTTTAAATAATGTTGTCGATCTGTCTTAACTTTACACTTTATTTTTTTCAAACATTTGAATATAATGCCTGAACTTTAAGATCAGGACACAATTTTCAAATCAAAACAATAAATATTTATTCAACCATGGGTCCGTAGTTTTGCATTATTAATTCGAAGCCTAATTTCTCATTATGTATTTTTTTTTCAATTTATGGAAACTTTCACTGATATAACATTAATTGCTCCAAAATTTTCCAAATAACATCCCTGATTTTCATTCCCTTCCATAAACGATCCCGACACCCACACATTTTTATTTACTAGCATAAGATGTCCTCATACGTGGGCAAATAAAGAAACAAAATAATGTTAGACAAAAATATATTGCTTAATTTACCAGCGATACAAATAGATTCGTTATTCAATTTGTTTCTATATTAGATGAAAAACCAAATGATAGTGTTATTTGGTCTAGCAATTCTCATCCAACCAGAGATCAAGTCGATCCAACGGCAGAAAAAATTGTTTACTCTCTAGACCTAGAGTGTAACACCTATGTGTTACGTGCATTTATAAGTAGTAGAGATAGAGATATTTTTTATTACATGCCTCGTTAAATCAAGCCTGATATACACCATCCAATTCAACCAGATCGCTGAAATTCATAATTTTTCGCATGATGACGTCATCAATTCCTCGCTAACGTCATCGAATGGACAGATTTTTATTTCCAGTTAAGGACCTAAAGGGATTAGTTACTTGACTTATGTGTTCAGTTAGATGTAATCGTAATATGATGTTTTACTTCAGTTAAGGATCTCAAGGGATTAGTTAACCTAACCTTATGTGCTCAATTAAATGTAGTCGTAATATGATGTTTTAGTTCTGTTAATGATCATAAAGGATGAGTTAACCTGAGTTGTGTGTTCAGTGAGATGTAGTCGTAATATAACGTTTTAATTTTGATCATGTTCAATATACAAAGTGAAGACTTATAACAACATAGTTAACATATACGATAAATAAAAGGCAAAATCGGATATAAACCCCTCCAAACTTCTCTATTCGGATATAAACCCCTCTAATCTTTAAAATTGGATATAAACCCCTCAAATTCAATTTTGTTCAGACATAACCCCTTTTCAGTGTATTTAATCATGTTTTTAATAGAAAATATATAAAATATATTGTTAAGACTTATATACCCTTAACCTGGCCTGTCCACCTGTCCGTATTTTCTTCTCTGCTCGTCTCTACATAACTATAGCTTCAAGCACTCTGACGAATGCATTTTTTCTATGCGTGTGCTTATTTAGCAAAGCCATGTGTCTTTTTCTGTTTATACGTAATATTTTCCTTTGATTTCAAACCTTTTCTTTTACTTTGAGGATACAAGCCCGTAAACAAAGCTATTAGACAAAGTACTGGCACAACACAACTTACTGGTAAAAAGAGAACAAAATAAGAAATAAATGTTATATTTTAATCAAACAGATAACTAACAATGCATCTTATGTTTTTTTTTTTTCTCTTTCAAACTGCTAGCGCACCTTATTTTGTTGTTAATGTAGTTAAGTATAATTTCTTAAAAATTAGTATCTTTTATACGACCATTACTATAGCTCAAGCATGAGAGAAGGAAATTAAAATTCAATACTAAAATACTGGTCTTATGCTTGTTATGGATATCAGCAAGTCCGGATGATACAACTTACTAGTCAATAAATAGAAAATATCCTATTGCCATGCTCAAGATAAGAAATAATCATCATTAAGGACACCGGGCTACGATAGTTGGAACAGCACATATCCTTAGCCTGCGAGTGAAATCAGTGAATGAACGAGCCAATAAACTCAACACTTATCCAGATGCCTAGCTATTTATAAAAACGAATTCCGTTTTTAGGAGAATTTGCAAAGTCCAGCCCTCTTTGTTCAAACCAATTGACAAAGATAGAGATAGAACGAGACAAAGACCAAAAAATAAAAAAAAAACGACATGGATAACAAGATGGAAGATCATCATATCTAAGGATTTAGCAAAACCATCAGAGTAGAAATCTTCCCTAATCAATTTGGAAAGGAAAAGGAAAAAATCACCAATTTCGATAGATATGAATCACTAGGGAAAAGAGAAAGTGGGAAACAGAATCGTCATTGGCCAATTTGCAGTATGTGTAGGTTAGGGTATACTAGTCATTACACTGATTTTTTTAAATTTTTATTTAAAATATGATTAAAAATAATAAAAAAGGGGTTATACCTGAACAAAATCATATTAGAGGGGTTTATATCCAATTTTAAAGATTAGAGGGGTTTATATCCGATTAGAGAAGATTAGAGGGGTTTATATCCGATTTTGCCTAAATAAAATGACCAGATACACTACTTAGTATTGTTGGCTTAGTAAATAATAGATATTCTGTTTGTGATAACAAATTGAACCCTTATGCCCATTAAATCATTTCTTAGTACTACTAATTGTCAGGAAATATAGGATTATTAAAAAGGAAGGGGCGGAAAGAGGAGGGAACGGGCACAGGAAACCTTCTCCAACGACTTCATCGGAATCTTTGCGTGTGATTACACAACCGAAATTAGGGTGTGGCAAGGAGAGGCCAGCAGAGCGGTTAGCGAGGTCAAGAAAGTGAATGAATAAGGTATATAACTGGGTATAGAGAGTGATTAATGGTGGTTTCCGGCAAATGTTGTTCGGTTCCGGCGAGAGGGATGAAGTATCGAGGCTAGAGTTTGTCAAAATGAGAGGGAAAAAGTATAGTTTTGGTCTCAAGAGGTCATGGCGGAGCTCAAGGACTCGAGGCACACCGACGAAACTGGAGCGCGGTTGCGACGAGGTGGAGTCGAATTAGGAGAGTGGTGGCGCGGGTTTGTAGAAGGAGAGAGCATGAGAGAAAAAGAGAGATAGGAGAGTGGTGGAGTGGTCGGGTTTAGGGGCCATGTTAGAGTATAATTAGATTAAGGATTGGTTAGATAGGAGATATCGAGGTTGTATGATGATTGGAGATTGATATCAATAGAGGCTATAGAAGGTTGGTAGAAGATGTATAGTTGAAGATGGTTATCATTAGTTTTAGGATTGATATACACATGATATATATAAAGACTCTCATGCTTGTAATCATTAGAATCAATTCAATACAAATTTTCATTTCCTATCAGGGCGAAGCGTACTCCGACGAGGTCGAGATGGTGGGCCAAGAGAGGATGAGGTAGAGAAGTAGAGGAAAGAATGGGTTATTCAAAGGAAATGAGAAAGAGATGGAATCGGGAAAGCGAAGTAGGGGTGGATTTAATCCATAATTTTTCTTTTTTCTTTTTTTTTTGGTTTGTACGGAGGTTCACAACAGGGATGATTTGGATGGTTAATACCAATCTCCTCGTTAAATTGCTGCAATGCAGCCACTAGAAGCTCCAAAAACTCTTTCGAAAGGCACTTATTAAAGATTTGAGCACATAATGATGCCATAAAGCATCAGAATTCAACGCTACAAGCATTTGCTAAAAAAAGAGTAGGATGCATCCAAAGGGAACACATTACGGAAAATAAACACGGACACAATCAAATTCAAGTCTATATGCCCGGCAATGTTTGTGAAACTGGAATCCACTCGAAATTTCCTCGGTGGGATTCGCCAGTATGGTACATGTTAAAAATGTATCGCTTCACCGCTTTGTCGTTGATCTCAAATAGGAATTTCAGATCCCTTATCTACAATAGAAAAATAATAATAATTTCATAGTAAGCAAAAACTGATAGATAAATGAGCACAGAGATGTAAATCAGATATCACTGATTGTCATTTGGTACAAATGCTTTAAAAGAAGTTATCTTTTTAATTTGACACGAAATCTGTTTAAGCATCAAATTGTTGTGGTTTTGGGTGCATTGGTGATGAATTAGTAAATAGTGACTGTCACACCATGAACCTAAATCAGACCTGCAAAAACCTCAATTCTACCCTCGACTGCAACCACGTCTTAAATAATATAGATAACTTTAACCATGATCAGAAATAATGGCAAATGCACATTGATTTCCCCCTTGCAATCAATAACTTGGATAAATAATACCAAAATAAACACCAACTGATCTCGATCAAACAAGAGAGGTTGCTTGGGAGAATACCTCAATAAGAGAACCAGAATTTAATGTTATGCGCTTTTTGGCAGGTACTTCTTTACTGTTGACAAAGAGGGAGCACTTGCCAATATTTTTTATGTGGAATGAGCCGCTCTCATCCATCTTTATCACTGCCTGAGGCCCAAATAAGACAAAAAATAAACTACATCAAAATTGTAGTTCCAACTAGGAAGTCATATAGCAATGCCTAACCTGAGATAAAAAAAATTACACAAATCATGAAGAGGGGAAAAGATAACTTCAGTATGAGGGTTATATGAGACAATTTGCACTTTAATCTCTTAGGTTTCAGGGGAAAAGAAAAGTCACCTCAAAAGATTTCTCAGGTATGCATGAGGCCCATAGAGTATAAGGATATCACCCTTTTTCAGAACAGTACACCAATTATTTCAAAATAATTCTAAGAGGGATTTGTTAACATTGTTGCTGACAATAACAAAAGTTCCAAAAAACATTGAAAACAGTGTACAAACCTGTCTGCGTGAAATTTTGTTCGCACGTCCTTCTTTTCCCAAGTCAATATCAACTTTCACATCCTCTGTTTCTCTTCCAATTGAAACCTTCAATTGTTAAAATTATCAGCTATACTACCAAAAGTTTCTCCAACAACATTTCAGCATGTTTATAGAGTTTATAATTTACTTTCATATGAAGCATACAAATATTGAGTGCTTATTGAAAATACTGAAAAACTCTTGTTGTGCTTCAGCAAAAGGCAATGCAAATAGTATGAAAGTTGTTGCCCCTAAGTACCTCTGAACTCTTAATGAAGTACTTCAAATTTCGGCCATAGAATACAGCAAATGCCCCTCGAGATAAGATAGCACGATTCATGTAGGACCTAGCGCCTTGCTCAAGCCGAATGAGACTCTTTCTACTCTCAGCACAGTGGAACCTTGTAACTGCAAATAGAATTACAGGGGAACATTAGAACTGCTCACTCTTGTAATTTTGAACCAAATTCAGCCTAAATACTTATTTGTCGCGTAACTCAACCTGAAGTTCCAATTTTGCCAGTGCACCACAATTTTGTCTAATTTGCATACAATTTAGCCTCAATATCAAATTTTGCATTAACAGAGACTCAGTTTCAAGTTCCAACCAATCATTCCCCAACACCCAAAGGCCAAAAGCCTAAACCCTAAACCCTTTTTGTGGAAATTCAGGAGACAGTCTAAACATTTTCCAAAAATAAAAATCTAAGCCAAAGGAATAAAAACTTTAGCAGCTAGTTTAAAAGAATAATAACATTTAGATTCAAACAGAATTAGAAATCATGCTATATAAACAACTTCAGTTATTCTCACCCTCCTTTGCCAGAAGGTTCTCCTGATCATGAGGACTCAAATCCATATCCAGTATCTACATGAAAAAAGTAAAAAATCACAAGAAAATAACAAATTAGCACCAAGATTTTGCAGTACAATGCAAGTACTAGGATATCATGAAATGTATATCTTGAGTTATTTGCAACAAACACCCAAGAACGAGGTCAAGGAGAAGATGACCATATAGTCCTGCCTTTTCATATTTACAACCAATTTGCACTAATCAATCTTTGAAAACTGAAACACTGCTATTTAAAACTTCACTTTCTTTGAGTTTTAATGTCATCAAGAAGAAGATGATGATGAGGTGATTTTGTCATAACTTAGAAAAGTACATATTTTCCTGTCACCTTATCACACTAATCCCATATACTAGTAGTGCTTACATGAACTGTTAATATCATCGTAGTATTGCAAATATAGCTTCAAATTTAAAATATAAAAAGAAGAAAAAGTAACGCTGAATTTATGATCCATACCAAAGCCTCAATATCAGAAAAACAAGGAACTTCAGTGTCACTCTCCTCTGAACCTTGTTGCTCTTCGCGGTCTGAAGCAGATGCAGTTGGAAGGTCTGGACCAAGAGCCATACCAGCTATATCACGTTCTCCTGATCCAGTCATGACAGGTAGAGTTGATGGTTCACAGTTCCCAGGAACATCAAATTGACCATCCATCATGGTATTACACCCCATAGGCACACTTACGGGGTTCGAGAAATAGTCCATTTGATTAAGCGCCTGAACTGGTTTGTCTGGTTCTGTCTCCTTGGGTTTTTCACACATATCATGATCACCCATATCTTGAGGTGCAGGAACTTCATTCATTGCTGAGTTCAGTTCATTTGAGGCAGTACTATTTTGTCTAATGACATTGGATGCTGGTACCTGATTGGGACCATATTCGAGTGAGTTGCTGGAAGGATGCACCACAGGTGTCAAACCCACCTTTTGTGGCACTATAGAAGGTTCTGTTGTTTTTAAGGGTTCTAGACTGGCAGGTACTGGTATCAGAGAAGGTATCATAACCGACACAGGTACAGGTGTTGTCGGTTCCATTGCCGTTAATCCAATCAAACCTCCAGTAGTCGGTCTTCCATCAGCCAATGGCATAGCAGAGGAGGTAGCCATATCTAAATTATTCTTGTTAACTCTATCATTGGGATTGAGGCTAGGACTAGGAGTAGAGTTATGATGAGCATTTGGGTTAGTCAATACATCGTCAAAGTCTAAATAGTCGTTGTCAGGTATATCCCAACTTTCACTGTTCAACACACAAACCACGAGTTTCTCAACTGGGACGACCTCAGCACCAACTGAGGTGCAGACGTTATTTATTGTGTTATTGCCATCAGAAGAAGCGGACTCAGTGACTCGTAGTTCTGCACTGGGTTCATTCGTCTGATTAACTACCTCATCCTGTGGAGAGTTCAGAAACATGGAACAAGATGTATCTCCAATCTCTACCTCATCCATGAGGAACAAGTCCATCGAGAAATCAATCAAATCATTCATTAGTTCACTGCTGGATCTAGCCTCCTTAGCCTGAGAAAGTGCCTCCTGCTGCTCCTCTCTCTGGATAGATCGCCAAAAAGGATCAGGGTCCCGTGAAACTGGTTCACCTCCACTCTTTCCATCACCATCCGACTCAGCCATTTCTAAATCTTCTCTCTCCTCGATATCTGGACAGATCTTAGGAGACATGATGAGGTTATCGGCATAGTCTGGTGGAGGCTCAAACGCAGGCCCCCCACCAGATTGATCAGATAGAAAGGGTAAAACATCGTTACTTTCAAAACCATACTGTGGCAACTCATTGGCTACAGCTGTCTCAGCTGGCTGGTATGTGCAAACCCGCTTCCGCATGGAATAGTACTGGCTCCTCACTGAATCGGCCATCCTCTTGTAAGGATTTGAGCTAGGATCAGGACTTGGTTTGATGGGAGGGTTTGAGGAAGTACTTGACTCATATTCAATCATCCGAGCAGATGCCTCTGCTGACACCTCTGGATCATAGAGTAGGGCCCGCCACCTCTCTTGTAATTCTTTCAGGGAGAAACGGCGAGTGAAATTCACAGCCCCTTTGGCTAATGCCTCCAGAGAGGCTCCAGCCTACAGTAATTGAAAAATGAAAATTAATACGGCTATAACGCAAATAAAAAGGCTTTCTTTTGGAAGTTAGGTGCTGTATTCACAGAAGAAATAGAACAAAGAAATACTATTTCTCATAATGCAAATTACAATCAACATCTCTCACAATTGCAAGTACTACCCAACTTAAGTAATTCCCAAACAACACCTTGAGCTAGGTTAGCGAGATAGAAAAGGTATATTATGTTCAGTTCGTAATCGAAAAATTCTCCCCAATTATGCAAGCCCTTCCTTTTTTGAACATCCAATGGGAATGGAGCTAAAACAAAATAAATCAGCTCAGATGTTGGTCAATAATATCAATATAAAAAATAATAATAAATAGGTCAAATAAAGTAAATATCAGAGGCAATCAGGTCCCTTTTTACAAGTCTCGCATTTTTTACAACTTAAACATGAAAAACATTGGGTTTTATCTATGTAATGGGTGTAATTTAGAGACAGCGAGGAGAAGACAAAGATAATGTACAAATTTGTATAGCCAGCCTAGAA
Source organism: Rhynchospora tenuis (assembly GCA_027725995.1). Classification (NCBI taxonomy): domain Eukaryota; kingdom Viridiplantae; phylum Streptophyta; class Magnoliopsida; order Poales; family Cyperaceae; genus Rhynchospora; species Rhynchospora tenuis. The sequence goes on along the minus strand of CM050888.1, from coordinate 150,770,915 downwards.
CTACTCCTTTTAGCAACTACAAATTCATAGATTGAAAAAATAATAGTAAATAAATAAGTGACAAAGCTGCAACCATCCTTAACTGGTGATGCTGTGTTTTTGGCTGAGCACCAGGAAAAGAACGGCACGCATGGATACTAAAAAAGAAAATAACCAGCACCTATGAAAAATCTTCTCTTTCACGAGCTCCCCGCCCCGCCCCCCCCCCCCCCCCCCACCCCCCAAATCAGGATCCTCTGCGTGTTATTTTTTTAAAACACGCAGTGCAAGCCTTTCATTCCTGGCCGTGGATGCCCCGTGATTAATACTAGAGCCGTCGAGATTCATGCAGCCCATAAAAATCTGCCCGTCGAAAATTAGATCGGACGGTTGATGGTAAAAACCGAGCAGTGCGTGTTTAAAAAAAAAAAACACGTAGAGGATCCTGGTCCCCCCACCCACACACGCGCGCGCGCTCTTTCTAATAATGCTTCAATTCGATAGTTCAAATAGTAGGAGAATAGCATGCCAATTGAAAATTGGTTCAAATTCTGACGATCCATACAGAGATTGGCCTACTAAAGCAATATACGGATTACTTTCCTTCCTATGGGCTCCAGAGTTATAAAGGGACGAAACAAATCTTCTCTAAAACCATAAAATTTGGCCATTATTTCTCCTTTTTGTCTCAGAAGAGGCCTATGACCCCAAATACAAGCTAACGTTAAGGTGTACCAGCAAGGACTTGTAGTTATCTCTGCACAAAAGTGCAGCATTCTTGCTCAGGGTTCTCTATTAACAATTTTCCATGATCTTTTCTCGCACCAATCCATTGTTAACAAATTCACACAAAAAAGGAAACACAGATACAAATTAACAGAAAAAGGTACCTCAATAGAGTTTTTGAGCAAGAAGTCGTCCTCCGGGAGCCACTTGACGACCTCCGACGAAGATGAAGAGAGTGCTCCCATGGCCTCTCGCTCGAGTCCAATGGAGATAGAGACGTATAGAGATTGAATCGAACAGGATTACAACGAGATTTCGCAATGAAGTCGATACAGGATCAATGATTACACAACAAGACTAGGGTTTGGAAATAGGAGATTTGGGGAAGTGGAGAGGGAGAAAGGGAAGCTGAGGTTTTTAGGAAAGATGCTTTCGCTCTAGGCTCTAGCTGAAGTCGGAAGAGGAAGTAACTTTTTGTGTATCGCCCCCTTCAATAATTTAAAATTGGGAAATTACGTTGACTAAACTATAATTAGTCCGAACAACTTTGTATTGAAATTACGGACGGAGATCAATACTAATTGGTTATTGGTCCAGTCGAGCTTTTCTATATCTGTTGAGTTACGAGTTTGAGTTATGCGCATATAATAAGATAGATTTTTCTCTATATTTTTTTGTGGTCTTATTCATTCAGTTAAAAATCCCAACCAACACGCACAGTGCACATAACAAACTGTTAAAATTTGAGACGCAGAATTTGGTTTTCTAGAAATAAGTTTTTCCTTATTTCTTGTTGATTGTTCTTTTGATACGATACATAAGTTTACTTAAGCTCTCTATTTTACCGTTTGCAAGCGTACCAGTTGGTACCAACAATAATTTGCTACTTTTTAAGTAAAAATGTGGTTTTTCTATTTCATTCTATTTTTACATTAATTTCCTAATTTCTATCTATTTTTTTTTATTTTATCACAAACTAAGATAAAAATATGGAGCAATCTAGGGGAAAGAAAGATCGTAGAGAAGAAGAAAAAAGTACTGAATTGACAGTGTTATATGTTATAATATGTTATATATGTTGTTGGCTGACAATGTTATATGTAATATATGTTGTTACCAAGCCAATCTTCACCAAGCTAATTCTCCAAGCCCTCTTTTTTCTTTTCGCTCTCCCTTATGTTGGATCGCTCATAAGTCTGCAAACGGAATACCGTTTAGCCGTATATCATTTTGTTTCATCCGGACGAAACGAGGCACGAAATAATGAAACGATTTTGTCTGGTTTAGTGAAACGATTAACGAAATAATGAAACGGTTTCGTCGCTGTGTATATCACGGAAATTGCATAAATTTTGATCGTTTCGTCCTTGCGAAACGGTTAACGAAATTAAAGGCCAGTTTCGTCAATGAAACAAAACAATTAACGAAACACCCTAGTTTCGTCACCGTTTCGCATGTTATTCGGGCCTAATCGCTCAACTCTTAACGGCTTAAGCTTGTTCCTAGGATTAACGGGCTTCATGATTTTAGGCTTCTGGGTTTTAGAATCTGGGCCTAGTAATATGTACTGGATTGTTCTTGTCAAGTACGGATAAGCAGTTAAGCATCCTATTATGTTTAAAAAGCCCCACACACACTTCTTGCACGTGAAAAAATAATAGACTTTGATGTACAAACGAGATTTGATTTGATTAATTGATTTTCTTTAGAATTTCGCTGGGTCTAATAAAATAAAAATCTGATTAATTGGAATCAAAATCATTTATTCTGATAAAAAAAAAATAATATAAAACCTTTATGAATTCCACGGAAAAAGAAAAAGATACTTCTAAACACAGTCACTGATCCACTGATAGTTAGGATTTTTTTAAGGTAGAACCATAAAAAGTGTAATGAAATCACATAATTGTTGGAGAATGGAGATTGATTTTGTTTGACATGATCAATCGACGGAAAATCACTCCTTCCAACAAGTCTCATCGGTTCTTTGAATTTCCCGTGGTTGGATAGGATCTATGCAGTCCAGAGAGACCAAGGTTACGAACTAACGAAGCTGGAATCCAATGAATTAAGTTGCACAATGTAAAATAAATTTTGGTCTGATGCGGATATTTCTGTAACCTAAGACCTTATATGTATCAACTGAAAACTTGGCTAATAATAATCTCAATTGAGAAAATAATCCTCTGAAATTATCTGTTTTCTAAGTTCAATTTTCATAACTGTCTGACTGTATTTTCATTCAAAACTGAAAAATGATGTACCATGATGTTGATCTATATGTACAGATAATACATGAATTTTATTAAATTTTAAAGTTGCATCAATGAAAGGTAAATGCCCATCCAGTTTCCCTTTTCTCTTGGAGTGAACCAAAAAAATTGTTAACTGAATAAATAACATAAATTAGACTATAACTACATCCTAATTCCTAGGTACTCTTCTAGCTATTTGTCGTGGCAAAGCCGCCAGGGGTCATATCTAGTTGAAGTTTAAAGGCACCCGCTTTGTATTGGTCTTTTTAAAGATGGAAATAACAAATGAAATTCCCTGCTTTTCGGTTTCGTTGACACCTGAAAATGATGGGCACAATAACTACTTTTTTCTTCCACGTACATGCTTTGTGGCCTTTTTTAAAAAAGGGAAAGCTACAGATACAGAGCAGGTGACGTATTCGACAGAATAAAACAAAATATATATTGTGATTTAAAGTATATTATAAAGATATTGATTCGATTAGGACGGGACAGTGTATACATTTAAAAAAAAAATTAATAAATGCTCTAATTGACAGTTCACATGCATGATAACTGAGAAAAAGAGGATCTTTTTTGAGGCATTCCGTATGAAAATCGAACAATTTTGTAAAACTATGTGAAGAAAATCGAAGGCTATAAGCAGCAAATTGCAAAATTTGATGGAGCTTATGTAACTAATGCTAAAATTTCAACGAGAAATGAACGCCCTTTTCTAATTTTCTTTTAGGAAAAATTGGATATAACCCCTCAAATCTTTCATATTTGGATATAAATATAACCCCCTCAAATCATGTATATTAGATATAAGTATATAACCCCCTCTAATCATGATGATTATGGATAAAAACCCCTTTTATTGATTTAAATAGAAATTTAAGATAAAAAGTTTATTGTTTTATTTTTATGACCAAAATAACTCTCCTCTCTCTCTTCTTCCCTCTCATCTTGCTTGTCAGAAAAACGTCAGGATTTTTTTTTATCTTTTCTAAAAGATAAGTCATATATCTTTAGTTAATTGTATTTAATAAAGAAAGAAGCTACAAACCGAGATATGATAACGAGTGATTTCTGTAATTGAGGCTAAGATTAGAGTTGACTATTAAGGTCATGATTTGCATTTTCTGTGTGAATGGACCAATTATCAATTTACCAAAATAAAATATTCAAGGTTAGTATGGATACATTACAAGCTCGAGAAAGTGATTAAGAAGCAAATTTTTAATGCAAGTACAATATATCGTAGCTTAATCGCACTAACTTCGTCAGGAACCTTTGTCGAGTCCATGGACCGATATATAAATGCTGATTAGTAATTTTATTTTGCTAGGAATGTGTTTCTGGTTGCACGACTTGGATTCATTTTCCTTCACCAATTCATAATTATAGTTTTACGCATTTCTACCACATTTTCTGAGTTTCATTTTAATATGAGTAAATAAATCCTAATGTCAGTGGACAAGCAGAGAGGGACGGAGATATATAGAGAGAGTGCACAATTTATTTTGGTAACAAAAATTAAAATATTACTTTTTATTTAAATTAATTATAAGGGTTTATATCGCCAATTGTGATGATTAGAGGGTTATATCCAAATGAATAAGATTTGAGAGGGTTATATCCAATTTTTCCTTTCTTTTATTTCAAATAATAAAGTTATCTAAAACTTTCATTCAGTAACTCAAAGTGATTATTTTATTGATCAGCCTACGAGCTGTTATTAATATTCCTTATGACTGCTAGAGTCCAAAATAAGGGTCAATTAATATAGTCCATGTCATTAGCGCAGGTGTTTTTTGTTTTCGTTCCGTTCCAGCAAATGAAATCAGCAACCGTTTTGTTAAACGAAACGATTTTTTCATTTCGTTTTTGTTCTGTTTTTTATTTTCCATTGATTTCAATTAGTTTTCAGTAAAACGAAACAGTTACGTGTACCGCTCTCCGTTCCGTTTTCATTCCGTTCTTAAAAACAAAACCAGAAAACCGTTTCTTTCCGAAACAAAAACGTGCGAAACGGCACACTTTTGACAGCCTTACATGTCATCCCAAATATGCATAAAAAATTAAAGTATATGTGCAAGTCAAGGTCAATTAATATTGAGTGAAGCCGAAGCTTAGTTCCAATATATATGCACCACTCGCTATCTATGGAAGACAATAAGAGCCTATTTAATTACACTGCAGTGTTATTTGCCAAATGCACATCCCTTCTATAGTTATTTAAGCCTAGGCCATCTGTCACAAAGACATCAAGAAGGAAATCCTTTTGAAAGTAGAGACCAGTAAGGGCAATGATACTTATTATCCTACGTTTTCTTCTACTTGTGTGGCTGGCCAAAACCGAAGCAGCTGCAAATATAGCTCTGCCTGGGTGCAGAGATAGCTGCGGTGGACTTTCCATCCCTTACCCTTTTGGCATCGGCTCTAATTGCTCCTTATCTGAAGACTTTGAGATCAGCTGCAACACAATTAACAGATCCTCAACTCCTTACAACGGTGATTTGGAGATTCTAGATATAAGTCTCTCCTTGGGCCAGGCACGCATAATGAGCCCTATATCTTACCAGTGCTACAACAGCAAAACCAAGAAAATTCAGTATACTGATTATTGGGTGGGCATCCCGCCATTCCGGTTCAACCACGAGAAAAATAAATTTGTAGTTATTGGTTGCGATACACTTGCCTATATCAATTTTACCATCGATCAAAACTCCTATTTGGGTGGGTGTGTTTCAGGCTGTGATAGCCTCAAGAGCTTGACTGATGGGTCATGCTCTGGAATTGGCTGTTGCCAAACTACTATACCCACTGGAACAAACAACATTAACCTTTGGTTTGATGAAAAATTTAACAACTCAGGTCCAGAGGTGTATAACTTTAGCCCTTGTAGCTATGCTATGTTAGTGGAAGAAAAAGGGTTCCACTTTAACACAGGTTACATCACCAGTAGTCAGCTACAGTACCAAAGCATGTCAGTTGTTATTGATTGGGCCGTAGGAAACACAACATGCGATGTTGCACGGACTAGCAAATCCTTTGCATGTAAAAGCAAATACAGCAACTGTTCAGACTCAAACAGTGGTCCGGGTTATATCTGCAACTGCTTACATGGTTATCAAGGCAATCCTTATCTTCAAGGAGGGTGCATAGGTCTCTCTCTATCTCTCTCTCTCACTCACACTGTCTCTGCAAATAGCTCATATATATTTTTGTTTTTTTTTTTTTTTTTTTTTGAGGAAAAAATGGAGATCCAGTCTCCATCTTTTTATATTTTTGTTAAAATCCAAAATCAAAGTTTTCTTGTGGTACAAAAACAATTAAAGTAATTCCAAAAATTGTTGGCTTAAGTTATAAACATTACATGCTAATCATCCCGGTATGGTTTTGTAGACATTGATGAATGTGCCACTCCAAATCCATGCTCTAAGCCAGGAAAGTGCCACAATCTACAAGGAGGATATCGCTGTTCTTGTCCTTTAGGCTGGCGCAATAAGCATAATAACTTGCAAGAATGCAAACTCAACTTGGCACCACTTGTAGGTATGTTACTTTCTAGGAATTAGGACAAATAACTTAATTTTTCTACTATTATTTGGAACTTTGGAAATAGGGATTATATTTAGGATTACTTTCAGGTACAAAAAATGATGTGATATATCGAAGAATTCATTGTTGTCCTTTTTGAAGAACTATGGCATTGGATGAAACTAGAATTAATCAAAAATTAAAAAATTGAAACTAAATATTTGCTAATAAGTTAGCTGAAGATGCCAAAATATGATCAGATCCAAACCCAACAAACGCATCCAACCTGCCTGAACCTTGCTTATTTCTATTTCTTTTTTCCCCAAGTTTTCGATCACCTGATATTGAATGTTTTTACTTTTGCAAAAATCATCCAGCTACTTTGCAAATTTCATAGGGATAGCATACAAAAATTAAGTTTGCACTTTTTTTTTTTTCTAGGAACTTGTGCTGGTATTGTCGCTCTGTGTTTTCTGGGACTTACCACATATGTGGCTCTAGAAAGAAGAAACCTTTCTAAAATAAAAGAGAAGTACATCCAACAGCACGGAGGTTGGATTTTGTTGGAGGAAATTAAATCTAAACAAGGATTTGGCTTTACAATCTTCACAAAACAACAAATAGAACAAGCAACAAACGATTTTGATAGTGAAAACATCATTGGTTATGGTGGTCAAGGCACAGTTTACAAAGGAACTCTAAGAGATCAAATCTTTGCTATAAAAAAATGCAAGATAATCAATGAAAGCAAGAAGGGTGAATTCGGCAAGGAGATGCTTATCCTTTCCCAAATAAATCATAAAAATATTGTAAAGCTTCTAGGCTGTTGTCTAGAAGTCGAGGTCCCTATACTAGTATACGAGTTCGTCTCAAATGGTACTCTATTTCAGTACATCCATAACAAAAAGCAAGGATCCTGCATTTCCCTGGCAACTCGTCTAAGGATTGCTCAAGAATCTGCAGAAGCACTTGCATATTTGCATTTTTCAGCATCACCTCCAATTTTTCATGGAGATGTGAAGTCTGCAAATATTCTTCTAGACCAAAATTATACAGCAAAGGTGTCTGATTTTGGAGCCTCAATACTAGCTCTGACAGAAGGGGAACAATTTGTCTCTTTTGTGCAAGGAACACGTGGGTACCTTGATCCAGAGTATATGCAATCATGTCAATTGACAGAAAAAAGTGACGTATATAGTTTCGGTATGGTTCTTCTCGAACTTCTAACTAGAAAGCCTGTAATTGATTTTGATGCACCAGAAAAAGAGATGAGTCTTTGTTCGCGTTTCCTCTCTGCCATGAAAGAGAAGAAGATGCAAAATCTTCTAGATGATGAAATTAATAATGAAGATGACATGCAAATTATCATGGAAGTTGCTGAACTAGCTAAACAATGTCTTAACATAAAGGGAGACGAGCGCCCTACGATAAAGGAAGTAGCTGAGGAACTTGATCGAATCAGAAAACTTAAGTTCCATCCATGGGGTCAAGTGTATACTGCTGAAGAAATGGAAATTTTGCATAGTCAAGAATCCCATAATAATAATATAGTAATTGATCATTCTAACTATTTTAGTATGGATAAGGAAGCCGAGGAAATCATTGATGTTGGTCGAGTAGTATAGAATCATGCTATTATGCACAATAAGTCTTGTCTTATAAATGTTTGTTTTAATCTATTTTTTTGGGGAATTATATATGCCATGTAATTGTGTTGTTGAGTAAGTTCTGCTTTAATTTGTAATATTGACACTTCTGTACGATATTTCTACATGCTTAATTGCTTGCTTATTGCTATTGGGTGATTTATCTGTGTCTCAATCTGCAAGAAGCCTTTAGATAGGCTTGATTTTTGTAAGTTATTCTTGAATTCTAGATAGAAGTATTTCGAACTAAAATATCTTGTGAAATCGCGTATAGTAAGTTACTTCAGACTTCAGAGTGAGCTAGAGTTGGTTAATATACATCATGGGTTTATATGGGCCTTGGTTTAATAGGCTCCAGAAATAGCTGTCCGTGATGCCGAAAAAATTATAAATAATATTAATTAATTAAGAAATTATAAATAATTCGTTTTTAATAAAAATTTTAAATCTGACTGCGCAGTTTCGGAAATTGAGATTCCGAAACTAGAACTGTCGACATTTTTTGAGAGAAAATATATTTTTAAAAATTTTTTTAATTAGTTTCAGAATTTAGAATTTCGAAACTAGGCGTTTCATATTTTTTTAGCGCAATTTAATTTTTTCAATTTAACTTTTTTATATTTCACCTAACTTTTCTGCTACTTTTTAAAATTTCACCTAACTTTTAGCTACTTTTCAACGCACTTTAATTAAACTTAAAATTTTGAATTATTTTTTAATTAGTATCGGAATTTTAAATTCCGATACTAATGATAAATTGAGTGTTGGTCAACCATTATAATTTTCGCTTTCCGTTCTATATAAACCCTCAAGATTCATTCTCTTCCCACCATTCTCTACTCATTATATTCTTTGTTCAAAATAAGTTATTAGAAGTTCATATCGCATCAGGTAATTGTCTCTTCTCATTCTATTCTATTTAATTTTTTTTATTTACAAAATATAAATATATGGTAATTGTCTAATTGAGTTGTGAATTTTTTTTATTTTAGATCTTAATGGGTCCTAAACCACGTTGCGTGTCTTCGGAAATTATTTTGTTAGGAGATCAACATACCACTGAAGGTGGTTTAATATCATTATTGTTGCTTCATCACCCCCGCGAAACTTTTAAAGTCAAGAAACTAGAAGAAAATCAATTTCATGTTAAAGACCCAAAGTTTTTTATCGATACAATGGAGAGAAATCGAGGTATTGATCTTCAAGGCAAGTGGTTCAGTTACGTACCAATAGTTCCACCTGGTTTTGAAAATCATCCGTCAGCTCAAAATAGCATACATCTTCGATAAATGTAGTATTGTATGGTTTATTATATTGTATGCTTATTGTATGGTTTGTTGTATTTTATTATTTTTAATTGTATGGTTTGTTGTGTTTATTCGTATTTTTAAATTATGAAATTTAATATTTGAGGTATGTTTTTTGTTGCTTACTATTGAAATTGTCAAAAAAAAAAAACATAGAACTCAACAAAATAGATAAACACACTAAATACACTAATAGATAAAACAACCGCAAATCACTACAATGATACATAACTTAGAGATCTTGACTCTTTACATATTGAAGAATTTCATCCCACCATGGTTCATCCTCTTCTTCTTCTTTTTCGGGTTGATTACTGGTACTGGCACCGGCGTTGTCAGCGCACTGAGCGGCTTCGTTCTAGAAAGTTGTCCCGGCATCTTGCTTTTCTATCTCTACCATACACCTTTCCGCATTTACTCTAGCTCTTGCTAAATCTTCTCCATACTTCCTACGTCTTCTCTCCAATTTGTCAAGTTCTTTTTTCCTTCTCCTGGTCGCCTCTTCTTCCTTTAAATTTTTTTTACGATACTCTTCTGCATATCTTAGCTCCCGCTGACGACGTTCTTTTTTTTTCTTCCTTAATTCTTTTTTCCTCTTTTTCCCGAGCTTCTTTTTCTTCCCAGTCACGGCGCTGGTGCTCATCGTAGTGGTCGCGCAAGATATTTTCTTTGAAATTGAAAATTTGTCCACACCTTATACAGTCTACTATGTAATCTGCACGATAATTTATTATTGTTTCAATAGTATCCCATGGTGTTGGTATTGGTGTCCATGTCTGTTGTCTGGTGCTCGGTTTACGTGGCAAATATTCGGATCAGTCGTATCGCTTTGGACGGTTGTGCATTTCTCTTTCCTTTCGTTCTCTTTCCTCTGCGCCACTTATGTGCCAGTTGTAGTGAAATTTTAACTCCAGGTCATACCACTGTTCAAACACATTGTATTGAAAGTCTGTGAACATTTTTGACAGGTTGCGCACCATTCTCCTCTTTCTTTTTGTTGGTCATTAACAGTATAATGGAGGAATGAATTCCAACACTCAGTAATGTTGAAATTTATTTGAGGAACGGAGTTATTATTGTTGGAGTTTGAGCTATTTCCTTTCTCCATGATTGTGAACTTCTTTTAGAGGAAAAATGGAGGTTTGATTGTGTGCCTGAACCTTGGTGGTTTTATAGAGATGAATTGGAAGATAATTTACGCTCATTAACGTGACACTTTTTCAGAACTCATTAGAGCACGCTTAACTTTTCAGCAATGTTTTTAATACCGTACCGGAGGTCAAACCGGCCAGACAACTGGTATGGGGTTTTACCGGTTTACCGGTTGAACCGGTTCCCAAAACCGGATTATGTCGTAATCATATATTTTATTGTTAATAAAATAAATAGAGCTTAAAACAAAGAACTAAAGCATGATACATTAAAAATTAATCATCATACAAACGATCTATGATTCTCTGAAATTAAGATAACAATAGATATGTGAATTTTTTTTTTCCTTTTTCTTATTTTTCTTTATAACAACATCACATTAACTATAATATTGAAATCATTAAGTAAATATATTAATGATAATAGTTAAATCACTGAATAAAATATTACCATAGTTATTTAACATTGAATATAAATCTTCTATAATTTGGGACTATAATTATAAATTTCATTTTTACAACTTTGCCTACCTCCCCATATTATTTTATTGTTGTCTGATCTCTGTTATTTGCTCTCAATGTTATTTGCACATTAAAAAAAATAAAGTATGCATGTCAAAAATATGTACTTCTTTCAATCTTTGTGGGAACATAATTTTCATTTTCTACATCATAAGGTCCGTGGGTCCCTTGAGTCCTTTGGGAGTTGGGATACAAGTTTTTATTTCTTTTTTGCAACAGCTATGGCCTATGGGACCTATTAACTAATAGGTGCAGCACCTCGAAAATACAAGTCCCTTGGAAGGACCAAAAGAAAATTTTTTAAAAAAAAAACCAAGATGCCAGTTTGGTGAACCATTGAATGCAACCAGCAAAAATCGACCTCCGGTACATTATATTTTCCGATTTTACCGATTTTTGACCGGTTTTCTCCGGTTCACCACCAGTCCGAGATTATGGTTTTTTTTGTACCGGATCAAGGTCCGGGTCCCGGTTTTTTTCGGTTTTTCCGGTAGCCGGTCCGGTATTAAAAACACTGCTTTTCAGAGCTCATCAGAGCACGTTTAACTTTTCAGAGCTCATCAGAGCACGCTTAACTTTTCAGAGCTCATCAGAGCACGCTTAACTTTTCAGAATTCATCAGAGCACGCTTAATTTTATCAGACATCAAAACAGTAAAATAAAAGTAATAAAGAAATATTTTAGTAAAACATTCATAATATTTATTATTATTTGAAAGTATTTGAAAAATTAATAATAGTTATTTTAATAAATAATATTTGTTATTATTTGAAAGTATTTGAAAAATTAATAATAGTTGTTTTAATAAATAATATTTGTTTTTTTTTAAAGTATTTGAAAAATTAATAATAGTTGTTTTATAAAATAATTTATGTTATTATTTTCAAATTTTGTAAAAATATTATAGTAAAAATAGTAAAATAAAAAGTAATAAAGTAGTGGTAATAAAATAGGGTAAAATGTAAATTTTTCTGACATTTGAGCGGGAATCTAGCTAGTTTCGGAATCTGGAAATCCGAAACTAGCTAGATTCCCGCTCAAAACAGTATTTGTCAGAATTTCACTGTTGGATCAATTATTTTTGACATAATTTCACTGTTTAAACAGTGTTTCATCAATTATTTCATACGAAATTTATAATGTTGTCTCCTTATGATCGGATTCTCAGATTCCGATCAAGGAAAAATAATTGAATATAATATTAATGTAACCTCGATTTGACGCGCATTTTTTATTTTGTCTGTCAATTTCGGATTCTCAGATTCCGATCATGAAACGTAAATGTTGTATAATTGAAGAAATGATTGATTTGATTTGAGTTGACTCCCACTTTAATTTTTGTCTGTTAATATCAGATTCTCAGGTTAGGCCTCGGGCTGTCGGTGCTGGTCACTTTCGCGCCAAACACCGACTAGTGCTGTGGCTGGTACAATTGTACCCCGCACAGGCCCAGTGTAAGCCGCACAGGCACACTGTAGGCCGCACAGAGACAAGTGTAGCCCGCACAGGCCCTCGGTTAATGATGTGGAGAGACGGTATTTTAGTTTCTAGCTTGTGTGGGACAGATCCAGCCGGACTTGGACTTCCTAGACCTCAGCCGTCGCTTGTTGGTAAAGGTATCGGAACCGGAACCTAGTCTATATCCCCATTAGTCTAGTTAACCCTCAACTTTCGCTTGTTGGCTTAACTATTCTAAGTCTACTTGCCGATTTCCTAAAGGTATCTACTTAACTTTCGCTACAGCAGAAACGTTCCCCTTTCGGGTACCAATTGGACTACCTTTCGGCTTAAATCCTACCTTAAGTCACTTGTTCAACCTAAGTAAAAGTTTTACACCCTTGGCCTAAATTAAGTGTGCGCAATCACCTAATAGGGGGTTCAAACAATCAAATAAGCACAAACAAGCATAAACCAACAATAATCAAACAAGTAGTACACAATAGAAACTAAAACATCCAAATCAACACATCAAACCTAACCACAAGTTCATCCTAGCCCTAGAACACAAGTAAACTAGCCTAACATAGTGCAAGAACAAACACAAATAGCAAAATAAAGGGATACAATCTCCATCTAGACTAAAGTGAGAAGAAAGGGGAGGAAAAACCCCTGGTCAAGCCCTTTCTGTCTTCTACAAGTCGAAATAGAGCAGATCTGAGCAAAAACCGCGTGAGAGATGGCCGGAATGACGGTCTCCAAGGCGGGAAGAGGTCCTGTGCGGCCTACAAGGGGTCCTGTGCGGCCAACACAGGTGGTTGTGCGGAGTACGATCAGGGAAAACAGTGGATTTGAGGTGGAAATGAAGTGGAGGCGCCGCCAGGAGTCTCCAGGAGAGAGAGATCTCCAATTAGGGCATGGGAGGCGCTTTATATAGGGTGGTAGGTAGGGTTTGGTGAGTTGTGCGGGGTACAATTGGGCTGTGCGGGCTACAGGAGGGTCCAGTTTGGGTTACAGCTGAGTTCTGGGCTGGGAATGAGTCATCCAGCCCAGTGTATCCCGCACAGGAGGTGTCCGTACTCCGCACAGGAGGTGTCCCGTGCTTCGAGAAGAGTCCGTAGGCCGCACAACAAGGTGTGATCCGCACTGGAGGTGTCCGGGATGCCATGTATGCCGCACAAGTACCTTCCTGGGCATGGTGTAGGCCGCACAACGTGACCTGAGCCAGGAATGAGTCATCTGGCATGAGTCACTCCGCACAGGAGCCAATGTAGGCCGCACAAACTCCTCTGTGAAGCCCGAAATGCGCCGAATTACGTCGGTTATGCTCCAAATCTCTGAAATTTAAAGAAAAACCAAAAGCAGTACCAAATCCTACAAATATAAACTGAAAACACACAATTTCAAGTGTTTAGGTTGTGATTTTGGGGCTAAGTCCGGCCAAATACCATATATATAAATGTGACATCAAATCCCCCCAAGCTTAAACCTTGCTTGTCCTCAAGCAAAACCGTAAACCTAGAGGTAGACAAAGCTCAAATCTGAACCTACCAACTCGAATTTCCTAAAAGTTGCAATGTCAATTCAATTGATTTGGTTCAAGTTTCTCACATGAGTTAAAGAGAGATGGTTGTGCAATTTAACACAAAAAATTATACTCAAAGTGTCCAAACAATTGGCTTATGCGCACTCGGTCCTCAAAGACTTAATTTTCGATTTCAATGACCCTAGCTTATCTATGATAAACAACATGCAATCCCAAGGTTGTTTGCCCGTTCTTTTCCATGACCTACACAAATTTGTAAGGAATTTCTCTAGCGTGTTGAGGCGTGAGGAGTTAAAGAAAGAAAGAGAAGAAAAGGTAAAATTTGTACAACTTCCCCATTTTTCGTAGGGGTTCTAAAACTTCCACAAAACTTTCACACATTTTTCGTTTTTTCGTTTTTTTTTTTTTTTTTTTTTTTTTTTGAGTTTTCTTGATTTTTCTTGATTTTGCTTGATTTTTCAAGATACATTCTGCCATTGTGGCAACAAGAAATTACAGAAAATGAAAGAAAAAGAGATAAAGAGAACTCCAAAGATACACGCTAGAGATACCCCTCTTGAACAAATCCTTGTAGGGCACAAAATCGTTCACTCGGCAAAAGTTTATGGTTTCGTCTAATAGTGTTTACCATTTTTGAGAGCAACCAATTTTCGGGTTTTATCAATTTGAATTAAAATCTCCTTCGGCCCATTCGCCTCAAAAACCAATCGAGAGAAGGCTTAAAGTCTAAATTTTTGCAGTAAACCACACAACCATTTGCAGTTTAAAACATGTGTTGAAACCCAAACTAAATCAATCAATCGCATTACAACTCATTTACATGCAAATTATATGAAATTACATGCAACTAAATGATGCAAAGCCACTGTCTGGAGGGTTGTGCGGGGTACACCCATGCCTGTGCGGGGTACAGCTGACAGGTTAGTGGCACAGAGCTGAGAGAAAAGTGCACTCCGCACAGGGACAGAGTGTAGGCCGCACAAGCCCTCTGACAGTCAAGAAATTCATGCTATGATGCATCCTAGATACAATGTTTTCAAATTCTTCAAACTACTCCCCCCCAAGCTGAACAGAGCACTGTCCCTAGTGCATTCATACATCAGAGAAAAGAGTAAAGAGAAGAAAAAGAGAACATACCAGATCGGCCAAAGGCCGGAGTGTTGCTAACGTGAACTAGAGGTTGGGGTCATCATCATCCCCTTGGTAATACCCGTAGCGGTTGTACCAACGCTCATCATATTGCCCCTGGAGAATGTCATTGACTGATCGGGAGAGAGTGTCCAGTCGCATGGAATTGTCCTCACTTAGCCGGCGGTCCTCGAGGCGATGCTCTCGATCGGTTTGAGAGTTGTGCTCGATTCGTTGCAGCGAGGAGGTAACGCCGGTGTACCAATCCTGAGGTGGGAAGTATGGGTATGCAGAGGAAGAGGAAGCGCCATCATGCGAAGTTCCAGCATATGAGCCATCCGTTGCAAACCGAGGTGGACTCGCGGGGGGTGCCATGCCCCAATAGGGGGTCTGTTGGGCCTCTGTGCGGGGTACAGAGGCAGCTGTGCGGGGTACAGCAGGGTCTGGCTGGGCGGCAGTGGCAGCGGTTGCGGCGGCAGCAGCTGTGTTATGCACTCTCCAAGAGGATTGGTCGTAGGGGTCGATTTCTCCTTGATATGGCAGAGGCAAATCGGGATGTCCATCAATCTTCCACATGATTTGATCATCATCATCAACGGTGAGGAATTGAGCCCGTTCGAGATAGGCGAGAGTGATTCTATTGTAACCGGCGCTTTCAACAAGGTGTGTATGAAGGTCGTCATAACCCAAGTGGTGAGCGAGGTGTGTAACATAAGACCCGATCGTGATGGAGCCGCCTTGCTTGGTGTTCTCGCGGATATGGATCCAATGTTCAGCCATCAAGTAGGCGAGGTCGGGTTTGGTCTGTTCGGTGAAGAGCATCATGTCCATGAGCTGAAATTCCGTGTCTTGGACTTGTGTGACCGTTTCGCCACGCGCGAAAAGTGTTGCAGCAAGGACTCGGTGGATAATGCGGAGGGTCGGGTGTTGAATGAAGCGCTCCTTGTACCGATTAGGAGTTGTGAGGCAAGTGAGTGCTGTCCAAAAGTTGGCTTTTCTCCATCCGGTCCTGTGACAAGTCGTTTCAATATCAGGAGATTCTTCAAAACCCATGGCATACCTTAATTCATGCATGTACATGATATGAGTTTCACTAAACAACCTAAACTTGATGTAAGGTCTGCCCTTTTCATAGTCAGTTTTTAGTTGGAGAGATGACAAAAATTCCATGGTAATACTTTTGTAGGCCTTACAATCAATATCCCAAAATTCTTCCTCAAACCCGACAAATTCGGTCAATGCAAGAAATTCCTCAAGTACTCCTAATTTTTCCAAAGTATCCAAGTCTACAAGCCTAGTGTTGTCTAACTTTCTTAATTGGACACACAAAATACCCATGTACATTCTACGTGTGGTAATTTGAAAACCATAGAGACGCTCAAAAGGTTCAGCTCTTGGCTCATATTCGGTTTCGGAATCCTCGGAATCGGAATCGGGGTCAATGGGGTACTTGTTGCCGGGCTTGTAACGGGGTGCATAGGGAAGGGGGGATGGTCTTTGGCCTTGGCGGGGGGGTTCGGGTTGGTTTGGGCGGGCATTGCGGCTTGGGTTGCGGCGGGATTGTTGGCCATGTTCCTGGGATTGGCTTGTGGTGTGGCGTTGGTTACGTGGTCGGACAGGTGATGGACTGGACTCACTGGACTCGGCCGCTGCACGGGCCCTGCTACGGGTCAAGCGGGAAAAGGGATTGACCATGGCTGGGTGTTAGGGACTGGTGTGCGGGGAACAAATTTGTGGTGTGCGGGTTACAACTCAACCTAGGTGCTCTCGGGTTGGGTAAATTTGGCCTTGTGCGGAGTACACTAGGGAATTGTGCGGGGTACAACAGGGAAATACTACTCTCGGGACAGTGAAAAATAGAGCTGTGCGGGGTACAATTTTGGCCTGTGCGGGGTACAATTACCAGAAAACTGAAAAACAGCTACAACACAAGTCTAAAATTGTAATACAATGAGTAGTCTGGTTAAGTAAATGGTCAATTCTAACAAATAACAGTTCAAAGCACTAACCAACCATACATGAAATGCTCAAAAACTACTCAAGTAATTCCCCCAAGCTTATTTCCAAAAATAAATAGAGAGAAGCAGATACAACCTGAGCACGCGATTTGTACTTGTTACCCGTTTACCAAGCCTTGCAAAAAATAACCGCCTTGATGCTCCGTGTCTCGGTCTCGACAAATTCCGCAATTTGTTGCACGGCTCGTCTATTGCACTCCTCTCCTAGTATGGTCCGTGGCTGCCACGTCCTCAAACTGCTGCAAATCTCCTCCCTTTTGTTTTATTTGTTTTTGTGCTTAGTCGATTTTGTGTGGCTGTGAGAGGGAAATGGGATAAAGGGTAGAGATGCTTCGGCTGGGGTGGGGTGGGATTAAGGATAGGTTGGGCTTTTATTGGGAATTTGGGGATGGGAGGGGGCTGGTGCGGGGTGCAGTGGGGAGGGGGGTGTTAGGGGAGTGTGCGGCTGTGGGATTGGTTGCTGCTGATAAGAGAGGGAAATGGGGCTGGTGTGAGGTGGAGAGGTGAAGGGGGGGGTGTACTTATAGGGGATTTTGGTGAGGGATGGGGTTGGTGCGGGGTACAAGGGGGGATGGTGAGGGGGTGTGGTGTGGGGTGGCTGGGGAGGGGTAAGTGGTCACATGGGGGGTGGGATGGGTAGTTGTGCGGAGTGGCAGGGGTTAGGTGGGGTGACTGTGCGGCGTGCAGGCACGGGCTACAGGGGCTAGGTGCAGGGGATGGGTTTAGGTGGGGCGGGTTGGTGCAGTGAGTCAGTGCGGAGCACAGTGGTGCAGGGCAGGGGTGATGGTGAGGGGACAGGGCACAGGGGGTAGGGTGGGACGGGGCACAGGGGGTAGGTGTGCAGTGGACAGGCTAGGTATGGGCTGGGTCTGGGTGCGGGGTGCAGTGTCTGGGCGGTGAGGGGACTGTGCGGGTGCAGTGTCGCAGGGGTAGGGGTGCAGCAGGGGGGTCCGGGGTGCATCAATGCGGAGAGCAGTCGGGCAGCGTGGCAGGGCCTGTGCGGGGACCTCTCGGCATTAGTGCGGGGCACAGTGGAGTCAGCGGGCCGATGGCAGAGAGCGACAGAGGGGAGGGGGCCCACCGTGCGGGGTGCAGTGAAGCGTCGTGCGGGATCCCCTGAGGCGCTGTGCGGAAGGGTGAAGGCGTGTCCCATGGCTGTTGTGCGGGGTCCACCTGGCAGGGTACTCCGCACAGTGCGTCGGCCGAGAGTGGCAGAAAGATGGGAGGGCTGTTGTGCGGAGTGCAAGGCTCACTGTTGCCCGCACAGCGTGGTCTTTCCCTTGTTCATGAGGCGTGCGGCGTGCAACGGTCCTTCGGCCAGTCCATCGGCCGGTCGGCCGGTCCATCGGCCGGTCAGTCGGCCAGTCGGCCGGTCCATCGGCCGGTCGTTCGGCCCGTCGGCCGGGTCCATCGGCCGGTCGTTCGGCCAATCGGCCGGTCCATCGGCCGGTCGTTCGGCCAGTCGGCCGGTCCATCGGCCGGTCCGTCGGCCCGTCGGCCGGTCCATCGGCCGGTCGTTCGGCCAGTCGGCCGGTCCATCGGCCGGTCCATCGGCCGGTCAGTCGGCCAGTCGGCCCATTCGATAAACTGCAGCGGTCGACTCGCGTGAGGTCGTGCCGAGGCGAATTTCCAGCCTCATGGTGCTCTAATGCGAGTCGTCCGGGGACATCTACAGTTGATCAAACCTGTAATCTCCGCAAGAATATAGCCCAATGTCAAGAATAATTTCCCGCTTCAAGAAGTAAGATGGATTTTCAAATTTTCAACCAAGCCCAAGATTTTTATGTATTTTTTTTCTTTTTTCTAAAAACAGAAAACTAAACTAAACAAACCTAAATCTTTTTGTACTTTTCTCATTTTCAGATTTTTATTGGTTTTTCTAAATTTTCCAAAAACTGAAAATTAAAATGAGAAAATAAAAAGAAGAGGTTAGAATCTTGGGTTGCCTCCCAAGTAGCGCTCTTTTAAGGTCACTAGCTTGACCGTCCCTTGCTAAGACTTGATGGGCAGCGAATCGGCAAATGTGTATGCCATGATGTGCTCCTTCTCATGGTCGGCTATGTAATGCTTGAGGCGCTGTCTGTTGACCTTGAATGGCTCGGAATCCTTGTCACATATCTCCACAGCTCCAAAAGGGTACACCTTGACAACACGAAACGGGCCCGACCATCTTGAGCGCAACTTGCCCGGGAAAAGTCGAAGTCGCGAATTGAACAAGAGAACCAAGTCGCCCTCTTTGAACTCTCTCCTAGAGATATGCTTGTCATGAAGCCGCTTTGTTTTCTCCTTGTAGAGCCTAGCATTCTCATAGGAGCTGAGCCTCAACTCCTCCAACTCATGCAAATCCAAGAGGCGTTTCTCACCAGCCCTTTTCATGTCCATGTTTAGGGCTCGAGTCGCCCAATAGGCTTTGTGCTCAATCTCAACGGGCAGATGGCATGGCTTCCCGTACACGAGCTTGAAGGGGCTCATGCCGATCGGCGTCTTGTACGCGGTGCGGTACGCCCAAAGTGCATCATCCAACTTTTGTGACCAATCCTTCCTTGATCTGGCCACGGTCTTTTCCAAAATGGACTTAATCTCCCTGTTTGAGACTTCCACTTGACCACTTGTTTGAGGGTGGTAAGCGGTTGCGACCTTGTGGGTCACCCCATGCTTCTTCAAGAGACCCTCAAATTGGCGGTTGATAAAGTGTTTGCCACCATCACTTATCACTGCCCTTGGCACTCCAAACCTTGGGAAAATCACCTTTGAGAACAACCTAATCACCGAGTTTGCATCGGCCGCCTTGCACGCGACCGCTTCAACCCACTTTGACACATAATCCACAGCGACCAAAATGTACTCATAACCATTTGAATTAGGGAATGGGCCCATGAAATCAACTCCCCAAACATCAAAGATCTCAACCTCTAGAATAGGGTTCATTGGCATTTCACTTCTCTTTGAGATATTCCCCGTTCTTTGACATTGGTCACAAGACAACACAAAAGACCTCGCATCCTTGAAGAGAGAAGGCCAATAAAAGCCGGATTGCAATACCTTTGCCGCTGTTTTTGAGAAGGAGGAATGGCCGCCATATGCGGAGGAATGACAATGAGAGAGAATTGACCTCACTTCCTCATAGGGCACGCACCGTCGAAAGATGTTATCAATCCCCAACTTGAACAGGTACGGCTCCTCCCAAAAATACCACTTGGCATCGGCCTTGAGCTTCTTTCTCTGCTGGGAATCCATGTCGGGCGGCAAAACACCGCTGGCTAGAAAATTGGCCAAGTCGGCATACCAAGGCATTGACTGGATGGGCACAGGAGGTCTTGTGCGGGGAACAACTTCTTTTGCCCGGGGTACACCCATGCTTGCAGTGCCACCCCGAGCCCCTGTTTGTGCCAGATTTGAGCCTGTGCGGGGTGCACAAGCCTCTGTGCGGGCTACACTGAACATTCCAGAGCCTTGGTAGTTCTCAGGTTGCTCAGTCTCAGGCCCTGTGCGGGGTACACCTCGGTCTGTGCGGGGTACACCCGACACCTGGAAGTCTTCTGGCAAGGCAAATTCATGGTCTGTGCGGAGTACAGTCCAGTCTGTGCGGAGTACATCCTCAGATTTAGTGTTGGACAGAGGCTCTGGCAGGGCGCAAGATGACTCTGTGCGGGGTACACTTAGGTCTGTGCGGAGTACATCCAGCACTGTGGCCAAGACAGACATGAGCTGCTCATCGGGAAATGAGTCGTGGATCGGCAAGTTGGGTTCCAAGCTGTTGTGCAGCCTTGACAAGTGATCAGCGACTGAGTTTTCGGTGCCCTTTTTGTCCCGTATCTCTAGATCAAACTCTTGCATGAGAAGTACCCATCGGATCAACCTCGGCTTGGCATCCTTCTTGGTCATGAGATAGCGGACAGCGGCGTGGTCGGTGTAGATGATCACCTTAGACCCGACCAAGTAAGATCTAAACTTGTCGAGTGCAAACACGACGGCGAGGAGTTCCTTCTCGGTGGTTGTATAGTTGACTTGGGCGGGGTCGAGAACCTTGCTCGCATAGTAAATAGCAACCGGTTTCTTGTCCTTCCTCTGCCCAAGAACAGCTCCAACCGCGTAATCGCTCGCGTCGCACATTAGCTCGAATGGTTGGGTCCAATCGGGTGGTTGCAAGATCGGTGCCGACACAAGAGCTTCTTTCAACCTGCGAAAGGATTCAATGCACTCATCATTAACAGCGAATTCACTATCCTTAATCAAAAGATTGGTCAAAGGTTTTGCAATTTTTGAAAAATCTTTGATAAAGCGACGGTAGAATCCGGCATGTCCCAAGAAGCTTCGCACATCCTTCATGCAAGTGGGCACCTCTAGCTTCTCGATCACCTCAACCTTGGCCTTATCCACCTCAATTCCATTGGCCGTCACCACATGACCAAGCACAACGCCTCGCTGCACCATGAAGTGACATTTCTCCCAATTCAAGACTAGATTAACCTCCTCACAACGCTTCAAAACCTTGCAAAGATTAACTAGACAATCATCAAAAGAAACACCATAAACTGAAAAATCATCCATAAAAACCTCCATTTCCTTCTCAATAAATTCAGAAAATATAGCCATCATGGCCCTTTGAAACGTGGCAGGGGCATTGCACAAACCAAACGGCATCCTACGGTACGCGTACGTACCATAGGGACAAGTGAAGGTGGTCTTTTCTTGGTCAAGCGGGTGGATGGGTATTTGAAAGAAACCAGAAAATCCATCTAAATAGCAGAAAAATGAGTGATTTGCAAGCCTTTCAAGGAGTTGATCAACAAAGGGCAGCGGGAAATGGTCCTTGCGGGTTGCCGTGTTGAGCTTGCGGTAGTCAATGCACATACGCCATCCCGTCACCACGCGAGTTTGGATCAGCTCATCCTTCTCATTCCGCACCACGGTTGTGCCTCCCTTCTTCGGCACCACATGCACGGGGCTCACCCATTTGCTATCCGATATCGGGTATATGATGCCCGCATCAAGCAACTTGAGGATCTCCTTTTTGACCACCTCTTTTAGGTTCGGGTTGAGTCTCCTTTGCCCTTCAACGGTGGGTTTGTGATCATCTTCAAGGAGTATGCGGTGTGTGCAAATGGACGGGTGGATTCCCTTCAAGTCCCCAATTGTGTAGCCGATCGCCTTGCGGTGCAACCTCAGCTTGGACAAGAGTTTTTCGGTCTGCTCAGGGTTCAGCGCGGCATTGACGATCACCGGGTAGGTCCTGTCCGGCCCAAGAAACTCATAGCGCAGGGTGTCCGGCAGGGGCTTCAACTCGACCACGGGGGCATCCATTTTGGCCATATCAAGGCTCAGGTTAGCCTCTGTGCGGGCTACAGGATTTCCTGTGCGGTCAACACTTGGCTGGACAGAGTCAGCTGCCAGGGCCCAGACCTCGGCCTGGGAGTCAGTGTACTCCGCACAGAGGTCTATGTACTCCGCACAGGGGCTTGTGTACCCCTCAACTTCATGCAAATCATCAATTTTGTCCACAATGGACTCCTCAACTCCAATTCCCTCTTGCATTTCAGACAAATTCTCATGAAAATACCTGAGAGCCTTCTCATATTGCTCCCTAAGTGCTTCTTCCATTGGTGGGTCCACTTCCTCAATCATACAACAAGTATCAATTTGGTTGGGGTACCTCATTGCCCTATCAATTGAGAACTCAATGGTCTCTCCCCCAATCCTTAGAATCAATTTTCCATCTCTTGCATCCATCAATGCCCCGGCAGTCCTTAGAAAGGGCCTACCCAAAATTATTGGCACTTCCTTGTCCTCCTCCATCTCCATCACAACAAAATCACCGGGCACATAGAACTTACCGACCTGAACCGGTACATCTTCTATAACACCAAGTGGCAGCCGAACGGATGAATCGGCAAGTTGCAAGGTCATTCGAGTCGACTTCAACTCACCAACCCCGATCTTCTCATAAACAGTCCTAGGCATGAGGCTCACACTAGCTCCCATGTCACATAGAGCTTTCTTTATTGAGGCCTTGCCAATGGTGCATGGAATTGTGTATTTGCCCGGGTCATCCATCTTTGCCGGCATCTCACTTTGAAGGACAGCACTGCATTGCTCAGTTAATTTCACCGTCTTGAGGTCCTCCAAAGGTTTCTTGTTTGAGATAATGTCCTTGAGATACTTGGCATAAGTGGGGATTTGAGTGATGGCATCCGTGAAGGGTATAGTGATATGCAATTGTTTGAGCATCTGGAGGAAGCTCTTGAACCCTTGATCTGCCTTGTTCTTAGCCAATCGTTGGGGGTAAGGCACCGGCGGTATGAACCTTGGATCGGGCTCGACCATGTGCTGTTTTCCTGCCCTTTTCTGGGTCTGTGCGGGCAGCACTGGCTCTGTGCGGGGTACACTGGTGGCTGGCTCAGCAGCGCTGTCGACTGACTGCTTGTCTGCTGGAGGGGTGCTGTACTCCGCACAGGGAGCATTGTACTCCGCACAAGGAGGTTCCAGAGCCGAAGCGGTGGGCATTTTGGGCCCTTCATAGGTCGTTCCACTTCTCAAATTGATGGCCTTGACATCCCCTCTTGGGTTCACCTCGGGTTGGCTTGGGAGCTGTCCAGTGGGCCTTTGGCTTGGCCCGGCTTGAGAGAAATGAGCCTCAATCAATTGCTCTAGCCTTGTAATGGACTTGAGCCCATCTTCAAACTTGTCTAGCTTCTCGGCCACGGATTGATTCCACTTGCCGGTTTCATGCATGAAATTCTCAACAACCGGTGGAACATAGGGCACAAATGGCTTCCTTTGGAAGTTTGGGTTCCGATTGTTGTCAAATGTGGCATTGCGGAATGTGGTGGCATTATTGGGCTGCCGGCCTTGAGGTGGTGGTTGTTGAGGTCTCCTTGGAAAATAGGGCCTTGTGGCGGTGCCATTGTGAGCATTATCCTTGAAACTGGGATTGTTCATGTGCTGCCACTCTTGTTTCTCCTTCTCATCCATGGAATAGCTTGCGGTGAAAGGCGGGTTGGGAAAATAGGATGGCTCGTTGTTGATGGAGTTGACATTCTCGAACTCGCCATCTATTTGAGGTCCCGGGCAGTTAAGAGAAGTATGCCCCTCCTCGCCGCATGCACCACATGGGTTGGGTTGATGGTGGTGGATCGCCTTGTCGGTTTGCTTCTTGGCCGCCTCGGCCTCAAGTTGGGCAATTCTTGCATGTAGGGCAGTGACTTCACTCACTTCATACTTGCCACTGCCCCTCACATTGTCTCGCACCGACCATTGTTGGTTTCGGGCCAAATCATCAATCAAGTCAAAAGCGGCCTTGGCATCTCGATCCATGAGACTTCCACCTGAAACGGCATCAACATTCATGCGCGTACTATCAGTTAATCCATCATAAAAGGACTGAATTACAACCCAAATTGGCAGCCCATGGTGTGGACACGAAAATTCCAAGTCCCTAAACCTTTCCCAAGCTTCACTTAGAGTCTCATCTGACCTTTGCTTAAAACTAGAGATTTGGGTCCTGATTTTGGCTGTCCTTTTGTGAGGGAAGTACTTGGTCAAGAAGGTTTGGGCCATTTCCTCCCATGTTTCTATGGAACCCTTTTTCAAAGTACCATACCACTTCCTAGCCCTATCTTTGAGAGTGAAAGGGAAAAGCAACAATCTAATCGCAGATGGTGTAACCCCATTAAGCTTAATTGTCAAGCAAACTTCCTCAAAAATGAGCAAGTGCTCATGTGGGTCCTCATTCTCGCCACCATGGAAGGTGTTTTGCTGCACTAGGCTTATGTGGTTGGGAGTGATATTGAGATTGTTGGCAGCGACTCCCGTCACTTGTATAGCTGCCCCAATGTTGCTCGATTTGGGCGCGGCAAGTTGTCTCAAGGTTCGACGCGGCCCTTGAGGTGGGGTCGGCACTTCATCATCCGACTCTTCATGGTTGCTCGCTGCATCTTCTTGTCGGGTTCGGCGGTTCTCGAATTGACGCCGCTCCAGCTCGAACTGGGCACGCTCGGCTTCCATCTGCAGTCGCTGGGCTTCCAATTGACGCCGCATTTCTTCAAGTTCGGCCATTGCCTTACTATCAGAGGCACTGTCAGTGGCAGTGTGCGGGCTACAAGGGTGGCTTGTGCGGGCTACAGTTGGTCCAGACAGGGGCTGGTGCTCGGTGACAGGGGGTTGTGCGGGCAACACTGGGCTGGTGTACTCCGCACAAGACCCTGACAGAGAGGCAGATGCACAAAGAATGCACTGCGCGGATTGCACCCTCCTTGGTGCGGGTTGCACCTGAGGAAAGTGTGTCTCCCGGCCGCTGTTTGGGTCCGAATCGACCGACTGTTTGGCTGGTTGGCTGGTCGGTGGTTGGGCAAGTGAGCTCAAAGTGTCGGAGGACCTACTTCTCAAGAGATACTCGTGTTTAGGTCCTTGTTGAGTCTTTCGTCTCCTACCGGCCAGCTCTTGTACTGCAGCAAGCAAACAAACACAAAAACAAGAAAAAGTGAGAACAAAAGAAAATAATCTAGGCCCTTGTTAATCAAGTAAGGGTCCAATATTGTTACCGTCCCCGGCAACGGCGCCAAAAAGCTTGATGTGTAGCTAATAATACCCTAATATAACCCAAAAAACACCGCAAGCGTACGGTAATCGTTGGACAATGGTTAGGGGTCGAACCACAAGGACGGTCAAACAAGTACTGGTCTTACGCTTTCACAAAGTCTAGATCTAGCAAATGGAGTCGGGTTTTCAAACAATACAAGACAAAAGATTGAAATAAACTAAAGGTAATCCAAACAAGTAGTAAAAACACAAAGGTAACAATTTTTGGCTTAAAACGGTTGTAAACTCTTATAAAAAGGCGTCCTAGGGGGTCGGTTTCACTCAGGTTAGGCCTCGGGCTGTCGGTGCTGGTCACTTTCGCGCCAAACACCGACTAGTGCTGTGGCTGGTACAATTGTACCCCGCACAGGCCCAGTGTAAGCCGCACAGGCACACTGTAGGCCGCACAGAGACAAGTGTAGCCCGCACAGGCCCTCGGTTAATGATGTGGAGAGACGGTATTTTAGTTTCTAGCTTGTGTGGGACAGATCCAGCCGGACTTGGACTTCCTAGACCTCAGCCGTCGCTTGTTGGTAAAGGTATCGGAACCGGAACCTAGTCTATATCCCCATTAGTCTAGTTAACCCTCAACTTTCGCTTGTTGGCTTAACTATTCTAAGTCTACTTGCCGATTTCCTAAAGGTATCTACTTAACTTTCGCTACAGCAGAAACGTTCCCCTTTCGGGTACCAATTGGACTACCTTTCGGCTTAAATCCTACCTTAAGTCACTTGTTCAACCTAAGTAAAAGTTTTACACCCTTGGCCTAAATTAAGTGTGCGCAATCACCTAATAGGGGGTTCAAACAATCAAATAAGCACAAACAAGCATAAACCAACAATAATCAAACAAGTAGTACACAATAGAAACTAAAACATCCAAATCAACACATCAAACCTAACCACAAGTTCATCCTAGCCCTAGAACACAAGTAAACTAGCCTAACATAGTGCAAGAACAAACACAAATAGCAAAATAAAGGGATACAATCTCCATCTAGACTAAAGTGAGAAGAAAGGGGAGGAAAAACCCCTGGTCAAGCCCTTTCTGTCTTCTACAAGTCGAAATAGAGCAGATCTGAGCAAAAACCGCGTGAGAGATGGCCGGAATGACGGTCTCCAAGGCGGGAAGAGGTCCTGTGCGGCCTACAGGGGGTCCTGTGCGGCCAACACAGGTGGTTGTGCGGAGTACGATCAGGGAAAACAGTGGATTTGAGGTGGAAATGAAGTGGAGGCGCCGCCAGGAGTCTCCAGGAGAGAGAGATCTCCAATTAGGGCATGGGAGGCGCTTTATATAGGGTGGTAGGTAGGGTTTGGTGAGTTGTGCGGGGTACAATTGGGCTGTGCGGGCTACAGGAGGGTCCAGTTTGGGTTACAGCTGAGTTCTGGGCTGGGAATGAGTCATCCAGCCCAGTGTATCCCGCACAGGAGGTGTCCGTACTCCGCACAGGAGGTGTCCCGTGCTTCGAGAAGAGTCCGTAGGCCGCACAACAAGGTGTGATCCGCACTGGAGGTGTCCGGGATGCCATGTATGCCGCACAAGTACCTTCCTGGGCATGGTGTAGGCCGCACAACGTGACCTGAGCCAGGAATGAGTCATCTGGCATGAGTCACTCCGCACAGGAGCCAATGTAGGCCGCACAAACTCCTCTGTGAAGCCCGAAATGCGCCGAATTACGTCGGTTATGCTCCAAATCTCTGAAATTTAAAGAAAAACCAAAAGCAGTACCAAATCCTACAAATATAAACTGAAAACACACAATTTCAAGTGTTTAGGTTGTGATTTTGGGGCTAAGTCCGGCCAAATACCATATATATAAATGTGACATCACAATTTTATCTTCATTAGGATATTATCGCGGGCATTACAATTTGAGAATTATTTCCCGTTTTAATATGATGATTGAAGGAAGGTTTCAACAGATGCAGTTGCCGGTGAACTCGAAAGATGAATGGCGCTATGAACTGGTGCATGACATGATCGGCGTAGTGCCACATCACCATCCAGTAGTGAATGCACGGGATACGGACAACAAACAAGCTCGGATCAACCTGAGCATAAAAGGTATGAATTTAATAGGAATTGAATATATATAAAAGAAAAATATATTTATTGCAAACCTGAGCATAACGAGGCATGACGACCCTAACATGGTCATAAGGCCTCCAAACAACGTGCTCGGGTCTGATCTTCATGAGAACGTCCCGAGCATAATCCATTCAGCTTGCGTGAGCAGGGCCTTGATACTTCTTAGATTTTGGACGTGTAGTCCATCTCCTGCAAATATTTTAATATGTGTGTTTAGTTATCTTATTTTTAAATGCAAATATTTGAACACATTTGAACATCTCCTGCAAATATTTAAATGCCTTCAAAAATTTAATTTCAAAAACAATTAACATACCTCCCTTAAGGTGGACAAGTATCAATAGATGGTAGACCTCAGCCGCTAAAATCAGCCGTGAACGTCGGCCAACACAAGGTCAATCGCGCATACGACCTGACCTCTAGAAGCAACCACGGAGCTTCGATGTTGACACTGTTATTTATGGCTGCAGTGTCCAAACCTCTGTATAAAGCAGCAAGTGTGGCCGCACCCCAATTGTACACTCCCTGAGGGTGAGTAGTACGAAGATCCTACAAATATTTACAAAATTTCATTTATGTTAGACATGCAATTATGGCAAAACAAATGTACAAACTATAATTATTAACAGAACTCATAAAGATTTATTAAAAATTTACTAACCCGCAAAATATCGAGATAAAAAGTCGGAACAGAGTCCCCCGTGGCATCCGAAAATAGCATGCAACCGATAACCTCTAGCACCAATGCCCGTGTGTATCTGTCAATCTGATCTGCATCGTCTGGATTGAGGACAACATTCTTCCAAATCTTTCGCAGCTTCGTAAATTTAACGCAATGTTTTTCCTGTATTTCAACTTTATTGTCAGAACAAAACATTAAGTTTATTATAAAGTACACAATAAGTTTTACAATTTTCTTACGTTTTATTTTTTCTCGGAAGCAATCTTCAACTTCCTCCCCTGATGTACCCTGCGGCAATGCATATGTCGAAAGAAGCTCGATGTAATCAAAATCACAACGACCCGTCACAACTCGGCCAGTCTGTCACATCCCGGAAGCTTGGTATGATGTCAGTCTTCGCCACAAGAGTAATTAATACTCTTGTAAGGCTAACAGACAGACAGTAAATTTTTTTTTTAAAATTACTTATTCCATTTTCTTGATTTCGGTCCCAGCAGATAATATACACACACACAATTTATTGCAAGCACTTTAAGTATTTTACACAAATTTACATAATTTACATGCCCGGCTTATTTCATACCTCTAACCCTAGTGACTCGTCAGTTTATTTATTATACAAATAAGTGTTCTAACTGACGGTCCAAACCATCTATCCTAATGTCGGGCTTACATTACATATTTTACAACAGAATATTTACAGAAAGGCTTAACCACCCAGCTGAGAAACAGGCACCAAAACCAAGACACGGAGATGAGTCATCCTACAACTCATCAAATTTCCTTTTCCGTGACTGGTTGCGATGGGTCTCACTCGGGAACCACACCGTCAGCCATCACCAAACAACTCAAAATACACATAAGCACAAATTTCCGATAACTCATCGAAACTGAGCAAAAATACGACATTACACTGAAACCACGGCACGTACACTTCAAGTTTCACGAATGAGCACTCAGTGGTCGCTACAGCATGAGGCCTAGAAAGTCTCTGCCGAGCCTGGAACCCCCATCCCAATGAGGCACATGCAAAACAAAATTACAGAGTGAGAATAAATTCTCAATGCGGGTTTTAGTTCCAGTACGCGGATCTTAATACAAATCCGTGCATCAGACCAAAATCCCAATAAAATATTAACATGAAATTACAGATATTTATATACCGTAGGTATCAGTCGGTAAGGTCCTAATACCGGCATCTGCCAGATGACATGCAACACAGAAAGATGAATCACAAACATAAACATTTATCATTCAGATAAAACTTATACACTCAAGTTCTTAAGGCCTGACAGATACAGAAAGAACTTTTCCCGTAACATATAATCAATGGTAAAACCAATTGATATAGACCAGACAGAGAGAATAATTCCAGAGATAATAGCGCTAATAACCTGGCCGGGTCGGTGGCCAAACCGATAATCATCGGAGAGTGCAAGAGTTTATAAATTATAAATATGCTTATCCGATATACAGAAATTGGAAATGGTTCAATTTATTTTAAGTCTGATTCTTCTATCACAAATAAAGTCAAGGGAATAGAAGATTACGGAAACCATTCCAGTCATTTACCACAGTCTGTAATTTATTCAGAAACAAACAGATTTCAGATTCAGACTGTATAATAATCATTGTCAAAACGCAGATATAATCAACATGCATTTATTTGATTATTTTCGGGCGCTATCTCTACATGAAAATAGAGTGTAATGTGCAATATCCAAGAATTTCAACATGCTATGCATTAATTTAAAAGTACTGAATTCCGAATTTTAATCAAGAAACCGCATATCCGCACCTTCACACTCGTTCGGAGCATGTGAGTGGCCGGCTGTTCCTGTTCACAATTAATAGATTTAGATCTGTTAATATTTATTTAATGGGGTTCTATATGTTGGAGTTATGTCCTAGAAGCCAATCATTCTGGCTACTTCTATGGTTTATGTTATTGATGATTTTATCATTTGTTCCTTGATTTATTTATTGATAGATCATTCAGGTTGAGGATCTGAATTGTAGATCTCTATAACTCATTTGTTCATAAATGACAATAATAAATCTAAAGATGTCCATAATCTTGATAATTAACAAGGAACATTAATTATCAAATAAGATTAGTATGTAAGTTAAGCGATGATTAAGTTCTACAAATCATAGATAAGGAGTTACCAACTTAATTGCATATGTATATGTTGTAGAACATAGTACAAGACTTGACCCAATGAAATAAACATTTGGATTGTGTTGAGTGTCATTGTTTATTTCATATCAGTTTTGATTCTAAGTTTGAGATGCTCACCTTTTCCACATGAGGATAGGTTCAATAAATATCGTCTAACGTTGATTCCTGATAAAGGCTGCTATAAGGACTTTATTTATGTTCTCTTGAATTGTGCGGGGAAAAGTTGTTCATCAAGAAAACCGTATGTCCCTCATTAATATAATTAATGAGTGATGATATCTGTTTGGGCCCCTTGATGGAGTTTGGATTGTTTGGCCAAATTGTACAATCAACTCTAGATCAAGAAATGTATAATCTGCAAGAATGACACATTCCTATCTTGGATTATACAAGGATATCATGTGACATAAGAATCAGACAAGGAAATACTTTTATTTCTTATGCAGGATTGAGATATTGTAACGGTACATTATTTATGAGAATTGGGAATCATAACGTGTTGCTAGATACCGCTTATGATTATTGGAAATAAATAGTGATTTATCTCCATGGCCAACATAGCATAAATCCTCAAAGGGTCACACAAATAGAGCTTTAACCATATAGTGCATTATTTATTTATTCACAACAGTGAGTATTGTGAAAATATGATAAGTTGATTAATTAATTATATACCGTTGTGAACCGTTATAATTAATTAAGTCAAAAAGGATCATATAGAAATAAGTTAATGCATATGCTAATCCTTAAATAATTATCAAGGTATTGATAATTAAATTTTTGTTCAACACGAATTGATTAGAGTAATTAATTTAAGCAAACGGGCCTTTATTTAATTGGTAAATAAAAAGTCCAACTTGAGAGCAATTAATTGGGCCACTAATTAATTGAATTAGAGGAACAATTAAATAATTATAAAGTCCATCTAGGCCCATTTATGGCCAGCCATGTGGGTGGCATGGTTGTAATTTGGTGCAACTTGTTGGGAGAATGGTTGGTCTATAAAAGGAGACCATTTGAGGTGAGAAACCCTAGCCTCCACCTACCTCTTTCTCCCTCTCCCATTTTGGACGAAAATAGAAGAGAAAAATTGAGATTTTTCTCTCTTCTTCTTGCTCTCTCTTCCTCATTTATCAATAGGGTTCATGTGTTGAACATAGATCCAATAATTAAATAGTTAGTTAATTGGAGAAAAAACAAGGATTAGCTTCTCTCTTCCTCTTGCTAGCACAAGGGTTGAAGAGATTGGTTAATCTCTTGGTGGACTCGAGGCGGCCGGCCGGCGACCTAGGAGGAGAGGAGAGCACGCCACCGACTCCTACGCATTGGATTCGAACCTCACAAGAACGTTTGTGAGAGGTACAATCTTCCTACACCTTTTTCTCATGTGTGTGATTGCCTTTGCACTAGATCTTGTGATTTGCTTGTTGTTAATGGTGATTAATTAGTTGTAATTAATCTAAAATTAAAATATGAGCATTTCCTAACACTATAATCCATCTGGACAGAATTAAAGTCTGGTTAATCTAACCCCACTTGACTGACGGTAATAGTTCCAAATTTCATAGCAGATATGATTAATAATTAATGTTTAAATTATTAGTCCAATCGTCAGAATTAATTACTTTACTTTATTATTTTCCTAATATCGAAGTCAGAAATTAGAAATCAGAGTCAGATTTTCTTTTCAAAATTTTCAGAATTAACAGAAATAGCAGAAATATCAGAAATATCAGAAATATTTATTAAACTCAAAGAAAATCAGAAATTTATTTTATTATTTAGCGGGATCAGAGTGTCTAAGCATTTCCCACAGTATCCGTTCAGTTAGATCAGACGTTTTTCATCATCTCCCTAAAATCCGAAATCCGAAAATTAAAACAAGTACATTGCTTCCAAGTCATTTAGTTTAATTTATTTATTTTTTTATTATCAAGCTCACAGAAATTAAAGCCCACTTATCGTTAATTAAGTTTTAATCCGAAACTTAATTAAATCATAATTCGAATTATAATCATTTACAAAAGCCCACAGAATTAAATTAATCTCAGCCCACAAGTATTCCGAAAGCCCACTTCTTCTTTTTTCCGCTAAGCCCATCGAAATTTCCAGCCCAATTCAAATTCCAGCCCAACTCAGAAAATCCAGCGACAAAACCAAGTCAACACAGTCAGCCAAGTCGGACTCAGTCGACCTTTAACGAGTCCGACAAAAATCAGAAATCCAATCCGATAACCATCCGTCAATTTCATTCCAGCCCACGCCAAGTTTAGAACCCTCGATTTATTCACATAAGCCCACTGAAAACTACAAATGCCCCACATGTTACAAATAAGCCCTTAGTTATTTACTTTCATGCCCTCAGAACTTTACAAATATGTCCATAAAAATCAAGAAATCACCATCATCGTCCCAGAGCACGAAATCCATGCCAGAAAACTGATTTCCCCCACTGTTAGTGTACCAGTAACTGGTACCAAGGTACAAATGCACTCTTATGAGTCTAAAATACATGATATGTATCGAATATGCACTGCCTCAACTCAAAATATGCATATTATGCTCCTGATCACATGCTAACCCTATATTAATATAGAATCCTTTCGGGTTGCAATAACAACATGAAAATACACAGAAATCCAGTACCTATCCCCCATGCAGATGATTGAATCATCAATTTTGACAAGTAATTCATATAACTTTTCATGATTTTCCCTCTCTGAGTTACACAAACCAAACGAAATATGTATCTACATGATTCTATACTCTATTTCATGAATCCAAACTTCAAATGATATCAGATAACATAGTATGCATAAAAATAATATGATAACTTTCACAGTTTGCATCTAAATGCATTTATAAGCCAAATCTTGTTGTCACAGTTCCAGTTTCATTTCATATACATGTTATAACCTAGGTACCCAATAAACATGCATTTTCAGTCCCTTAAATGCTGGTACAAACTACTATAACTACCAATGCAAATTATACTAGTATATGCATCATATAAATGATTGCTCAGAACAGTTAGCATCTCACAGAGACAAGTTAACATCCCCACAGAATTAATCAATTTCCTAGAACACAAGTGGACGCTAGATAATCAATTAGTCAGCAATATCCTTAACAGAATCAAAGAGAGCCTTGTTCAGATTGCCCAAGTAGTAGCTAATATATATAATAGTTCATAACATAACACTAATCATAATTATCAAATTAAACTAGGAATTAATAGGGAAAAGATATACCTCTCTCTTGATCTTTTGCAAAGCGCCTCAGAAATTCAAGTGCAATTAAAGCTAAGATCAAGGTTATGCTAATCAAGAACAACGCTAATTCCATGCACAGTTACTGTCAAACAGATAGCAAAGAAAACCCTAGAAATTAGGATAAATCGATTATCACAAATTGAATCCAAAATCCTGAAATTGACAGTAACAAGAACGATTTTACCTCTCCCGGTTCCAGTCCTCTCCTCCCTTCTCCTCCGTCCAACTCAAAACTTTAGAATTTGGGTTATAAAATACTTACCTTATATCCAACAGAAGAAGGAGAGGAGAGACAAAACCAAGGAGGAGGTTGAGCCACGACACCACTTAACAAGTGATCCCCATGAATCCACGCTAAGAAGAGGACAAACGAGCCTCCAGCTCACCACAGAGGCGTGAAGGCGCATGAGGTGCAGCAAAGGTGTCACCTCTACATAGGGCACCTCAGAGGCAACCGCCACCACCATCGAATCACAGAACGACACAAGAGAGTGAGCACACGCTCGAGTAAGGCCAGAGAGAAAGAAAGAAAGACGGAGAAGAGAGACAGATCGGACGGAGGAGACAAGGCAGAAGGAGAAACCTCCTCGTCGACTTATTTTATTGAAATAAGTCCAGATTCTCTATGACCAAAACTTTGTGACGTTTGGTGTGATAACTTAATGACATTTCATTTGTAAATTAGCTATTTCCTCACATAAATCATTTAGATGAATTTCAGAAGTCAGAAAATTATGGCAAATATACAGAAATACTCAGAAAATTATAACGAACATTTCCTTGTTCTCAGATTTAATTTCCCGTCAGATTTTACTGTTACTTTAATTTATTTCGTAAATTAGGTCATTAATTAACTTAAACAGATAATTTGAAACTTTACTTACCGTCTAATTCAAACAATATTGTTACAAAGTCGTGACGGGTAAACCATTTAAGAAAGCCACGTCCTGCATGATAGTTTAAATACTATTATTATACATATTAATCATAATACAAGTAACATGAAATTTACTTATAAAATGTCACGTACCTCTAAACTAACTGTCATCTCGTCAACATGCGAAAAGTGGAACGTGTGGGTCTCCGGCCTCCAGAACAAGGCCAAACCATGCACAAGCGTATGATCCACAGGCATATGACCAAGCTGAACGACGTGGATCAACCCAAGTGTCGTTAGATGCTGGTCCACCTGAGGATTCCTAGCCATCATCGCCTTGTGCACCAGTGGATGCCATTTCTTTATTTATCACAAAAATATATTAGATTCTATATTGGTTTGAAGTTGATTTTCAAATAGTAATGAAAAAAATAAAATAACATATAGAATCGCCAGGAAGCTGGTCTCCATGCAAATGCAATAGACGATCATCAGGACCAGCAGCAGCATGAGGGGAAGAAGAAGGGCCCGCTGAGGTAGAAGCGTCGACATCAACAACACCAGAGAAAACGACGTCCGTAGCCTCAGGCACGTCTGAAGTAGAAGCCTGAGGATCGGTCCGTAGCCTCGTAGATCTATGTGAACCTGGAGACGTTCTTCTTCTCGGGAGCATTTTCACTTAATAAAAAAACTTAAATGTCATAAATCTAACAAAATTTCGACAGCATCTCCCCTGTACCAGGAGAGTTTCCAAAAATTTCTTAACCCAAGTCCCCCCTAAATAAACTCATTTCAAACCAAGCAATCATATGAAATCATATCACAATCGACAATCATATTGAATATTCAAAGTCATAAAACTATTAAATATTCTAAATTACATACATTAACTATGCAAAATAAATAAATTAATGAATAAAAAAATACTCACCTCGATCGACAACTGCTGCTGAAATATGAAATTTGAATCTTCAATCTTGTTTGAAATTTTCTGTACATTTAAAATATAATATCAATCTAAACGAATTATCCAATTTTTGTAATATTAACCTAATTTATTATGCAATTTTCTATTATTATATCATGTAAAAAAATAAAAAATTATATTATTATTATACATAACATATAAAATAATTTTTCTGATTTTTTCAAAATTTTTCCAATATTTTTCCTATTTTTTCTATTATGAACCTAATTTTTTAATAATTTTCCAATTATTATAACGTGTAAAAAAATAAAAATTTGCTAAAATATATTTATCCTAATGAATATAATTTAATCTAATTTTTTTATATTTTTTTAATATTTTTCCTATTTTTTCTATTATTAATCTATTTTTGAAAGCAATTTTCTATTATTATAACATGTAAAAAATATAAAATTTACCAAAAATATATTTATCCTAATGAATAGCATTAAATCTGATTTTTTATAATTTTTCTGATATTTTTTGAATATTTTTCTTATTTTTTCTATTATTAACCTAATATAACTAAATAAAATTAATTAATTAATTAATTAAAAAATAAAAAATAAAACGTACATGAGAGCTCCGCGGAGGATTTTGCTCTTCGGAGTGAGAATGAAAGGGACAGAAAGAGCGGAGAGAGGGTCCGACCTATATATAATAGCCACTTTCTAGTTTCTGAATCTCAATTTCCGAAACTATGCAGAATTAGTATCGGAATCCTAGATTTCGAAACTGCGCAGTTAGTTTTAAATTTTTTTATTAAAAACAGATTATTTTATAATTTCTTAATTAATTAAAGTTATTTATAATTTTTTCGGTCCGTGATGGCCTTGATATAGAGTTTCAAGGGTCAGGAATTATCTTTTTAGTATCCGAGAGGCATTTACAAATTGCAATTACACTGTACTGATGATGGGTATATGGTGAAATCCAACAAAAATAAAAGGTCACCCACAACAAATTAAATTGGATGATAAATTCGTAATAGCTAAAGATATGTCAGGGTGTGCAAGTTAGGGGTATTCTAGTCATAATATTACTTCTTTTTATTAAGATATGAGTAAAAGTAATGAAAAGGGTCTATGTCCAAACAAAATCAAATTAGAGGAGTTTATATCCGATTTTGAAAATTAGAGGGTTTATATCCGATTAGAGAAAATTAAAAGGATATACCTGATTTTGCCTTTTAAAAATTAGAGTATTTGACTGATCACCGCAGATTTTATTATTAAAGTTTAAGACAATTATAACAATTGTACTTGTACAAGTTAATTAATATGGTAAAAAGCGCACTCTTCTACTTGTAATTTGATGAAATTGGAGGCCAAATATTATATAATTTCTAAATGCCTAGAAAACAAAATCAGTATAATACTAATTGTCAAGTAAACTTTTCATTTTAGAATTTAGATTCCGTTTTAAGTTTAAACAGAAGAATAATAAAGATGCAGATAGAAAGATCCCACTATTTCAGATCCGACCCGACCCGATCGAACCCGAAACGAATATGCACCAACTCGTCAACTCTCTTCTCTCTCTTCGTCGCAACAGATCCGAAACCTTTTCTTTGAGACAAAAAGGAAAAACAAAAACCGAATAAACGAAATAGAAAGAAAACCATAAACAACTCAATTATAACATTTCCTGGGAGCAGCGAATCCAGATTCATTCACTGAAACAAAACAATCGATTCAATAATCATAATAGATAGAGAAACAAAGGGAACAGAGAGAAATAGAAAGCGAGATCTCCGATTCGACGCTAGAGCTAGATCGGTCGCCGTGAAGACGCGACGATGCACGCCGACACGGTGGCGGAGGATGAGGAGAAGTGGCTCGCCGAAGGCATCGCTGGCGTCCAGCAGAACGCTTATTACATGCACCGTGCTCTTGTAAGCCCTGATTTTAACCCTAATTTTACTCTTCTCTGCTATCTATGCAGCTTGGGATGAGATCTTCAGTATATGAATCCTTGATTTACATGCTCACTGGAGAAGTAGAGCTCCAATGGTCAATGGATTTTTGTTTTGTTATTAATTCGGAGTGTAGGTCAATCAGTTGCAGATAGTGGTTAGGCTGGCATTTTCTGAATAATATTTTCTACTGTATAAACTATAAACTGTAAATAGGAATTAGAACCTTTTCTGAAAATCAATTACAATATCAATAATGAAAATGGCCTGTGTATACTGTCTATTGAATGATCTGAAGTAAGAATAAAAACCTGTAGCTTGTAGTATGTCTTACTAGAACTAGGCAGAAATCAAGTAAAACAACATGCAAAGGAATCGCTCACTGCATCTGATACGGGACTATCTGGTACTTGTAATTGATATACAACAACTATTAAGTTGTAGGTCATGCAGATGGTGCAATTTTTTTTGCATTCATTAGTTACTACTTTCTTACTTTGTAGTATATCTTAATTGATAGGACTCAAACAATCTGAAGGATGCTCTCAAATTCTCAGCACAGATGCTATCAGAGCTTCGAACCTCCCGGCTTTCCCCACACAAATATTATGAGCTCTGTATGTGGTTCTAATCTCTATCCTACATTTTTTTTTTTTTTGGAAAATTAAATGAGGAAAAATGTTGGCTTTAAATTGAGCATTTAGTTTTGTTTGGCTGTGGCTCAAATCTGGTCATGTTAACGGTACTGAACTTTAGCTCAGCAGCTTGGAAGCTTTTCCCCGTTGCTTTTGCAGGAACTTTTTTCAGCTTACTACTGACCCTATTTATAGGCTGAGCAAGGAAAAGTCTTTACAAGCCTAAATAAAAAAAGTTTAAGTATGACCATTATCAATTGGCAGGAGCTTAAGTAAAGCTCAGTCTCAAGGCAGGCTACTAAAGCGTCCGATGTTTGCACCTATTACTAGAAGAATGAAACTGAGATTAGTTAGCAAGCACTCCTAAGCTACATCTTTGTGTTCCTGATCTCAATTCTATGATAAATGAAAAAAGTCAACTATTATCAATATAGAAGCATAAATAGGGAATGTTGATTACATACTTAATTGGCTTTGCCATAGATATGAGAGCATTTGATGAGTTAAGGAAGCTGGAGATGTTCTTCAGGGAGGAGACAACCCGTGGCAACTGCTCTGTGGTGGACCTTTATGAGCTTGTTCAACATGCTGGCAATGTCCTGCCAAGGCTGTAAGCGATGCTCCCTTCATTGTATTGTATAGCTTATGTTATACTCCCAAACCAAACTTGACCACTATAGATGAACATTACAAATGTTCAGTAAAAGAAGAGGATAAATCCTGTCTTATTGGTATAGGTTCATACCAATCTAAAATATTCTACCAATTCAGTAATCACATTAAAATCTATTGTGGCAACCTGAGCACTTGACCGAACATCATGTCATTTGACCAACATTCAGAGCTATGTTTTTTCATTTTGAAACAGCCAACCTAGTTTTGGTATCAAACTGTCCATACTCCATACCAAGAAGAGTCACTTGCTACAGCACTTCC
The DNA here is from genome assembly GCA_027725995.1 of Rhynchospora tenuis. Lineage (NCBI taxonomy): Eukaryota > Viridiplantae > Streptophyta > Magnoliopsida > Poales > Cyperaceae > Rhynchospora > Rhynchospora tenuis. Next base: position 150,731,544 of record CM050888.1, on the reverse strand, counting down.
AATTATTGATCTTACATGTGATGAGAGAAGACTGAACAACCCCCTCCCCATTTAATTTTGTATTTTGGTGTAATGGAAACAGAAGAGAAAATGTTGGTTTGTAGGTATCTGTTATGCACAGTCGGATCAGTGTATATAAAATCAAAAGAGGCTCCAGCAAAGGATGTGTTGAAGGACCTAGTGGAGATGTCCAGGGGTATTCAGCACCCACTCCGTGGCCTTTTCTTGAGGAGTTACCTCTCCCAGATTAGCCGTGACAAACTGCCTGATATTGGGAGCGAGTATGAAGGGTGAGCCATAAAATGCATGGAACTTAACATAAATTGCTCCATTCTGCAATTATGGAACAAACTTAGAGTGCATTCTCACAATCGTATTTTGTCTACAGGGATGCTGATAGTGTAAATGATGCTATTGAATTTGTTCTTCAGAACTTCATTGAAATGAACAAACTCTGGGTTCGGATGCAACATCAGGTTCGGGAATTATCAATGTTGGGACTGTTTTCACTGGATTCTTTCTATATATTAGTCGAACAATCGTGTATTATTGTTGGGTCACTTATTGATGCTGTTCATGTGTGTATTTGTTGTCTTAGGGTGTTAAGATTAAATAGGGCCCAAGGGAAGCTTAAATTGACAATAATTGGCTGGTTTAGATGTTGATTTGAAAAGTTGTTGTAACAATTTGGTAACTACTGACATATAGTGTACTCTTTGATTGGGACTGGTTTGGCATGATAGCTGCACTGCTGACTCTAATCGTATCTTTTAGTTGATGTTTGCTTTGTGATTTTCAGGGACCTCAGCGAGACAAAGAGAAGCGGGAGAAAGAAAGGAGCGAACTGCGTGACCTTGTAAAATACTATATAAACTATTCCAGATTATTATTGGGAACTTTCTATTTCACCTGAGAAAATTATTATTTGCCCCTCAGAACTTCTACTATTAGACAGTTCTGCATTTAAATTTATAATTTTCTATTTACCCATCCAAACTCAACTACCTTATATACATATCTGGTTTTCTTTAAAATGGAAAATGATTAGTGTACCCTCACCTTTAAATTACCATAAGTCAAACAAAATTAAAAGTATACCATTTTGCTGTCATAAGGGCTCCTTTTTCAGTGAGATATCTGATCCAGTCAGAGATTGGATCAAGATAACACCCTGATTATTAAACTAGATTAATCATACCAAATTGAAGAGAGAAAGAGAATTATCTTTGTGTGAGAACTTTGTTTGGTAAATTGTCAAGTTTTATTTTAATTAATAGCATAATTGAAAGTTTGGATGGGTCAACATCTGACCCCAGAAGATTGATGACAAATTAATTCTGTTTCTAATTTATATAATTTCTTATCCATTGATAGGTGGGGAAAAATCTTCATGTTCTAAGTCAGATTGAAGGTGTTGATCTTGAGATGTACAAAGAAACTGTTCTTCCTAGAATTTTGGAACAGGTTAGAGTTACTTGCACTCATTTCCTTTCCTTAAATCAAGAAAAAGGAGACATGGGCGCAACAAAGCTTATGAAATGCTCACAAGAGAAGTCGTAGTAAGCTGTAGTTAGAAGAAATCCAACATCCTTACATGAGTAACACAAGGCAAAATTCCGCATGGAGCTGTTAATCCAAGTTTACAAATTGAACATTTTTCACAAGTACTGGCACATTAAAAGTAAACTGTAGTACTTTGTTACTTTGAATCTGTTGTATTGGTACACTGAGGCAATTTGGTCAATGCTTCAACAGGTGGTGAATTGTAAAGATGAGTTAGCACAGTTTTACTTGATGGATTGCATAATTCAAGTTTTTCCTGATGAGTACCATCTGCAAACTTTGGAAACACTATTAAGTGCATTCCCACAGCTTCAGGTTGGCAGAACTTTTTTAACATGAGTTTCTGAAGTTCTATGCACTTATTTTCTGAAATGATTGGCTCCATGTTTAGTTTTGATAACCGCTATAGGTTTGATATTACTGAAGCTGGTACTGATATGAACTGACTGGGTATGTCAATACCAGTTCAATAATGTGTTTAAGAAAGAATTTAGATGAACTGAACCTCACTAGATTTAACAGCTCAGTAGTGATTGTGTGTAGAAATAAATAAACCAGGAAGACAAACAATGTTATCCTTTATTTTGCATGAAGATATTTGTTTGAGAATTCAGTTCTTCCCCTTTCTGCAGCCTGGTGTAGATATAAAAACTGTTCTATCTCAACTGATGGATAGGTTATCAAACTATGCTGCTTCAAGCCCTGAGGTATGATTTTATCCAACTCCAAATTACAATGTATTGTATAAATTCCATTTTCTTATTTCTCAAATTGGAATGCTACAGGTGCTGCCTGAATTCTTACAAGTTGAAGCTTTTGCGAAATTCAGTAGTGCAATTGGAAAGGTGCGTTATTGTATTTCTTAACATTATGTTTGATAGAGAATCAGGATTGTGACATCTATATGGAATCATGATTACTATAAAGTATATTGATATTTGTGCCGATGATGTCTTAGCCCTGGTTTTTCACTAGCCAGTATGAGAATCATACCTTTTAGACATTTTCTTTATTTGGCAATTTGGTTTTTTGGTTCCATGTAACTGAAGTCCTTTTGCTATGCTTCTTGCACCCGTATGTTGGTTTACTTTGAGGATAATATTGATGGCAGGTCATAGAAGCACAACCTGACATGCCTGCTGTCAGTGCAATAACTCTCTATGTCTCGCTTCTGACATTTACTCTTCGTGTACACCCTGATCGACTCGATTATGTTGATCAAGTTCTGGTATGTCCTCTTAACCTAGATTTATGTATATTCTGTAGTTTAGTACCAGTTTGGTTAACTTTCTATAAATGTTGGACAAATTTTAAGAATCTATTGTTGATAATTTATTTTGAAGGGAGCGTGCGTTAAGAAACTATCAGGAAAAGAAAAGCTTCAAGACAGCCGTGCAACCAAACAGATAGTCGCACTCTTGAGTGCACCTTTGGAGAAGTATAGCAACATTGTGACTGCTTTAGAGCTTTCAAACTATCCCAAAGTTATGGATCATCTGGATAATTCCACAACCAAGGTCATGGCCGTTGTCATTATACAAAGCATCATGAAGAACACAACTTGTGTGTCTACTTCAGATAAGGTAATTTAGCTGGTCCATGGCAGTATTAGATCCTGATGGCATGAAATGGTACTTTTTTCTGAGTGTATATCCGACCATATTTCCAAGTATCAAGTAACCTCATACCAATGTATTTGTATGAAATGGACTTATTTGTTAGTTAATTTTTTTTTTTAATTTCTAGTTCAGTTCAAGTTAAGGAAATATAAGAAACAAATTTTCCCAATCTTAGTCTGAAGCATCATATCAACCTGATTACAATCGCTTAGATAATAAAAATAACAAAATCAGCAAGCTAGCATCGAGTTGAAATTAAGCTAAATTGGGTGTAACCTGAATTAAACCATGCTATCAAAAAAATTTCATACAAACAAGCTGCTAGATGAGGATTGCAATTCCGAACTTTTAGTTGAATTCAAGCATTTTTACATTAAGTGAATCAATATCTCGATATCCAGGCATCAGTTAAACTCATATTACACCTATTCATGCACTTAGAAATAAAGATGTAAAGTTGAACCTTTAAATTTTGTAGGTGGAGGCATTGTTTGAGCTGATAAAAGGGCTAATTAAGGACATGGACGGGACCCAGGATGATGATGTGGATGAAGAGGATTTCAAGGAGGAGCAAAATTCTGTAGCCCGTCTCATCCACATGTTGTACAATGAGGACCAGGAAGAGATGTTAAAGGTATGTCTAAACAATACGCAGTTACGCACTAATAGCTTGAGCCTAGGAGTTTTTTGGTGTGTTTGGATGCATGAGAATAAGGGGATGGATAGGAATAAGCCCCTTATTCGTTATTCCGGTGTCAAACCAAACACCATAGGAATAAGGAATTTGGGCTAATTCCGGCCCTTATTCCTATACCAACAAAACTAAGGAATAAGAATAAGGAATTTGGACAAGCACGAATTCCGAAATTCCTTATTCTTATTCCTTATTCCACCCGTATCCAAACACACCCTTTATTGTCTATGCTGATAAAGTAGCTGTGTGAAAACCAACAGAGACTGTAACTTGTAATGCCTACACTCAGTGCCAATAGTGCCTGTAATGACTCATCTTGTGCTTTTTCATGTACTTTCTATTTTTAATATTTTTCTTCAGGTACATGAAAAATATAGGTTTAATGTACTTGATTCCTATGAAAATATTATGGGCTATAGGTCAATGATATCTGTTGCCTCATACATTACTGAGATATAAATGGCTTTTTTTTTCCATTCTTTCAGATTATTTGCACTGTACAGAAACATATTCTTCGTGGTGGTCCCAAGCGGCTTCCATTTACTGTTCCTCCACTTGTTTTTTCTGCTCTTAAAGTAATTTCTTATCATTTTACTTGGAATTGAAATTCTTATGTACCACTTGCTCAGGCTTAGTTGGTATATCAGATACATTTTTGCTTGTTTCATTCTGTTCTTGTACATTATCGAGGTGAAAATTACGAAGAAAAAAGTCGAGCTAAAACTTTGTCTGAAATATTCTGTCCTAAATTATACATGGTGGGGGCCTCTCAGAAGGTTGCTGTACCATTCCTAATTCAAAATTATTTGATATTTACCATTAGGCTGCATTGAGGATCGAAACCTTACATTGTAGAGTGTACCTTTGTATGTTAAATTTTCTTCACTTTTTTTTTGTTTTCTACTTTTTTATGTGAATATTTGCTTTATTTTTGGTCTGTAGTTGGTGAGACGCTTGCAAGGTCAGGATGGGGATGTGGTTGGAGAAGATGTCCCCACGACACCTAAGAAAATATTTCAAATCCTTAATCAGGTTATTTTTTTGTTCATATTGCAAAATGATCACTAGATTTGAACATATTTGAAGGAAACTAAGAATTACACTGGGTCAATATTTGTCAAACAATAAGTTTTATGCATCATTTTGTGTGGGACAATTTGCTGCGTGAACCAGGAAAATAAATGATCTCGGTCAATGCAATTGCACCGTAGGAAATTAGTTTTAGGCCTAGTTTTTGCAGCCAAGAGTTAACCGAGTAAAATTAGCTCAAGGCATAATTAAAGAGCTTTGGGGAACTCATATGTAACATTGAGATGGCATTTTTTTTCAGACTATTGAGGCATTATATTTGGTCCCATGTCCAGAGCTGTCGCTGCGGCTATACTTGCAATGTGCTGAGGTATTCCATTACAAATCACAATTTGACTGGTTTTCCCTTTTGATATCTTCTGACCAGTTTCTCCCTCCATCTTTCAGGCTGCAAATGATTGTGACTTGGAGCCTGTAGCATATGAGTTCTTTACCCAGGCATTCATTTTGTATGAAGAGGAAATCGCGGTATTGTTATTAACCAACTTAATGTTATTTTACTAAATTTTATTGTTTTACAACAGAATGCATATTGTGTTCGCTACTGCCCAAAATTTTGGGAACTATCTACAAATAATGCTGGATTGGTTGATGGGACGATTGTTGAACCTTAATAACAAGTTTTTCTTAATTTTCTTTTATTTATTGTGTCTAATTCAAAAATAAACAAAACTATAGCCAAGCTAATATAGATGTTGAACATTTTTAAGTTTGCATGAACCAACCAGTAGGCAATTTAAACGGTTTAATAAAGCCAGCTGAAAAAAGTCAAATCTTTTGCGTACTTCTTTTATTCATCATTGCATGCTATTTCTAGTGATCATGATCGGATGTTTATCATGCAGTTTGCTGTTAATTATTGGTGAATTAGTTTTATTTTATATAATAGAAAAATGGTTAGCTGTAACTTGGGTATTCCTGTGCTTACCAAAACAATATTACAGCGGTGATTCAAATTTGGTGAGGAGAAAATCATTTTTGGCGAGTGCTGTTCTGTCATGATTGAATACATATTTATAATTGTTTTCTGTTTAGGATTCCAAAGCCCAAGTGACTGCTATTCACCTAATAATAGGGACACTGCAACGAATGAACATATTTGGTGTTGAAAATAGGGACACACTTACTCACAAGGCAACTGGGGTATGCTCCTTATTTGCTGATTTTTAATATATATATATATATGTTTTTTGTTTTTTAGAAATGGTTGTTCGTCCTTTCAGGTAATAGATCTCCTATTAATGGAAACCCTGACCATTGCCGTAGCTATCTATGGGTACTTGTGCAAATACACCTAGTATATGCTGTAATAGCCAGACCACCCGGTTTATTATTCTTTGCAGTAAACACCAATATTTCTTTGTTACATCTGATGCACAAATGCAAGAACAATAATTTTCCCTTGGACCTTTTCCTGTTCTTCAAAATAGTTATTACTTTTGAAGTTAACACTTGAGTTGCCTTGATTGTGAGTTCTATGTAAAAATTGGATCATGAACAGTGTACCATGTTCATTTCGTGCACAATAAAGGAGGGCTTGTTATTTTCAAAGGACTTCCCAGTATTAATTTTCTAATTAAAAAAAAATGTATTACAGTTCAGTGATGTCTTTCATTTTCTTGCCTGGTTTATTGGCAAGTATTTTGTAACTTCATGTACCTCTCTTGCAGTACTCAGCAAAGCTTCTAAAGAAGCCTGACCAATGCAGAGCAGTGTACGCATGTTCACATCTCTTTTGGGTTGAAGATCAGGATGGAGTCAAGGATGGTGAAAGGTAGGTTGAATTTTGCTTTGAAAGTATCTTTTATGTGCCCCTAATAAGCTGGAATTATCATTTCTGACCCTGCCAAAATAGAGTTATGCTTCTCTGTAAAGCATGGGAATTGGGAATTTGTGCCCCTTTTTTCTTATTACCTTCTGTCATTTCTCTGTCAGAGAAACAGCGTGGTCAAAAAGTTTTTTTATTATTATTTTGTCTTGAAATGGTCGCCGGTGACTGTTAGAATAATTTCATGCTACCATATGTGAAGAACTACCCTGCCAAAAGGAAACTCTTTTCCTGCTCAAATGCTGACTAAGTATCTTCAATATCTATTCTGTTTCTTCAAAATACATAAGCTATGCCGAATTTGTTTAATTAGTATAACTATTAGATGGTTAATTTGGGCGTCCTTTATAGTGAATTGGGAAGTGAGGGGTACAAAAGATTCTTTTCCATGTTTTGTAGAGAGCCATATGTGGGAACACTATGGCCCTGATCAGAATGATAATTCTTTAACATGGGATTTCCTTTCATTAGAAATTTTATTATCAAAATGGATAGATTTGATTTCATTTGGTTGGAATTTCTATGTTATTAGACCCAACAAAATCTCGAGAAATCAATTCCAATGAAATGAAATGAAATGAAATACTGCGTAAAAATCATTTTGATCAAAGCCTATATCTTGTAGGGATCGGTAAGTCCACATTTGGTGGGGTATGCATGAATATAAACTTTGCACGCATGAAACAGCTCCATTACCTTTTGTTATCATATATTCATATTAATAATGGAAAAGGCTTTTTTGCGCATTTAATGTTCTTATTGTATATATCATTGCTAGGGTTCTTCTGTGCTTAAAACGTGCCTTGAGAATAGCAAATGCTGCACAGCAGATGGCTAATGCTGCACGAGGAAGCGGTGGCTCCATATCCCTCTTCATTGAAATCCTTAACAAGTAAGTGTTTATTTTAGTTGTTCTATCAAATAAGTGTTTATAATGTGGGCTTCTCTGTATGTATGCATCACTTGTGAAGAAAATCAAGATCAACGAATCAGATTTGTTTTTTGAAATTTGGAGTTTGAAATATTTAAAATAAATAAAGAGGCTGTGACAACCCAGGAACCAAAAGTTATGCCAACAGAGAAGTTGTTTCTAACTCTTCTTTTTTTATTTTATTTTTTTTACTTGCATGTACAAATGGTTCAGATATATCTTAAAAACAAACCAACATGATTTTAGAGTGTACAAAGTGAGATCTGACAGGAAGCTGAGCAGCTGACATAATACCTGACCGGAGGTAGGCTAACTAACCTGTTATGTATTGCAGGTATCTTTACTTCTTTGAGAAGGGAAATCCCCAAATTACCAGCTCAGCCATCCAAGGACTTATTGAACTTATCACGACTGAGATGCAAGGTGAGAATGCCACGTCAGATCCCTCAGCTGAGGCTTTCTTTGCCAGTACAATGCGATACATTCAATTCCAGAAGCAGAAAGGCGGTAGTATGGGTGAAAAGTATGAGACCATTAAAGCCAGTTGATTTAAGCTAAGAGATTGCTGTGTATTGGTGTAATCTATTTTGCTCCTTTTTTGTTCTTTAGATAGGTAATGGACGAACCTTTGGGAAATTATAAGATTGTACAATTTTTCAAGTGAATAAGTATTCCATCTTTATTTTTTATTTTATTTGAATTTTGTTCTTTTGCATTTTTGTTTTTGAGATGTTTTGACATGGGACTGAGATTCTTGAGGATTCTGGTTCTAAATCGCTGTTGATAAAGTATTGTGTACAGAACTTTTAAGTTAATTCTGAATTTGTATTTATTTCATCAGTGTTCGAAATTCTGACATAATGTGGCATTGCATTTTTCTTCAATCGCAAAAGTGCGAAAACAGTACTGTACTAGGTATTCGTTATATTTTAATTTTAAGCTCTTAACGTCTGTGCGGTCTGCAACGTATCCAAAACTAAGAGAGATTAAAACACGAAGAGTATGGTTCTAAGGCTGATCATATTAGGGCCAATGGGTTAATGCATGGACTCTGTTATTTTGGGTTGATATATTGGACCATCGGAAAGAGATACAAATTGCGAAATGTTGATATCTTTTTAGAGAAAATACATGATTTACTGAATCCCATTTTAACGCTATCTGTCTTTTGACCATTTACTTCTCATAAACGACAATGTTATCTTGAGTAATAGAAGGGATTGACGGGATGTATACCATGGCTAAATTTTCTCAAATGCAAAAATGACAGTTTGGTGTGGGGACGGAATGAGGGAGACAAATAACCAAACAAATGTGAAGTGTTTTCTTCGCGACATCCGTTTCTTTGCTCCAATTTTCACCGCCAAGGCCGACAAATCCTGAAAAGTGCTTGCGCTGCATTTTTCAACAGTTCTTTTTTTTGCTTTTTTCAACTAATGAACACAAGTCTTTACATTGGTAATCTTCCCAAATCCCAACTGCCTAACCATGTCACTGCCAATTACACACGTATCATTGAAGATTTCAAATCTTTTAACTTAAGTCAAAACTTAAAACTTGCTCTTTGGACCCGAATAAAATTTACCAAGCAAAGCAGCATATGACTAAACATACAATTTTTGTCATTTTAAAATCTTCAAATCTTCTCCTACCCTTTTGACCAGATAGAGCTTGATTCGATTAATTTCATTTGTACTTGAGTCAACAGTCTTACCCAGAAAAAAATAAATAAATAAATAAACAAAGATGCTCACAAACCAACAAAACAATTCTATTACATCACCTGTTTTTCTCCAACCAACCACCAAGAAACTAGAAATACTTGTACTTGAGCGTACATATTTTCCTCTCTCATTGCATGTGCAGTCCTTGGAACTGGTTACCTTCTCACCTGTTGCCTAACCAGTCAATTAGTCAACATCATATAAGCAAATCATTGATGGCCATGTTTCACTTATTTTGAACCGCAAAAGCAGTGTGTGTGTTGACTACCTTTCAAACAGAGAGAGATGCGTAGTTCAAGTTCTAGACGCTATTCTTTATTTGGCATCCTTGCTGCCTCAATTTGCTGTAGAGACGATAAAATTTGATGCTCTATGAGATTACTCTAACAAGAGTTCTCTCGTTTTGTTTTTCCTTGATTCTTCCTATGCAATCAAAAAGTTGTGCAATTCATGCAATTTTCAAATCACAGTTATGTGCATGTCCATCCACTACAATTATTTTATTGTGTTCCAACACAGCTTTGCAATTCAGACATATATAAACGTTAATGAAAAAGTCTTATTTTGCATGAGCGATAAGATTCTATGAAATAATATTTCAAAGAATATTTTATATGAATATAACTATAATATTAATAATAGAGTTTGAGAGTAAAATATTATATTAATTTTAAGACTCCAACTACAATTATTAGTAAAACAGCCTTTCCCCATTGGAGTATCGGAGTGAATAAAATTAGTTAATTTAGTATAAGACAAATTCTGTAATGGTTTGAAATATATATTGTTCCTATAAAATTATAAACTGTTATAATTGAAAAAACACGAATTGGGCTGAAAGTATTGGTCTCGACAAGAAGTCCCTAAAATAAACTGCGTAATAGCTTTTGACAAAAAAATGAAAAAAAAAAAATGTTCATACTATTTAAGTCCGATATGCTTGTTTGGATACTATAGGAATTCTAGACGCTCTAAGAATTCTGGATATATATCACGTAAAAAAAAGAAATCGGAAAAGGAAATGAAAATTTGTTGTTTGGTGAGTTTTAAAAGTGTTGGGTATATATTTTATTTGATATGTATGTGATCAATTGCGAATCACAACCCCACTCATATCAAAGTTCAAACTCGCACAAATTGGGAACATTGCACAGATGGTTGAACAGACAGAGAGGACTTGCCAATGAAAATTTGTCAAGCCAAACTCTTCAGTTGCTTCTAGTTCTGTGCTTCTACTTTGGACCATTATAGCAAAATCCTGATCATGATAAAAACAGCAGTAGAGATTATACAGTGAGCATCTCTCTCATGATTTATTCCATATATTTAGTGGTGGCACCTGTCATGCACCTACTTTCTTAAAAAAGACCTACCGTATCAAAATTATATAACTATTCCATCTTTTAATCTGTTACTAACTTTTTAAGTTTTGGTGTTATCCTCTCATACCTTTGTGAAGCAAGTATAAAAATAATTTACTAACATGTCTCTAGAAACTTGAAGATATCAATGGTGTTGACCTCCTGTTTTTCCTACTAGAAAGAGAAACAATTTAATTACATCGTACAACACTTGGCTAACTGTTATTTGTACAGGGCAATATTTTTATTCTAACATTAGTTCCTTCTGTTAGGTATAAAAATGGTGTATAGCTGGATTTCTCCTTTGGTTGCAACCATTGCGTATCTTCACCAATATTTCACAAGGTTGTGTTTGTGCTAATATGGTGGGCCCAACTAGGAATTGGTGGATGCCCATAATGTTGGTCCCATTTTTATAAATAACTGATAACTCTCCAGTTAGGAGTAAGCTGTCTTTTGAAATTACAAATGCATGCCTTTATCACATGCATGATTAATAAGTTGCATGATATTTCAGCGTTGTTTATAAATGTACTATAATATGACGCTAAAAATTCTCTCGTCATGACATATTACAGTACATAATTATTCATCGATTGTTCAGAAGTAAATTTGAACACAAAAACTAAATTATCAGGTAATTTAGTGCATTGCTTTGAATGAGATTGGCAATTATTTAATGGTGCCAATACAAGAAATGTAAATAGTACAACTAAGTTTATCAACATTTTCATATTACGCAAAGAAAAAAAAATTAAATAATAAAAGTATAATTCATGACGAATTTTGCTATTAGCATTCTTAAGTAATGAAAAAAATAATAAATGGCCACTCACATATAAGCCCTAAATATACAAAGAAATTTATTTTGGAAAGCTCCATTTTAATGAAGAAAATTGTAACTTTTTTTTTTTAATGTTCAAAGACTCATTCAAACACAAAATAGCATGAAAATAAAAGACTATGTTATATATTGTATGCTAAATGATATTATCCCGTTCTATATCAAACGGAGAGGAGTTGCACTCCTTACTGTTCCACATGTTCAAAAATTGAACATAGGTTCCGAATCTTTAGTCATGACAAGTTTCTAATTATTTGAGAAGGGTTTGATATATATTTTCTTGGACAGCCTTGCTAAGCTAACTTAGGTCCAACAGAAAGAATCTAAAATTTTGTTCGGCTAGAGATTTTGTGCAGCTTTTACTTGACCTATTATCCATTCGGGTCCTTAATTCTGTTACTTATGTTATTTGTTTGTTGTTAATGCTTAATTTGCCTACCGGCCTTTATCAGAAAAATAAATAAATAAATAAATAAAATAAAAACTCAAAAAGAAAAAAAAAACAATCATATGTACAAATTACAGTTTTTCTTTTAATATATATTGTCGTGCTTAGCGAAGTTAGGAGATAGAATCCTACAACACATACAATATGCACATATACTTATTTATTATTTTTATTCTTTTATAAAAAATAATTGTGTTGTTATAAAATAAACTATTATATATTTATAAAACTCTAACAAAAGCTGATATTTATTTTGCCCTTTACCTTTCAAAACATGCTAATCAAAAACAACTTTATGTCATCTAATTAGTGGTTCCCCAATAAATATGCTACAGTAAGCCAACTTTTTTAATAAAATGAAAAACAAAGCCAACTTTACAGATTCCCAAAGAAATCTGACATGCTATCACAACTTTTTTATCTTCTATATAATTTGGAAAAGGTACTTGAAGACAACTCCAAAGAAATTCAATTCCTTCTTGACATCTGCTATTTGCAGACAATCACCTCCAACAGAGATAAACTGACAGGTGGCTATGCAAGAATAAATATTTAATCCAAATAGCCCCTTGAAAAATACAAAATCTCTGCGGTCCCAATTTCGCCGAAAAGATTCTTGATGCCTGCCAAGTGCCATCCCACATGAATCCATGAGACAAACCACGCTGCATATACAAAAAAGTCTTCTAATTTTCTATTATCAGAATAGCAGTATAGCACTTCTTTTATCTTCTTTGTCGTTTTCTAAATTCAAATGTACGGATGCAGGAGCTGCTTGTAGGAAAATTTTCACATAGGAATATCCACGTGTCAGTTCCCAAAAAATTCTCTCCTTGCCTGGAAAAATTTCTCCGCTGAATTAGTCTCTCTATTTGTGTGGAAATTAATCGTATGATGCATAGTTTATAATCTACGACATGTAGCCAGACAGACGTGTCTCGTCTCGTGCAAGGTTTAGAACTCTTTTGAGTCTAATATATCCTAATTCGTAGGCATGTTTAAAATTTTAAATACAAAAACAATGAGGACGTCGTCTCTCATATCGTTTTTATTACATATATTGATATGATATTTTTAGTATTGTATATTCCTTTAAGAAAAATACATACTGAAGCTCTATACAAATATAATTTTTATTTTACTGTTAATATTCAATCGCTGTGAATCTTAACTAATTATTATAATGATATTAAATTACTAAAACTTTATATTTCCATTCAAGTCCATTTTAACAGCTAATTTCCATACAATTTTAGTCTAGCTCAGTGCTATCTGGAAAATTTTTTTTAAAAAAATGTATGCTTCAAACACCATAAGATTACTAAAATTTTTTATATGCTGAAATAACAGAATTTTACTATTACAAAATAGAACTAATCAAAATCCAAAAATTATTTACCCCTGATCCTTAAGGTATAGCTTTCTTATTGAGTTGACATCAAAACACTCTTAAGGTCACTGAAGGAACCATTTTAATTAATTAATCTTGATCTCGTATATCTTGTTTCCCAAGGTGACTTCTCTGAAATAATTAAACTTTTTACTCTCGATTTTTAATTCATTTTCCGGAGGACCTTTCAAATATGAGGTTCATACACATGTATAGTAAGATCATCACAATCTTTGAGTGATTTGTTTACGAGAATCAAAATTCGAATTGTAATAATCAGGACATGTCAAAAGCAAGTTCTTGGTGAAAGCAAAGGGGCTGAATCTCATTGGATTTGGAACCAAATTTATTGGTTCTAACTGTTCCATTTTAAAATTAAATATTTGATAATGACTCTGCTCGGATCGTATCAAACCTACAAATATCCTTTAATTAATAGAACAATTGAAAAACCCATGAAAAGAGTTTTGACAATTGGGTTCAGACCTACTCTGCCCCCTCTTCTTCAAATTAATCCATTTTAGAAAACAATATATTTCTTTTCTTTTGGAAGAATTCATGTACCGTTTGAACTAGTCACAGTAATAAAACAATTGAAAAACCCATGAAAAGAGTTTTGACAATTGGGTTCAGACCTACTCTGTCCCCTTTTCTTCAAATTAATCCATTTTAGAAACAATTTATTTCTTTTGTTTTGGAAGAATACATGTACCGTTTGACCTCGTCACAGTAATATTATTTTGACATCGATGAAAGTGTAGCCTAATTAATAAACATTGGGTTTGAAATGTGACTAAAAAAAATAATTATGTCTTCAATTATTTTTTTTCTTTCATTTTGTTTCATGCTCAGACCTAATGCAACTGAAACAACCGAATGGTAGCATTACTGCTTCCAATCCATGTGAAAGATTTCATTTTTTTTATGAATTCTTGTACCAAAAACAAGTCAAAATAATATTATTTTGACGTTGGTAAAAGTGTAGTATAATTAATTAAAGTAGGGTTTGAAAATATGGCACTGAAAACATAATTTTATCTTGAATTATCAGTTCATTAGCTATCATTTTTGTACGGTCAGACGTAATCCAAGACCAACTGAAACAACCGAATGGTAGTATTACTATTTCCCATCCATGTGTAGGCACCTTGGACTTGATGACATATATGCGGCCACAAAACAAACTCTAAAAAATTTATTAAAATAGAATCTTTCGGAAAAAGAAAATTACTTAAACAGAATCCTAGCCAGAAAAAAAGGACATTTGGATCCAAATTCTCATCGTAAATTCAGCCAGGAATCACGAACTCTAACATGTATGCAAATGTTAGTATGCAACAAAAGTTTATAGAATAATAACATGTACGGTCAAAAAACAACACCTGCTTCTGGAAATCATGATTGAATAATCAGTCACTAAGTCAGATTAGTCACGTGATTCCGTACATCCGTAGCTATCTTAATATTGAATGAATTTTGAAAAGCTTTTAAGATTGAATGGATTTGAAAAGTTTTAAAAGAAGCATATAACTCTGCAGAAGTGTCTTCAAAATCGCAGATATTATTAATTGAAGTTTTTTCGCGTTATATCACGAGCTTTCTTTTTTTCTTTTGCTTTTGGGAAAAAAAAAGAGGAAAATTTTTGTTTCTTTTCCGAGACAAAAGGAGGAAATCAGGTAGTGGGGGAAGTGTCAAGATTAGAACATAGATGTCTATCAGATATTAGTATATATATCTGACAGTAAAATTTATTATCTTTGTCGTTATCATTTCTTCGCATTGAAAAAAAAATGTGATAAAAAAATATAGCAATTTGATATTGTTTTGATGAAACTAAAAACTTCTAAAAATAATATCTAGAAATTGTTCACAATAAGCGGGGCTTTACTTTACAACATGACAAAGTTCAAATATTGTGATTTTTTATGAATGCATCGAAAAATTGACACATGTAATGATTTCCTTTTATATCTTTATTTAGGTTTACGGTTCTAAAAGTTTTTGGAAGTGGGAGCACAGTGAGAATGTTAAAACATAAAATTAGTTGGAGGAAGCAAAATAATGCGTATAACATATATCAAATAAGAGTACGATTGCAGTGCCATCAGTTTTTAGTGTCACCAAATGCTACAACTTCATATTTCATTAAAATTTAAAAAACGGATGATAAGCATCCTCCCAGATTTTATCATCCCATCGTCCCTTAGAAAAATGATTAATTAAGCACTAACTACCAAACTATTTATAGAATATGATTAATTAAGCATTAACAATCTTATTATTTTTGTCGCTCGTCCCTCATCCTGGATTTATCATCTAGAGCAATTAAGTGCTAACTTTCTCTCCCTACCTCATTTTTTCCAAAACAATTAATTTTTTCTCTCAGTACAGTAACATGTTCCAAGACAATTAGTTTGTTTTTTCTAAGACAATTTGTTTTTTTTCTGGGACGAACATTTTTTCCAGCCCATTTAATATTTTTTAAGGACAATTAGTATTTTAAACTTTTTTTCTTGGACAATTAGTTTTTTTTTATCTCAGTTCAAATATTTTTTCTACAACAATTATTATTTTTTTAAGGACAATCAGTATCTTTAACTATAACAATTAATGTTATTTTATAGGACAGTTAGGATATTTATGACGATATTTAATACCATAATATAGGAAAATTAGCGCTGAAAGGATGAGTAAGCACTAGATGTGAGGTACTGGATGGGGATTGCGGACATAAATAGAAAGGGTGATAAGGATGTTGTTGCGTATTTCGAAAATAAAATAAAAAAACGCATCACTCGAGGTGATGGGGATAATACTTAGGGATGATAGTAAGTAATTTTCTTTAAAAAAATGTAGAATTCAAACGTTGAATCTAAACTGGTGATCTTATTCAATTTAACGATTGTTGCATTTTCATATAAGTTAATTTCTAAAATTTGTGTTCGACTTGATACTCGATCAAGAGGTCAAACCATTAATGAATTTGATTAATTCTAATATGTTCATAATTTGACATCTTGATTGACTATCAATCAACTCCAAATTTTATAGAACATAAGTAAAAATGCATCACTCGTTAAATTGAACAAGATCAACCGTTTAGATTCGATATTTGAATTTTAGAATTCTAAAAATATTGATAAATTATAAAGTTATGGTATTTGGTGGTATCCAAAAATGATGACACTAGAACCCTCCTTCTCATCAGATACTAATGCAATTATATTTGTACTAAATCAAATTATGCAAAATGTCATATCCAACCCTTTAATCATTTTTCAGGTAAGTACAAATATAAAATCTCCTTTAAAATTGATTAAATAAGTTAGTATCACGATCTATCAAGGCCAAAAATAAAATTCTTTTTAAAATTAGTCTTCATGAAATTGCTCACTTCCTATCACAAATTTATATCGCCCTCGTAAGTCTTGAATCATAGTCGCCCGCCATTGGAGAATGACTAGTCAATACATGGGTGTTGAATAAGAAAGAAAGTTATGTAAATGTCGGTAAGAAGATTAAAAATATAGAACCAATTAATATGGCTTAATTGTTTAATAAGTAATTATAAAGCAAAAGGGTAACTAATATACACAGCGGTTGCCCGGAAGGTGCAAAAGTTTCTATTTTCATTCTTTCATACTATTCTTACTTCACATTTTCAACATCATCAAAAAATTAGCAGTCTAGTTAAATAGTAACATATCAATATTATAAATGAGGATGTGTGGGTGTCGAAATTCATGTAATGTGATACTTTTGTAACTAATTGTGTGTTGGATGTTATTGCTCATAAAACTAACTCGGTTCAACATTAGATAATAATTTGGCAACACATTGTTTTGTTTCTGATTTTTGGACCGTTTCCTATTTTCATTTTGTCTCCATCTCTTTTGTATTGCTTAGAGTCCCTCTCCACCTTAATTTCTCTTCACCACCATTCTTAATTTCGGTTTACAAAATATAAATTAAATTCATTCAATTGAAAATAGAAAAAAAATCAAATCTTTTACGATATATATATATTTTTTTAAGTAATTTATAAACATATTATACATTTCATGAATAATATCAACATTATATAAATCATATTAATCATATTATTTCAGATAACTATAACTATGTTTACATACATATAATTTTTTTCTTTAAATCGATCAAACTCTTTAAATTTAATCAAATCAAACCTACAATAACTAAAACTATATTTCTAAAAATAAATATATTTTAATCATATATCCAAAAATGAACATAATTAAACTATAGAAACATAATAAAAATATTCTTATTATAGATATTTGCATCGAGCGAAGCTCGATCTCCCTCTAGTATGTATAAATCTGAATCACCTTTTCGTTGTATGAAGAGAAATACACATAATATTTACCAAAAAAAATAAAAAATGGAATGACAAAAGTTCCTCGCGAGCAAAATTTTACGAATTCCATATGCCTATAAAAATAAAATCGACACGTCGTAATTTTTATCTGAATTCTTTAAAAGAAAATGATATGTACGTACGTAACAATTTTATCGTGATAAGTTTTGAAAAATGATGATTGAATGAGAACATAAAACATACAGATGTTAGATCTTAATTTTGAAAAATATATATTTCCATTGAGTTTAATTTTCGAAATTAATATCTTATGTGACCATGCTTTACTAAATTTGGTTTCCAAATAATATCTCATTATTTTTGTTGCAAAATAAAATAAGTAACACTATATAGGCACTCTTTTTCTTGTGTTTGTAAATTGTCGCCTGACAATGATTTAACAATCTAAGCCAACAAGATTGACGGAAGAAGAAGAGGATTTCGTGATTTTGTAGTCCGTACGATATTTTTCAAGGATATGTATTTATCGAGACGTACAAGTAATTTTCAGATAAATTACTCTAGGTGATAAATATATATATATATATATATATATATATATATATATATATATATATATATATTGTATTTTCAATTTATCACTTAGGTGGTCATATATACACATCAAGTCTATGTTTTCTACTATTATTGCAGAGCTGACCATTTCAATTTGGACTATATTTGAACAACATCCTCAAGTTTTTTATCCAGAGTCTTGTGTAATAATAACAGTCATTTACCATTACTTAAATGTCAATAAATATGAGAGCCTGTAAATCTCTTCAGTCAGGTTAACACAAAGTTAAATCATACATGAAATTATTTCTGATCTAAGAATGACTACACTTTTCTCCGTTTTTGACTTGGAAAGCCAACATGAAACATAATTATGCTCAGTATTATTTTCTGGAGTTGCAAAATTAAAACTCTTACCTAGGTATAGGTTTTTAGGGGCTTTGACAACATTATTATCCACTACTTGATTATTTTGTCTAGTCGTAAATTAGGCATCTATCTAGTTGATTTGTCATTTTATAATAATGTTGATAGAGTCAACGATTTTTATTTTTTTTGGAAAATCTTGTGAAATTATTGGAGACTGATCAGGACAGTGATAAGGAAACTTAGTAAATATACATAACACAATAATGACGGCTTGACAAAACTTTTGCGACAAAAAAATTGTTGGTCTAGACTTTAGCCAGAAAAATTTATAACGGAGTTAACTAAATTAATAATATTAAATTATTATATTGTTAATTTAATTTAAGACTCCATCATACAGCCATTACTTTGAAATTCATTTTTTTATCATAATAATTATGTAATATATAGGGTTTCAACAATGAAAAATCACCTAAATGTTTATGAGATTCAAATAGATGGTACGTACATACAACACATTTATATTTTACTTCCCATTTTATATGTATAATTATTAATTTTCATATGAAAAATGCTAGAGTCCAATATATTGGACGGATGAAGTCCATCCAAAACGATCATTTTTACATTTTTAAATTTCAAATGACCGATCCGAACTGTTCAATATGTTCTCCATATTGAAAACTTATAAGAAACCAATTTTTATATTTTTTTTCAAATTTTTGTACTGTTTTTTGGTATTTTAGAAAATCGTTGTTATTGAACGATCCATAATGTTTATATCATGAACTTTCTAAAATACTAAAAAATAAGTAAAAAAATTTGGAAAAAAAATGTAAAAATTGGTTTCTTATAAGTTTTCAATATAAAGAACACATTGAAAGGTTCGGATCGGTCATTTCAAATTTAAAAATGTGAAAACGATCGTATTGGATGGATCCATCCGTCAAATATATTGGACACTAGCATTTCTCTTTTCATCTCTATAATATTATTTAAAATAAATATAGGTGACATTGACAACACTTTTATTTCATGTAAATCCATCTAATGGTCTATGCACACTGTTATTAGCAATTTAAGATTCCACGATTAAAACTATCATGAAAACTGTATTCTAAATTTCTCATGTGCACAATTCATGAAAATGGAATAGTAAAACAGTGATTTGCAACTGCAATCTAGGAAAATAAAAAGCAATTACGAACTAATGCTATGTCGAGGATGTGACTTATCATAACAGTATAACACAAGTCATTGCAATGGTGACCGCAATGCAGACCCCACACCTATACATTTCTTATTTCCTAGAAATTTCTTATGATGTTAAAATGCACTATAATTTCTTCGACTAAGTATGTCATTTATCGAATTTAATTCATATTTTTGTATTAATTTACTTTTGTATTTTATTTCATAACTGCATCGATATATTTCTGTATCTTATTTTCTTCGAAAATTCTTATGATGTTAAACCGTCATAAAATGCCCCTTTCTTTTTTTTTTTTTGTGACTGTGTATATACCATTTTACGAATTAGATATACATTATATTAATTTTTAATTAACTTTACGCCATAACTAGAATATATGATATATTGATTTGTTTCTTATTTTCTAGAATCATCTTATGATGTTAAGCATAACATTTACTAACTTAATTACTTTGAGTAAGTATGTAATATTAATTTAGTGTCGTACTTTTAATTTTATTTCAGAACTAATTCGAAGTTTATTATATATATTTCGGAAAAAGAAAATTAACAGTAGTATTATTATTTTAATATTTTCTAATCTTTCTCTTCCGACAACTCACACTCTGTATATACACGTGACACATAGTTTGATTTTTCCTGTCGACGACAGACTGGAGACGGCGTGGGAGATACGGAGCAGTACACCCCGCGTGGTACAAGTTTCTGTGTACCACTTGGGAGTTGTTTAGGGAATTGGGGGACCTTAGAATTCCACTAAAAGGACGTCCGTCCGTACGGAGAAAACAAACACAGCACATAATAATAATAATAATAATTCACGTAATAAATGCGAATCGGAATTGCCCTCGTCCGTACGTTTTCTTGATAAGCGGGGCCCACACGATTGGTGCTTCTCTGTAATACTTTTGGGGTTTTGACAGTGGGGTCTCTTTTTGTGTAAAAACGATTGATAACGACTCAATCAAATTTTTCTCTCCCATTTGTTTTTTATTTTAAAATAAAAACCTTGGTCAAGGGGAACTGTAATAGTAGTCTATGGCTTGAGTGTGAGACTGATAAGAAGAATCCAAGGCATTTATTTACAAGTAGACTAGTAGTTTCCATTTCAACATATTTATTCATGGATATTATTAACCCAACTTTTCAAAATTAATTTACTGAAAGGGACCGGGTTTCTCTTTCTGGATGAACATCTATATATTTTATTATAATTATTTTTTGAACTTTACTCAAAAAAATATTTAATAAAAAATTATATTGTAAATATAAATTTTTATTAAAAATTGTATTTAACAAAATCATAAAAAAATGATTTTTAAACGGTAAATATCTGTGAAATGAAAATTACACAAGTCAAGCACAACTTTTTTTGACGATCACAGAAAAAGCATATCATACACGAAACCAAATCTGCTGCCGCGCGGCAAACGTGCCGCGCAGCATCCCAACCGTCCGATGGATGATGGGTGCCCCGTGAATAATACCAGATTGATAGGCCCGAAAAAAATTAACCGTTGAGATCAAATCATACGGCTCGGATCCTGCGCGGCACGCTTGCCGCGCGGCACAGGATAAGGATTCTATCATACACATTCTTTTTATATATAAAAAAGAAGAAGAAGAAGAAGAAGCAAGCATAGGAAATCATGAAATGTCTTATCAAGAAAATCAAAATCGAATGAGTGATAACATCAACAAAGTGACAAGTCCAAGAAACTTGAAGCTTAACACTCTTTATATATTCATAATATGGGGAAAAAAAAAGAAATGCACACTTGTCGGGCCGGACTTAGGATCTTTTCAACATTTATCTTTATTATGAATGAGAATTTCAGATTAGTAATTATATTCTTAAACATCGTGTGGCAAAAAAAAAATTTCATAACAAGTGTACATATCTCAACTATTCATGAGTTTTGTTTGGCATAGACATTCTTCTCATGTTATTTGGACATATATCCCATAAATTTTCATCAGATCAGCCATTCTCCTCGAAAAACTCACCGAGATAATTTTAGCGCACATATATATTACAAATTGCTGCATGAGATTTTATTTCCAATAGGCATAAATAAAAATATAAAATACAAGGATAAACTAGGAACTTCCTACCATGTAATTTATGTTTTTTCATACATCAACCAAGTAAGCAGATATGTCAATATTTTCTGCATATTAACAACCACCCCCCCCCCCCCCCCCCCCCCCCTGGGCCCTCCCAAAAAAGCAAGGACTTTGAAATATAAAGAGTCGGTGATGTAGGTTCCAATAAAAACACCTAGCTAGAGACATCCTGACAAAATAGTGCACTTAATAGTTTAATAGTTACCAAATTAAGGTGGACCATTACTATAGTTTAGAAAATATTTACGGGAAACAATTAAACCCACGGGTCAGAAAAAAGAAGAAAAAATAGAACAAAACTGAAAAACGTGAACTAAAAAAAAATAAAAAAATTGACATTTGCATCCCAGAATAATCATCCATCCACAAACAGACAAATGGCTCTGTACAAATTAATTAGTTTGCCTTTCAATTAATTAAGTAATTGGGTTTCGTTTGGTCGCACTCGTAATACAAAAATTCTCAAAGTACAGCTTCATGATAGCTATTTATCAAGTTCTACCATGATGTCATCTATGTCTTTACATGAGTTTCTTATGGTTTGATATATACCTTTGTTAGTTTTTTGATTAAGCAACTACCTCTCTAATGAATAATGAATAGACGATTAGAAGTCTATACGGTACCAAAAGTTAATGTTGTCTTTTACAGAATTATTCTTAAGTTTTTATTCATGAATCATTTTGTTAAAGTTCTTTACAGCAACACTTTGTATTAAGTTTGAGAAGTCTAATGATAAAATAATAATAATAATAACTCCTTTTTGTTGGAGGTTACGGCCTTACGGGCTTGAAACCTGACTGAAGGGTTTTACGTGACATTTAATTTCGAAATAAGTTTAAAGACTTAACTCCATCTTAACTTTAAAAAAAAAAAAGCACCGAAAGTCGATGCTGTCGCCGATATAATTTTGGTTGAATCATTATTTAGTAGTTGGTCAACTATTCAAATATACCGATTGTATTTGTTTTGATCACACTTCATGCACAAATTTTAGAACGTACACTAGCATGTCAACTTTATATCAGGTTCTATCATCTTTGTCATAACCGAAATTTTGTAGTTGACTTGACAGTATTTTTTTTTCTAAAAAAAACAAAATTCTTTGTGGATCCATAAAATTTGATGGGAGCGAGCTGCTGAAGAATATTTAGTTCGGACCGACAAAAAGATGAAATGGAGGTCTAGATGAGCCACAAATACTTAAAGAAAAGTTAAAATAAAATGAAATGTTTTTCAGACTTTAAACAGGCATGCATAGTTTCTGATATAAATGTTAAGTTTTCTATTACGACGACTAAACGGTAAAATATACTTACAAGCTTACAACTAAAAGCTCGTAATAACAATCATTTTCGAGTCCAAATAATTATCTAAAGGTACAATAGCCATTTTGAATATTTTTGTTTCTTAGTAATTTATGTTTTTTTTACCAATTATGTTATTTTTTTTGTTCAGGACTGAGCTGACCCTTCAAAAGGACGTTTGATTATCTTTCAGAGAAATGCTAGTGTCCAACATATTGGATGGATGAGTCCGTCCAATACGATTGTTTCCACATTTTTAAATTTCAAACGACAGATCCGAACCGTATGTTTTTCATATTGAAAATTTATAAGAAATCAATTTTTACATGTTTTTGAATTTTTTTATTTATTTTTTAATATTTTTAAAAAAATCATGATATAAAAGTTCTTGATCGTCCAATAACAACCATTTTCCTAAAATACCAAAAAAATAGTAAAAAAATTCGAAAAAATGTAAATGATTGGTTTCTTATAAGTTTTCAATATGTAGAACATATTGAATAGTTCGGATCGGTCGTTTGAAATTTAAAAATACGAAAACGATCGTATTGGACGAACCCCATCTGTCCAATAAGTTGGACTCTAGCATTTCTCTATGGCTATCTTCTGTAATACAAAACTCAAGATTCTTTACTTATTACTTTTTTTTTCCTCGTGGAAGAAGTTATTTCCTGCTATATCAAAAGTGATGATAAGTACTCAACAAGTCATATTTACTTTATGTGATTCGAAATAAGAGATAAATGCTTGTTTAATGAAAAAAGAACTTTTAGTTGCAATTTATGTTTTATGGACTACAATTTCTTTTGATCGTGCGAGCTTATATACCCAAAAGCAACCTAAAAATAACCGCAAGCACACGGTAATTCGTTGGTACAGTCGGGGTCGTATCCACAGGGACGGTAAGATGAGTACTAAACCTTACTTATTCACAAAATCTAGACGGTAAAAGAAAGGGTTTCGGGCTTAATCAACAAGTAACAAAAACAATCAACCAAAGGTAAACAGAACAGCAGCAAGATTTGGTGTTTTTGGAGGTAAAATATGGTATGAAAATGTCCTAGGGGTTCGGTTCCACCTTGGTTAGGCTTCGGACTGTCAACGGGCGTCGCTCTCGCGCCGCACCGTCGACTCGTGCGTGCCTGGAGATCCTGTGCGACCGCACAGGGATCCCATGCAACCGCATGGCCCTAGGTTAATGCTAAAATGACACGAAAACTCGGTTTCTGACTTGTGTGGGACAGATCTAGCCATACCTAATCTCCTGAACCTCAACTCTAGTAATTTTGGTCACAGAACCTGGTATGGAACCTAGTCTAAAGCCCCCATTAGGTAATTAACCCTCAACTTTCGTAATTTTGGCTTAAATACCTAAGTCCACTTGTTGGTTCTCTAAGGCATCTACTAGACTCTCGCCTAAGCAGAAATTTGTCCCTCTCGGGCTTAAATTGGTCACCTCTCGGCTCCTAACCTACCTTGAGCACTTATTTGGTTCAATTAAACAATCTACACCCTTTGCCTAAATTAGATGCGGCCGTTCGCCTAATAGGAGGTTCAATCAAGTAATTCAACACAAACAAGCATAGACATTAAGAAACCAAGCAAGTAGTACACAATAGAAATCAATTTTAATTCTCGCGCCACACCGTCGACTCGTGCGTGCCTGGAGATCCTGTGCGACCGCACAGGGATCCCATGCAACCGCATGGCCCTAGGTTAATGCTAAAATGACACGAAAACTCGGTTTCTGACTTGTGTGGGACAGATCTAGCCATACCTAATCTCCTGAACCTCAACTCTCGTAATTTTGGTCACAGAACCTGGTATGGAACCTAGTCTAAAGCCCCCATTAGGTAATTAACCCTCAACTTTCGTAATTTTGGCTTAAATACCTAAGTCCACTTGTTGGTTCTCTAAGGCATCTACTAGACTCTCGCCTAAGCAGAAATTTGTCCCTCTCGGGCTTAAATTGGTCACCTCTCGGCTCCTAACCTACCTTGAGCACTTATTTGGTTCAATTAAACAATCTACACCCTTTGCCTAAATTAGATGCGGCCGTTCACCTAATAGGAGGTTCAATCAAGTAATTCAACAAAAACAAGCATAGACATTAAGAAACCAAGCAAGTAGTACACAATAGAAATCAAGTATCATGTCCAAACAACAATCCTAACCTCAGTTTCAACTAGCCCTAGAACATAACTAATCTAACCTAACATGATGCAAAAACAAGTAAAAACAAGAAAACTAAATGATACAATCTCCATGGAAACCAAAATAGGAAGAGGAAGGCCAGAGCCCCTTCTCGAGCCTCTTCTGACTTCTGGATCAACAAGGAGGAAGCTTGGGTGGAAGGATGAGGTGAAAGGAAGTCGAAACGTGGGTTTCCAAGGCGGCAGGGAGGTGGTGCGGTCGCACGGGACCCCTGTGCGGTCGCACAGGGGCCGCAGGAGGTGGATCGGGTTAGGTTTCGGTTGCGGCGCCGCCAAGGAAGAATGGGGAATGAATGATGCCCTAATTCGGCACTTTGGGCGCCTTATGTAGGGGTCGGGGTAGGGTTTGGAGCTCCGTGCGGTCGCATAGAAGGCCCGTGCGGTCGCACCAAAGCCATCGGCCCAAACTGGAGTCATGTGCACCTCTCCAAGGCCCAGAATAGGCCTGTGCGGTCGCATGGCATTCCTGTGCGGCCGCACAGGGTCATCTGAGGCCCGATTTGTGCATTGGTTTGTGCCGAATGGTGTTGTTTCCGCTGCAAATTAGCTCCAAGTCCCTACAAATGGAAATAAAACCCAAGCAGTACCAAAATTCTACAAATACAAACATAAGACAAGTAAAAGTAAATAAAATCAAGGGTTTTGAGTTATGATTTGGGTTAAAGTCCGGCCTAAAACCATATATAAATACGTGACATCATCTTTTCTTAGAGTGAGGTTTGACATGCATGAGGTTAGCCTATTTTTTTTAGGTTAGTAAGCATAATGTTAATCTAAAAGTTAACAAATTTACTTAAAAATTTAAATATACTAACTTTATCTCTTGATCTCACTAATCTATGGTGTTGCCAAACACCCTCTCCTATGGTTTATAACGTTTGAAGGAGTTAATAATTTTATTTTTGCAAACAATTTAATACTGACTGGACCATAAATTATGTTTATACTTTATACATTGAAACTTTATTTTATTCATAAAGTTTAAGTCATATGTGCGACCCCTATCTCATTTATTATTATTTTTTAAATAAAAAGGACAACTAGAATGGTACCGAACATAAATGATGTTCTGTTCGGTATTAACTTTGAACTTCTCATTGAATAGTCGTTGATTGGTGTTTGATATGCTCTTTAGACCTATCAACTGTATTTGTTTAATTGTTTTGGTTTGTACTTATTGTCATCCAAAACGCCACATTAGCATGATAGCTCTCTATCAGGTTCTTCCCTTTATATCACTACAGAAAACTTTTTTATATTTGGCAGCATTACTGATTCTAAATGTTGTCCTCTCTAATTAAATGAGGATTAGAACGTTCATGTACTTTGTGGCATCCCTCATGTATCTATTGGTTGAATCGTTACAATACAAAAATAGTAATTGTATTTGATTTTATAACTTTTTATCAAGTTCTACCAAACATGTCATGACAGGAGCCTTTTAATTTCTGTTGTTGTTTGTTCGTATTTATTGACTTTAACTAGGCATTGCCTCACTCTACAAAGGACGATTAAAATTTAAATATAGTAATCCTTGATACCCCATGGGATTTTGTTATCTACAGTAACTTTTTTTTTTTTTTGGTTTGAATTTTCAGTTGAATTACCATGCAAAAAGTCAATGGATGGGGCCATGGGGGTCTGTGCATTTATTTCGGTGAGAATTTTTCACTTTCTGGTTTTCAATTTTTCAATTCCAGGTGCTGCCGCTCACAATTAAAAAAAAAAAAAAATCCTTTTTTTTCCTTACCCGTCGCGCAAGGGCTGTCAACGGTACCTTTTAACCATTTACCTTACCCGTATCGTGTTCGATAAGACGGATATGGGTAAGATTTTATTTTCGT
Source organism: Rhynchospora tenuis (assembly GCA_027725995.1). Classification (NCBI taxonomy): domain Eukaryota; kingdom Viridiplantae; phylum Streptophyta; class Magnoliopsida; order Poales; family Cyperaceae; genus Rhynchospora; species Rhynchospora tenuis. The sequence goes on along the minus strand of CM050888.1, from coordinate 150,704,086 downwards.
TAAGTTATCGGGTATGGGTATGGATAAAAAAAAATTCGTTAAATTATTGGATAAGGCTATTACGTATTCGATATATACGCATACCTTTATATAAAAAGTTTTATCATTTATCATAATTGGAAATATATGATTGTAAGATTCAATTGATACATTGATAACTAATTAAATTAGAAAGATATGATTGTAAGATTCAATTGATACATAATTACAAATTAAATAGAAAAGATATTATTATAATATTTAATTGATACGTTAATAACTCATTTGAACATATTAATGCTGGATACCCCTTCAACTTCCTTACGAACAGTACAATTTTTTTTTGGGTTGAATTTTCATTTGAATCACCGTGCAAAAGTCAGCTACGTTTTAATTTTGTCTTCTAGCTACATCGCCTTTTTTTTCAGCTTGAATTACGTTGATGCAATTACAGTGCAAGGTCAACTAGCTACAGTGCCTTTTTTTGGCGTTTGAGTTACATGGATTTGCTAGGATCGGTGCTGATGGGAGATAAGTTAGATTTTCAATAGCCCAACGTGTGGTCTGTTGTTTTGCACCAATTTCAGGTTGAATTTTCTTTGAAATCGACGAAGTAAATAAATCACGAATCACAGAATAGATCCAAAAAAGAAAGAAAAAAACGCAAATCGAACAAAAAAAAATACAAGGCGCATCAAATGCAGGCAAAAAGAAAATAAAAAAAATCCTTCATCCGTGTAAAAAAAGCAGAAAAACTAAAAAAAAATAATTAAGAAAATGGTAAAAAAAAAAAAACGAAATAGTGGGAGAAACAATAATCTTCTTTCAAGCCCAACCACACTTTAAAATTTAAATTTCAGCCCAAGCACGACTCTTAAATCAACAACTTAACCACTAAATCCAGAAATTCCACGTTTTTTTTTTTGAAGGTTAGAAATTCCACGTTATAAGTATCATTTTCTCATGCCCATTTTATATTAGCTCGGTACATTATTAGACTCGTAACCTTCTATATAAAGCATCAAGCACATAATGAACTGATACATACTGTTCAGTACATATTCATATAAAGTATCGTTCTTTTCATAAAATAAACAATTCATAGCACCTCCAATTCTTTTTTCTAACGACATCACATTCTCCTCTGTTCATCGCACCGACGCCTAAAGTTCTAACTTTTATTAACCAATCTAACAAATGTCAAACCAAACTGCTTGACTATCTCAGCGACAACATTTCACGAACATATATTAATCGACGGACATACAACTTAGGGGTTGGTCGCGGCGAAGCCGCGACGGCAAGGCAACTAGTGGTACTAAAAATTTGATGTTGTCCTTTGTGGCATTACCTTCTGAGTTTCTTATCAAATCAATTGATTGTTATTTTATAGTTTAAACCTAACAACCGTGTGTTTGGTCACACTCATTTAAGTTATGCCATCTATGTCATTACAATTCTTTTTTTTTTTTTTTTTTTTTTTTTTTTTTGTTGGACAACACAATGGTCTTAAAGCATCTCAACCTCTAATTAAAAAATGACTAGAATGGTATAGAAATTAAAGTCGGTGCTGTCCGTTGCAAAATATGTAATTTGAGAACTGATATTTTTACAAGGATTGATATGCATAGCATATGTACCGTAAATTAAACTTATAATGTCGTATTCTAGTTTATACCTTAGATATGAATAATTGTCAAAAAAAAATTCGTCAATAAATAGATTATCAATGGATCGTTCGTTCATAAATCACAAGGATATGGATGTACTCTTTATGTGGATACAAATCTTTAATCTTTTTAATTATATGCAATTTTTATTATTTTGTATATATATTTTACCAATAGGAAGAACATGAGTGAATTGCCACAAAAAATTTGTGCGATTCCCGTAAATGTGTATGGGCACAAATTAGGAATTGATTAGTTTTCGCCAGGGTCGGTCCATAAATATTTTTTTGGCTTGACAACAACAAACAAAATAAATGTGAGGCCATGGTCTCTTATAGAAAATATCTAACGAACCAAATATTGCAGTTGCGGCTTCTCTCCAATTATTTTTTAAGAGAAATTCTGTCATGAAAGTTGGATTAATTTTTGAGACCTTCATGTCAAGTTTAACAATTGTAATCAGAATTGATTGTGTAGCCCCTCGTTACATTTTTAGTCTGATCCAATTTTTTTTTTAGAGAGACTAGGCAGAGGCTGCCGAGTCTGATCCATTTTATCAGTATAAAATTATATCTGATCTAAACTGCTAGATCTGTAATGGAAAGTCCAGATCTGCCTAAGACACTCACTATAAAATCTTTACAGCACAAGCTTTACCACCTCTCAATTTGTACAAAACTTGTCCCAAGGCTATAAAAGTACTTGGAATAAATAAATTATATTGAGAGATATGGAACACGTTTCATATTTTCATATTTTCAACTTTTCAATGTGCGTAATTTTTTTAAAAAAATAGTAACAGGTAAATTGTCCACCTAATAAACGAATTCCACGCTAAGAAATAAAAATAACCTAATCTTACCCAGACGGGATGTTTCAAAATTCAATTTGTACATTCCTCTTTTGCTATAATGGAGAGAATAAGATTTCCGTTACTGGAGAGGAGGTGGCTAATCAATAATGAAGGGAGCACGTGGGGAGATCTGTCCCTGTTCGGTTCCATCTGGAGCCATTTATTATTAATCGACCGGCTCCATGTGGCTCCATTGACCCGGACCCAACTCAGAATCCCACATTGATCCCTAGTGGGCTAGTGGCTTGGATGGACCCATATTGGACCGGCCGGTCGGATTGAACCTGATGGAAAACAAAAGTTATCTAAGTCTGAGACTGCCGTTCAGCTGTTGCGTTTTCACTTTTCAGGCTATGAACTGAAACATACATAACGGTTTGAAATGAAACGATTGGATGCAAGAGATATGACTTGTGAGGTTTGATAGAAACTTCTGAACCAATAAATGTTTGTTAAAGCAACATATTTTGGTCGACCAATGGTCTTTTATATTATAATTAAGTTACACAAATTTCGTCATTTAAGTAAATTACTCGTGCATGAAATTTGATAAAAATTGTTTGGTCATTCATTTAGCCATTTACAATGTAAGGAATAACTTGTATCGTTTGTAATAAGTTGTCAAATAATTTTAGATCGTACCAAATTTGATGCATAACATTTTCAAATTATAAAGTATGTTTTTTTTTTTTTTTTATAATATATAAGACGAGGATTGAGGGTCAAGTTTATATCTTTATTTTTTTGAAATTTAAATATTCACAATAAATTTCCATCTTATTTCGAACCGCTAACTATCTATACCTAAGGTGCATGTTTTGTCCTTTGTCACTAGACTTATTGTTAGTTTTTTTTTTTTAAAAAAAAATATTATTTAATTTTAGTTTTAATTTGATGTTGATTGTCAAGTTGTTAAAATAACTTAGTTCAAGATTATAGTAAACAGCAACATATTAGGCATTACAGTTGTTATTTGATGGATTTCAATTCCAAAAAAAGTGCGGCATCCATAGTATACTAAACAATGGTCGAAGCTTTCTGAATTGCATACCACTTTAATTTATCGGTGCTTGAATGCACTTTCTTATTTTGAAGTGACAAACTCATCTTCGTTTCTCCTTCGCCTCATTTATGAATCCAAAGCAAATCTGCCAACGTTGTCGTACAAAATGCGTGACAAGTTTTAGACGAAAAACATGTCCAGACATCAACATGCAGGTTCGCGAAAGCGTGTTGCCATTTGGGAAACGCATCAGTCCCATTTTTATTTAAAAATAAGAAGACATCTGTATATTTAAAAATGTATGTGATTTTTTGTCACATTTATAGGACCAAGTGAGATGTTGTTGGCATATCAGACAATTTAAATGAAAATGTTATAATTGCTAGATTGTTTTGTCTATAATTGAATTCCTATTGGTTGCTGTATGGACAACATGTCTGTAGTCAGTAGCATGTATTTAAGATGACATGTTGCTGGTATTATATATGTGTATCTACAAACACATACACACACATAGTCGCATATGCGGTATTTATGGAAAACTTAGGTATACTTGTTTATTTTATTATTTTAAACGATATTAAAAGAGGTTGCTTAATTTTTTAACAATATATTTTTTTTCACATCAAAATGACGGAGAACACACTATAAGTTTTATTTTTAAATGTATTGAATGAATGGATTATAAAGGATAAATAATGTGCTATAATATATTAATTTGAAATAAAATTATTGAAAATAATTACTAGTTTTTGTAATATGTGCATAAAATTGAATTCCTATTAGTTTGCTGTATGGACAACATGTATGCAGTCAGTATTCAATAACATGCGTTTAAGATGATATGTTGCTGATATTACGTGTATCTAAATATGCAGTCGTATGTGCGGTATTTTGTGGAAAACTTAGATATACTATTTTTAACAAATTAACGGATAACATACTATATTTTTATTTTTTAACTTAAACAATATTGAAATATATAAAATGGATGGATTATAAAAGACAAACAATATGCCATTATATATATTAATTTGAATTAAAAATTATTGTAAATAAAAATGGGCCACTTTTTACTAATTGCTAACATCAACAACCAAGATGAACAATGTTGGTGTTATGGGATAGGTGCTGATACTCTACGACTGACATGTTTGAGCTATCATGAATTATAAATTAAAATGCATATATCTTAGTTGGTTTTAATGAGGTATTCAGCTAATAAATATTTGTACCTTGCAGATTACATACTCTCTGAGACCCTCACAAGTACACTTTTATCATGGATTTTGGACTATCTGTATATTTTTCTCTGAAAAGTTAATCAAATATGATCTGTCAGTCCAAAATCCGAATCAATTGGTTACCTACCTAATCTATTATTGGTTTGATTTGAACGTGAGCCTAACCGTAAAACAACCTGACAATGCAAAAGCACAAAAAAAAGGGAAGAAACGCCAATTGCAATTAATTATTTCCAGATAACCTTTCATTAAAAAAATAATTATTTCCAGATAATATCATGGCGTATCCAACCAATAACTAACCTAATCTTCAAAATCCTAACCCAAGCGATCCAACACATTAGAAATTTTATATCAATCATAAAATTTACGATATTGGATTTGCTTATAATAAGCTGGTATTTTTTTTTAATGTTTTTGGATAACTTTTTTTTTAATATAAACCATAAAAATTGTTTGTCTACGGCACGTTGTCATGGAAAGAGGGAAACATGCGAGGGTTTTATACGGCAAAATCTCGTTCTATTTTACAAAAAAAAAAAAAAAAAAAAATCTATTACAAAAATGTGACTAAATTTCAACGCTGAAATCAAAAGGACGATGATTGGTCTAATTGGAGAAACTGGCATTGATTTAACATGTACGTGATTACCGTTTGTTTTATTTTATTTCATTTTTCAAATTTTCTTGGAAAATCGCGCATGAAATCTTTGAAAATCTCTCCTAAGAAAATAAAAAATTGGACGTCATGCTCGCAATGCACTTGCTGGAGATCCTCTACAATATTTGCATTATTTAAAAAATGAATCCGGTTAATTAGCTGTCCTTCTGCGTACGGTCTATCTGTCCGGGCCCACTGATGTCATGGTTTTTGATACACACCTCCGATCCCCACACCTCCTATACATTTTCGAACACAAGATGAATTAATTTTGGACTAGTAGTATCGGTAGAATTAATTTTATACGTGTTATGTATAATTAATTTTCAACAAAAACTATCATGATACATACATTATAGTAAAACGTATCAATAACTCACTCACATGAAGTTACGATATTATTTTTAATAACTTTAGATTTTTTATAATTTTATTAAAAGTTTAATAAATGAAAGAACTTTCAAAATATAAAAAAAAAATTCACTATCGTGCAAGTAATGTGTTGGATCAAGTAACTAGCATTACAATTTACATGATCCAATATATTGTAATTGTACTCTCTAAATTTTACGATAGCGGTAGTCTTTAAAGTTTTGACGAAATTATCAACTAAATATAATAAAAGAAGTAGTAAGTTTTTCGTATTTTCGAAAATCAATTAATAAGACCTTTAATTTAAAAAAATTGTGTTATTCAATTTGCTCTATTGTACCATATATTGTGTTGAATTTTATTTCAAGTATAATAAATAAAGCAAAAATTTAGATAAATAATATTCAAATTCTACTATCATGCGACATGTGTGGATTGTCGAATCTAAAAAGATACAGTCCTATACAAAATCCAATTGCGGCATATTATACGTTACGTCAAGGATAAGTTTCCTAAATAGATATGGTCGGTGGTCGCTATATCATCGCACGCCGATGATGCCATTATCTGGCTGTTCATGGGTGATCCGGATCATTTCACATATATTAGTCCAATCTAATTTTAAATTAATACGAGGTCACTTAAGAAAAATGACCGTTCATGCGCCAAAAGCCAGATTTATTTATCATCAACAACAACAACAACACCATATTATTTTTTTCTTTTAAGAGAACCAAAAGCCGGGACCAAGGACCGCAACTCCCACCGAAAAGTTATCACCTATAATACAATATATTATCACTGACATGTAGGCCCCACAACATAGACACCTGTCAGTACAGGCAGCGCAATCTCCGCTATTTTTTGTTGCCTACCCTCCACATTCCATTTATTTATTTCAAAATCAAAATTGAAAATTCTATTTATCTAGTGAAGTGTTCACCTTTCTGGTTTTCCTTTATAACCTCCAAAAGAAACGCCTTTTGCTTTCCCCACTTGAGTTGGATTTCCATCTCACCAACTCTCTCTCTTTATCTCTCTCTCCGTACAGTGTTCAGTTGCAGCTTTGCAAGAGTGCCACCAAAGGAAGAGGAAGGAGGAAGGAGAGAATAGTAGAGAAAACAAACACAGTGTGAAACCCACCATGGATGAGAAAGGCGAGGAGAAAGGCGCGAATCTCGAGGCCGTGCTTAAAGAGTCGGTCGATTTGGTACTAGTCTTTTTGTTGGTCTTTCTTCTTTTGGGAAAATTTTGTTTTCCTTTTTTGGGATTGTAGATCTTTTGAGGTGTTTCAATTTGAACTAATTTTTAAGTGAAAATGTGGGCGAGTGTTCGTTCATTTCAGAAGTGAGAAATTGCGGAGAATATCTCAATTTTTGTATTTGGTTTTAAAATTGTGGGTTTTGTAAAGAGAACAGAGAGATGGGGTTAAAACTGTTTTATTAGTTAGAAGGATAAAGAAGAAAGTACAACACTATGTTGATGTAAAACCAAACATATGTAGGTTTTGATTGTAATTTAGAAAAATTTCTTTAGATTTTGTTATTGTTGAGAAGGATTGCAAAAGTGAAACAGCGGATTAAAAAGATACAAGGCTGCGCTTGTACAAAAATACATAATTTAAGGGTTAATTGTATTAGTTTTGTTTTAATTTTTTTTTTTTTGTGTTTGATTTTGGTTGCTTGGTTTTTGAACAAAACAGGAAAATATCCCCTTGGAGGAGGTGTTTGAAAATCTGAGATGTAGAAGGGAAGGGCTCACATCAGAGCAAGCTCAACAGAGGCTTGCCATTTTTGGGCCCAACAAGCTTGAAGAAAAAAAGGTACACTTTTCTGTTGTTCTCTTTCAATTTGCATAGTTTTCAGTTTCTAAAGTCTACTTTTATCCGGGATAAAATTCAACTTCAATTGCATTTTGTTAGCAACTTAGTATTGTACTTTTTACTGAGGTTGAATTTTGTTAGCAACTCAGTGTATTTTTACTACACGCCTCTTTTAGAATGATTGCGCAAAACTATTTTTTTTTTGAGAGGCTTTGATTGCTTCTCTCTACTTTGAAGACATGATTTTAGTTTGAATTTACATCTTCTATGTTTTCCATTATTTGCATTTGTATCTAAGGCATTTCCAACTTTTTTATAACATTTGGATTCTTTCTGATTTAAACCTGCCAGAACTTTCATAGATATAATTTTTTAATACTGATATTTGAGTTATGTTTCTGATTTGAACCTGGTGTCAATTAATCAATGGAATTAATTATAACAAAGAAAGCACACAAACGTAATACCATCTGCTTTCAGGTGGCTTCATTTTTCAGAATCCCCAACAAAGTAACTAAGAGTTTGTGACACATTTCTATTTTATTTAAATTGCAGGAGAGCAAATTTCTGAAGTTTTTGGGGTTTATGTGGAACCCGCTCTCATGGGTCATGGAGGCTGCTGCTATCATGGCCATTGCGCTTGCGAATGGAGGAGTGAGTGAAAAAGATTAGTCACTCTTATATTATATATTATTTTCTTCTTATTTTATATTGACAATTATCTTTTATATTTTCATGTTTCTCTGGACAGGGTAAACCACCAGATTGGCAGGATTTTGTGGGAATTATAACCCTTCTCGTGATTAACTCAACTATAAGCTTTATCGAAGAAAACAATGCTGGCAATGCCGCCGCCGCTCTTATGGCCCGGCTTGCTCCCAAGGCCAAGGTACATACCATTTTTTCTAGTAAACTTGGTAAATGATAAATTTATGTGTATGAGACTGTATGATACTCATTTGTTTATTTTTAATTTCTGCAAATTTAGGTGCTAAGAGATGGCCGTTGGGCTGAGGAAGAGGCGGCTATCCTTGTGCCTGGAGATATTATAAGCATCAAACTTGGAGACATCGTCCCTGCTGATGCTCGTCTGCTCGAAGGAGATCCCTTAAAAATTGATCAGGTAGGGGATTGTTGCACGAGCTGCCATCCATAGCCTACAAAAACTTCATAAATGTTATCATTCTCTCTTTCCTGTATTACTCAAAGAACTCTTACCTGCTCCCACTTCTGATCTCTGAATAAAATGGGGTGAATGACAAACTAGTTTTGGGCTTATTTTAATGGTGATTGATGATTTCCTATTGGAAGGTTATCGATGGTCATGGTTCTTGGAAGAGATATACCATGAAAGTCTTAAACCAGCTGATTTCCCTTTTCAGATCAAGTGGGTGCTGTACTTACGCCCTGTTTCTTCATTGTTAACTTGTATTTTGCATTCTTATTTGTGTTAGTCTGCTTTGACTGGGGAATCTCTGCCAGTAACGAAAGGACCAGGTGATGGTGTCTATTCAGGTTCGACATGCAAACAAGGCGAGATTGAGGCAGTTGTGATTGCAACTGGGGTTCACACCTTCTTTGGAAAGGCTGCTCACCTGGTTGACTCTACTAACCAAGTCGGACATTTCCAGAAGGCAAGCCTATTAACTATTATGAAATCTTTTTCAGGAACACTGAATCATGCATTGTAGTGATATTCATTGCAACTAAAGGTGACATGCATCTTTCTTTCTGTTCTTTTTTTTTTTTTTGATAATGTAGGTCTTGACCGCTATTGGAAACTTCTGCATCTGCTCAATTGCTCTGGGTATGTTCGTGGAGATCATAGTCATGTACCCGATCCAGCATAGGAAATACCGGCCTGGTATCGACAATCTCCTTGTCCTTCTCATCGGTGGCATACCCATTGCCATGCCAACTGTCCTTTCTGTGACAATGGCTATTGGGTCCCACAGGCTAGCTCAGCAGGTGCCAATAATTTTTTTTAATATTATATATTATTGTACCATTTATGAGAGCTTCTTCATGTATATCCCCCAATATGAAATATCTTAGATAAGCTAGAAAGGGGAGTATGTACTGCACTTAACATTATCTTTACATTTTCTTGAAAAAGCTGTCCAACTGTGCATCTTTCTCACAATTTATTTTTTTGCTAAGTCTATAACTTACTTGTATTGTGGCAAGTTCGGCCCCATGTTAACTTTGGTTTCCTATAGAAATAGCATGGGAGTATTTTTGTTATGAGCAGGCTTTATACCTTGCTTGGATTTGTTTATAGAAAGGTATCAGTATGATCTCACTGGTTATCTTTGGTGCAGGGAGCTATTACAAAGAGAATGACAGCAATTGAAGAGATGGCTGGTATGGATGTGCTATGCAGTGACAAAACTGGCACATTAACTCTTAACAAGCTAACTGTGGATAAGAACCTTGTCGAGGTAAGTCTTCTAATAACTTATATATATTCTCTTTCAAGTTCTAGTTAATTTATTTCTATGCAGTGACAAAACTGGCACATTTACCTGTGTGCTTATTTGATCAGGTTTTTGCTAAAGGTGTAACTCAGGATATGGTTATTTTGATGGCTGCTCGTGCATCCCGCACTGAAAATCAAGATGCTATTGATACTGCAATAGTCGGGATGCTTGCTGATCCAAAGGAGGTACCTCCTCTCTCTCTCTCTCTCTCTCTCTCTCCAAAGGGGTATTATTGGATTTGGTTGGCACTGTATTGTGACATTTTCTCCGAAGTTGAAATTTATCCTTGAATTGATTTGATTTGGAAGGGAGCCCTTAGAAAATTTGCCAAAGGAAAACTGTATCGTGACATTTATATCACTTTGCCTGCATAATCAATAATATGGGGTAATTTGCATATGCTGTTGCTAATATGTTAAACTATCACATTAGCCATTGGGAGACTAAAAATATCGTGCAAGTTTTCTATGAAACATTGATAATATCATGTGTAGACTTATAAAGGAAATGTCAAAGAATTGTTTGAGCCTTTGTAAGTTTCTTCAAAATGCCCAGGCTACCCTCCTTTCTCTCTAATTTATCTCTATAAAAAATCATGAAATGTATGATAGGGTGTGCTGTAATTGTGATATTTTGCATATTGTAAAGAGCATTTTAATGATTTTTCGTTTCCGCTGGTGTATTTATAATATATTATGTTGTATAAGGGGAGTGAAATTATTTTTGTTGAGTTACGCCTACCATTTCTGGTTTGGTTGAATTCTTTGGGTTTCATTCTTTTAACTGTTCTAACGTCTATTTATATTTGACTGGAAAAAGGCACGTGCGGGTATTCAAGAGGTCCATTTTCTGCCTTTTAACCCCACTGACAAGAGGACAGCGTTAACCTATATCGACGCTGAGGGAAAAATGCACCGTGTTAGCAAGGGTGCTCCAGAGCAGGTAATTAAAATTTGACTGACCATTTAACTTTTCTGTAACTATGGACTCTTTTGTGATGTATTTTTCTTGTTCTATGGTTCACCGGTTGTGAATGAACTACAGATTCTGAATCTAGCCCATAACAAGTCAGAGATTGAACGAAGGGTACATGCTATAATTGATAAATTCGCTGAACGGGGGCTCCGCTCTCTTGCTGTTGCGTATCAGGTACTATTGATACAGACACAAGTTTTGTCACTAACTGGCTAATTTTCAGAATACAAGGAAATCACAGAGGAACACAATGAAATAAATAGCACATGTTATAAGTTAAAAACTATACAAACTCATCCTCCCATTCAAACATGCACTGAACAAAAGATGAGTGTTCCTATCGCAGACATTGACTGGTTTAAACAGAAGACTAAACAAAAAGTATATACTATTGCAGATCCAAAAGATTATGGTTTATCTCAGTTTATTAGGCATTATTAACTTTTGTTTAAAATTGCCCTTCTACCAGGAAGTGCCAGAGGGAAGGAAAGAGAGCCCTGGTGGGCCCTGGCAATTTATCGGGCTTCTTCCTCTTTTTGATCCACCTAGGCATGATAGTGCTGAGACTATAAGGAGAGCTCTCAACCTTGGCGTCAATGTCAAAATGATAACAGGTAAGCAAACAATACAAAGGGAGGATTGCACACATACAATTGCAAGATGATAAGATTCACTGTTATTTCCTAGTCCGGATATTAAATGAGTTGTTTTTTTGCCAAGAGGGGAAGTAGAAGGGGGTGAATTAGGTGTTTTGAATTTTGGAAAAGAGATGAGCAAATGTGATATTAACAGTTTTTAGAAGGAAAAAAACTTACTAATTGAGTTCTAGATTTTCAAGGGAATGGATAATACGTTAATACTTTATTGTTTCTCGTAGGCAGAAAATTGCAATGGAAATTATACTGTTTGTACTAGATTTTACTTATCTGGCAATATTTTAGGTGATCAGTTGGCAATCGGCAAGGAAACGGGTCGCCGGTTGGGAATGGGTACCAACATGTATCCTTCTTCTGCTTTATTGGGACAGGACAAAGATGAATCGATTGCTGGTCTGCCCATTGATGACTTAATTGAGAAAGCAGATGGTTTTGCTGGTGTTTTCCCTGGTATGCAAATTCAAAGACCGTATAAGTAATTATGTTATTCACCCAGCAGAACATATTTGTAACTAGCATTAGACCTTGTTGTAGCCATGGTAAACCCAAGCATATGGGATCAAATTTCATCTCGAGAGAGATTAGTTAGTTGACAGCAAGTTCATAGAACTGACCCACTATTTCATAAATATCAGTCTTACCAAAGGATAAATAAATGTTATTTGATGGATTTGTTATTTTGCATTGTTGTTGTTTTGTGAAGGGTTGCTTTTATTATAAATAATGTCTGTGAGACATCACGAGCTTAATTTACAAACATAGGTATCAGGTTTCAGTGCCCAGAAAAAAGTAAAAAAAAAAAAACCCTTGCAAAAAATACCTCCTTTTTTAAATGTTGTCCTATTGATCTATTCTAACAAGATGCATCTATCTTCACTTGGCAGAACACAAGTATGAGATTGTCAAGCGTCTCCAGGCTAGGAAACATATATGCGGGATGACTGGTGATGGTGTGAATGATGCACCAGCTCTGAAGAAGGCTGACATTGGTATAGCCGTTGCTGATGCAACTGACGCAGCTCGAAGCGCCTCTGACATAGTTCTTACTGAACCAGGTCTCAGTGTCATTATCAGTGCCGTGCTAACTAGTCGTGCAATTTTCCAGAGGATGAAGAACTATACTGTGAGTAGTGCTTAAGTTTATTTTGATTTTTGTAAGAGCTTTTTTGTGTGCCTCTTTAGACAATACAAAGGATCTATAACTCTGTAAAACAAAGTTTGTCTTATTACCTATAAAGCATTCGACAGTAATTAGATAATTTTGGGCATCTTTCAATAAGGACCAGGTATTCAGGCCATAAGGATATGTTGTCTTAACATTACCCTATTGTTTTTGTTAACTGGTACTCTTTTGAATTCCTTCTAATGTGTTGCTATCCATGGCTTGCAGATTTATGCCGTTTCCATCACGATCCGTATTGTTGTAAGTGTTTTCCTTTTTCCTCAAGATATGTAGGAACATATTCTATCTGCTTGATATTGATAATATATGATAAGCATTTACTGATCTTTTGTAGTGCCTCATTGTCTGTGTTACCATCCTTTTTCTAGTAAAACAATTAAGGGACCAAACAATGTCCATAGATTGTTTCCGTCATGATTTTTTATATTGATGGATGTTCACTTGCTAATTATACAGCTAGGTTTTATGCTTCTGGCACTCATATGGAAGTTCGACTTCCCGCCATTCATGGTGCTTATCATAGCCATACTCAATGATGGTAAAAGTCTCTCATCTTTTTACTTAACATTTCCTTCCTATCCCTACTATTCTTCACTTATTTTCTTCTTTTAACTGATGCCTATAGGTACAATCATGACTATATCAAAGGATAGAGTAAAGCCCTCCCCCATGCCTGATAGCTGGAAGCTGGCAGAGATTTTTGCCACTGGTATTATACTTGGAGGCTACTTGGCCATGATGACTGTCATCTTCTTTTGGGCTGCGTACAAGACCAATTTCTTCCCTGTAAGTGAATATTTTTAATTGTTATGCTACTAGAGCATGAAGGTAAAGCGGTATGAATGATTCAATGAGTGGGAATTATGTATAATTATGTACATATTCATGCTTCTCTACAAAAAGACGGGGTTTGTCAATAGAACAAATTTTCTTTCGTATAATTATGTACATATTCATGTTTGTATGCAAGATAATCCAGAGATTTTGTTTTGCTGACAGACTTGTTCAACATTTACAATTGTTTTTTTCCAGAAATATTTTAAGGTTGAGAGCTTGGAGAAAACAGCTCAAGATGACTTCCAAAAACTTGCTTCTGCTGTCTATCTGCAAGTGAGCACAATCAGTCAGGCTCTCATTTTTGTCACCAGATCCCGCAGCTGGTCTTTTGTTGAGCGTCCTGGCTTTTTGCTCGTCACTGCTTTCCTGGTTGCACAACTTGTAAGCTCCTTCATTTTATTTTCTTTCTCATTTTTGTCTTGTCATCACCTGCGATATAATTGCCTTCTGTTCCTTTCTATGATTTGGAATGCCTTGCAAATTTGGCCTCTTTCATGATTTTTCCACCTTTAAATTTCACCCATAAATCATAGATAAGAAACTTTTAATTTTTTTAACTTATTGACCGTCAAATTGTATTGATCCAGATTGCAACTCTCATAGCGGTTTACGCAAACTGGGGATTTGCAGCCATCAAAGGTATTGGGTGGGGATGGGCTGGAGTCATCTGGCTTTACAATATCATCACCTATTTCCCACTCGACATTATTAAGTTCTTGATCCGTTATGCTCTGAGCGGCAGAGCATGGGACCTTGTCCTCGAGCAAAGGGTATTCTTGTCGCTCTACTTGATTAAAATTGTTCCATATTTTGACCCTGATTCATTATCCCAGGCTCAAGTGTACAGCTTATATTTGCATTGTTTATATTGATTGGTTAAATTTTTGAATGTAGATTGCATTTACGAGGAAGAAGGATTTTGGAAGGGAGGAGAGGGAGCTGAAGTGGGCTCATGCTCAGAGGACCCTTCATGGGCTACAACCTGCTGATACAAAGATGTTCGCTGAAAGAACCAGCTTCAATGAGCTAAATCAGATGGCTGAAGAGGCTAGGAGGCGAGCTGAAATTGCCAGGTACAACAATCTCTTACACCTTTTTGGTTACAATATTATTCATGTGTTGCTCCCTTATAATATTGTGCCATATTGGTAAAAAAAATTGACAATTTTTCATTTACTCATAATTTGTGTGATATATTACTGATATTTGTAAAAGCTTTAAAATGGTGGCTATACTGCCAAAACTATCTGACATAACAGAGGGCAGTTCAGCAGTTCAATTTGAAAACTTGATAGTTTATTGTACACCATTTCTACATTTCATCACTAAAATGTAATGCTCTTGTTTATTGAAGGCTGCGTGAATTGCATACCCTCAAGGGCCATGTTGAATCAGTGGTGCGATTGAAGAACCTAGATATCGAAACAATCCAGCAATCGTACACTGTCTGATCTCATCTCTCTGTAAATGAACAGATCTGAGGGTCGCATAATGCATCCTTTCTGATCTATGAGCTGCCTCATTTTTGTATTTTTCATTTTCTTATATACTTGTATTTTTAAACTTTTTTCTTTTTATTTTATTTTTCTTTTTGTTTTTTTTTTTGGATCTTGCATGCTTATATTATGGGTGGATATGATGGTAGGGTGCCCATTGAAAAAGGGTAATAAATGGTCTTATTTTGAGAGGATGGCATGTGATTTCCTATCTAGAACTTATAGGATAATGAATGCATTGTGCATTGTATTTATATTTCTGTTTTGAATGTTACTGATCTGGTACGATATCTATGTTGTCATTTAAGACGGCCATGTGTTGTATTTATTAGACATGGGTTGCCTCTTTGTTTGATGCAATTCTGGTGCATATAATTTGAAACACATGGGCACATGGCAACCGTAAGTGCTTAAAATATATAAACGAAGGATCTTAATTGTTACGATTTTTAGCCCTTTTTATATCCTTTAAAACTGAATTATTCTCGTTTAATTCTGTTTTTGCTTCCTTAAGGTTGGCAATTAACGAGTCTGTATATAACTAAAGAGAGAATACTCAGAATAGAGAATAGGGTGGTCTGTTCGCGACTAGATCAACCAAACAGAATTACAGAACTGTGTCGCGAATTCGGTCTGGTCGCACTCTAATCGGGAATTTCTCAGGACTTTTTTTTTTTTTTTTTTTTTATACAAAACGCTTTTTTCACTCAAGAGTCAAAGACTAAGATTCTCAATTATTTATACATCAAATTTCTAAAATTAAAATTATTTTGTTCTTTTCAGTTTTAAAATTAAAGTATTTTGCAAAAAGAGTGCCCCGAACAATTTCCACCTATTCTGTCTATCCTATCCTATGCTGTCCTACTCAGCTACGTTACCGAGCAATCAGTATCAACCTTATTCTCTCTCATTCGCGGTTGAAAAAGATTACTGGGGCAGCCCCTTCCATTACGCAATCCCGTTGTCAAATATGAGAAACTAAGAATTTGATTCTAAATCTTTTCTTTTATTTTTATCTCTACTCTATTCCTTCTTACACAAGGACGGGTTAACTGAAACAACATTGGATTAATATTTGCATGCTTGCATGATAGATGATCAATTTGAGGTGTGAATTGTATAGAGTTTAATTAAAACGAGGGTTTGCTTGCACGAAATCAACAATCAACATGTAGGGTTAGTTGCACTGAACCAATTTTAACTGGCATGGTACGTACTGGCTATAATTTAAATCCTTATATCAAATTATTTTCAGACCATTGTTTTAGGATACTTACTGCTCATATGCTTTGATTGTGCTGATAGGAAAATTGTTGTTACACACTTGCAATCTCTTCTTCTGATTCATGGTTTTTGTATATTTTTAAAAAAAATTTTTTTATGGTCGGGTGATTTTTGTAGATTTCTTAATAGGTGATTTCCTTTATTTTCCAAATTTCATTTGTTTTTACAATAAATCATGGCTCTTTTGGGTCAGCTGTATGGCTTTCAATTTATATCTAATTCCATAGCAGTGTTACAATAACCGTACCAGTATATATTGTGGTTTCAATTCCCAATGCTGTTATTTGAAACCCGTATCAGCAGTGGACAAGACCAGTACTCATGAATAGTGATTTGCTAAATCAAAGTCATTTGAAGTAATAATCATTTATTTTGCTCTGCAGGTAAACTAAATCCCTTTGCAGGGTTTAAAAACGAGTGCTGACAAGCTGCACCTATTCTTATCAGCATACATTATTTAAACATCCTGCTTGAATTTTTTAAGCTTCTCAACAAAATCATCAATATGCTTTTCATGAGAAGCTCGGTTTGCAAATATTTCCTTCAGTTGTTTCGCATTGTGCCGAATTACCTTGCCTTCCTCTTCCTCCATCAAAACGCGAACAACTTTCGCAACATCTTCTCTGCTGAAATCTCCAGTTTCGTCATCTCTCGGTACAACTAGTCCTACCATTTTCTCCTCCAAAATTCGATCATTCAGCCCTTGATCGTTACATATCGGCAACTGCACTAAAGGGTGCCCAAACTGAAAATTTTCAACCACAGAACTCCAACCGCAGTGCGTCAGATGGCCTCCAACAGAAGCATGTGCTAAGACCCTCATTTGAGGAACCCAACCAGTCACAACTCCTATATCTTTTGTACGCTCTTCAAAACCCTCGGGTAAAATTCTTGTGTCCTCGGATACACTTGTCGGCTTCCTAAGTGCCCAGATAAAGGGCACCTTTGACATCTCAATACCCAGGGCTAGCTCGTGAAGAAGCTCTATGCTCAAAGCTGCCTCGCTGCCAAATGCAATGTAAAGCACAGATTCAGCCGGTCGCTGGTCTAGCCAATCAATGACATCAACCTCTCCCAAAGCAGTAGTGCTCTTTTTTATTGGAGATTTATCTTTATCAATGGAAGGTGGTAAGAGACCAACTGGCACTACTTCCTTCTCAAAAAGCTTGCTAAGAAGTGATAGCCATTTTGACTCGTGGCTATAGCTGCTCTTTACACAGACGAACTTGCTCCGACTAATGACTGTTGCCAGCCGTTCTGCGTCGGATATATCGGACTCATTTTTCGCATAAAAATACGGGATGAAGCGCGCCTCATGCGGACGTAAGGCAAGATTAGAAGGAAATGGAACCCAACTTGGTGAAACAGTGAAATCCTTGGGAGAGGTACGAGACCCACCAATGAGTTCTGAGCATGGCCCCATGAAAACAGAGGTAGTAGCTGCAAAGACGGAGAACAATGTACATGGAACCCCATGTTCTTGTGCTATGTTAGGGACCCAGTGGGGTGCAAAGTCGATTATGACCCAATCAAGCCTCGTGCTTTTATCGGCACAAGCTGATTTAAAGAAGGCCGAGAATGGTGCTTCCAAGCCATCGAATGCCTTTTTGAGGTACCCAACTTTCTCAATTGGTATTTCGCGCGTGTCTTCGGCAGCTTGAGGCAGGTGTTTGACGGAAGGAAGTGGGAAGGAGAGGAAGTGTATGAGGGGAGACAAGTCGGGCTGGGTTTGACGGAGCCGTTGAATGTTTCTCGGGGTGGAGACATAGGTGATGCGGTGGGCCCGCTTTGCCAGGGACTTGGAGAGTTCGAGGAAAGGAAGCATGTGGCCGAAGGCCAGCCATGGGAAGACCAAGATGTGGAGCGAGTCGTCAGACATGGGAATTTTTAGAAACTATTTTTTAAGTTTAGAACTCACAACTCAAATATTTCCAATAAATAAAAGAATAAGTGGTTGGATCATTAATTACTTCTATATATGACTATATGAGCTGTCACCACTCTGGTGTATATTATTGCTTGGTGTGCATCGCTACCAACGGACGGTTCCTCCGTATCCGTTCAGTACCCCAAAAACATCAATATAAGGGACGTGTGGTGGCTTTTCTTTTCATTTTTCTACCTTGGTGATCATAGGCGGCAAAGTATTAAGAGACATGTAAAGGACAAATCAAAGTTGGTCAAATCACTTTTTTTTTTTTTTTTTCATTCGGTCAACACATGGTCATTGGTCAATGATAAAAAATTTCTAGTCAACTTTGGTCATAGACAGTCAAAGATGATTGGGTGTGTGTGCCGTTACAATTTAGATTTAAATATTTTACATTTTACAATTGAATTTTTCTTTTGTCATTAATCAAAATATTTTTAATATAGGCATGTTATCTGTTATATCAGTATATAAAGCTAAATACACAAAAAAAAAGTTCTTGTGTTACAACCACAATATGTTCAGAATGTATGAGGGTTTTTAATGTGCGGCATCATATTTGGTCACATGATACTAACGACGAAGGATTTGAAGTGAAAATTAAGCAAATATATGCTGGCTTCAAAAGTTTAAATGTACAGCAAGTCAGCAACATATAGTCACATTATACATGCGACAGAAAATCTGAAGTGGAAATTAAGCAAAATGGGGGTAAGAAGTAAATACTGCGAATCTGCGATCAGCACAATTTGACCCATTGAATGATTCGTATATATGGGTCCAACACAATTTGACCCTGTTAGTCCGAAAATTATCCTTTTAACAAAAGACGTCCGAATATTACCTAAGTTATATATTATATATTCTTGAGGCACATTCACTTCTCATCAATTAAACAATCCTTAATCAAGGTCTGTACCTTTTCGTTTTGAGCAAGGTTCTAGTGCCACAAGTTTTTGGTGCCACAAATGCCACAACTTCTCTTTTTCATTAATGTTTTAAAATTTTTAAATATGACTTTCAAATCCAAACCGTTGATCTTGCTCAATTTTACGAGCGATGCATTTCTATATAATTTTTACAATTTTTGGAGTTTATTTGATATGCAATCAAGGGGCAAAGAAATGAACGAATGTTGTTAATTATAACAGATTAAATTTAATACGTTCATGTATTGGCCTCTTGATTGAATATCAAATAAACTCCAAAAATTATAAAAATTATATAGAAATGCATCGCTCGTAAAATTGAACAAGATCAACGGTTTGGATTCGAAAGTCATATTTAAAAATTTTAAAATATTAATGAAAAAGAGAAGTTGTGGCATTTGTGGCACCAAAAACTTGTGGCACTAGAACCTTGCTCTTTAGTTTTTGCACTATATATATTATCCCTTAATTAATTGCTGTGGTGACTTGTGAACAATATTTGCTACGAATACACCAGTGACGTTAGGCTGATTAAGTTTTTACTATCTTTAAAAATGAGCATTATCAATTCACACTTTAGGCCCTGTTTAAATGGGACTCCTACTACAAATGGGCAGTCGGCCCCTCAATTTTATCAGGCCCAAGAGTTTGTAGTTTATATATGAGACATTTGCACGCAATTTATTAGGCGCTGCTTAAAATGGATTTTTGAAACAAAAAATTGATCACACTAAATATATATTTTTTCATTAATTTGATAGTAATTTTAGATTATATATTCTATTATTTCTCGTTTGTTATGCTAAACAGATTCTTCCTCAAAATCTTATTAAAATTTATTTAATTATTTGCATTTTTAAGTAAAAAATAGTACAAGATTCCATTAATACTGTTTGAAGAAAATGGATGTTGTCCGAAGCCGCTACCATGATGGTGTGCTGTAAAGGAGATATTCTATCAGTTGATATATAACGGAGGCCAAAATTCTATTTTGTAACATTTGTTCCAGTCTTCCAGAGGCTCAGTGCTGACTGCTGACACCCAAGTCAAAAGTCAATTAAAATAACGTTCCTAAAACCAGAACAAACATTAAACAAATATTTCAATTTCATTCGAAGTATTCCATGGGCGTTAACATGAAAGAAGGTAATAAATCAATTAAGAAAAGAAGTAAGGAGGTTACATTATAATTGTGTTTGGGAATTTGGAGCATGGTCACACGTGGTCACGATGATATATATATATATATGCGCATCTTTAATGTGCAACATCATATTCGGTCACATAATATTGCAGGTTTTAAATGTGCATGAACATATTTAGTCACTTTATGTGTGCCACAGAAGATCTGAGATGGAAATTAAGCAAAATGTTGCTGATCCTGGAAAAACAAAATCTGACACCGTTTATATGACTATATCCATATCAAAATAAGAGCAAATTACTTTAACCAAAATAGTTTTGGATAATTACATCTGCAATTAAGTCCTCAAAGCATTGCAAAGAATAGTTGAGTCTTATAAATTTTGGAGAACAACAATTAAATGTGAAGTCACTTGATAGCCACTATCAAGTTTATTTCTAAAAAACAATTAAATGTGAAGACTCTTTCAAGGAGATTCATATATTTAATATGAAGACGTCATAGTACTTGTATATATAGTACTGCATATATAAACCTTTTACAATATATACTTGTTAACAATGGAAAGTATAACAAACAATATACCTATACATTAGCATCAATATCAATATTATAAATAAATATGTGTGGATGTCGGGATCCTTTAGTTAAATGTCATCCGACACTCCAAGCATTGTGGGATAACATTTTTTTGATTTTTGTAATGTGATACTCTGTAATTATTTGTGTGTCGGGTATTATTGTTCGTAAAACTGACCCGGTTCACAAGTACATAGTAATTTAGCAAGACACTATTTTGTTTCCGATTTTTGTGATCCCTTCATATTTTCATTTTCATCATGTCTCCATTTCTCTTTTATGTTTCTTAGAGTCCCTCTCCACAATTTCTCTTCATCACCGTTCTTAATTTTGATTTACGAAATATTAATTAAATTTATTCAATTGAAAATAGAAAAAAACATCAAATCATTTATGATATATATATTTTTTTATTTAAGTCATTCATAAGCATATTACATTTCGTGAATAATAGTAACATAATATACATCATATTATTTCAGATAAATATAACTATATTTCCACACATATAATTTTTTTTTAATTGATCAAACTCTTTAAATTCAATCAAATCAAAGTACGTACAATAACTAAATTATTTTTTAAAAGATAAATACATATTAACAATATATAAAAAAATGAACATAATTAAACTATAGAAACATAATAAAAATATTTTTATTATAAATATCTACATCGAGCGAAGCTTGATATACCCTCTAGTAAGAAATCCAATGGCGTAGTTAAAGATCTTTGTCATCCTGGCGGTTAGGGGTGTCAAACGTGTCCAACGGCAACGGAATAGGCAATTTCGTTTGCCGTTCCGTTTGCTGAAACGGTATGTTTCAGCGTTCCGTTATCCGTTCCGTATGGACGGAACGTAACGGAATGGCTGAAATTCGTCCATTTTCCATATAAACGAATACCGAAATCCGTTCCGTTTTCCGTTCCGTTTTCGAAACGGTTGCCGAAATCCGTACCGTTATCCGTTCCGTATGGACGGAACGGACACGGAAAACGGAAACGGGTGTTCCGTTGACACCCCTAGTGGCGGTTAATTCATGGTGTTGGATCTTTGCATGGCTTGCATGGGTCAACATCATGACATTTTTTGTAACAATCCCTTTTCTCATACGGAAATACAAAGAATGGTTCATCCCGAATACCACAGGCGGGTAGACACTTTTTACGGCATGATTCCTGGAGTTCATCGGTGCAGTCCCTTGACCACTTGAGCACAACATGCGGGCTTGAAAATGAGCGAGCCTTTGTAACCGCTGGACCTAAATGATGTGATAATAATTGATTACAACAACAACGGTAATAATGATCGAACGATAATTATTAATGAATTAATTAATCGATGTTATGCTAATTAGAGTTCTTTTTATTGATGATATTGCTATTGTTTCTTTATTATTTCATGTCAAAATAACAACGAAAATAGATATTAATAAAAATGTAAGTAAGAATATAGTCAATAAATGTACTTAAAGAGAGCATTAGAAGAGCAAACAAAAGCGACGTAGCCATTGAAAACTTCATCTTGTTCGTGCTGCGGTAAAATTCTACCTTCGATAAATCAATCATTGCAATGAATATTACATCGTAATTTATAAGTTTCTATTTTTTTTTGTCTAAATAAAGCTTTGTAACCGAGTGGTCAACACCTGAATTAATTAACCGGTATTTTCCAAGCCCCACGTGCAAAAAGACAATGCATACGTACATAGATTGGAAATATTTGTCTGCTAAAATTAGAATATTATAGCTGAGTAAAAATAATTAAAAATGCATATAGATTGTACGCCGGATCAACTCGAGAAGTCCAATAACGATCCAACAAATATGTTAATACGAATAGTATAACTAGTCTTACTCTTCTTTATTTAAAAATAGTCGCTTCTGGACTCGCATCCTCGGCAGTCAAAAAAGTACTGCCGAGGGCAGTCTCGGCAGTAATTTTTTTTTTTATATTTAAAAATTTTAAAATTCAAATGTCGAATCCAAACCGTTAATCTTGTTTAATTTAACGGGCGATGCGTTTTCATATAAGTTTTATAAAAATTGGAGTTATATTTGGTTAAGTGCTCAACAAATGAATGAACACGGTTTAATTAATTCTAATACGTTCATTTGTTGAGCACTTAATCAAATATCAAATCAACTCTAAATTTTATAAAACTTATATGAAAACGCATCGCCAATTAAATTGAACAAGATCAATGGTTTGGATTCCACATTTGAATTTTAAAATTTTAAATATAAAAAAAGAAATGACTGTCCTCGACAGTCCTTTTTTGACTCCCGAGGCTTCTGTATTAGTTTCAACATGATGGGTGATTTTGAAGGTGAAATAGATAAAAATGGTAAGAGTACCGTCAAATATATGATTCTGTAACTGGGGAGAAGACGGATCCCGATCTGGTGTTGCGCTACACGGCGTGTAGCGCACTCACGAGACGTTCGATTTTGATCGGGCGGTTCATTTTTTTCGGGCTTAGAAATCTGATTATTTTTACGGGGCTCCCTTATCCATCAGATCAAAATCGGACGGCGTGTAGCGCAGCACAGGATGTGAATTCGGGAGAAAACACCATATATAGTTTTATTTATTTATTTATTTTGTTAATTAAAAGTATACGTTGTTCTAGGAATCATAAATAGACAAGTCGGAGTGATGGGAGGTTTGGGAGCTTGCTTCGATCCGATATATTTCCATTATTGTTATTTTTTTCCATGTGTTGATGTTATTATTTGGAGCACATTTTTTTTTATCTACTTAATAACTGATTTACTCTCTTAATATTAATTTGAGTATCTGGGTTAGGTAAATACGTCAGTTCACATGCAAGAATAATCTCGATTCAAA
Organism: Rhynchospora tenuis; assembly: GCA_027725995.1. Taxonomy (NCBI): domain Eukaryota; kingdom Viridiplantae; phylum Streptophyta; class Magnoliopsida; order Poales; family Cyperaceae; genus Rhynchospora; species Rhynchospora tenuis. Next base: position 150,680,138 of record CM050888.1, on the reverse strand, counting down.
TTTCTTAATAAGAATAGTACAAAATTTGACCCAGTGAATAATTCGTATATGTCGCGGCATACCAAAAGAAAGAAGGAAAATAAAAAAGCACTCTTGACAGTAATTATTAATTAAGATGTCTGGATACTCTCGAGTCTCTTTAGCCGACCCACAGAGACAAAATAAATTAAAAAAAACTACTGTCATAAAAGAATAAAACAATAATATAAGCAGGGTTTAATTGTGCAGAAATATATTTAGTGACTTGTTGGAATTGAGCTGTGTTGCATGTCCTGGAAAAAATATTTGACCTAGTGATGTCACAAATATTAACTAAATAATAATAAAAAAATAATAATCCTTTGGCGCTTATTCATGTCTCACCAATTAAGAGATCCGTTATATTAATCGGTATTTGATACGAATTTACCAGTGTGTAACTTTTGGTTAATTCATGTTTTAGGACTTTAGGCCCTGTTTTGGAAAATGCTTAAGACAATCAGAGTCTTAAGCAATCAAGCAATCAGAGGAGAGCGCGCACCCCTTCCCTTACCCTCACGCGCTCCCCTCACCCTCACCCTCATCCGATTCACTCCTCTCACCCTCCTCTTATCTGGAGTATCCCTTCCCTCATTTAACCCACACGCCTCTCCTCTCCACCTTCTTCTCTCTTTTATTTTCGTACCTCTTCATCGATGCGCTTCTCCTTTCCTCTTCACCTTCTTCCTTCCACTGCGATTCAAATCTTCGTCTCCTCCACTTTCGTTCTCATCCAAGTCGCTGCCTCACCTTCGTGCGTTTCTTCGTGCTCGGCTAGAGAGGTAGAAGGAAGACGATCAGATCTCCGTCATCCTTGAGATCTCTTCCTATTTCCCCATATCTTCTCTCTTCCTCTTCATCTCTCCCTATCTCCACATCCCTTCTCTGGTGAGAAGAGAGAAGAGAAGAGAGAAGAGAAAAACCATTTAGATCTGGTTCACATACTACAAGAGAGTAAAATAACAAGTACAGGGGAGTAAATAAAATATTACGAGGGAGTAATTAAACATTACAAAGGGAGTAAATAACTAGTACATGGGAGTAACTAAAATAGTACTACGGAGTAATTAATCACTATGATGGGAGTAAATAATGTGTACAGGGGAGTAACTAAAATAGCACGAGGGAGTAAGTAATAACTCTTTGTGTAAATTTATTAGGGAGTAATTAAACACTACGAGGGGAGTAAAAAATAATTACAAGGGAGTAAATAAAATAGTACAAGGGAGTAACTAAAATAACACTAGGGAGTAAGTAATAACTCTTTATGTAAATTTATTAGGGAGTAATTAAACACTATGAGGGGAGTAAAAAATAAGTACAGGGGAGTAAATAAAATAGTACAAGGCAGTAACTAAAATAGCACGTGGGAGTAAGTAATAACTCTGTGTATGCCTTTTATTAGGGAGTAATTAAACACTACGACGGAAGTAAATAACGAGTACAGAGGAGTAACTAAAATAATACTAGGGAGTAAGTAATAACTCTGTATATATCTTTCAGTAGAGAGTAACTAAAATATTAAGAAGCTGTATTTATCAAGAAGAAAGATAGGACATGAGAGAATCATGATAGGAAGTGGAGAGAGAGGGAAAAGGTGGGGAAGAGAAGAGGAGAGAGGACTCAGATGAGAGGGAGAGGAGAGGTGGGTGAAGCAAGAGGGAGAGGAGAGATGCGTGTCGGAGAGGAATTGCGCGAAGGGAGGGGAGGCGGGTGAAGCGAAGGAGAACAGAGGTGAGGGTGAATCGCGTGGAGAGAGAGTTCGCGATTTCTATTTTCGGAAAGAAGAGTTGAGCGCACTTACCTAAAATAGCTATTGATTGCGTGATTGCCTTAAGGCTTGATTGCAGTTATCAGCAATGTTTTTAAATTCCTACCGGATACCGAAAATTTCCGGTTTTACCGGGTTTCGGATCACCATCCGGTAGGAAATGAATGTTTAAACCGTCTGGTCAAATACCGGGAAATTTCGGTCAAAACCCGGAAATACCGGTTAAGCCGGTTAGTTTGTCTTCTTTTTTTTCCGCATATCCAAGGATTATTACCTAAAATTTTTGACGGGGGTGAGAATCGAACTCAAGAGGGCACCCACGAAAGCAACAGCCTTTGCCACTGGGCCGCTTAGCCCTTTTTATTTATTCACTTTGTTAAATATATATATTATATAACTAACAATACAAACCGGTACAAAACCGGCACAAACCGGTAGAACTGGTAATACCGCATACCGGCCCCTTGGCCGGTTTGATGGCCGGTAGGAATTTAAAAACATTGCATTTTTTTATGGCATATGTATGCTTGTTGTACTTTTTAACAGGGAGATGGGATCAAAATGTCCCCATTTTGTTGTCTCAAAAAAGCTTCCCAGTTTTGATAAACGACAGGTCTCGTGATATTCAAGTTCCCTATGGTAATGAGGAACCAGATCCTCTGGTCGGCGACCAGCTGGTCGGCAGAGGATCCGGACCGTCTGATTTAATCTCGACGGCTAAAAGGGAGCCCCGTGAATTCCACCATTCCCGAAAAAAAATATTGATCCGAAAAAATGAACCGTTGAGATTAAACCGGACGGCTCGGATCACGCGCCGACCAGGTGTCTGCACATTTCTGCCGACCAGAGAATCCGAGTCTCTGGTAATGATGCCTCTTTGTACAGTAGATTTATGGATGGTATGTTCCAGCACCATGACTGGGGAGGTAAGTCCAAGTGGAAGCACTAGCTTATCCATACTTGCACCTTCTTCTATGGTGGAAGTGGAACCCTCAAGAAACAAACAAGCAATCTACAGCCTCATCTGTGAAGTTCTCATCGGTTCCGTTTGGATGAGTTAGAAATAAGAAAGACAGAACTATTTCGAGCGAAAAAAATATTATTTGAGGAAGAGTGAGAAGAAGTTATTCCGGTAATAATAAATGTTATTTGGATGGTAAGTTGAGAATAAGATTATTGGGAAGTGTGTTATTGGGGTGAAAAGTAAAAGATGAATGTTACGCATGAAGAGTGAGAAGAGTTGTTATTCTAGGAATAAAAAATATTATTTGGATGAGTTTTTTATTAGGAAGAAGGATTTACGCCAGGAAGAAGCCATTCCACTCTTATTCTACCACATCCAAACGGAGCCATCAAGAATGGAGTATATTAACTAGATTAAGGCACATTTTTTCTCTATGATCTGTGCAGGTTGTATTGCCTCAGTACTAAGGGCAAGTTTCTGACAGTGTATTTAGAACTTCGTGGAAACATGATTTGTTTAGTTAGATAACTAGCTTGCTTGTTGTCGCGGCTTCGCCGCGATGCCTAGCCTGATTCGTCGTTTGGTTAGATTAGATGATTAGTGTTCCCTCTACGTGGCTTGATTTGTCATGGTTACATCAGGTGATTAGTATTATTTACGAGTTTAATTAGGATGATCACTTTTTTTCTAGTAACAGATCAAAAACAAAAGAAAGAAGAAACTAAATGCAAAGGCTCACATGATTACTTTTACATCAAATGATTAGTATTGTTTACAAGCTTGGTTGGGATGATTACAAATGCATGAGCTTCGTTAATTGCAACATGTGTCATTGTTCAGAGCAGTCGAAATAATATCTTTTTTCACTGTTTATTTTGTTTACAAAAGATAACCGGAAAAATATGGTGAACATGTCTATAGTGGCTACAATTACTATGTTTGTCGTGTCAGCATAAGAGGTGATGGGCCGAACTTGTCGATAATAGGGTGCTTGCCGATAATAGGGTGCTTGCCGTCGTAGCTTCGCCACAACACGTATCCCGATTTGTCGATTGGATAGACGTTCGATAGTGTCTTTTTTTTGTTATTCTTTTATGTGGAAACATTGAATAGAAGTAATTACAACTTTGATTATAAAAGAAAGCTATGCAACAGTTTAAGCAATTAAATGGTAACTTTATTTAAATTCTATTTATTTGAATAAGCTTAGCCTGTTTATTGAACTTTCGAGAAAGTATTTGTTTGAAATAAAATTGAATAATTTATTTGATTTAATTAAATTTGATTTAACTATTTTATTAAGTTTGTATAACCAAAATTGTAGACAAAATATGATCCTGTCGTTTGTATGACTTAGACTTGTTGATATTATGGCCTTAGGATCTGTTATTTAACTTTTTGAATATTCTGGAGCATTAGATCATTACTATCTCTGAATTCCTGGATATACTGCCCATCTCCATTTCGCCTTTTTCTGCTGATCACGCTCCACTTGTCTGTCTCTCTTGTGACTTTGGAAAACTGCCAAGCACAATTTTCATAACCAGCCGCCAACCTTGCCCAACTTTTGATCGCCATCTCAGTATGTGGACCCACTCATCAGTCTTCTGTGGTCACAACAACATGATGGCTTATCTAAACCTCAAATTGAAATATATGCAATCTGTATAAGATAATAGAAAGTGAGGTCACTTCAGAGCAACCATTTTTTTTTTCATCTGGACCTGAATTTGGAGCAAAAATTTGATGCAATTTGATGGTTTAGGTTTGCTGCAACTTGAACTATACCAATGTCTGGCCTAGACCTTAAACCCTTGTAAGATCATGATGGAGTTGTTTGCTGACGAAATTTTCAAAATTGTCAAGACTTTGGAGCCCTCTGCACTTGAGAAAGAGGCACAGAGAAATCAGGCAGGCCTTTCAACTACAAGGGCTATCGGCCGAGAAATTTTGACATGGCCGTCGATGCCATATATAGCGAGAGGATGCAGAAGGTCCGATGAGAGGGTCGGCGCTAGGATCTGTTGTCAGGCTGAGCGGCAAAGTAAGCGGAAGTGAGTGCTCAAATCGTCGAGAAAGTAAGAGAGCGGAGAAGAAGGAGGCGGAGGCGGAGGCTACTTCACAAAAAAAGGAGGCAGCGGATGCCGGCGACAGTTCAGTGAGAGAGAAAAAGGAGGCGGAGGTAGGTGCTAGCTCGGTCAGAGAGAGAGGTAAGCGGAGGTGGGTGCTGGTGCTAACTCGACGAAAGGGAAGAAAGAAGCGGAGGCCGGCGCTCATCTCAGCGAGAAAGAGAAGGAACCGAGTGGAGGGAGAGAGAACAAAAAAAAGAAAGGAAGACGAAGAAGAGATAGCGCGGACGGTTGGGATGAAATTCCATCCCACGCACCGCGCGATCGGACGGCCCCGCACGGTAATTCAGACGGAAAATCGCTGGAAATCAGAAGAGAAATTCAGAAATGTTACCGTTCATAGACGCGATTGTTAAAGCAAATTAACGGAGGAGTAGAGGACACGGTAGGAGCCTTATGCTGGGAAAATTGGACTAGAAAATTAGCAAACATTAAATTTAAATATGGATTTCCAATTTTTTTCATGAAAAACTAGTAAATTTGCAAATTAAATTAAAATGTTTGTTAAGTGTTAACGCATGCGTAATTAATTAAAAAAGAGTAAACAATAACTTGTTCATTTTAATTAATAAAAAAATTGAAGCTTCCACTCGAAGCTAATTGATAAGAAACACAGTAGCTAATTGATAGAAAAATATAATAAATTGTTGAAATTTATTTTAATTTCTCATGTTAAAATAAAAATTAAAGATGGAATAAAAAAAAGATTATGAATTAAAGTTATTAAATTTATAATATGAACTCAACATAATTTATTAAATTCTAAATTAATATAAATTTTTGTTGTGTCAACTGATGTCGTGTGTCATGTAGTGTAGTGTCGTGTCACGTGTCAACTCGTGTCGTATTAAAATCTGGTAATGTCTAGAAGTATCCAACACGACATGTCGATACACATGTGTCGTGCTAATTTTATAAACGGATTGTGTCGTGTCAATACACATACATGTCGTACCAATACGCTCGCGTCGTGTCATTTTAGAGAATACCGCTTGAAATGATATCGGTATAAATTGTAAGAATAAACAGTAGTCACAGAATGAAAATTCTATACTCCAATTGCACGGAGGTAACAAACTGATTAAATATTAGAGTGGATCGACTATATATATATTGAAGAGAATGTGACATGCATGCATGTATACATACTTTAGTACATATAAATATAAATGTCCCATAGAAAGAGACAATAAAATGGGAAAATAAATATAATCAAATAGGAAATTGTTTGCTGCTAGCAGGGTATTGTATATATAATTTGTTTCTCAATTATTTGGTGGTACGTATACTGCACCACAGGTTTCTCTGATTTGACCTTGATCTCCAGTTAGCACATCAAGCTGGCCTAGCTTCTGCATCGCTGCAATAAACTTACTCTTCCAAAGGTCATTCCCATTAATAAATTTGATTCCAAGAAGATATACTTCTATGGTGTTACTTTGATACGTCTGCATCGTTTGTCGTGCAACCGGGTCTGTACTTAAGGCCCAATCAGAGAAAAAAAGCACCTTTTTATTCAGTACATTGGTGAAGTATTGAGCATCCGTAGTATTCGGAGTCACATTGTCCTGTGGCACAACAACATTATTGTTTGTGTTATTGGGGCATACTGATTGTAGTGCCTTTGCATAGTCACTATCTATCTGTTTTGGATCATAATTGGGATACAGGCGGCCTTGTGCGAAGGACGTGCAATGGGCTTGACCAACAGTGTGCGCACCAGAGAGGGTAATCATCTCATCCGTTGTAAATCCTTTGGCTGCAAAGGAGCTATTAAGCTGAGAAAAGTTGAAGGTGGGACGAGGAAGGAAAGTCACGGCCTCCGATAACAAAGAGATGTTACCATCGCGCCTTCCTGCTGAGACATCATATAGATCAGAGTCATACTTTCCACCTAGAAGGTAGAAGGCATCACGAGCTGCAAAGGCAAGGATATCAGCGCATGAGACAACCCTAGAGCAGTTTTTTTCCACAGCAGCCTTGGCCGCGTCAATTAGATAATAGCCACGCATTTTAAAGAATTCGGCATTCTCTGGGTTAGGGTTGGCTGTCGACGTGTTGAGGAGAACAGAAGCATCGCAACCCTACAAACAGACAGAATCATAGCATCACATAACAATAATAACCAGGTTTTGTCAAAGATCTAGATAGCCTCAAGTTCGCATCCCAAATTAATAATTGGTTAATATCCATGAGCCAAGGACTCAAGATCTGCGGTTCAAAGTGTTGTTCATACTACAATAAGTGACTTAATGGGAAATGCTGGTAATTCTAAAACCACAAAAAGTAATGGTAGATAGATTTTTATGACTGACACATATACAATATTATCATTCTAATTTCTAATTTGGTCTTTTCGATGACCTGCTTAATACGCAAGTGACAATTAATGCTAGGACTCTGTTTTAACACACCAAACTATGTACTAATCTATATATGCAAGAATACTACAAATCATAAAGTATGCTTTAGTCAAAGCAAAATAACATGCAAGGTAACAACATACCCTAACAAAGCAATCGTGAAAATGCCATCGGATAAGGCTAGCAGCTAGACCGTAGTCGTTACCTAACGCTTCAATTATTGCATTTCTTATAATTGTTTCTGCGTTGGGGCAATACGTTTTGTTATTGGTAGGGTCGGAACTGTAAAATCCTACTTTAAGATCAATCGAAAAGCCGGCTATAACGGATTGAAAAAAAATGGCTGATATGAGGAAACAGTACACCATCCGCAATGAAAACTTAGAAGCTTCCATATTCATCTCTCTCTCTCTCTCTCCCCCCCTCTCCCCTCCTCTCTCTTTCTTTATGTTAGTACAGCTTTGTGAATGAAGATGGTTGCTTTGAGCGGCTACTTATAGTGGAGGCATAGCTAGGAGGACGAGAAAGATGCACACAATAAAGAAAGGAAAAAATGCCGACTTAGTTTTTTATTCCAAATGCAGTTTGGTTTCTGGCTTTCTGCAGATTCTTATTTTATTAATAATAACAGAAAATTTGGGAGTATATCCTCAAATCTTCTCTATTTAAAAATATACCCTTTCAAATTTTAAATTTGTATATTTATCCTTCAAATCTTATTATTAGCCTCGATATGTACCATTGTTATGGATTTTAAGGCAATTTAAATTTTCAAAAATTAATTTAATTTTTTTGGACACTGTCCCCCTTCTTGTGATCCGACTGTCTTTTTCTCCATTACGCCATTCGATCGAAAAAGTATCGAAGACTAGTCGTTTTCCTTAATTTCACCAGAACATCCTCTATAGAAATATGGATATTCGTGGGTGATCTGATAAATATCATAAATTACGCTTCTCTAATCGATTTAATCCTGAGGATTTAATTTTTTTTCTTTTGCCACAAATACAAGGAGATGAATGAGATCGTTAATTTAGGGGTTGGACAAATAGGGACAATTTTGCCCAAAATTTTTAAAAATAATTTTAAATATTTAAATTATCATTAAAATCTGTCGTAAGGTAATATCCGTAGATAATAAGATTTGAATGGTAAATATCTAACTTTAAAGATTTGAAAGATATATTTTTGAACAGAGAAAAATTGAGTGTTATACATCTAATTTTCTCATTATAAAGACAATAATGATGATACGATGATGATGATGATGATGATGATGATGATGATCTCATTAATAAAGAGATAGTACGTAGGGGATGAACGACTAATATTCCTTTACATAAAACATTGTTGCCATAGGTTCATATAATCAGTATATACTATTCCATTTAGCTACTTGCTACTATATATTTGCCCATGTTAAACCTTAAATTAACTGACAAATTAAACCATATTTAAAACTACACGGAATTATGTCCGTGAGTAGTCGATCTGGTGCTCTTTGTTTGTCCCTCTGTTTTACCCATCATCATAATATCATAGACAAAATGTTCCAGACATTATAGTTTTCACCAATCATAGATGATGAATTAAGTAAACAGACATGTACTATTATTACTCCAGGATAAATGGCTTGGGTTAGACCATAAAAATACAAAGGGGGCTCTGCTCAGCTAGCTCTCCTAGTTACTGATAGATAGTACAATTATGAACAGAGTTTCTACCTGTATATAAAGTTAGAAAAAGGTGAGTTTTTCTATCTTGGTTTTGCATGCATACTCCTCCTTGAGCAAAATAAATCTCTCAACGAGTCCCGCAATATCTTATTTCTCGTGTCAAAGTAAAAATATAGTCCTTATTTTACAAAGGTATAAATTAAGTAGTATTTATACTACTCTAATTTGAAGAATATGTGGATCTCATATATATATAACCTGGGACGAATTCTATTCTCTTTCTCTTTACTGAAAGAAAAATCTACATGAAAGGTTTTTAGCAGAGAAGACGCGGCAAACTTTAATCTACGGCGGTTAACTATAAGCACATTAAGATATGGGTTACACAAAATTTTTAATGTTAGTTTGAAAAGAAGGATGGGTTCGATTGGCTACATAAAAATTTTAAAACAAAATAGAGGTAAAATTTTGTGTATGTATAGCATTTTTATCCTTTGACCCCCATTTATACACAATGCATGCTTAATTTTGTGTCTGTTTAATTGCTGTATATACATTTATTTATAGTTGGCAACAAGCGACGAGGATGAAAACTGTATTAAATTATTAAATTTTAACAAAAGCAAAGAATTAAATTGATGATGAAGCGAGAACATGGATTACCAAACTCAGAGAAGTTGACTTGGCAACATGTCGCAACAGATATTTAAAACTAGTGCGAGTATCGCGTGGCTACAATAAAAAATAGTTGTTGATATCACAACAATTTTACATCTAATTAAGTTAACAAGAAAAATAATAGATCAGCTATATTTATATAGAAATATTATCCTTCTATCGAATATTGAACAAGATGTAAAAAAGTAAGAGTAACATATAAAGAGAAAAGAAAAATCCACCACCCTACACCACTAAAATCGTCACTCAGGGCTAGTAAATTGTGGAATAGCGGGTGCTTCTCTTGTAGGTGCACTCCACACCGGCGAACAATCTTCACGACAAAAGGAGACGTGAAGGAGGACTTGCAGCTGTTGTGACACGCATAAGAGACAAAAGTCGTAAAAGAAACCGCTGAGATCTTTTCCGCTGTGCTAGAACGGTATATTCGAACTTGTTCTTATTTGTAATATTGAAACCTTCATATATAATTTTAATAAATTTTGGAATTTATTTGATACTTGATCAATATTGAATGTATTAGAATTAATTTGTTATAGTTAACAATATTTGTTCATTTTTTAGCCTCTTAATCAAGTATCAAATAAACTCCAAAATTTATAAAAATTACATAAAAATGTATCGCTAATTAAATTAAACAAAATTGACGATATAGATTTGAAAATTGAATTTTAAAATTTTAATTATTAATAAAAAAGTGAAGTTGTGAAATTTGTAGTACTAAAATCCTCCCCGTAAAGTAGAGATGTCTCTGTATGAAGCACCCTGATCCATTGAACCGGTTGAAACGAATGGTGTAATAATCGATTAATAATAGATGTGCAACCAGGTTTGACAGGTCACCTGAAACTTCGAATGTTGTATCGTCGGCTTTGCCCTTAATATACTTAATTAAGAAGCACATGCTCCGGCAAGCAAATTAAAAACCTCGGTTTAGCATATAATGATTGAATTAGTATAACGGCCGTCACATGCTTCCTCGAGTTCAATAGGACTATTTAAAAATAAAAAGTCGAGACTTCCGGCCATGTCGGAATTCTTTCAAAAGAAAGAGATCGGACTTCAATATGTAGGACTACTCCACTGTAAATACTATTCTATGCTGAAAAGTGTAGTAAGTCACCAAAATTGCAATGCGCGTGAAATACTATTGCGCACAAATTAAATTAATTAATTACCATGTCATGCCTCACAAAGGTTGTTTAAGAACTTGCAATTAATGGACTGCCAATTAAAAAGTTTTAGGCCGGAATGCTGAACCAAATTATCATTAGGTTGAATAATGAGCCAACGACAATGGTGGATCGAGATCCTCTCAATTGGAGAAACGAGAGTATTAAATGAACTGGCAGAATTTGTTATAAAATCATGAAACGATAAGACATGTACATCCAACGTTCTGCAGTGCACCTTGATTCGAAGAAAAAAAAATCAAAATTAAAGAAGGTTAATAACTAATAAGCGTCAGGTTAATAAACAATAAAAGGCCTTTCCCAAAAAAAATAAAATAAAAAGAAAAAAGAAACAAAACCTTTCATATAGTCAATAATACTCAATGGAACTCAATAGGCCGTCAATAGACCAAGCATGAAACAAACCCTTTCATATAGTCAATACTCAATGGAACTCAATAGGCCGTCAATAGACCAAGCATGCAGGTTCAATACCCGCTTGACTCATTACATTAGCACCGAAGATTTCAAACTCATTTGATTAGGACGTGCAAATTAAAAGAAAATAGGCGTGGCCATGTTAAATTTTCTTTCTTAAGTTATTAGCTGTCAAATTGTTGGCATATCTAAGACTATATATATCTATTATTGTAATAATCATGTGATACTCTCACCTGTTTTGAATGTTTGATGCAACATGCATGGGTGTCAAGTCAACTTCTGTGTATTCGTAGTTGCGTACCCATGTTCTTGCTTTATCGTCAATTTAATTATTAATTGTTGTTATTAGTTGACAATACACCGTTTATCTTTCGTGGAGAAGGATGCTTAAAATAGAGAAACCTCTAAATTATATTTCAGGAGTGCATAATTCAATATATATTGATGTAATTCATATGTCCCAGCAATATGCCCCATACCAGCATATGAAAATTAATATACTATCAAATTATAAATATATTCTATCACATTATTCTATAGGAGAATGAATACCTCTAGATATAAAGCTGAGCTATGGTTTTCTTTGTTAAGTTAGCTATTAAATTGTTGTGATATCCACGACTACATTTTTTTTTTTGTTATATTGTAGCCATGCGGTACTCGCACTAGTTTTAAATGTTTGCTGCAAGTCAACACTGGAGTTTGTGCTACCACGTTCTTGCATTATCTTCAATTTAGTTTTTTTTTTTTTTTTTTTTTTTTTTGTCAAGTTAACATGAGAAATTGATTAACAGTTTATTTCAGAAGCGCCGTGTAAGTGAGAGGAAGAGAGAGATATTCAGAGAGACCTGTGTTGTTTGCTAATTCGCAACTGCATTTCTTTTGGTTGTTCTGCCCCGGTGTACAGAATTGTCATCCTAATTAATATATATCCAATTAATAACCAGAAAGGAATCTTCGAAGAATAGCAAAGGTTACCGCTAAGGGTCAGAACAGACCATAGTGAATACAGTTGGGGATGCAAAAGCACGCAACAAAGGGCTAAGATGAAGCACACTAATAACACGTAAGATAAGGGTAGTAATCTTCATTTCCACGGCTTCTTTTTTAATTCTTAGACCATTACTCGCACAAATAGGCGACAAATTTGAATGGAGCAAAACAATTCTTTTCCAGCAAGGCCGGAGCTAAGAATAAGATGTTGGGTTTGCAGGAAAGACAAAAGGAATAACAATTCTAACAGATCAAATAGCAAACCATAATAACTGAATAACTCGTTGAACCAGCAGTGGAACGGGCCGCCCCAGTCCTGAAATGGACCGTTCCAAAACACCAAAAAGTAATCTTTAAAGCGGAAGCATACCTGAATCTATAGCTACGGCCAAGATCTTTGATGCAGAGCACGTCTTGCTTGATTGCTGAGATCCTTGATGTCTCGAGAGAAGCACCAAGGTGGGAGGAGATCTTCCAAAGGTTCAAGACTTGCCCTTTGATGCCTTTAGCCTTAACAAAAGCACTATCTCTCTCTAATTGATGGAAATATTAGGGAGAGGGGCATGATAGCTGCTATCAACACATGTATGCAGCAGGAATTCTTAGATGTCTTGTCCCTTGAAGACCAATCTCATATATATAAGCCAAGATAACTTGGCATGCACTCATGTTTCTATATTTATCCATCACAAATATAGAACATGATTTCCCTAAATTAACCACTTATTAAAGGCTACACACTTTCTGTACAAAATCATACTTTTCCTTAACAGCCACGTTTAGTATATTACCATAGTTAACAATATTCGTCATTAGTAGAATCATTAAGCCATAATTAGCCCACCTTCTAGATTGTTTCTATTTCTGGCATGATTGGAACGGTCCGTTCTAAACGTGTCTAGAGCAGTCGCCCCGACCTGGGACGGTCCGATCAGTCGACTGGTCATACCAGACCATCGACTGTCCGTTCTAAGTTTGGACTGTCCGTTCCAATCCTGGAACGGGTCGTTCCAGCCAAGGCTCGTCAGCCTATATGGCTAGAAATAATCCAACATAAGATGATTCTGTTTTGTAATTCTGACTAATCTCCCTTCAATAAAAATATCTGCGCCTACCCACTTTTACACAGGACAAGAGTATAGATTGAGTAAGCTTATGTTAATAGTGGGCTTTCAGTTCACACCATCTCATTCTTTCTTCCTCTGACATCCCTCCTTTCCTGATTGGCATGCATATTGGCATGTTTTTCAGTTCTATTAAATTACATTTCATTAGCACCGTACATCTATGTTGTTTCTAACTTTCATGTATATTATTCAACATTTTATTCGTCAATTCATTTCAATGTTAAGCACATATATGTTCCGATGTTCGATCGATAAGATCATCCAGTTAATGGCCTAATCCATTTCTTTATACAATTTTGTTGACCTCGATTCAATTAGGAGAGTAAGATAAAAATTGTAATGTGAGGTTCTTATTTAGTTGAAATTTGTTGTCTTGACATTTTTTTTATAAATCAGCACAACTTGTGTGTGTGTGTGTGTGGGGGGAGGGGGGGGGGGGGGGGGGGGGGGGGCATAATTTATTTGAGGAAACATGAAAATGGCAAGCAGGTATTGAAAATAAATACCATTATTTAAGGAAAAAGGATTTTTTTTTTTTTAAATTTGAGGAAAGGATTTGCTTAAGTGCCACATCTTGCAAACGCGACCCAGCCCTTAAAAAGTGTCGTTCCTTTTCTACTTACTGCAGGATAGAAAGGCAAATAAACGTACATAATTATTTTGTGCCACTGAAAAATTTAGAATTTAGAAATGCTACCACAAAGTTATATATAACTTTGAAAAATGCCATTCCAAATTAATTTTAAAAATTGTCACTTATACGCACATATATCTTCATACATTATTTTCGTATTGACCCGAATGCTATCATAAATGTGAATAAAATTAAAATTTCGAAATTTGAAAAATTAATTTTAAAATTTCGAAATTTGAAAAATTAATTTTATAATTTCAAAATTCAGAATTATAAATATATGAATTTCAAAATTAAGAATTTTATATTTTCTAAATTTCAAAATTCAGAAATTTAAAATTCCAGAATTTCCAAATTCGGAATTTTAAAATATAGAAACTTTAAAATATGAATGTTAAATTTCAGAATTTCAGAATTTTAGTTTTTAAAAATTCCAAATTTCTAAAATGTTTAATTATTAAATTTCAAATTCTTAATTTTTTAAATTAGTTTCTTAAAAGTTTTCAATACAAACAATATATTGAACGGTTCGGATCGATCATTTGAAATTTGAAATGTGAGAACGTCGTATTGAATGGATCCATCCGTCCAAAATATTGGACACTAGCATTTCTCTTACAAAATTTATATTTCAGAATTAATAATTTGAAATTTCCACTTCTTAATTTAATATTTGAAATTTGAGAATGGAGGGTATTTTTGTCATTATAAAAAACTATGTATAAGTTGCAAATTTATAAGTAACTCAGATTTGGAATGATATTTTTCAAAGATATAATTTTAGGGTGGTATTTTTCTAATTTTTAAGTTTTGGAGTGGCATGAATCTAATTTTTTTTCTATTTAATTATGTACTAGACTAGCAACCTCATTTTATTTTGCGGGTATCCTTTAATTTGAGGCCCTTATATTTTTCCAGATAGACAATAAGCAAAAAAACCCAATTTTTGTAACTTCTACTCTGTTTCTTAATGCTGATCCTCCATGACTGCGCGTGCGACAGTTTCGTCGAAAGATAATTAATTCTTTCAAATAAATTGTTCAAAGTTAAATTTCGTATTGTTAAAAAAATATAATTTTATTCTTAATGTAAATTTATCTTCACAGTGATAAAAAAAAAGTTAGCGATTCTATGTTTTTTGTAAAACAAAAAAAAAAAACACCATTTTTTGGATTATGTACGTACTAGCTAGTATTCTCATAAAGAGGGTGCAATTGTGTAACTCGAACATGTGAATAAGTAATAAACTAATAATGCATGTAGGTTAACAAAAAATAAACATAATTGTATATCTCGAATAAATTTTTTTAATCGAGTGGGAATCACGATATGCGTGTATATATATATATATAGGAGTTGTTAAATTTCCAAACAATCAATTAAGTTATACATCACTAACAATTTAAGATCTCAATTAGATATAATTAAATTAAATTACAGCATTGGAACCGATATATAATCTGCCAACAATATTATATTTTATTTCTAAAAAAATCCAATATTTTGTTAGATCGAATAGTCTACAATTCAATCCATGGACACTATTGACTCTTTAGAGCATCCAAATATAGCGACAGAAAATTAAATCAAAATACTACACAGTCGTGAAAGAATAAAATTAGAAAGTAGAAACATTTTAGTCTTAGCAGTGGTGCATGTCCTTGAAAAATATTGGGTCCAGCACAAGTTGACACAGTGACGTCCAAATATTACCTAAATAATATATGTTGCTGAGGCGATCATCCTCATCAATTAAACGAATCCTTAATTTTAATGTCTGCACTATATTAATCCCTTAAATTAAACGGTGGTGAACATTTACTACGAATACATGCACCAGTGATGTTAGGCTGATCTAAGTTTTTAGCATCTTTAAAAAATGAACATTATCTATTCATACTTTAGGCCCTGTTTATAAATGGAACTCCTATTACAAATTGGCAGTCTGCCCCCTCAATTTAAGGCCAAGAGTTTGTAGT
Source organism: Rhynchospora tenuis (assembly GCA_027725995.1). NCBI lineage: Eukaryota > Viridiplantae > Streptophyta > Magnoliopsida > Poales > Cyperaceae > Rhynchospora > Rhynchospora tenuis. The sequence goes on along the minus strand of CM050888.1, from coordinate 150,664,193 downwards.
TTTTATACGAGACTTTTGCACGCAATTTAAAAGGCGCCGCTACAAAATTAAAAAATGTGCAGAAACATATTTAGTCACTTTATGCGTGCCACAGAAAATCTGAGACGGAAATTAAGCAAAATGTTGCTGATCCAGTGATCCTGAAAAAAAAAAAAAACATGGTGTTCAGCACAAAAATCAGAAACACTAACGTCCCGTATTACACCGTATATATGACAATAAGAACAAAAATACTTGTCCAAAATAGTTTTTGCCTTTTTGGATGATTAGACCTGCAATAAACCACCCCTTTTCTCATATGGAAATTCAAGGAATGGTTCAAACGGAATACCACAGGCGGATAGACACTTTTTAATGAACTTCGAATTAATTAATTATAACACAAACGGAATGATTCCTGGAGTGATTTTGATGACCGAATGGAATGATTCCTGGAGTTCCTCGGTGCATCCCATTGATCACTTAGAGCACAACATCCGGGCTTGAACTTGTGCGAGCCTTTGTGACCCGGTGACCGCTGGACGATGATCGATGTGATAGTAATTTATTAATCAACAACAAATCAAGCATCAACCATAGAAAAGAGGCAAGCTAGCTAGTAAGCTACGGTCGTGTATTAATTGTTGATAAACCAAATTTAACTTTTGATGATTCTCTTTTTTTCTGTTAATGAACTTCGAATTTGTAAATAGCAGTCAACTGCAGTCGGTCGAAAAGTAATCTTATATTACCAGTTGCCACATTCAGCAATAACTCGGACTTTGGGCCGAAGGCTAGGAAGCAATGCCAGAAATTGCAACTCGGCCTTGGAAAGGACCTATATGTTAATATGTATATTTCACAATGAATCAATCAGCATCGGGAAGGACAATAAAATATTAAAATGTGTTTATTCACCGTTAAAATTATACTATTTGTTTGATAATTGATACTAGATTGGTCATATACGCCTATATCTTTTTTTTTTAATTATTAAAATCATAAAAGGTAAATGTTATCACTTGCTATTGTTATTAGACAAAACTGGCCAGATAGCACCCATACATCTCGAGCTATCACCTATAATTAATTATTTCGTTTAGAAGGGACCGAGGTAAATCATGTGAAAATTTGAACATAGAAAAGAAAATAAATAGAATGGGCTTTAATGAACAGGCCAGAATAGTAGTGTCTACTGATTAATATCAGGCACATCAAAATCTGATGTTCAGAACTTTAGATGCACAAGCATTACACACAGTGAGTACATGTGCACAGAGTGAGAAAAAACGAGACGTACCTTGGCTTCAATGATCCATATAACGAGACGTACCTTGGCCTGATCCGGGTCTATAGATAAGTGATTGACATCTCTGATTCGTCCGTTTACTTTTTTTTTTTTTTTTTTTTTTCTTAAATCCTGCCTTTGAATTTCCGGGCCTAATTTAGCCGGAATGATAACGGCCATCAGCAATTTTTTTTTGAAGATTGGCCCATAGGCAAACATTCATTCCAATAAATTAAAGCCCACTAATCCACCATAGGCCCACAGCCCACTCAAGTAGTCAATGTAAATTGTAATTCCTAATCAGAAAAATGGGCAGGGGTTGAAGTTCACATCGTTTAATCTTGGACGGTGTCTAGTCTTAAATATATTTAGGTCTAGTTGAGTAAAATCAGGTCAATTTTACTTCATAACTGTACTCCATTCATATTTGATTAGTTAATCCTATATATAATCAATCAATCGAGAGGAATAAACTATGTATAACATCCATATCAGAATAAGAAATACAAATGATAAAAATCATGTATTATGATTTCAATTTATTCAGTAAAGTAATAGAAGAGATAAGAGAAATGTAAGCTTGTATAAATTATAATGTTTTGAAGCAGGCAATTAGGAGCAGCACACCAAAAGTCAAAGGGACAAACCAAGAAGTAAGAAGCAAAATGGGTGACAAATGGTTAAATGATTTGATGATTTGCTATGTCGAGAATGAGATATTTAGGAGCATTAGATGGCAAAACATCGTATGTTAGTGTCTAAAAAGAATATAGTGGTATGCTTCATTCTCTTCTACTTTAAGTTTTTTTAAGTTAATATTTGCTTTGACAACTAATTTATTATGTGCAGATTTGTCGTAATGAAGGGTAATGTATGGCATATACTCATAAGAGGGCAACATGTCATTGTCATCTACTTCATTTGGTATGAACAAATTCAAATTGCAATTTTTCTTTTGATGTAAATCGTTTGCAGTGATAGCTTAAGGGTCGATTCCACAGGGACGGAACTATTCCTTTTTTAGGATTTTATCTAGTTCTAATTTATTTAATTTGGCGAAAAAAAGTCGGTGGTAAAAATAATGGTTGAAGTTATCTTTTTGGTGTTTTGGAATAATAATAATAAAGACAAATAAACTAAACAAACAATAAAGACACGAATTAGGGGTCAACTGGTTCGGGTTCCTACTCCTGGCCGTGTTTGGACGGGTCCGACTGAAATCAGACGAATCCGCCAGAACACGTCGCCCGTTCAGTTTACTCAGTTAATCGTTCTATTTGACATGCAGGGTCTCAAGTTGTTCCAGGGCTTACAGCGCTAACTCTCGTTCTTGGCTTAAACACCTAAGTTCAACTCTTCGAACCTCCTAAAAATCCTAAGTTTCAACTCTCGTTCCATGACTTAGGTTTTTTAGGTTTGACTTTCTCACCGTAAGGACAACCTTCTTCTCTCGATCTCAGGTAGAGACGCGTCTCTCGACTAAGTACCTGGTTCACCTCTCGGCTACTAGAAATCCTATAGCAAGTGATTCTAAAAAGGCTTAGAGTTCCGGTTCTTGCTACCTAGCAAACTAGACTTGGTCGCGTCTATTGGGTATAAACCATAGATCCAAGCAATTCACAAACAACAAGATTTAACAAGATAAACAAGAAAGCCAAAGCAAATCAAATAAAACGTCAACAAGAGTAAAAATCACATAGCTACCAAGTATCGGTTCCCTACAATTGCCCCTAAACAATTAAGCAAACTCAAAATAAAGGTTCCATCGTATCAAACAGCAAGACAAATAAACTAAAGAAAGAGTACAACAAAACCCCTCATTTTCGATCTCAACTGGTGTCCGGGCGGATCCGTCGGAACGCGGCGGCTGCTGCTGCTATGCCCCTTCCCCAAGTTAGGTCGGGAGAGAATAAAAATTGGGAGATCTCCTTTTTCTCTATCTAAACTCGCCTTTATAGCCTCCTGGGCGCTCAATCAATCCTGGGGCGTGTCCTAGGCGCCAGCTAGCAAGTTTCCAAAGCTGGTCTGACTTCTTGAACAAGAATCTGGCTTCCATTTCTGCTCGCTGGACCGTTTCTGGCTCGTTTTTGGTCTCAACTTGACAGAGACATTTTTCTTCATCTTTAGTTCTGGCTCGTTTTTGTCGGGTCCATCTGAATCCTGACGGGTCCGCCTGAAACCTGGCAGCAGCAGTTTTCTTCGTCTTCAAGTCCAAATTAGCGTTAAATCTTCCAAAAATCTGCAAAATGACAAGGGCAATAGCAGTACCTCTAATAAGCTATTGTCCTACAACCATGACGTAATCTACCTACATTTAAATGACATAATTTCTAATAATTCTTTTTCACAATAGACATAATGATAATACCAAATATACCAGAACACTAACATTATATCTATAGGACGTATTTTAGCCCTCATAAATAGATGACTTATCCAAAAAATGGATAGATACAAAATTTAAAAACGTATTTAAGATTTAAATCGTGTCAGGCTTGGCATGAGAATTATGTCTTCCAAAATTAAGCAGTTTAAGTATTTTCCATATTTGTGCCTTTTGAGATTAAGTACTTTAATATATGTTTTATCAAAAACTCATTCCAGCTCGATTTCTTATATGGTTGTTTCTTATCTTCAATTGTTAGTTTCTTTAAGGGGAGGCTGGTCAATGAATTTTCGCTCCTAGACTATGTAACTTTTGGTCCTGGTTGTGATTGAATCTAAGAAGGGAAATATGTTTAAGGCTTTAGCTACTTCGCTCTCTCCTCTCCCTCCATCCTCCACCCTTCTCCGACCATCTCGCCGGAAACTTACTGCCACTCCTTCGGCACTTCTCAAGTTCTCTACTTTTATTGCCAAGGAAAAGGTGAATTTAGTTTCATCTTATGAGCAATCAAATAATTTAGATGAGATGATGGCCAATCAGGGATGGTTAATTGATGAAGATGTGATGGGTGCGGTGGAGAAGAATCTTGATTCCATTCTTGACTCTCCAGCGTTTCATTCAGAGAGTCACTCCATGGTGGGGTCAAGATCTGGTCCCTTGTCTCAATCGGAAGAGGTTTTGACATCAACCTCTCCAGTGGGAGCTGATCGGAATTCTCCAGTTCTTGAAAATCCGATATGTGTCAAAACTCTGCAACCTTCTGTGAGCAAGACTGGGTCTTATGCGGAGGTGACTTCATGTCATCTTCCGATTAAGCAAGTTAAGCCTAAGAAAATCTTTCCCATTAAGATTTATAATGATACGTGTTTCAGATGTGGTCTGAGGGGCCATAAAGCAGCGAACTGTCACAGTTCCTTAACCTGTTTCAAGTGTAGACGCACGGGACATATTGCTCGCAACTGCGACTCTAGATCCGTCGCTGAGCCAGCTATCGACTCTTCTATCGACAAAGCACTAAACACCTCTTCTATTGACAAACTAGCTGTCGCCTCTTCTATTTCCTCCATCGCAAACAAAAGTTTTCCTTCCCCTCTCTCTAGGGTTTCTGAGATTCACTCTGAACATTCCATGGCACCGATTCGAACTCTGTGGGAGACGGAGATCACTCGGGCCAAAGAGCAGCGGAGATCGAGAAGCTTATACTTTGTTGCTGATGATTCGATTAGCATGCGAGAGGTTGAGATGGCGCTAGCAGTTTGCTCTCCGCCTGGGTTTCAACAGGTTAGCTTCCTTGGGCTTAATCGATACGAAATGTTTGGCTCTGAAACTTGGAGAAAGACAATGGTGGCTGGTAGAAAGGTTTGGATCGGCTCGCGAGCTTTTGATTTGGTAGATCTTTCTGATGATCTTGATGAAAGAAAAACCCCTTTCATCTTTAGTATTCGAATAGTAGGGGTTCCTTATGGCTGGCGTTCTCTGGCTGGTTTGAAGGAGATAGTGCATTTTGGCAAGATAACAGGCGCTGATCAGAATACCAAGTTTAGAAGGGATCTTCGATGGGACAGGATTGAAGTGGAGGTAGGGTGTCGATCTTTAATTCCTGAAGTTGAATGGTATGAGGTTCAAAGACTAGGAGCTAATCCAGAGTTATTTGAAGTCAAATTTGTAGTTGAGAATGAAACTGGGGGTAGTGCAGCAGCTGAGTTTATCAGATCTCAACCTCTACTTCCGTGGGGTCCGCCTGAAGAAGCTTTGTATAAAGTTTCTTGCACCATTCCTCCTTTTGATACTGAGGCTATAGCAGCTCATGAGACTATTAAACCTTTGTTTGGTGGTCTCAACTCCTCTAATCACTTGGGTTCAGTATCTCATCAACACACTAAGACCTCTTCCAATCAATTTCAACAACCCACTTTCTCAGGTGATTATCAAGGCACCAATACTTTAGCTCCCTTCAATCCATTGGATAGCTCTCTCACTGGTCCTAGTCAGTCAAAAACTGTTGAAGCTTCTGATACAGTTACTGCTGAAGCTGTAACCAAAACTACTGTAGGCTTTAATGTTAAGCCTAAGCTACAACATAAGAGAAAGAAGAAGCCAAAGAAAGGTATTGTTCAGCAACAAGGTAATGTTCAGAAACTAGGGCACAACCCAGCTCCTCCAGTTGATGGTGATGGTGAAATGGAGTTATTGAGGGCTGAGAATAAGGCTCTCAGATCTTTAGCGCTCAGAGGCTTTCAAGTTGAAGCTTCTGGCTCTGATGCTCCCACCTCCAAGAAAAGGGAGAGGCCAGCTGCTAGCTCTGATGTTTCACCGATTGCTGATTACCCAAGAAAAGAAGGAAAGAAGTCTGCTATTGGTAAATATTCTTTGCCTAAAACTTCTTTCTTACCTTTTAGTGATTTAAATAATGATCAGATTTGTGCCCTCTTTGAAGATTGTAATATCTCTCTAGGCACAACAGTTAGAGATAGACATAATCTATTAGATAAAATTAGAGCTTTAGACTATTCCCGTACTGTTTCTTTCTTAGATACCTTAGTTAATAAGCTTAGAATAATAATAAATATGTTGAGGGCCCTTCATTAGTGATTTTATGAAGATCCTCTCATGGAATATTAGAGGCTTAGGTATTGTAGAAAAAGGTAGATATATACAAGACATAATCTGTAGAGATAAATATGATATTATAGGTATTCAAGAGACAAAGAAGGAAACTTTTTCACAAAGATACCTCTCTTTTCTCTCTCCCAAATTCTCCTGGAATTTTTTGCCTTCTGTAGGAAGTTCAGGGGGAATTTTGGTAGGTGTAAATATCGATAATTTTGATATTATATCTTGGTCTATAGATGTTTTCTCTATTTCTGTTAAGCTTTTTCATAAACCTAGTAGAAACTCTTTCCTTTTCACTAATGTCTATGGTCCAGTACTTTACTACCTTAAGGATAGTTTTTGGACAGAATTAAATAATATAGGTAATAGTTGGAATGATGCTTGGGTCATTTCAGGTGACTTTAATTGTGTTAGAAGTAGAAGAGAGAAAAATGGAGTCTCCTTTGATACAGCCAATATGACTAAATTCAATAGATGGATTGACTCATATTCTCTTATCGATTTCAAATGCTCCGATAGACTTTATACTTGGATTAGAAGTACTAATAGTAGACAAATGGCTTGTCTGGATAGATTTTGTGTAAATCAAGAATGGTTATCTCTTTTCCCAAATTCAAAGTCTTATACTTTGCCAAGAGTTCTTTCAGACCACTGTCCAATGATTTTAGATTCTGGTTTCCCCTTTCAACGGAATTCCAATAATTTTAAGTTGGAAAATGCTTGGCTTCAACAAGAAGATTTATTAACTCTTGTTCCAAGATGGTGGTCTGACTCTCCAAGTGATAATGATAAAGTTGTTAATTGGGTTCTTAAGATATCTGGCCTTGCCACTAAATTCAAAGGGTGGGCAGGAAATCTTAAAAGAGACACCAAAATTAAAAAAACAACTTTAGAAAATAAAATACAGCATCTAGATAAAATTTTAGAGGATAGAGATCTTAATTCTTCTGAATTATCAGATTTTTATCATGCCAAAACTGATCTCTTCGGACTTTACAAAGAAGAAGAAATTAGGTGGAAGCAACGCTCTAGGATTACTTGGTTACGAGAAGGTGACCAAAATACAAAATTCTTTCATAGAGTAGCATCTATGCGAAGAACTAAAAATACAATCACCTCAATGCTGATTGATGGCATTAATGTCACTGATTATAATCAAATAGTTACTCATATAACTGCTTATTATCAATCTTTATTTGGAAATCCTGGTTATACTTGGGGTCATTTGCAACACATTGCATGGGATAGTCATGAGAAGGTATCCTCTGACGACAATGTTTCTTTGACTGCCCTTTTTACTTTAGAAGAAATAAAAACAGCAATCTTTAGTATGGCAGCCGAAAAAACACCAGGACCAGATGGATTTCCAATTTCCTTTTATCAAAAGTTTTGGGATATTATTAAAGATGATATTTTCCAAATGTTCCAAGATTTTCATAAAGGAGATTTAAACATAGCTCTTCTAAATAAAGCTACTATTAGTCTCATACCTAAGGTTAAAGACGCTCTTAGAGTTCAACAATTTAGACCAATTAGTCTTATTAATTGTAGTTATAAAATTTTTACTAAAGTTTTAGCTTCTAGGTTAGCTATAGTTTTACAAAAAATCATTCATCCAACTCAATTAGCTTTCTTAAAGGGTAGGTATATTTTGGATGGAGTGATTTCAGCGCACGAGATTTTACATTCAGTCCAACAGAACAAGGAACAAGGTATACTTTTAAAGCTAGACTTTGAAAAAGCCTTTGACTTTGTTGATTGGAGTTATCTTTTTTTAACTTTAGAGCAAAGAGGTTTTTCTCCTTTATGGATTTCTTGGATATCTAAGATTCTCAAAGGAGGCTATACCTCACTTACAGTAAATGGTAATAGAGGAAAGTATTTTCAATGCTATAGAGGACTCAAACAGGGGGACCCTTTATCCTCCTATCTCTTTTTAATAGCTGCGGAAAGTTTAACTAAACTTCTAAAAGTTGGAGTTAACAAAGGCCACTTAGTAGGATTAGGACCTAGGATAAATAATGGTCATCCGATTATTTCGTTACAGTACGCGGATGACACTCTTCTTTTTCTTAAAGTCGATTCTATCATTATAGATAAATTGCAGTGGCTTCTAAAAGCCTTTGAGGGTATTTCAGGTCTTAAGATAAATTATGCCAAATCTGAACTGATCCCTCTTAATATTGATTCTACTCTAGCTGACTCTTTAGCTAGTAGGTTGAACTGTAAAAGAGGAACTCTCCCTTTGCTTTATTTAGGGTTTCCTCTCCATTGGAAGAGACCAACCAGGAGCAGTTGGCAGATTTTGATTGATAAAATTAAGAGTAAATTACCATCTTGGAAAGGAAAATTACTCTCATTAGGTGGTAGGCTTACTTTATTAAATTCAACACTTTCAGCTATGCCTCTTTACCTTTTTTCAGCCTTTAATTGCCCTACTTGGGTAATTAAAGAAATAGATAAAATCAGAAGAGCGTTTCTTTGGTCTGGTTGTGATAGTAATACTAAAAAATATCATTTACTTAGTTGGGATATTGTAACTCTTAGAAAAGAGAATGGGGGATGGGGGGTACTGAATCTCCCTCAAATGAACCTTTCTCTATTGAGCAAATGGTGTTGGAAACTAATATCTGATCACCACAATAGCATTTGGAAAGAAATAGTTACTGCTAAATATAAGTCTTGGGGGATAAGTACTGCTTCTCCTAGTTGGAAAGATTTAATGAAAGTAATGCCTTTAATTAGATTAGGTTCTTCAAAAATAGTTCATAATGGTCTTAACACTGATTTTTGGCACGACCATTGGACTGACGGTTTATCGTTAGCTAGAGCTTATCCTGAGCTTTATAAAAAGTGTAAACAAGAACATGTTTTTGTTGCTAATGCTTGGAGAAATGGGCAACTTAGAATTGCTTTTAAGCGGGGTGCTTCTAGAGAGTTTAGAGCTGAAAAATTCAAACTTGTTTCTTTTCTTAGGAATTATAATTTTACTCTTAATAATGTGAGGCCCAATGGCATTGGAACAAAACAGGTTTTACTGTTGCCTCTGTTTATAATTTTTTAAATTGTAGGGGGCACTTAATTAGGAAAAACGATACTGTTTGGCCTTTAAAAGTGCCTTTAAAAGTTAAACTTTTTAGTTGGTTAGTTATTCATAACAAAGTACTTACAAAGGACAATTTACAAAATAAAGGTTGGATTGGTGATCATTCCTGTGTGTTTTGTGGACAGCATGAAACTGTAAACCACCTTTTTTTAACTTGTCCTTTTAGCTTGCCTTTTTGGAGGATTCTAAATAATAATAGAACTTTAAGTAATCAGTTGAGCATTACAGATATTCCTTCTCTTTGGAATTCTGCAAAATCAATTTTAGACAAAACTTTGATTACTGCTTTCTTATGGGCCATTTGGTTAGAAAGAAATAGATTACTCTTTCGAGATAGCGATGGTCGGTGTAGAAAGACAGTTTACTCAACTGCTTTAAGCTCCTTTCATTTTTGGACAGGTACACCAGCGGAATTTGCTGAGCAGATTAGAAACGCACAAATTATTGTGTTGCCAGACATTACTGTTCAAGATAATGATGGAGTGCATACCACTGACACAATGGAAGATGAGGATTTATTGGGCAATTAATTCTCTATGGATATGTTAATTGCTTGAGTGTTTTTTTGCTTTTCTGGGCTCATACTTGTACTCTAGTTGTATGGACGCTTGTGGGATTTAGAGGTGTTTACTGTTTTTTGGTTTTTATGGGCGTTTGTTGCTGAAGCTAGTCTGAGAGGACTAGAATGATAGTTGTAATATTTTTTCTTATTGTGATGAGGCTCCCCTTCTTGGGGATCTGTTTTTTCAAAAAAAAAATATATGTTTTATCAAACATCTACCTATGAAAGATAAAAAGCATGTGTATTTTCCATGCTTTGTTCTATTAAATAGCATGTATATCATTTTTTTGTGTCATTCAACTTCTATTAGATACTTCATGTCAGTTCTTGTTAATGGCTCAAATTAAAACCTCCTAAAATTGTTCAAAACTAAAAAAAAAATTTGTCCTCTGAACTAAGAAGAGAAGATGGGACTGCTTTATCAGATTTAAAATCACTTATTTTAGCTTATGTTGTAAGCTATTAAGGACGAGATTCAAATCTTAACATTAAAAACTTTTTCAAGGTAAAATCGAAAAATTTGAAATTTTAGGCGGTCGCCAAACCAAACCCCTCTTTTCTAGCATCTTTCAGATCCCTCATTTCAATTTCAATTATTTTCAATACTGTTTCACAATTTCTAATTTTCGAAAGGGTTCTTCCGAAAGACGCTTGGTCGCCTCTTCAGTTCTCACCCTTCCCATTCCCATTGCTCCTCTTTCTTTCTCGGCGACCCTCTCTCTTCCGACACGGCGACACGGCGACACGTCCCCCCTCTTCTCTCCCGACGCGGCGACGCCTCACTCCAACTACCCCTCTAATCTCATCTGGTTTGTGCTCTTCCCATTGATTTTATTTGTCAGTAACTTTCTGTGAATTTGGATTATTTACAGAACATTAATCTGATAGAAACTCGACTTTTATTGTTTGAGAAGTGAAATTGTTCGTTCTTGGAACTTGGTGGTTGGTTAAATAATCTAACCCAATCTATATCTTTATTAGCGGTTTTTTGTATGAGAATTGCATTCTTCCAATGTATTGCTTGAAACTGCCATTGGGTCAAATTGGGATCCCTAACTATACCTTTGACTGAAAACTTACTCACTTGTCTTGCAATTTTGGCATGTCATTACCCACAATTGGTTCAACCTTGGACTCTTTTCTTTGCGAGTGATATCTTGGTTGGGCCAAGTTTCTTCTTTTGCAATTTTGATATCACTTCTTGCACTGGATTACAACTTTCATTTTCCCTTCGTTATGTAGTTCCTTTTCAGTTCTTGGTAATAGATAATAAGCTTGGATACCTTGCTAATGGTACACTGAATTGTAAAATTTTTCATGTATCTCAGATTCTTAGTAATGAAATGGGTTCTGTCTGTCAACATACTACTAGTTCAGATTGTAACAAATTTCCATGTTTTGAAGTCCTTAATATGGGTTTTGAACCCAGTAAGCCTAATTGTCATTATGTGTTGTTACTAGGTTATATTTAATGCCTTATCTTACCATGCATGGTAAAGAACTTAAATTTTGTATGTACAGTTTATCTTTCCCATACTTTGATTCTGTTACATGTCAACATACTAGTAATTCATGTTATATACAAAATTTCCATGTTTTGAAGTGTCTAATATTCTTTTGTTTCCAATAAGCCTCATGCATTATTGGTTATTAGGTTTCATTTGATGCCTCACCTTTTGCATGTATGGTAAGAGCTTAAATTTCTTTTTCTACATTTTAGTCTAGTGAAATGACTGATTTAAATGTTTCCAGGATCAGATCAGAAGAACTGTAACAATGTCAGCCTCAACTGCTGCAATCCCAATTTCAACCCCCAACAATCACCAACCGAGCCTGGACTCAAACACGAATATTGAGGCAAGAAAGCGCATCATTGCCATAACCAAGAAACCTGAAACAAATGGGACCCCACAAAGTGACAAGACAAGGGTCGTCTCTGGACGTGATCTGAGCCATACTATCCGTGGTGAGTCTGTCCTTGAACGTCCACGAGGCATCAACTCTCCTGAATTGAAAAAGCAAGATGTCTTGCGGCGCAAGAAACCCTCATCCAGACAAGGGAAGTCCATGTGGCTGATTGTTAGCAATTTAATTTTTAAGGTCTGTGTTCTTGTCACGGTTATTTCTTGGATCGGTAATGCTGCATGGAAATTGAAGGAAGGGAAACCCCTGTTTGGTGGACCTGCCACCCCTGAAGAGCGTATTTCTGAAGTTGAGGCTTCTCTGAAGAAAACTACAAAAATGCTTCAAGTCCAAGTAGATCTTGTAAATAAGAAAATTGGAACTGAGATTGAGAAAGCCCAAAAGGATCTGTCGACTCAAGTACAAGAAACCACTACTGCTTTACAATCTGAGATTAAGAAGCTTGAAGGACGTACCGACCTGCTGGACCAGTTTATGAAGGAGTTTTCTGACTCTGATATTGTTTCCAGAAAAGAATTTGAGGAATTTATTCAAGAATATAGAAACCACATTGGCATGTCAGATTCGACCGAGTTAAGCCTGAACAAGGTCTCATTGGATGAGATGAGACTGTTTGCTAAGGAAATGGTGGAGAGGGAGATTGAGAGGCATGCAGCAGATGGCTTGGGGATTGTGGATTATGCGCTGTGGTCGGGCGGAGCCCGTGTTGTCAAGCACTCTGAGCCATTCACAGGAGGCAAGACAAACTGGTTTGCAGCAAAGGGGAGGGGCAGTGTGCACTCCAATGCACAGAAGGTGCTCGAGCCGAGTTTTGGCGAGCCAGGTCAGTGTTTTGCCCTTGAAGGAAGTAGCGGCTTTGTTGAGATCAAGCTAAGATCAAGTATTGTGGTTCAAGCTGTCACCTTGGAGCATGTTGCTAAGGTAATCATGTGTCAGTTAATTCTTCTTTTTGGTAATATCTGCCTTTTTGAGATGTTAAACATAAGTAGATAAATAAAAGAAGACAGTTTTGAATAACATTCATCGTCTTTTCAATTGACATCTTATTTTTTCTTTTAGTTATCTACTAAATTTGCACCAGTTGTTCATATCAAGCAAAAGATGGCCAAATAATATTTTTTTTTTTTTTTTTTTTGGCATCAACATCAACAAATTTGGTTGCTTGTCTCTACCATTATTCAGTTTATATGCATCTGATTGGCTTGCTTTGTTCTATTTTAAATGTTAAACACTTTATGATTCGTGTTAGAGCAATCCTTAGTTTGCTGTCAAAAGTACAGGGATACTCTAAATGTTGTTTAGGTTAACTGCTAGCATCTCTACTTTTTTTTCGGCGTTGGCTGCAAATTTAGAAATTATTGCTTGTTATTTGCACAAATGATTATATACAAAGAGAAATAGAATATCAATATAGTAGCAGTAATCAGAAGAGTTTTGAGATATTTTGGGTTTGCAAGAAAGACTGCATTCTGCAATCTGTGTGGGATGCAATCAGATGATTAGATCTAGTAGCAGTAATGGTACTGTCCTTCTCTCTGATTTATACCGGTAGTTTGTATCAGTTCATACCATAAAACCATGCGTAGAAAATGAGATTTTCATACTAAGCATGCATTGTAATACAGAGCGTGGCCTATGACCGTTCTAGTGCACCAAAAGATTGCCAGGTGACTGCTTGGCACGAAGGTCCTGACGATGATGCATCCATGCGGGCCCAACGTGTAGTGCACATGGCTGAGTTCACTTATGACCTTGACAAAAGCAATGCTCAGACCTTCAGTGTTGACACAAGCCACTCAGACCAGCAGCTCGTGAACATGGTGCGGCTTTCTTTCTCCTCCAACCATGGCAACTCTGCCCTTACCTGCCTGTACCGCTTCCGGGTTCATGGGTTTGAACCTGGCACACCTAGCTCTCTTACCCTCCAGACTTGACTGGTTCTGTGACCAGTGACAGTATGATCCTTCGTTTTCTTACAGTTGGGTCCTTATGGTAATTTCTGAGAGATTTGTACTTCAACAGTTTTAGCTTCTTCTTTTTTTTTTCCTGATTTTGTATTGTGGTGTAGCTTTTGGTTAGGATTGGTTCTCTTTCTATTTTATTGTTGCTATGCTTTAGTTTTTGTTTCCCATTTTTAGTGCACAGTGGAGACTAAAATTTGAAGGTGGTATTGCCTTTTGATTAGTTGAATTAAATGCAATTTTAGGCATGTATGCAGTATTGAATTGTATGCAATTTTTGGTGTAATTCTACGGATCCATATCCTCTGCTGTGGTTCAAAAACCAACAGCCGTAGTACTTTTGTCTGTAGCTGTACGATCTAAACCAACGGCTGGATGGAAATACAGCCTAAAAAAAAAATAATAATAATAAAAATAAACCTCTCGAAAGGACTTTTAGAGACCGTAAGAGAATTCATATCTTTCATTGCGTGCAAACCCTCTCCGTCGATCGTGCGCCGGCCTACGTGGTATCGCTGTGTTCGGTTTTCCTTGAGACCGTTAGAGAAAAGGTTTACACTTTGAGTCTTTGACCCTTATTTGTGCGTTCTTCTTTTTTTCTTTTTTTTTTTTGATGCTTAAACGGCCCGTAGGCAAAAATATTAAAACAAAGAAAAACAGTGCATTGGTGTTACATCATTCTCCAAGGTTTAAAATGCCATCGACACTAAAGCAGTGGCGGAGCCAGGATTTGACTTTGGGGGAGGCAATGGCTGACATCCAATGTCAAAATGCTAAAAAAATAACAATCTAGACTGTGCTTACAAATATAACAAGCTTAGCAATCTTAGCTCATACCAAATAACTGTTAATAGTTATTTATGCTAACAGGAAAAATGCCAGAGACCATATAAGAAACAAAAACCCTTTTTATAAGCATTGTTCAACAAAAGTTTAAAACACAAGTCAAGTTTCTATTACACTTGGATATTCCAATTAAGGCTCTGCTCCAGAAGGGAGTACTCGGGAGTACTCGGGAGAGGGGTACTGGCGAATCGACGGATAAGCTCGGTTACCCCCAAAATCGGAGGGTACTGATGTTCCGCTCCAGAGTACCCCTCTCCCGAGTACTCCCGAGTACTCCCCTCTGGAGCAGAGCCTAAATCTAAATCTCTATTAACTTAAATTTAGATCTATGATGAAATTGGGAATGGATTCACAGTAACAGAACAGAAGACGAGGAGTCTAATATGGGCTTGTTTGCTACATTGTTTAATTGTTACGGCCCAAATAAATACAAAGAAATAACGCCGAAAAAATTATAACTAATCTTAATTAATTAAGGAATTTTAAAATAATTATATTTTAATCGAAATTATATAAATAACCTCGCAGTATCGGATTCCGGGATTGGTTTTTATTTTAATTAATAATTTGTATATTATTTCAATAATTTTCTGCTTTTAATGTAATAGAGTTGGCACACGATGCGCAACTACATGAATTTCGAACACAATTTTTTTGCCACTCCGAATTGGAGTGCTATTTTTGAGTCAGCGCATGCAGCGTGGACTGATGAGGCATTAGCTACCCTGCGTATCGAGACTCGACCTTGGACAGATGCTGATTCTCTTAGGTATTAAAAATTAATTATATTTGTTATTTCATTTAAATTGTTGGTAATTTAAGTTAATTTTGAATATTTATTTAAGATTTAATATAAGTTAATTTTGAATATTAATTTGAGATTTAATTTAGGTAATTTAAGTTATTTCATTTAATTTTGAATGTTAGGTACTTTCGGTGGTTATGGAGATGGGGAGGATCGGAGCTTCTTACACCTCGCGAGGAGACCGAGACACGCATCAGACGTAGAGGTGATGTTCCGGTCAGTCGGAGACAGTACGCTCCCATGGGGTCCAAGCTGCGTAATATGGTATAATTTTTTGTATTTATTGGTCATATCAATAATTTTCTTAAAATCAATTTCTATTTAATTTCTTTACTTGTTTTGTAATGACTGATTAAGATTTTATTTATTTAATTTCTTTACTTGTTTTGTAATGACTGATTAAGATTTTATTTATTTAAACAAGTACCGAGGAGGCACCACCTTGATCTTTTATCTTTTTGTTTTTACTTTGCACCCCTCCCCTAAGTGTTAGGTTATTTTCATTTTCTTTTCCTCTTTGTACTTCGAGACTCTTTAGTTTTAATTTCTTTTTTTCTGTTATTTTTTCATTCCAGGTTTTTAGTTTAGTTTGTGTAGTAAAGGGGAATCATTACTTTGGGGTTCGTTACATTTGCAATTTGGGCTGTAATTGACTGTGTCTTTAATTAATGCTTAGCCTACGGGCAGTTTATAAAAAAAAAAAATACAAGGGTGTGGCCTCAGCAGAATGTGTCAGAATGATAACATGATGACATCACATATTTGACCTGATTGCATTTTTGACGGGCTAAGATCGGATTTTCAAAATCCGATCTAAGCCATCAGAATGTCATAATAGAATGTCATAATTGAACGAATATGACAAAATTTTGACCTATTAAAATTTAGGATTTTGAATCCGATACTAGCTAGTATCGGATTCCGGGATTCCGATACTAGCTAGTATCGGATTCCGGGATTCCAATACTAGCTAGTATCGGATTCCAGGATTCCGATACTGCTCTGAATTTATATCGGAATCTCGGAATCCGATACTGCAAGGTTATTTGTATTATTTCGATTAAAATAAGATTACTTTAAAATTTTTTAATTAATTAAGGTTAGTTATAATTTTTCCGGGAAAGAATGTGAGGTGAGGACCTGAGGTAATACTAATATGCGATCTCCTATTGGACTTCCTATAATCATATATATCTAGTCTTTGGTTTTCTCAAATATTAGTGGGGGGGCAGGCCCCCCTCGCCCCCTACTGGCTCCGCCCTTGCACTAAAGCAAAGAAAAACAGTGCATTTTTTTTGTACGTTCTTAACCATTCGCTTTAGTCTCAACCACTGGAGCGTACCTGGAGACAAGAACGACATGGAGATGTGAACATCAGATTGATAGAGAAAAGGTTTACACTTTTACCCTCATTTGATCTCATTCATCAGGCAAACTTTGTCAGTATGATTATCGAAAATGAATTTCAATTGAAAACATATCAAGGAAAAAAGGGACCTGTGCTTAATTAGACACATACTAATCATTCACGATGATTATTCTTGGGATATCATTTGGGCAGCTACCTCATGAAACTTATGGAAAGCTCGTAATAGGAAAATTTTCTCAAATCTAGACACTCCACTAGACTTTCTACTCAAGGACATCCATGCCTGTGTAGACTCTTGGAAGAAGCATGCTTAGTGTTTAGTTTTTTATTTATTTTTTGTGTATAGTTAGGCTTTTTCTTTCACTCTTCTTTCACTTTTCTTTTTTCTTTTTTCTTTTTTGTACATACTCTGTAATTATTTTTTAATTTTAATAAATTTGTCGGTGTGGTGATTGCCACCTGGCCCTCAAAAAAAATCATTCACGATGATTTTCAACCTTTGTATTCAACCTTTGTTAAGCTATTTACTCCATTTTCAAGTATATAAACTTAAATCACCACATGATTTCATAGTTAATAGAACATTTAGTTGAAGATAAATTGAGGTTAATTAAGCCTTCTAATTTATCTTTAAATTAAATTAAATGTCTATAAAAAAATTTAGTCAATTTCGAACTTACGACCTTTCATTTAAGATGTGTTGATATTTGTCACTAGATTGAAAGCTGGTTGTCGTTGATATAATGCTATAACTTCCGCACTTGCATGCCACTAGCAACTCAGATTGGACCGACGAGTTCTACGATTTTGTATCTATTCGCTAATGGGGAAAGAAGATAGTGAGAGAGGAGGTTTTTCTTCGTCGGACCTGCGTTTCCATCCAGCCGTTGGTTTAGATTGAATTTCAGTATCCCTCAACTTATTTGATGACTTTTGCAATGCTACCAATTGACAACAAAATTAATTAGAAAGAATAGTCAAGGCTTGCATTATTTATTGATGAAGGGAAGGCACCGATTTGCGTGCAACGAGAGAGGGAATAAATGTAGTCTATAGACCCTACAAATTAAGATTTTCTTTTTCAACTAAATTGATATTCGTCTGAGTTTGAAAATATCAACGAGTTATTGTTTAATGGGGGCTCATATACTTCATAATACAGAAGATAACACAAAATCAGAATATTACTTACTCGAAACTCAAATTTTAGGCGACGACAGGACCGACAGGTTAACTACAAATAAATGTAGTTAATACCCGGTCCGCCCCCGTTCTATATACGAAGGGAGGCATGCAGATTATAAACTACTAAATTGACAAAATTGAAAATGTTTCTCAACGTATATTTATAATAAAAATATTTTACAAGATGATCAAAATATAATTTTGTTCTTATCACTGAGGTGAAATTAAGGAGAATTTAAGGATTGAAATATTAAAAGTTTAAAACACAAAACTTTATTAGAACTAACAAATGCAATTTTGTCAAGAAGATCACATTCATATACGTAGTATTTATAATTATCTATAAAAACAAAAAGAGTGGGTTCTACGCGGTGGGTATATTTTACTCCACCAAATAGGTTTAGTTTAGGAAGCCACAAAAAAAATCTACGGAAAGTTGTTTTTCATTTAAAAAAAAAGGGGTGGGTACTCTTCCCCGAAAAAGAAAAATACTAATAATAAAAAATAACACATGCAATCAGTTTGCACGTTCTCAGGAAAAAAGTGCAAACAATTGTTAAGGAAATTGGGTAATTGAATGGCGATCATTAAGAATAAGAAGTTGCCACAATAATAATTTAAGTCAGATAACATAAGATATTTGTTCAATTTACATTTTTAATACTGTTGTACTAAGTATTGATAAATTTACTTCGTGAATATCTTCAAATATTAAACGGTCAAAAGTTTAGTCAACTGAGAGGAATACCTTACGACAAGTGTCACAAGTATGCCAGCCAATTTTTTGAGATGCGATCAAAAAAATTCATTCGGTGCACGCGAATGCACACCATTTGGACTTGGGAGCGCTACAATTTTGATGGAAACTCTGTGAACTGGAAAACGCGTGTGATCATAATCTCGCACTAACATATTTCTAATCCGACGGTGCTGAAACTCTGTGAACGGAGACATTCTTCTGTGCTCTGGCGCCGAACGCTATAATATGGTTTCAGCACCGTCGGATTGGAAAGGAAACTGATTATAGATTAAGACCTGATCCTAACTATTTGAGAAGTAGTTGATTATCGACTGAGACCTGATCCTAACTAAAGCCCCAATTGAATATAGTAGATCCCGAACTTGATATATATTTAGCTAAAATTGGATCTTAAGAATTAATACGCAAAAGATTGCATACATTTTCAATATATATGTATCATCTAGAATAGGATATTTTTGGTATTTTTAAATTTATAAAAATGGACAACTTAAAAATGTTGCATTATATATGCTTTTGTAATAATATAGTAAATATAGTAGAGATTATGGAACAAAGAAAAATAGGCCGGTTGTTTTAGAGGAGAGCTTAAAAAGCACGGCCGATACACATTTTGGCCCACCAATATTAGTCCCAATATGTAGATCAGCTGGCTTATATAATTTTGAGCTTTTGAGAAGAGAATCAGGTCTGCTCATAGGTTCAAGCCAATTGTTTGATTGTTTGTTTTAGAGGTAAGAAAATACTAGAATTTTATTTGTTTATTTCCAAAGTACCTATATTGCTTTGATTCAATATGTAAAATGAAACTAAACAATGTCTAGCATGCAACAAACAACTGATGGAGAAAAGATTTATGTTAGAATTTGTTTTGCAAAATATGCCTTCTGTTTTTTCAATAGGACTTTTATGTTGGTAAAGTAGGTTTTCATGTTTTGTAGCTTAAGAATAATCACATGGTTAATACATGATGGAGCAAAATTTGGTATCAATAAGTAGATGTTTGCCTGTTCATCCTTGCTCTCTACCTGATTAGTGCTGTTTATTGCGTTTAAAACTGTCATCCAATTAGAAGTTTAATAAACTGCAGCAACCATAGCACCGATTAGTACTACCATTAATTCTCCATGTTCCAGTTTGCTTTCTTATCCCAATTGTACCTTTTTTTATTTTTTGGCTTTTCTGAATTTAAATATCTACAAGGGATCCCTATTGTTTTAGTCTTTTAGATTGCTCAATTCTTTCAGAACTTGACGCCAATGCTGGCTAAGAACTCCTCTTGTACCCAAAAAAGTATCCCTTACCCAAATCCATACAGAAACGCATCCAATATGGTCCAAAACGGCACCAGGAAGTATCAATAAATCGACCTGCCAGTTCAGTGGGGGTGTTATTCAGGTCTGGTATGCAAACAAACCTGTGGTATGTCAATGTTGGCTTAGATAGGCAGAAATCTTTTTTCTCTAATTTTTGCCATTAAAATGAAATTGTTTCTTAATGGTACATAAATCGGACATGACATGATAGGTATGGAAGGGCAGAGAAAGGTTGTAATAGGAGAGGCCACCAACCCGGCTCCAGGAAAACCTGCATTTGGGAACCTGTATCAGGTTAGGGAGGACCAGGTTCAAAATGCGGTTCGGTTTCTCTCTCATCCAAAAGTGAGGAATTCTTCCATAAATGATCGCCAATCCTTCCTTGAGATGAAAGGTCTGACAAAAGAAGAGATTGATGAAGCCTTTCGCCGTGTACCTGATGTAAGTGTTTTCAAACTGGAAATTTCCTGTATCATCCATTAGTTGTTGCAAATTTACCATAAAAAGGTGAAAAGAAAAATGTTTCATGAGATCTCTGAAACTTTAGGCTTAATCTTTTTGTTCAACATAATATATATTTCCTTATGTTCAACTTCAATTGTTTCATGTCAGAACTGATGGGATATAAGTGTATGCAATTTTTAAATTACCGTCTCTAGTTAATACATTGTATTATAATAACTTTTTAATCAGGCGCAGGATTTACCATTACCACCATCAAGTTTTACCTATGCTAGGGCTCCTGTCTCAACCCAAGGTACATTATTAAGTTTTGCAAATGTCAAAAATGTGAGGAGCATATGCAACTGCTTTCTTTTTCCATAAGGGACTGATAAATTCATATCCTCTCCTCATTTAGTGGCCCAGCCATATCCATTGAAAGCTGCGGTACCACTTCAAGCACACCAACCGATGGCACCAGCTGCACACCCGATGACTGCGATGGTACCAGCTGGTGTACAGAGGAGATTTAGTTGGTACCACATAGTTTTTGCAACTGGTATTGTTGCTGCTGGAGGTACTGGCGCAGCCATCTACTTTAAGGTACTAACACTTTATCTCAGTATCTGATTTTACTATTGAACTTTCCATAACTTTTATTATGGTCTTGCCTCGCTTAACTTGGGATTACATACCAATTGGGACATTTATCTGGTGCTGTATTCCCTGCATTGATGGAGCTGACCTTGTGTAGGATTGTATAGTACTATGATGCTAACTAAATAATGAGAGAAAACAAAATAAAGGTGCTGCGAATATTGTATCTCTTGATGGAGAAAGTTCAGATTAGACCCGATACCATGTACCAGGTTTCAGCTCCTAGTTATTCTCTGTCGACTTCATAAAAAACCAAAGGTGTCCTATGAAGAGTTGCCTATTCAAGAAAATTAATTTTGAATTGTGTCACAGAGAGTTCTTGTCCCGAAGATAAAAGTGTGGATCAAAAAGGTAGTATCACAAAGAGAAGATGAAGCTGGTAAGCAAGAGAAAGAAAACTCAAAATTGGCTGAGGAGGCAGCTGAGGCCGCCAAAGCTGCCACATCTGCCACTGCTTTGGTGGCCAAGGCTAGTCAAGATTTGATCTCCTCCAGAAACGAAAGTATTTTTCTTCCCTTTACTTTGTATGTATTCATTTATATATTTGTTGAGATAATCAAAGGTTGGCTTTAAGCACTAGTAGATCGTGAAATGATACTTTATCAAAGATTGATAAGTCTTGTGTACCTCTTTTACTATCAAATAATTACCTGTGTTTTATCATCTTTAGATAAAGGCTACTTTGAGGCATTTATGAGGGCACTTGATGTGCAAGTCAAAGAAATGAAATCGATGGGAGAGGCCATTAAAAAACTCGAAAACAAGCAAGATAATGGAGTACTAGAAGACCAATTCCACCGTTCTACTACAAGAAACGGTTAGTTCTCAAGTAGTATATATTCTCATCTATTAAGGCAATTTGCAGCATGAACATTCATCTAACTATTTTGATTGATATGGTTTTAACTTATTTCATATTGGTTTGCATGAATCAGGACCAGTTAGCAATGCATGGGGTTCTCAGGTTTGATAAATTTGTACAGATAGCTTTTTATTTTCATGTTTTTGTCTGTGATGTGCTGATTTTGTCTTATTTCATCTTCTCAGCCGGTTAACATGAATGGTGTAGCAACTGCTAATTATGGTTCCTCTCTCTCTATCTCTCTCATGGATTTCAATTACTATTTGGGAATGTTTTAACTTTGAACATAGATTATTAATTGTTTTGCAAATGATTTTATTAAACAGTGGAACCATCTGCCCCCAGATTGACTGAATGCCTGAACTATGAATTACAAATGGAGGTACGTTTGCTTTTTTTTCCCCCCAGTTTTTGTTTGAAATTCAGACTAGATGTTGAATTATTGAGAATTACAAATGGACTAACAGCAAAACATGGGTTCAACCTGGTCATTTTGCAATATTGGCGTAATAGGCAATGCCAGATTACATTCAAATTGTTAGATTTTAAATATGATATATATCTTGGCAGTTAAGGTCATCTGAAAATGAGAACTGCTTGACATGTGTAATTAGGAATTCAATAAGGTTTTTCAAATTTTTACTAATAAGTAATTAGTGTACACAGATGATGTCTATTGAATCACAAAAAAAGTGAGAGAACACACCCACAAAATAGACAAGATATAAAGAATAAATGAAAATAAAAAAATTAACCTTAGTGCGTGGGCAGTTATATCAGTATCTGATCTGACCACTTATTGATTGATATTTGGACCACCATCTGATTGTGATTAGTACACAGAATTCTTACTTTATTAGTATATAATTATTTATTTGATTATGTTTAACTAGCCATGGGAGACAACCCCACCAGTGCTGGATCAAAGACCAAATTACACATGCGCCCAATCACATCTAAGTGACAATGGTTTTGATGCCGAGATTATAGAACCTGCATATACTGCCACATCATCAAACACTCTGAATGGCACCAAGAAGGCAGGGGGGCGCCCGCATCAGCCTAAGGCCAAATCCGAGTCTGATGATCCAAAGCAATTCCTGTTTGGCTCATCAGGGAACAATGCAGGGTCCAGACAAACACAGGTTCAGAAGCCAGGGTGGGTGCCACCTCAAGTGCCATCTGTCGCCATGCCTCAGGCTGCAACAAAAATCCACCCTACCAAGGTGAAGAGTGACACGGTCTTTGATGAGGGTGCTGATGGCACAACGGTTAAAGTTGATGTTGTGGCTCCAAATGGCGAAGGAGTTGGAGATTCTGATATGGCGGACCCAAGCAATGGCGTTTAGACTGAGGGGGAAGAAATGATGGATGAAGTTGATGCGAATCAGGCGTGACTTGTGTTCGAGTCTGAATTGTTAGGCTAAGTTGTTCTGTTAAATTTTGAATAAAGGAATATGTGAAATAGGAAAGGAGAACTGGAGGATTTGCATAACTGAAAGTAATGTTATAGTTGCACTAAGAAAGTAGAACGGCTTAGTCTTTGATGAAAATCATGTTTTTGCAATTTTAAAAAGATAATTATGTTCTATTTAAGGCAGGTCCATTTGCGTAAACTCTGGGATTGAGATAGGGCTACTAATCCACAGCTGAGCACTGCACAGCACATCTCGTAGCAATTGAAAGGCCCTTAAGGGGGTCCCAGATTACAGGCCAACATATACAATGGTTTATGGGTTTGCATTATATAAAAGGAAATAACTATTTCTCAGTCATTTAAAACATCAGGCGGCCTTGGGCATTTGTTGCTGGTTACACATCAAGCGGCCTTGGGCCTTGGGCGTGAACTAATCTTTCCATCCATCACTTACTAGTTGCTAAAGTAAAAATATGTTACTTGCTGTTTTGTATAAATCGCATCACTGTTACTTGCATCTCTTACAAATAGCTGACTAACCAATTGTCCCACTATTTAAGTCACCTGGCTCATACAGTTTAGCACTTCTGAATAGAGACAGTCAGGACTGATCAGAAATTGAAGACATTGTTTGGTTGCTTGTTTTGGAGGAATGAAACTACACTTTTGTTTAATGCTTAGTAAAATACTTATTTTAGTTGATTTAAAATGTGAAATGAAACTTAATACTGTTCATCATCCAGCAAATAGTTGAAGGATTAAACAGATATTTAAGCATTTGTTTTGCAAAATATGCTATTTTGTTTTTTCTGCCTTGAATCCTTGGTGAAGTACATCATGTTTAATTGTTTAGAGTGTTAGGCTAACAATCATCAAATTGTTAAATCCATGAAGAAGCAACTTTTGTTATTAATTAGTAGATATTTTCCTGTTCATCCTTGCTCTCTGCCTTCCACCTGATAACGGTGCTATAAGCTAGTCATTTATTAAAAAACTTTAGCACATAGCAGCTATTTGAGTACAGACTTCTATTACTACCAATTATTTCATTACCTACATTGCAGATTCCAATCACCTTTTAAAAAAAAGATTTTAGTTCATGAAAGGGAAAATGTATAATACCTCCAAACACCTGAGATTTTGGACATGTAAGGCAGCTAAGAAATTGAGTTTTCAATGCTTTTTCACAACTCTTTTCTCACAGAAATTTCCAAGATCAGTAATGCTGGTAAAATCCTATAAAGGGTTTCCCAACAAATCTATCGAGAAGCCCCCAAATAGTGTTTACGAAGCTTAATTCAATAGATTTAGCTGAAATAAATTCTACTGAGCATAAATTGCATTTCAATTTGCTTCTTACACAGCTCATGGAAAACTATAAGAAGTCTCTACTCCCTAATACAACTCAAACACACATAAAAGTAAATCTCACAATCTTTCACACTGGTTTCTGAGCTGCCAAGCCAAACTGAACTATTCTAAGACTGGTTCACAAACCTGATACCTCAAATTTTGAGATGATAAACCCTGACTTCATCAACCACAGGCCCACAAAGTGCAGCTGTGTCATCCTTCTTAGTGTGGTAATATGAGCTGTAAAATGTGACTCTAGTCCTGTAACTGCTCGCCACAAACTTCAAGCTTGCTGGCTTGAACCCACCTTTTGAGCTTGAATCAAATGGTACCTTCACAGTTGCATTACCTATTGCACATTACATAAGAGGCGAGTATTAGTCAGGTCTTTCAGAAATTCCTCATCAGAAGCACAATCAAGTTAGATGCATTACCTGCAAAAGCCTCAACGAGAAGGGAACCATGGCAACCATTCTTGGCATCACCAACCACAAAAGAAAGATTGTAGTGGTGGTTTGGTACAGTGCGAATAACTTGAGCAATGGCACTTTCTCGACCAGCCACAAGCTCTACTGCAAACTGGCCATACGGGACTGAGAAATGTGCCGAATCAATGAGTCTGACAGCCTTAAGAGATTCTATGATCCAGCCAGGGAGAGGAGATGTGCTATCCTGTTGCTTAGGTGGGAGGAGGATACCCGATGTAGAGTTAGTGAACACATGTGGTCCCACCTCGAAGCCCTCATTTTTCACCAAGTTACCTGGTACATTTGGTGCGGCATACTTAATTTATTACTCACCTAGGATATTTTTCTCCATTTAGCTATGATATTTATTGCCGATACAAGTAAAAATAGAATTTACATAGGAAATAGACCAGAGCACAAGGTATACAGAGTAAAGGCATAGGCAAAATGTGACCTAAATTTTCATACCTTGATTAACTAAATGCTAATCTTACCTTTTGTGGGGTAAGGAGGGAAGAGTTCCTTTATTGCCACAGCATCTAGAAGGGGGCCACATGCTGGGTCCTCCTGGACTCCTACATTGTGAAATATCACCTGGGCAGTTTTTCCTGTGGCTCTAAATCCCCATGCGTATGTATCTGCTTGTGTTGTGCTGTATAATGTTTGAATTGGGAGGTCGCCTGAAAGTGGCGGCACTGACACACGTAGCACCTAGTAAACCAGCATGTTATTATAATCAGCATAATGCATAATGAACAGTATGCTAAGAGCCAATTTGTTAACAGTTGCGTGATTCTTGAGCAATAAACATCTGTCTATTGCATATGTTACTTTTTTAATTCTTAATAATTTGGTTACACTGGATAAATAAATACAGCATCACGCATTATATACACCTAAGGGTTAACAATAAATATCTTAAAAGATGAGTTAATTAGGTTAACACAAACCTCATCCTGTGCACAGGTCCGAGTGGCACCAAATGTGAGAGCATAGAAAGATCCAGGCTTGACAGTGATATTTTGCGAGATTGAGGCCTCATTTCCAAGTCTGACGGCGTGGATACCATGTTGCACAGCAAAGAACATGCCACCTGGTTGTGGACCCCCGGAGACATACTCCACTAGGCCATGAATTGTCCAGTTGGGTAGCGAGTGCTTGCCTACAATAACTGTCTTGTTGAGTTTCTCCTTGCGGGGGCTGATCTCAAAGTTTCCATTTGGGAGGAGACCTGAAATTAAATGTAAACAAAATTATGTTTAAAAATTTGGGTTAAGAACTGCAATTTGTAGTGCTCTACGGCTGCAATTTGTTAAAATAGAAAAGATTAAACAATTAAGAAGCTTTGCTTTGGTTGTAAATGTCTAATTGTTGCATAAAAAGAAAATGTCCACAATGGAACAACTTTTTGCAAGGGTATATGTGAAAAATAAAATGACTTGAGTACTGCATTGTACTCTTGGTGAAGTTTGTCTTTTGGTTCTAACTTAATGAAATCAAAATGCTGGATAACAAGGTCTAGCAATTATTAGTGGAAATATAGTGTAAGCCAACAAAAATAGCAGTGTTAAGTCTTAAACCCTACCAAAACCCTCTATTCATGGGGTTTATTGGAAAATAATAGAAAAATTTTGCCCATTTATTAGTATTACAAACGAGGAGTCTTTGTTGCCTTGATTAGAAAGTGTATACTACGATAAGTTAATAACACACCATTTAGAGAGAAAAAAAAAAAAAAAAAAAAAGAGATCTAAAGTAGCTTCCCATGTGAACAACAGAAATACTGTCTACATTAACACAGACAGAAAGCAATGGGAGGATAAAAATGACCAAACGAGAAAAGCAAAGAACAAACCATCAAGGTTTTGAGCTCCAGTAACGCCAATGGCGAAGAAAAAGCAAAGAAGAAAGGTGACAAGAGGCGGGAAGAGAAGAGCCATTGTCAAGCTTCTTGCCACTTTGCAAGAGTATCCAATGCTAGAGCGCTTCAAAAACAGAGCTTTCAAAGTTCTATCACCAACATTTATTCTCAGCTTTAAAAAAAACACACAAGGTGTGTGGGGTCATGTTTCCAAACAAAAAATAGCAGTAGAATTGTCTCTGCAATTCAGGGTTTTGATTGGCTTGTTTAGAATGTGAACTCCATCGGAAATAATTCTAGAGATGGGACCCTTGGTTTCGCTAATTCCTTTGTATAGGTGGGGCTTTGTGCTACAGTATAGAGAGAGTAAAAAGAAGGCAGAAATCACGTTGGTTGCAACAGGGAACTGTCGGGTAAGGAGAGGAAAACCATCGATTAGATGATTTGATCTTATGTGAATATTACTCTGATTAAATTCCTGTTTTAATATACTGACCGCAGTTTTCAGGGGATACTTTTTCTGTGGGACCTAGGAGTCAGTTTAATTGATACAGAGGCTGAATAGGGAGAATAAATAAAGGAGTTGGAGTCATAGATAGAGCTCATGCCGGAGCGATGAATAAATTTGTAGCGGTCCGTACTCTGGGCCCCACCCGTCATTTTTTTTCTATTCCTTCTTTTTTTATTATGCTTTGCCTGTTTGTTAAACATCTCCGAAATCAATGTTAAATTGTTAATTGTTAAGAGAGGCTCTCCACTTTCACCCTTATTTTTTTAACACATTCGTAGACAATTTTTGTTTCATAGAACGTTACTTCTTGATGGAAATCAATTGAAATTTTCTCCGAACATTAACATTTTTCTGCTTTGTGATAATACTATGTTTTTCTATATTTGATGTGTCAAATTTCTTAACCCAACATCTATGTTGCTAATGTGTTGTTATAATTTAGTAACTTGACTTCATTTCTATTTGTTGTACGTGCTTATTAATGACTTCGTTAAATGTATTTTCTTTTGCTATAGCAATTACTGTTTTTTTATCAAACTTGTTGGTAAAAGCGCTAACCTGTTCACATTACAAATACCAATTCTCGTGTATTTTGTCTTAATTTTGTCCAAAAAATTCAGACGACTAACTTGGGATACTCAACTAGATTTACATAATGAATTCTTATGATTTTATACACTACTTTAAATCAGTTTAAGATTTTGGGATAATTTTTTATTTTAATATTTCGAAGAAACCTTTACAGTAATTAATTGCCGAAATTGATCATAAAATTGTAAAAATTGGAATTATTTTCTAAGAACAAATATTTTAAAAGTTTTACTCTTATTATCCACAAAATGATCCTACTTTGCATAAATTATTATTACATGGTTTAATACCCCAACATTAAAAAAAAGCATTAGTTAAATAGGCATTGGTTTTTTTTCCGTTAAAGAATGACATTCCGTCCTTTTATAAGTTGACGATTTATTTGGTTATGGCCAGTGCAATTGGACATATATATATTTTTATTAAAAAAAATGCCTTTTCATCAAATAAAAGTATCTACCGGACGGTGGATACTATTTATCATTGTTTAATAATCTTGATATTTTTTTTTATTTTCCGAAGGGCGTAAAGCTAAATTCTCAGAAGTTTTGTGGGGCCCAGAGCCTTAAGTATTGGTGCTTGTGTCTGTCCTGACAGTAGCACCTTAGCCAATGAAAATTTGCGAACTGCGACTGGTCCTTTTGTCACACTTGACCAGCCTCGGATTGAGATCTGCTGTCGCGCGGCACATGTACAGCGCGGGCTGTGGGCCGTGTGATCTGAATCTGATGGATAAGGGAGTCCCGTGAATAGTACCAGATTGATAGGCCCGAAAAAAATGAACCGCCCGATCAAAATCGAACGGCCCGAAAAAATGCGCTACACGCGTGCCGCGCGACACAGGATTCGGGTCCGCCTCGGAGGGAAATAAATTTTCAGATCAATTTTGCCGCGGGACTTGACCAACCCGTTTTTTTCATTTACTAAAAGTCTAAAACTTACAATGAGTAGAAAAATAGAAACAAAAAAATTTATTTCTATATCACAAAAGAACCAAGCGAAAAGTTTAATATTTTCATATATGAGATTTTTTTAGACTATTATCTTAAAATTGGTTAATTTACAATAACTTATAAATTGAATCATAAGATCTCAAGTGTTTAAACGCAACCTAGGAGCTCAGCTAATATGTTGCTAGTTTTTCCTCTAAAATATTCGCAATTTTAAAACTATTATTCCAATATCGGATTTTGAAAGTCTGAATCTAATATCGGGGTTTGAAAGTACGATATTAGACATTTCTTGGACTCGAAATAGTTTTTATTTTTTTATATATATTTAAAAAATAAAATATGTATTTATTTTTTTAAATAGATTGTATGGTTTTTTATTAAAAATTATGCATTTATTTTTAAATAGAATTGCATAATGTTTTTATTAAAATTCATATATTTATTTTTAAAATAGAATTGCATGGTTTTTTATTCATTACTATCTTATTTTTGTTTAAAAATTATTTACTTATGTTTCATTAATTCTATTTGTTTATTTGGTTTAATTTTCAGTTGTTTAATTTTTTTGACATATTTCAATGTTGTAGGAATTTATTTTGTTGCATGAATTTTTATCATATATATATGCCCGTTTTGCTAGCCATAATATATAACATAAATATCGCACATATATCACAGAAAATTTAACAAATAGAGAAAATAACAGAAAACATATTTTAAAATGTTAGAATTTCAAACAAGCATAAATTTTGATATGAATGTTCGTTTGGGACATATAACCACAATCTATAAATCTCACAACCTGATCTACAGGGTTTACTATGTTTTGTCTCGTAACGACGATTTTTAGGACCAACATAAATAATGTCTAAACCTTCGAAATCAACTTTGAAATTTTTCGAATCTAAAAATGATACAAAAACTATAATAAGGTTTTAATCAACATAAAATAGTTACTAGACAAGATAAGAGAGTAAAGATGTAGAGGTGATTGTTAAAAATAAAAAAAAATAGAGCAGAGTAGAGGAAAAAAGGATCAGAGAGAGATAGAAGAGAGAAAAAGAGAGAGACTAATCGAAAAGCGGAGATGAGAGGAGAGGAGAGGAGAGGAGGATAATCTTAAGTTTAACATATATATTAAGCCAAATTCAGTAATTATAAAATATTTATAAATATAAAATATATAATTATATTGTAATATATATAATTAGGTTATATTTTAATTTATTTTTTATAATCATTATTTATATTTTTAATATGTTCAATATGTTTAAATATTATTTATATTTATTTTAAAAGAATATGAATTTCTAATCTCGGAATTCCAAAATTCGAGATTAGGATTTTTTGTTTTGCTTAATAGCGGAATTCGAAAGTGATAATACAATAATAGATTTAAAATTTCGAAAATTTTAGTATGAAATAAATTTTTTATTATTTTAATTTTAAACTTTTTTGGCGCTAGTTTGAGACTTCAATTGAGGGGTCTTAAATTATTCAAGGAATCAAATGTGAAATCCAGCATGTTTACCGAAAAATTATAACTAATCCTCATTAATTAAGAAATTTTAAAATAAATCCATTTTAATCTAAATTTTAAAAGTATGCTCGTAGTATCCGAATATGGGATTCTGATACATTCAGTCTAGTATCGGGTCCCGAATTCCGATACTAGAATGCGCCTCCTGATATCAATTTTAACATTATTTAATAAACTTTTATTATTATTTTATCTACTTTCCCGCTAATTTTAGGTAGTATCGAAATCCAGGAATCCGATACTACCTAAAAATTCTAACTTTCATATATATTAATTCATATAATGTTTAATAAATTATATATTATTTTATCAATATCAAAATCTATATCATATAAATTTAAATTTCATTATGAGATGCATTTTTTGTTGAGTATAGCATCTATGTCATATAATTTAAATTCCAATAATTTTATATTATGGATTCTTAAAAAAATATTCACATGTGTATTATAAATCCAAAAATAATATATGATACAAACCTAATTTTTTGATGAAAACACTTTAATACATAAATTCTAATTTAGCAATGGAAAATTACAAACATTATAAGGAGTAATAATTATAATTTTAAAACTTTTTCATTTATTTTTAATACATATCATAAATTGCTTCATTCAGAAAAATAGTCGAATTTATATAGACAACTATTCTCACTGAAATTGTATGGATTTTGTAACTTTATGCTTGCTATTAAAAGGGATACTATACATACATTCAAATTGTAAGGATTTTATTCACGTCAGACGACAAGATGAAATTCGAAGAAATTTCAACTATAGTTTGTCGGATTTTTTTTTTTTTTTACTTTGTCGATTTTTATTTTTTATTGCATTTCGAGTTGGATTAAACAATTTGGATGTATGAATGTAGAGTGTCTTGTTTACATTACGTTATTTTTCCGAAATTTTTGTAATTTTTTTCGCGTAGTTTTTTCAAACCACAAAACTGAAGAAGAAATGAAAAGCACAATACAAAATATAAAATCACAATACGAGATATAAAAATCACTACAAATACGAAATAACAATATCATAATACTATCATACAAAAATATAGATACCATCCTAATGCTGTCCATCACGACGGTAATACCCATTAGGTCGAGGTGCGCGGCACGGTCTGATATAGCATGAACTGATGCATGACACGATCAACGTAGTGCCACATCACCATCCAGTAATGAATGCACGGGATACGGACAATGAATAGACTCTGAGCAACCCGAGCATAGATGTATAAAGTTAATATATAGTTTATCATTCTTTCACTTCTAACGAAAATTGAACTAGTAAAAAGTGTAGAAATACTTTCAGTGTAAATATACAACCTGAGCATAAGGAGGCATGAGGCTCCTCATGTGATCGTAAGGACTCCACTTGACGTGCAGGGGTCTGATCTTCATGAGAATGTCCCAAGCATAATCCAATCCCGTTCTAGACGGGCCTTTCATCTTCTTGGGTCTAGGGTGTGTAGTCCATCTCCTGCAATATTTTAACATGTCTATTTAGTATTTAGTTATCTTATTTTTAAACAAAAAAGAATATTTTAAAATATTAATTTCAAATAAAATCAACATACCTCCCGTAAGGTGGATGCGTCAATAGAGGGTAGACACCAACCGTCAAATTCCTTCGTGATTGTCGGCCGACACAAGCTCAATCTCGCATACGACCACACTTGCAAAAGCAACCACGGAGCTCCGATATTGATACTATTATTAATCGCGGCAGTGTCCAAGCCTCGATATAGCATGGCAAGAGTAGCCGCACCCCAATTGTACTTCTCGGAGTGACCAGAATAAAGATCCTACAGATATTTAGAAATTTCATTTATGGCAGTCATTAATCTAGTTGTCTAATTAGTTACCTAAATAAACTAAACAAATTAAATAAATTAATAAAAAAATACTCACCTCTATCGACAACAACTGTTGTAGTATCAAATTTGTATCTTGGATCTTGTTAGATATTTTCTGTACATTTAAAATAAAATAATATCAAACTTAATGCATTATCCAAATTTTTTATTAATTTCTCCAATTTTTAAAATAGTTCTAAATTATTATTATATGTAAAATAATATTAAAATATTTTTATTGAACATAGAATAATTAGTACTATTTATTTAGATTTTTTTACTATTTAAAATCTTTTTGCAATATTTTTTTAATGATATTCCCAATTTTTTTAAGTAATTTTCTATTATTAACAAATGTAAAAAAATCATAACATATATTATTAATACACATAACAAATAATATAATTTATTCAGATTTTTTCTAATTTTTTAATATTTTTACAATATTTTCTATATTTTTTCTAATATTAACCTAATTTATCTAATAAAATAAATAAATTAATTAAAATATAAAAAAAACCCATACCTAGCTTTGCTCTTCGGAGTGGAGAGAAGAAATGAGAGCGCGAAGAGAAGGTAGGGTCTAAGCTTATATATATGCTCGTATTCTTTTATCGGAATTCGGGATCTCGATATTAGCTAGTATCGGATTCCAGGATCCCGATACTATGCTGAATTTGTATCGGAATTCCGGATTCTGATACTGCGAGCATAGTTTTAAAATTTTGATTAAATGGATTAATTTTAAAATTTCTTAATTAACAAGGATTAGTTATATTTTTTTCGGGCATGTTTACTCTTCCCTTAATTAAGCCCATTAAGTCCACAAAAGCCCACATTTGATGTAGTGTGAATTTTGGTTTCCGCTACGGAAATAATTTGTTGTAAAGCTTTCCTTCTTAGTTTCTAGGCTATAAACAATTAGCAATAAACAACTATCAAACACTATGGATCTAGGCTTAAAGCCATTCGCACGCATTTTATGAGAAATAGGTAGGAGATAATATACCTCTCACAAATAGTCCTTGTGAGGCTTGATCCAAATCACTAGAAATCGATGGGGTGCGTGCTCCACTACCTATGGTGCCTCAAGCCCACCAAGGAGCTAACCACGAGCTCCAAGAAAGTGCTAGCTTTCAAGAGCTCCTAGCTAATCCCCTCTATGAACTTCTTATTCCTATTAACTATTTTAATGGAGGAGAAGAAGAAATGGAGCTCAACACATGAGCAAGAGAAGGAAGGAAGAAGGGAATTCAAATCCTGTGTTGCGCTACACCGTGTGTAGCGCACTCACAGGCCGTCCGATTTTGATCAGATGGATGAGGGAGCCCCGTGCATGTAACCAGATTCCTAGGCCCGAAAAAAATAAACCGCCCGATCAAAATCGAACGGCTCGTGAGTGCGCTACACGGCGTGTAGCGCAACACGAGATCAGGGTCCGGAAGAAGGGTGGCGGCTAGAAGAGAGGAAAGAGAAAGGGGTGGATGGCTAGGGCTTTCCCAAGAGGTGACCCCTTTATATAGCCAACAACTCTCATCCTCCTTTTGAACTATTTACATCAATGCCACTAGGGCTAGCCGAAATTCAAAGAGGCCATTTTGGGCTACATCAAATGTTGCAATGGCCTAATGATTTATCCCATTAATCAATCCTTCATCCTTCCTCAAATCGGGCCTTTAACTAATTAAATAACTAGAAGCCCAAATAGCTCAAACTAATTAAAGTGTGTTGAACATAATTAATTATTAACTCTTTAATAATTAATTTAGGATTAGCTAATGCATTAAATTGTTTCCATATGATCCTTTTCACTTAATTAATTATAACGGTTCATAAGGGTATATAATTAATTAATCAACTTATCATATTTCGCAATACTAACTGTTGCGAACAAACAATTAATGCACCGTGTGTTTAGAGTCCTATTTGTGCGACCCTATTGAGGATTTATGCTATGTTGGCCATGAAAATAAATCGTTATTTATTTCCAATAATCATAAGCGGTATCTAGCAACACGTTATGATTCCCGATTCGCATAAATAGTGTACCGTTACAATATCTCAATCCTACATAAGAAATATAAGTATTTCCTTGTCTGATTCTTATGTCACATGATATCCTTGTATAATCCAAGATAGGAATGTGTCATTCTTGCATATTATACTTTTCTTAATCTAGAGTTGATTGTACAAGTTGGCCAAACAATCCAAACTCCATCAAGGGGCCCAAACAGATATCATCACTCACTAAGTATATTAATGAGGAACATACGGTTTTCTTGATGAACAACTTTTCCCCGCACAATTCAAGAGAACATAAATAAAGTCCGTATAGCAGCCTTTATCAGGAATCAACGTTAGACGATATTTATTGAACATATTTTTATGTGGAAAAGGTGAACATCTCAAACATAGAATCAAACTTATATGAAATAAACAATGACACTTAACACAATCCATATGTTTATTTCATTGGGTCAAGTCCTGTACTATGTTCTATAACATACACATATGCAATTAAGTTGGTAACTCCTTACCTATGATTTGTATAACTTAATCATCACTTAACTTGCATACTAATCTTATCTGATAATTAATGTTCCTTGTTAATTATCAAGATTATGGACATCTTTAGATTTATTATTGTCATTTAAGAATAAATGAGCTATATATATCCTTGGACTGAGCTATGGCTCCCGTGTTGTCGCAGTAGAGATCCACTGGACCCGAGATGCTTGGAACCACGTCTAGCTCGGTGAAGAACTCCTTGATCCAAATGCCTTCTTTCGCCACCTCACCAGCCTCTAAGTATTCCGCTTCGGTGACGGAATCGACCGTAGTTTCTTGCTTGGAACTTTTCCAACTTACGACACCACTATTGAGCAGGAATACATAGCCGGACTGTGACTTAGCATCATCTCGATCGGTTTGGAAACTGGCATCGGTGTAACCACTTATAACGAGCTCTTGGTCTCCACCATACACGAGGATACTATCTTGTGTTCTCTTCAAATACTTGAGGATATTCTTGACTGCGGTTCAGTGTGGCATACCAGGGTTAACTTGGTATCGACTAGTCACACTAATCGGATGTGCTACATCGGGACGAGTGCATAGCATGGCATACATAATCGATCCGACCACAGATGGATATTGAAACTTCTTCATGAATTTCCTATCTGCATCTACCGTCGGACATTGAGTCTTGCTCAAGAATATGCCATGTGACATAGGCAAGTAACCCTTCTTGCAACTAGTCATTTTGTGTTTTTCCAACACTTTGCCAATATATGCATCTTGGCTCAAGCCTAACAACCTCCTAGATCTATCTTTATAGATTTTGAATCCTGAGATGTAGGCGGCTTTGCCCAAGTCTTTCATTGAGAACACCTTCTTCAATGAATCCTTGACATCATTCAACTCGGGGATATCATTCCCGATCAAGAGTATATCATCAACATATAGAACAAGAAATACGACCACGCTCCCACTAATCCTCTTGTAGACACAAGGTTCCTTTTCGCTTTGGATGAAGTTCAACTTCTTGACCTCTTCATCGAAGCGCTTGTTCCAACTCCTCGATGCTTGCTTCAATCCATAAATGGACCTTTGAAGCTTGCATACCTTGTTAGCATTTTTAGGATCCACAAAACACTCGAGTTGTGTCATGTACACATCCTCTTCCAAATTGCCATTTAGGAAGGCGGTTTTGACATCTATTTGCCATATCTCATAGTCATAAAATGCGGCAATTGCTAACAAGATCCGAATCGACTTGAACATGATGACGGGCGAGAAGGTTTCTTCATAGTCAATACCATGAACTTGCTTGTAACCTTTCGCAACAAGTCGTGCCTTGTAAATGGTCAAGTTGCCATCCATGTCGACCTTTCTTTTAAAGATCCACTTGTTCTTAACGGGTTTTACTCCGTCGGGAAGGTAAATTAAGGTCCAAACCTTGTTGTCATATATGGATTGTATTTCGGATTCCATGGCTTTGAGCCATTCCTTGGAGTCGGATTTCTTCATCATGTCATTAATGGTCAAAGGTTCGTCATTCGCAATGACGAGGACATCGTGCAAACCCAAGTACCTTTCGGGTGGACGACTTTCCCTTGTTGACCTTCGTAGAATTGGTCCTTGAGGTTCTTGAGGTTCTTGAACTGGTTCCACAACGGTTTGTGGAGTTGATTCTTGATCCTCGAAACTTTGAGTTTCTTGAACATAATCGACTCACGATATGTTCGAGTCCTCATCTGAGGGAGCATTCTCTTGAACCTCTTCCGCAACGGCTTGTGGAACGGGTTCGGCTACAACCTCATTTAGAACTTCATTGGGAATAACTACATTACCTACTTGAGGCATGTCTTGTGTTGGTTCATGAATTTCTTCAATAACCACATTACACCCATTACTTCTTCTTGTGAGAAATTCCTTCTCCAAGAACTCGGCATGACGAGCAACAACTATCTTGTTCTCGACACGGTTGTAGAAGTAGTTGAAGGATTTCATGATGCTAATCGGGTAATTTTTAAAATTTTATTAACCGATAACATCTAGGATCGTTCTTACTATTGCTAACTTTCTTTATTTATTTGCATCGCAATCAAATATATTCCTATAAGAAGGATTGTAGAACCATACCTATGGTCTTTAACGAAGCTCTGTTCCTCTTCGGTTCACCTTGAATCCGAAACAAAATGACAGTCGAATCCGTGCTAGCGAATTCCCCGTCAACACCTAGCTCCGTCGCCCGTATCTTAATCGATTTCTTAATCGATAGAATATTTTAACAAGTATTTAGAAGAAAAGAAGAACAAAGCTTCAACACATGAAGACTTACTTGTTACACAAAGTTTCTGATCTGCTTTACCTTTAAAACACAAGAAGAAACCTTTCAATTTCATATAGCATTTAAAGCCACTAACCAGAAATTAAAAACAGCACTTTAATTTCTGACGTTGCAGCACTAAAACCTTGATAACTCTCTGTAGAAAACTCCAAACGCCCTGAAACTTGGACCATTGGATTCTACACTTCAAGGGCTACAATTTTCATATATCATTTGCCCAAAATGGTTATCGTTTGCTATACTATTTTTCTGTTTAAAGTTGGCTCAAATTCTGACCCGAATTTAAAGCCTTCTTTCTTCTTCATTTGTTAAAATAATTGGGCTTGGGCTTCAAATAAATTTATACATTTCATAATAATATTCATATATTATTATAATATGTGAAACTTATATTATCCTCATAATATACACATATTAATAAATTTATTCTTTGCTAGTTATTCACGTCATGTGATATAATTTTCTATTTGCACTTTATTTCATGCAACATGAAACTTTGTACATAGAAAATATATTTCTTGTTTCCCATTCAGTTGGTGTGACCTATGTTGAGGATCCATATTATGTTGGCAATGGAATAATTATTTTATTCCATAAACTGTAAGCGGTACTCTAGCATACATTACAGCTACCCAAATAATATAGATGTTTAGCAAATCCTTTTACGAAACACGATCCTTCTAGTAATGTTATTAACATTACTTGTGTCTATTCCTTGCCATATGATATTATGACTATTATACAAAGTAGGGCTGTGTCATCTTTGTATTATAATCTTTTCTTGATCTCTAACAAGTAGGATTATATAATTATAACTGCACTTCAGTTATATTGGATCCATTTATAATCTCACTTTACCAAGGGGCCCTTTATAATATCATTCCTCAATTAATGAGTGGCAATTAGCTATTGACATATATATTTTCCTCCTACACAAGTTACATACAAAGAACTATTACTTTTATCACCACTTGCTTCAAATGGCTTTTAATAATAATTACGTTGCATATTTCTTATGTGAAAAATATATCATATCAATCTTAGAATTAACGACACGATAAAAATATTAATGACACAAACACAATCCATATAATATTTTTTATCAATTAGGTCTGTTCAATATATGAAACTTTTCATATACTCGTGTTATTAAATGATAATCCTTTATCAACGTTTACAGAACTACAACGTACTTTTAATCAACACGACAGTCTTATATGGCATATTAGTGTTCCTGCTAATATCCAAGACCTGTGAACATTTTAGAGATATATATTCATTTTATTTAGAGTTCTGCGGTTCAAGACCAAGAGCATCTTCTTGAACACTTCTAAATATGAATATAAACTCATGGAACAAAATGTAATAACATCCAATTCATAAATATAACATATAAAAGTAATCACTATAAGATAACTTTTAGAACACAATTCCAACAATCTCCCACTTGTTCTTAAAGTTACTTCTTATACATACTTATGTATTAACTCTAAGACTAGGGTTGCCTTTTGACTCATTTTGTTATCTCTATCCATTTTCCATGCATCTTCAAACACGTGGAATCAAAGTGGACTTTGCCATTAGCTTGAGAATAAGGCTTTGTTGGTGGATATGTTGTGTTATTATCCGTGTTCACCTTTAATAATTTTAATCTATCTTCTTTAATGAAGTATTGAATGACAAATTATTTTTCTATCCATATGTTTGATCTTGTGGTGTAAACCACATCAAGTTCTTCAATGAACTCCTTGATCAAACATTTACTTTGTTGGCTTTAGCAACAACCATCACTTCTGATTGGATGCTTGAGTCAGTTGTTTGCTAATTGTTTGAACCTTTTCAAACTAACAACACATCCATTCAGACTAAATACATATCCAAATTGCGACCTTTTATCATAATAGGTTGCAAAACTCGCATCGGTGTAGTCTTCTACAACGAGTTCCCGTTTCCCTCCATACACAAGAAATTTATCCTTAGTTCTATTATGATACTTAAGGATATTCTTGACTACACTCCAATGTGCAGAACCTGCATGGGCTTAATGACGATTTGTCATACTTAGAGCATATGTGACATCAGATCGTGTACACACCATAGCATACATGATAGAACCAATTGCAGAAGCATATTCTACATTCTTCATGATTTCAATGTCTTTACGTGTCACAGCACATTGAGACTTGCTAAGTGTTACACCTTGACTTATTGGTAGATTTCCTTTCTTGAAATTTTGCATGTCGAATCATTTCAACATTTTGCCAATGTATGTACATTGATTAAAACCAATTAGTCTACGTGACCTGTCTCTACATATCTTGATTCCTAAGATATATTGGGCTTCACCCAAGTCTTTCATTGAGAAAATCTCTTTCAATGAAATTTTTGTTTGCTCCATTAAGGGAATAAAGTTGCCTATCAATAATATGTCATCAACATACAAAACCAAGAAAAGTATATAGCTCCCACTGACCATCTTGTATACACAAGTATCTTCCTTACTTTGAATAAATCCAAGGCATTTAACCTCTTCATCAAAGCGCTTATTCCAACTCCTCAATGCTTGCTTCAGTCCATAAATAGACCTTTGAAGTTTGCATACTTTACTATCATTATTTGGATCTTCAAAACCTGGAGGTTGTACCATGTACACATCCTTTTTGAAATTCCCATTCAGGAATGCTGTTTTGACATCCATTTGCCATATTTCATAATCATAAAATGCGGCAATGGCTAGTAATATCCGAATTGACTTAAACATTGCAACAGGCGAGAAAGTTTCGTCATAATCAATTCCTTGAACTTGACTAAACCCTTTCACTACAAGCCTTGCCTTGTATGTTGTCATGTTTCCATCCATGTCCATCTTCCTCTTGAAAACCTATTTGCTTTGAACAACTTTCTTTCCTTGAGGAAGGTTACCAAGATCCACACTTGGTTATCATACATGGATTTCATTTCAGATTTAATGGTTTCATACCATGATTTTGAATCTTCTCTTTTCATTGCTTCTTCAAAGGTCTTTGGATCATCTGAATCCATTACCAAGATCTCATGAAGCCCTAGATATATATCAGGTTTCTTTCTAGATCTTGTTGACCTTCTTAGTTCTTGTGGCTCTTCATGTTCATTATGAGTATCTTGAACCTCTTGCACAATTTCTTGTGGAATTAGTTCAATACTCGATTGAACACTATGTGGTGATGCGTGAACCTCTTCCTCAATAGGCTGAGGAACTTGTACACTAATGCTCCCACTAGCCGTCGGAACTATGGTTGGGTTATTTCGATCTACATGTGTGTCATTCATGACTTGATCGAGGTCTTGTAATGTTTCTTGAGTTTCCTCAAGCGTTACACTACTCCCACTACTTTTGATTCTTTCGAGAAACTCTTTCTCTAAGAAAATTGCACCTCTTTCAACTAATATTCTATTTGTTGACTTGTGCCAAAAGTAGTATCCTTTTGTTTCTTTCGGATAATCTATAAAGAAGCATTTTTCCGCTTGGGGTTCTAGTTTGGTTGACATCAATCGTTTGATGTAAGCCTCACATCCCCAAATTTTGAGAAAAGATAATTCAGGAGTTTTTCCTGTCCACAACTCATATGGAGTTTTCTCGACAGATTTGGATGGAACAATATTCAATGTGTAAGCCGCAGTTAGCAATGCATGTCCCCAAAAATAAAGATGCAATTCTGTTTGGCACATCATTGATCGAACCATATCAAGCAATGTTCTGTTTCTCCTCTCAGATACACCATTCCACTGAGGTGTTCCTGGTGGAGTCAATTGTGGTATGGTACCACACTCCTTCAGATATGTACCAAATTCATTACTCAAGTATTCTCCTCCACGATCAGTTCGCAAAATCTTAATTCTCTTATTAAGTTGATTTTCGACTTCATTCTTGAATTCTTTGAACTTGTCAAAAGATTCACTCTTGTTCTTCATTAGATAAACATAGCCAAAACGACTATAGTCATCTATGAACGTAATGAAATATCTAAAACCATCTCGTGCACTTGTTCTCATTGGACCACATACATCAGAATGTATCAATTCCAACAAGTCTTTTGCCCTTGAACCTTTCTTCTTGAAAGATTTCTTAGTCATTTTACCAACTAAACAAGATTCACATGTCTCTATTGCATCGCAATCCATGAGACCAAGAAGATTACTATCTTGTAATTTCTTAATGCGTTTCTCGTTTATATGACCAAGACGATAGTGCCATAAGAGAGTGTTATTTTCATGAGATATTTTGAGTCTTTTGTTATTGACATTTAGAACATGTTTATCATTCACTTCTAGCAAATATAAACCATCATGAACAGTAGCATTTGCATAGAAAATTCCATCTTTTGCAATACTCATACATGAGTTTGAAATAGTAAATACATAACTATCTTTGTCCAAACACGACACAGATATAATGTTCTTACATATAGACGGAACATAATAAACATTATTCAAATTAATTATTAAACCACTAGATAAATGAAGGTTTATTGAACCAATGGCCATCGCCGAGATACTAACACCATTGTCCACCTTCAAAGTGACTCCACCTCACTTGAGATGTCTTCTATTCATTAGTGCCTTCATATTTACACAAATATGAGCACACGACCTAGTATCAGTTACTCAATCGTGAATAGATGTGGTTAAATTAAATTAATTTCAATAATATAGATACCGTTCGGAACCTTGGGACGCTTCCGCTCTATTTTGCCTGAGTCTAAGTCAGCCTTGTACGTTGGACAATTCACCTTGAAACGTCCTTACTCATGACAATAATAGCACTAAGTTTGCGGAGTTAGCAAGTTTTTCTCTTGCTTTTGGAGGTGCTCGCTTGAGCTTCTCCTTTCCCCTTGTTCCCTTTAGGCATCTTCTTTTTGCCTTTCTTTTGAACTTTCTTGCTATTGCAAGAACATCTTGAATGAAGTTCCATTATCTCTTTTTTGGAGTATGGTTTATGAACTTTCTAGTAAATTCAATTACTATACTTGCCAACATGAGACCTTGAACATCCAGTTCATTCTGCAATACTTTCACGCCAAACATTATTCTTCATCAGAGGGTTCCGTACTTAGTATTGGTGCATCGTGCTCCAATACATTTACAAGATCCTCCTATCTGATGATACGTTGGAGTTTTACTTTCTAATCTAGAAAATTGGAACTAACATTTTCCAACAAGCATTTTTCGAGTTATGGATTGGATAAGTACGTTGTTTGTCATTCTATAGAAATAAAATTAAAGGATTTCATGTTAATATTTATGTAACATTTCATACTACATATTTAAATTTGTCCATTATGCAGCATATTCAAGATCCTATCATAAATAAAGCGAACTCATCCGAATTATAAAATCAAGGTAAGTAATCTTTTACTAATCATAACCTTTTAGAAAAACTTTTGCAATCGTTTGCAATTTTCTAAACTTTATGACTCTTGTTGTTTATTAAGAACCTTTTCTTACTAAACGATTTTCCCGGGACTTCAAGCCTAGATCTTGACTTCCCTTTAAGCAAACTTATTTTATTGGTCAATATGTTCGGCTAATTATCTCCATAAAATAAATGTACCAAATGCCTCACATTTAATCCATTTATCAATGGCCAGATAATATGTCCTAACACATTCCACGATTTCTAAAGATTAGAAATTACACTCATGCATCTTAATAATCTCTAGCTTAAAGTGGATAAAATAAGAAGGAAAAATACTTAATTTTTCATTGGACATTTCAAATGTGACTATAGTTTGGTAGGTCCTGTTTCCATACACCCATACCTATCCTAACATATCATTCACATATAATCATAAAGCACATAACATAAAACAATCACAAAACATTTGCGAGTTTGTATGCCTCTTGCGCTTCTCTTCATCCACCGCTTTTGTCTTCTTGCACCATTGGATGAAAAATTGCATAAAAATAAATATGCTGCCCCAAACTTTATTATGAATCCTTTCAAGAATAAAATTTGCTAAGTGCAAGTATTAGGAACCCATCTCATTCTCACAATGCAAATGATGTAAAAATAAATAAAGGCATCCTATACATAAATTGCTTTTTGTGCCTAATTAATAAACGCTTATTAAACTTGCTTACAATCAAACATACACATCACATAAAATTTACATCACACAAGGCATTGAAATGAGACATACAAACTCAGTTCCCTGCAAAACAAAATTATAATAGGAATTGCATATCGATGCACTATTTTGTACCTTTTAATTAATTTCCATTTCTTAAGTAATTGCGGTTCTCTAAATCATTTAAATCCCTAAAATGATTTATAATTCTCTGTTACAATTTGCACCATAGTTTGAAAAATAATCTTTTAATCATTTAAAAGAAAATACAAACCGTTATTGTGTTTTGTCACAGAAAAACTGCGTACTATTGCTGTTTTGCCTTTGTGACGAAATTTCATAAAACTTTTGTATAGGAAAGTTTTATTATTTCAAAACTAGACTTCGATATCTAAATTTAGAAACTGGTTTCATCAAAATATGTTAATCCATTTGAGAGAAAACGTTATTTTGATTTCGGCAAAAACTGCTACTGTTGCTGAAAAATTCCAGCAGCGCACTATTTTCTTTATTTTTGTTTAATCTCATAGATCTGTCCAAAAACCTTGATCTATATAATTATCCTATTCTAAACGTCTTCTAATATAGTAAGAATTTTAGAAAATACAAAAATAATTAACCAGTTATCATATTACAATAT
Source organism: Rhynchospora tenuis (assembly GCA_027725995.1). Classification (NCBI taxonomy): domain Eukaryota; kingdom Viridiplantae; phylum Streptophyta; class Magnoliopsida; order Poales; family Cyperaceae; genus Rhynchospora; species Rhynchospora tenuis. The sequence continues at coordinate 150,619,985 of CM050888.1, read as the reverse complement.
TGCAAAACGTGTAACAAAAATTCAGCACGAATTTAGAACCGCAAAACAAAAGAACAATTAACTAAGCACTTATGTAATTAAAATTACATAATAAAATAGTCTAATTAGCGATAATAAAGAACCTATGCTCTGATACCAATTGAAGGATTTCATGATGCTAATCGCGTAATTTTTAAAATTTTATTAACCGATAACATCTAGGATCGTTCTTACTATTGCTAACTTTCTTTATTTATTTGCATCGCAATCAAATATATTCCTATAAGAAGGATTGTAGAACCATACCTATGGTCTTTAACGAAGCTCTATTCCTCTTCGGTTCACCTTGAATCCGAAACAAAATGACAGTCGAATCCGTGCTAGCGAATTCCCCGTCAACACCTAGCTCCGTCGCCCGTATCTTAATCGATTTCTTAATCGATAGAATATTTTAACAAGTATTTAGAAGAAAAGAAGAACAAAGCTTCAACACATGAAGACTTACTTGTTACACAAAGTTTCTGATCTGCTTTACCTTTAAAACACAAGAAGAAACCTTTCAATTTCATATAGCATTTAAAGCCACTAACCAGAAATTAAAAACAGCACTTTAATTTCTGACGTTGCAGCACTAAAACCTTGATAACTCTCTGTAGAAAACTCCAAACGCCCTGAAACTTGGACCATTGGATTCTACACTTCAAGGGCTACAATTTTCATATATCATTTGCCCAAAATGGTTATCGTTTGCTATACTATTTTTCTGTTTAAAGTTGGCTCAAATTCTGACCCGAATTTAAAGCCTTCTTTCTTCTTCATTTGTTAAAATAATTGGGCTTGGGCTTCAAATAAATTTATACATTTCATAATAATATTCATATATTATTATAATATGTGAAACTTATATTATCCTCATAATATACACATATTAATAAATTTATTCTTTGCTAGTTATTCACGTCATGTGATATAATTTTCTATTTGCACTTTATTTCATGCAACATGAAACTTTGTACATAGAAAATATATTTCTTGTTTCCCATTCAGTTGGTGTGACCTATGTTGAGGATCCATATTATGTTGGCAATGGAATAATTATTTTATTCCATAAACTGTAAGCGGTACTCTAGCATACATTACAGCTACCCAAATAATATAGATGTTTAGCAAATCCTTTTACGAAACACGATCCTTCTAGTAATGTTATTAACATTACTTGTGTCTATTCCTTGCCATATGATATTATGACTATTATACAAAGTAGGGCTGTGTCATCTTTGTATTATAATCTTTTCTTGATCTCTAACAAGTAGGATTATATAATTATAACTGCACTTCAGTTATATTGGATCCATTTATAATCTCACTTTACCAAGGGGCCCTTTATAATATCATTCCTCAATTAATGAGTGGCAATTAGCTATTGACATATATATTTTCCTCCTACACAAGTTACATACAAAGAACTATTACTTTTATCACCACTTGCTTCAAATGGCTTTTAATAATAATTACGTTGCATATTTCTTATGTGAAAAATATATCATATCAATCTTAGAATTAACGACACGATAAAAATATTAATGACACAAACACAATCCATATAATATTTTTTATCAATTAGGTCTGTTCAATATATGAAACTTTTCATATACTCGTGTTATTAAATGATAATCCTTTATCAACGTTTACAGAACTACAACGTACTTTTAATCAACACGACAGTCTTATATGGCATATTAGTGTTCCTGCTAATATCCAAGACCTGTGAACATTTTAGAGATATATATTCATTTTATTTAGAGTTCTGCGGTTCAAGACCAAGAGCATCTTCTTGAACACTTCTAAATATGAATATAAACTCATGGAACAAAATGTAATAACATCCAATTCATAAATATAACATATAAAAGTAATCACTATAAGATAACTTTTAGAACACAATTCCAACAGTAGTAACCCTTTGTTTCCTTAGGGTATCTTACGAAATAACACTTGTCCGATTTGGGTCCAAGATTATCGCTCACTAGCTTTTTCACATAAGCTTCACAACCCCAAATCTTGAGAAACATCATACTTGGTTTCTTACCAAACCAAATCTCATAGGGTGTTTTCTCAATGGACTTAGACGGAACACGGTTTAGTGTAAAAGCTGCGGTTTCTAATTCATAACCCCAAAACGATTTAGGCAAATCAGTTTGGCTCATCATCGATCGAACCATGTCTAGTAAAGTTCGATTCCTCCTTTCGGATACACCATTCCATTGTGGTGTTCCCGGCGGAGTGAGTTGTGGAACTATTCCACACTCCTTTAGATAATCACCAAACTCATGACTCAAGTACTCTCCTCCACGATTGGAACATAAGACTTTGATCTTTCTACCAAGTTGGTTTTCAAATTCATTCTTGAACTCTTTGAACTTGTCAAAGGATTCGGACTTGTGCCGCATCAAGTAGATATACCCGTATCTACTATGATCATCGGTGAAAGTGATGAAGTATGAATAACCACCACGTGCACAAATGCTCATAGGTCCACATACATCGGTATGTACAAGGTCCAACAAGCCACTTGCCCTTGTCCCTTTGTTGGGAAAAGGTGCTTTGGTCATCTTTCCCATCAAACAAGACTCGCATGTGTCAATTAGCTAGAAAGCGAATTGATCCAAGAGATCAACGGTTTGTAATCTCTTGATGGGCTTCTCATTGATGTGACCTAAGCGGCAATGCCACATCAAAGTTGCATTCTCTTGAGAAATCTTACGTTTCCTATTGTCATTCTCAACACTCAAAACAAGTTCGTTACAATCAAGCATATAAAGACCATTTGATAAATGCGCAACACAGTAACGAACTTCATCACGAAACAAAGTCAAACACTTGTTCTTCATTACAACATCAAAACCATCCAAGTCCAAACATGAGATAGAGATAATGTTTCGAGTGATACATGGAACTATGTAAACATCCTTGAGTTCCAACACAAAACCAGAAGGCAAAGATAATTTCACGTTCTCAACGGCCATAGCGGAGATGCACGTGCCGTTACCGACGCGGAGTTGAACTTCACCTCTCTCGTGCCGCCTCCTACTCTTTAGTGCCTGCACATTTCGACAAATGTGAGCACATGAACCAGTATCAAATATCCAGTCATTGCTAGAGGTAGCGAGAAGGGTTACAATGACAAATATACCTGAAGTAGAAGGACGGACGGTTTCAGCTTTCTTATCAGCAAGGTAATTGGGGCAGTTCCTCTTCTAATGGCCCTTGTCGCTACAATAGTAGCACACGGTATCGGAAGTGGCCGGGTTCTTCTTCTTTCTTGAACCATCGGGAGTTCCCTTGGACGAGCCTTGGGGCGTCACCGGGCCTTTGCCTCTCTTGTTTCTTCGGGCTTTCTTCTTGATCTTCCTTTCCTTGTTATTCACAGCAAGAACATCCTTAGACCCTTTCTCTTTCTTGAGACTCTCCTCAGTTTCCACAAGTATGTTTTGGAGATCGTCCAAACTTTTCTCCATGCCATTCATGCGGTAGTTCACTACGAACCCCGAGAAACTGTGAGGAAGAGAGTTGAGAATAAAGTCTTGGACAACCCCCGACGGAAAGGGCGTGTCAAGCCTTTCAAGATGTCGAAACAACTCCGCCATCTTCATGACGTGTGGCCCAACTTCATGATCCTCCGCCAAACGAGTGTTGGCGACGGCCTTGATGAATTTGGCCCTTTCGGTCCGAGCTTTGGTCTTGAACATTCTTGAGAGACGAGAGACGATATCAAACACTCCAAGACCACTATCAATGAACACCTTTTGGAGCTCATTGTCCATGACCGCAACCACTAAGACCGACATCTCTATGTCGTCCATGTGATGCTTCTCATAGTCCTCATGGTCCTTTTGAGGAGCATTCTCTTCGGGGAGAGGAGGCAGGGGAGTGGTCAAGAGATACTCATTCTTCTCAAACCGAAGGGCAAGCCTAAGGTTGCGGTGCCAATCCAAGAAATTGGCACCATTGAAGGCAAGTTTCTCTTTTTCAAGAAGAGAACGTAGCGTAAAAGACGAGGAAGACATCTACAACAATATCAAATTTAAGATCATTTAGTTTATGCTTTTTATTTTAACTTTCGTAAAGTAAAACTTCCACTACATTAAATTAATGTCCCTAAATGTAATGGATTTCCAAGTCCCCTACTTTCGTTGAAATGATGACGGCGTCGGCACAGCATCAAGACAACTAATATATAGTAGGTTCTCTTTAAGATCATACAACTTTATGACCCTTGATTCGCTTCGCGAACTTCGTCGCAATGTCCAATCTGATTAGGGTCCATTGAAAAGTAACTTCTCTCCATTTGCTCCTTGCAAATCTAATTTACACCCCGACTACAATGATGGAATACGATGTCCGCGTCGGCGGAAAGCATCAATAAACAATCAATTGTCTTGAAGGGGATAGAGAGAAGGAGGACGAATTGACTTAATCGAATTTGGGACAAAACAATTATGTGACTCTTGTTTGGTGGTCATGTAAGCATACACCCATATCTACCTATGACAATTCAAGGCATTCACAAACAATCACATAACATAAGCATCTCAAGGATTGTCGTGGGTTTGTATGGCTCCCGCTTGCATTAGTCTTCATCACATCTCCATGTAACGAAACTAATCTAATCAAACCCTCCGACTAATTACTAAGATTTTATTTAATAATTAAGGGAAATAAATACATGTGATAAAATCTTAAAACCCACCTAGGCCTTAGGGACATGCAAGCCATAATCAAGTTACATCAAGATTTAATCAATTATTAATTATCAAGGCACCTTAGGCCACATTACAACCAATCACATGCATTTACAATACATTTATAACACACAAGACATTGAGTCATGAGCCATATCAAACCCACATCCTCCTACAACAACAAGTTTGCACAATATACAAATATATGTCTAAGTTGTTCATAATTAGTGAGCTCTCAAGTATCTTTGCGTATTGTTTGCTAATTTGTATTTTTTCATGCAAAGAGGGTTTAACATTCAAACAACTAATTGCTTAAACCCTTTGAAAAAAATTGTTGACCCATGAAATTTTCTGGTTAAAAAAAAAAAGGGAAGAATGGTTTCATCAAGAAGGTCCTTAATTTGGAGATTAAATTGTACAAATCATGTTTTAACATTTATTGATAGGTGCAAGTAAAAAAAAAAAACGTGGCTTAATGAAAGAAGTGCATGCATGTTTTTATGATATTTTCCTATGACTTGTATAAACATATGTGACTTGAGGAAAATATGCAGAGTCGATAGAAAATATGCAGAGTCGATAGAAGGGAGAAGAAAGGGGTTGGCGCCAAATTTTAGACCTTCTGATATTATGACATATGATCCATAATTTCTTTTCTTTTCGGTGAAACAAAAATCAAACTGAAATCTGGTTAAAGGGATTATATGCATCTCTGAATACAAGGGAGCTCATGTTGTTGCATAGACGTGTAACTAAAAAATATCATATGCAAAGTTGGTAGAAAAAAAAAAGAGAAATTGGAAGGATGGTCACATATCGTCTATTGGATGAAAGACAAAAAGAAATCATTACCTTCTCAATTAAAATTACTGCCTTGACTAAATTCCTAATTATTTGTCAAAATAATCTGGAGGTAAAAATTGAGCAGTTGATGGTAGGAGAATTAAGTTGCAAATGGAAAGGAAAGAGATCAAGAATATAAAGGCAGAAATGTGCCTATAATTGGATGCACAAAATAAAATTGCCAGAAAGGAAAGTCGGCAGCTAATAATGAAGTTTGCAAGAATAAAATGGAAGAGGATTGTTAAATTCCAAGCACTATTTCTGGTCAGCAATAATTGTAGAGATTAATTGCGCAAGAAGCCAAAAATAAAATGTGTCATTAAATGAAAATAGGCAATCCCAAAATTAGCTACGTGGGTGCTACACCTAATTGCTGATTGACATGCCCTAAGTAAGCCGTGTATTGCTTGATCTCTTCACGGTCATCAAAGATTATTCTCATTGATTCAAATTAAGAAATATACCCATTATAACTAATCGTTGTATGGTATGCCCTAAGTAAGCCGTGTAGCTTAATCTTCTCACGTTCATCAATTAAAGAAGATGGTGCAACAAATTGGTATTGTTCAGAAATAGAAACACATAGAGAGGCAATCATGGAATCTATTGGCCAGATGAATAACCCCTCAATATCAATTCTGTTTTGAGGCAAACATGCAGTTATGGAAGTTGACAGACAAATTTTGAAAATCAATCAACATGAGTGTGCCAGGTCATCCACGTCTCCTCTTTATTATTCCATAAAAACTGCTTTTCAAAAAACTGCAACCAGATTTCATTTTAAGTATTGCTGCGCTAAAAAAAAAAAAGAAAAAGGGGGAAAGGCGCATGGGAAATTTACTGCCAAAGGAACTACCAGAAGAGGAGTCTATTAGAATAACCACCCAGTACCATGAATCGGCCAATAAAAAGATGACACATCAGCCATGTTCTACCCAAGGGCAGTTCTTCAGAGTTAAAGGCATGAGAGATGAGGCTTATAAAAGGGAGGCTCTGCGCAAGAAAAACAATAGAAACAGAGAAGACAGAATACACAGAGAAAAAACAGAAACAGAGGAAAAAAACGCATCTGTTGAGAAGAGAAAAAATTTGTTTTGCTTTTCTTTCTTTTTCCACAAAAACAATTGTAAGAGAGAAAGAGAGAGAGCAGTTCTGTTCCTTGATTTGCTTGAGGTTTGTAAGAAAACAGTAAGTGAAATTGTGAAATAAAAGGATTTTTCATGGTGTTCTTTGCTTCTTTTTCTTTTTAATTTCTTTTCTGCAATCTGAAAGATTATTTGTGCACTTTACTCTCGTCTCCATGATTAACTTAGCACAGCTTTGTGAGTCTATGGAGATGAATTAAAGGAATACATCAACTTAAATCATTGAGTCCTTAGCACAGCTTTGGACCCTTATACACAAATTTTGGTTCTTTATTGGAAAATTCTAACTTTTGTCTCTATCGATCAAGTTCTGAGTAAATCGTTATGAGTATATATTTGTATGCAATCTGTTGGTGTTCTATGTTTCAACTTAGCACAGCTTTGAAGAAATATGGAATAACGAATCAGATTGTTTTGAGATAAAATTGAAAGGGTCTTAGCACAGCTTTGATCCCCTGTTTAATGATTCCAACTTGATTAAAAGGCACCTTAGCACAGCTTTGGCAATCTTTTTTCTCAAGGCTGATCTTTTGATCAATTTTTCTAGGTAATTAACCATCTACTGGACATGGTTTGATTGCAAAGAAAAGTTAATCAAAGGACAGCAAAAGATTTGATGATAATCATGAAAGAAGCGACATGCTGTCGAAATTTACTCAGAAATTGATCTTTTCCAAGTTGGATAGGAATTGTTCTGAATAGAAAACGAACTCTGAAGGTCCATGATGAAGTTTAGATGCTTACTGGTAAAGAATGACGAGTATCGCAAAATAACGTACGTGAAAACTAAAGTCTGGACTGTTCATGACGTTACTAGCAAAAAAATGCATATTTTTAACAGCTTACAAAATTCTTTTTATCTCATAAACGGTTAAACCGAATTAATTGAAATTTTAACTGTAGATTAAATGTGAAAGGAAACTTCTTCTGTAAAATTTTCATGATTTTTGGACAGACGGATTAATTGTAATGAATTTTTGGAATCAGACAGGATTGAATTTCAGAAAACTGGTTACCAGAAAAAAGCATTTTTAACAGTTTTACAAAATCTTTTTTATCTCATGAAAGGATAAACAGAATCAATTGAAATTTTAACTGTAGATGAAACATGATAAGATTCACGTTCTGTAAAAGTTTCATAACTTTTGGACTGACAGATTATTTATAACTAATTTCTGAAATCACACAGAAACTGAGTCTCAGGAAACTGTACCAGTAAACCGTGCCAGAAAACACGTCTGAAAGTTCACACTTCGAAACCTTTGAAATAAATCTCTAAAAATTCTATAAAAATTAATATAACTGCCTCAATATATCTAGTTTATAATCTGAAAGTTTCAAGTCTTAACTCTAAGAGACGAATAAATAAAAAATCCAAAACCAAACCTGGGTCTGTCTGTCCAGAAAACTGTTTCCAGCAAGTTGTCCTATATTATAAATTTCGGTAAAAATAACAAACCGACTCAGAAAAATTCATATTACATATGAAAATTCTCCCTGTGAAGTCTAGTTTCGAAAACAGTAATTCTTATGTCTAAATTCAAAAACAGAATAACTACAGTTGCTTAAAAACCGAACAAAGGTCGTGTTGACTCAGAAAACTGTATTTCAAAAGATGGCCCTGAAAGATCAAGCCCAAAGCCCAATAAGAAAAATTCTAAAAATCCTGTAAAAATACAAAATAAATTCCTTCACGAGTCTTCTTTCATATGGTTCCAGTTTCATATATTTTGGTGAAACAGAGAGACGCTTTTTCAATTTTAGAATGAATAAAGGTCTGGTCGGTTTGGTCCAAGTGCACAGCCCAGAAAATTTATAAATTTGTCAAAATGTCAAAATTCATTAAAATTGAAAGAAAACTCTAAAAACCTCAAATAATCCCAAAATTCAGAAAATTCTTAAGATTTCAGTTCACTAATCATTTGGTGTTAAAATCATCTAAAGATTGGACAAATCCGACTTTGATCATTTTCACCATAATGCATCATGTGATATTCAAATTAAATTGAAATCTTATGGAAAATTCTAAAAGTCCACAAAGCCAAAACAAACTTGTGCGACTCCAACTTTGTGGTAAAATTCTGATTTGAGTTTTAAATGAACTCAAATTGACACAAATGAAAACAAAACCAAATCAAACCTCGATTTAAGTCTAAATTGACTCGAATTTTGTCAAATCCAAATGAAATTTAACTTGAGTATCAAATACACTCAAGTTGGCTAAAATTTAGTTTGAGGCCCCAAATTGTCTCGAACCAACCTAATTTGAATCCAAGTTGATTCGAATTAACAAAATCAAACCAAATTATAATTTGAGTTCAAATTAACTCGAATTATACCCAAACAAGTGCTAAAAATCAAATAAAAGCGATCCAACTGGACCAAAGCCCCAGTTTGATCATATATTCCCTCGTCACCTGAATCAGCGGTCCGCTTTGTATTTAGTGTACGAGTTACAAGGTTATTGCGCCTGAGTGACCAGTGCGGTTACACTCCTGACCCTAACTTTGCGAAGTCATTTGTTTCTAGGTCGACAATATGCTATGTACTTAGAACCTGGTACTTCAAAAGGATGCGAGAACAAATACCTCAAATCCAAAATCAAATGCCAAAACGATAACAAATATCTCAACTCCAAAATAAGTGGTATCTAATTGACTAATGGACAGGTCGATGATTTATCACTATGGTTCAAGTTAAATTCAAAAATCCTAACTTACCATAAACGCCCCTCAAAAATAAACATTGCATGCATAATCACTCAACAAGTTGCATTTCACAACTCTTATAGCCTAGAAACGTAATTCTTCGAATCCCTTAATCAGAGGTTCTCGCGGTTCATTCCCGAGGTAATTAACAGCAGGGGCTTGCGTCTGCTGGAAAGAAAGAACCCACAAAAATAATAAACCTCCACGTGAATAGAAATTCATATGAGTTCTTCTCTCTTCGTTTAGAAAGGACTTATATCGAGTTGTGACCCGCGGAGGGTATCTGGATAGATCTTTCCATTTCTCGCGTTGATTCATTTCCGCGGCGAAAAAAAAAGGTCCAGACAGATTCTGGCACGCCCGGTGGGACAACTTTCTCCTCTCATCTTTTGGATTCGAGGATATTGGCTATAAGAGTTGTATAATTTCTCTGTAAAAGGCTAACAATAACTTTAAGTGTTGCATCTTTTATAGGAATGGCGCTTTTCGGTAGTGACGCTTTCACTGCTGCTGTTGCTGGAAATGGCGTTTTCCTGGTGGGCACCCTGCCTGTTGCTGGTTCATTCACTCCGGTGACCCCTGTCACCCATGTCAACACTGTTCCCGCCATCATGAAGGAAGAAGATGACGACAATATCCTCTTCATTACTGAGCAGGGTAGAGCCAACAATGTTATGGCCACTACCCCCGTTCCAAACAAGCGCCCCAAGCGGCGTTTTCGTCCAAATAAGGCAACTACTCAGGTTGCCTCCAACACAACCACTCGTGTTCAAATGGCACGGGTTAAGGCTCCCAAGCGCAAAGTCATGGAGGTCTATCAGAATGAGTTGGTGATACAACCCCAACTCCCCGTTAGTAACTCCTTTGCCCCACTAAGGGTGGTGAAGAAGAACTCTCCCAGGGCATCTCTTCGTACAATGGGAGAATTGCCAGTTATGTATGAGACTCAGTCTGTCCCAATTCATGCCAGGATAATCCAACCCATGGAGGCAATCCGTAAGACGTACCAAATTGTCAAGAACAAGAAAGAAAAGAGAAGTGCTAGAGCTGTAATTCCACCAAATGGCCAATATAAGCCACCTCGCACTTCAGTGCATGATAGACTTACTTTTCCCTCCCAGAAACAAAGCGGTCATTTGCCAACTCCTAACACAAGCAGGGGGCAGACACAAGTACACCGTGATAGGTCATCAATGCCTGTCAAGGAAAGGCTAACTTTTCCCACTCGTGGAAGAAGAATCAATCCAACTCGAGGATCAAGCCAACAAATAGGCATGCCAACATCAAAAGTATGGAAGCCTAAGGAACAAAAGGAGAAGGTATTCGATCTTCGAGAAAAGTTAGATCTTACCAAGCCTTATTCATCTCGTTCTTCTCGAGGAGTTAAAGAGAATGGCTATGAGAAGTCTAATACCCATGATAAAGTGGTAACTCGTGGTGGCCAACCACGAGTGGAGCATACCATTTATCGACATATCAATAAGAGGCAACGATTGATCTGGAGAGAGAAAACACCAGAAGAGCACGCCTCGGTTTACATGATAAGTGTAGAAGAAGAACCTGAAGAATATGCTACCGTGCGCATGGTTAACACTAGATCCACTAATAGAGAAGAAGAGGACCCAGAAAATGGTGAAAATGAGAAAGACGAGACCTCTGCTAGTGGTACAAAAGGGTCTCAAAGTCAACAAAGAAAAGACAAAGAAAATGAAGAAGATGATGGAAACTCTGATGAGGAAGATGAGGTAGCTCGATTGAGAAGAGAATTGGAGCAAAAGGACCAACTGATAGCCTCCTTACATTTAGAAAATGGAAATGCTACAAGACTATGCATGGAGCTACACAACTTTCTAGCCAAGAAAGGTTTGTTTTCTGAAAAGGCCTTTGAAGAGACCGGCCCTACTATCAACAATCTTGACTCTTCCAAAACCAACCATGAAAAGCCAGAAAAAGACACTACTAAAACAAAAACTAGTAGTGGGAAAGCTAAACAAACATCTCGAAAGGAGAAGGAAGAGCCAAACGATACCTCTTGTGAAACACCTGAGTCGTCAGGAGTGACGAAGCAAGAATTGCAAGAAATGATATTTCAACAATTACAGGCTGCAGGAGCCGGGCACCTTGTTCGCCCTCTAAGACGATCAGGGAGACCATATCCCAAGGAATATGACTCTATAAAATACCCAGATGGGTATGTCATTCCTAAGTTCAGAATGTTCGATGGATTAAACACAAAGAATGTCAGTCCTGACCAACATTTGGCACACTTCATAGCCTCATGTGGTAATTCGGCGGGGATCGAGGAATTGCTCCTTCGTCAATTCTCACAAAGTCTCACAGGACCGGCTTTTGATTGGTATGCATCTCTAGAAGATAATAGTATCAAAACTTGGGATGACATGGTGGATGCATTTCGGGCTAAGTTCATCACTATTAGAAACAAAGTGACCATTGCTGATGTGGTGAACGAGAAGCCTAGAAAGAATGAGTCAATTATAGAATACGTCAACCGATGGAGGAGTTTGAATTCCCAATGTGATTATCCAATTCCTGAGAAAGATGCAATCGATCTTTTAATGAATAATATGGAAGATTGGATGAAACCGTTCTTAAGTTCTCATGACATCCACAATTATGAGAAGCTAATCACACATGTGTCTAAGCTTGAATCATTGGGCCCAGGTGTTTGTTCCGAGTACTTCAAAAACAAATACAAGAAGGATGATGGTAAGAAGGTTAGTGCTAAAACAGTGCAAACCTCTCTAAGCTCGGTTCGTAAGTCAAATGCTTCGAGTAGCAGAAATCAGGATAGCAAGAATGTGGATAATAGTGATAGACCCAGGTTCACTAAATCAACCCTAACCGATCGAATGAGTAGGCCATACTCATTCAAGAAAGAGAAGACTGCTAAACTTTTCAAGGCGGCCTTAAAGAATGGGCTTGATCTTCCGCCTTGCAAGAGACCAGATGAAATGGATAAGTCAGATGACCCAAATTATTGTCTGTACCACCGAGTATTGGGGCACACAATCGAGAATTGCTACGTGTTTAAGGATTGGTTAGAGAAGAAGATCCAATCTGGAGATATTGGCATTTATGATGATGCTAAACAAAATCCGGCACCTCATGCCCAAGCCAATATGATCTCTCATATAAGCTTTGAAGACCTTGAAGAGGAGAATGAATCCACTGAGCCTTGGACAATGTATTTGACACGAAGGACAAGGAAGATGCTTCATAAATTACAACAAGAGCCCGGAATTAAGTGGAGAAATGAAATGACTCCAGTAATACCTCCTGAACCAGAAGAAAAGCCAACTCGCCCAGTGATCCTCAAGAAATTAAATCAAAAGAAAAAGGATAAGAAGCCAATGGAACCTGCAAAGGAACCAGAGCTCACGGCAATAGAAAAGTACATACAGGAGATGGAAGAGTATGAGCAAGGTGTGCCAACTCCGGCCATGCTTGCAGATTTTATCTCAGAAGAAGACTTGCAACATCTCTTGGGAATAAGTAACGATAACGCAAATGAGAATGAAGGAATCTCAAGAAAGAAAGATGACGAGATGGCTAAAAAGAAAAAGATCAAAAAGAAAAACAAGAAGAACAAGAAGAGAAACCAAAAAGAGAATGAGAAAGAAAGCATAAAGAAAACGGCAGTCGAAGATGAAACCTTTTGGGAAGCATCTAGTCATGCCATTTCTCATATTGAGATCACTGAAGAAGAGTTAGAGTTATGTCTTGAAAGTTGCATGGCCACATCTATCTCTTACCTCGACTCCGACTCTGAAGAGTTTGAAAAGGAAAAGGCTTCTCTTGAGAAGAAACTATACTACACTGACTCCGAAGAAGAGTTTATCTCCCTCAGAAATAATATTTCCGGAGTTATACTTGGAAGTGATTCAGAAGAAGAAAAGGAAGATGAGCCAATCTTACCAAAAGGGTTGTTCTATTCTGATGAAGAAGACAAAGAATGCCATGTGAATCTCCGCTCGGGCACCCGCATCCCTGAAAGGCAAATGCCCAAAGAAAGCGACAAGGATAGACAAAGAGAGAAGAACAAAGCTAAAGCCAAAGAGACAGAAGAAGAAGCGGGACCAAGTGATAGATCTAAAAACAATATAGGAGATTACAATATATTGGCTCATTTGCGCAAAATTCCAGCATTGTTGAGCGTTTTTGATGCTCTGATGATGTCACAAGAGTTACGTGAGTTACTCATTCACGCTCTCCAAAATCCCGAGAAATTCCAAGCTTATTTTGCTGAAAAGAGCATGCAAGAAGCCTTGTACACTGACCAAACAACAGCCATAACCTTTGATGACAATGATTTGCTGGTTGGCACATCGGAGCATAATCGACCATTGTATATCACAGGAATAACAAATGGGTCAAAGGTCAATCGCATCCTTGTGGACGCTGGGTCATCTATCAACATTCTTCCTCTCAAAACACTAAGACAGTTATCTCTCAATGTCAAGCATCTATCAAAAGAGAAGATATCGATCCTTGGGTTCAACCAGAATTCTCAAAACGCTATGGGTTCAATAACTTTGTCTTTTCGGTTTGGAGAGTTACACACAGAGATCAAATTTTATGTCATTGATGCAGAAACATCTTACAAGGCGTTGCTTGGAAGACCATGGTTGCATGAAAATTACTTGGTGCCATCAACCCTTCACCAATGTGTCAAGTACATCAAAGATAACAAACAAAAGAGGATTAAAGGAGATATTCACCCATTTGCCGTACATGAAATTGGCCTCAGTGATGCGAGATATTTTCTAAAATCGCCTCCTAAACCTGAGTTATTAAAGAAACAATCTTCGCAACCTCAAACGGTGGAAGCAAGTCAAGTTTTGAAGACGAAACCCCTACAAAAGGCAAAACCAACAAATACATCAAGCAAGACTTATCAAAGGCCAAATCCTGTGATTTTCTTGGGAAGCGATAGTGATTCTGAAACTACTGAGGATGGGGAGACTGATGTCGAGGTACCTGATTATAGCTCTGATGGTAGCAAAGACTTGTCTTATCCAACTTCATTAGTGGTTGAAAGAGTACCTGATAAGCATTCTAAGGATTTGCCGCCAAAAGAAGTGAATCAAGTCAAAGGGCTCCATACATTCTTTGTCCCACCAAAGATTGAATATGTGTTGGGGAGAGAAGTGGTGCACAAAGGGATTTTGTTCTACAAAACTGAAGAACTAAATCCCCAAAACAAAGGCACAGATCCAGAAAATTGGAGTAAATGGTTGATGGATGATAACCGAGAAGAAGAAATGGTAAGAGTTGAAAGCCGAGGATTCTATGGAAAAGAACTCATGCCTCTCTTTAAGAAAGCCCATTGTTTCGACCCAATCACAAAATCAAGAGCCAAATTGTTCGAGAAGTTATGGAATGGAACTTCCCGAAAAGTGATGGGAGTTGATGGAAAAATAAAATACACCCGTGGATTGGGATTCGTGGATGATTTTGAAGATAGAGATTTCTCAAGGATTTATAAAAGTCCTCGGAGTATCGACAACCGAACACGTCCTGGTTCATCGGCGTATGACAAAAATAAGTCATACTCCTCTTGTCACATGGCGGAGGAAGAAATTGAAGACGATGAGCAATTTATTTTGGTTGCGAAAAATGCACCTAAAGAGCTTGAAGAAGGCGGACAAAACACAATTGATGAACTACTTGAGATCAATTTAGGCACGGAGGAAGAGCCTCGACCGACCTTCATTAATGCATCCCTTTCACCTGAAAGAATGGAACAACTCAATACATTCCTTATGCAATATATTGATTGCTTTGCATGGAATTATAACGAGATGCCTGGCTTGGATCCCGAGGTAGCTGTTCATAAGTTAAAAATCAACAAAGAAGCTAAACCTGTCAAACAAGCACCTCGAAGGATGAGAGTAGAGTTAGAAGAGAAGGTCACTGCTGAAGTTAAGAAGCTCATCGAGGCCGAATTCGTTAGAGAGGAAGAAAATCCCGAATGGATAGCCAGCATAGTCCCTGTCAAAAAGAAAAACGGACAAATCCGTGTTTGTGTGGACTTTAGGGATTTGAACAAGGCATGTCCGAAGGATGAATTTCCCTTGCCAGTGACAGAAATCATCATTGATCATACTTCATCATACGAGATATTCTCTTTTATGGATGGATATTCTGGATACAATCAAATCAAGATGGATGAAGAAGATAAAAAACACACTGCATTTCGTACACCGATAGGAGTCTATTGTTACAAAGTGATGCCATTTGGGCTTAAAAATGCCGGAGCAACATATCAGCGGGCCATGACCAAGATATTCGATGATTTGATACACAAAGTGGTTGAATGCTATGTTGATGATTTGGTAGTCAAAGCAAACTCATTGGATGAGCATCTTCAATACTTAAAGATCGTGTTCGATCGGTTGAGACGACATGCTTTGAAACTTAACCCATTAAAGTGTGCCTTTATGGTCTCATCGGGGAAATTTCTAGGCTTTGTTGTTCGACATAGAGGAATCGAGATTGACCCTGCTAAAATCAAAGCGATCCAAGAGATGCCTCCTCCTAGGAACTTGAAACAACTCAGATCACTCCAAGGAAAATTGGCATACATTAGAAGGTTTATTGCAAATTTATCAGGAAGAATAAAACCCTTCACAAGGCTCACCAAGAAGGATGTCCCGTTCAAATGGGATGATGAATGTCAAAAGGCATTAAATGACATAAAACAATACCTCCTCAAACCGCCAGTACTCTCGGCGCCAATTCCAGGAAAGGCCCTTATCCTTTACACAACCGCATTGGATGGATCCTTAGGGGCATTAGTGGCACAAGAAAATGAGCGAGGCAAAGAAAATGCACTCTACTACCTTAGCCGCATGTTAGTGGGGGCAGAACACTCATATTCGCCAATCGAAAAGCATTGTTTGGCATTGGTGTTTGCTGCTAAAAAGTTGAGACACTACATGTTAGCACACAAGATCATCCTTATATCCAAGGTAGATCCTCTAAGATACCTCATGACTAGACCTATGCTCACCGGTAGGCTAGCAAGATGGGCAATCTCTTTGATGGAGTTTGACATCACGTATGCTCCACAAAAAGCCATTAAAGGACAAGCATTGGCAGATTTCTTGGCAGCACATCCAATTCCTGATGATTCTCCTCTAGCATGTGAGTTTCCAGATGAAGAGACGTTACATGTTGAAGAAGGCGAGCCTTGTTGGAAGATGTTCTTTGATGGTGCGTCGTCCATACAACCAGCCGTTTGGCCACATCTTCCAAGATTGAGAGCCGGGATAGGCCTGGTCTTTGTCACACCTGAAGGAGGCATCATTCGTCATTCGTTTGCCTTGACCGAGCCTTGTACAAACAATGAGGCAGAATATGAAGCACTGATAGCTGGATTAGAGATAGCATTAAAACTAAATATCAAGAGACTTCGAGTTTGTGGGGACTCTCAATTAGTCCTTAACCAGGTTGAAGGAATATTCCAAGTCCACAAACAAGAGTTGATAAGGTATCATGAGAAGGCACTTGAATTAATCAAACAAATCCCAACCATTTCTTTCGAGAAGGTCTCAAGAGCCTCAAACGGTGTGGCTGATGCACTAGCCCGAGTTGCCAAAGAATTATGTGAACCCGACGGACAAGAAGTGCAAATAACTGTAAGAAACCGTCAATCATTATCTCCATATTTCATGGGAGTGGAAGAAGGGTCAAATTTACTCTTGGAAGAAGATCTAGACTATATGGAAGATAAACAAGAAGACACTCTTGCAAAAGCTTTAGCAATTGAAGGAAAGGATGACTGGAGGCAACCTTTTGTCGATTATTTCCGACACAGGGTCTTGCCAGAAGGTAAGGCAGTCCAAGAACAACTCAAGAAACGAGCCTTGCGATATGTCTATGTCAACAACACTTTATACAGGAGGTCTTATGATCAGATATGGCTACGGTGTGTCTCTATTGAAGAAGCTCACCAAATTATGAAGGAAGTACACTCAGGCGTGTGTGGTGCTCATCAATCAGGACCAAAAATGAGGCTCAAGATTAAGCACTTGGGTTATTATTGGCCAACAATGATAACAGATTGTGAGGATTATGCCAAAAGGTGTCACATGTGTCAAATCCACGGAGACTTCATCCATCAACATCCAAATCCCCTACACCCAACTGTAGCCTCTTGGCCTTTTGACATGTGGGGAACTGATATAATCGGCCCCATTGATCCACCATCTTCCGGAGGGCACCGATTTATATTAGCTACAACTGATTACTTTTCTAAATGGTCTGAGGCTGTGGCACTTCGTGAAGTCAAGACTAAAGATGTGATCAAGTTCTTCAAAACTCACATTTTATATAGATTTGGGACACCTAGGAGGATTATTTCTGACAATGGAACTGCCTTCAAGAGCGCTAAAGTGTATGAATTCGCACATCATCACAAGATAGATTGGAGATACTCATCAATCTACAACCCGAGAGCGAATGGGTTAGCCGAAGCATTTAACAAGACATTGATATCCCTTCTCCGAAAGATGGTTGGCAAAAATCATCGAGATTGGCATGAGAAACTGCAAGGAGCACTTTGGGCATATCGTACTACCTATCGGACTCCAACACAAGCAACCCCATATTCTTTAGTGTTTGGGGTTGAAGCAGTTCTTCCTCTTGAAGTTGAAATACCTTCTTTAAGGGTAGCCATGCATGCAGAAATGCCTTTAAATGAGCGCGCTCACTTAAGACTTGATGAACTTGATGCTATGGATGAAACAAGGCTTGCAGCTCAACAAAGTTTAGAGCTATACCGAGCTCAGATGGCGAGGGCATATGATAAGTTGGCGAGACCTCGTACATTTCGTGAAGGAGAATTGGTACTTGTGCTTAGAAGACCAATTCTTGGCCGACATCACGGCCCCAAATTCGCACCGAATTGGGAAGGTCCATATGTTATACAACAAGTATACGAAGGAGGTGCATACTTTCTAGTAGACCAAGAAGGCAAAGGAGTAATGCCTCCTATAAATGGGAGATATCTGAAGAAATACTATGCATGAAGCCAACAATACCGATTCATAAAGTTGCATGTCCAAATGTATAAGTCTTCTAAAAAAAAAAAAAAAAAAAAAAAAAAAAAAAAACTACCAAACTCAGTTTGAAGAGGCTTTGAGAAGAGCCACTACAAATGGGTTGTTTCCCAAAATCATCAAAAGCCTTTGTGGTTTTTGATTACTTAAAATCCGCCCAATGAAGAAGCCTTTGTGGTAGCTGAGGGCGAAAATTCGCTTAATGAAGAAGCCTTTGTGGCAACCGAGGGCGAAAAATCCGCTTAATGAAGAAGTCTTTGTGGCAGCTGAAAGCGAAAAGGACACTCGATGAAGCATTCTGAGGGATGTCCGAAAAACACCAAACTCAGTTTGAAGAGGCTTTGAAAAGAGTCATCTCAAACGAATCGTCACCCGAAATTATCAAAGGTCTTTGTGGTTTTTGATAACTTAAAAGCCTAATGAAGAAGCCTATGTGGCAACTGAAGGCATCGAGAGCCTATTCAATGAAGTGTACTGAGGATAGGACCTCATGACAATCTTGGGTCGCCCTTCTGGGCAACCTTTTTCTTTTGCAGGTATACGGAGCAGCTGGAGCTTTATGTCCATGGAATAAATAAAGAGTGTCTTGCCTTAAATAGGCCCCATAAGACGTCTCTTCCACGTAAAATTTCCTAACTCCACAAAATCCACAGCCAAATTTCCACATCGAAAAGGTCGATTGTTGGAGTGAGCCATAAGTCAACCAACACTGGTATGTTCATCTACCAGCATGAAAGATGAACAAGTTTTGTACTTTGTACTTTAACAAGGTATAAATAGATGTTTGAATTCATATAATCAAATTCAAGAATTCAAATGTCTAAGCACAAACCACAAAATAATCAGCAATTAAGGGAGGAAAAGTAAACAAGCATAAGTATGAGTCAAGATGAATTGTCTCATATATCAATGTGTTAAAATCATGAAGATTTCAAATATCCAAAGACCAACAGATACATGATGACAGAAAATGTGTGAAGTTAAGAGATTAAGGAGCAAACTGGCCCCGGAGAATCCTAAGTCCCTCATGAATGTGAATAAGAAACTCTCTAGCCTGGCCTCGGTGGAATCTCTCCTCAACTGTCATGTGGTCATGGTGACGTCGTGTAGTCTCATACTCAATCCAAGCCGCATGGAGAGAAGTCGAAGCCTCCACTATCTGCCTAGATATGTCTTCAGCCTGTCGAGCCCGTACTGATAAGTCTGACTCAAGGATACGAAGAGTATCTATAGGAGCTCGTCGAGCTTTAAATTCTAACAATCGTGCACGAAGTTCGACAATCCTAACATGAGTCTCTCTCTCAATATGCCAAAGTCGAGAGATATTAGCCTCTAGTGATGCTCGCCTCATGGATTGGGTGGAAAGTGCATCAGAACGGCGTGTACACTCATCCTTCAGGTACTGATGTCTAAGGAAGTGCAAGTGATGTCTGCAAGGCACCAAAAGTGAAACTGCGAAGTTGTGAAAATGTTCATTAAACCCGTTCCATGGAACCATATGGAACACGCCCCAATCGAAAGGTTGCCAACCAAAGCAAGTAGAAGCACATGTAAGAGCTATCCTATGAAGCATAACGGAGATCTCAGAAATCACAAATCCTACAAACAAATACCATCATGTGAGAGCCAAAGAAGAATAACATAAAAAAGGGGGAAGAGTAACATGAGACTTACTCGTAGAGGAGTCAACCTCTCGAGGTGGTATGTGATCTTCATCAAGTATCTCGACACTCCTCGCGGGTTCTCTAGGAACTTCCTCGATATTTTCCTGGGAATCTGAAGTGGGAGGAACCTCAGATGAGATATTGGGGGCATAACTTAAAAGAGGCAAAGTCGAAATAGAAGATGTGGGACGTGTCTCATGAGCGATGAAATCTGAAGTGAAGTCCTCAGCCATGGTGTCTTCGGGGATAAGATCATGGTCTTCCGGAAAAAGTACGGGAGGGGGTTCTGGAGTGCCTTAAGAGAAAGAGAAATAAACTATGAAGTAATAAAGCATAACGGGTTTAAGCTTATTCAAGTAAAAAAAAGAAACAGAAAGAGTAATACTTGAGTCCGAAGGAACTCGAATAGGCGAATGACTCAGAGGAGTGAGGTCCCTAGGAGGAGTAAGGTCTCTAGAAAGGCCCTCGTGGGCAACTGGTTGGGTTCCACCCGGAGATGTCTCATGAACCTCGACATCTACATCATCATGAATCTCAATATCTGTGTCATTCTCATCCTCAATCACTATAAAAGGGAGTAAAAAGTAGAGTGGATAACTTGCAATGCACAAGAAATAGAAAGAAAAAAAAAAAAAAAAAAAAAAAAAAAAAAAAAAAAAAAACACCTGGTGACGAGTTTCTAGGATTTGTTGGATGTTTAGGAAGCTCCTCGGGAGGAAATGACATCTCCTCATCATCATGGTGTTCGTCCTCGACATCTATGAAGAAGGGAGGGAAGTAATGAACTAAAGAATGTAAAAATGGAATATTAAGGAGAAAAGAAGGATGAGAAGTTGAAATAAACCTGGAAAAGAAGGGATGTGCACATTATAAGGTTGTGATGGCTCTGTAAAATCAAAAGGTTGGATATCGGCATCCACACCTATAAAGTCGGGGGGTTGTCGAGGACCAGCACGAGCAGTCACATAGTTCCTCTCTTGCGTTTCCTTTTCAGGATATATGAATCTTCTAAGCTCATCCCATTTACTATCGTGATAAGACTTTAGCAAGTTGCGGTGTGCTCTATAATAAGGGGCAGTGAGCACGAAGTACCTTGAAGCATGAGGTATAAGGAACTTGGTTCCGGTACCTAATCTAAGAATGAAACGCCAGCAAGCGGAGAATGAATTCAGATCTGGAGACAACCTTTTGGTTGGAAGATTTGTACCTGAGATAACTTGGCTGTACCCGAATTGGTGAGCACAACGTTGCGGGTAATAAGGCTCTAAAATCAACCGATTGCCTAGCCTTAATGGTAGAAATGATTCACGGATACTTATCAGGAATTCAGCATCTCGATACCTCTGATTAGACGCACGAGCTAAACGAGGTGTAGCTCCTGGGGCTTCAGGAGGTGTATCTGTAACCCACCAATCTGTATCTCGAGGTGAATCGCGAGAAAGAACGCGAGGGTATTTAGGTTTACCTACACCTCTACTCCAAACAAACAAGTAGTGAGCCTCCTTGGCGCGTGGTTTAGATTTGGATATAGAAACACCCGCTAATTCTGCTAAGATAGGTAACTTCTTCCTCAAACTTGCGGGCATAGCAGGAATGTAATGACCGGGCCAATGAGCATGAATCCAAGCCATAATCCAATGTATTGGAACAACTGCTTTACTATAAGAAGGGTCTCGACAAGTTGCGATCTCTCTCAAGGACCGATAAACATTAGCTAAGGCGGGTATGGCCAATGAAATCTTATGCCCTCTTGCAAGAAAATTGGCCATCATGAAAATTTCAGGTCTAATAACCCCTGCTGGTTCTGCTGGAATTACAAAATAACACAACCACCAAGCTAAGAAAGCTGTAAGAAAAGTTTCACGACTCTCCTTTTGAGAAGATAAGTCAGATAACTTGGGCCCTGAACCATCTCCATATATTGAATCTTTGCTACCAGTACCAAGTGGATCAATGGCGCTTGCAAAAGAAGCACCCTCACCTTCTACTTTGTCCATAAAATAGGTTATCCATGTGGTGAATGGAATATCTCTACCCCTGTTTCTTCGTTTGTAAGTAAGTTCAGAATAAATCTGAAATACTCTACGAAGAGAGGAATGAAACCACTTCTGCCCATCTGGACGAGTGCCAAAAAGATATTTCTCACGAGGTGAACACTCCTCATATGGTAACCCGAGAATAGGTAAACCAGACAATTGACGCATGTCCCACAATGACATTGTCATCTCGCAGTCTTCTACGAAAAGAGTATTAGTGGCATAATTCCAGTTTGTCATAAAACTGCGAAAAAGAGATTGACTGTGTGTATAACTGAATAAAGATAAATAAACAGCCTCGTAAATACCAGCCTTTTTCAACATCTTTTGTTCATGAGAAAGGACATAGTGAATCCATTCTATTTGGCCTGCACTCTTGTTCAAGCCACCTTGGAAACTAAAAACTCGAGGGCTCCATGGAATAGCATCGTCTTGACCACCATTAATCATGGAATTACCCAAAAGTCGTAAAGAAGGAGGCTCAACATGACGGTTTATAGGTAGAAGGGCAGTAACAGTATCGTCCCCCACACCATGGAGATAATGATCTGTGCCTCGCTTTGGGTAATCAGTAAAAGTCTGGGTTTCGACTGAATTTGTTAGTTTTAAAGGGTCTTGATTTAAATGAAAGTTGGGGTACTCATGAGATTGAAGATTAGGGGTCAGATCATGACGAGGAACTCTTTTCTTTAGTAAATCTCTACCCTCAAGCAAACTGGCATGTAAATCAGACAGCTCATTTGGGTGCATACCCTCACGTAAGGCTGCATCAAGATAATCTTCAATGAATGTCTCTGATGGTTCGTTTAGTGGCATATTAGCAGGCCGACTCCAGGAAACCATGATGTCTACAAATAAAACAACAAGAAGAGTCAGAAATACAAAGTTTTGTATAGCTCATAAAAAAAGAGAGAGAAAATTCAAAGTACACCAAAATGAGATGTTCGGTAAAATTCTCACAACTCATTATGGTGGGGGGCATTTGTTGACCCATGAAATTTTCTGGTTAAAAAAAAAAGGGAAGAATGGTTTCATCAAGAAGGTCCTTAATTTGGAGATTAAATTGTACAAATCATGTTTTAACATTTATTGATAGGTGCAAGTAAAAAAAAAAAACGTGGCTTAATGAAAGAAGTGCATGCATGTTTTTATGATATTTTCCTATGACTTGTATAAACATATGTGACTTGAGGAAAATATGCAGAGTCGATAGAAAATATGCAGAGTCGATAGAAGGGAGAAGAAAGGGGTTGGCGCCAAATTTTAGACCTTCTGATATTATGACATATGATCCATAATTTCTTTTCTTTTCGGTGAAACAAAAATCAAACTGAAATCTGGTTAAAGGGATTATATGCATCTCTGAATACAAGGGAGCTCATGTTGTTGCATAGACGTGTAACTAAAAAATATCATATGCAAAGTTGGTAGAAAAAAAAAAGAGAAATTGGAAGGATGGTCACATATCGTCTATTGGATGAAAGACAAAAAGAAATCATTACCTTCTCAATTAAAATTACTGCCTTGACTAAATTCCTAATTATTTGTCAAAATAATCTGGAGGTAAAAATTGAGCAGTTGATGGTAGGAGAATTAAGTTGCAAATGGAAAGGAAAGAGATCAAGAATATAAAGGCAGAAATGTGCCTATAATTGGATGCACAAAATAAAATTGCCAGAAAGGAAAGTCGGCAGCTAATAATGAAGTTTGCAAGAATAAAATGGAAGAGGATTGTTAAATTCCAAGCACTATTTCTGGTCAGCAATAATTGTAGAGATTAATTGCGCAAGAAGCCAAAAATAAAATGTGTCATTAAATGAAAATAGGCAATCCCAAAATTAGCTACGTGGGTGCTACACCTAATTGCTGATTGACATGCCCTAAGTAAGCCGTGTATTGCTTGATCTCTTCACGGTCATCAAAGATTATTCTCATTGATTCAAATTAAGAAATATACCCATTATAACTAATCGTTGTATGGTATGCCCTAAGTAAGCCGTGTAGCTTAATCTTCTCACGTTCATCAATTAAAGAAGATGGTGCAACAAATTGGTATTGTTCAGAAATAGAAACACATAGAGAGGCAATCATGGAATCTATTGGCCAGATGAATAACCCCTCAATATCAATTCTGTTTTGAGGCAAACATGCAGTTATGGAAGTTGACAGACAAATTTTGAAAATCAATCAACATGAGTGTGCCAGGTCATCCACGTCTCCTCTTTATTATTCCATAAAAACTGCTTTTCAAAAAACTGCAACCAGATTTCATTTTAAGTATTGCTGCGCTAAAAAAAAAAAAGAAAAAGGGGGAAAGGCGCATGGGAAATTTACTGCCAAAGGAACTACCAGAAGAGGAGTCTATTAGAATAACCACCCAGTACCATGAATCGGCCAATAAAAAGATGACACATCAGCCATGTTCTACCCAAGGGCAGTTCTTCAGAGTTAAAGGCATGAGAGATGAGGCTTATAAAAGGGAGGCTCTGCGCAAGAAAAACAATAGAAACAGAGAAGACAGAATACACAGAGAAAAAACAGAAACAGAGGAAAAAAACGCATCTGTTGAGAAGAGAAAAAATTTGTTTTGCTTTTCTTTCTTTTTCCACAAAAACAATTGTAAGAGAGAAAGAGAGAGAGCAGTTCTGTTCCTTGATTTGCTTGAGGTTTGTAAGAAAACAGTAAGTGAAATTGTGAAATAAAAGGATTTTTCATGGTGTTCTTTGCTTCTTTTTCTTTTTAATTTCTTTTCTGCAATCTGAAAGATTATTTGTGCACTTTACTCTCGTCTCCATGATTAACTTAGCACAGCTTTGTGAGTCTATGGAGATGAATTAAAGGAATACATCAACTTAAATCATTGAGTCCTTAGCACAGCTTTGGACCCTTATACACAAATTTTGGTTCTTTATTGGAAAATTCTAACTTTTGTCTCTATCGATCAAGTTCTGAGTAAATCGTTATGAGTATATATTTGTATGCAATCTGTTGGTGTTCTATGTTTCAACTTAGCACAGCTTTGAAGAAATATGGAATAACGAATCAGATTGTTTTGAGATAAAATTGAAAGGGTCTTAGCACAGCTTTGATCCCCTGTTTAATGATTCCAACTTGATTAAAAGGCACCTTAGCACAGCTTTGGCAATCTTTTTTCTCAAGGCTGATCTTTTGATCAATTTTTCTAGGTAATTAACCATCTACTGGACATGGTTTGATTGCAAAGAAAAGTTAATCAAAGGACAGCAAAAGATTTGATGATAATCATGAAAGAAGCGACATGCTGTCGAAATTTACTCAGAAATTGATCTTTTCCAAGTTGGATAGGAATTGTTCTGAATAGAAAACGAACTCTGAAGGTCCATGATGAAGTTTAGATGCTTACTGGTAAAGAATGACGAGTATCGCAAAATAACGTACGTGAAAACTAAAGTCTGGACTGTTCATGACGTTACTAGCAAAAAAATGCATATTTTTAACAGCTTACAAAATTCTTTTTATCTCATAAACGGTTAAACCGAATTAATTGAAATTTTAACTGTAGATTAAATGTGAAAGGAAACTTCTTCTGTAAAATTTTCATGATTTTTGGACAGACGGATTAATTGTAATGAATTTTTGGAATCAGACAGGATTGAATTTCAGAAAACTGGTTACCAGAAAAAAGCATTTTTAACAGTTTTACAAAATCTTTTTTATCTCATGAAAGGATAAACAGAATCAATTGAAATTTTAACTGTAGATGAAACATGATAAGATTCACGTTCTGTAAAAGTTTCATAACTTTTGGACTGACATATTATTTATAACTAATTTCTGAAATCACACAGAAACTGAGTCTCAGGAAACTGTACCAGTAAACCGTGCCAGAAAACACGTCTGAAAGTTCACACTTCGAAACCTTTGAAATAAATCTCTAAAAATTCTATAAAAATTACTATAACTGCCTCAATATATCTAGTTTATAATCTGAAAGTTTCAAGTCTTAACTCTAAGAGACGAATAAATAAAAAATCCAAAACCAAACCTGGGTCTGTCTGTCCAGAAAACTGTTTCCAGCAAGTTGTCCTATATTATAAATTTCGGTAAAAATAACAAACCGACTCAGAAAAATTCATATTACATATGAAAATTCTCCCTGTGAAGTCTAGTTTCGAAAACAGTAATTCTTATGTCTAAATTCAAAAACAGAATAACTACAGTTGCTTAAAAACCGAACAAAGGTCGTGTTGACTCAGAAAACTGTATTTCAAAAGATGGCCCTGAAAGATCAAGCCCAAAGCCCAATAAGAAAAATTCTAAAAATCCTGTAAAAATACAAAATAAATTCCTTCACGAGTCTTCTTTCATATGGTTCCAGTTTCATATATTTTGGTGAAACAGAGAGACGCTTTTTCAATTTTAGAATGAATAAAGGTCTGGTCGGTTTGGTCCAAGTGCACAGCCCAGAAAATTTATAAATTTGTCAAAATGTCAAAATTCATTAAAATTGAAAGAAAACTCTAAAAACCTCAAATAATCCCAAAATTCAGAAAATTCTTAAGATTTCAGTTCACTAATCATTTGGTGTTAAAATCATCTAAAGATTGGACAAATCCGACTTTGATCATTTTCACCATAATGCATCATGTGATATTCAAATTAAATTGAAATCTTATGGAAAATTCTAAAAGTCCACAAAGCCAAAACAAACTTGTGCGACTCCAACTTTGTGGTAAAATTCTGATTTGAGTTTTAAATGAACTCAAATTGACACAAATGAAAACAAAACCAAATCAAACCTCGATTTAAGTCTAAATTGACTCGAATTTTGTCAAATCCAAATGAAATTTAACTTGAGTATCAAATACACTCAAGTTGGCTAAAATTTAGTTTGAGGCCCCAAATTGTCTCGAACCAACCTAATTTGAATCCAAGTTGATTCGAATTAACAAAATCAAACCAAATTATAATTTGAGTTCAAATTAACTCGAATTATACCCAAACAAGTGCTAAAAATCAAATAAAAGCGATCCAACTGGACCAAAGCCCCAGTTTGATCATATATTCCCTCGTCACCTGAATCAGCGGTCCGCTTTGTATTTAGTGTACGAGTTACAAGGTTATTGCGCCTGAGTGACCAGTGCGGTTACACTCCTGACCCTAACTTTGCGAAGTCATTTGTTTCTAGGTCGACAATATGCTATGTACTTAGAACCTGGTACTTCAAAAGGATGCGAGAACAAATACCTCAAATCCAAAATCAAATGCCAAAACGAGAACAAATATCTCAACTCCAAAATAAGTGGTATCTAATTGACTAATGGACAGGTCGATGATTTATCACTATGGTTCAAGTTAAATTCAAAAATCCTAACTTACCATAAACACCCCTCAAAAATAAACATTGCATGCATAATCACTCAACAAGTTGCATTTCACAACTCTTATAGCCTAGAAACGTAATTCTTCGAATCCCTTAATCAGAGGTTCTCGCGGTTCATTCCCGAGGTAATTAACAGCAGGGGCTTGCGTCTGCTGGAAAGAAAGAACCCACAAAAATAATAAACCTCCACGTGAATAGAAATTCATATGAGTTCTTCTCTCTTCGTTTAGAAAGGACTTATATCGAGTTGTGACCCGCGGAGGGTATCTGGATAGATCTTTCCATTTCTCGCGTTGATTCATTTCCGCGGCGAAAAAAAAAAGTCCAGACAAAAATCAACATTCAAAAATTCCAATAGATGACAGCAAGAAGAGTTCTAATCAACATATCAACTATTTGATTAATTAGAACAACCACCTTAATTAAACGGGACCCGAAAAAACCAAGAAATTTTTCGGTCTCCAAAAATTTGAGAAAAAATCATGAGAAATCCTTATCAAGAGAAAAACTACCTGTTCAAATTTCGAGAAGAGATCATTTACCAATCGGGAGAACCAAAATTAACAAACTTCAGGTTGTGTATTAAAACACCGGTTTGAAGTTTCAGTTTTTGGCCTCAACCTTTTGGACTGTTTGACCACCTTCCAAAAACTTTTAATGCAAAATAATTTTACAGTAAACAACCACAAGTATAAGGCTAGAACCATGAAAGATTTCCAATTTTACTTATTCAATATCATAAAGTTAAATCGGTTTGAATACAAGTCCCCTGTTCTGGAACGGTACGTCGACGAAATTGATTTTGAGTGGTTGGGATACCAAAGCTAGTCCTATTGACATGAAATTAATTTTCATGGATTCAGGACTTCAAAATGAGGTTTTCCATTCAAACACTTTTTTTATAAAAAGTCTCAATCAATACCAGTTTTCAAAACAATCGAATCGGTACAGAAAACTGATCAGACCGTTCTTGTCTTTCATTGCTTCAAATAAATAGAAAGACTTCGATCCAAACCATCAAATTGGTATGGAAGTAATTAATCCAAGTCTACTTAATTCCTAGCCAATAAAATTTAGGTCTCTTTATCAAAATAACTCAGATAACACCCACAAAATCAGATCTGGTCGCACAGGAACCTGTCCTGCGCACCGTCACGAAAAAAATCACTAAACATCCATAAAAAATCGGATTAAAGTAAAACCAGTGGGAAAATGCTCATAACTTGTCCCTCTATCATCTCCGTCAAAAGGAAAAATAAAACCGAAAGCTTTTCAATAAGAAAAACACAAAAAACCACGGAATAACTGAGTTCCAGGCAGCAAACAAAGGCAACAACTTAATTACTTCACTAATTACTCATTTCTCATCTAATTAATGTGCAAAAAAGCTTAAGCACGAACTTGGGCTCTGATACCACTGTTATAAAGTGCTTAATTTTAATTTTTAAAGCCAACAATTAGCAATAAACAACTATCAAACACTATGGATCTAGGCTTAAAGTCATTCGCACGCATTTTATGAGAAATAGGTAAGAGATAATATACCTCTCACAAATAGTCCTTATGAGGCTCGATCCAAATCACTAGAAATCGATGGGATGCGTGCTCCACCACCTCCACCACATGTGGCGCCTCAAGCCCACCAAGGAGCTAACCACGAGCTCCAAAAAAGTGATAGCTTTCAAGAGCTCCTAGCTAATCTCCTCTATGAACTTCTTCTTCCTATTAACTATTTGAATGAAGGAGAAGAAGAAATTGAGCTCAACACATGAGCAAGAAAAGGGAGGAAGAATGGTGGCGGCTAGAAGAGAGGAGAGAGAAAGGGGTGGATGGTTAGGGCTTTTCCAAGAGGTGACCCCTTTATATAGCCAACAACTCTCATCCTCTCTTTGAACTATTTACATCAATGCCACTAGGGCTAGCCGAAATTCAAAGAGGCCATTTTGGGCTACATCAAATGTTGCAATGGCCCAATGATTTATCCCATTAATTAATCCTTCATCCTTCCTCAAATCGGGCCTTTAATTAATTAAATAACTAGAAGCCCAAATAGCTCAAACTAATTAAAGTGTGTTGAACATAATTAATTATTAACTCTTTAATAATTAATTTAGGATTAGCTAATGCATTAAATTGTTTTCATATGATCCTTTTCACTTAATTAATTATAACGGTTCATAACGGTATATAATTAATTAATCAACTTATCATATTTCGCAATACTAACTGTTGCGAACAAACAATTAATGCACCGTGTGTTTAGAGTCCTATTTGTGCGACCCTATTGAGGATTTATGCTATGTTGGCCATGAAAATAAATCGTTATTTATTTCCAATAATCATAAGCGGTATCTAGCAACACATTATGATTCCCATTCGCATAAATAGTGTACCGTTACAATATCTCAATCCTACATAAGAAATATAAGTATTTCCTTGTCTGATTCTTATGTCACATGATATCCTTGTATAATCCAAGATAGGAATGTGTCATTCTTGCAGATTATACATTTCTTGATCTAGAGTTGATTGTACAAGTTGGCCAAACAATCCAAACTCCATCAAGGAGCCCAAACAGATATCATCACTCACTAAGTATATTAATAAGGGACATACGATTTTCTTGATGAACAACTTTTCCCCGCACAATTCAAGAGAACATAAATAATGTCCGTATAGCAGTCTTTATCAGGAATCAACGTTAGACGATATTTATTGAACCTATCCTCATGTGGAAAAGATGAACATCTCAAACATAGAATCAAATTTATATGAAATAAATAATGACACTTAACACAATCCATATGTTTATTTCATTGGGTTAAGTCCTATACTATGTTCTATAACATACACATATGCAATTAAGTTGGTAACTCCTTACCTATGATTTGTAGAACTTAATCATCACTTAACTTGCATACTAATCTTATCTGATAATTAATGTTCCTTGTTAATTATCAAGATTATGGACATCTTTAGATTTATTATTGTCATTTAAGAATAAATGAGCTATAGAGATCTACAATTCAGATTATCAACCTGAATGATCTATCAATAAATAAATCAAGGATCAAATGATAAAATATCATCAATAACATAAACCATAAAAGTAACCAAAATGATTGGCTTCTAGGACACAACTCCAACATAAAGTATCAATCAAATCAACAAAACAAATTAAACCTATAAGATTCAGAGACAGTAATCTGTCAACAATTTGTATCAAATTTTGCTTGATTTTTTTGTTTTTTCATTGTGTCTCTAAAAATAAATTTTTTTTTTTTTAGATAACCTAGACAGAGGCTGTCTAGTAACAACAAAATAAAAGTGAAAAAGAAAGTAAGAAAAAGAAAACTAAGAAAACAAAAGCTCGAAGTAAGAAAAAGTAAATAAAACTAAAAAGTAAAAATTTTGTTATAAGAGACTTCGCAACTCCAATCTTACATACTTCTCTGCACCTATTATATCTTTCAGGTGTCATTTTGCTGCTTCGGTTTGTGCATCTCTACACTGCGTTTCGAAAATTCCTAAGCCGAACCCCTCTACATCACTTCTAGTTGTTAGCATTGTGGCCTCTTATTTTCATTTAGGCTTTGACGATTTTACGTACAATTGAAGTTAAGAAAAATGAAATTGACACCTTGATTGGTAATAACAATGTGATTTATAAATTATAAATCTTGTTAATTATTTGAACATTAATGCACCCAAAAAGAAAAGAAAGGTTTTCCATTCCAATTGAATAGTTTGACCGATTAAATATGGTGACCGAAAAAAAAGAAAGGCTAGAACATTAATGATTTACAAATTTAAACAGTAAACAACACCTGATTGAAAAGCGACAATTAGGGGTTACTGTCGAGTGTCGACCATTAATTGGGTTACTTTTCTGGTGGCGGCTGGTCATTCCCTCTAAATGCACCTATTATGACGTTATCATCATCATCATCAATTCATCATTCTTAAACAAATAATAATAGCACAATAATAAGGAGAATAGCACAATTCATCATTATTATACTATTATAATTAATTGAGCTTTACTCTCATGTCATATGTGTAACTATTCTCTCATTTTAATGGGGTTAATTATGAAATTTCTTAAGATAAATATCAATAATACCCAAAATACATGGCAAATTTGTATGTTTAGAAAATTAAATGGATCACATTGCACTCCAATTAGTGAATGCAGATCTGCCTTTTAACTAGAACCTTATTATGAAAGCGACAGCCCTCAACTTTAATGATTCTATCAGACAACCTTTAGTTTATAATCAAGCAAACTTGCAAAGATAGGTAACGTGCAATGTTATCTATCTTTTCATCTTTTGCTTGCTAATCATGTTAATAAGGCATCTTATTCCAAGGTTTAAGCCTGTATATATAGGTCCATAAATGTTGATTTTAATTATCACTTCCAACTTGAGCACTATACAAACCAGAAAAAGGAAAATCTTTTCTTAAATCACCAAGCAAAGCATCAGGAGTAAGCCAGAGATTCCATAACCGTTCTACCATTATTTGGATAGGTACGCGAGAACTTGTGCAAATTCATGTATGGCTAGTTTGTACTTAAAATAACAATTAATATAATATCACTAGGATTGTCTGTTTCTTAATTCATTTGATATAAACTTTTAGCCTTTTTCTTAATTAAGATTTTTCAATGTGTTTCATACATGAACATTGTTCCTGTGACTCACAACAAATGAAATTTGAAATTGAATACGTTGAATTTACTGGCACGAAGCTAAAAAAAAATTGTCACAACATATTAAAGAAAATTCAAAATATTTTCAGAACAGGGGCAAAAGAATATGGTGAGAATGTTTTTTTGTGCAATAAATATTCTCACAATGCAACAAAACTATCAAGTGCAGGACCGTGAACCTTATGAAGTACTAAATAAAACACAAGAATGAAATTAACATTCTAGGACGCGGCATAAAGCCATTCTGTTGCAATTTGCATACAACATTAATTGATTATTGTTACAGGCTCCTGAAGAAATTAGCATTATAGGACACAAGGAAATTATGTATTTTACTAAAGGCCTGATTAAAAAAAAAAATAACGAAGCATAAATTATAAACTGATTTAACTTAATTATCATGCTATTGAGGTGAATTTTGCTGATATGCATGCAGATTTGATTTTACATCAGAGGAATTTCTTAGTTAGTCTTATTAAGCAAAGACCATAAAGTATAATGTACTTGCCCATGATTTATTTTATTTTTCGAATGAACTAAAATCGTATTATATTCCAACTCTAGTTACATTATATTTCTATGCTCGGACTACTTTCAATACTTCAATCTCATCTTACGAATGTGCTCTGTTCGTTGGAAACAATGAAAATATAAATTATTTGTCATAAATAAATAACTATAAAAATCACATTAACTCGATACAAAAAGTATAAAGGATCACTATACTTCTAAATATTATATCTTAAAAATCCAATTATTACTGTCCACAATTTTTTGTGCCATTAAACATAGCTTCATTTTTTTTTTGTCAATGACATAGCTTCAAATTTTGAGGTAATGTGCAGTAGTAGGAGTATATGCTAACTTATTTCCTCTCCCTTTTAACTTTTAAAAATTATCAGGTTTGGTATCTCACTCCAAGGTTTTCCAGCATCCCCTTAGATTTGGTTTCATCTCTGATCTTATTTGAAAGAGAAACATAGTAGAAAAAGCCAATTAAAAATTCCTACTTATCTCCCCGATATACGCACCAATGCAGAAAATAATTAATGAATATATAATTTAACTATTAGTCGTTTCTGTAACTTACCAAACGGAATGCACGAGTGCAGAAAAATAAAATTGCTAGCTTCGAGCAGAAAATGTCTCTCAGAATGAAGTACAGCATAAACCAAATTTTTTTTAAGTAAAACGAAAAAAACTGCAAAGACATAAATAATTTCATGCGACGAGCATTCTGCACAAAGATCTAACCATTTGAACTACAGACCGATTGCTTATTCCATATACAGAAAAACGGGCTTTAGAGCAATGTAATTTATAGGACACAAAATTTGAACCTTATAAAAAATATTATATAATTATAGCCAAAAGATCTTAAATTACCATTGCTGATTAAAGTCATGAATATTTTTATAATTTTCATATTAGATTGATTAACCAATACTTGGTTAAGCAAAATACCATTAACTTAGCTTGAGATACAAAGGTTTCCTTCCATTGAGCTTATCTTACATTATTATGTTTCTCTCCATATTTTCAGGATATACAAATACAACGCTGGGTTACTTTGAAGGGAAGACATCCTGATTAGATAATTTCATTTGATAGATTCAAATAGGTATGTTGCTATTTTGGTTATTGTTAATAGCTTTAATATATAGGATAATTCAGTTTTTACCTTGGTGAAAGAAAAAAAAGGATGATCCATGGACGCCTAAGGGAGTAGCATATATATGGTCTGTTCTTTAGAGACCATGTATTAGTGAGGCACCGCACATGATATATGACAATTGCCAAGATCGATCTTTTTTTTGAAAAAAAAAAATAGACAAACTGCTTAGGCCCTTTATTCTTCCAATACTTATCAAAATGATCTAGGAGAAGGAAAGAAAAATATAGAGAGGAAGGAAACGGATGGGATGGAAGAATAAACTGATCTCATCTGCTTATGCCCTTTATTCTTCAAATTCATTTCGAATGATCAAATGGCGAACTGTAGAGTTGAAGATCGATCTCATCTGATGCCTGTCATAATACAAGTGGGGTTATAAAATGATCTGGCAAAAAAAGAAAAGAGAAAAATACTAGAATAATTTTTTCCACACGAGAGCAGAATCATATTTATTTTCTATTGAAAACATATGCACTAACTTTAGATAATAACCAAGTTAAAAAAAAAAAAATCATACGTAATCCACAAGTGGTATTTGTTCAACCCAAAATTGACAGCAATAATCCCTTTGACTCTTTGTTCCTTGTATCTTCTTATTTATTTGAAAAATTGGATTTACCTAAATATGCTAGAAATTATAAGCTGAACGACCGCAAGTTTGCGCAATTCACTGTACCAGTATATAGAATCCCCTTCAATAGGTCTCGCTAATTTTATCCTTTTGGATTATAATTATGATGGAAGTTGTATTAAAATTCAACTAGCTAGTTCCTGTCGTTATTGTTTGAGGCTTTTTGTATGGTACCGGTTTTTAGTAATGTTCCTTGTTGTGAAACGAATAGCGTCTGTAATAGGTTCTATCCTTAATTTTTTTTAGAGAAACTTGGCAGTGGCTGCCAAGTAGGGTTCTATCCTTTTTGTTAATCATGAGTTCATACAACATCAAGTAAAAAATGTTGAGTGGGTTGACGTCTTTGTCAGCCCTTATTTTCTCAAATATAAAAGCAATAAAAGTAATGTTTCCAAAAAAAAAAAATTAACATTATAAAAATCTAATATGTATTTATAGTAAAAATTACATGCGACAATCTAAATTAAAGTCAGGGCATAGTAATTAATGGAAAACCTAAGGTGTATGCTACAGTAAAAATATGTAGTAGGCATATATATATATATATATATATATATATATATATATATATATATATATATATATATATATATATATATATATATATATATATATATATATATTTAAAGTCCTTTATTCTAATCCACTCTTCATCAAATCAAATAATAGGTTACATTTAACCTGGTGAGATGTCTTTTGGTCGAACCATAGAAGCATTGGAATCCATAGAAAACCTTCAAGTAGATGTTTTAAAGGAAGAAATTTTGAAATCTAATTCAACAATAATTTGGAATTTGGGTATTGGAAAAAACTCTGGCATGCTAGGATTTCTTCAACGCTTGACTGAAAAAGCGCTTAACAAGATCATTGACTTTGACTATATAATTCATCTCCCGATACCATCTATACTCGAAGGCATCTATGAATGGAAAGAAAACGATCTTAGAGAATTTAATAAAAAGGTGCTATGGGCGGTAGCCGATGCACTGAATTTAATAAAAGAAGATAATTCACAATTGCGAAAACTAAAAGTTGAGCTAGAGGAAGAAGCATACTATACCTACAGCAACGTTAATGAACAAAAAGAGTCTGAGTTGATTAATCAAATGAAAAAAAAGATATATCAAACATTGACAAGGAAGAAATATCTTCTAGTTACAGAAGAACTATGCCTACCCGTCACTGATCCTAGAATTTCATGGTTGATGGAAGGTTGGCTTCCTGGGAGATTTATATCTAGAAGAGAATATAATACTGATGATTGTTGGTGGCTGATCACATTTCCTGATCGTGAAATATACAATAAGTGTAAGAATCAAGGAGGCTTTCTTTTAGATCTAAGTAATTTAATCAATCAGTATGATCAAGTATTTTCACCATTGTTCTTATTCAACCAAGAATTCTTAGAGGTGGCAAAATCAATATCTTTAAAATATAATATGGAAATGACGCACATTATGAATATATTATGGAGTTGCATACTCTATACCAATTTTATTAAACCAGATCAGAGAGATGAGCCAAAAGAGTTAATCCAAATGTGGTTTGCAGAGGGTCTCCTCACTCGAGGAATAAAACTTAGACATGTTGGAAGTGCATCCTTAGGGAAAGAACTGGATGTGTTGATTAGTTTTGATGAGGAAAGTGGAGATGAAAATCAGAAACAAGACAATTCATCCATTAGTAACTTACAGTTATTTAGATTAGCAGAGCTGATATTAGAAGTGATTGCTTCTTGTTCCCTAGTAGGACCGAAACTTGGGAAAAAATCTGCAATCTCATTTCCTGGATTGCAAAAACTACTGGGATCTATTGAGAAAGGATACAATAAGAATCTTAATTCCTGGTCGAGTAGATTTGAAAAGGTAGAAAATATCACCTCTGATCCAATGAAATGGATAAACAAAACTTGGATATTGATGAATGTGACACCATGGGAATCAGATAATTGGGTTAAATGGATGCTACATCCAAAGTCGAATGATACAACGACATTTATTTTACGATGTCTGAAACCCTTCGAGTCCATTAATGAACTCTTTTGTGACATGTCTTATCTTCGAGTTCTAAAGTTGACAGATTCCTCAATAGAATACTTACCTATGTCACTCTCTAGTCTTACCAATCTCCGACTTCTTTCCTTACGTAATTGTAACAATTTGAAAAGCCTCGGGACTGCAAGTTCATCAACCTCTTCTCCGATTAGTTCTTTGGAAAGGTTAGAGGTCCTAGATTTGGTTGGAGTTTCTGTAACAGTGATTCCAGATGACTTGGGTAATAAAAAACACCAAATTTATTTTCTTCGTATTTCAAATCTTAAAATCACCTACTTACCCTTGAGTCTATTTAATGACATGTCAAATCTGAGAGAGCTTGTTCTTGATGGTTGCAAATTAATCACAAAGTTGTGTCCATTGGCTTCCTTAACAAACCTCGAAACTCTCTCACTTTCAAATACAAAAATTGTTTCTCTTCCCCCTGACACCTTTGAAAAAATGCAACACCTTCGTGTTCTGAAACTAATTGACAACCCTCTACTGGAAATGGTACCAAAATCACTTTCTGATGCCCAGATGCTTGAAGAGCTTGAATTGAGATACTGTAGTGGGCTAAAGGCAATTGATGCTCTCCCTATTGAGAACCTAAAAGTGTTCATTTTCAACGATACACATTATGATGGTGATGTTGAATTTTGGTATGATTATTATAATCATTGGATTCAGTCTTTACCAGATCAATCGCTTTCAAAATCATACAATCTTCGAGAAGTAAAAATTTCTGGTTGCACTTCCTTGAAAGTGATAAACATCAATGGAAATATTAGTATTAGATCATTCTCTCTGTCACACTCATCCATTACTTCACTGTCATTGTATGGTTGTCGTAAATTAGTGAAAGTAGATTTACATGAGCTCTATGAACTAGAGGAGCTCAATCTTTCTGGTACAGCCATCACTGAGATCCCTGATATCTTTCATTTTAAATCAAGGCTTAGGCAATTGGATCTACGAGCTGTTCCTTATCTGAGAAGAGCTCCTTGGCATAAATTTGATCATTTTCCTGAGGTGTTTAATTTAGACCGGTGTGATTTCACAAAAACTGCTAACAATGGTCTTGATGCCGATGGCAAAATTAAACAAGAGAAAATGTCATCAGAAAATGCGGGCATAGTTTGTATTTGTTTACGGGATTCCCATTTGTTCTTGAATTTAGACCACGAACATTGCACCTATCTATTTGATAAGGGATATCTGCAATCATTTTATATTTCAATTGGTTCGTATGAGGAAGAAGCATTAGGCACAAGCTCGAGTCAAACTATCCAATTTAAGCACTTTGAATGGAGTTGCTATAAAGATGCTAAGTTAAAGGCCATAGCTCCCAAGACTTTCTTGGTGAAACAACCACGATGCCACCGTCATGTTGAGATATTCC
Organism: Rhynchospora tenuis; assembly: GCA_027725995.1. Lineage (NCBI taxonomy): Eukaryota > Viridiplantae > Streptophyta > Magnoliopsida > Poales > Cyperaceae > Rhynchospora > Rhynchospora tenuis. The sequence goes on along the minus strand of CM050888.1, from coordinate 150,581,968 downwards.
CAACGAAGGATTACCCTCACTATCTTGAGGGTATTTTGGAGATAACAGAATCATTGTCAGTGAAGGACAATATACATGTTTCCTCAGTAACAGATCTGAACCCAAGAGTATCGTGGCTGCTAACTCTTCAGATTGAAGGATGCCATAAAATGAAAGGGCTATTCATTGAAAAGGGGACCCATTTTCAGAAAGTAGATTTTGGTTCATTAAAGCATTTGGAATTGTCTTATTGCCTGAAATTGGAAAGCATTTTTCCTGATAATGTTTTACTCCCGAGCCTAGAGATGCTAATTATCACGGGTTGTATAAATCTTGAGACAGTGTTCTACAAGTCCAGTTATTATGACCTTGATGAGGATTTGGTTACAAAGAAGGAGCTCCGAGAAAATCATTTACGGTCCCTTCATACTATCCGATTTCACTGTCTACCACAATTATTGCATATCCACGAAGAACAGAGGGTCGGTGCACTTTTAATGCCAAAGTGGAGAACACTACATTTTCGGGAATGCTGGGGACTACGCCAACTACCTCATCTGACTAGATCATGCGCTCATAAGGTGTGTGTTGATGGAGAATACAAGAAATGCAACACATTCAAAGCACAAATGGATACAGAGCAGCTCTCCCGCTATGAATTCAAATCACAACCACTAGTCAGCTCCTTAAAAGATGTCAAAAATAGAATCTTCCTCAAGTAAGGTAAATATAAGCTCAACTCATGAGTTATGATAGCATGCTACACTTTTTAAGAAGGTTTAATTCATTTTAAATGATGTCATTAATTAATTAATTATGTCTAATCATCTGTTTCCAATAGTGTAAGCTTTGTAACCAAATTTATGTTTTCCCTTTCGTCTATTTAATTTTGAACCATCTTTATATTTGTTCCCTTTTATGTTGACAACAGACGTGGATTCGCTGCTCTGTGAAAACTGAAAAATCTCCAAGGAAACCATCATATCCATGGCGAACTGTTCCCTGGTATAAGCACGATTATAAGTTTCTTAGTTGATTATCATTGAATTAATAAAAATAGTTCGTAAATTCTCAAAAAGCTTTCATTACTTCTTATGGTCTTTAGGGGTTGTTTTGCAGCTTTAGAATATTTCGTGGGAATCAGCGATTGTAAACATTGAAACCAAGTCTTCTGCATTACATGGCCACAAATTATAAGAAACTCATGGTACTAAATAACTTTCTATCTCGCTTTGTTTCTTCCGTTTGATAATCTTTTTTCCTATAATTAAAAAATAATTTTATTTATTATTCAGAATGCTCTCCAAGCCTCCAATTCGAGATTGTTTCTCTTAAAAACCTCTTTGGTCTTCCATGAGCAGAGTAAATTCTCACCTCGAATAGTTTTTAAAGTTAATCCATCATCCATTAATGACATCAATTTAAATGAATTGAACGAATCAGCTAATGCCAAATGACATCATTTTAATTGAATTGAACAAATCAGCTAATGTTAATCAAATTTAGCTTAATTTCATTTTTCTCTCTAGTACTTTCGATATTCAGTGAATATTTTATTTTCTAATATTCAGAGAGAAAATTTTGGAATGACACCTTAGGTGTTTTAATTGTCGGAGGCGTGCATTAGTAAGTCCATATAAAATGCCTTTAATATCTATGCTGCACTACTGGTAATAATCGGACTAATTAAAAATACATTTCTTTTTTAATGTTATGACATGTATATACATTTCATACTCATAAACTATTTTGTTTTCAAATTTGACAGAAAAATTGACATGAAAAGCAGCTGTGGATGTGATATGAAGGCCATAAATAATTCGGGTGTAACCACATAGTATGTCCGCATGATAATCTTCAAAGGTGACAATGGCACATTAATATTAATTTCTTTAATTTTCAACAAATATTGATTTGTTTGAAACTGATCTGCATAAATATTCCAAACAAAGCCAATAGTTTCTTATAAAACCTATGTTTAAAATTTCTAGCTACTTTGGCATTTCTTGCTTGATGTTTCAAGGGTGTACTGGTCAAAAAGTGGCGGAGACCGTAGGCGGTGTTCACTGAGCTCTTTACCGATTTCTAGCAATCAAAAAGCTGTAAAGATCCACTTCTTAGAAAAAAAAAAATGCAAAGAAAAGCTGAAAAGATCGTTTAGTACAAAAGCAGTTGAAACAATTTCGTCTTCTTTTTTTTTTTTTTTTTTTTTTTTTTTCTCTCTTTTCCTTTCTCTGATCTCTTGCTCTCAAAGTTGGTCATAAATTTGTCCATGTAAGTTTATCTGCAAGTTCACATCTCAAAACATTTTGGTAGGGGTTTTGGTTGTTTGATTCACCGTGTGATATTAGAATAGTACAATGATTGTAATTATTCCGATTAATAACAAGTTCTCTTATTACTCTATTGTTTGATGTATATATGTTGTTCGGAATATATGAATTAGTTAAAGAATTTGGGCTAAATTTTAATTAATTAATTCTTTTTAATCTTTGCGAAACAATGTCACTTATGTTGGGCCATTTAAAATAAACCGGACCTTTTGTGAGGTCATGGGCTTATATCTGATGGGTTCTTTATAAGCAAAAGCAACAATAAATCCATCAATGTTTATATATGTATGCTGCCTGCAAATTACGAGTGATACTCGTGAAGTCACGACGAAAAAACACTATATAAGGCATTATTCGCACTTTTCCAAACAATATTTCATTACAAATGAGTTTAGAATGGTACAATAAGTGCAAACAAAGCGTAAAAACAAATTAAAGAGCAGGTGACAAATGAAGAATCAAAATGTAAAATTCAAGGGATATTTAAACCCGTTATGTACCAAAAAAAAAAAAAAAAAATTCTCTCTCTTTCATGCCAAACAAAAATAATACTGCCAAGCATGGTGTCGTTTGGATGAGTTAGGAATTGGATAGGAATAGCATAAATTTAGGGAAAAAATACTATTCATAGGAATTGTAGGAATTGGCTATTCCTAGGAATTGGAAATGTTGTTTGGATGGTGAGTTTAGGAATAGCGTTGGGAAGTGTGAAAAGTAGAGAGAAAAGTGTTATTGGAAAGAGTGTTATTGAAAATTGTGTTAGGAATGAAATTAGCTATTCCAAAATGGTTTGGATGAAAAATGTAAGAATGAAATTGGCCAATTCCATCCCATCCAAACGAGCCCATGGAATATATGGGCCCATGACCGGAGGAAATTTAAGGGAATGTGGAATGGGCAGAAAATCCAGTGATACCAATAAAAAGAAATCGCATGGATTGAGTTTATAAATTAATTTATAGTTATACACACACTATTTTGAGATAACAACTATGGTCTATGGCTATATTTGATTAGAAGAGTTCCGGATTAATATTTTTCGAAGGCCGGCAGTTAAGTAGCCAGACACAAATTTTATAATGACTAGCAAAAAAAAAAAAAAAAAAAAAAAACCCTCATGAAACAAAATAATATTAGATAATAAAAATATGTTGCTTAAACTATCAACGTTGATATTGTTGCTTCATCTAGCAAAATATTAGGTTAAAAAAAATACCCTCATGTAAATAAGTTTCTCAATTTATTTCCTTATTAGACGGAAAAGCAAAACATATTGTTGTTTTGTCTAGCAATTGATATCCAACCACGTATCAAATCGATCAGAAGGCACAAACATGTGTTTACGCGCTAGATATAGTACGTAATAACAAACTTTTATAAAAAGTAGAGATGAAATTTGCATAAAAATTTCCAATTTCAGATTAATATAACGCTCAAAATTAGAAACGACGGTCCAATTTTGGAGTTTCAAATAATATTGAAACATTAGAAAAGAGTAGAAGCCACTATTTTTTAATCCCTCAATTTTTAATAATAGTCAACGTTTGTGTCATCACCAATTTGAAAGAACAATACTAATCCAACACTCCATCAGGCCCCAACAATAATTCCTCTCTCTCTCTCTCTCACATACACAAGGGTCCCACCAACGTAGCATCACCTTCGGCCGCACGAAATCACCACACCATCAACGGCAGCAGCAAAACCCGACCCTGCACGCTTCACCTTAGTCACCTAACCTAACTAACTCCTCCCGGGAACCAATCATCTCTCACGAATCAATCACCAATGGCCACCGATCCGACAATCCGACCCCACCAGTCAGACACAGACACAGACACAGACCCTCTCTTGCCTCCACCTCTCCCATACTACTACTCCTCCTCCTCAGACCCCAATTCGTACATCCTCATTCCCTCCTACCCCATCCTCTGTCTCCGCCTCCGTCGCCGCCGCAACCTCTGTCTTACTTCATGCTCCTTCTGCTTTGTCTCTCTCCTCTCCTCTCTGCTCTTTCTCCTCCTTCTGTTCTCTCTCGTCCTCCTCCTCTGGCCCTCCGATCCCGCCATCCACGTCACCCATCTCCACCTCAAGCACCTCCACATCTCCCCGCCTCCTCGCACCTCCTTCGATCTCACCTTGAAACTCAATTTGAACGTAAGAAACCCTGATTTCTTCGCTCTTGATTACAGGTCGGTCGTTTCTTCGGTGAGTTACCGGGGCAGGTACCTTGGCTCGGTTGAATCGGCTGGAGGAAGGGTTGCGGCGAGAGGTGAATCGAATTTGCAAGCTGAGCTGCGGCTTAATGGTGCGAAGATCGTTGATGAATTGGTGTATTTGATTGAGGATCTGACAAAGGGGTCCGTGCCATTCGATACTGTTACTGAGGTGGAAGGATCTCTGGGTCTCATCTTTGCTGAAATCCCTGTCAAGGTAGATTTGCTTTAATCCTTTTTAATCAACTATCTTCCTGTTAATTAATTACTTCATTTTCGATGTGATTTACTGATGCATTGGTTCCATTGATGCCGCGAATTATGTAAAATTGAATTGCGAACTCTTAAATCTCTCTAAAAATTAACCGGGGTCTTGGCAAGTAATTGAAAAATTACAAACAATAGGAGTTGGATACAGTCAAGCACGCGGTAGTCAGTACTCGGTAGCCTCATTAGTAGGTCAGTATACACTGGTACTAAATTGGTAGTTTGGTTGCACTGGTTTGCCAATGTGGGATTATACATTGAAGCCTGGAACATGATGAATGATTATGTTCATCCTTTACAAAAAGAGGGTCTGTTACTAGTCGAAGCTTGTGAAAGACGACTGGTATATACTGATTGATGTTATGAACAACATTTCTTTCTTTTTTGTTCTGAAAAAAACATTTGGTACCAAAATTACCTCTGGTATGTACTTGTCGTTATAAACAATATTCCTTCCTTTTCTGTCTTGCAAATATTTTTTCTTTTCTATCTTTGAAAAAAACATTTGGTACCAAAATTACCTCTGGTATGTACCAAAATATTTCTTCTTCCTCTGACAGAAAATCCCAATACTGAGTAACCCTACTAGAGCATCATTTTGAGTCCCTAACTAGAATCTAATATCGCATAATTTTACAAGCAGTACTTTGATAAGGACTAGGTGGTAAAGAGTTCAAGTCCAACAAGAAAATTTGCACCTGAATCCCCTTTTTGTTTTATCAGGGAAACATTTCTTGCTCGTTGAATGTAAATCCAAAAACTCGTAGCATTGTTCGCCAAGATTGCTACCCTGAGGTTAGACTTCCTTTTTGTTCTTAAGTTTCATACATATTTTTAAGTTGGTACTTTTTAATATATACAGAGAGTATTAACCATTTTATCCCCCATGCAGTAAAGGATGATGCTGTGATACCTTGAAGGTGTTGCTACTTGCCAACAATGTGATAATAGAGGTTTATTTAGATTTATATTGCACTTCATTTCTGTACATATAATGTTTTATGTTATTATATATTAAATAAGTAAGAAGCAAAAAAAAATTAGATAGGATTTATTATTGTAAAGAAATAGAAATGGCATTTGTATGTCGAGTATTATATGATTGTGGTTGATTGGAGTTCTAGTTAATTTGGTAAAATTTAAATTTTGAAAGTTTAAATAGTCCATTTGAACCGTTCAAAGTTATCTCCATATTAAAATCTAAAATCCTTTATGCACCAAATTTTTTATTTTATTTTTATTTTTTATTATTTTTGTCGAATTTTATAAAATCCTCAATATAGTTCTATATCCTCTAAAAACAACAGCTTTTCAAAATACAAAAAAAAAAAGTTAAAAATTTGAAAGCATGTAAATTTGATTTGCAAGGAAATCAAATTAAATAGTTTGGATTGACCATTTGAACTTTCACAATTGAGACCCGACGAATTAACCGAGGGTTCGATCAAACATGTTTGGTAGGATGGACATTTGTTACAGCAGATGGCGGACATTCAGTGATCTCTATTTGTTCATAGTAAATATAGTCATTTTCTGGTTGGAAAGCATGATTGTTAAAATAGAAGGATTTCATAAGAAAAGACATATCACAATAATAATTCAACAACATTTTCATACCAAACTTAATATTTATCCACTAGTAGTTGCAATAAATTTAGCGTGGCATTGCTTCAAATTACGTAATAAATAAATAGCATATAAGGATTTCATTACTTACACAATATTGTTTGTTAAATAGTAATTTCCATAACAAAGACACTAATTAGTATCATGCAAGTCAGCAAGTATATATATACATTACAAACTTACTATCGAATGTTACCTTGAAAGCACCAACATGATGAGATCAAATCCAAGTTTAATGCGCTCTTCCATCCCATAAACGATTCGCCAAAAAATTTGTAATCTGGAGGGTTTAATTTATATTGCACAAAAGCGGCTCAAGACTCATCTACCTGATTTTGTACAAAGTTATGGAGCTACCTGATTTGTTACAAAGTTATGGATTTTCCATTATAGACAGGTTAATTGGTTATAAAACATTCACTAAAACCTAGTTACAATTAAACAGCAAATATTTAGGATAGACATCACCAATAATCCATGCAAGAGCACTTACCATCTCTAAAATGGTGAAACCTAATCCGATCCCTCACAATTATCTCAACCTGGTACACTTGCGATACGAGCTTGGTCATGGTATGACAATCTTTACAAACCCTCAAATTCTTCAAAATTCTAATGGGTCGTCCTGGGCCTGCCCCACTGAGCAACCCAAAGGAAATAGCTAGCCTTTCACTGTGTAACCGAAGTGAGTCCCCTTTGACCACAGCAACACCCTCGACCATTGGAGCTTGACTTGAGTCAGGTCTATAACCTTCCAACTCGAGGCGCTTTTCAATCGTTTGCAAATTGTCATAAATCTCTTCTGAGCGAGGATGGCATGTGTCACCAGCCACAAATTGGTGCATTGTACCATCATCCAATTCTATCGAGCTAAATCCGGGCTCCTTCTTTACCCCATCCTCACTCATAAGCCTGCGTACCAGTGCTACATCATTCCATCGGTTTGCCGATGCATAAACCCTAGATAGCATGACATAGACTCCACTTGTTGCATCATCTTTGACCTCTAAAGCATGTCTAGCCAACAACTCACTGAGCTCTAACCCCACATTTTTCTTACAACAGGCATCAAGTAAACTTCGCCAAATCACTGCATCAGGTTTACATGGCATTTTTGACACAATTTCAAGCGCCTCTTCAATGAACCCAGCACGTGCCAGGATATCAATTATGCAGCCATAATGCTCGATTCTAGGTTCAATCCTGTAATGATTGACCATTGAGTCAAAGTACTTCTTTCCCTCGGAAACTAGGCCCCCATGGTTGCAAGCACTCAAAACTGCAATGAAGGTTATTGCATTGGGCCTCAGCTTCTCAATACTTGTCATGCGAGTAAAATAATCTATTGACTCATCGACAAACCCATGCATTGCAAGCCCAAGGATCATAACGTTCCAGGAAGCAATATCTCTAACAGGCATTTCGTCAAACACTTTTCTAGCCAAGGCAATGGAACCACATTTGGAATACAGATCAATAAGTGAATTATTCACCAAGGCATCAGACAATAACAGTTCCCTGTCAGTACTTCTTAACATAAGTTTATGGGCCCACATGCCCAGTGAAAGAGAACCAATCCTGGTACAGGCATCGATGACACTCTGAAAAGTAAATATATCTGGCTCAAACTTCTCCATCTGCATTTCCCTAAACAACGCTAAGGCTTCCTGGTATTCCCCATTGGTCACGCAGGCATCAATGATAACATTCCACGACACGCGAGACTTGTCAGAAATTTTATCGAACACCTTACGGGCACAAGCCAACTTCCCACAGGAGTAGAAGTGCACGAGACTGTTGGCCACATAGGTGTCACACGCAAGGCCAAGCTTAACAACGTGGGAGTGGAGTTGAGAACCCTCAGAAAGGAATGAGAAGAAAGCGCATGACTTGAGAACGAAGGGGAAGGTGTAGCGGTCGGGAGGAGGAGCGGAGGGGTCGAGGATCAGCGAGTGGTAGAGACGGAGAGCTTCGAGCTTTAAGTAAGTGACGTAGGGGTGTATAACGGACGGGTCAAAGGTTTTTAATCAAAAATTTAATCCAACCCAATTGGGTTGAGAAAAACTTTTAACTAACCCACATGTAACCCAACCTAATCCAACCCGATGATTTTTTACATACGAATTATTTACGGGTTATGCGGGTAACGCGGATTAAATAAACGTAAACAAGATCAACCATTGCAAAATCATCATTTTAAATTTGATCAATTATTTTGCTAAAGCATTCTTTAAATTTAGTATTCGATTTTAGGCTATTTTAGCAAGCAGTTCGACTATATTTCACCTGTTTGGAAATAAAAAATTTGAGTAAGGTTTAAAGTTTGAAGTTTCTACATATCATTAGATAATTATTATTGAAATAACAATTGTTATCCAAATGTCAATGATCCACAATAAGCATTTATGCACCTCAAAAAAATTAAATAAATAGTATGTTGGAATATCTACTTTACAATATAAAACTGATGTAGATCAGTGTATTCGAAATAATAATGTCACATGATTTAGCTCATAAAGTTGACATTTGAACAAAATATTAGTATCTATTGTAATATAAAATTTAGATCTAATCGGTTCTAAATAAAATATATATGTTAATTTTATCATATAAATGCAAGGGATAAGTGGACAATGAAGTGAAGGGATGGAGATTGTCAGACCTAAAATTTTTATAATGAAGATTCGAAATGGATTTACGGTAAATTATACGGGTCGGGTTCAAACCGGGTTATCAAGAATAAAAATATAATCCAACCCAACACAACCGGGTTAATAAAATTAAAACCGGACCCAACCCGGATAATGTTTGAACCCGGTAAAATACGGGTCGGATTGGACGGGTTGAACGGAGCGGACGGGTTTCGTTTTTTCTTTTTACAGCCCTAAAAGGACGGAGCTTCGCGCGTAGGAGCGGATGAGGGAATTGTAGGAGGCCGGAGGATGTGGCGACGGCACAGGAGGGAGCGAAGGGAGATGTGAAGTGGCCGTGGCAGTCGGCTGTGGTGGAGGCATGGGAGGGATGGAGGGATAAGGTGCTTGAATCTTGATTGATTGAAATGTGTTTCACCTCAGATGAGGAGGGATAACGGTTCAGGTATAGAGGTCGCCAAACGGTCAAATGAGAGAAATATCTCAAATTAGTGAATGGATAATTTAAATTTCCACGCCGTTTGACGACGTCCTTTATGCTTTATGCATTCAATAATTTATTTTTCTGCTAATTCAGTATAATATATCATCGTTTTGCGAATCGTAAATACTTTTTAGGACGTTTGCATCAAAATATTATTGTTTAGGATCTGCACTTATAATTTATTTCGGTTTGCATCCATGATGTTCATTTAATTTAAATTTCGTTTCAAGTAACAAAATTATCAAAACTTATAATTGCGGATCCTAATAACAATAACAACAACTACTACTAACTACTAAGTCTTTTGTCCCAACCAGGTTAGATAGGCTAAAAACCCAACAAAAGTTATCAAACCACCAAAAATAGAAAAGTATGTGTGAAAGTAGTGGTAATAATACTAAATAATAATAATAATAGTAATAGTAATAATAATAGTAATAGTAATAGTAGTAATAATATGTATGCCTTAGCCATAAGCTAATACTAAAACTTACAAACCTATGATATCGCTCGTACGTACTCTAGATTCCTATGAAATGGCTCCGCGCGCCACATGAATTGCGGATCCTAAACAATAAAAAAAAATGTAAATGACTAAACATGAATGTATTGATCGTCATGATGCGTACGCCTATCAATATTTCAAATGAACTCAGATCTTATTTCAAATAGTAAAGTCACTGAAATTGCGTACATCTTTGAACATTAAAGTTTTTTTTTTTTTTCTTTACATTTTGTTTATTCTTTTCTACTTTCTTCTGTTTCTTAAGACATTCGCACAAAAATATCTTTCTTAGTTGAAATTTAACCAGAAAGCAACCTTTACGCAAACAAATCACAAGTATTTTCTCCTAACCTTTCTGACGGTTTGGGTCCAATTGAAGATGTAAGTGGACAATCTCTCATCCAGTTCTATACCAACAGGCCCGAGCTGGTACCAGCACAGTACTGCATAACTAAGATAAGACAGGAGAAAAAATACCCTCTTTTTCTACCAAAAAGAAATAAAAATATTAATTACTGTCCTGTCTACCAAAAAAAAATTATTAATATCGATGTTCTGATACACCAACAGCCCTTTGCATCGTGCCCCTAAAAATAATCATAAGCTTTCGGCAATATTGTACATACAATCAACTATGCCTGAAGTACAAAAGGAAACTAATGCTGTCAGTAAAGCTTCTAAGTAAAAGAGAAATGAAGCTTCTAAGTAAAAGAGAAATGAAATTATGGTAACCACCAAGGTCTGCCAACTTTATCCCTTTTCCATTAATATACAGTTATGGTTGTCAAACGTGCATAACGGTTACGGAAACCAGCAGTTTCATTTTCGTTCCGTTCTAAGTGACGAAACAAACACTTATTTCGTTTTCATTCCGTTTCGTTAAACGAAACATAAAACTGTTCCGTTTTCCGTTTGTCCTACATTTACCACTGATTTCAGCCCATTTCCGTGTTCTGTTTAGTTCTGTTTCAGTAATATTTAGAAATACCCATTTCGTTTTCGTTCCGTTTTTAGAAAAGAAACTGATTTCGTCTTTCGTTAGCTGTTCCGTTTGGACGGAATGGAACATAAACGTTCCAAACTATACAAAATTGACAACTCTATATATACACAGTGTACATCCAACAACCTTCTTATGTCACTTTGGATGGAAGCTGCAACTACATATATTTTCCAATTCACATGCAAAGAAAAAGTCAAAAAGTGATATCCCAGATATCAAATCATTTGTAAAGAGCTCGAAAGGACAGCCAATTCATCCAAATTCAACACTCAAAACCTTGCAATTATCCATTAGAGTTCTCACTGAACTGCCATCTTTCAACATAATTCGAACCATTTCTGTGTCAATCACAACCTGGCATGATTCAATGTGTACCTCGTTCACATATAATTCACAATGTTCATACGAATCTTCAACAGACGGCTGGTTCAACATAAAGCAAACTTTTGGTATTGTGACCTCAGTATTAAGAAACCTGACACATTCCATCTACTGTCATTACAAGAAGGTGTTTTCTACCAAGAAGCTCATTGACATATGCCATGTCACCATTGGACAAGGCTTAACGCAAGTACACAACCGGCTAGAAGAGACTTGACCTTCATCATTTGGGCTAACTACACCTTGAGCTGGCCCATTATAACACTTCTGTGCATTATCCATGACTAAAGAAATAATGAAAGCCTTCCAAGTTGTGACTTGTATTCTTTGCAAAGCTTTACTAATTTGGCTGCATCATCAGCAACTCTGCAGCAAAATTCGTAGTTCTCATATGAAACAATTGTCTTCTGGTACAGCTGAATATTATAAATATCACAACAACTTTCATCTTTTATGTTTTAATTTTGTTTAATTTTCTTTTGCTGTTCTGGGGTCTTCCAGTAGAATTGCATGGAACAGTCGTCACTGGCTCTATTAACAAGTTCTACTCTTTGTGTGATGGTGTAGATTGTAGTTTCTGTTATTTGCTCTTGTTGGGATTCATTTCCAGCAACTTGTTTAAGGGCAAAAGATTGTTTTTGTCATTGAAGAAGTCATGATTTCAGAAATTTTTTAAATCTTGCTACCAAGCATGTCTATTACACAAACCTCTCAATACCAGATAGTGCAGATATACTGGGCTTCTGGCATGGTAATACTCTGCGTACCGGTTCTATTTCTATAGAAATACAGAGAGAGAATGATCCGGTACCTGCAGCAACGCCAGCTCTTGGGATGGTTTCTCCACAAATTGGCGAAGGTGTTAAACATCTGACTTTTGAAAACTCAAACCTCGTAGGCTGGTACTCAATTGGGAGTTTGGGACCATACGTCCACAAAATGGCGCCCATGTGGAGAGCATGGTTATCTGAAACTAATATTAATGTTAATCAGGTATTTTGATTAACAATTGGCAAAAAGGCAAGCTCTATCTTTTTCCCCTTTTCCGTAAGGTTTTTTCTTCTTTTTCTTCTTAATAATTTAAGATGGGTAATTTAGAAATTTTTAAAAAAATATGATAGGTTTTAAAATGACATATTTCTTGAAAAAAAATAATGACATAAAACTAATTTAATCTTCTAATTGTGGCATAAAACTAATTAGCAATTAAGAAGAGAATTGATTCATACCATCCACCCAGCGCGTCATCCAGCGTCATCCAAACGAGCGACTTCTTTTTTTTTTTTTCCGCGCATCGTCCCTTCCCTCCTCTCCCTCCCTTCTTTTCCGCGACTACCCCTTCCCTCCCGCGCCCTCTCCTCCTTCCCCCAGGTCTCCCCTCCTCTCTCATCTCTCTTCTCTCCTCTCTCGCTCCTATCCTCTACCTCTTTCTTCTTTATGTTTCTTTTTCTCGTTTTTTTCCTTGTTTTTTCATTTTTTTCTTATTTTTTCTTATTTTTTCTCTTATATTATCAAGTGTTTCCTGAGTGTTAGTAATACTAAGGGTTTATTTAATGCGAATATTTGTTCAATTTATTTGTTACAAATGTTCAATTTATTTGTTACTTATGTTCAGTTTATTTGTTACATATGTTCAATTTATTTGTTACATATGTTCAGTTTATTTGTTATATGTGTTTTATATATGTTCACTTTTATCTTTTTTGCAAAATTATATATTGTTTGTTATATCTGTTCAATTTATTTGTTATATCTGTTAAATTTATTTGTGTTATATTTTCACTTTGTTTATGTATTTATGTTCACTTTTATCTTTTTTTTCTGAATTTACGTTGTTTGTTGTATATGTTTAATTAGTTGTTACATCTGTTCGATTTATTTGATGTATCTGTTTATTTTATTTCTCTGTTCATATTATATTTGTATCTGTTCAATTTATTGTCGTATATGTTCATATTAAAGAAACAAGCAGAGTGCGCATGGTAGAGATGAAAGGAAATGAACAGAGTCAAAGTAAAGAGGTGGATTCAATGGAAAAAATCGTGACCAAAAGGAAGAGAGGAGAGGAGGCGAAGCAGAGGAAAGAAAGGAAGGAAGGGAATGAAGCAGAGTGCGCATGGTAGAGATGAAAGGAAATGAACAGAGTCAAAGTAAAGAGGTGGATTCAATGGAAAAAATCGTGACCAAAAGGAAGAGAGGAGAGGAGGCGAAGCAGAGGAAAGAAAGGAAGGAAGGGAATGAAGCGCGGAAAGGAGTTGGGTACGGAAAAGGAAGGAAGATAGCGTGGGAGAGAGGGAGAGAAGGAAGGGAAGGAAGCGCATAGAAAGAGAGAGGGCGCGGAGAGAGATTGGGTGCAGAAAAATATATTGTGGATGGCGCGGATGGCTTTTGATTGGATGACGGTTATCATCCCCAATTTAAGAATGTCATTTTTTAAATTGAAAATTTTCATAATGGCATATATATCTAATTATTCTGCCATGAATACTCTTTTTTTACATGGGCTTAAATTTAGAACATTCATTCAGATCAATAATAAATGATTGTGATTTGAATAGAATTTGTATAAATAATCTAAATTTAGGTCCATATATCTGTGGAATGCATTTTTTTTCTCTTATTAGTCTCTGTTAGTATTATTATTATGGTGGAGACATTGTTTCAGCGGGTCGCTGAGATGATTAGTGGGTCGCTGGAAAAACTGACAGACTGGCACCTTTTTATGAAAGGATGCCTTATCTGTTAGATCTAAACGTCCCTTATAAAAGAGACGTTGCAGACTCATTTTGGACAGTTCTGAAACTCAAAGAGAGACAGAAGAAAGAGGGAGAGATCCATCATCTTGGTCTTGTGCATTCTATACAAGATCAAGCACTCGAGAGGGATGTTTTAGTCACAACGGCTTGTCCTTGTGATCTTGTAGTGAGTCGAGGGCACTTGTACTGTGGAACCAAGGCAGAACTCGTTTGCTTAAACGTGGTTGCTGTCATTGGTGTAGAGAAGACGAAGGCTTGCAGTCCACTACGTGAAAGAGGTAACCTTTGATCCAAGACTTCCGCATAACGGTATATCTAATTTTGTGCATAGGTATATTTCGTCCAAACTCTAACAGTGGTATCAGAGCTCCATTAGGGCCTCTTTTCGTAGGGTTTGGATTGCGAAGTCCTCATTTTAACCGGTTTGTGTCGATTTATCGTTTTATGGTGTGATTTTATACCCTTATAAATGATTAATATTGTTTTAGTCATTAGGGTTGATAAAAATAGTCTCAATTTGGTTGTTGAGAACCATAACCGGACAAAGAACACCATGATAATGCTTCTAGTACGTGGTTTAGGCCAGAAATGGCCAAAATATATCAAAGGGCGTTTGGTCTGTCAGGACCAGCGGGTCGCAGATTTATTCAGCGGGTCGCTAGAAGTTTCAGCGGGTCGCAGATGTATTCAGCGAGCCGTTAGGAGAGCTAGCGGGTCACTGATCCTAGGCAGACAGAGAGATGTAAATTACACAAATAACCAGACTAATGCCCAATTAATATCAAATTTGTACAGAATGTTATCTTAGTGATAATATCTGTCTGATACTCCCTCTACCTTACCCAAATTTGACCTGGTCATGATGGTAGACACTTGGAGTGTTTCTTATGACATGAGAGAGATGCTTGAGCTTCACGATATCGTGATAGTTCGCATATTAGACAACACAAAGGGTGATTCTAGATTGGTAGACTATGTGTTCTCATCTAGTTTCTGATCCTTGTCGCCGATTTGAGTTATGTAAACACTTTGATACTTAACTCTTGCGATTTGATTGATTGTCCTAGACTTTCTTTTGGTCATCAAGGTTAAGTTATATAAGTATTTAGTATTAACTCTAGAATCGAACAGCGAGGTTTTATGGTTATAACTGAGTTGTTATGAATTATTTGAGAGAATGCTAACAGCATACATATTGTTCTTTGTCTCCATTGTATTTGTAGATACAATGTCGGCTAGCAAGAGCATCATTGCTGACTTGAACTCAGGGGAGAAACTGAATGACCGTAACTACGATGTGTGGCATCGTAAGGTTCAGTATCTCCTTGAGGACCAGAGTTTAGAGGAAACTCTCACAAAACAACTGACTGAGGCCAAGCTTAGGGACACCACCAAGGCTACGGCAAATGAAGAGTTCAAGAAAAGGACCGTGCCGCTCGCGTGATGTTGCTAAGCAGCATGTCCAATGACATTCTTCTTCGTTTTGAGAAGCATCGCACCACAAAAGCTTTGTGGGATGCGATCAAAGTCTAGTATGGTGGTACTTTTACCACCCGCCTGCGCTAATTGACTCTTAAGTTCGATGGCTATAAGAAAAAACTCGATCATTTGATGCGGGAACATATTAATGCCATGGCGAACATGATTAATGGGTTGGCGCGTGCTGGTCATAATCTCACTGATGAGCAGCAAGTGCAGGCAGTCATTCGGTCACTCCCTCGCTCATGGGAGCACATGAGGGTTAACTTGACCCATAATGACAATATTTGCACTTTTGAGCAAGCTGCACATCATGTGGAACTTGAGTATGACCGGCTTATGGCAGAGAAATCCGAGAGGGCTACTGGAGAGGCAATGATGGCTGCTGCCTCTAATTCTCAAAAGAAGAAGAACAAGGGAAAGAACTCTCAACAAGGGAAGAATGCAAAGTCTGGAACTGAGGGTGCTTCCAGTTCCAAGAAAAACAAGAAACGTGACAGGCGTGGAAAGGGAAAGGTTGAAAAGGCCAAGGGGGCCTGTTTCAATTATGGAGAGCTTGGTCACAATCACGAAACTGAAGGTACAACTCTCAGTTTCAGCGGGCCGCAGAAATTCCTGATTCTGAATTCTTGTTTAATGCTGAGTTATTTGTGTGTAGTTGCTTTATGCTAATAGAAACAATCCTGTTTGGACTGTTGATTCTGCAGCAACAGATCACATAGTGAGAGATCGCATGGCATTCTTGGAGTATCATCGAATTCCGGCAGGGAGTTGACGCATCTTTATGGGGAACAATAGTAGTGTAAATGTGGTTGGCATTGGCACTTGTGAGCTTATGTTCAGCACTGGTCACAAAATTGTACTTCATGATGTGTTGCATGCGCCAAATATCGACGAAACCTTGTATCTGTTTTAATTTTAGTTAAAACTGGATTTAAAGTTGTGTTTGTGGATAATTGTATGAATTTGTACTGTAATGATATACCAACATATACTTGTTGGTGATGGTTATCTAGAGAACAAGTTTATGGTACTTAATACAATTGTTGGTTCTGCTGAGTGTAATGTATCTTCATCTGAATTGCATGTGAATGTTTCTATGGATTGGCATGCTAGATTGTGTCATGTAGGTCAAAAGAGAATGAATAGATTGGCTAAGGATGGACTCTCGGGTCCCTTAACCAATGTCTCTTTGATTACATGTGAGAGTTGCCTAGTAGGTAAGGCCACACGCAAATCGTTTGGTAAGGCGGTTCGTGCTTCATTTCCTTTGCAACTGGTTCATTCGGATATTTGTGGTCCAATGAATGTGAGAGCAAGGCATGGTGCCTATTATTTCATCACATTTATTGATGATTATACTCGCTTTGGTTATGTTTATTTGATCTCCCATAAATCTGAGGCATTGGAATGCTTTAGAAAATATCTTGCGATGGTTGAGAATCAATTACACACAAGTGTGAAAACTCTTAGGACAGATCGAGGTCGCGAGTACCTTTCTGATCAATTCAAGAGTTTGTGTGATGAACGCGGAATCGTATGTCAATTGACGACTCCCTATACACCTCAGCAAAATAGAGTTGCAGAGAGACGTAATAGGACTTTGCTTGAGATGATTCGATCTATGATGGCTCAGGCAAATCTACCAATTTTATTTTTGGGGAGATGCGCTGCTTACAGCCACTTATGTATTGAATCAAGTGCCTTCTAAATTTGTTACAGCAACACCAATGAGCTATGGTACAGTAGAAAACCAGATTTGGCTAATCTACGACCATGGGGGTGTATGGTTTATGTCCATGATTCATCTCATAAATATGGTAAACTTGGCCCTCGAAGACGGAAGTGTATCTTTATTAGGTATTCTGATGAGTCAAAAGGGTACATATTTATTGGAGATAATCTGAGTGGGACAATAACAGAAATAGTGTCAAAAGACGCTAAATTCCTTAAGAGTGAATTTTCTAAGCGAAGTGAGGTTTCACAAGATAGTGTTCTGTTTGAAACGCTTGTTTCTCCTCAAAACATTCGTAACCCAGATGTAGAGGAGGAAGAGGGAGATATTGTAAGTCCTCCTCGACCTCCTAGGGTTAGCGATGTTGCAGAAACAATCGTTCCCATGGAAACAGATTCTCTGTCGCCCAGTTTGAGCTGGCCGCTTGTCTTACCAGCGGGTCGCTAGGAATTTATAGCGGGTCGCACATTTAATCAGTGGGCCGCTGACTTGGAGTCAGAGATATAAATACCTGAACCTCACAGAAGTGCCAGAGGACAAGTACCTCGCCGTCGATTTCAGATTGATGGGGGCGAAATATTCTTGGCTGCTCAGGATTGTTTGGTTGAACCACGGAATGTGCAGGATGCACTTTCGAGTCGCCATGCTAAGGAATGGATAAGGGCAATGCAGGAAGAAATGGAATCCATGAGAAAGAATCAAGTTTGGGGAGAGTTAGTTGATCTACCTCCTGGTCGCAAAGCTGTTGGGAATAAGTGGATTCTCAAAGTCAAGCGAAAGGCAGACGGATCAATTGACCATTTTAAAGCTCGTTTAGTGGCAAAGGGATTCACCCAGATAGAGGGAGTGGATTTCGAGGAAATATTCTCTCCTGTCGTGAGCTTCTCCTCCATCCGCTTAATTCGGGCTATTGTTGCATCATTAGACTTAGAGTTGTTCCAAATGGATATTAAAACTGCATTCCTCAACGGAGAGTTGGAGGAAGAGATATACATGGAACAACCACAAGAGTTTGTGGCTAAAGGGGAGGAGCACAAAGTGTGCAAACTCTGTCGATCCATTTATGGTCTCAAGCAGGCTTCACGACAATGGAATCTTAAATTCCACTGAGCCGTTTTATCAAACGGGTTTGAGGTGATGAAAGATCACCGTGTCTATGTGAAGCGGTCCAAGAACAGTTTTCTAATCTTAACCTTGTATGTTGACGATATTCTATTGGATAAAAATGACATTTCTTTGATCGAGGAATCAAAGATGTGGCTGTCCTCCGTGTTTGACATGAAGAACATGGGTGAAGCTAGCTATGTGCTAGGTGTCAAGATAGAAAGAGACTGATCTAAGAGGTTTCTTAAACTATCTCAGAAAAATTATTTATAGAAAATAATTGAGAAGTTTGCTCAGGCACAGAGTAAACCTTATGACACTCCTATTGATAAAAGCACTAAATTGAGTTCTGAAATGAGTTCCAAAACTGATGAAGAGAGAGATAAGATGAAGAATGTGCCATACTTAAGTGCTGTTGGGAGCCTTATGTATGCGATGATGTGTACGAGACCCGATATTTGTTATGCGGTGAGTCTCGTGAGCCGATTTCAGTCTAATCCTGGACTTGCACATTGGCATGCAGTCAAGAGGATTATTCGGTACCTCAAGGGTACTCTAGACTATGGACTATGCTATCAAGGAAAGGATATGCATTTAGTTGGCTATAGCGATGCTGACTGGGGAGGAGATCCAGATGAGAGAAAGTCCACCTCTGGCTATGTGTTTAAGCTAGGTGGCGCTGCCATTTCTTGGCGCAGCAAGAAGCAGACATGTGTAGCGCTTTCCACTATGGAAGCCGAGTATGTTGCTTGTGCGGGTGCTGCGCAAGAAGCTATGTGCTTGAAATGGTTTTTGTATGATTTAGGGGTAGTCAAGGTTACTTCTGAACCTTTGACTCTTTATTGCGATAATACGACAGCGATTGCGTATTCTCGAGACCCTAAGTTTCATGACAAGACTAAGCACATAGGCATGAAGTACCATTTTGTTAGAGACTTAGTGGAGCACAAGGAAATCATGTTAAAGC
Organism: Rhynchospora tenuis; assembly: GCA_027725995.1. Taxonomy (NCBI): domain Eukaryota; kingdom Viridiplantae; phylum Streptophyta; class Magnoliopsida; order Poales; family Cyperaceae; genus Rhynchospora; species Rhynchospora tenuis. The sequence continues at coordinate 150,562,482 of CM050888.1, read as the reverse complement.
ATATTTCGACTGGCGAAATGATTGCTGACCCAACGACAAAACCGATCAGTCGTGATCTGTTTATGAGACATGTCAGAGCTCTCGGTCTAAGGACGGGAGCGGACCGCTTGACTTTCAAGCGGGTCGCATGATTTCCTGGCGGGCCGCTGACTTGTGTAGCTGGCCGCTTGTACTGTTATTTGTTAACAGTTTATTTATGTATGTTTGTATATGTGTATGAACAAGGTGATAATAATATGATTGATTGATTGTTGTTATCTTTATTCAATTTCATATTTATTTTGTTCATTAAATTGATAGCATTATGGTAGTATGTCATTGAGCTAGAATGGCTTATTTACACAAGCATTCGCCTCTGATGCGTGGGGCATGCAGAGATAAGACTCTATCAAGCTATGTGCGATTAGTCGAGGACTAATGTAGCTACTTCTGTGGCCGAAGCTTGATGTCGCCTTAGTTTTAGACTAAGATGAGATTTTGTCTTCTTTTAGGCGAGTCGACATGAGTTGATCTTCACAACTCGTGTAGCTCAAAGAGAAGCCAAGGTGAGTTTCTCCTTAACGCTCGTGGCAGCGGTCTTGTTGAGGATCTCAGGATAAGTTGCAATAAGTGTGGTCTAGACCATAGACACATAAATTGCAATTGGATCTTAACTTGTACAATGAACTTGACATACGTCTGTATTGATAGACAGTTCATTGTAGCACGTGTTTCATACCACGTGTGCTTGGCGGCGTTGGGAATTGAGTTGAGTAGTCCCAGGACTTATACCAGCTGTCTCCTCATAGTGTAAATCCCAAATAAATACCCTTATGACTAGTGATTATGTCATGAAGAGTACGACCAATGTTTTGTCTACTGTGGTGTGTTACCTATGGCTATGTATGATTCGGTCTACCGGTGCATTACTCCTAAAGCGGTTGATTTTACTTGGATTGACATGAGTGCATAAGGAAGATTGATTTCAAATCACACAAAGAGTGTTTCTTTATGTTCAGGATCCACCTATCTCGTCATATGGACTGAGAAAGGGAACATTTATGAAACTTAGATTGAAAGGGACTAAACATAGGCCATTTAGCTTGGTTGGCGATGTTATGTCTAGTGTTGATTTGATAGATCTAGGGTATTAGTATATACATATAAACTGCTTCTTTTAGAAAAGGGTCGAGGCTCTTGGGTGGCTTTAACATTTGTTAAAGTGTATCCTTGTAGCTCCCGCATGCAGGTATATACGCCAGTCGCACGGTCCATTTGCCCGTATGAAGATAACACTGCTGCTAACAAAGTCTCCAAGAGGGAGATGTTAGTATTATTATTATGGTGGAGATATTATTTCAGCGGGTCGCTGAGATGATCAGTGGGTCACTGGAAAAACAGACAGACTGGCACCTTTTTATGAAAGGATGCCTTATTTGTTAGATCTGAACGTCCATTATAAAAGAGACGTTGCAGACTCATTCTGGACAGTTCTGAAACTCAGAGAGAGACAGAAGAAAGAGGGAGAGATCCACCATCTTGCTCTTGCGCATTCTATACAAGATCAAGCACTCGAGAGGGGTGTTTTAGTCACAACGGCTTGTCCTTGTGATCTAGTGAGTCAAGGGCACTTGTACTGTGGAACCAAGGCAGAACTCGTTTGCTTAAACGTGGTTGCTATCACTGGTGTAGAGAAGACGAAGGCTTGCAGTCCACTACGTGAAAGAGGTCACCTTCGATCCAAGACTTTCGCATAACGGTATATCTAACTTTGTGCATAGATATATTTCGTCCAAACTCTAATAGTCTCATTAGAATTAGTCAAAACTTTCAAATAGGGACTCATTTACTGTCCTCGAGATAAAAACTGGTTGATTTGATTGGAATACAAACATGATTATATAGGTCTAGATCTGGTATCTTAGAACCAAAACTGTAGCTAACCGGTATTATCGAAGCAATTGCAACTGAAATAAAACCAATAATAGTAAAGAAAAACAAAAGCCAGTCGAGGACGAATTACTGCTGTGAGTAAAATCACCACAAGTAAAATCGTCTCAATCTTCAAGCAAATCATAGTCACCCAAAACGTGCCGGTGAAAACCGGTATCATGGTGTGGTGCCCTCCATATTTTGTTGGCTTTCAATAGTCTATAGTCAATAATCAGACTTGTATGTCTTTGTTGACTTGTTACGGAAGTAACAATGTTCTAAAAATATCACATTTGAATGGACAAAGTTGAATTGGTCATTGTTTTTGAAGATAAGATGGCTCAATCCTCTTCGAAATTAGATGTCACAAAAGACCTTCCAATTGGGTTTGGAACTCGCGACTTTTACTAAAGATGCATTGCTCTTTGTCACTAGACCAAAAATTGATTCTCAAATTGGTCATTTTTGATTAAGCTGCTTATTAACTCTAGTAGACATATGAAGGATAGTTTGTGGTTATATATCTCTAAAAATAAAAACATTTATTTAAAATTATGTTAGACTTAATGAAAAGTGTTTTTATCCAGAAGTATCATGATTATAGGGGTTATTTTTCGATTTTACAAATTATTTCCAATTTGCGTTATGGGAGTTGTATCCATTTTTTTCTAAAATATATTATCAATCTTTATCTTTACTACTTATAAATGCATCAATGGAAGATTGTAAAAACTAAGGATACAATCTTGGTCTAACAATCTATACCGTTTATTATCTTTTATTTTATAATCTAAATCATTAATCGTAAAACATTAGATTGATAAGTTTGTACAACATTAGATTGATAAGTGGATGAGATGTTATCTCCGACCGAAGAGGTTTTAATGTTTTAAACTTTCGCCAGATCAGAACGTACAAGAACTCCCTCGCCCGTTATATTGTTGTTCGATTCCTTTCGTGAGCAATTATTTATTTTTATGTAATATAATTTTCAGCGCGCCTCGGTGTTTTAATTTTCGGAAAAAAATAAAGAGTCGCATCTCTTTGTTGTTTCGTAGCCGTCCCTTCTTCGACTTCGTAAACCCTGGCTCCGCTCCAGAGGAGAGAGCAGCACTATTCAAGGAGAGAGTCGGTACTCTCTGATTTTGGTAACCAATCTCTCTTTTTCTGTCTCTCTGTTATCCTTCATTTCCGTCGATTCTCCCAACAGGAGCAAGATAACCGATTTCTCCCTCCCTTCCCTTCCCTTCGCCCCTGCTCCCTCCCTCCGGAGTGGAACCAATCACATCTTTCCCAAAACATCCTTTCACTTATTCCTTATTTGAAAAGAATTTGACAGTGTTATTTTGAAAATTGAAAGAAAAAAAGGAGAGTAGTAACGAGCAACGAGTCCGGCCATCTCTACACCATCGTTGACTGGTGAGAGATGACAAAGGAGAAATTGCCCGCTGCACAATTTCTGAGACGAGAAAGAAGAAACTCACCGCTGCTCTTCTCGCTAGGATTTTAGAATCTTTCTGCCTCTTTTGAGTTGTGTGATACATGACTTTTCTTCTCCGTGTCTCAGATTTCGAATCTAAAATCGTTTAGTAAGACTCCTATTTACTAAAGTTGTTTTGTTTATTTAATTAATTGTGATAAAAGAACATTGGAATTTCCTCTTTTTTCCAAAAAAATTAAAAATAAAAATATAATTGGAGTTGTTTTTGCGCATAAATCCAATTGTGTCAACAAAGTTGATTGACGAGAAATGTATTTCAGCCTTTCACTGGTTCATAATTCTGGTTCCATTAACGCTTGCTCAGTCTAAATTATTGTTTGTTTCTTATGGATTAGATATGGTGAGAAAGTAGAAGAAATTCATAGTCTCAATTAAGCATTAGAACCGAAACTATTGTAAATAAATTAAACACTTTACAAAAAGGACATATGTATATGTGTTGAAAAGTTATTTCTTAAATGGATTTATGTAGAGAAATTTGATTAGAACTAAAAGAATAGTATTGCAAAGGCATTTTTGGGTTTTAGGACCTCAAATTTTTTTTGATATTTTAAATAGCACTGTACTCATTCCCTTGATTGGATGAGGTTGTTGCCTCTATAGGTTCTGATTAAAAGTTAAATGATCTCTTACTTTTGTGAGATCATTACTTGCTTAATAGTAATGAGCAGATATGATGAACACTTATGGTGTTTGAGTAATTACTTGCTTTATTTTAGTTGCGGTCACTGCATAAAGATTGAGAATGGACAAAAACAGGACTGGAGAGCAAAAAGTAAGTTGGGCAATGCAAAAATTGGAGAAAATCAGGACAAGAGCTAGAAACCAAAGAAAACTGAGTGATGGCCGAATTGGGAAAGGTAAGTAGAGGACAAGGAAATGAAGGTATCAAAGATTGGAGTTGTTTTAGATTAAAACTAAAGTATCAATAGCTTATTTCCGGATCAATTGGGAGCATTAAAGGAGAAAAATATATAGCTTTGTCGCCAAGAGGACGATGGTGTTAACTGAGCACTCCTCCTTCCTAGATATTTGAAGTTGTTGATGTGGTCGCTCTGGATGAGACTCGAGGTAGTACTGCAAATAATCGACAACATAGGTGTTATATTGCAGTGGCTCTTCACAATTTGAGGTACCAAATGGATTTGACTAAGAAGGTTGCATCGTGTAGGTTGCTTTTTTCCTTCTCTTCCCTAATTCCATGATTTATTCAATTAGAATTATATAGATATATAAGTCGAACCATCATTATTTGCTCACCAGATTCCTTTGCTAATTAATTGCACGTTGTTAAACTTCAGTTTCAATTTCGTATCTTTGCTCTTCTCTTCTTCTTTCAGGATCTCATCTCAGAGGGGCAGTGATAACCAAGGCCACATACTTATATATTTTTGTTTATGTAGAAAATTCTTTTTCTTCAATTTTGTTTATGTTCATATGTTTGTTTTACATTTTTTTTTATATTGAAATGTGGGCATGCTTACTATTTAAATTCATTTTCTTCAAATTTTTTTTATGTCCATAGACGACGAAGGAGGCGACACAAACCTCTTCAATATCGCTTATAGTTTTGACTGTGATTTTGGATACTCTTTTTGGACTCAAAGCTTCTTTTTCATTTTATTTAGCTTCTGATGTGCCACCAACATTTCCCTTTGATTGCAAAGAATAACTTGAATTTTTCTCATAAATTAATAGGCCACAGTTGAAGACTTGAAGGAGCATATGCAGTATATCATAAACCACCCAGTTGAGATGAGCAAGCTGTTTAAGCTGAAAGCCAGAAGTACAGAGTTGAAGTGCATCATGATGAATGACAGTGAAAAAATTCTAGATTGAGGCGAGAAGATTGAACTTTTAGTTGATAAGACTGAAATCATACAACTTCAGGTGCACAATTTTTACAGTTTCTTGTTATCTTTTTTTTTTTCAGTTTCAAGAAAATCTAGAGGCTAAAATTTCAAGAAATGCCTATTTTAGTAGCTAGAAGTTGAATAAGAGTAGTGATAGATCATGGAGATGTACTTTGTTGCTGATATGGTGTTACACTGTTACTTGCTACTGGTTATATTCTTAAATTTCTGTTGTCTTAATTATTCTTTAGAAAGTGCCTCTTATACGATCTTCTTGCTCATGTTTACATGTGCTTATATACTGGTTTGCGTGTGCTTTTATGCTGGTTAAAACTGAGCATAATTGCAATTTTTAATTAGCAATGAAACTTCATTTTTAACTTCCATTTTACCTTGACTGATTATGTTGTGTTTTCTTGCTATAGACTGCAAAGGAAAACTGGTACATCCACTGAATTTGAAGATGGAAAACTGCAAAGGAAAGCACTTAATAGAACTTGGACCTAATAGAAAACTGTAAAGGAAAGCACTTAATAGAACTTGGACCTACGGTTGTATAAAATTTTTATTAGAAATCAAATTTTTTTTTTTTAGTGACTCCAGGGAGATGGACGAAAATAACTTTTAATATTAATATCTTGACTGACTCCTTAACGTCCCTAATAGTATATTAACCCGGCCGTTAAGTCATTTATCATAATTGGAGCACGTTGGGGCACGTTGGGGCGGGACAGCTAGCCAACGTGGAAATGCATGCTTCCTTCGGCTTACTGGGCAGCGGAATTGGAGGAGAGGGCCAGAACGTGGGCATCCGTTGGCATCAGCAGGCCCCTTAGCTTCAGAGTGTTTGACGCCAGCTGCTCCCTCTTTTCTGGGTAGCATCTGGCAGTACTCAGTACTCACATGAGCTGGAATAATATTAAATGGCCCAAAGATAACTTATACTTTATAATAATCATAATTTCTTTACAAACTCCTGATATCAATTGTATAATAAGTCGTTGTTAATTTCTCGGGTACAAACGAACTATAAATTAATTCATATGACCTTAAATTAGCAGGAAAAATTTTAGTTTCCAACTGTAATGCTGTGCATCCATGTGTGAAATTATATATATTGAGATAGCTAGAGTTTGTTTAATTTTCTTATTACCTTAATTAAGTTGAATCATAGATAGGAAGGAATTATGTAAGTTGTTAAATTTACATTGTATAAAAAAAAATATATCAGATTTTGAATCGGCTCAAATCTCATTCTGTATTTTGAACATTCCTTTGAATCACGATTTTTCCCATTATCACTCAAATTATTTTTCAGCAAAGAACCCCCAAAATAATTAAAATTAATGCACTCGTCATTCTTCGATTATGCAGTCTCCGTTTTAATCTGCTAAGAGCCAGCTTTAATTTTGGCCTACCGATCGACTCGTATTTCTCTAATATTCATTTTTTGAAAAATACGTTTCAAGCCAAATTTGCGGTGTGCACGTGACATATTTTTATTCTTCATTATTTGAATAAACTTTTTTTGCTTAGAGTTTGTCCAAACCTACATACTTTAATCAAACCTAGCCATTAATCGAGATTGAGATCTGAGTGCTGCTTTTATTTATTTTCTTTCCTCATATCTCTATTTTAATCCGGAAAATAAAGGATCCGGATAGTAGTATATCTGTATCCGAAAATATATCAATGCGATATAGATTTTTCTAAATGGATACAAATGTGGATATAGGAAGCAATATTGATGTGGATATAGATACAGATACAGATATTTATCCATATCCGCGTTTTTTTATAATCAGAAATTCGCAATTGATAACTTATTTCTAAGATCTACTAATTCTATGTTGGACATGATATAATTTATTGTAAATTCTAGAATATATCACCATGTTTATTCTCCATTATTTTATTTTTGTTGAATTGATGGAATTTATTATTTTTTGGCAGATCTATTTTTTCTTAGGTGCATTAAAAGATATCAATATATTATCGGTTTCGAATGACAAAGTTAAATTAGATTATGACCTAGCATAAAAAGAAACTAGCTTCTATTTATGTATTTTTGCCCCCTCATATGGAAGTTATTTTTTAAATTATCCTTGGATAATATTTTTTTTTTTAAAAAAAAGAGATACGTATCCGACAAAATATATCCCTATCTGTTTTTTACTCTGACCATATCCGAATTGTAGGTTTAACTAGGTATAAACCTATATGCATATATAACCTATAAGAATAACTTGGAGTATTAGATATACCGCAGCGGAAGTTGATCGAACGTCTAGACCTTTTTCGGAGTTCGGTTATGCAATGCCTTGTCTCTCTCTGTATGCAACCGGTACACTACAACCTCAAGTTAGGGCTTGGTGTCACCTTTCACGATTTCAAGTGCCGATCTCAACTCATGCGTGTGATCCAATTGTACCAAGCACTCGGATGACTGCCTCCCTCTCAGACCTAACACGCTCTCTCTATAGAATAGACAGATCTCGTATTCTAGAACCAGACAAGCGATTTCTATTAGAGAAGTATATATATATATGAGTCGATCAAAACAGACAGAGTTGGTTCTGATTCCGACACCCAACGGTCCGCTGGCTCAACTCAGACAGAGTCGATTCTGATCCCGACACCCAGCGACCTGCTAAGAACGGCTCCACGCACTTCCCTCACACGAACATTGTCTATATTCGCTTATATCCGAACCTGAATCCGACAAAAAATATGGATGCGAATATGGTATATCCAATCCGTTTTCACCCCCAAGACTCATATCATGATGTGGCAATCATGAAAATTCAAAATCTCGCTAGATGTGTGTGAAAACTAAATTGAATATAGTATGACCCGTATTTATTTATAATAAAAAGGAGTTTTTGAACCGCGTTTGTATGATGCGTAGCATACACAGGATCTCGCATGATGGTATTGGTATGACGTCGTTTATAGTGTTTATAATTTATAAATATATCTATTTTTTTATTAAAAGTTAGCAATACCCATCTATTTGTTAGGACTCAGGAGGTGCTGTAAGCTAGTCGTAGCGGCCTATAAATATCCTTCAGCTCCTCGCCTTCTCTCAACGGAAACAAAAGCAAAGAAACCCTCTTCACATTCATCGTTTGTACCAACAGTCCTACAGAGTAGCCATGGTTATTAAGACTTCCCCTGCTAACCCACCCCAATACAATGAACTTTACTGCCACTTGTACTTACACCACACCCCGCTGGAACCAAACCGCGACCAAGTAGCAATAATAGAACCAAAACTTAATAACTCATTCGGCACACTTGTCGTCAATGATTGGCCCTTGTATGATGGACTCGGCCCCAACGCAAAACTCATTGGACGTGCACAGGGCTTTCATTTACAGGCAGGAATGAAATCTCAGCACTGGTACAATTCCTTCAGCATTGTGTTCGAAGATGCCCAGTACGTATGATATCTAGATACCATAAATTCTAAGTTCTTACTGAATTCGTCTTGGCCAACGCCAAGTTGCCATCACCTATGTTACTTTGCATGATATATATATGATGTATTATGTTTGATGTATTAAACCAGGTTCAAGGGGTCGTCGCTTCAGGTAATGGGGCCGGTTGTTGAAAGAGGTGAATGGGCCATTGTTGGAGGTACCGGACAGTTCCATCTGGCACATGGGGTCATATACAAAAAGTTCCATGAGCAGAGAAAGAACGGGAATATAATGGAGCTTAATATCCATGCATTCTACTCCCGTCTGCGGGATCCTTTCAGGCTTGGCCTAGCGTGACTAATTCAATTCCTCTGATGATCTGCACTATCTGTTCTACAGAGCGACTGTGAACGTGCCACTTCTCTTTTATGATTTCTGTTTATTCCAATGATATGTGGGATTCAATGCTAGGATGAGTCAATCCCTATTATTTCCGGTTCCCATTATTTGTTGTTATTCGTGGTTTATAGTTTATGCTTTCTCTGTTCAATCCAATAATAGTATATGGGATTCCATGTAATTAGGATATAAGTCACTCCTATTATTACCGGTTCCCATTGTTTGTTGTTTTTCCTGGTTTTTATCTAATATATGTTTTGTATTCTGCTCTGTGGAACGGATCCACAATGAAATAAAGCGTCGTTTGCTTGAATATATGTAAGATTGTTAAAGTACTGAGTAGATTACAATGATATTGTCTGATTGTTTCTATATTTTTCACAAAGATTTTAAAAGCTTAAACAGCGAACGGCGAATTTACAAGGATCGACATCTGTTACAGCGATAGCTGACATTCAGTAGTGATCTCTATTAATTCATAGTGGATATAAATTTTTCAATAATTATTTTCTGGTTTTGATTGTTACAATAAAAAGATTTTCAAAACAAAAGATATCACAATAATATGTTCAACAACACATTTGCTTATCGAATTTAAAATTTTAAAAATAAATCTATTTTATACACTCACTGCAACAGAAATTATTTTTAGAGACACCCCTTTAGAGGCGGTTTTCCATAAACCCGTTTCTAAAAATAACCAGTGGCATTTTGGAAATTTTTGTCGATTATTTTTAGAGGCGGTTTTTAACAAAAATCGTTTCTAAACTTCTTTGCAAAAAACAAAAAAATAGCTGTCTATCTTTAGAGGCGGTTTTTATAAAAACAGTCTCTGAAAATCACATTTTAGAGACGGTTTTAATAAAAAAACAGCCTCTAAAAATGAAGACATTTTATGGATTTTTTTATCATTTTTAGAGGCGGTTTTTACCAAAAACAGCCTCTAAAAATATGTATTTTTAGAGACGGTTTTTTTATAAAAAATAGCCTCTAAAAATTAAAACTTTTTCTAGATTTTTTTTATCATTTTTAGAGGCGGTTTTTTTATCAAAAACAGCCTCTAAAAATATGTATTTTTAGAGACGTTTTTTATAAAAAACAGCCTCTAAAAATAAAAACTTTTTCTGGATTTTTTTCACATTTTTAGAGGCGGTTTTTTCAAAAAACAGCCTCTAAAAAGATGCATTTTTAGAAACGGTTTTTTATAAAAAACAACCTCTAAAAATGAAAACTTTTTCTGGATTTTTTTCGTATTTTTAGAGGCGGTTTTTTACAAAAAACCGTCTCTAAAAATAAACAGATTTTTCATAACCTTTCATTCTCCCCCAATCCGACATTTCTCTCTAGATCTGTTGCTGCCATTATTTTTTCCTCCCAAACCGAGATTTCCTGCACTAATCAAAACCACCTATTTAAATTAGCTAAAATTTTAGAAAAATTTGGAAAAATTGAAAAATAGGAAGAGGAAGCCAAGGAGAACAAATAGAAGTTAAAAAAATAGCATTTGAGGTATATTCTTTAATTATTTATTTAAATTAATTTTTTGTATTTGTAATTTATTTTTTCATTAATTACTCAAAAATTAGGTTGATAAAGGCAAGGTGATTCTATTAAAGCAAGTCAATCATCGATAATTTCGATAATTTTATATTTTAACCTTCGACAATTTTAATTTCTTAAAATAGTCAATTTAGCTTGCATTATTAATTAATTAAATGTTTGGCACTTGCATATATTAGTGTATTGTCATATAGGACCATATTGCCGGAATTTGAACTAGTTTAGGTCGTGCCCGTCCGAGATTAATCCATTAGGGATTAATCTTGGATAGTTCCCAGTCGGGGACTGCTCTTTGGATATTCTGTCTCATTTAGGATAGCGAGTGGTACGCTAGATGCAATCTGTTGTTTAGGAAAGATTCGGCAACATTTTTCCTTATGTTCCCACGGATGCGTCCTCACGAGCAATCGTATGTTGGTGCATTCAGGGAACATAAGGGAAAATTTCGTCGAATTTTTTCCAGACAACAGATTGCATCTAGAGTCGCTCGCTAATGAGACAGAGTATCCAAAGAGTGGGTTAGGATGGTAACCGGCCTGAAAACCTCATGTGATCGTACATTGAACCTACAAACTCTAAACTCTGACTTTTGGATATATATTATGATATTCACAGATGGATAGAAGGGAGAAGTACATGTTCAGTTCACGTATCTCTGATGATTTTGTTGAAGTTCTTGAGGAATTCATACATTGTGCGGAAGAACATCGAAAGTCAACAGGAAAGCCAAAAATTCTTTGTTCTTGTAAGCGTTGTGTTAACATGCAGAGCCATGATATTAAAACTGTTAGAGCTCATTTGATTCAGCGTGGATGGATGACAACACCAAAATACCTCCAGTGGGTTTATCATGGGAAAAGTTGGAAGATTAGGCTGAAGTTGGGACTAGTATTAATGTATCAGATTCAGAAAATAGAGATAATAGAGATGATGTATTTGTGGGTGTGAATATAGAAAATAGAGAAAATGTAAGTCAACAACAATGTGGTGATGATAATAGAGATAATGATTTGGATGAAATGATGAACGAAATACCAGATGGTTTTATTGATGATCATGTTCCTGAGATTTTTTAACAATTTGATGAAAACTGTAATGCACCTCTATATCCTGGTTGTGATAAGGATAAATTCTCAAAAATTAAAACGGTTTTCAAACTGTATAACCTAAAAGCCAAGAATAATTGGAGCGATAAAAATTTCACATCTTTGCTCGGTCTTTTACGAGAAATGCTTCCAGTAGAAAATACATTGCCAGATACATGTTATAAGGCTAAAAAATTACTGTGTCCTCTGAACTTGGAAATAAAGAAGATTTCAGCATGTCCGAATGATTGCATACTATTTCAGAATGAGTACGAGAATCTTCATAAATGCACAATGTGCAATGCATCAAGGTACAAGCTAAGGGACGATGATTTGGAGGATGATGAAGAGAGTTGTAAAACGAGGCCAGTTGCGAAAAAAATATGGTATTTGCCAATAATACCAAGGTTTGAGCGTCTATTTGGTAATTTAAGAGATGCTAAACTGCTGAGGTGGCACGCGGAAGGCAGAAAGAAAGATAGAATGATCAGACATCCCGCGGACTCGACCCAGTGGAACAACATAAACAGTTATTTCCCAGATTTCGGCAGCGAACCTAGGAATTTGAGATTGGGACTATGCACGGATAGAATGAATCCTTACGGTCTCATGAGCAGCAATCCCAGCGTATGGCTAGTTCTATTGGTTATTTACAATCTTCCTTCCTGGTTATGCATGAAAAGAAGATATATGATGATGTCGTTGCTCATTTCTGGTCCAAAACAACCGGACAATGATATAGATTTGTACTTGGCTCCATTAATAGAAGACCTTGAGATGTTGTGGAAGAAAGGGGTGAGGGTATTTGATGCTTATTCAAAAAATTATTTTACCCTACGTGCGATAATTTTTGCACGATTAATGATTTTCCCGCGTACGGAAACTTGTCGGGTTACAGGAACAAAGGAGAAAAGGCATGTCCTATTTGCGAAGAGGAAACACATTCTCAATGGTTAACAAATTGTAGAAAAACTGTTTACTTGGGACATCGTAGGTTCCTTAACCATAATCACCCTTACCGCCGGGCTAATTACAAAACCAAATTTGATGGCAAAATCGAGACCCGTAGGGCACGGATACCAAGAAACGGAAGGCAGGTATACGAGGAGATGAAGGATCTTAAAATCAAATTGGGGAAACCATTTGCGAATAAAATCCCGAATGGTAATTGGAAGAAGAAGTCTATATTCTGGAAACTCGAATACTGGGCGTATTTGGATGTTAGGCATTGCTTGGATGCGATGCACATCATTAAGAACATCTGTGAAGCTTTGATTGCTTTGATTTTAAATGCTCAAGGAAAAGTAGACAATTCCAATGTGAGGAAAGACGTGGTCGAAATGGGGATTCGATTGGACTTAGCTGCGGTGCCAGATACTAATAAGAGACGGGATTGGTTGCCCGATGCAGTTTATACTTTGACCAAAAATGAGAAAATGAGTTTGTTGAATTGCTTGAAGTTTACTAGGGTTCCGACCGGTTATTCCTCTGATATCTCAAGGAAGGTATCGTTCAAGGATATGAAATTGATTGGAATGAAGTCGCACGACTATCATGTGTTGTTGACCCAGTTGCTCCCGGTTGCGATTCGATGATGGTTTTAAGGAAAAAGTTCGGAACTCTATCACTAAGTTGTGCTACTTCTTCAATGAAATTTGCTCCAAAGTGATTAATCCTGAAAAATTGACAGAGTTAGAATCCGGTGTTTATCAGACCATGTGCGAGCTAGAGATGTACTTTCCTCCGTCATTCTTTGTGATAATGGTGCATTTGACAGTTCATTTACTCAGGGAGATAAGTTCGTGCGGTCCAATATTTTTGCGGTACATGTACCCTTTCGAAAGAGCGATGGGCCAATTGAAAATGTTAGTCAGAAGTAGATCTCGACCCGAAGGGAGCATAGTTTAAGGATATGTAGCCGAAGAGGTTATTGAATTTTATACTGACTATGTTGATGGACTTCAACCTATTGGCCTGCCGAAGAATCGGCAGGACGGAAGACTTCTGGGAAAAAGTATACTTAGTTTGAAAATAATTACAGTGGACCTTGAAAAGAGAGAAAAAGCCCATCGTAAAATTCTGCAACAAGTAGCCGTTGTGGCCCCTTATGTGGATGAACACATAGAAGAGTTGCGAGAGCATAATCCTCACAAAAGTGAAAATTGAATCACCAAGGAGCACGACAAAAGCTTTGTAAAATGATTTAGAAACAAAGTGCGACTATGCCCGTCTGAGAATGAAACTGTGAAATACCTTGCGAATGGTCCCAATGCGAATGTATACACATATCAAGGGTATGACCTGAATGGAATTACTTGGTATACTAAGAAACAAGATGGCAAAAGCACGGTACAAAACAGTGGAGTCAAAATAGAAGCCATATCAAGTAATGGAAAGTCATCAGAACCGTACTACGGTTGGATTGAAGAAATATGGGAACTTGATTATAATACATTCAAGATACCTGTGTTTGATTGTAAATGGATCATACAAAGTGCAATCAAAAAAGAAAAAGTGTCTCAAATGACAACCGTTGATTTGAGAAAGTTGGGATATGCATACGACTCATTTATACTTGCAAACAAACAAGCAATGCAAGTTTTTTATATTTCTGATCCGGCCGACAGCTCACGACATGTGGTGCTCCAGGGAAAAAGACGTATCGTTGGCGTTGAAGATGTTGTAGACGAAGAAGAATACGACCAATTTGATGAAATAGTGCCATTCTCCACAGGTATTTTTTCCAATTAATAACAATTCCATGATGGAATTAATTTGGTACCATATATATATACACCTAATTATAAAATAACTATTTTTCACAGGTATTGATGGAACACCGTTACAAGCTGAAGAGTTAGAATCTAATTTGCGTTCCGATCGCCAAGAAGCAGGAACGTAGGTAGACCGACCAAAATCACCACAAAAGAAAGGAAATTAAGTTAACTTAATTAATTAATTTATTTTTTTGTTAAAACTTCCAATGAAAAGACTAGTTAAATATTGAACTATTTGAAGTATATACGTAGTTAAATATTGATGTTAAAAAATATTTGATGTTAAAAATAGTTAAATATAAAATATTTAACTAATTAAAAAAACAGAAATTAAAAAAAACATTAAAAATCGAAATTGATATTTAGAGGCGGTTTTTAACTCAAAAACCGCCTCTAAAGATCAATTCCGATTTTAAAAAAATATTTTATATTCAAAAATATTCAACTATTAAAAATACTAAAAATATATAATGTTAAAAATTATTAATCTATTAAAAATACTAAAATATTTGATGTTAAAAATAGTTAAAATATAAAATATTTAACTAATTAAAAACACAGAAAATAAAAAAATATTAAAAATCGGAATTGATCTTTAGAGGCGGTTTTTGAGTTAAAAACCACCTCTAAAGATCAATTCCGATTTTTAAAAAATATTCAACTATTAAAAATACTAAAAATATATAATGTTAAAATATATTTAACTATGAAAAATAATAAAATATTTGATGTTAAAAATAGTTAAAATATAAAATATTTAACTAATTAAAAAAACAGAAAATAAAAAAATGTTAAAAATATATAATGTTAAAAAATATTCAACTATTAAAAATACTAAAACATATAATGTTAAAAAATATTCAACTATTAAAAATACTAAAAATATTTGATGTTAAAAATAGTTAAAATATAAAATATTTAACTAATTAAAAAAACAGAAAATAAAAAAATATTAAAAATCGGAATTGATCTTTAGAGGCGGTTTTTGAGTTAAAAACCGCCTCTAAAGATCAATTCCGATTTTTAAAAATTTACTCAAAAACCGCCCTAAAGATCAATTCCGATTTTTAAAAATTATTTTATGTTAAAAAATATTCAACTATTAAAAATACTAAAAATATATAATGTTAAAAAATATTTAACTATTAAAAATATATAATGTTAAAATATATAATATCAGGAACTTGATTTTATTATTTTTGAAAATACTTATTTAAAAGTATTAGTTGGAAAATAGTCCCTTGAAAATTGTTTTAATATTACTTTTATTTTTTTGAAATTTTATTGCAAAAGGTTGAATGTGTTTTAGGATTTTGTAAATTTATTTTTATAGTAAAAATATTTCAAAAATATAAAAGGACATTATTTTGAAAGATTTTCATATCAAAATATCAGTAAATCTATTTTCTACAGATTTTTCGGATTTTATAGATATTTTATACTAATTTTTCGGAGCTTCCTACTATTTTTAATAAATATTCTAAGTTTCTATCTATTTTCTAAATTCCTATTGGGCCACGTCAGCAGAGAGGGTGAGGTGGAGCTGACATGGCGTCGACGCAACTGCTGACTGGGTTTGCGTCTAGTCAACGTGTCTAAGCGCTATATCCTTCGCGTGATTCTGTGTGGCAGTTCGCTGAAAGGTTTGCACGTCATCTCGTCACAGAAGATCCTCAGAGTTTTTGGCGCTGAGTTTCGTCGAAAGGAAAATTACTACGGCGCACCTAAACTTATTTTATTTACGAATCAGTCCTAACAGAACGGTTCCAGCGATCTAGGCCGCCATTGACGGTGAGACTGGGTGCGTTAGACTCGTGACGCGATGGAGATCACCGTGGTGGTCTTGTTTAAGGTTGCGTCATCACCGTTTGGTCGGGGAGTTAAGCTTCCACTCGGCTGTTTATTCGATTTAATCCCTGAGCTTCTGAGTGACTCCATTGCCAGTGATCCGAGCTTTCTCAGGCGTTCTAGCTAGGTTCAGGGAGTGAAGGAGGGAACCTAGGTACACTCAATGGGTCTTGCGTCTGTCTAATTGGAGGAGTGGATCGAAGGTTTGACACGGCAGTGGAATGGAGTTTGGCACTGAGGGAAATGAGTTACAAGCAACTCTAATTGCTTCGATTAATCTATCTGAGTCCTTATCTCCTATTCTATTAACACCCTGAAACCTAATTATGAGCTATACTATCTAAGATTTCACTATACAAAGACGTTAGGTGATCCATCTCAGATCTTGAAAAGCTTCAATTCTCCCTCTTCATCTCCTGGTTGCCTGCAACTCGCGTTACTCCATGCTTAAGAGAAGAGGGTACACTTACCTAATTAAAAATAGTTAAAACATTTGATGTTAAAAATAGTTAAAATATAAAATATTTAACTAATTAAAAAAATAGAAAATAAAAAATGTTAAAAATATTCAACTATTAAAAATACTAAAATATATAATGTTAAAAAATATTCAACTATTAAAAATACTACAAATATATAATCTTAAAATATATTTAACTATTAAAAATACTAAAATATTTGATGTTAAAAATAGTTAAAATATAAAATATTTAACTAATTTAAAAAATAGAAAAAAAAAACATTAAAAATCGGAATTGATCTTTAGAGACGGTTTTTGAGTTAAAAACGGCCTCTAAAGTTCAATTACGATTTTTAAAAATTATTTTATGTTAAAAATATTCAACTATTAAAAATACTTAAAATATATAATGTTAAAAAATATTTATCTATTATAAATACTAAAATATTTGATGTTAAAAATAGTTAAAAATAGTTAAAATATAAAATATTTAACTAATTAAAAAACAGAAAATAAAAAAAATTAAAAATCGGAATTGATCTTTAGAGGCGGTTTTTGAGTTAAAAACCGCCTCTAAAGATCAATTTCTATTTTTAGAAATTATTTTATGTTAAAAAATATTCAACTATTAAAAATACTAGAAATATATAATGTTAAAAAATATTTAACTATTAAAAATACTAAAATATTTGATGTTAAAAATAGTTAAAAATAGTTAAAATATAAAATATTTAACTAATTAAAAAACCAAAAATAAAAAAAATTAATTAAAAATCGGAATTGATCTTTAGAGGCAGTTTTTGACTCAAAAACAGCCTCTAAAGGTCATAATCTGATTTTTAAAAAATATTTGATGTTCAAAAATATTCAACTATTAAAAATACTAAAAATATGAAATGTTAAAAAATATTTAACTATTAAAAATACTAAAAATATTTGATGTTCAAAATTATTTGATGTTAAAAATAGTTAAAATATAAAATATTTAACTAATTAAAAAAACAGAAAATAAAAAAAATAAATTAAAAATCGAAATTGAACTTTAGATGCGGTTTTTAACTCAAAAACAGCCTCTAAAGGTCATATCGGATTTTTAAAAAAATTTAATGTTAAAAAATATTCAACTATTAAAAATACTAAAAATATGAAATGTTAATAAATATTTAACTATTACAAATAGTAAAAATATTTGATGTTAAAAATAGTTAAAATATAAAATATTTAACTAATTAAAAAAATAGAAAATAAAAAAAATATTAAAAATCAGATATTATCAATAGAGACAGTTATTAATTTAAAACCCGCCTCTAATAATAGCCTACGGTTGGTTTTTTTAAAAAGAAAAAAGCCGAGAAAAACCAAAAAAACCGCCTCTATAAATAGATTCAGGTTTTTTTTTTAAAATGTTCAAAAACCATCTATAACGTTCAAAAACTCTCTGCTGTCTAGCTCTCTCTCTCGACACTTGCGAAGCTCATTCACTCTCTCTGCTCACTTGCGCTAGCTCAACACCATCTAGCTCACATCACTCTCTTTCTCCTTCACTTGCGCACAACCCCTCTCCTCTCCTCTCCGACTAAGATCCGGCCGAAACCCCTCTCTACTCCCCCTCTCCTCTCCGCCTAAGATCCGGCCAACAACCCCTCGACTGAGAAGAAGCCGCCGTCGCCGCTCCGCCTCTTCCCAACTGATGTACGGTTTTCATACTCGATTTCCAACCGGTTTAAGCCCTAAATTAATACCAAATACGAGTGTTTTTACTTTATTTTGCTAATTTTTAGGTTGTAGAAAGGTACAGCCGTAGCCCGGCAAGTTTTATTTCAGGTTCATCACATTTTGCGGCACGACAAAAGAAGATTGCAGCTAAGGAAAGAATAGATGTGCATTGGAACGGACTGCCCTGCCGGCAGGACGGACCGTCCCAACCTAGAAGAGCAGACAACTAGGCATGAGCAGCAAGGACCAGCCAGCCTAGGCCGCCCAACCAGTCAGACGGATCGTCCAGACCAGTCAGCCAACCCATGCAGCAGATCCAGCCAAGGCCAGTCTAGAACGGGTCGCCCCAACATCCAGGCGGACCGTTCCAGCAATTCCAGCATTGCCCAAAATAGCAAGTCAGATCTGCCTTTCGGTTTTTTCTAAGTTTGGACCTTCCAGAAGCACGTTTCCACGACTTCCACAATTAGAAACCGCCTTCTAGCTGCTATATAAGCTTTGGCCTGTCTCCAGAAGCAAAGCATCAAGTCAGAATTCTAGGTTTTAGCCTCTTTTCCAACTCAGCAAGGAGATCAACTGCTTGAGACGATCCAGCCTCACTGGAGCGCACCGCCCCAGATCTCAGACGGACCGTCCCTGACAGGCCAGAGCGACAAGTTTTGGAAGATTTTGAGCAACTTCTGTGGTAACTTTTATTTTCCATCTTTTATGCGCTTTTATTTGATGAAACCTGATTTATTCTGTATGAATTTGTTAGAGTAGTTTAGTTTAGGGGCTATGGTTGAGAACCTTTTCTTTATGTTATTTGTTTAGTTGAATCTTTAAGTAATTAATTAAGTTAAGTTTTATTATTTATCTTTTGTGATTTAATTGCTTTATTTTGTTGATTTGCTTTACTTAATTGCTTTAATTGATTATCTCATCAAGCAAAGTACACGTTTGATAGTTGGAATTTAAAATCAATTGAATTAACTCAAAGCTTTTCAATAAAACACTTAGGTAGATAATAGATCGAAAGATTGAATCAAGACTTGAGAAATCAAAGTTTTAACTTAAGATTGAAAGATAATAAGTTTGCTTAGACCCAAAAGATAGACTAAATACCCTAAATCAAGGAACGAAAGTTGAAGTTTAGGAGTTTAGGAGTTTGACGTTTTAAATCAAAGTAATTAACCTGAACGAAAGTTAGAGTCTAATTATTGGTTTAGTAAACGTTTAAACTATTTAAAACACTTAATTAATTATTTAAAGGCATGACAAGACAAGTATTGACATCTGGAACGGACCGTCCCAAGGTTAGAACGGACCGCCCGACTGGGGGCGTTCTAACCTAGAACGGGCAGTTCTAGTACGCCAACCTAAGTCAGAACGGACCGTTCTAGACATGGAACGGACCGTTCTACTTTTGACAAGTTAAAGAAATTGTTTGAAACCAGAAAACCCTAGTTTTATCAAATAAGTTTTTCTCTGAGTTTTGTTATTTAGGAAGCTATTTATTTAGAATTTCTGAACTGATTTTACTTAGTCCTTTAATTTAATTAATTGTTTCTTTAAAAATATTTTATTAAACTTAGGATTTAATTGAGATTGATTTATACAACTTAGAAATTGAATATTCCGTCTCCGAGGATCGACCCTAGGCTTACTCAACGATAAATCGTGCGCTTGCGATTAAAATTTGGGTAGAATTTAGGTAAAATATAGTATAAGCAAGAACTCATCAAGCTTTTTGGCGCCGTTGCCGGGGACGGTGCCGATTTCTAAGTTTATTTTTCAATATTAATTAGATTCTTTTCTTTCTTTTCACCATTTTCTTGTTTGTGAATCTTGCAGGAGCACGAGCTGGCTGGTAAGAAGAAGCTAATCATCAGCAACCACACCTACAACCTTCGAAAAACAAGGAAACGTGAGAAGAACACCTCTCTGCCCAGCCCTTCCTCATCTAGAACGGACCGTCCGATTTTGGAACGGTCCGCCCCAGACTCAGCAGAGCAAACAGAGAGACAGGTTAACAGCTCATCGGTCCAGCCGTTTTGCCTAATTTATCAGCGAAGCAGCAGGAATTCGTCTGGAGCGCGGTCACCCACCACGCCAATTGGAACGGCCCGTTTCACCCCGGAACGGACCGTCTCAACTAGTTCAGACAGACAACTAAGCGATTCACAACCCGATTCACCGACAACCTCGACCAATTCCATGGCAGCTAATGTTAACAACACCAATGCTAGGGGTCGCCCCGAAGAGACTGAACTCGAGCAAGCATTGCGGCGAGTACTCGAGGCAGCCAAGGAGGTCTAACTTAATCGACCTTTGAGGACGATTGGTGCGCCAACCGCCAACAATGTTCGACTTGGAGTCAAGCCACCCAAAGCCGAGCGAACTCGCGACTTGTTCTACAATTCAGGCATCGTGGCTTTGATCCAACAAAACATGTTTGGAGGCTCTCCACTTGAAGACGCCAACAAGCATTTGCAACACTTCTTGCGGAATTGTGCAACAATGATCCCCGAAGATGTGGATCCCGACATCATTCGCCTAACTCTCTTCCCTTTTTCTCTTAGGGATAAAGCCGAAGATTGGTTGAATAGTTTTAATGACAAACCTTTTGAAGTTTGGGATGAACTAACCAAAGCCTTTTTGGATAGGTTCTACCCTAGGGTTAAAATTACCATGATAGCTAGGGAATTGATGACCTTTAGACAAGAGGATGATGAAAACTTGTTTGAAACTTGGGAACGTTTCAAAGACTTGCAAAGAATGTGTCCCCACCATGATATACCTGACACAAGATTAATTTGTAGTTTTTATGATGGTTTGAATGATATAACTCGTCAAAACATTGACTCAACTGCAGGTGGATCTTTTCTCAACATGGGATGTAGGGATGCGAAGATGTTGATCGAAAGCATGGCTCAATCTCAAATGAATTGGTCGGTGCGTACCAAGAATAAGGGAGGGATGATTGAGGTCGACAAGTACACCCACCTGCAATCTTAACTTGATGCCCTCACCACCATGATCAAGAACTTGAATGCCAAACCCGAGCAAGCCAAGAAATGCCAATTTTGCGAGGAAGAAGGTCACACGGCCAAGACATGCCATTTGGTCGTAAGGGACGAACCGGTCGAAGAAGTTAATGCGCTGATCGCTCCTCCCGCCTTCTTCCTAAGCTCCAACAACTACTCTCATCGCGACAAACGCAACCACCCGGGTCTATCTTATGGAAACGCTAGCGGGTGTGCCAATCCTGGACAACAAGTTAGCCAAGCTCCAAAACCCCCCATCAACAACAATAACTCCCAAGGTAATCTTAATCAACGAACTATTGAGAATTTCATGCAGAACCAAGGGAGATTCAATTACTCGGTCCATGACGAGATCAAGAAGATGAGGGAGGATTTTGGGCTCCTCATAGAAAAGCTCAACCTTGGAGACGCTCAAGTCAACTCGGGGGCACTTACCAAGACCGGCATGTTCCCAAGCCAACCTGAACCCAATCCCAAGGAAGAGTGCAAAAGCGTCACGCACAAATTGAGGAGTGGAACAAGCTACAACGGATCGCAAATGCCATATGAACAGTCCCAGGGACAACCTAGAACGGACCGCCCCACATCGGAACGGATCGCCCCATTCAACAAGGACGCAGACTTTGCTGGAACGACCCAGCTTGGATCAGAACGGACCTCTGGAACGGATCGCCCCAACCTGGAACGGTCCGCCCCAGTCGAGCCAACCACAGAAAGCAGACCTGCAACGTTATCGCCGAGTGACCGTGCCATTGAAGTACCTTATCCACAGAGACTAGCCAAAGCCAAGAAAGACAAGGACTATGGGAAATTTCTGGATATTCTAAGGCAACTCAAGATAACGATCCCATTCACCGATCTCCTAACACGCATGCCATCCTACACCAAATTCCTCAAGGAAGCTTAGAGGAGTGCGGTACCTTGGCATTGACCGGTGAGTGCAGTGCATTGATTACAAAGAAGATGCCTCCAAAGATGAAGGATCCCGGAAAGTTCACCATCCCTTGCAAAATTGGAGATGCGGGTTTCAAAACGGCGTTGTTGGATATTGGAGCAAGTGTGAGTCTTATTCCCGAAACTATCTACAATCAAATGGGAATTGGTGAGCTCAAACCAACTCGCATGGCATTGCAGTTGGCCGATCGATCGGTTCGATTGCCCTTGGGGATCGTGGAAGACATGCCCATTCAAGTCGGGGATGCTTTTGTCCCTTGTGATTTCGTAGTTGTCGACATAGAGGAAGACCCAGATGTACCCATCATCTTGGGAAGGCTTTTCCTCACCACAGCCGGAGTTCTAATCAATTGTAGAACCGGCAAGATGACGTTGGAAGTTGGGGATGAGATAGTCGAGTTTGATGTTGAAAAAGCAATGAAGATGCTCGATCATGTTGATTCTATTTGCATGGTTGAGTCTTTGGATGCCATGGTTGATGAGACTTTCAATTCCCGAATTGTCCAAGCGTATTAGTATTCTCGGCCACACTTGAAGAGGAGGAAGCAGATCTGATATTCAACGAAATCATCCAAACCGTTGAATATCTATCTGCCAAGAACAGTCGGAACGAACCGCCCCAGATCCAGGCGGACCGTCTCAGCCTGCAGCTGTTGTCTGCTGACGACGCCAGCCAGGTCTTGAGCCTCAACACCGACCAGGACGGACCGCCCCAACTTGGAACGGACCGCCCCAATAGCCAGGCAGAGAAAGGTAAGCCAGAGCTCAAGGCATTACCCGACAGCCTCAGGTATGAATTTCTTGATCCTGATCAAACCTTTCCTGTTATTGTCAATGCTAACCTCGATGCAGATCAAACTAAGCAATTATTAGAAGTGTTGAGGGCACATCGCAAGGCAATTGGCTATTCCATCGAGGATCTCAAGGGTATCGATCCCTCCATTTGCACCCGCCGAATTCTCCTTGAAGACGACCACAAGCCCTCAGTTGAACATCAAAGGAGACTTAATCCAAACATGAGCGAGGTCGTAAGAAAGGAGGTGTTCAAGCTCTTGAAAGCGCGAATTATCTACCCAATTTCGGATAGCAAATGGGTTAGCCCCATTCATGTTGTACCGAAAAAGGGAGGCACAACCGTCATGAAGAATGATGAAGGCCAACTAATTCAAATAAGAATCGTCACCGGGTGGATGATGTGTGTGGACTATAGGAAGTTAAACTCCGCAACACGCAAGGACCACTTTCCTCTGCCATTCGTTGACCAACTACTCGAACGATTGGCTAAGCATTCTTTCTTTTGTTATTTAGATGGTTATTCCGGTTTCTTTCAAATTCTAATACACCCACTTGACCAAGAGAAAATAACTTTTACATGTCCATATGGAACCTATGTATACCGTAGAATGCTATTTGGTTTATGTAATGCACCCGCAACCTTTCAAAGAGCCATGATGGCAATTTTTTCCGATTTTATTGAAAAAGACATGGAAGTTTTCATGGATGATTTTTCAGTTTATGGTACATCTTTTGATCATTGTTTAGCTAATTTATCAAAGATTTTGCAGCGATGTGAAGAAGTTAACCTAGTTTTGAATTGGGAGAAGTGTCATTTCATGGTACAACAAGGAGTTGTTCTTGGCCACATCATCTCGGAGAAAGGAATTATGGTGGATCAAGCAAAGGTGGAGGTGATCGAGAAGCTTACCATACCAACATGCGTGAAGGACGTTCGAAGTTTTCTTGGACACGCGGGCTTCTATAGGCGTTTTATTAAAGATTTTTCAAAAATTGCAAAGCCATTAACCAATTTAACAATGAAAGATGTTGAATTTGATTTTAATGAAAATTGTGTTGATGCTTTCAATAGGTTAAAAGAAGCGCTTATATCTGCCCCTATTTTGCAACCACCTAACTGGGACGAGCCTTTTGAGTTGATGTGCGATGCTAGCGATTATGCGGTTGGAGCGGTGTTAGGCCAACGCAAGGACAAGAAGCCGTATGCGATTTATTATGCGAGCAAGGTGTTGGATGATGCACAAGTCAACTACACCACAACCGAAAAGGAGCTTCTTGCTTTGGTCTATGCCTTGGACAAGTTCAGGTCTTACTTGGTCAGGTCCAAGGTCATAGTCTACACCGATCACTCGGCCCTCAAGTACCTCCTCTCAAAGAAGGATGCTAAACCGCGACTTATTCGATGGATCCTCTTGCTGCAAGAATTCGACCTTGAAATACGCGACAAGAAGGGGACGGAAAACAGCGTAGCTGACCATCTTTACAGACTGCGAGTGGAGGACAAAGGTGCCGGGTCCTTGCCGATCAACGACTCATTTCCAGATGAACAACTGCTGTCAGTCACGGCTGGTACGGACCGCCCCACATTGGGACGGGCCGCCCCAGGCCATGATTTCGCACATCGACCACCTAACTCAGCACTTGGAACGGTCTAGCCAGAGCCAGAACGGACATCTGGAGCGGACCGCCCCACTTTGGGACGGGCCGTCCCAGATCAAGCCACGCACAACCCTGCCACCCCAGATCCAGACGACCCAGATCTGACAGGAGCAGCGTCCAGAACGGCCCAGCCAGATGCAGAACGACCCGACAGAACGGTCCGCCCCATACTGGGACGGTCCGCTCCAACCGACCATGCACCATGGTACACTGACTTTGCGAATTTCTTGGCGAGCGGTGTCCTGCCCTATCAGATCTCCTTCCAACAGAAGAAGAAGTTTCTGGCCGATGCAAAGTACTACTATTGGGAGGACCCATTCTTATGGAAACTTGGAGTGGACGGGGTGTTTAGAAGGTGCATACCAAGGGAGGAAGTGCCCCAAATTCTCGCTCATTGCCACTCATCTGCCTCTGGAGGGCATGCTTCGACATCGAAAACCGCAGCGAAAGTCTTTCAAGCTGGGTTCTACAGGCCAACGATCTTCAAGGATGCAAGGGAATTTGTTTTGGCTTATGATCGATGTCAACAAATTGGAAACATCTCAAAGCGACAAGAAATGCCACTTCAACCAATCTTGGAGGTAGAAATCTTAGACGTTTGGGGAATTGATTTCATGGGACCCTTCCCTTCCTCATGTGGGTATGAGTACATCCTAGTGGCAGTGGATTTCATGTCTAAGTGGGTTGAAGCCATTCCAAACAAGCATGCAGACTCGGCGACGATGAAGAAGTTGTTCACAAAGACCATCTTTCCTTGATTTGGCATCCCAAGAGTTGTGATAAGTGACGGGGGTAAACACTTCATAAATCGACAATTGGAGAATCTTTTGAAGAAGTATGAAGTGACATACAAGGTAGCAACACCGTACCACCCGCAAACAAGTGGCTAAGTCGAGGTGTCCAATCGAGAGATCAAGAACATATTGCAAAAGACAGTGTGAAGCACTAGAAAAGATTGGGCATTGAAGTTCGATGATGCGTTGTGGGCATATCGCACCGCCTTCAAGTCGCCAATTGGGATGAGTCCATTCAAGTTGGTATATGGGAAAGCATGTCATTTGACGGTTGAGATAGAACATAAAGCATATTGGGCTACAAGAGTACTCAACATGGAATACAAAGCCGCGGGAGAAAAGAGGATTCTAGACTTGCAAGGATTGGATGAGATTAGGCTTAACGCTTATGAAAATGCCAAAATCTACAAGGAAAGGACAAAGAAGTGGCACGACAAGCACATCCAACGAAGAAACTTCAAGGAAGGCGACTTGGTGCTACTCTTCAACTCGCGCTTGAGGCTATTCCCAGGCAAATTGAAGTCCCGATGGTCTGAACCTTTTGTGGTCAAAAGAGTTTACCCGTTTGGAGCGGTGGATATTGCGGAGGAAAGATCGGAGAAGACCTTCAAAGTCAATGGCCAACGCCTCAAGCTCTACATCCAAGGAATTGAAAGGGAGGGAGTTGAAGAGATCTGCTACTTTAACAACCCCT